>CM046658.1:34947268-36373787 GCA_025594165.1 Tamias sibiricus
TTTTGCCTCTGCTCAAGTGCTGGAAACCTCCCTGGGTTTCTTCCAGCACCTTTCCCAAAGCTCGGCGGCCACCAAAACTGGAGGACCAGCCCTCTCCGTGCCACTAGCTGTGTGACTTGGACAAATCCCTGAACTTTTCTGAGCTACTTTCCTTATATATGAAATACCTAATAATTCTACTACCTCATGCGGTTCATTCATTCATGTTTATTCAGCAGACATTTATGGAAGCCAGGCAGTGTTGCTATCCGATGAAGAGAAACAATGTGTGAATAAGGATTTTGGCTGGGGACAGGGACAGTTAGTCTGCACCACCCCAAAGATTCAGCCCCTGCTCAACAGCCTCCTGGCAGGTCCCCAGCCTTACCAAGAGTTGGCTCCCTGCGGGGTGAAGCTTGGGCGCCCTCTTGTGGCCACAGACCTCCTCACACCACCCCTCTAGAGGGACAGGAATCCTTGATGCTGGGTGGTCAGTGCCCAGGTGGCCCAAGGACCTCCTGCCTGCCCCTCCCCACAGTCTTACCTGAGGCTGTGAGAGGTCTGCAACTCATCCCAGGTCACACTGCCCTGGTGGCCCCGTCTCCAGCCTGGTGTCCTCCCCTGGGGGGATGGGAGGTGGAGGCTGGCTCAGCCCCTTTCCTCCCCTCCCCCTTTCTCCCAGGCCACCCTCCCAAAGGGTGTCCTGCCTCTTTCTGGCAGGTCACCCCAGGGCTGCCTGGACCCAGCATGACTGCTAGCTCGTGGGCAGACCCTGGAAACTAACTGCTGGTGAAGTGGGCGTTTGGCGGCACTGCCAGGCCCAGGCACACCCCGGCTGCCAGCTGCCAGCCTGCAAATCTGCTGCCCCCGCAGGCCACCCTGCTGACCAGCCCCAGGGCCTGGGGGCTTCCCACCGGAGGCTCGCATGGCTCCGAGATGCCCTGTGCTCCAGGCAGGGCCCACACCCTCCTGGAGCCCCAAAGACCGGATCCTGCGCTTGCTCCTTAGGCTCAGGCCAAGTTGGGCTGTGCCAAAAGGGTGTGGAGGGGACTCCTCAGTGAAGAGGGACCTGCCCCAGGCTCCTCTGACTTTGGGGGTTACAGACAACAAAGAGGGCACACTGAGTTTGTGTGCAACGTGCCTGTGTGTGGGGTAGGGTCTGGTGAACTTCCCCATGCAACCCGTCCCCACCTGTGCATCTGCAGGGATCCCTGCTTCATCCATTCATCAGTCTTAATCAGCACCTGTCCCAGTCCCCATGTGTGAGATGCTCGCAGGTCGACAGACCAGAACACAGACAAGTGTAGGCCAGGTGCTGAAGGAGGGTTAGAGCCCAGAGAAGGGCCAGCTGGGGGCCAGGGGAGGCTGGCAGTGTCCAGGTGAGCGCGGGGAGCAGGTGGGAGCAGCCAGGCTGAGCAGGAGCAGGAGCAGGAGCAGGAGCAGGAGCAGGAGCAGGCACCCCGCCCACCCAGCCCACCCGCCCAGCACTGAAGCTGTTAGCAACCTTGCCTCCCAGCTGAGGAAAGAGCCCAGAAAGGTGCTGTGACTCATCCGAAGTCACACAGTCACCCAGTGGCCCACCCAGGATTCAGACCCACACCTGGCTGACTCCCAAATCTGTTATAAATCACTCCGCAGCTGGGTTCTCAGTGAGGCGAGCAGGGCAAGCCCAGCGGCCTCTCAGGTCAGGTTGTGGAGAGCAAAAGGGGGTACAACCTGGTCAGATTTAAGTTTTAGAAAGATCCCGTGATAGCTGGTATGTGTGTGTGTGTGTGTGTGTGTGTTGTGTGCGCGCGCGCGCGCGCGTGTACGTTTGTGCGTGTGTATGCATGTGTATATCTATAAACATGCATCTGTATGAACACTATATGTGTGTGTGTCCGTGTGTACGTCCATGTGTGTGGGTGTGTGGGGTCGTGGCAGGGAGTAGACAGAATAGGGACACAGGTGTCAAGGACTAGGTGCAGTCCTGAGGGATGCTGTCGGTGCCTGGATTCAGGTGAGCTGGGTTGGGTGGAGCGTTTGGGAGGGGCCGGGGGAGGGAGGAGTGGGAGGTGGGATGTGGGGCGGGGGGCGGGGGGAGAGTGCCCCGGTGTGGGAGACCTGGGGTCGCCTGGGTTCAGGACATTCTCCGAGGCGGGAGGGAACAGACAGGGAGGTGGTGAGTTCAGCCTTGGGCCTGACGGCTCGGGGCAGCGCTCCGCTTGCTGGTGTTCTCAGTCCCTCTGAGTGACACGCAAGCACGGTGCACACACCCTCTTCCCCGGGGGCCTGGCCAGCACCAGCTCAGTAGCTGGCGGAGCAGAGTGAGAAAGGGCTTGTCGGGCAGTGGTGGCCTCCCGCCCGCCTGAGCCCCACTCTGGCCACCAAGCCCTGAGCTCTGGGCCACCTCTAGGCCTGGACTCATGGTGTCCCTGAGAGTTGCCAGGAACGGGGAGTCCTGGACCCCATCCTATCAGAGACCCGGCCCTGGCCAGGCTCCTGAGGGGCCAGGCTACTGAGCACTGGATGTGGTGGCCCCAGCCTCCCTGAGTGGAAGGATGCCCACCTAGAACGTGTCCTCATGGCCCAGGCTCTCCTTCAGCCCCTACCCACTGCTGGAAGTCCCTCCTGAGGTCCACTTGGGATCTCACTGCCGGCAGAGTAAGTTGTGGGCACCTCAATTCCTTCCTGGGGAGAAGGACAGCTGGACTCCTGCCAGAGCCCCTCCCACCCGCACTCTGCAGAGTGACCCTGTCTGATTTGCTGGGCCACCTGGGCCCCCCTGAGCCTCAGTTTCCTCATCTGTTCAATGGGGCTAGGTAGTCCCAACAGGACAGACCCAAGGTGGGGCAGGTCCCTCTGATGAGGGAGGGGCGCATTCCTCAGAGAGGGAGGGTCTCTTGTCCTCCTATCAGGTGCTTCTTGCAGTATGGGGGGCCATCTGTCAGGAGGCTCTGTGGGCCCCTCCTCGGGGCCCCTCTCTGGCAGGCTGCCAGCAGCTCTTCCAGGCTAATTAAGTTATTTTGAAGCAGATGTGGAGGGTGGATTAGTGAGCAATTGGCTGTGGAGCTGTGTTCGGTGCCAGCCCCCCGCTCCCACCCTGGCGCCCAGCAGCTCCGGAAATGCCAGTGAGGACGGGCTTCCCTCCCCAGGGCTGAGCCGCAAGTGCCAGGCTGGGGGATGTCCTGGACGGGCATCTGCTGCATGCTGGGGGCCTGCTGTCCTGTCACCGCTGTCATGTCTTGGAGCCCAAGCCACAGCCCTCCTGGGCAGGAGGGGATGAGTATGGCCCGAGCTGCCAGGTCAAAGGTGAGGGGCCAGCCTAGAGAATTCTAGCAGGACCAAGGCCCCTCCCAGCCCGCCCCAGCTCTCTGCTCAGGATGGCCGAGTTGGTTCTCCAACATTCCTGCGCATTTTTAGCAGCGATAAAAGCTCCGAGCCCTGCTTGCGTGGCCAGCGCTCTCTGGGGGCACAGGTGGCTGGCTTTGCCTGCCCGTTTAGCAGACAGGAGTGGAGCAGCCAGTCACGCAGGCAGGGCAGGCAGGTGGGGACGTCCAAAACCGTCTCCATGCTCTCTCTGCAGCCGGCCCCTGGCCATGGTCATGGTCATGGTAAGGCCCTCTGTGTGCCACACCCCATGTCAGCAGACAGGGACGGGGACCTGGAAGATGACTGTCACCTCTCGGGCCTTTTGCTCTAAAAGAGGGGTGATGATGAGCCCCACCTGGGGGGCTCCTGAGAGGCTGGACATAAAGCCGCTGCCAGAGGAGGTGCCCTAGGTACCATGCAGCCCCGCCGACCTGTCCTGGCTGTGTCGTGCCTTCTTGCACGCCTGCCTGCTTGACCCTCACCTGGGGTCTCCCCGTGGCCCCCAGTGTGCAGTGAGATCTCACCTGACTGCACTTGCAGGACCTTACCTGGGTCAGGTGAGCTGGTGCAGGGCAGGGCTCAGCGGGCAAGGCCATCCTGCGGTGGCCGGGGCTGGATCTCCGGTAGGTCTGGCACCTCTGAGGGCAGAGTCATGCTTCTGGTGTCTGTGGTGATGACAGAGCCATGCCTGCCTGGGCTCTAGCTTTCGGCAGGGGCTTGGCCAAGGAGATACCAGGGACTGGGAAGCTCCAGGAAAACGCACCATTCCCATACCCCAACCCACTGCCATATACGGGTACCACCCACACCTGGCCAGCCCCCACTGGCAGCCTCCTGTACCGCAAGCCACCCACCCTTCACTCCCCGGCTCCCAGAGGTAACCGCCACACTTCTTACCCAGCCGGCTAACACCTGGGTGTCGCCAGCCGCACGTGCGTTGCAGTCACGCACACGTGAACACGTGTATGTGTGCCAGAGATGATCATTCAAACACCCACTTTGCACATCCCCGTCCATCCCCTACACATGCACCCCTCCACACACACCTGTCCACCACCAGGGCACTAGTGATGTTCTGAAAGGTGGTCACTTGCCCAGGGTCACACAGCTGCTAAGTGTTGGCTCTGGAGGCTGCAGGGTCCCCTCCCCAAGCCACCATAGGAAAAGTAGGGGAGATGATGTTCCTGAAATCATGGGCACACTACAGGTGCCTGGTGTGACCAGGATGAGGGTCAGAGGCGGTGCTGGCTGGGGCTCCCAGGGCACGCACACAGCTGCCAACCTCTTCCCACCAGCTCTGCACAGGTCAAGTGTCCCTGGGTGCTGATGTGCTTGCCCCATGCTAGGGAACATCGCCTCCACAGCCTATCACACACCTCCCCTGTCTACCTCCAGCCATTCCTCCTCTTTGCCCTAAAATGAACTTTGAACCCTAGCACACCCCTAAGTGGCTCCCACAGCCTCCAGGAGCAAGTGTCAGGCGACCTGGGCCAGATCTCCACCCTCCTTCCTCCTTCTAATCCACCCAGCTCCCAGCCTCCAGACAGCACAGCCCAGCATGGTTGCCATTTAAACCTGATTCAAGCCAGGTATGATGGTGCATGCCTGTAATCCCAGTGACTCAGGAGGCTGAGGAGGAGGATCGCAAGTTCAAGGCCAGCCTCAGCAACTTAGTGAGACCCTGTCTCAAAATAAAAAGGCTGGGGATGCGGCTCAGTGGTAGAGCATCCCTGGGTTTCATCCCAGTACTGCAACCCCCCCACCAGCCCCCCAAAATCTAATTCAAATGAAGCAAGATGAAGAACCCCACTTCCCAGTCACACAGACCACCTTTCCAGGTGTGTGCTGCTACTTATTGGACAGTGGGGTACAGAATGTCCCGTTGATGTTGGACAGTGGCATCTTCTGACCCGATGAGGATGGAAATGAAATCATGTCAGGTGCACGGCGGCTGCTGGGGCTTCCATTCAGGAGGGGACACACATCTCTGGGAGCTTCAGGCAGGCTCCCCGAGGAAAGAAAGGAGCTCATTTTCTGGGTTCCGCACAGGGGTGGGAGGGTGAAGAGGTTTTGGGTGCACTCAACTCAGAAGCATGTCCCTGTGCTAAAGATAAGTTCCTGCCGCTGTTCGGGAGAAGGCAGGACACCCTGACCCTGACCACGCAGAGCCAGCTGAGGGCCACACACACTGAGCCCCTGGTGTGTTGTCAGGCCATGCGCCAAGGCCCAGAAGTGCATCTGCCCTGCACTGGTCCCCGCCCCACCACGTTGCAGGAAGCTCCCTGACAGCCTGCTCCAGCTCCCGGCTCTGGCCTTCGGTTCTGCCCGGGCCACCCGGGTGCTCTTCTTCTTCCACTGCCTGATGGCCAGACCCTTCCCTTCCTCCCTCCCCGGTCCTCCCCTCTCTTCCTTCCTGTTCTGCTGTCCTTACACTTCCTCCATCCCTCTCAGTGCCTCAGAATCCTCTCCACTCTTTCCCAGGGTTTCCTCCTTACAGGACCACGACACCCACCAGAGCAGTGCAGCCCCATCTCAGCGACCCCAGCACTTGGCACAGGGATGGTCACAGGGACACAGATCACGGTCCCCTGTCCCACTGAATGAATGCACGCAGCTCACCGCCACCCAGAGCCCCCTCGTGTTCCCCTGGCTTGCATGCCTCTGGCTCTGGGGAACTCTCCCTGAGGAAGAATCCATTTTGATCTTCAGGTTGCTCCGTGGTGCAGAGGTTGGGCCTTTGAGGGTGAGCCCAAAACTGCCTATATGGAGCTGTCCTTGGGAGTGACACAGAGTGGACCTGCTCCACTGAAACCCGCACTGCCCTGCGCTCCGGCTGAGCGACAGGTCTGGGTCCCACCGCGTGCCTGTCCACCACGTGCCAGCCCACTGGCTTCTTGTGCACATCGCCTCCATGATCCACCCGGTGCCTGTCCCCATGGGCTCCCTATACCCGGTCCCCACTGGCTCCTCAGCGTCCATCATGGGGCTCTGCACCAAGTCTCTTGTGGGGAAGTCAGCGCCGCCGTCTGCCGGGTCCTGCAACTTCCTGCACTTCCTCAGCGCAGCGCATCTCAACCCCTCCTGCTTCAGTTGTAATATTTCTCTCTGCCACTAACTGGGTCCATGGGAACAGGGGCCCCATTGCCCGGGGGATTTTAACAAGCCTGGGACCTGGGAGCTTAGTGACCACATGCGCAGTGACAAGGGGCTCTGTCCTCACCACTGTCTCCATTCTCTGCATGCAGAGGCAGAAGAGCTATGCAGGTCCCCAAATCTGAGGCTCTGGGGTCACCCTCTCTGGCTCCCCGGGGGGCCTGTGAGAGGGAGGGGGCAGGGCCAAGAAAGATGATCCACTGCAGCTCAAGCCCGCTTCTTGTCTCCCCCAGGATTTATGCTCCCCTCTCAAACAGCTCTCATTCCTCAGCCATCACCCCCTTTGCTATCTGCAGAAGAACGCAGATCTGCATATAATGGGCACCTTCTGTGTGCCTAATGAGTTCATTTGCTCTTCCTAAGAGCCCCGAGACCAGAGCCCTCACTTTGCATTTTTGTGTGTGTGTGTGTGTGTGTGTGTGTGTACCGGGGATTGAACTCAGGGGCACTCAACCACTGGGTCACACCCCCAGCCCTTTTTTGTATTTTATTTAGAGACAGGGTCTTACTGAGTTGCTAAGTGCCTCGCCATTGCTGAGGCTGGCTTTGAACTCACAATCCTCCTGCCTCAGCCTCCCAAGTGCTGGGATCACCGTGCCCAGCAGAGCCCTCACTTTAAGGACGGACACATGGATCCTCAGAGAGGCTGATACACTTGTCCAAGGACTCACAGTTGGGAAAGGCAAGGATCATGTGGACTGGAATTGTTGGGATTCTGTGGAAGTTGGAGCCAGCTTATTCTATTGAGCCAGAAATAGGCTTCAGCTTTCTAGAGGAAGAGACTGTCCTGAGGCCTAATTCCAAGGTCCCGAGTTCCTCCACTGGAGGCTGTGAACTACAGGTCAGGGCAACAGCCAAGACCTCCGCAGCTCAGTGGGGCTTCCTTGGCCTCACTTGCTTCCTGGAGACTCTGGGAGGGCAGAGTCACCCTCAGCCTCATTCACCCCTGAATAAAGACTCAGATGCAGAGGAAGCCTTTGGGCAGAGTGGGATATTCCAATGGTTCTAACACATCGACTGTCTACACTTCACACATGGTGACGCAGACAACAAGTGCCCAAGGGTGTGACACACATCCTTCTACTCAGTGTTTACAGTGATCAAGGAAAGTGAGGCAAGCGGATGCCATTGCTGTCTCCATTCTCTGGATGAGGAAATGGGCTCAGCAAGGTTAAGTGAGTTGCTCAAGGTCACAAAGCTAGTCAGTGGCAGAGAGCATGACAAGTGTTTATGAACCCCATGAGAAAACGCCAGTTGATAGGGCTGTCTTTACTTTTTGGTGTTTGAGTGTGCGGTACTGGGAATTGAACCCAGGGGCTCTACCACGGATCTTGTTTGTTTTTTTATTTAGGCAGGGTCTC
This sequence comes from Tamias sibiricus, assembly GCA_025594165.1. Classification (NCBI taxonomy): domain Eukaryota; kingdom Metazoa; phylum Chordata; class Mammalia; order Rodentia; family Sciuridae; genus Tamias; species Tamias sibiricus. The sequence continues at coordinate 34,955,113 of CM046658.1, forward strand.
ACCTCCCGAATAGCTGAGATTGCAGGTGTGCGTCACTGTGCCTGCTTGGGATGCTTTTTCTTCTTCTTTTTTTTTTTATAAATTTTTTTAATATTTATTTTTTAGTTTTAGGTGGACACAATATCTTTATTTTATATTTATGTGGTGCTGAGGATCGAACCCAGTGTCTCATGCATGCTAGGCCAGCGCTCTACCACTGAGTCACAACCAGCCCTGGACGCTGCTTCTTAGTTGAAGCAAACACAAACCTCCATCTCCTCTGGGGCCCCAGGCCTCACACGTCGCGTCTCCGCCACCACCACCGGGGGAGCAACAAAACACAGGAGTCTCCAGATGGCCAGAAGTTTCTGGAGAGGTAGGCTGTGTGGCTTTTCATTTTTGTTTCTAGTTTTTTCTTTCTTTCTTTCTTTTTTTCTTTCTTTTTTAAAATAAGGTTGTTTTCCATGAGTTTCACGGTATGGTTGGGGGGGAAAAGGACAGAGAGAGAGAGAGAACTCCACCTTATGGAGTCACCCACTCCTGGCCGCGCATGGGCACCGAGCGGGCGCCCTGGCACGGTGCAGGTCTGCCACCGCCAGACCCCGGGAGGCAGAGACGTTCCGGATCCCGCCGCTGCCCTTCTCTCAGGAACACTGGACATCTTGGTTAAAAATGACGGGTCAGGTTTGCCAGAAGTTCTTTCCGAGGTCCGGCTCGGCCGCGGGGTTTCTTGGCAGCGCCTCCCGCCGCGACGCTCCGCAGCCCAGAGCCCTCCTTCCGCTGCGTCGCCCGCAGGACCCCGGGCGGAGCAGGACCCCGGGCGGCGGGAGCGGGGCTGCGTCTCAGCCAACGCGCTTTCTTGTAAGGGCACTTCCGGATCCAACGGGCTCGCCCAGGGAGTCGGAGGATGATGGGGATAGCGGCGCTGCGGTCCTTCCAGGTGGGAGAGGCCCCCCACATTCCTGTGGCCAGGAGAACCCAGAAGTTCCCGAGACCGAGGAAGGATCCCAGAGCGGGCTGGGGCTCCTGCTTCTGGTTAGCAGGCCCCGTTCCGGGTCCTTGTGCCCCAGCAGCTCTTCTGGCCCTTCAGAGGTTAGCTTGCTCCTGTGGGAAGCCTCGCGGGGAGCCCAGCTCATTGGGGGACACTTCCACTGGGCTCACCCAAGCGTAGGAGACTGTGCACCCCAGAAGTTGCAGGATTCTATAGCACATCTGCCTCCTGCCCCAGCCTGGGGGCTGATCTTGGGGTGCCCTGGAGAGGGAAGCCTGGTTGTAGCTTCTTGCAATAGAACAGGTAGGTGTGAGGAGCAAGGAGGGACAGGATGGAGGCCCTATGTCTTATGTCTCCTCTCTTCATTTTCAGGAGAGGGAAACTGAGGCTGGGTGAAGAGACTTTCTCAAGATCATCCATCTATAGCAGAGACAGGATTGTTACCCTGAACATTTTTTTTTTTTTTCCAGAGAGGCTGTCAGGATGACAGGAAGCACATCTCATGATTAAGAGTTCCCTGTGGAAGTGTTTTTTCCAGAGGCCCCTTATCGTCCCATATGTAGAGCAGGAACAATCAGTCTGCCCTGAGGTATTGTGTATGCTAGAAAGAGCACAGAGTCAGATAGACCTGATATTTACTGTGTGATCTTGAGTAGGTCACTCAACTTCTCTGAGCTTTTTCTGGAGCGGAGTATCAACACCAACTGCACAAGGTTAATTTGAAGCAGAGGGAAAGAGAAATCACATAACAACTCTTTAAAATGGTCCCTGTATTCTCACAGGCCTATGGGGCCCAGTTTATGAGTGGAACTTAAGGCTAAGAGGGTGGGAATGATTTGCCCAGGGTCATCAAGTACTAAGTAGAAAAGCAAATGTGGACCGTCTCACTAGCTCCAGGCTCTTGAGAGGAGAGCAGTGGCCTTTGTGAGGGAGTGAGCAGGGGACTGGGAGCCAGCCTGGCCCTGCCACCCACCCACTCTGTGACTGTGGCCTGCACCTTGCTGAGTCTTTTCTGTGGCAGTATCTGTGCCCTGTGAGGTCAAGCACTGGACCAGTGTTAACCTCAAAAGGGGGCGTCTGGCCCCACCTGGACGTGTGACTGCAGGAGGTGCCCCCTGCCTGGGTCTGGGGGCAGGGCAAACACGTCTTCTCCCCAACCCCCTTGGGTGATGCAGGGATTCGGTGTTTGCTGAGCCAATGAAGCAAACCTGGCAAGTGGCCCAGGTCCCAGCCCCATTCCAGGGCCCTGAACCCCTCCTCTCCTTGGGGTTGGCTGCCTCCTCCTGTGCTGCTTGGCTCCGCCCTTAGCTGGGCACCTGCCCTGACCTGTGTGAGAAGCTAAGGGACTGGGCTGGGTGTGGTGGTGCATGCCTGTAATCCTAGCAGCTCGGGAGGCTGAGGCAGGAGGATCATAAGTTCGAAGCCAGCTTCAGCAATTTAGTGAGGCGCTAAGCAACATAGTAAGACCCTGTCTCTAAATAAAAAATACAAAAAAAAGAGCTGGGGATGTGGCTCAGTGGTCGAGTGCCCCTGAATTCAATCCCTGGTTCCCCCCTCACCCAAAAGAAGAAGCTAAGGGACCCCAGGTAAGTGACTTGGGGGTGTGGACATCAGTGAGCTGATCCTGCTGTCTGGATTCTAGCTTTGCTGCTTGGGAAGGTCTCCGCCCACTTCTCAGAGACGCTCACTACAGGCCGGGGCTGGCCTCCCGACACCCCATGGGGCAGCGCTGTGAGTGTCTGGGTTTTACAGAGGTGGGAACTGCATGTTCCAGTCTGCATGTTGAATGGTGTCTCCTGTGCCCCCAAATTTGCATGTTGAGGCCTGTTTTACCCCCAGTAGGACTGTCTGCAGGGAGGGGGTCTACAGGAGACAGTGACATTTCAATGAGGTCGAGGGGGGGTGGGGCCTAATGTACCCTCCTACAGGACTGTGGCCTTAGGAAAAGGGAGAGCCTGGACCTCGGTCTCTCCACCGTTGAGGATGGAGCAAGGCGACTGTCCCAAGCGAGGACGAGGACCCTCCCCAGTGACTTCACCCTGCCAGACCACCCAGCTCACAGACGTGAGCGGGTGGGTTTCTGTCATTTAATCCCAGCTCCTGGTATTCCTTTATGGCAGCCTGACCGGACGAAGCTTGCCCGAGGCCACACAGAGAGGACAAACCGGGGTTTCAAGCTCAAGTGTGCCCAGGCAGACTGCTCAGCCTGTGCTTATTCATGACACCACACACGGTCTCTTGTGCCAGGCTCCTTCCCTGTCCCAGGGTCACGAAGACTTGGTAAACTCCATGCCCATCCCAGGGCCCTGCAGGATCCCTGCTGGCCAACAGGCTGAATTTCTGCACACCAGTGCCCCCTGCTGGCCCAGGCCACGTCTACCTTGTCCTAACCCCCTCCCCAGCCTCCATCTCTCGGATCTGGCCTGCAAGGTCCCAGGACACCAGCTGCTTCTGCCCCAGTGCGCCTTCCACCCGCCCTCAGGCAGGTCCTCTCCTCCCAGGTGGGCCTCTCCCCTCCTTTTGCAGACGGTTCCCTCCTCGGCCAGCGAGGCCTCCACCGGCTTGTTCGCAGGCCCCTTTGTTAGTTCTCTTTTGAACAAAAGAGACCAGCGGGTCCAGCCCTGGCCAGAGAGTCCCAGACAAACCTTGACAGGAGAATGGAGTACCACCACCCAAGAGAATGGGGCCTCTGGGTGCAGGACACCGCCTTGGGCCCTGGGTGGGCAGAAGGGTGTGGAACCCCAGCTGGCCGCGACGCTCTCAGAAGCCTCCTCCAGGGCCACCTTCCCTCCTGTCCTCTCTCCCTCTGCCCTCAGCCTGCACGCCCTGCGGGCCAGGGCCTCTTGCGCGGCCCGCCACTTCTCCCGGAGCCTCTTCCAGCTCTTGGAGAGGGACGCTGGGATTCTGGAGCTGAGACTTCTGCACTGTGCCACTAGCTCACCCTGTGCCTGTCCCTCTCTGGGCCTCAGTTTCCTTGACTGTAGAAAAGGGACAGTAGTGCCGTCTCGGGCAGCAGAGGGCAGAGCGCAGAGTTGGTGTGAGTACATGTTGGGGCAGGGACAGGAGGGAGGGAGTCGTGGCCTGGCTGCTGGGGCGAGCCCCGCTCACCCGGCTGGCCTGCCTTTGCCCTCACAGGTTGCTGTGCAGGGCTGGTGCGCTGAGCGCCCACCCAGGGCTAATGCCTGCTGCAGCCCCCTCTGCATCATGGGCTCCTGGCCCTGTTGCCCCTGGGCCAGGCTCAGGCATCCTGGGAGCAGTGTCCAGGGAGAAGCCTGGTGTGTGTGAGGGGCAAATGGGCTCCCATCTTGGCTCCACCATGCCCTTAGCCTAGAACACCAGAAAACGGTTTCCTGTTGTCTGAGCCTCAGTTTCCTCCTCTGGACGATGGAGCAATGGCACCTGGTCTGTTGAAGGGGCTCATGGAGCAGGTGTGGCTCAGTGGGGGCCCACCACGCAAGTCTGGGTTGCACCTCACTGCTCCTTTCACCTCGGTGTCCCCAGCTCCTTGGAGTCACAATGTCTCAAAAGCAGCTCAAGCCCAGTCCCTCTTCCCCACCCCACCGCGGCTGCCTCTCAGCACCTGCTCAGCCTCCACTCACTGCACGGACCAGAAACCTGAGAGCCCTCCCTCTCCCCCTTCCCGTGCCGCAGAAGACCACAGTGCCCTGGTGTCTCCCTCTCTGACTGCCCGCTGGACTGCTGAGGGAGCCTCCTGGCAGGCCCCACGTCCACAGCCCTTTGTCCAGGCTGCACCTTTGCCAGGCACAGGTCCTTTCCAGCCCTTTTAGGATCCAGCTGTGTTGTCTGTACCTTTGCCAGGCAGCTTTCCTGGAGGTGCCCTGGCTGGCCTTTCCTGGAGGCTTCTGAAAATTCCACTTTTAGGATAAAGAGCTACTGCTCCTGCTGGATGCCCTGTGTCGTCTGGGCCCCGTGACAGCCCTGACCGTCCCTCACTCTGAGCTCAGCCTTCCTGGAGCTCCCTGGCTGGCCTTTCCTCTGTCTGGAGTGCTCTTCGCTGGCCCTACCTCATCACCTGGTTGCTGCCCACACACTCTCCAGACCTCAGTCCACACACAGGGCTATGGTTTGGGATGTCCCCCACAGGCCTCTGTGTTGAAGGCTTGGTCTCAGGCCTGTGGCGCTGTTGGGAGGTGGCGGAACCTGTAAGAGGTGGGACCTAGTGGAGGGAAGCTGGCCATTGTGAGGCATGCCCTTGAAAGAGATACTGGAACCTGGCCCCTCCTCTCTACTTTTGTTTCCTAGTTACCATGAGGTGAACAGGCCTCCTCTGTGTGTGCTCCTGCCATGATGTACTGTGCTGCCACAGATCCAAAGACAGTAAGGCCAGGCAACCTTGGACTGAAACCTCTGAAATTGTGAGCCAGAATAAACCTTTCCTCCTTTTAAGCTTGTTATATCAGGCATTTTGTCACAGTAACAGAAAGCTAACTAATACACACTTATACCAGTGAGGCTGGTCCTGAGTCCCAGTCTGGATTACATGCTTTTGCTACAAGCTCTCATCAGCCTGATGCCTCTTCTTTGGGCGCTTTCTTGGTTTATTGTTGAACAAGGCTTCAGGTGATCCCAGAGAGTTCTCTACCCTGTAGCCTACAGCAAATGCCTTGCAAACAGAATACATCTGTGGCTGCCTGCCATGGCATCCCAATCCCTAATCAGAATGTGAAATTAAGCTAATGCTTCATGTACCCTTGATGGTCTTTAGTCTCTGTCCTAGGTTTTGCAGAAGATGTTCAGGCTGAATGTGGTTTAAGGGTTCTCAGTATGGGGAAAGAACTTTAGTCTGAGCTTGAGTCCTGAGTTCTAGTCCTGCTCCTGCTGTGTGACCCTGTGCACAGTGTTTTCCCTCTCTTCTCTGTGTCCTCACTACAACATGAAGGACTGTGTTGGGTAAGGACACGGTGTCCCTCCCCACACGATTGGTCCAGGCAAGCTTTGTGTGGAAGACAGGGCCCATCGCGGTCTTGAGGATCGAGTGGGACGGAGCAGAGTGGGACAGACATCCAGGTGGGGTTCACAGCCCGAGCCCAGTGGGAATGAGTGTCACCTGTGAGTTGCATGTGTGGCCAGACAAAGGTGGGAGACGGGGTCAGTAGAGAAGAAAGGGTGGGGAGCAGGACTGAACTCCCCCAAAGTCCTCTGAGGCCTCAGCTGACTAGCTTAGTCCCTTTCCCGAGGACAGCTGGCCTAACCTGAGGTGCTTTAATTGCAGGGCCCTTAATTACCCAGCCCCTCCTGCCTCTGGCGTGGTGGGTTAATTTCCGACTCCCTGGAGCTGTCCTGGTAACAGTCTCGTCTTCCTGTAACAGACAGCTCCCTCATCAGACTGCAGCAGGACGAGTCCTCTGGGGGAACCGGAGGCTCCTGCCTGCCGCCCTCCGTGGCTGGGAGATGGCATCACTGCCCAGGAACGCCGCACACAGGCCCCCTCCCAGGCCCAGCCACTATCTAGTCTGGAATCTCATGTCTGGCTCTGCCATCTCTTGCCCTGTGCTGCCCTCGGCCACCTGCAAGCCCACACACTGTCCCCAAAGCTGGCTCCTTGGGTGGTTTGGGGCTCAAGGACCATGGAGATTGGCGTCTGGAGCCCCGTGGGCCTGGGCTAGAACGCTGGGCGTGAGGTGGGGCTGGGTGCCGGGATCCCAGCCGTGGCATTGGTGAGAGGCTGGGGGGCTCTCACAGGAGGCTGAGGCCTGAATTTGCTGAGCTGAGATTGGGGTGGGCAGGAATCAGGGTCCCTGAAACAGGGGAGCATGGGGAGCAGGGAGCAGAGCCCTCACCTTGGACACTCTGCCTGCCCAGGAGCCTGACATCCAAGCAGAGGGAGAGGCTGGGGAAGGTGAGGCCGTGGGAACTGAGGGGTGGGTGGGGGTCTCCACGTCTTATCCTCCCTGCTTCCTCCTGGGCCTCCGCCACTCTGGCCTCCTTTCTGTTTCTCCACGATTCCAGGACTTGCATTTTCTGTTCCCTCTTCTCTCTGCATAGCTGTTTTTTATTTTTTTTTTCCCACCTTGGGTGTGGCTTATGTGTCACTTCCTCAGGAAGTCCTTCCCTGGCCACCCCACTCCCTGTTACTGTCCATCGATCACCCGTTTTATTTTCCTCGAGGCTCGTGCCCCTGTGTGAAACAGTTGTGCTCACGTGTTTGTTCCTCATCTGTCTCCCCCATTAGACGGTAAGTCCCACGACAGTGGTGTCTCTGGGACCCTGGCACAGAGTCTGTGCGCAACAGATATTGGAGTCCGTTGTCCTGCCCTGAGAAGTCTAGACAGTCTGTCTTTGTTTCAGATGTCGGGATGATTCCTGTCTCTGAGCCTTTGTACGTGCCATTCCATCTGCACGGAATACCCTTCCCTCAGCTCCTACCTGGGAAAAGGGCTTTGGCACCCAGCTCAAGCAGGCATGAGCGAAGGTTCACCTTGGAGTCCTCCTGTGAGCACAGATGCAGGAGGCTGGTAAGTGCGGCTGCCCAGTAATGCAGGAGGCTGGTCCCACAGGTGAGCTCCACGCCAGTGGGGGTGAGCTCTCCTAGCCCTTCAGCACCCCTCCTCAGACCTCAGCTTCTGTGTAGGAGTGAGGAAGGTGTACCCCTCCCCACGTCCTTCTCCTGCAGGGTCCAGTAAATAACACCGAAGTGGGAAGTTTCCTTGGGTCTAACTTCAGTGCATCTGCCCCCCACCCCCCACACACACCTTTTTTGCAAGCTTAGCTCATCTCATCCTTAAACAGACAAACGGACGAAGAGATAGATGGGTTCCTTCTGTATGTGGGACAGCTTCTGTTTTTAAAAGCTGATGTGCTTTCATTCATTCACTCGAGGTTACAGGTGCCATCCAGCTCAACAGTGAGCCCAGAGGAGGGTGGGGACGGGCAGATGACTCCCAGATGGTCCGTGTAGGGGTCAGTGCTGATTCTGGTGTGCAGGTGAGAGGGGACCCTGGGCAGCTAGTTCCAGAAAGATGAGAGGACACTGAGCATACAAGACAGGGAAAGAGCATGAGAGAGAGAGAGAGAGAGAGAGAGAGAGAGAGAGAGAGAGAGAGATTGATTGATTGTACTAGAAATGGTTCCATTCATCTGAATATATGTAATTCAGGGAATTTAATAAAAACAGCAATAGTTAATATTTATGGAGTGCACACATATCTTAACCCACCAACAGTCCTAATTTTACAGATGAGAAAACTGAGGCCCAGAGAAGGGAGAGGCCTGTCCAGTGTCACAGGCTGTTAGGGATGCCCATCTGTCCCAGCTCCTCTAAGGCCAGATCTTCCTTTGCTGTCTGGCAGGGGGAGGCCAGAGGCCTGTCCCAGTCCTTGCTGTCATTGCCACCACATACTGGCATACGCAAGGGCCCCATTTTGAGAGTATGCTTGGTGGTGGGGTCTGAAAGATCCCAAGAGTCTGAACAAGGAGAGACCTCTTGGATCACTGGCGCTGCCCAGAGAGCAGAGGGCAAAGGTAGGGCCTGAAGCAGGCCTCGTGGCTGCCCCCTATGCCTGCTTGGGCCTGACCCAGGGTGGGCCTTCCACACACTCCCACTGAAGTCTAACTACAGCTGTTGAAGGAGAGTGTGGCTCTGTTTTTTACAGAAGCATAATCCAAGGCCCAAACTGGGGTTACTCTGTGAGACCCTGGCCTACCTACGGTGGGAACTGAAGCAAGGTCTCCAACTCCAAAACAGCTGCACTTCTATGTGCATAGCCCTTTACAGTTTGCAAAGCTCTTCTGTATCCCTTAGCTTATTAATTTTTTTCACTCCAAAAATATTTGTCAGGTACATAGTACATTTCATACATTGGGAAAATGGCACTGAGCAGGTAGATGAAGTCCTTGACCTTGTGGAGCTTATGGTCTCCTGGAGGAGCAGACGTTATTGGTATAATTCACATATGCAGTCTGTGAAAGAAAAGGTGATATGGGATATTTCCTAGTTTTAAAAGCAGGTATGCATTCATTCATTCACTCATTCATTTCCCAAGTACCCTCTGTGGGGCTGGAGAATGTAAATGGTCCATATTTTCCAGATGCTGAAACTGAGGCCCAGAGAAGCTCAGTGATTTGCTCAAGGTCACATAGCTGGGGCAAGCAGTAGTGGCAGAGATGGAACTCTACAAGGGTCATTCACTTCGAATTTAGTGTTAGTTCCATTACTCCACAAAGCCTGTAATAATAAAGAGTACGTGTGCATGCATGAGCGTGCACACACACACACCCACAGAGACTCCATGACAGACAGAGTTACCTAAGGCCCAGGGCCAGTGAAGGGACTATTCAGGGTAGAAGAGGGAAGCAGGTGGGGATACGCCAGAGGCAACCCCTGAGCCTATCATTCCTGCGGCAGGATCTTGCCGGCTTCCGGCTCCTGCCTGAGCCTGGCCATCCTGCTCCCACAGATCCTGTGAAATTTCTGGTGCCTGGGAGTGCAGTACATTTGCTTTCAGCTTAAGTCAACCATTTCTTTCTTTTATTCGCAAAAAAGAACTCTGATGGGGATAGATCTTGATGGTCGAATCAGGATGCAAGCAGAGACCTGCAGGAAAGTATGGGCATCTGGGGCTGGTTACTGCCCTAGTGAGGAATGAAGGCAGGGAAATGACAGCTATTGTTAAGGAACGGGTCCTGGTAGCTCAGAGTACCTGGCCATAGAACAATCACTCAAAGTGTCCCTTGTGGTCCCCTAAAATTTAATACTCAGAAGGCAAGACTTTAGGGGCCTGAGCTCCACATGCCTTAGAGCAGAATAAAGAACAGAAAGATAAATAAGAAAGAACAGGAGGAGTTCAAGGACTGAGACTCAGAATGTTTGTTTTTAACGGCACCTCACTTAAAGAGAAAATAACTGAGGTGTGGTGGTACTTGCTTGTATCACAGGGACTTGGGAGGCTGAGCCAGGAGGATCACAAGTTTGAGGCCAGCCTCAGAAACTTAGGCCCTAAGCAACTTAGCAAGATCCTATCTCAAAATAAAAATAAAAAGGGCTGGGGATGCAGCTCAGTGGCAAAGTACCCTGGGTATAATCTCTAGTACCACACACACACAAAGAGAGGGGCAGAAAATAACAAACAAAATTCCCTACAACCTTAGGTCAAAAATCAGGAACTTTTTTTTTAATATGGAAAAAAGAAAAAAAAAAAAAAAGAAAGAAAGGAAAAAAAATCTCCTCTCTTATCAAGGCAGGGCAGAAATGACCAAACATCAAATGCCTGGTTTGATCCTGTGGGTAAATGAACTACAGTGTTAGTTAAATTCACAGCTTTTGCAGGATTCTTCCATAAAACTTTAAGAATTAATCCAGAAAGGGTGAGAATTGAGAATCAAAATGAGGCAGGAGGTGGGTAGACTCAGAGTTCTAGACCCCTGACCCTATGTTGGCCAAGCTGGCCCTCCTCCCCATCAGAGGGGCTCTGTCTGCCTTTGTCAAAGACTGTTGGGGACATTAAGAACACGTCAGCCCAAAGAATAAAAATTTAAGTCAAGGAAATGAAAACCTAACTCTCTGGCTGTCTCCCACTTACTGATACGTGGACTTGGCCTAGCCCAGGGGTGTTGCCCTGACATATGACGAAAAATCAAACCACCACAGGGATAGGCTAGTGGCTCCGCCAATGTGATCTGCTCGTGCTCCCTATGCTCCCCTATAACCTTTCTGCTGATTGGCCTGTGTCTTCTATAAAGGCCTTCTATAAAGGCTGTCCAACTTCCTCAATAAACTGAGCTCTCGTGCCTTGACCAGTCTCCCTGATGCGTCTGATTGTCCTCCGAAAGGAGGGCTGGGTGCGGGCAGTCAGTCGGCTCTTACCTTTCCCGATCCGTCCTTGTTGGGGCGTGCTCCCCCTTCTCTTGTGGGTCGAGAGGAGCTGGGGGCTAAAGACCCCAACAAAAGACTCTCAGCAGAGGGTGTGCATTTGCAAAGGAGATCACCACTCTTCATCCTCCCTCTAGGCTGAGGACTGAATCAGATTCCAGCATGTTCCTGGGGACCAATTATAAAGTCAACCCTTGGAAGAGAAGCCTAAATCACTGACAGAGTTATAAGCCTTTGCTAATTTACCTTGGCAAAATTCTGGGTCATGCATGGCGGGGGATGGATTCTGACAAGGAAATCACTTTATATCTGGTTGGTCTGAGGTTCAAATTCAATGCTGTATTTGAGGAGCTTGGAGAGGTTACATGGTATAAGAAATTCAGAAGAAAGAAGTGTCCTCTCACCCTAGACTCTGACCCCTAGGGGAGCCCAGGAGATACTGTCTCTCTTGAGAACTTAAAAATGATCACCAATGAGGGGGGTACCAGCCTCTTCAAGAAGCCTTCTAAAGGCTGTTCTCTCTCTACCTCTGACGTGCTGGGGAAGTTGCTGTATTGAAAGGATCCTGATTTCAGTGGAAATGGAGGGAGCCTTGTGTGACAGAGGTCATGTTGTAGCACTTAAAGGTCAGAGGGTAGATGGTACTGTGGTTTGGTTTACGTGTGTCCCCCACAAGTTCATAAGTTGGAAGCTTGGTGACAGGTGGTGATGTGAAGAGGTGGAGGGACCTTCAAGAGGTGGAACCTAGAGGGAGGTCATTAGGGGAATCATCCTCAGAAGGAATTTATGGTGTTCTTGTGTGACCCTGAAGTATCACCCCCAGAGAGGTTAGTATAAAAGAGCAAGCTCAAGTCCTCCCAGTCCTCTGGCTTCCTGTCGTGCACTGTGATCTTTTCCTCTAGCTCATCTTGCCCCAGGGCTACCAACTCTCCAACTCTATGCCACAAGTTTGTTCTTGGGGACCTCAATCATTTCATCATCCCATAGAGTCACACTGGTCCAGTACTATGGTAATATCATGCTGTCAGGTCCTAGAGGTCATAAAGTGGCAGGTAACTTGAAATACAGTTGTGTTTCAGAGGAAGGAAGGAAGAGCTTATGAAATACAGAGGTCCCAGTTAGGTATCTGGGGAAATGGTGATCAGATTGTTAAACTTGGCATTCCTGATCACTAATAAAGAGGCACATTTCTTAGTGGGTCACTTTAGATTTTCTAAGCAACATAACCCATGCATGTGCATCCAGCTTCTAACCATTTTCTGAGTAATGGATAAATCTGTTGGCTTCAAATGGGACCAGAGCTGGGTAAGACTTCCAGACAAGTTCTTATGCTGCATTAGATTCAATGGTGCTTGAAGGGTCTGTGGCAGATTGCAGTGCTGCGTGGAGACTTTGGCAAGACAGCAGAGGCTCATCGGTTTAGGAGCAAGGCCAGGCCTTCTTTGGCAAATCATTTGCCTTTGGAGAAACAGTTCCTGGCTTGCCCCTTGGCACTGTCAGAGGTTAAACACCCAACCATGGACTACGAGGCAACCATCGAATCCAAGATACCTGCCATGTTGTCTGAGCCACCTAGCCATTAGATTCAGCATGCCCAGTAACACTCTTTCATCAGGCAAGGGTGGCATAAATGGGTCTGGACTGGCGCAGATCCTGAAAGTACAAGGAGGTTGCATAAGCAGGTGGTTCCCCTGCCAGCCTGCTATACCTTTCTCAGCCTACACGTATACTCTTATCGAAATTCCCCATGGCCAGCTCAATGAAGAGAAAAATTTTGAGTCTGGTTTACAAATGGCTCTGCATGGTATGCTGGCACCAGCTGGCAGTGGGATGCTGGGACAGTGCAGCACCATGTAGAGGACCCCTGAAGGACAAACAGGGCAGTCCTGACCTTGGGACTGGAAGAGCAGAAAGCCCAAGTTCTCTAATGACTCATGGTTAGTGGCTAATGATCTGACCAGATGGACGGGAACTTGGAGGAGATATGATGGAAGGATTAGTGGAAAGGAAGCACGAGGAAGATGCATGTGGAATCATACTTATATCCTAAAGAAAGCACTCACCCCAAACTCCTGAAGACCCTGGAAGGGTCTTGATGACCAAGCGGACAAGATGACCTGCTCTGGGGATGCTAGTTAGTTTCTTTACCAGCCATGCCAGTGCTGTGGTCCATGGGTTCAGTAAACAAAGTGGCCCTGTATGCCACTTGGTAGTAATTAGATGACTTCAGGCTCCTTCTTTCATGGAAGGGGATGGTTATTTGGTGCATAGTTGAGTATTCTAGATTTGGATCTGCTTTTCCTGACTGCCAAAATCCACAGCATCAGTATCACCAAGACAGCCACACCTTCTGCAGACCCACCGAAGGCTGTGTCCACTGCCATGGTATCCCACACGGCATTGCTTTAGGCCAAGGAGTTCATCTCAGAGGGAGGAGTAAGTCAATGAGCTGAAGCCAGTTAGATCCACTGGTGCTCTGTGCCCCACTGCCCAGAAGCAGCTGGGCTTGTAGAATTATGGAATGACCTGATGAAGAACTTAATTCCAGAAGCAGATGAAAGAGAAAAACTCCCACTATGAATTTAGAGTGCCCTCCTAGAGGGTGTCACATACACTCTCAACAAAGCTGAACGACATGCTAGGGACCAAGGAGCAAACGCAGGAGTGGTCCTTCTCCCAACCCTACCCAGTGCTCCACTCCCACAGCTTGGGATTGAGAAATGTTGGTTCTCAAGGAAGGAGTGTCTCACTACGGATGTGGGGACGCTGACACTGGAATGAAAGTTGAGAGTGCCAGCTGATCAAGAAAGTCTTTTTTTAAAAAAAAATATTTATTTATTTGCTTTAGTTGTACACAATTTGTTTATTTGTGCGTGGTGCTGAGGGTCAAACCCGGGCTGTGCACGTGCTAGGCAAGCGCTCTACCGCTGAGCCACAACCCCAGCCCAATAAAGCCTTTCTGTCACTGGGTGAACGGGCAGAGAAAGGGAGTCGGGACTTGGCTGGGGCCATTAATTCTGACCGCCTAGAGGAAACAGGAATCAGTAGGGATAGAAGCGGTCTCAAGTTGAAAGTCAGTGAAGGCCACAGCAGCTCTGGCTGGGCAGGCCTTCCCTGGTCTTAGATCCGTAGGGATGGCTGTGTGGTCCATCTTCAGGGGTAGAGGACTCTGCCTGGGGAGAAGGGAAATGAAGCAAACTCCTGCTCCAGCAGCTGCAGCAGACCCGAGGCATTTGCCCCTGTTTCTTCCCCCTCATGTCACGTGTCTGTGAATCTATTTTAACCTAGTGCTTCTCAATTTCTGATGTGCATTGGAACTGTAGGTGGGCTCTTCTTAAAATGCAGCCTCTGGGGCTGGGGTTGTAGCTCAATGATAGAGCGCTCGCCTCGCATGTGGAAGGCACTGGGTTCGATCCTCAGTACCACATAAAAATAAAATAAAGGTATTATGTCCATCTACAACTAAAAAAATATTTTTAAAAAATGCAGCTTCTGTACTGGGGTTCGGGGTAAACATAAATGGGTAAATAAATAAATATTTAAAAAAAATGCAGCTTCTGTACTGGGGTGGGGAGGGGGTCTGGGTGGAGGCCTGAGATTCTGAATTTCCAAGCAGTCTTTCCTGGCCTCTCTATGTAAAGCTGACTTTCCCAGGCCACCCTCTCCCCCTTCATAGCTGTGACCCCTACCTGGAGTATTCATTCACTTATTTATTCACTCATGAATGACCTGTCTCTTATGCTACATGTTAATCACAGGAGGAAAGGGACTTTGGATTTATTACTTTGTAGTCCCACATGGCACTCTACATACGTGTGGAATGACTGAGTGTACATGACTTATGCAGTCCCTTGTCCTTCCACATATATCCAGGAACACAGAGATCCACACACAAGGGCACAGGCACATATGAGGTGTAATTAAACCTAACTGGAAACACACACCCGCAGGGGAGTGTAGAGATTGACGCGTACAAATACGCAGATACGTGAAGCACACGGGCACATAGACCCAGAGACACGCAAACCCGCAGAGCATGTTCTCCCTCTGAAAATCTCAGGCATCAGAGTCCTAGCTGCCACTAGCACCTGTGCGGTGACCTGGGCTAGGCCCTTCCCACCCTTCCAATCCCCTGTAGGGGTTCAGGGCAGAGAAAGAGCTCAGAACTTGGAGCCCTCCACCTGCTGAGGCTTTTTCGGACCTGTGCCAGTCAGTGCCACCCAATGTAGACTGTCCTCCCTCCTAGCTGTCCAGAAGCAGCATCAATGGCCCCTGCTCTGCCGTGCTGGGCCCAGTACAGCTAAGATGCCCAGTAGGTTCTCAGACAGCAGACGGGAAGCCCGAGGCCTTGTTCTCCATCCCTCAGAAAGGTGTGGAGAACCGAGTCTTGGCCGTGCTGAGTGGGACTGGTTCCCTCCGTGACTCAGGCCCTGGGGGCCTGCTCCTGCATGCCCCGCCCTGGGCCCCTCACTCAACAAAGGGGTTGAAGCTGCTGCCCAGGCCCTGTCTATTTTGTTTGCAATTATCTGGCCAGGAAGCCAGGAAACTGTTCTGAGCAAGTTTTGGCAGACAGACCCATGTCTCTGCCTAAAGATCCTTGCTTCTGATAATCCCCCAGGAAACCCCAGAGCTTCCTCCTCCTGGGAGCCCCCTCCTCCTCTGCTTGGAGTTCCGAGGACCCTGACCCAGGCCTGACAGGTGTCTTGACCATTGCCTCTCTGAATGTGCCTAGAAGAGTAGTCAGGGCCTATTTGCTCCCACAGGGTCAGGGATCTCACCGCCACCAGTTCTCCTGAGAGAGGCAGACCCGAGGGAGTTTTGATAATACCAATACAAATTGTGATTGATTCTTAGGAGGAAATATCGTCCTGAGCATACAAAATAATGGGGTGAACATTTCTGTGGCTCAGAGACCTCTTGGAGAAAGGAGCATTTGAGCTGGGACCTGAATGATGAGAAAGTCACTGTGAGCAGAGCAAAGTGTCCCTGGAAGAGGGAACAGCACTTGTAAAAGCCTGAGGCAGGAAATGGCTCAAGCATCACCTCCCACCTTCTCTTCTTGCCATTTATCACCTTAATTTTCTATAACTCACTCTATTTCTCCCCTTCCCTCCACCTCAATTAGCAAGGCCTCTCTGCAGCTGGGGACCTTCACATAGGGCCACTGTGCATGCAGACAGCGCTCAGTGGGTCAGCACCTGGCACAGCGGAGCCTTGCCTGGCCTGGCTATTGCTCTCCCTTGCGGAGTCCTGAAAGGAGGACATTCCTTCCCATGTCCCACACTAGGCCACAGTGTGAACTTGCCCATGATTTTGACTCCAGGAGCCTCTGCTCCTCCCATGTGTAATGGGTATAATGATGCCAACTGCAGGGCTGTCAGGAGGGGCCCAGGAGATAGTCAAGTTCTTTGCAAGGGTAACCAGGGTTGCCTGCCTCACTAGCTTGGGAGCATCTATCTCAAATCTCCTAATTTCCCAACATATGCTCAACTATCTGCTATATGCTTAACGGTGTCCAATATCTCCTGATTAAAGCCATTTTCCACCCTTAACTGAATGAACCCAGCAGGTCTCTCTGTCCAGGAGACTCCTTTTCCAATGCCAGGAAGAGATAAATTAAATTTCTCATCCATCCGTCAGTGCTACTGCTTCTGCAGCTACCACTGGGGATGCAGTTGAAAACATGTCCTGCACAGTCTAAGGGACCTTTGTCCTGTGTCACGGTGGAGCCCATACCTCTGTGGCTCCCATAGCCTGGCTCTGAGGTCATAGCATCCTTAGAGTCACACCTACATACTTGGCCACTGACCACAACGCAAATGACTGTTCTGGGCCAAAAAGGGCTTCTAGGCTCAGTCAGGTGGGAAACCAGAACCAGTTATGCTGAGCCAGGTGTTATTTCAGACCCGCCCTCTGCTCTTGGGGTGCAAGCAGGTACTCAGTGTCTTTTCTGGACAATGAACTATCCCAACCAATAAGAGATTCTTGTGATTTGAATCTTAAATATCCCCAAAGCCCATGCATTAAAAGCTTGGTCCTCAGCTTGGCACTATTGGAAGGTGGGGCTTAGCAGGAGGTTTTAGATGATTAGGGAGGCAAGCCATCAAAGAGAATCAAGAACCTGGTCTCTCTCTCTCTCTCTCTCTCTCTCTCTCTCTCTCTCTCTGCTTCTTGTCTGCCATGAAGTGAGCAGCTCCTTTGCCAGGTGCTTTTCTGCCATGCTGTGCTGCCTCACCACAGATCAAAAGCAACAGAATCAGCTGATCATGGACCAAAACCTCCAAAACAAGAAGGCAAAACAAACCTTCCCTCCTTGAAAAGTTGATTATCTTAGGTAATTTATTACAGTAACACAAAGCTGACTAACACAAGAGATAACGCTAAACATGGAGGACCCTTGCCTGTGTGGATATGCTCAGTGGTCCGCAGAGGCTGGTTCTACAAACCATGGAGGGGAAAACCATTGTTGGGTTACAGCAAGTCCTGTCACATCCTTCCCTGAGACCACAGGGATCTCCTGGCTTTGTGTTTGCAAAGCTGAGAGAAATGTGCTTCCCCCATCCTGGCTAAGTCACATTTCCCTGGGAAGGAAGGACTCTTCCAAGAAGCAGGCCTATCTGCACCTCCACAGAGGAGAACCTGGCAGCCTGCTCACCCTAAGTTAAATGCCTTCTTTCCAGGTGCATCTTCCCATCCCTTCCTCACGAGCCATCCTGTGAAGGAGCTGCTGTGAGGAGGGGAGGAGATGAGGGTGTTATTAGCGCCAAGAAGACAGCCGCTGCTGCATGAGTGATAGGGGCTGTCGGGTGGTTATTCTCTCTCTGAACGCAGCTTGGGTTCTGGTTTTTCTTCCACACTGAAAGCACATCTTGGGCCTCACTCTTAAGATTGCTTGGGACCTGCTTTCCTGACGCAATGCAGCCCCCTGCCTAGGGTGGGGCAAGCAGGCACCTCCCTGACCTGTGGTCAGGAGGCCTGGCCCCCAGCCCCTCGGCCACCAGCCTCCAGTGCTCACCCAGAGCCCTCCAGATGGACCCACCAGGTCTTCCCAGCACTGGAGAGAGGAGAGGCAGCAGGCAGGATGCATGTGGGTGGGAAGGAGGGAAAGAGTAGAAGCAGGAGTTCCATCTGGCAGACAGGTGGGCAGGCGGAGCCCCTGGGCCAGGCGAAGGAGAGGCCAGAGAGCTGCGTCCAGCTGGAGAAGGGGCAGCAGGCAGCCTCCCACCTCCTTGGCACAAAGACCAAGGTGAGGAGAGGCCACACCGTGTGCGCAGCGAACCCAGCCACAGTCCCTGTCCCCTGGGTGGATTTCATGTGGACACTGTGCTCTGCCGTGGCATCTGGATGGGCAGTGCCACCTCATGAGCGGTGGCCTCTTGCTAACACAACCCACATCAGCACAGATGCCCGGGCCTCCCAAATCTGAGTCCAAGGGCTAAGTAAGCAAACTCTTCCTAGTTCTCTGGAAAATGTCCTTAATTACAGGAGAAGGAAAATAAAAAATACCCATTTTGCCATAGATCTTAGCCACGTCTGGCCACCTTTGCAGGCCTCACTCCCAAAGGACACTTGGGGTTCTTTCTGGCTGTGATGTTCAGTGGTGTTATAATAACAACCCACTTTCCCAGCACTGGTGGAACTCAACCCTCCTGAGCTAGCTCTATTGCTCCTCCTGCTTCACAGACAAAGGACTATAGCTCAGAAAGGACAAGCCCCCAAGGCCACCGGCTGGCTGATGGCAAGGGCTGGATTCAAGTCCCAGACAGTCTTTGGGCAGAGTCCCACATGCTCGAGCTGGTGGCTTTTGCTGTCCATGTCCACGGTGGATCCTGCCCCCCTCCTAGGCTGGTCTGCTGCTGCTGATCGCGTATTCGGTTCTGCGTTTGTGCTCTGTGGCTTTAAGAAAACTTGCCCTCTCTTTCTGCTGGAGTTTCTGAAGAAGCTGGCCAAGCTGTCTGGGAACCCGCAGCCAAGAGAACTCCGGGTGAGGATGTCAAGCCGGCTCTTGCCTAGGAAGCAGATGTGTGTGGAGGGAGGGACAGGAGCAATTAGGGCACTACCTCGCAGGGGGACTCGACTCCTCCTCCGGGAAGATGGTGGGCCCATCTGTCAGCAAGTCTCCCTGACTCCTGCTCCGGGCTGGGTACTGTGGGGGGTAGAAGGATGGTGGAGCACGGAGATGCCTCCCCGGTCTGAATGCTCTGACATGAAGACACCTCCTGCTCTCCTTCCCTCCCACCCCACCCCCCCACCCCCGGAGCTCAGATCCTGGTAGGAAAGATAAGATTCGTGCTCAGAAAGTGAAGGAACAATAGGGCGACTGGTGCCAAGTGCGTGGTCTATTAGCTCATTAATAAGAATTTATCAGCCTTCTTGGGACCAGGCACCGGGTTGGCAAGGGGGGTCCCAGATGAAAGGGACTGTGCCTCCCCTCTTAGCATGAGGCCAGCGGGAAGAAAGGCTCCTTAACCAGTCAGGATCACGGGGAGAAGAGATGCTCAGAGGGCTTCGGGCGCACAGAGCAGGCCCCAAGCTCTGGGCTGAACACTTCTGGTGGACGTCCTTATTCAATCACAGAATTCTACAAAATGGGGTTGCTCCCGTCTTATCATGAGGGAACTGAGGCTTAGCAGAGGTTTGTAGCTTGTCTAAGGTCCTGCAGTTAGTAAGAGGTGGAAGCAGGACATGTGCCCCAGGACCATGGCTTTAAAGGCCAGGTGCTCTTAGGAGTGACTCAGGAGGGGGCAGACCTCAGCCAGGGTTCCAAGGAAGCCCTTCAGAAAAGAGCACTTGTTGGCTCATCTTGAGGAGAAGCGGGAGCAGTCAAGGGGGGAGGTGGACTAAGGGCAAGAGCACAGGCTCGGGATGGGCACTGGCCGGGGCAGTGGGGGTCGGAGTGCTGCAAGACCAGGGTGGGCTGGATCCTGAAGGGCCCCCCAGGGCTTGTGTTTCATCCTGGAGAGAGTGGGAGACACCTGGAGGGATGGTCAGTAGGTGCCTCGTCAATCCAGAGGAGGATGGCTATGTGGCCAGGAACAAGGCCTTGTTGAGCTGGCTATTGTTTGAAGAAGAATATCTGAGAAAGAGAGAGGAGGGGAAGATGGCGGGAGGTTGGGGAGGAGATGGGAGTTTCCCCAGTCTGGGAGGGGAAGGTTAGAGCCAGGGAGATTGGAGAGATGGCTGGGGACCAACTGTGGGGTCTTTGGATTTCAGAGTAGAGCGTTTGCCTGGGGCAGCCACACTGGCTGTGAGGGTGGAGCAATGCCTGGTCAGCTGGGCCCGGGGTGCCGTGTGTCGGGCACAGTGTGGCTGTGGAGTGAGGAGACAGACATGGCCCCTGGCCTTTATGGAATTCGCAGTCCAGGAGCCCAGACAGACGTGAATCAAGCAACCACAGGCACCCGTGGGTAACTGCAGACAGCCTGGCCGCTGATGGAACACCCAGGTGCCCCGGGGGGAATGTAGGCTGGTAGGAAATGTGGGAAGCAACCTTGGCCTGATCTCTTGGGGATGGGTCAGGGGAGAAGAAAAAGCATTCCAGGCAGAGAAATCAGCAAGAGAAGCCTCAGAGGCTGCATGAAATGGGCGAATCGAAGGCAAAGCTGGAAGGCCAGAGATGGGGCGGGGTTGGCAAGAGATGCCAGAGGTTGGGGGACTCTCTTGGAGAAAAGTCAGGAGATGGGGAAGTTTTAGGCAGGGAAATGGCATAAAAGATCTGTGTTCTAGAAAGTTCCTCTGGCTGCTGTAAGGAAAATGGATGTGGGGTAAGTGTGGCTTGGAGAGACCCTGAGAGGAGGTTGTTATAGACATCCAGGGGGAGTGGTGGGGGGCCGGCATGTAGGGTGTGTTGATGGGGTCAGGAGACCCCCTGCAGGTGGTTGGACCTGGTGACTAACTGGGTATGCGGGGGAGGTGATAAAGAAGAGGCCAGTGACTCCCAGATCTTCAAATGGAATGACAGGGAAGATGGTGGGCTATTTACAGAGGTGAGGTTTGGGCGAGGTAGTGGGCTTTGAGAAAGAGAGGGAGGGAGGGAGGGAGAGAGAGGGGAACCGTAAGCTGGTTCTAGATCTTCTTGGTTTGAGGTGCTGGAGAGACACCCAGGTGGAGGCCATCAGGTGCTCAGGCCCGGAGCTCCGGAGGCAGGTCGGGGTAGAGACATGGCTCTAGGAATCCCTGGCTAGGGATGAGCATGCAGCCCATGAAGTGCCTAGGCAAGAGCTCAGGAGGGTAAGAGAGACCCAGGCAGATCCCAGATCAGCCTTTATGCTGGACTAGGGAAGAAGCCCACAAGGAGGCCAAGGAGTCAGCAGAGAGGGGACACTAAGGATCATGGGAGAGAGCGGTCAGCAGAGGAGATGGTGCAGAACGGCCAGTCTGGTTGAAGACTCTAGAGTCCCGGGGGTTTAGTGGAATGCAGGCTGCTGATGTCTTGAGCAGGAGCCGTTTGGGTGGAGGGAGGAGGGTAGAGAGGGGCAGAGACAGTTTCTTGGGTCTGGGAGGGGCCATGGAGATTTTGCCACCAGGAAATGGGGGCTGAAGGAAGAGGAGAGGAAAGGAGCTAAAGAGAAGAGGGTGGAAGAAGGTCTGATGGCCAGGATGAGAGGAAGGGGGTCTGCTGCAGGGAAGGGGAATGGCCGGGCACAGGGGTTTATTTTCCTTCACCTCGTAGACCCTTGAGGCTAAGAACCAGACAACCCAGGAGGGCCCAGGAGGAAAGGAATCCAGGCTTTTTAGCTGAGTAGGGAAAAGGCAAGCCAGCAACTGCCCTTTGGCTCTGCCAGGGAAGGTCAGATAAAGGCCTCCCAGGGAAGAGGGGAGAAGGAGGACCACGTGAATGAGCGATGGCCATAGGAGGGAGTGGGTTCTCCAAAGGCACCTAGAGGTAGTAAAAGGGGGAAAGTTAAACGTGAGCAGTTTCTGGCTTCCTGTCTAGCTCTGCCATTAACTGACTCTGGGGCCCTGGACCTCCATTTGTCATATTTAAGTTGGGCTGGAGGTGTTTCTGCATTTTCATGGGAAGTTGTGGTTTGGCAACCCTGTTACCTGCTGGTGGCTCAGTGCTGGGGAAACGTGCTTGCTGCCAGGGGCCACATGGAGCAGGAACAGCTCTGGTGAGGCTCCGAATGTCTGATGCACTGAGAGCTGTCTGCCATCTACACCGTGCCAAGAGCTTTGATTCTAGGGTGTGGTCATCTCCTCATTTTACAGAAGAGGAAACTAATATTTGCTCCCTCAAAGACGCATTTCCTGGAAGTGGAAGGGCCTGGGGTTTCCTCTGTACTCCTCTGATTGGGGCAAAACACACAGGTCATCTATCCCCCAGAAGAACGCACAGGCTGTGCATGGGCAAGGGCCATACTGGATTTGCAGGCCAGGTGGGGAGGGTGTCCCAAGACAGAGGGACAGGTCTGGGGCAGAGGGGAAGTGGAGGGAATTGAAGTCAGAGATGAGATCATCGCGGAGATGATGAATATCAAGCCCAGGGGTCTGAGCTGTGTGCACAAGGAGCTATGGAAAGTTTGGGAGGAAGCTCAGCAGTTGGATAGCAGGATCCATGACAGAGAAGTGGGGTAAGATTGAAGTCTAGTAAGGAGAGGAGACAAGCAACCCATGCAGAGGGAGTTTGTTGATGGGTTTGCATGAGGGCAGGAACAGAGGGTTGGCTTGAAGAAGCACTGGCTGCTCCAAGTCCAAGGCTAAGCTGCCCACTTCCTTGGGAGAGGTGGGAAATCTGAGCAGGCCCAGCTCTGAGCCCATCAGAGAGATGGGTTGGGACATGTCCAGGGGTGTTTGTCTCTGGGGATTTGTTGTCTGTTTACTAACCCATCTCCTGCTTTGGCAGAAGCTGGGAGCTTGCGAAAGCCCTAACCTGCAGCTGATGGCCTTGTGGCCCCTCTGGATCACTGCTGTGGGACAACGTGGTGAATCACCTGGATTTCCCTCTCCCCGTGATGCTTTAGCTCCAAGGACTCTGCCTGCCTCCCTGCCGCCTGCCCTGCAGGATCTGGGGCCACTCAGACCCCCATGGAGGCTTTCCCTGGCCTCAGCCTTCCTGGAACCCCCAGTGCCACATCTGAGTTCTCTGTCCCCACCACTCACTTACACCCTCACTCCACACTTACACCGGTTTCCTTTCCGAACATGTTCTCACCTACTACCTGTCGCCTGTTCGCCCAGCCTTGTGAGATGGGCAGCTGAATCATGAGCCTCTGAATTTGGGTCTCCTGGCTGGTTGTCATGCCAACCCAGAGGCAGGGTTCCTCCTGGCTAGGTGCCTGGGAGACAGGACAGATGTCATTTACTGTGTGACCCTGAATAAGCCCTTCCTAACCTCTGGGAGGGACTCAGAGGGCCTAGATGATCTTTACATGCTTTTCAACCCAGAGAGCCCTCGAAAGACTGAATCAAATCCTTTATTCAGCCAGCAGCCCTGACCCTATGTGGTCAGCCTGCACTAGCAGCTGGGACCACTGTGGGCAGACCTGACCTCAGGGCATCTGTAACCTGGGTGAAAGGTCTGGCCCACAGGGTTGTCACTGGACATAGTTAAATAGGCAGTTGTGAGCAAGGTTCCAAAGGCCAGAAATGTCAGCCAAGGGGATTCACTTACAAGCCTATTCCTGAGACAGCTAGTCCCCTCCTGACCTGTTTTCTCTACTTCCAATTCTCTCACACCACATGCTGTCCCAAGTCTCTCTTTTACCTCAACTCCCCACCATCATACAAAACCACTCTCTTCACACCAGCCTTGGTGATTTTTGGCTTCTACGGTGACACTGGCCATGTTGTGGTCTGTTTTCTGATTCTATAGCAGAATACCCAAGACTGGATGATTTATAAAGGAAAGAGGTTTATTTTGGCTCACAGTTCTGGAGATTGGGTAGTTCAAGACCAACCACAGCGCTGGCATATGCTTGGCTTCTGGGGAGGGCTTTAGGTGCCATCAACTCATAGTGGAAAAAAGAAGGCCAGCTGGGGAGTGCCTGAGAGGAACACATTAATCCAAGGAGGAAGGCTGCATCCTCATGGCCCAAATGACTCCCACTAGGCTCCAGCCTCCCCACACTGCCTGGTTGGGATCAGTGCAGGAATTCTGAGAGTCACTCAAACCACAGCAGCCAGACTCCCTGCCCCACCCCCCAAATATCAGATGCAGCCGACAATTATGATCCCTGTTTTCCAGTTGGGAAATCAAGGTGTAGAGAGACTGTATGGCTCACCTGAAGTTTCCCAGTCAGGTCAGTAGGGGCAGTTTGGGGAAGTGGGCTCAGAGTGTGGAGTCCACCCGATTCTCCCGCTCTCGACCCTGCAGTGCTGAGAGTGTGTATGTTGGAGGTGTCCCTTGCCCTCTCTGAGTTTTAACTTGCTTCTTTCTGGATCAGTGCTCCCAATTTCTACCTTGGGGTTAGACAGTCACTAGCTGTGTGCCCTCAGCTACTCATTCAACCTCTCTGAAATTTGAAACCTCCTCTAGGAAAGAGGAGATCAACTCTCATGTCTCAGGGTGGGGGTGGGGATCGCAGAGGGCACTGACAAGGCTGGTTGGCAACAAGCTGCAATGTATCTGAAGCTGCCCAACTGCTAAAACAAACAGGGCCCTGGGGGTGGGTGGGCACGTGGGTTGCTTCCAATTATCTACCATGTTGTAAATATGTCTGCAATGGACATATTTTTGGCTTTCTTGAATTATTTCCTACAGATAAAGTCCTGGGGATTGATTGCCACACAAGTCAAAGGGCATAGAAACTTTGGTGAGTCAGCAACTTTTTTGTTGTGAGCAAGGTTCTGGAATCAGGCATACCAGGGTGTGGATCCCCACTGGGCCAGTTCCCAGTGTGTGGCCTTGGGCATGTGACGCCACCCCTGTAAACCTCAGCTTTCTTATCTGTAAATCAAGGATAATGTTATTACCCGTCTCCAGGGACAGCTGCCTCACATGAAGAAAGTGCTCATAAACCTGCCTTTTATCACCGCACCAACGGGTTGCCACGTTCCTCCTTGGTTAATCAATAGGGAAAACTGAGGCTGATTGGGGGAAGAGCTGCCTACCAGGGTCACACAGCCTGTGAGCAGTGGGTGGCCCAGAGAGATTCGGCTTTGATTCAGCCTTTTCATTTTGGGAGGCCCTCCTAGAACCAACTCAGGCTGGAATGGAAATGGGGCGGAAGTTATGGTAGCCAACGACCTCATCCAGGGGCAAAGGTTGGAGCGATGGGGAGGTGTGTAGGACAGGGACTGGTAGATAAAAGTTCCGAATGGTCTTCCACATCCTAAATGATGCTTCCATGCTTCTGCTTCTGTGGTTTGCCCCTAGAACGTTCTCCCCAACCAATCCTGAATTTGTGACCTTCTTACCCATGAGTTTGGGACAAGGCAGGACCTCCCTCATCTGCCTCCCCAGGGCACAACACTCCTTTAAGGGATGTGGATTGAATAGAGGGGACTTGGGAAATTTCAGAACTGGTCTCCATCGATGTCATGTTTTCTAATAGAGAAATGGAAGCCCCGAAGGAGGCGTGACTTGCCCGAGGACTCGTGGTCTGTTCAGTGACCGGCCTCCTGAGCATCCTCCAAGTGCTCGTGTGGACTAAGTGCTGGCCCAGGAGGCATTGAGGTGTGGCAGAAGAACACAGGCCCTGTGTTCATGTCCGTTCTGTCAGTCCTTTGCTGGGACCTTGAGCTGATTACAGCCTCTCCTTGGGCCTCACTTCTCCCACCTGAGAAATGAAGGTGATAAGCCCACCTGTGGAAAGGAATCAGGGACCCTGTGCCCATATTACAACAAATATCATGGGCCCTGGTGGGGAGGGTCTCCCTGAAGACCATGGCTGGTTGTGTCTGGAGTCAGGCAGGCCTGGGACCAAACCAGCTCCTGCAATTAACAGCTGTGTGACGTTGGACAAGTCACTTCCTTACTTTGAACCTCAGCTCCTCCTCTGTGTCACCTCCCTGGACTGGCTTTCTCTGACCACTCTCTCCAAAGTGGCTTTCCCTGACCTACATTCCATCGCCCCTTTATTTCCTTTCCCAGCATTGATCAGTTATCTTGTGGGGTTTTTTCTTTTTTTTTTTTTTTTTCGTCTCTGCCTTCTCCCTCCGGAACAGATGGGAGCAGGGCTTTTTGTCCAGAGTGTGTCCCCAGAATCTAGCCCGGTTCACACACAACAGGCTGCAGTAAATGCCTGTTGAATGGATGGATGGATGAATAGATGATGCAATGGAGTCAGGCATCCCAACCTCCAAGGACCTTAAGTGACAAAATGGAGAGTGGTTCAATGAGCTAACCGGGCACTCACCGCAGGTTCCATCACTGAGGGCAGAGCTACTGCTACCATTGGGAAGATAAACTGAAGCTACTCCCAGGAAGCAAGGCCTGAGGTGGAAGGCAGGACAGCTCAGTAGCTCTCACCACGCTGCTTCTGCTTCCTGGCACAGGCTGGGCCCTCTAATTGTTCTGTCTCCTTGGCAACCTTGGCAGCTGTCTAATGAGTTTGCACCCGGCTGGCCCCTGGGCTTGGCCACACGGCTCAGGCCTGCCTGCCCATCTGCAGGCAGACAAAGGCCCTCTGTCCTTGGGATCATCTTCCTGCCTGCCCACTACACCCCTGACAAACTGAGATCCCTAACTGCCAAGTGCCTCTTTTGCAATGAAGGAGCCCAAGACCCCCACCTAGGTCAAGGGCATGAAGCAGAGTGGAAGGGACATTTGCCCTGGAGGGTACAGTCTTGGGTCCAGGCCTGCCTAGGTCAACTATGAGGTGCTGTGGGGGACTGTGGGATGTCATGACCAAGAGTCTAACTCTGAAGCCCAACTGCCTGGATTGGAATCATGCCCAGATCCACACCCCTGCCCCCGCGCCATGGTCAGAATCATTGCAAACTGATCTATAAGCATTCTACCTATAAGCCATGCCTCCTGCCCCCTTCCACTGCCCCGCCAATAACCTCCCCTGTCCCAGAGCCCCAGAGGCCTCAGGCTGCTGCTGTGAGCAGTAGGACCAGGAGGAGGATGGCAGATCCTCGTGGAGAGAAGCCAGAGCAGATCCTGAAATTGGTGGCAGCACCCAGCTGTGGCTCCCTGGAGAGTCCTTGAAACCCTCCCTGTGGCATTTCCTTGGAGCCTTTGTCCTCCTCCGGGAATACACAGGGCTACACCCTTCATCCCTGTGCCCCACTCTGCCTGTGCCACGGTCCCCATCCTAGTCTCAGTCAAGTCCAACTCAAGTGCCCAGCATTTGCTGCCCCCCACCGTCATCTCCCTAAACGTTGTACCGCAGGCCCCTGCAGAGCTCCCGCTGAGTGCTCTGCCCCTCCAGCTGTGCTTCTGCTGGTGACATCCCCACTGTCCTGGTGGCCTTTCTTTGCCCACCTTCCAGGCTTCCCTCCGGAGGTTCTCCCAGCTCCCTGCTCCAGAAGACCTCTGCCCAGCCGCAGGCTCTGGAGCCAATGCTGAGCTCACCACCCTGCCGGAACACATGTCTGCCCAGCGTGGCATCCAGTTTATTTATGAGGCTGACTGTCTGCTCCCAGTCCTGGGAACCCTGGGGCAGGACCCTGTGTGATTCATTGCCCGGCGCAGGGTCTGGCCAGCATCAGGCAGCGTGTGCTGAGCAGCAGTTAGGTGCGCTGGCTCTGGGAGGAAGCATCGTGGGGCTGGTTGGCACAGAGCACGGGCCCAGGGCTGGGGGGTGGGGGTGGGGACTCACTGATGCCAGGGCTACCGGAGAAGGCTGGGGAGCCCCCTTCACTCACCACTCCCTCCCACCGCCTCCCTCTGCGGGCACTGACTCATTCACTCAGTAACTTCTCCGGCTCATTCAAGCGTCTGCCCGCTGCTTCACACACCACTTCACGAATTCCGGGGGGGGGGGGGGGAGGCTCCTTCATTTGTTCCTTCACTCATTTCTTCACTCACTCCTCTGTGAGTACATCTGCCAGACATTTCTGGAGCTCTGATGTTATGCACAGTCCCACCACAGAAGCCCTGGAAACTCAGAGAAAAACCAGTCCACAGCCACTTCAGATCTTCCCTTTAGGAGTATGTGGGCAGGGGACAAATCATGACAGTAGGAGTGACAGGGGCTTGTGAGGCAGGAACGTGCCATGTGATCACAGAGGGATCTAAGCAGGTTGCACAGGAGGTGGCACTTGAGACTGGGCACGAGAAGCCTTGGAGATTAAGATACGCCAAGGAAAGGGTGGAGAGGCTGATTTGGGAATGAGGAGGAGTCCAGGTGACAGAGCTGGGACAGAGGTCGTTGCCCTAGGGCTTGGAGACTGCTTGGTTGGGTGGATGGTGAAGGAGACGGAGGGACAAGAACTGCTTTCAGCCATCACCCTTCATCTGAAATACTGAATCTACAGATCTATGTTCTGTGACAGGCAGTGTGTGGCTGGAGACACAAGAACGGCACGGATGAAGCCCCGTCTTCGAAGAGCTTCCATTGAGTGTGGGGAGACATGCTGCCAACAAAACAAGTAAAATATGTCATGCAGGTGGTGGTAAGTGCTTTAAAGACCCCCAAAGCAGGGGATGGCAGTGGAATGGTTTGTTTGCAGAGGGACTTCCCAAGAAGGCATGACTATGAGAGAAGCTGTAGCTCCTGTGTTTAAGCAGTGCCTCTCCAGGCATGTCGTTTGCTTCTCAAGGATCCGGACTGATGCTGTTATAGTTTGGATCTGGACTGTCCCCTAAAGGCTCAGGTAGCTCTGTTCCCAGCTGGTGGTGCTATTGGTGGAGGTAGAGGAAACTTCAGCAGGTGGGTCTACTGGGAGGAAGTGGCCGCTAGTGGCATGCTTTTGAAAGGCATACATTGTCCCACTGCCCTTTCTAGTGTCTCCTTCTGCTTCCTGGCTGCCATGAGCTGAGCAGCACTGCTGTCACGTGCTCCCTGTCGTGATGCTCTGCCTCATCGCAGGCCTAAGAGCCATGGAACGAGCTGGCCATGGACGGAAACCTCTGACACCATGAACCAAAATCAATCTTTCCTCCTTTAAGTTGATTTTCTTAGGTATTTTGTCACAGCAACAGAAAGCTGACCAGCACAGGTGCAGTTCAGCATCACATTTGTAGCCAGCACCGGCGCCACACAGTCATGTCTCAATCTGCCTGCCCGACTAAGCTGCCCTAGGCCGGGGGATGGGGGTCCCCACCTCTGAACTCTAATGCTCAACATAGGATGGAACCTGTGACCTCTCCGGGGGTCAGAAGCAACACAGAGGTCAGGATGGGACTGTAGCCTGGGCAGTTGCTGCCCATCTAGGAAGGTGTCAGGATTGAATGAGGCGGTTTCAGGGTCCATAGGGTTCTGGATGCCCGTGGAGCAGTGTCCTCCAGAAGGGGATGGGAACAAGGAGGAAACAGTGAAGTTGACATACCTCCTCTTGGGCCTCTTTCCAGACCCATCTCCAAGCCAGGCCAGGGCAACGGGTGGGGTGGGCATGGGGTCGAGTCCCCCATACTAGCTTTTCTGACAATTGAGATTCTGGGAAGTAGGGCCCACAGGGCACCCTGCGAAGGACCATGCTGAATTTTTTTTTCCTGTTCCTGAGACTGATGGTTTTGGAGAGAGACCAAGTCCAGGAAACAAGCATAGACCCAAGTCCAAGGAAGAGGGGTGGTGAACTGTGGCTCCTGTCTCCCCCATCTCCTAGATCTCCCCCAGCCCCATCTCTGAGCCCTGGTCCCAGAGCCAGCCTCTGTAGACCTTCCTTGCAGGCGCACCATCAGCCCCAGTGTCTCTCCCTGGGGAGTGTCAGAGGCAGTCTGTTTGCATTGCTTAGGAGGAAGCCCAGAGAAGGCTCCTGCAGCTAGGACCTGTGGAAGTTACAGGGGACCCTGGGCCAGAGCAGAGTGCATGGGGGTGCTGGGGACTGGGCTGTGCCATCCAGTCTCCAAGGCCTGTGGGTCCCCCTTGAGATGCCAAGGGTCTGCAGCTTGTCCAAGGAGGGTGTGGCCTCCAGAGGAGCAGCCTGGCTCCTGCAGGAATATGAGCAGAGGTGGGCTCTTGTGTGGATGCCATGTGGACTTCACTGGGTGTGGGCAGCTTTGACCCTGAGCCTAAGATGTGAGGGAGGGAAGAGCCAGACCTCGGACCCCAGAGCGGCAGCCCTTCTCCTGATCCCTGGGAGACACCAAGCCCTGTAAACTGCCATTTGGAAGCGTTGGCTGAGGTTTTCCTGTGGCAGGGAATGTTCAGTCTTTTGAACCAGCAAGGATCAGGTCATAAATTGCTGAAAATCTGTATCCAAATTTTAAAGAAATATTGTTACTTTTTGAGTCTCTTCTTTGTCTAACAGATAAACTTCCTGTAGAACAAGCACCTAGGGAGCTCTGTTTGTCTTGGATTACTTTTTAATCATCAGGATTTTAAATAACAATTGTAATTTATGCTAACTCTAAAAGTTCAAACATTACAGTAATACACAACCTTGAAAGGAAGATCCCTTCCCCTGATTTTTCTTCTCCAGAGATGACTGCTGTTAACAGTTTAGAAGTTCTTCCCGCACATTTTTTTGTTAATGAACATTGGTGTAATATGGACAATTTCTTTGATTTCAAAGAAGTGAAAAATATTTTTATATTTTAAAAATTTGTATTTCGTCTCATGTTCCTTGTGTGAGGTTTTCTTCCTATTCAGACAGAGGCATCCATTTGCCACTGGGAGGACTGAAATAAATAGGACAGTGATATAAAAAGGAAAACAAACAAACAAACAATGCTTAGTTAAAAATAGGATCTAAAATAGGACCTCAAAGCCCATAACAAAACATATCTTAAAAACCGGCTTTGTTCAAGCCAGCCTCAGCAATGACGAGGCACTTAGCAACTCAGTGAGACCCTGTCTCTAATAAAATACAAAAAAGGGCTGGGGATGTGGCCCAGTGGTCAAGTGCCCCTGAGTTCAATCCCTGGTACCACAACAAAACAAAACAAAACAAAAACCTCAGCTTTGTTCAGTAATATATTGGTTAGGATGCTTTGGGCTGCAAGTAACAGTAAGTCCAAGACAAATAGGCTTAACAATGAGATACACTGAACCAGGTAAACAGACTGTAGAGATTGGATGGGCTTCAGAGCTGTCTTGATCTAGCAACTCTGACCCATCTCTTACAGCTCCCTTGGCTCTGCCCTATTCTGTCTGATGGCTTTAGTCTTTCAGTCTGGGCTGACTTCCCTTCAACTACCCCATGACTGAGCTGCTCATTTACCACCATGACATTCAGAGGAAGGGAGAACTTGTCTGCCTGAGGGCAAGGAAAGACCTTTCCCCAGGCAACCACGAATCTCCACTTGCATCATGGTTTGGGTCATGGGCCCATCCTGTGGCCATGGGTATGCCCTGCAGTGCTGCTTAGTCTGGGTTTTTGAACCAACACCCTAGCAGGTTGGATGGGATTCCATGACAGCAGTTGGAGTTCAGTTCCCTGGAACTGAAGTTGTGGTCAGCTTCCTCTGAAGCACATGGGTAAGGGTGGAGTGGATTCCAGATGGAGAATGGGGTATATTCAAGAAGAGGAGCAGGAAATTAGATGTTAGAGAATCAACATGAGAGAGAGAGAGAGAGAGAGAGAGAGAGAGAGAGAGAGAGCAGATATCTTGTCTGTCCCCCAAATTTTTCTGTATATATCAAAAGCAAATCCTATAGGATTGCATTTGGAGATTTATCCTAAGCCACAGGTAGAGAGAATTCAGGTCATGATAAAAGGGAAGTGTCTTCCCAACTCTAGAGGAAATGGTGAGTCCTTCCACTTCTCAGAGGAGCACCCAGGACTTGGAGAGACAGGTAGAGATGAGGGGAAAGTGAGGGGAAACAGCTGCCTGAGGGATGCGGTGCCCCACCCCTTTCCCTGCCCACCTCTAGACTCTAAAACTCTGCAGGATGCTGTCTTGAAGGAAGTTTGGCCTGCGCCCACACTAGAGGAGGAAGGGTGGCGCCAGGTGGGTATCAGTTTTCTAGGGCAAATGACCACAGCCCCAGGGTTGAAACTCAGGGTCGGTAGGGCTGTGCTCCCTGTGAAGTCTCTAGTGGGCAATCCGTTTCCTTCCTCTTCTAGATGTGGGTGTGTTTTGACATTTCTTTGGCCGCATAACTCCAACCTGTCTCTCTCTGTCTTCGCAGGACTTTCTCCATTTCTGAGTCATCTCCTCCATGTCTAAGCTACCTCAGACTTTGTCTGATAGGAGCACTTGTCATTGGGTTTAGGGTTCATTTGGATAAACTGGGATGATTTTGCCTTGAGATTTTTATCTTAATTACATCCACAAAGACCCTTCCTCCAAACATTTTCACAGGTCTCAGGAGTTAGGATGTGGACGTATGTTTTGGGAACCAGCATTCAACCTTCCATGGAATGTTTAAGCAGAGGAAGGAACAGGAAAGTGTATTGACACACTCACCTCCTGTCTGATGTGGGAGCGATGCACAACATCCAAGTGTCAGAAGGCCATTGTGAGCTCTGGTTGGCCCCTTGCCCGTCAGGACCCTGGACAGTGGCATGCTGCCATTGAAGTCCCAGGGAGGCCTGTGTGTCCTGGCTGGCCCAGCTCCTCCGGAGCTTCCACTAGTCCTTGCCCAAGTCAGAACACACCCCAGCTTCCATCCACCTCCTAACAGGTGACAGCTGGGACCAAACCTGAGGATTAGAAATCAGCAGGCTGAGACACTTGAGCGGGAAGATGCTGTGAGGCCCAGAGGCCCTTTTCTTGTTGCCATGAGGACACCTACTAGGCTTTCAGTGTCCCCAACTCATGTTGAAATTTAATTGCCACTGTGATGGTATTGGCAGGCAAGACCTTTAGGAGGTGAGCTCCACCCTCATGAATGGATTAAAGCCATTATTGTGGGATATAGGTTAGTGATCACACACGTGGCTCTCCTATAAAAGTGCCACCTCTTTCTTTTTCCAGTACTGGGAATTGAACCCAGAGGCACTCCACCCCTGAGCTACACCCCCAGACCTTTTTATTTTTTCATTCTAAGTCAAGGTCTTGCTAAACTGCCAACGCTGGTCTTGAACTTGAGATCCTCCTGCCTCAGACTTCTGAGTAGCTAGGATTATGGGCATAAGCCACTGCATCTGGCACCACCCTCTCTCTCTCTCATGTACTCTCTCCACCACATTTCTAAGCAAAATATTGAAGAAGCCACATATGGTAGTTTTTACTGCTTACGTGATGTCATTTACCATTTGATGACACAGCAAGAAGGACTTTGCCAGGTGTGGCTCTTTTATCTTGGACTTCTCAGACTCCAGAACTGTAGAAATATATTTATTTTCTTTATAAATTATCCAGTGTGTGGTATTCTGTTACAGCAACAGAAAACAGACTAAGACAGAAAATTGATAGTGAGAAGTGAGGCAGTACTTCCTGCAACAAGTACCTGAAAATCTGAAAGTGGCTTCTTTGGAACTAGGTAGCAGGTGGAGGTTGGAGGAATTCGGAAGAACAAGCTGGAAAAAACCTAGGTTTCTATGAATGGAACATTAAGGGTGATTCTCATGAGGGGTCAGAAGAAAAGACTATTAGCCAGGTGTGGTGGCACATACCTGTAACCCCAGGGACTCAGGAGGTTGAGGCAGGAGGATCATATGTTCAAGGGCAGCCTTGGAAACTTAGCCAGACACTGCCTCAATGAAAAAAGTACAAGTTCTGGGGGTGTAGCTTGTGGTAGAGCATGCCTGGGTTCTACTTCCAGTGCCAAAAAGGAGGAGGAGGAGGAGAGGAAGAGGAGGAGAAGGAGGAACGAGGGAAAGCCTAAAACCTCTTAGAGATTATTCAAGTGGTCACAGTGAGAATGCTGGTAGGAAAATGGACAGTAAAGACCATGCTGATGAGGTCTCAGGTGGAAAAGAGGAATAAGACCTTGGAAACCAGAGTGAAGACCATCATGTTAAGTGGTAGTCAAGACCTTTGTGCTTGAGAGTTTCCTGCAAGGTGGAATTTAAGAGCGATGAAACTAGAATATCTGACAGAAGACATTTCTAAGCAAAATATTGAAGAAGCCACATATGGTAGTTTTTACTGCTTACCATGAAATTAAAGAGGAAAGAGATTTATTTAAAGACAGAATTTATAATTAAAATAAAAACAATGGGACTATTTGGAAAATTCACTGCTTGTCCATGTAAAGAGGGGAAAAGTGTTCCACAGAGAGTGCCAAGGATGTGGCCAAGTGACATTTTGCTAAAGAGATTGCTATGGATAGAACACAAACAGGTGCTATTTTCATGAGAATGGAAGGAAGACCCCAAAGGTATGCCAGTGATCTTCAAGGCCAGCTCTACCATCACAGGCTCAGAGCTCCAGGTGGGCAGAATGATTTGGGGGCTTAGGACCGGGGTCAGGCTCCCTGCCCAGCTCCACCTTGGGACTCTGTTCCCTGCTCCAGAGGGCACGAGCAGTAAGCATTAGCAGTGTCCATGTGGTGCTGACTGTGCGGGTGTGCAGAGCTGTGGGGGCATGAAGGCCTCCACCTGGATGTTGTGACTACCTGCAGGACCCCCAGAGCCCCTCCCCCCAGGGGTCACCCTCAGGACACCAGAACCAAGGAGCTACCAGTGTATGGCGCTAGCCTGGGAGAAGAGCAGGCCTGAGATGCCAACCCGTGAGAGCTGCTGGCTGTACTAAGCCCAGCAAAACCCAAGGGTAAGATCCCACCCCAAACCTGGCACGTCTAGGAAGAAGGACACGGAGTCCAAGTTATTCCCAACCCTTAAGACTTCACATTATTTGCCCTACTAGGGTTTGGACTTGTTTGGGACAAGTTACCCACTCTTTTCTTGCCCATTTCTCCCTTTGGGAATAGGAATTTTGAATCCCATGCCCACTCACCACTCTGAAAGCAGATGGCTTGGTTTGGTCCCACAGGCTCACAGCTGGGGGGAATTTGCTTCAGGATTAATCATGGCTGAGTCTCCTCCATATCAGATTTAGAGGAGATGCTGGACTTTGGATTTTTGGGGTTGATGCTGGCAGAAGTTGAGACTTTGGGGACTATTGGGATCGAAGGAATACAGTTTGTATGTGAGAAGGACATGAGTTTGTGGGGATGAAGGATAGGGTGATAGTTTGAATGTCTCCTCCAAACTCATGTTACAATTTAATTGCCACTTTGATGGTGCCGGAAGGTGATTAGTTCATGAAGCCTCCACCCTCAGGAATAATGCCATTAGTTGTCAGGGAGTGTCTTTATTATGAAAATGAGCTCTCTCTGGCACATGCTTTCTTGTTCCTGCTTTCTCTCTCTCTCTCTCTCTCCCCCCCCCCCCTTGATGTCCTCTGCCATATTATGAGGAAATAAGAATATCCTCACCAGATGTGGCCTTTAGATCTTGTACTTCCCACCTCCAGAACTGTAAAAGAAATTTCTTTTCTTTATAAAGTATCCAGTCTATGGTATTTTGTTATTCTCTCAATCCAGTCAAGAAAATGAATTGCTTTCAATGGATAAACTATTATTTTTCTCTTCTCCCACACATCTTAGTATATAAATGATTAATCTCCTACAAATGATAGGGTTTCCAGGGTGTTATTGTTTTGAAAATGGACTCATGCTATACATGTTACTCTGTGGATTGCAGAATACAGTTCATACAGTCTAGAAATATTTTGTGTTAGTCAGGGTTCTCTAGAGAAATAGAACCAATAGAATGTGTATATACCTACATGAGGGAGTTATTGGATTGTCTCACACCATCAGAGGCTGAATAGACCCACAGTGGCTGTTTAGTGGCTAGAGAGACCAGTAGCTGCTGAGTCTAAGAAGCTGGAAATCTCAGAACAGGAGGCACTAAGGAAGAAGCAGTCCCAGTCTGAGGCCAAAGGCCTGGAAGCCCCCTGAAGAGTCGCTGGTATGAATTCACCTTGAAGGAGCAAAGAAGCTGGAATCTGATGTCCATAGGCAACGGCACCAGCAAAAGACATGTGGCTCTAGAATTGAGCTGTGGGCTTCCTCCTCTTTTTTGGTTCTACCTGGGCCCCCAGCCTATTGGCTGGTGCCTGCCACACTCAGAGAGTGTCTTACCCCTCCATTCACTGACCCCTGCCAATCATCTCTGGAAACACCCTCACAGGCACTCGCTGAGCTATGCTTGACTGATTTTTGAGACATCTCTCAATCCCATCAAGTTGACAAACAAAATTAGCCATCACATATTTCTATGACAACCTATTTCTGTGCTACCTCACTTTTAAAATACTCCATGCACTATCATTTGTTTAACCAGATCCTTATTAATGGACATTCTGGTTGTTTGTTGAATATAATTAAAATAATAATTGAATAAGGCCTGTTTATGCTGGGGAGGCAAAAAAAAAAATTGCAATATTTCTTTCTCTTTCTCCTAAATCTACATAGTTCTGATCCTACATTTTGGCAAGCGATAAAGTGATTAAACGACCTCAGAATGCATCACAGCTCCCCTCCACCTTCTAGAACACTCTGGGAATGAGGTGGAGGGCAGCCTTCCAAGACTCAGCCCTTTTACTGTGGGCAACATTTTGAACTCCTGGACATAAACTGCTGGCAGCGCTGGCTCCGCCTTGCATTCCACAACTGCCACTTGTCCAAGAAGGTTGGCAGGATGTGATCTTTGCTTCATCACTGCAGTTCAGTGACAGTGGCTTTTAACAAGGAACTCCCTGCAATCTCTGTGATCTCTGAGATGTGAAGGTGCAGAAAGGGCTTGGCAGTGTTCTCACCTACTGTTTTAATCAAATCCTTCAGATCGCAAGTGACCAATATACAGAAAAGGCTTTTCGTTGGTTCTTGTGAGTGGGAAGACCAAGGAACTTCAGGTATGGCTACATCCGGGTGTTTATAAATATTTTTTAAATATTTTTTAAAATTTATTTACTTTAGTTGTACACAATGCATTTTATTCAATTCATTTTTATTTGTACTTGGTGCTGAGGATCGAACCCGGGTTGCCCATGTGCTAGGCAAGTGCTCTACCACTGAGCCACAATCCCAGCCCCAACATCCAGGCGTTTAAATGATATTATTAAGACTACCCCTCTCTCTATCTCTTAGCTATGTCTGCCTCTTCTTAACTTTTTTTTCCCCCCCTGGGCAGATATTTTTTCTATTTTCATTTGATGCAAGATAACCCACAGGTGCTACAATCAAATCCTTGTAGCTCACAATCTCAGAAGAGTTTCCAGAGAGCTCTAGCAAAGGCCTCAGGGGAGACTCCCATTGGCCTGACTTGGGTCACATGTTTATCCCTGAGGTAGCGACTAGGCCTAGGAGGTGAGTGTTCCAGCTGGCTGGCTGCGCATGGTCTTTGAGGTCCCCCTGCTTGGGTATGTGGGCAGAGCAGGACTGATAGAGGAGATGTGGCCTGTCAAGGAAAGGCTGGACAGGGCTGGGGTTGTGGCTCAGTGGTGGAGTGCTTGCCTAGCATGTGTGAGGCACTGGGTTCGATTCTTAGCACCACATATAAATAAGTAAATAAAATAAAGCTAA
This sequence comes from Tamias sibiricus, assembly GCA_025594165.1. Taxonomy (NCBI): domain Eukaryota; kingdom Metazoa; phylum Chordata; class Mammalia; order Rodentia; family Sciuridae; genus Tamias; species Tamias sibiricus. The sequence goes on from CM046658.1 coordinate 34,992,386, forward strand.
CATGTCCATATACAACTAAAAATGTTTTTTTTAAAAAATAAAATAAAGGAAGAAAAGGCTGGACTTTTCTGGAGTGGGGAGTGTGTCCAGGTCCCCGCTCCTGGGCTCAGCCTTCCCCTGACCCTCAGCCCTCATGGTTCAGGCTCCATGGCTACGGCCAAAAGACACACCATTTCTAACCTGCGAGATGGCCTCAGGTAAGAGGCACCCTCTGAGGTCACACACCAAGTGGCCCTTCCCTTAACTTGAGGCCCTTTGTTCAGGTCCAACCTTGGGGTCAGCCCTTCCCCTCCCCCACCTCCCGTGTTATGGCCTGGCCTCTGGGGGAGAGAGCAGCACCTGCCCTCTGTGAGGCCTGGCTTCTTGGTCCTTGCTTTCTGGCAGGGCTTGCTGTGCGAGGAGCTGGATGGGGGACAGTTGGGAGGCCTGGGGGACCCTGGAAGGCACTATCCTGGGATGACTTTATGGACAGAGCCCAACTTGGGTTTCTGGGTGGCTAAGCCCATACATGGGTGCTCTCTCCAGAATATCCAAGAGGCCATCTTCTCATTGGACCTTTGCATGGAGTCTACAGGCCCCACCTCAGTCTCAAATCCCTCCCCTTCCCCCTCTAGCCCCAGGCTAGACAAGGTGCTTCCTCTTTCAAGGCCTTGGTCCACGCAGTTCCCCCTCTAGAATGCCCTTGGCTGCCAGGCAGTCAGTACTCATCCTTCAAAACCCAGCTCCCCTTGGGTAGCCACTTCATGACAGCCAGAAGCCGCTGGTGAACAGCCATGAAGACAGGCTGCAGCAGCGGCTCCTTCCAATGGCCAGCATGTAGCACTGTGACCATGGTGTCCGCGGGGCCAGCAAGGCTGCTCTGCCTCAATGGCCAGCGGGTCCACACACCCCTATGACGTACACATACACCCTGAAAAGCCCTCCACCCATGACTGACAGGACTTGCCCTCTAAAAACCCAGCTCCCTTGTTTCCTTGGGGGTGTGATTTATGATCCCCCCACTGGGTTTATGTTCCAGATGCCCAAGATGGCGACATGCTTGCTGACAGGCTGACCACCTCCTTTTCCCTGTCTCACTTCCTCACTCCCCTCTCAGTTTTCCAGATCACTGCTGCTGTGGACTGATTCGTGTCCTCCTAGATTCTTATGTTGAAGCTCTAACCTGATTGTGTTTGGAGGTAATTACTTTTACAGAGGTAATTAAGGGTAACTGAAGTCATCAGAGAGGGTCCTTGGAAGAAGAGGAAGAGACAGCAGAGGTCTCTCTCTCAGCGTGCATGTGTGTGTGTGTGTGTGTGTGTGTGCGCGCGCGCGCACACATGCACACGCTCATACACTCATACACACACACACACACACACACACACACACAGTAGGCCACACGAAGACACAGAGAGGAGGTGACTGTGCACAAACCAGGAAGAGGCCTCCCCAGAAATGGAACCCTGCCTAACCTTGATCTTGAATTTCCAGCCTCTGGGACTTCGAGGTAATTTCTCTCTTGTTGAAGCCACAGTCTGCTGTTTTGTTCTGGAAGCCTGGGCAGACTAATATACCTGCCAAGTAAACTATTCATTCTTGACTAAGTCTCAGGTCTGCTGCTAGGAAACCCCAACCAGGACAGGAGCTCAGCTTTATTAGGCACCACAGAAATGCAACCTCAAAGCATAGCCCAGCACCCTTCACACCCACTGGAATGGCCAGAAGGAAATTTGACCAGACCAGGTGCTGGGAAGACTATGGAGCTTGATATATAGTTGGTAGAGGTGTAAATTGGCAGAACACCTTGAAAACTATTTTTCAGTATCTTTAAGCTGAAGATATGTAAACCTCATGGCCTAGCAGCATCAATCCTAGATTACCCTCAGCTGGAATACCAGTGTGTGTCAACCAAAAGGCACATGAGAAATGTTTAAAGCGGCCCCATTTCTTCTCTCGCTCTGTACTGGGGATTGAATCCAAGGGTGCTGAACCCCTGAGCTACATCCCTAGTCCTTTTTATTTTTTGAGACAGAGTCTTCTTCAATTGCTTAGGGTCTGTTTAAGGTGCTGAGGCAGACCTTGAAGTTGGGATCCTCCTGCCTCAGCCTCTGGAGCCACTGGGATTACAGGTGGGCATGCTCCACCATGTCTGGCTCTCAGTGCTTTAAAAAATCTGATAGGATCTCACTACATTACTAAGACTGACTTGAGCTTGCAATCCTCCTCCCTCAGCCTCCCGAGTCATTGGGATTATAGGCATGAGCCACTGCACCTGGCTCAAAGTAGTACTATTTCTAATAATAGCTCCAAACTGGAAATAGTCCAACTCACATCAACAGAACAGACAAATTGTGCTATATTCACACAATGGAATACTGTATAGCAATAAAATGAATGAATTTGCATGAATCTCAAAAACAACATCGTGACAAACAAACCAGACAGGAAAGAGTGCATACTGCAAGATTTGATTTGTACAGTGTTTGAAAGCATAATAGGCACGTGGAAGTGGACAAATCATCAGCTCAAGGGATTTCCACAACTGAAATTGTCATGCAGCTTGTATGGACAGCAAGAAACTAAACATGACCATGACCCTGAAACACCCCTCCTGCTGCCTTTTAGTCACTGCCCACGCACCCACCCCCAGCAAGCACTATTCTGACTTTTAACACTACAAATTAGTTTGCATCTATTAAAACTAGATAAATGGAATACAATGGTATATATTATTTGGTTTTGCACTTTTGGTTTGTTGGATCATCTGTATGGTTTTGTGCAATTGTGGTTTAATTTATACTGTCATTCCACAATTGCTGGGCTCCTGGCTAGTTTCCAGTTTGACTGTAGTGCTACTGTGAAGATTTTAGTACATATTTTTAAAAAATGAACATATCTAGCTGGGCGTGGTGGTGTACGCCTGTAATCCCAGCACTTGGGAGGCTGAGGCAGGAGGATCGTGAGTTCAAAGCCAGCCTCAGCAATGGCGAGGCACTTAGCAACTTAGTGAGACCATGTCTCTAAATAAAAATACAAAAAAAGGGCTGGGAATGTGGCCCAGTGGTCGAGTGCCCCTGAGTTCAATCCCTGGTACCAAAAAAAAAAAAGAACATACCTAGGCATTTCTTTTGGCTCTACACCCTGACGGACCTATACAAGTCCATCATTTGCCTCATTTCCTTTTTCTTCTTCTCCCTGTCCCCCCACCTTTTCCCTTTCTGCTCTCGATCCTCACTTGGCCAACCAAGGAGGTGTGTGATTGATTATCCTAGGTGCTGTGAGTCTCCGCGAGCTTCTCCAGGGAGTAGGGTCAGACTGTGATTCCGTCCCTTTAATCTCCTGGCTGGGCTCCCTGCATGCCTGAGGCCAAAGGTATCCAGAGCAGGGCTGAACCTGCTGGCCCAGCCCCAGCTGGGGCACAGAAAAAAAGGGCCAGTGGGTAAACCCTGAGGTCAGGGCTGGGCCAGGCAGGGAGAGGCTGGAATGTGCAGGACTGGACCCAGGCTAGGCGGTGGCTGGGCTGAGGGGTCCAGGGTTCCCTGGGCAGGGGCTGGCAAGGCAATATTCTACCCACCTGAGCAGGGCCTCGCTTCCTTAGTTCCTGTCTGAGCCCCCCTTGCCTCCTCTGTCAACAGAAATCAGAGTTATGTTTCTGCCTCATTGTGACAGATGCTTGCCTGGGGCCGGGTGGCAGTTTCCACCTGTCTCACAGCTAAGGAAGCTGAGGCCCAGAGTCCTTAAGGGGGTTCTTTGAGTCACACAGAATCTGAACCCAAGTCTGCCTGGCTCTTCCCACTTGGCTGTGCCCACAGGTTGCCTGCTCTGGGGCTCACGTGGTAGGGTTTGAGGAGCAGAGGGAAGGAAGTCAGGCTACATCTTTGTCAGTACTGAGTTTCCACCACCAAAACTTCCCTTGAGTCAAGGCATACCCTCTTCTGAAAGTGTAAAGGGCCAAGGGCCAAGATATCTGCATCTGAGGCAGTGTGTGCAGGTGGCTGCCTGACAGCACTGGAGCGCACAGGCTCTATTCCCCTCCTCAACCCCACCCAGGCCCTGGGTGAGACCTAGGAAAGGACTGGGTTGCTCAGACTTATGTCCGGGGCCTTCCACAGGCAGCCTCTCTGCCCTCCTGGAAGTACCCAGACTAGCTGAGGGCTGGGGATTTTTCAGGCAGGGTCCGCCCTGGGGCAGAGGTTGAGGAGCACTTCTGGAGAAGGGAGGGAGGTGTGGGTGTGGCCTCCAGCCTGAAAGCCTCCTGATCCTCCTCCCAGAGGCTGGGTTCACACCCTCACCCTCTCCTTTTGCACGTGCAGCCCGAGCCCCACTTGAAGCTGTGCACAGCCTGGGGCTACAGCTGCACTGGGTCCCACCTGTGAGGGCTCCTCAGGGTTGCCCCCACCCCCACACTTCCACCCAGGCTCTTCTGATCCTGACCAAGGCCCCTTCCCTCTGAGACAAAGGCCTCTTTATAAAATGGTTTCCTGGGCTACCAGGGTACACAAAGCCCCCCTATCTGCAGCTCCACCATCTTGGGTGGGGGCTCTAGAAAGAGACCAGAACTGGGGTTTGAAGGTGATGTGTACATTTGTGAGGTGGTTCCAGAAAACCACAAGGATGTGGGAAGCCAGACAGGTAAGCCAGACAGGTAAAGGAGCCAAAACAGGCAAGCTAAAGAACAGGAGGTGGACCACTGGGCCTAGCCTATCTGGGGTACAGGGTAGGCCAAGGCCTGTGGTTGTCCTTCCCAAGGAGTGAGGAAGCTGGGGCCTTTGTCCATCAACTCAGACTAACCCAGCCATCACCAGGGTCTGCTCCTGAAAGCATGAACTCTGAACTCTGGCAATTTCCAAAGCCCCTGGGGTTGAGTCTCAGATACCTGCTAAGTTCCCTGAGGTGTGGGTGGGTCTCCTCAAAGGAGAAAAAGAGCTAAGGCCTGAGGATAGCCCTGGAGGCTGGTGCTAGAGTCCTAGCTTTGCAGAGGACTCTTCTTGAGGATGGTCACTTTCTATAAAATGGGATAAAAATACTGCTAGCCTAGCCAGGTGTGGTGGTGCAAGCCCTTAATCCCAATGGCTCTGGTCACTGAGGCAGGAGGATTGCGAGTTCAAAACCAGCCTCAGCAATGGTGAGGCACTAAGCAACTAGGTGAGACCCTGTCTCTAAATAAAATACAAAATAGGGCTGGGGATGTGGCTCAGTGTTTGAGTGCCCCTGAGTTCAATCCCCAGTGCACCCTGCCAAAAAAAATACTGCTTGCCTGCAGTTGTGTGGTGAGGATCAAAAGTAACAAGGTTTAGCTGGAAGGGTGGCACATGCCTATAATCCCAGAGACTCCAGAGGCTGAGGCAGGAGGATTGAAAGTTCGAATCCAGCCTGGGCAACTTAGCAAGACCCTGTCTCAAAATAAAATATGAAACGGGCTGAAGTTGTAACTCAGTGGTAAAGCACCCCTGGGTTAAATCCCGAGTAATGTCCCCCACCCCCGAAAAGAGTGATAAGACTTAAATGACCCAGGTGGAGGTTGATAAATGGTGCTTTCTCTTCCCTTCTCCGGGCAGGGCAAGGATCAGGCTGACTCATCTGGTCCGGAGGCACCCAACAACCTACTGTTTGTATCAAACATTGTTGTTTACGAAGCCCTTCGCCTCCCTCCCCTACCCACTTTATCCCCAATTTTTAAAAAAATATATATTTTTTTTGCTTTAGTTGTACACAATGCATGTATTTTTCGTGGTGCTGAGGATCGAACCCGGGTCGCACACATGCTAGGGGAGCACCCTACCACTGAGCCACATCCCAGCCCTATCCCCAATTTTTAATATTTAATACTGATACAAGGCAGTCCAGGCCCAGTGGACTGTGGGGACCTGGGCATGCGGAGAGCCTATTCTTGCCCCAAGGAGTCCAAAGTCCACTTGGGAACACAGACAAAGCTGAGGCCAGGCATGTGGGCGTTGATGGGTGGGTAGGAGTTTTTGAGGGGCCAGGAGGCAGTGCAGGCAGAGGGAAAGATGCTTAGGAATTATTCCAGGGGCAGGAGGAACAGAAAAATGTGGGCAGATGCCAGGGCTTGCCTTTGTAGCCTCCTAGGATTCCAAGTTCCAGCTGTTTACTGACGAGGTATGAGCGGCTGAGAGCAGGAACTTTGCCCTGCCGCTGTTGCCATCGGAGCAGGGGCCACCTGCCCAGGGTTTCCAGGTAGGCTTTGTCGGACACGCCCACCCCCCTCCCCGACCTTTGCCACAGGGAGAGGGGATGGGACTCCGTGGTCCACAGCTGGAAGCTGAGGCAGGGCTCTGGGCCCTGGCTCCCCCGACTCCCTTCCTGACCTCTCTGCCCGCTACAGGGCTATCATCCCGGGCCCTGCAGGCTGCGCCAGGAAACCCCCACTCCTATGCTTTCTCTTCAGATTCCATCTGAATTTTGCATCTGTGTGTTTGTTTTTAAAATAAATAAGGTTCATAATAACTGGTTAATTACTAAAATAATAATCTACATGTAAATAAAACAAGATGTTCAGAGCTCATCCACTGACATTATCCCTCCGCATAAGTGGTGGATCGAGGACCAAGCCAGGTGGGCACGGGGCTGGAGGAAATGTCACATCTCACAGAGCCCGAGGTGGCACCTCTGGGGTTGTCCCAGGCGTCACCTACAGAAAGGCACACTCACGTGTATTCATACCTACCGACCACAGTTGAGTTCCATACATCACTAGCACCCTCACCTGGTATCTCTAGATCCTATGCATGTGTGCACACCCCCATGCACACTCACATTTACTTCATGCACACGTTTCTACACACCCACATACCTTAACATGTGTGCTCAAGTCTCTTATGTACATCAGAACCCGGACTTTCCTATACAGCCCATAGGTGCCTGCGCATCCTTAAATGGGCACGTGTGTGTGCACACACTCTGCACATTGGCAACGAGGCTAAGGTACACATGCTGGGGGCACTCACAGTCACACACACATGGATGTCAACGTCTCATACAATACTGCAGGGATGCACATCCGTGGATCGTGCCACACAGGCTGAATGCTTGTGGAACAGACATGCAGAATGGTTCCCATTGTGTGCACAGGAATGCATTTTACACTCGGGTGTGCCCTCCTCACACTTGAATGACTCGTGCACACGAACCGTCTCCTGTTAGGCAGGTGGAACTCCAGTGTCCCACGCTCACATACTGAGTCATAACATAGGGCAGGAGCCTCAGGTTCTGGGCCCCGAGGGGCAGGGGTGCTTTCACTTCCGCCTCCCTCCCTGTTCCTCCCCTGACCCCATCTGCCACCTCCCAGGAGCAACCCTCCTCCCACCTCAGGGGTAACTGATCTGTGTGGCTCCTGTCGAGGCTCCAGAGGGGTCTGCTCTGCACCTACTCCCTGGGAGGGATGTCTCAGACTGGTGGCCCAGAAGGGCGGCACTCTGCCTGGGTCTACCCAGCAAAGCCTCAGCGGAGGCAAGACTAGCATCCTGCCTTCTGCACAAAGCTGTTTGGGCCACATGCCGAGAGGCAACCAGGACACCCCAGAAACTTCCTCTCAACACACCTGCAGGTCCAGGTGGCTGAAGTCCCCACCGAACATGCTTTCAGATGAAGATGCTATTCCCCTAAGGTCCCCACTAAAAGGCACACTTACTGTGGGAGGTGGGGCCAGCTGAGGAAGATGGGATAGTCCTTCCTCCCTGCCCAAGCTCCCCGAGCCCAAGGCTTAGGGGCAGGACTGAGAGGCTGAGGGTGAGGCCAACCAGGGAGGGTTGGACCTCAGTCTAAGGCATCCTAGACAACCAGTGCTAGAAGATGCTACAGGGGCCCTGTGTACCAAGTGGTGGGGAAGTAGAACATGGGTGGTTTCCACGTCTCCACCCTTTTCCACCAGAGGCCCAACAGGTTTCTCTCTCTCTCTGTTTCTCTCTCCTTTAAACAAAGTCTCACTGTGTTGCCCAGGCTGGCCTCAAACTCCTGAGCTCGGGTGATCCTCCTGCCTCAGCCTCCAGAGAACCTGAAACCACAGCGGGCTTATCTCTTACACGTCAGAAGCCGTGTTAAGAACTGCTTTCCTGATAGATCAGTGAATGATGAGGGATCAATAAAACCAAGTACTGGAAGGGATTCCAGGAAATAGGTATTCAGGCCCAGTGGCAATGGGAGAACAAATGGGAACCCCACTTTCAGCAGAATATTTAAAATGTGCTTATTCTTTGAGCCAGTGATTTCTAACAATCTGTCCTTTGTGGACAAAGATGTGTAAATATGGTGTTTACTGCAGAATGTTTATACAAACTGTAAATGGGGGCCAACCAGACAGCATCAGTGGGTGTTGGCTAAATAAACAACCTTTGGTCCAGGCTGTGGACCACCCTGGAGCTATTAAAACAAAGACCAAAAGTTGGATCTATTGTGTGAGAAGAACAGATTGCAGAAGAGTGAGATTGATCTTTCCATTCATTTGTTGGTTTGTTCTGTGCTACTGGGGATTGAACCCAGGAACATGCTACCACTGGGCTCCATCTCCATCCCTTTTTATTAGTTTAGCTTTGAAATAGGGTCTCACTAAATTGTCCAGGCTGAAAGAAAAAAAGAAGAGAATGTTCTGGAATTATAGTACTGATGATTGTATAACTACAAATATATGGAAAACTTCCAAGTTATGCACTTTAGAAAAGTGAGTTTTAGTGTGTGAATTATAGTTCAATAAAAATACATAGCAAAAAAATGAATTACGAATGAATGTAAAAATTTGTGTTCAAGTGTACCCACATGGTGTTATTTTGATTAATTAATTAATTTTTTTCAGTGTTATTTTCTTGTTGGAGTAGGAAGGGAAAAAATCCTTTCCTCTGCCTTCTTATTTCTGTAACGTGGGGCTGCGAATTAAACTGACAAAAGCCAATTAGCAGGAGAAAAAAGCATACGAATTGTATTTGATGTTAGTATTTTAATTTTTTACATGCAGGAAGGCCTTCATAGAAAAGACCTGAAGATGACAGTTTGGCTCATGGATCATATATCATTTTAACAAAGCACAATAAATTTATGGAGGAGTGACAAGAGAAAAAGGGATTCAGGCTTCTAGGGGTGACAGTGTGTGGGAAGGTAAATATATGGGGGAATTAGTGGACGATAAGGTTATTTCCGTGAGGTTTGCTTATGCAGAGCTGTCTGGGTGCTGGCTTCTGTCGTGGTGCTAATGGTTGTTCTTTTCCTGGTACAGGAGAGGGAGGGGAAGCACCTTCACAGAGGGAAATTTATGTCCTACTTTTAGGCAGGTGGGCGGGGCGGGGTAAAGAGCTCTTTCTTCATGTGCTGCTTCTCAATTGCTGTTAGCTCAGAACAATCCTGATACTATGAAGGGGGCGTATTTTGGGGTGGCAATTTTTGATCCCCTTTGGTGGGAAACGGAACAAATTTAAATACGCACCTATGGGGTAATGAAAACATTATAAGGATCTATTTATGTAGCCATGAATAAAATTTTGTTTGGAAAAATTATTTTTTTCATTAAATGAAGAACTCAGGACAGCGTCTCACATAGGAGACTTTTCATGATGTCTGTTAATGAACTCCAGAACGCCCTGTAAGGTCAGGCCTCTCATCCCTGTTTGGCAGACGAGGAGAGTGAGGCTCAGTTGGGGGACCTGGCATGGCCGTGCTGCCCTCTTTCTAGGCCGCTCTCTGGTAAGGGAAGAGTTCTGGCGTCAGGCCAGTATGACTGCCATTCCTGGTTTTGTCACTTCCTAGTTGCAAAGTTTTGCTCCACACCACAGGCCAGACCACACCTCACTGAGCCGTCCCACCTTTAAGGGCAGGGGGTGGGGGTGGGGTGGTAATAGGTGAGGCGGATGCTGAGCCTGTGCAGCCAGCATGAGGCTCAGCACGTGGGGCCATCACTCTTCTTCCTGAACCAGCCCAGGTGGCAGAATTGGGTCCAAATGGATGGAGACCCCAGACAGTGCTATGGTTTAGATAAGCCTCCCCCAAAGGACCTTGTTCCCCAGCCCATGGCACTCTTAGGATGTGGGGACCCATGAAAGGAGGTTATCTCACTGGGGGTCTGCCCTCAAAGGGGATTGTGGGACCCCAGCCCCTCCTCTTCCCTCTCTTTTTGCTTCTTGGCCACCAGGAGGTGAGCAACTTACTCTGCCATGTACTCCCCCTGCCCCCATGATGTGCTGCCTAGCCACAAGCCCAGGAGCAACAGGTCCAACTAACTTGTTGTCTGAAAGCTCAGAAACTATGAGTCAAAACAAACCTTTCTCTTAAGTTGATTACCTCAGGTATTTTATTACAGTAATAGAAAGCTAACACAGACAGAATCACTTCCTGCAGCCTACCTGTCCTGAAGTAGTGAGCTACACATCTCTCAGGTTGACCTGAGGAACAACCCTATAAGAACCCTCAGGAGGATGTAATTTAAGCCAAGGCCAGGGGTGTGGCCTTTACCCCTGGCAGTCCTTACTCCAGTTACTGTCCCCAGATTCCTTTTTAGTCAACTGTCCTTGGGAAAGGCATCCCATCTCCATAGGCCCCAATTTCCATTGCTGACCCTTCCCAATATGGTGGGCACTCAGACTGCCTGAGTCCAATCCCAGCTTCCCTGCTTTTGCTTTCTGATTGCATGATTCTAAGCCTCAGTTTCCTCCTCTGCAAAATGGAGATAGTGACAGTACTCATCTCACTGTGCTCGTAAGGATCAGATGAAACGTGAGTACTGTGTTCTCATGGGTACTAAGCGTGCTGCAGGGCCTCAAGGCCTGTCCGCTGTCACCTTTACTATTGCTCTCTATTGGCCGTGAAGGGGCCGGAGGACATGTGTGCTCCTGGATACAAGGGGCTGGCCCCCCAGTCCCTGTTCCCCAACCTGTGGCTTGCAGTCCCTCTGGCTGCCTTCAGCACCCAGTGATCGACAGCCTGGCCCGGTGGCGTCCTGGCAGGCCTGTCCTGGCAGCTGCTCACACAAGGCGAGGCCCTGGGAGCTTCAGAGAATTAATTAGGCTGCATTCCTCTTCCAGGGCTCCTGGCGGGCCCGCACACGGCCCCCTTCTGAGCTGCTGAGGGCTCTTGGCGGAGATCCCTGGCAGGCCAAGGCGAGGCCCACACTCTGCTCTCCCCTGAGAGGAGGGGCTGTGCGAGCAGAAAGCATGGCCGGGGAAGGGCCAATGGAAAGCCAGCAGCTGAAGGCAGCGCCCGTCCTGGCTCTCCCTAGCTTGGTAACCTTCACTAGCTCCCCATCACTCAAGATCAAATTCCTGGCATTGGACGCTATTCCTAGCCTGGCCCCCGCTGCTCTGGCTGGCTGCCTTTTTCTGGACTCTTCCGTGCTCTGGCCAGACGTGCCTGGCACTACTTCCCCAGCTGTGATGCCCTGTCCTCCTCCCAGCATGTGTAAACCCTGCCCGTCCTTCAGCTGCCTTGCCACCAGCTTCAAGGGCAACTCGTGGCATTTTCCACGCCCTGCCCTGTCCCTTTCGTTTGTTCCTGCCTGCCGTCCCGGCCCTCCTGGGAGACCTCAAGGGCAGCAGCATGGCGTCCACAGGCGTGAAGCACTAATGACAAGCATTTCTGGTTTCTCCTGGGAGACTTATTCCAAGGCTGTGGAGGGGTGGCAGTTGCTGTGGGTGTCCCCTGCCTGGAGCACCAGTCCCCATGCTGGTGCCAGGGCGTGGTGTGGTGCTCAGGAATGTACCACCTCTTCCTGCCTGACTCTCCAACCATTCCAGGCCCCCTCACTCAACTGGGTCTCTTAAAGGTTGGTCCACATGTCACCTCTTCCAGAAAGTCACTTGAGCTCTCCTTCCCCAGGAAGTCCATCTTGTGTAGTTGTTCCCTAAGAGAGAGGTAGGAAAACCTACCCGGAGTCTTAATCTCAATGGAGCCACATACTAGCTGTATGGTTTTGAGCAAGTGACAGAACCTCTCTGTGTCTTGGTTATCTTGTCTATCATCTTTTTGTTAGTTTGTTTTGAGATAGGGTCTGTGTTGCCTGGGCGGGTCCCCAGCTCCTGGGCTCAAGGGATCCTCCTGCTTTCCCCCCCTGAGCAGCTGGGACCGTGGGCGTCCACCACTACACCTCACTTCCCAATGCCAGAGCTTAGTGAATGAGGTCGCGTGAGGAACCGGGGTGTTAATATAGGAGAGCAACACTAAGCCCTCAATAAACGGGAGCTCCTATTTTTATCTTAACATCCAGCAGCATTTTTTTATTTTTTTATTTTTTGAATGGCCCTTCTCTAGGCCTGTGAGGCGGGGGCTGTGTCTGTCTTGCTCACCAGAGTCTCCCCAGAGGCGATTATTCATCTCTGTTGAATGAATGGATGGCCATGTTCCAGGAATTTATTGCCCTGATAGCAAATGACTTATCTGAACTGACCCTGGACTCTATTTTCAGAGAAAGAAAAAGAGAAAGAGAGGGAACGGGAGATGGAGAATTCCCCGGGGCTCTTTCCTGATAAGGGGAGTGCAGAGGTAGCCTAGGCCTCCATCCTCAGCCTCTCTGGGTCTGATAGACCTCTCTCCTGCCAATGTAACCCGGATACATCGGAGTCATCCTGCGCCCCTTCTCGATCACCTCTGCCTACAGCTCTGGTTGAAGGAACATGATTTTGACTTGGAAAACCTTGAAAAAAACTCGCTAGGTATTTACTGAAAAGGCAGGAGACAGGAAGTTTTTTCCCCCCCTAGTACGGGGGATTGAACCCGGGGGCACTTTACCTCTGGACTACATGCCCAGCTCTTTTTATTTTTGGTTTGAGATAGGGTCTCACTAAATTGTCCAGTCTAGCCTCAAACTTGCAATCCCCCTGCCTCAGGCTCCTGAGTAGAGGGATTGTAGGCTTGAAACACTGCACTCAGCTAAAAGGGGAGAGATTTTTGTTCCACAAAATGCAAAATTTTGTAAAATGTAGATACTGCCCTTACCAGAGTTGCATTCGACCTGGCAGCTGCTGCTTCTCACATTTTTGTGTTTTCCCCCAAACTATAACCCACTATTCCCCACATCTGGGTCCCAGCTACCTAGAGTGTGATCTAGAAGCAGGCACAGGCGTTAGGCACGTGTGATCCCTGGCCCTGCAAAGTTTTTGTCCTGTGGAGATAGGTGGGGCTAGACAAGGGCCTGATCAGAGACACTGAAGAACAGGGCCCAAGCCAGAGGCCCCACTTCCGGGGACCAAGGATCTGACAGACTGAGCGTCATCCCCGCCTGTACCTGCCTCTTCTCTTCCTGCTAATCATCTCCGCTGCTCAGTCATTTGGGTCGCTGATCTCTGAACCCTGAACAGGACCCTGGGGCCAGTACCAAGGGCAATGAGCTCCTGCTTCCCCAGGTCTCCAGCATACCTTCAACCAGGGCTCCCTGCACCTCTGCTGAGCCCCAGACAGCTGGGTAGTTCTAGCTGCTGCTTTCAGGGCCTGAAGGGGGCAGGCTCATTTTGATGGGATGCCGGGAGTGCATGCAGGTCCCCTGGCGTCCGGCAAAGTGCCATGTGAGAGGGTCTCTGACCCTGGGCTGCGGTGGGCTGTAAGAGGCTGGGCCTGCCCCCTCCCACCAGGCCTCTCCAGCCAGGAGGCACCACCAACCTGCCAGGGGTGAGTGACTTTGCTTGCCTGCCACCTGTCCCCTCCATCGCTCTCAGCCCTGACCAGCCAGCCCTCTGAGGGCACATTTCCAAAGCCCAGCTCTGAACAGTTCTCCCGATTTCATGTCTCCCATGGTCCACAGGAGAAAATCCAGCTCCTTCACTTGACCTTCAAGGCTCTTCTGGCTTCATCTTTGCTGTTCTGCCCTTGCCTGGTCTGGCCACCTGTGGCCCGGCAGAGGGACCTCCCCTATCACTCACTGTCCCTCTTCCCTTTCCTGCAGTCCCTCCCCATTTTCTTCCCATGTGAGTCCTGGTCATGTTTTGAGGCGACAGGTGTGTCCCTTTGTGCAGAATCCTTTCTTTGACCCCTGCCCCCCTTTCCACTCTAGCCATCCCCACTTCTCTCCCTCTCTGCAGGTCCTCTGGCTCTGTCCCCGACCCACGTGTTACATAATCCCATTGGCAGCCTGACAAGCAGCCTCTGCTCCTCAGGCCCTGGGCTCAGTCTGGCCCACAGTTTTCCTGTCTGGTGATTGTACCAGCCTTGTGTGAGTTGAGGACTCTTGCTTCCCATTTTCTGAATTAGGAAAAATAGCTAAGGCTCAGAAAGAGCTTTGTTCAAGGTCACACTGCACTGGTGATCCATGAATTCAATCGATATTGATAATCAATATTTATTATGCGCATGTATAATACAGACTCTGATGTAGAAAACCGGGGTTCTAATCCTGATGCTCCTTACTTACTTGCTGTGTGACTTAAGGAAAGTGCCTTGCCTTCTCTTATATCAGTTTCCTCATTTGTAAAAGGGAGAATAATAAAAGTACTTGCAGCACAGGATTGTCCTGAGGATAGAATGTGTTAATCTGGATAAAGTAGTAGTAGTTCAATGCACATCAGCATGTCATTCTTCCACGAGATCAGGATTGTTTTTTGGACAAGGCAGTGTTAGCCAAATATATAAATAATTATTGCTTAGTCCATCAAATTTTCCCCAGACCAGGCTCAGGTCACAGGCTGCCAATCCCAGTACAGGACAGCCACAGGAAAAGGGCATGGCTTGCTTGAAACAAGAGTCTGTAGAAATGGAGGCCGTGGGTCCAGGCAGCTGCCAGCAGGAGGGCCCTGGCTGCAGGCTGTCTCTGGATCCAGGTGGGCTGATTCTTGGGCTGTAGCAGGACTGGTGAGCCCAGTGCTACAGCCTGAGGCTTCTTCAGTCAGAGAATGTCACACTCTAGCAGGGCCCTGCCAAGGCACAAGACGAAGCGCACAGCCAGGGCCAGGCTACGGTTCCACCACAGCATTCATCACTGACCGCCAGGGCTGTACACAGCCTTGAATCCACCTGTCCCCATCCCTCACAGGACAGATTTGCTCTGGGCCTTGCAGTCACCTCTGGCAAGACAGGGCCTCTGGAGCGGAAGACGGGCTCCATGCCCTCAAAGTCTTGGCATCTTCTAAACATGCTCTTGGGGAAGTCCTGGCCATTGGTTTCTGTTCTGGTGGGAACGTTGGTCCCAGAATCCTGATCACAGTGGCAGATGGCTGTCTAGGTACGTGACAGACCAGAGAGGGCAGGCTAGCAGCCAGAGGAGGGCCAGCACCTGGTGCTCCGGCACACACCCGGGCCCCTTTCTCGGCTCCTGGGTCCCCCTGACTTCCAAGTAGCCCCTTCCTAAAAGAAGCCTCCCACCTCTGCTCAGCCAAAACAAAATGTCAGAGTATCATTTCATTGTTTATTACAAACACAAGTTCTCAGGTAAATATTTGAGGATCTAAAAAAATACATTAAAATAAATAATTGGGGTTCTCAAAGTCCTTAGAGCAAATAAGTTATATACAGAGGGATGAAGCAGAGCGGGCTCTCACCAGCAGTGTCCCACGGGCATGAGGGGGACCAGGCCTCTGGGAGGGGAGGGGGAGCCAGGGAGGACAGATGGGGCTGGTCAGGATTCCAGCTCCTGGGGTGGGGGTGGGGGGGCGGAGCATGCAGCCTCCAGGACTGCCTTAGTGTGAGCCTGCCACACTGCAAGGTCCCTCCTGGATTGCAGCCCAGCAAAACAGGATGTTCCTCGGGACATAGCCTCCAGGTTCACTAGGCCCCACTCAGTCACTTCCAGCAGGCCTGTGGGCCAGCAGCCATCGCCAGCAGACTGCCCTGCCTTCTGGGGGCTGAGGGCTTGGCTGTGCAGCATGAGGGCACCAGGCTGCCTTGAGGAAGCCTCCCGCGGATGTCGGGAGGCCAGCACCTGTGCCAGCCCCAGCAAATGGGGCCAGCTGGCCGGGGCCAAGGCCGGCCCAGGAAACAGGTGGAGGGTCTCCAAGAGCTGCCCTCTCCTCCGGTCTCCACGCGGGCTTCCTTCTCAACATTCCCCCAGCCTGCGGTGCTATCTCTTCCTCCACCTGGAGTGTGCCGGCCTGGGCTCCCTTGTTGCCTCCCGCTGTCGCCTGGCAAAGCGGATCTTGGCAGCAGAGATGTCCCTGGAAATCGAGAAGGATCACCTTAGCATCTCAGGAGACACGGACTGTCCAAGAGCTCCCAGGAAGCAGGGGCAATGGAGGATGAGAGCCCAAGCCCAGATCCTGGGTGATGGCCGCCCTGGGCTCAGAGGGTGACCACAGCCTGAAAGCAAGGCCTACACCTTGGGACAGGCCACACAGGGCCTGGAAGCTTCTTTGCCCATGGGGGTCTTTGATAAAGTTGGTGTTCAATGTTAAATGCTCTCAGAATGACCAGATGGCCAGGAATAGCCTTGGAGTTTCCCACAGTCTGCCCTCCCTCTCCCACACCTTGCTCACTGTCTATCTTCCTCTTGTCCAAACTGCACAAATTCTACCCATTCTCAGGACCCTGTTCGGGATGGTCCGGCTCAGACAAATGTGGCTTCAGTTGCCCTTTGAACCTGGCTGAGACCCTGACTAGGACCCTGGCAATGTCAAAGCATCCACTTGTTGGCCCAGTGAGTCTTAGCCTGGGTGTTGGAGGCTGGCCTCAGTCTCCAGCTATGGGCATGTGGGCGAGGCCACAACCTCTCTGAGACCCTTTCTCAGCCTATGAGATACGAAACAGTTCTGCCCTGGAGATGGGTGCTTCACGGCACAGCAAGCTCTCTGCACACTGTGAAGTGCTGTGCACTTGGAAAGTCTTATTCTAATTTGTTTTTTTTTTCATCTTTAGACAGCGTGGGGGTAAATGCCTGCTCTTGCCCACCCCACCATCCTGCCTTTCTTTTATTTTTCTTCCTCTCCCCCACCAGGATGGGAACCCCTGTGGGGCTATGCTGGACCCCAGCACTGTCGGTCCTAAGGAGCCCTAAGTGGCAGAGACCGGAAGTGGTGAAGACCTGCGAGTTCCCTGGGCCCAACTGCATGCACCCAACCCCACAACAATCCTGTGGAATGGACGGTCAGTTCACTGTTTCAAAAATAAGGACCTGAAGCACAGAGAAGTGGAGGGGCAAGCCTGAGGTCACAGTTTGTTTGTGGCAGGCTTGGGATCCAAATCAGGTGGTCCCTACTCCAGCAGTTGCCCCGGGTCACTCTGATGCAGGGGCAGGGTTTCTGTTCTTAAAGCAGATGGTGGACAATATTCATAAGCACCTCCTGCGCTAAGCCTGGAGCTGAGCCACATTAAGGCCAGCAGGGAAGAGGTGCAGACTGGACAGGGAAGAGACAGCAGGCTGGGCAGCTGGCCCCTCCAAGTCTCAGGTTGTGGGAGATGATTGATGGACGTAGCCTGAATGAACAACTGTGATCCTTCCCAGTGATGAGCCTCTAAAACAGTGCACATCCAGGCCCAGGGGTAACAAAAAAACAGTGGTTGAGAGTGCAAACTCTGGAGTCAGCCAGATGCCACTGTGTGACTTTGGGCAAGTGGCTTTCCCTCTCTGAGCCTCTGTTCTCTTGGAGGGACAATGAACAGTCATGCCTCATGTGGAAAAGAAGGGTGATGTGAAAGGCCTGTAGGGCATGTTCAACCAGGGCGACACGCTCACCTTAGTCTCTGGAGGAGCTCTCCTTTCTTGGCCCACGCCTTTCCAGTCTGGAACACATCTGCAGGGGACTGGCTGCTTGGGACTGACCTGGCTTCAGCCCTGAATAGAAAGCAATAGGGCTCCAGTGAGGGGCTCTCCAGGGCCCCAGAGCCACCTGGCTGCAGGCCCAGCCCAGCCCCCACCCCACCTGCCCCCAGGAGCAGATCCATTTCCACTCTGCACCTGGCACCCTGCCTTTCCCAGGCAGGGTGGGGACCGAGGAAAACTGAGCTACCGGGAACATATTCTTGGCCTCAAAAAAGAGGCAGCTGTGTGGCTGGTCTTCCCAGAATCTGGCCACCTGCAGCTGCAGGGGAAACTGAGGCAGGGGTGGAGAAAGTCCAGAGGAGGACTTTCCTGTAAACCATCCTGGGAACGGGAGCTTGGGATTTTGAAAGCCAGTTCCCGCTGCCCCACGGGGTCCAAGTGGAAGAACAGAACCTCCCATCCCTTTTACAGATGAGAAAACCGAGGCCGGGGACCATGAGAAGCCTTGGAAACCCCCTTCCAAGCCCAGCGACTCTGTGACACCAGGATGGTGTCTTGGCTTCCCAACTCCAGATGCTATTTTTCCTCCAAGGAAGCTCTGAAGGCCCCGGGACTTGGTGGGACTCTAAAGCTTTCTCCCTGGTAGGCCTGACTCAAGTCCTGTCCTCTCTTTGGGTCTGAGCTTCCTCAGCTGTCACCTGGGGAGCATTCCTTCTGCCTGGGCAGGAACGAGGACGTGAGTGTGTTCAGAAGCCCCCAGAGCTGGCAGAGGGAAGCACTCCGAGGAGACTGCTGCCTGCAGGAAGGGCATTGCTCATGGACCCAGGGCCACCTGCTTGGCCCCTGCTAGCCCCTCTGCTGGTCTCCTGGACTCCCTGCTCTCAGGGCAGGTCCAGGCCAGCAGCCATCCCTACCTCTGCAGGCCCCGTGCCCACCTACCATGGTGTCTGGTGGCAGAAGGTGGCACAGGCAGGGTCCCTGGTGCTGGAGCACTCACAGCGCCTTGGCAGGGAGCGGCGCCGGCGCCTCCTTGGCGGGTTTCCCAGGCCGTAAGGAGCTGTCTGTCTGTGGGCGGGCAGCCAACAAGGTAATGGTGTGGGGCAGGGAGAGAGAGAGAGAAGGAGAGAGGATTAGATCAACCACAGCCACTGGTGAGCAGCGACTGTCCACACTGCACACTGCAACAGTCAAGTCTTGCCCCCAGCAGGGCAATGAAAAGTGACCATCCCCTGACCTCAAGAAGTCCCACCACTAAAGTCACAGGCTCCTCTACAAGTGCTGGGTAGCCCTGGACAGGACCCCTCCCCTTCTCTGGACATCTGGGCCCTGGCTCAGTTGGGGAGGAAGAGGCTGGAGTCTGCGGTCCCGCCTGAAGGCAGGAACTGGGGAGTCCTCCCAGCCCTTCTCCCTTCCCAGACAGGAACTACAGCTAATGGAGTCAGGCTGGTCCCCCGTGCAAAGGCTCCAGCTAGTCCTGAAGGAAAGGAGGAGCCTCTGTTTCACAGAAGTAAACACGCAGGCTCAGGCCCAGCGGCTCCCACCCAGACACCACTTGCTGGGAGGAGTGACAAATATGCTTTAGAGCTTTAACTTATAAAAAGGGGTGTGTGTGTGTGTGTGTGTGTGTGTGTGTGTGTGTGTTTTTCAGGTGGGGCTGGCTGCAGATTCAGCCTGACTGGGGTGGTCAGGGGCAGGGCAGGGGCCCCAAGTCTGGTCGGACCAGCACCTTTGGGTGACAGCTAATTTTAGATGGTGGTTAGAGCTGTAATGACTCCAGGTAGACCCAGCACGCAGGGCCTGGCAGGGTTCCCGCCCTGAGCGAGTGTTTGGATGCGGATTAGCTCCACACGCACTTACGTGCTGGGCTTCTCCTGCCTTATGCAATTTGGGGAAGGAAAGAAAAAAAAAAAAAAAAAAACCCACAAACACACACAGAAACTTCAACTTGAGGTATGCAGTGGCCTGGAGGCAGCGCGGGAGCAGGCAGAACAGACAGCACGGGGCTCCCACTGGGGCTCAGCCAGGGAACACAGGGCAGGTTTCTCATCTGTCATTTGGGGACAACAATAGTACCTGCCTCATGGGGAGGCTAGGGGACCAATGAAATGAAACTGTACATACAGAGCTTGGCAAAAGGCCTGGTACAATCAAAACATGGGTCACTGATTGTATTCTTTGCAGAGGCAACTTGATTGAGTAGATATGTGCTCTGGTAGCCACACTTAGGGATGGAGTCTGTCACCACCTCCTCCCTGTGTGATCTTGGGGAAGTCACCTAACCTCTCTGAGTCTCACTATCCTGATCTGGAAAATGGAGCCAACAGTTTCTTTCCAGGTGGTTGTGAATATTTACAGGAGACAGCCCTCTAGCTAGCTCAGGAGACCCCCACGTGGGAGATAAAACAACAGTTGGTCATTACTGATATTAGCCCAATGCTTCCCTCTGGAGGCCCAGGGAGAGCTGGACTGTGTCAAATGTCCCCCTGCATGCCGATAACCTTGCCCTGCTCCTCTGTAGCCCCCACCTGGATCTCCCTGGATACTCACCCCGGAGTGTTCACCCAGATGATGTCCAGGTGGCAGAAGTAGACGCACTCCTTGTCAAGCCAGGAGCTGCAGGAGCAACGGCGGGGCCGCAGGTGGGCGCCTTGGGCGTGGGGCGAGAGCGCCAGCTGCTCCTGAGTGGCAGCAGCCTGGCCCTTCCCTGCGCGCACGGGAGGGAGAGAGAGGCGGAGAGGTGGTCAGGGCACCAGCGCGGCCTGGGATAGGGGGACCCGCCAGGCTCCTCCTCTTGCACAATTGAGGAAGTTGGCACTCTGACTGCTCAGGAGCTCCTGGCCAGCCCGGGGAAGCCCCAGCAGCCCGGTGGGAAGGGCCAGCAGCTGCCCCATGCCTGCAGCGCCTCTGCACCTGCAGAGCTCCCCGCCTGCGTGCCCCCAGATGGCTTGGGGGTACGGCAGCTCTGGGAGAGACGCTGACGGGCAGGCGGGGGGCTGCAGCAGCAGGCGAGGCCAGGGAGGCTCACCTTCGTGCAGGGCCACGAGCAGGGCTAGAGCAACAGAGCACCAGGCGGTGGGCGCGGAGGCCATAGCAGCGGCACAGCGCACAGGCTGGGCTGGAGCGGAGCGGGAACGTCTGTTGCCAGAGTCCTGCTGCTAAGCCGAGCTGGTAGCTCATTGCCTGGGTGCCCTGGCTGCCTCTTATAATACCAGGCACTGTGCCCCGCCCCTGCTGTCCAGCCCCGCCTCGCTGCACCTTGGGCTGAGAGCCAGGGACGCGTCTCCTCCCCCGTGCCCGCACCTCCTCCCTGTGCCTGGCCCGCCCTAGCCTCAGTGGCGTTGGGGGGAGGGAGGTGGAAGGTTCTGCTCCCGGAGCACCTCTGGGAGTCCTAAGGCTCTCCTACAGCCCCCAAGGACCCCTTCAGTCCTACTGGACTTCCTCGAGTCACCCCCAAATCCCCAAGCTCCCTCCCCTACCCTCCTGTGGCCCCCCACAGCCCTTGCCCTGAGCTCAGAGTTTGGGGGAGCAGTTCTGTGAGCAGAGCCCTCCCTGGTCCTTAGAGGAGACCCTGCATCTTTCCTGCCTGCCCACTGCCAACCAGGCTGAGGATGCCCCTCTCCTGTGTGGGATGTGGAAGGCCCAGTCAAGGCCATGTGGCCTTGGGCGAGTCAGAGCCCCCCTCTGGGGCTGCTTCCCTCAGCGAAGGACGCAGCTCACCCCTGACCTCTGACCAGCCTGAGGCTGCCTCATCCCTACCTCACCCAGGAAGTGCCACCACCCCCTGCTCCCCCAGTACCCCAGGGCCTCGAGCGGGGATTCTGGTCGCGTCCAGAAGCTCTCCAGCCCTGCGGCTGTGGCCGTGGATATTCCTCTCTCGGGTCTCAGTTTCCTTATTTGCAAAATAGGGGGTTTCTTAACCTGTTTGCCTTATAGTCTCCCTTGAGACAAAGAAGGTGGCTCCAGAGTCTCTTCCAGAAAGATGTCCCTGTGGGCGCACACACAGGTGTGCGGAGTGCTCTCCCGACTCGGACATTACAGGATGTCCAAGATGCTGCCCTCAGGGACTACTTTATGCAAAAGAAAATGGGGTGGGGGGAGACGAGACAGGGGAAGGGCTCCCTGGGGATTGGCTTTCTGCTCCCCATCCCTCTGCTGGCCCAGAACCTTCCCTGGAGACAAAAGTCGGGGTGTGTAGGTGCTGAGCACCTTGAAGAACCAAGCAGCTCAGGGAACTGGCAGTCACTCTGTGCCTGCCCAGGCCTGGCCCCGAGTCCGCCTCCCACGCATCTTCTTAGGGACCCTGTCTCCAGGCAAACCGGAAAGGCCCTTCTCACTCTTTGGAATGTCCAGAGCCTGCCTGACGCATGGCACTGAGCCTATCTCCCCGGCACTCATAGAGGCCCAGAAACCCAGAGAAGGCAGGGCCCGTGGCTTGCCCTGTACACAGTCGGAGCCCTGTGAGTGCTCTCCGAGGGAGGCGGGGTGAATGAAGAAAGGTCTGGCTTTGAACGGTGGGACCCTGGCCATCCTGTCCCTTTGCTCCGTGTGTTTGGCCCCTGCATTAGATACTCATGAAGGAGAAAAGAGGTGACCACCAGGAACTGGCGATTTTGCTTCCTCCCAGGGTGTGTCTAGAGCGTGTGTGAGATCCTGGTAAAGCTGGGCAGAATCAAGGGAGGCGGATACCATCCACATGGTCTCCCCCCCCCCCCCCCCCCCCCCCCACTGTGGCCTGACACAGTGGGAATAAGGACAGGCATTTCCTGAGCACCTGTTATGCGCTCAGGGCACTTTGGGCTCCTCCTCACTGGTACCCAGGAGGCAGCTGTTGCCATCCCGTGTCAGCTCCGCCACTGTCCACAAGGAGGCTCTCAGACGACCAGGGCCACCTCTGCCACACAGCCGGCACAGGGCAGAGCTGGCGCTGGAACCCCAAACCACGAGTGACTCCCTGTGCGGGGCTCCCTGCCCTCCCCCACACTGTGCCTCTCTTTAGAATTCTGGAGAATATTTCTGGAATGAGGGAGCAATACTCCCAGTCATTTCTATTTGCCTCAGGGAGAATATGAACAGGGACTTGGGCAGGGGTGGGGGGGGGGGGACGGGGGCGGAGAAAATGCAAACTACTGAGCCGTGAAGAGAAGAAAGCAGCAAAAGCAGGTCAGCGGGGAGAAGGAGGGGGTCAGGGTAGGGAGGAAAACAAACAGGGAGGCAGATAAAGACAGGTAGGGAGAACGCAGAACCAGGAAACAGTGCCTAGCGAGAAAGAAATAGCTGGGATTTGAGAAAGTACAAGAGAAAGACCTGAGGGAGTAAGAGGCGCAGCTCGAACGTGGCTAATCTTTACACAAATGCAAAACGCCTGCCCAGGACAATAGGGAACCAGAGGCTCTGAGTCTGGGAAACATAATAGAAGCATTAAATGGGCCCAGAGACAGGATCCCTCCCTGGTGTGAAAGGAGGATGAGGACAGGGCCGGGGCCTCCAGGGTCAGCCCAGGGACCTGCATGCTGAGCCCAGCTCCGATTTCCCTCCTTCCCTGCCCTGGGCTCCAGCTGGGCACCCAGAGCTCCTGTGAAATGGAGAGGCCTGGCCCAGGAACCTGAGTGGGCCAGGTCTTAGGGGAGGAAGACATTCCGGGAACAACACTACCCCACTGGCAAGAGTTGGTTTCCAGGTAGAGAAAATTAAGCTGAGTTAAAAATAGCCAACACTAGGCTCCTGGACCTCTCACCTGGGCCCTGACAATCACCTCTGCCTCATGGGCTCTGACACCCTCACCCCTGCGCAGTAACTGTTCTGGTGACCTTGACCCTGGTCCTTCTAAGGCGCCTGGCTGCATGTTCCTGCCCTTGCTGGCTGATCTGTCTGCATGGCCCCTTCCCCACTCCTCTGGTGCCCACCAGCTGCCCAGACACCACCGTGCTGCACCTCCCAACCCAGCCTGGTTCTGCTGTATGCCTGGGTCTCTAAAGGCTGCCAAGAGCGGGCTGGGATTCGCCAGAGGTCACCCTGTCAGAGTTTAGATGGAACTGTTTTCCACACAAAATGGCTTTCCCCCGTGTACTCCACCCCAGCCCCACTGGAGAGGGAGAGACTCAGGGGCAGGAAGACTGGCAGCAGAGGACAGTTGAGGCACCTGTATTTTGGGGTGAGATGCAACACTAGGAATTGCCCTGTAGAAATCCCCTCCAGCCTTCACTCTCTCATCTTGTAGATGAGATAACTGGGTCCAATGGTAGGCACCACTTGTTTAAGACAGAAATGGGGCTGGGCATGTTCTCCCGGATCCTAATCTAGCCCCACCTACCCTTTCCATATACTCCTGGGGCTCTCCCAGGATGCAGCTGTGCCTGGGGTCCTGGGTCTTTTTGGGCCCAGGGCTCTGGTCCCTCACCCCAGTTGAACCACACTGACAGAAAGACCAGGGCACTAGGACGAGGCTGGGCTGTCTCCCTGTGTACCCCAAAGCTCCCTCTATAATCCCTGCATGGAGTGCATATGGCGCCACTGAGTAGCTGGCCAGTAGCCATGGACCCTTGTTGGATGGAGGATGCACAGTTAAAAAAAGAAGGGGGGTGGGTGTGCAGCAGGTAAGGCCCTGGACCAGGGGGCTTTTCCAGGGCTCTGCTACTCACACTGTGTGGCCACGGGCCAGTCCTGTCCCTTCCTGCCTTCCCATAGATGGCGAGAGATGCTGTCAGCTCTGATTGCTTGTGACATTCAGAATCCAGCTAACCTGGGTTTGGAGCTCCCCAAACGGAAGTGTGGCTCATGGCTACACAGCTCTTGTTCCCAGCTTGGGGCCTTCTCCTCTCTTGCCTTTGGAAAACCAGTCACCCCCAATTGCCACCTGGCCCTACCAGGTTTCAGAAAGTTCTGTTTGTAGCCCTGATGGAAGGGACACAGTGTTTTGTTGCAGGTACACACCACGCAAGTGACTTAGCAAAGTGAGCTACTGGGAAGAGGAGCTGACCGGGGCAGCTGTCAGGATCTGTGGTTATGGGAGACTGGGTGGGTTTCGGCTCTGGAGTGAGCCTGGGCTGGGGGCTTAGGGGCTTGGGGACTTCCAATATTCCTATCACTGCTTGTCCCCAAGGCTGGGGGACTGGTTGGGCTGTGCTACTGTGGCTTGGGCCACTCGGTCTCAGGGCCCACTTATGGTGGGTGGCCTGGTGGGCCTTGTGCCATTGGCCACAGCTCGCCCCGAACCAGCAGGGCTGCCAGCACCCACACCGTTGTCCCCATGCTGGGTTTTCAGGAGGGCAGCCTCAGCCCTGTGGGCCTGGCTCCTCTGGTCTCTATGACTTCCTTGGAGGACACCCCTTTTGCTTCCTCCTCCCTACATCTCAACCCATTTGGAAAGATTTATATCTCCCACATAAACTGTACTTTAAAAGAAATAATTCATGTGCCTTGTTTGTCATTAATCCAAGAATCCATCAGAACAAGGTCATTGAGGCCCATGGAACTGGTGGAATTTCACTAAAAGCAGACATTGTTCAGTCAAAGCACCCTGGTCAGATGGCCATGTGAGTCCTGTCGGGCAGTGTGAACTAAGAAAACCAACTCAGGGACTCAGCTCTTAGGATGGACATCTCTGGACTCCAATTTTTTTTGTTCCCTCTGAGCACTCAGGACCTGATTGCCTATTTAACCTTTTGGGGGATAAGGTAAGCAGCATGTATTTATTGAGCACTTAATATATTCCAAGCCCTGTGCTAAGTGATTTACATGAATTAGCTCCATTAAATGTCACAAAATACCCACAGGGCAGGTATTGTAATTTGTCCCTATTTTTAAGTGAGGAAACTGAGGCTGCTCAGAGAAGGTAAGTGACTTACCCAATGTCAGACAGTTAGGGTGTGGCAAAGCCAGGATTAGAAAGCAGGTCTATATAACTGCAAGGTCCCAGCCTGAATTCTGGGACCTTGACTCCCTGGCCTTTGGGGAGCCCTCCTTAGTGCCTCCCCTCCAAGAGCTCCTCTCTGCTTGTACCAGGCAGAGTTCTGTGCAGGCTTGCAAAGTGGGGGGCCCAGGAGTAGAGGCAGGCCTCTCACCTGTGTCCCCAAACACAAACCCAGCATGGAACTCAAGAGGCCAGTCGCTGAGGCCTGTCTGGCATGACCAGTCCATTCTTATTTCACTGGATCCCAAAAACAGACCTGGGAGGCAGGCTGAGCCTGTGATTCTCACCACAGATGAGACCCCAAAGAAAGTGACTTATTCAGTCACATAGTGAACGAGCGGCAGGGCTAGGCTTTCCCCTATACCCATCTGCTGAGACTGACAGCTAACACCCCATCTATCCCAGTGTCCTCCTGCCTATCCACCTACCCGCCCTCCTCCATCCATCTCTCCGTCCATGCATCCTTCCTTCCCTCGAACCTCCATCCACCCATTGTCTAACTTTTTCTCCATCCTTCCACCCAAACATCCATCCAACCAGCCTCCCTTCCTTCTACCCTCCTTCAGTAGAAATGAGATAGGAGAGGTTAGAAAGGCCAAAGCTTGAAAGGCAGGTTACACTTTCCCTGAAGACAGTTGGGTTATTTCCTAGGGAGAGCGTCATCTCCCCATCAGATGATGAGCTCATTGACACAAGGTTTGCTCTGGAATCCCCTGTCCAGGGCCTAGCAGAGTTTGGGTTCACAGTCTGTGTCAAAGACTGGGGTGAAACGGAGTGTCACAGGATAGCTTTGTATCACCAGACAAGGCCTTTGTCTTTGCAGATACCCTTTCTAATGAGGGGTTGGGTGTCTAGACCTCTTTTTCTGACACCATCTTTTGAAGGAGCCCTAATTAGGAAGGGCTGTTGCAGCTAGCTGGAAGCCATAAGTTCCACCTGATATGTATGTGACGCACCTGTAGGCACCCAAAAAGCTGAAGGTATATAAACCGGGTGAAAGCGGTCCGAGTTAGGAGAACGGAGAATTCAGTCAGCCGGGCAGTCACTCGGTCGGTCAGAAGAATCAGAGCGGCCAGAACGTAGGCAGAGCGGTTACAGAAGAGAAACCAGATAGAAGACAGAAGAGAAACCAGATAGAAGAAGTAATGACTGGTCAGAGTTAGGCCGAGACTCCTGAGGAAGACAGAAGACAGAAGAAAGAAGAAGGAAGAAAGAAGAGAGAAAGAAAGAAGCTCTAATCTTTCTCTAAGCTAAGCTCTATCTTTCTTTCTCTCTAAGACTCTAAGCTAAGAAGACAAGAAGAAAAGCTCGCTTTAATCTTTCTCTCTAAAAATCTTTCTTTCCCTCTCTAAGCTCTAAGAAAGTAGAAGTAAAAGTAGTAAAAGCTATACTCTGCCTCCGAGAGATTTCCTCCGGGGTTTCGGCACCAGGTAGCTTACAATCTTTCTTTTTGGGAGGGTACCGGGGATTAAACTCAGGGGTACTTGACCACTGGGCCACATCCCCAGCCCTTTTTTGTATTTTATTAGAGACAGGGTCTCACTGAGTTGCTAAGTACCTCGTGGCTGCTGAGGCTGGCTTTGAACTCATGATCCTCCTGCCTCAGTCTCCCAAGTGCTGGGATTCTGATACCATCTTTAAAAAATGCTGTAACGATGAAGACTTGAGATAACCCTTAGAAGAAAGATCAGACAGCCATCCACAAATGCAAGGGCTCTTGGCCCTGTACTCAGATGAGGAAACTGAGGACTAGGGAAAAGAATAATTGCCAGAGGTCTCCCTGCTAGGCCTGGATCCTAAAAAAACAGGGTGTCTGGACTCTTTTCTCTGAGGCCTGGGCTCTTGTACTTGGAGGGGCTGGAGCCCCAACCTTCGCCTCCATCCCACCAACACCACCACCAGCCAAGACATGCAGCTGGTATTTTTCAGAGCCACACCCACTCTGTTGCCTAGAACCCATGTTTTCCAAGGCGCACCCAGGGCCCCACCAGGAGGCCGCCTTTCCCCTCTGGGAAGGGGTGAGCCACCAGGAGGCTGGGCCACGCAGAAGTACAGTACTTCATTCTAGAATTCAATGTCAGCTAAAAATAAGTGCCTGGTGCCCGTCCCTTCAGGATAACTTGGTGCCCAGCAGGCAGGCAAAGCTAGAGTTCCCACTGTGATTTCAGGCCGACATTCCTGGGAAGAGGTGTGCCTGGGATACCTCCTTGCCTGAAGGCCTTGGCCTTCCTGCCCAGCTACTGGGAATCCTGAGCTATGAGTGACCCAGGAGAGGCACAGCCCAGCTCTGGCAGGCAGGGCGGTCAGGAGCTAAAGCCACTGCCTGAGGCAGGCTCAGGGTGTGGGGGTGAGTCAGGGGCCACCCACCCCTGGAACCTCTGAGGCTTGGCAGATCCGGGTGCCAGCTTCAAAGCCCTGTGACTCAGGCTCGAATCCCCCCACCCTCACCCCATTCCCTCCAACCTGCTGTGGACAAGTGCCCAACACTGGGCCAGGGCAAAGGTAGTAAGGGCAGGAACGGTTCTGTTGCTCACTCGTCACGTGACCACTGGTGCACCATGTTTAACCTTCCTGAATGTCGGAGGCCACATCTTTCAAAGGCATCAAAGAAGAAATGTCCCACCTGACAGCTGCTGGTAGGCTCTGGGGCTGAGCCAACATAAGATTTGGCACAAGCAGGCTCGGCCAGCTGGCCTCTGTCCTCTCCTCCTCATTTTGGGCTGCAGAATACACTTGGGCCTCACGGTACAGCACACTCCTGGAAAGGGGGTAGGGTGTGTGCGTGCATATGTGTGTGTATAGGGTGTCACTGGACTTGTGTCATCTTCATGCTGTGGGCCAGATCCCCACAGGTAGCCCCTCCACTGCTCTGGATTCCCCAGACCCTGCGAGGCAAACAGCCACCCTAGCTGGCGCCAGTCACCCATGTTTGCTTTAGGATACGTACAATGCCACTCTGGACAGAAATGTGTTGAGGTTTGGGAGACTTCTGGGTAAAGCTGTTTTCCTACAAAGACCAAGCTTCTCCTTGGAGTCTGTGGTCAAGGCCCAGCCTGGCATCAGGGTGAGGCGATTCACAAAATGCCCAGGCTGGCTGGCATCAGTATCAGGCTTGCCAGAGTCTGACCTTGACCTGTCTTTCCTGCTTCACCCCCTCAGGGCTGACCTGGGTGCCCAAGGTTCCAGCTCACCGGGCCTTGGTGGCAGGGGCAGGCCCTGGCGCTCGGCAGCCTCGCCTGCTCCTATCCCCAGCATGCGCTCGGGGCCGCCCATCCTTTCTCCTTTCTCACTTGATTTCTTCTGCTCATCTTTCAAGGCCCTTCACAGATGCTACCAGCCCAGGAAGCATTCCCAATCCACCCAAGCCAGGCGCGCCAAGCCTCCCCTGAACACCCACACAGGCCTTCCGTAGAGTCCACTCTCGTCCAGCCTCACCTTGCCTGTCCTTGAGGGCAGGCTTGGTGACTGAGGGCTGGAATTCTGGTGTCAGGCTGAGGTAGGCTTTGATCCCAGACCGCCTCTCCTCCCATGTGCCCTTTCCTCTTTCTCAGGGTCCCGATTTCTTCCTCTATTAAGTGCGTGTAGTTGCAGTGGCAGGGCTGAGGGAGGATTAAATGAGAAAGAGGTGGACGCCATCATTGTTACTGGTTACACCTGATAACAGAGCACAGTCACCAAGCTCCCACTTAATCTGCACAGCGATAACCCTCCGAGGTACATCCATGCACCCATCTCCGGACTCTGAGAGGTTGGGGAGCTTGTCTTTGAATGGTTGGAGCTTAAACTCAGGCCTCTCTGACTCCAGGGTTGGAGCTACTCCAATCCTTCTGCCCTCTGTCACCTACAACATCTCTCCCAACTCCACTGCCTTTTTTCAAATCACATGCTCAGTAAATATGAATTGAACTGTAAATAGGGAAGTTGGTGAAGTCTGCCCACTCTTCATTAACTGCCCCTGCTCAGGTCCCCTGGGACCCTCAGCGCAGGGAGCTGCCTCCTGAGCATCAGGGAGCAAGATGCTCTCCTTCTCTCCATCATTCATTGACACCAACGTGAGCCCACCATGTGCCTGGTGTGCCTGGTACTTTAAGGATCAATCACAGATGCTGTTCACTGAGCACTTTCCATGTGCCAGATGCTACACAGAACCTTTCACATATATCATCACATATATCACCACAGCAGAGGCCTCGTTATTATTCCCATATTATAGAAGAGAAGGCTTAGACCTTGAATCTAGGTCTGCCTGCGTCGTGGTCTGCATCCTTAACCACTTTCCCAGCACACGTGATCCCACGTGGAATCCTCACAGGACGCAGTTCACTTTTCTCACCCTTATTCTTCATCAGGAATCTGGTGTTCTGTCTAAGGCCACCCATCTAGCAAGGGAGAGACTGGGATTTGAACCCAGGTTAGTTGGGACTTTTGGCCAATTTGGATTTTCCTGTTGGGGTCAGAGAGTCCCCAAAAGTAGGTTCAGGGGATCAACCCAGGGCCTGAATCTGGGGGCAGCAGAAGCCTCCCCCACCCATCCCTCAGCCTGGTCCTTGGTCCTTTAGCTATGGGAACCCTGGGAGCTTGGGGGAGAGGAGGAGGCTGTTGACGCACTGTGCCGGGTGGTGAGTTGAGCGCTGACTCAGGGAGGGAGGCCCTGCACGGGCGGGTAGCAGGGGCAGCCCAGGCCAGGCCAGGCCAGCCATTGTTGGGGTCCTCCAGGAGGGGGAGGTGTGGGCAAGGCAGGGCTGAGTCACAGCAGCGAGATCAGACAGGGAGTTGGGATGGCCCGATGACCTCACACTTTCATCTGGGTCTGGCAAGGAGCCGCTGGCTCAGGCGGGCCTGGTGGGCCCGGCCTGGCAGGACAAGCACATCCCCTCTTTGGCCGCCCATCGCCAGGGGGTGTCTGTGAGACCAAAGGGGCTCCCTTTGGGTTCCCTGAGACCTTGTATTGCTGGAACCCTGAATCCCTGCCCAACCAGGGAGGCAGCGGGGAGGAGAAGAGCAGATCAGAAGTATAGAGGACAGAATCTTGCTCTCTACCCCTGTGATGTGTGACCTGGGACAAACACTTCCAACTCTCTGAGGGTTGACTTTCTCTCTGTCCTACAGATAGAGATGAAAGATCTTGTAAGCAGATGATTCCTTTCTAACCCCTGGCACCAGCTGGTGCTGGGGAGAGCTGAGGGGCAGAACACACCCCCAGCCAGGAGCCCACTAGAGACTGGAAGGCTGCAGCAGATGACCTTGGCCCTTACTGAGTGGTGTTGGGAGATAGCCCTCTGATCTCTGGGCCTCAGTTTCTCAATGTATC
Organism: Tamias sibiricus; assembly: GCA_025594165.1. Lineage (NCBI taxonomy): Eukaryota > Metazoa > Chordata > Mammalia > Rodentia > Sciuridae > Tamias > Tamias sibiricus. The sequence continues at coordinate 35,023,202 of CM046658.1, forward strand.
AAAATAACCCCAAGCTCTCGGAAGGAGGTGGAGGATGGTGTGCAAGGTTCCTGAGAGCTCCCACCACACTGCAGGCTAGGTATCGGAAAGAAAGAGGGGGGGACTCATCCTCTGCACCTAGATGCCATGGGAGAGCTGCCGCTATGCCTGCCTGGAACATGAGCCTGGGGTCCTTGTGAGGCCAGAGTCTGCCCCATTATAGCACTCTCTAGGGTGGGTTCAGAGAGGGTGAGTGTTGCCAAGGTCACACAGCAGCCAGCTGAACAGCTCCCCCAGCTAAGGGGAGGTGGCCTTGAACTTGGATGAATGTGGAGGTGGGGAGGGGAGGAAGAGCCTGACTGCTTCAGGCTGAACATAAAGCAACCACTTTTCCTGGGACCTCCTCAGCCTGACTCAACCAGGGGCTGCGGCTGCTTCTGAGTTCATCACCTGCCTGCTGCCTGCCGCCCAGCCTTGGAACCCAGGCCTCAGGCATAAGGGAGGTCTGTAATAATGACCTGGTGATAATGACAGCTGTGTGGGGAGCTGTGCCCACGTGCCAGGTAGTCTCCCTGCTTTCCTTCATTTGATTCTCCAAACAAACCTGGAGTGAGGTTCAGAGAGGATGCATCAGCTGCTCAAGGTCACACAGCCAGGAATAGAAGAGAGGGGTTTCTGGGCCCTAAGGCCGTGCTCTTGGCACCATGCAGCAAGCATGCTGAGCTCACTCTGTGTCAGACTTGGGGTTGGTGGTGGGGGTCTCTGGCTCTGCTGGGATTTGGGGAAAGGGACCCCAGAGACACCAGTACTTGCCTAGGATGGGAGCTGGTAGTGTGGAAAGTCCGGGAATGAAAGTGCTGAGACTAAGGACTAGTGTGTGTTCTGTGCTTGGCTCAAAAGGGAAGGACAGATAAGGTACAGGCCCCCAGAGGAATGAGCAAGTCCTCAGCCTGGAGGCTGGGGGCGGGGGGTGTTCCTGGAAGGAGAGTCACTTGAGTGAGGCTGCAGAGGCCAAGGAGTGGACTGCTCAAGGCACTGGGAGGCCAGACCACAAGGGTCTTGAACACCAATCCAAGACCTGAGATCAAAGTGAGGCAGAAGGAAAAGGGAAGGCTGGGGCAGGGCGGGGCCTTGCATCTGTGCTCTGCAGCCCTAGGCCAGGGGGTCCAGTCCTGGAAGGGAAGTGCGGGGACTTCCTTTCAGAGCCTTGCCCAGACTCTCAGAAGACCCCAGGTGGGTGACACCACAGCGGGGAAAGAGCTGCTCAGTCTATCTTGGCACCTGAGAACAAGGCCACCTGCTGGCCACCTCATCCTTGCAAGCTTAGGACAAGAGGGTCTCTGGCCCCAACAGCCTCCAACTCCAAAGAGATCTATGTTCTCCGAAACCAGGCTCCAGTGGGGACAGAGGCCGGGCCAGGAGAGGGATCCAGGACAGAGCCCTCCCCCGCCTTAGTTTTCAGCTCTGAGGAGCACAGATCCCAGGAGGCTTAGGTACCCCAATGTCCCCCGGCGGCACTGAGGTGCATTCCAGGAAGGCTCTGCCTGGAAGGAGATGCTCAGCTTAATCCAGCTCCTCTCTGTACTTTGCTGTTGCCCTGTATGACCACGGGGAGTGGGGGTGGCGGGGAGAGGGGCAGGACACGACCAAGGTGTACGAACCAAACCCCTTTTCCTCTTCCTTCCATTAGACAACAGTAATACCTGGATCCTCACGTGTAATTCCCCCAACAACCTCTGGAGGGCCCCCTTCTGCCAGGACCCACTTTCTGGGCGAGGGAGGAAGGCTTCGCCTTGCGAAGTTGAGGAACGAGAGGCGCATGCCGGCACCACGGACCTGCTCTCAACCCCCGTGGGGCAGGGAGCTCGGAGGGCACCCACGGTGTGCCACACGCAGTGCACTTTAGGGGATACGTGCAGATTCTGAAACCTTGCCAAGCTGGGTTCATGTCCCAGCTCTGCGATTCCCTGATCCCCTAGAGCAAGTCAGTGAGCGTCTTTCTCCGTCGTCTCCCCTGCCTCGGCTTCCCCATCTGTGACCTCCCTGTGCTTCAGTTTCCCCATTTGTAAAAAGGTGCTGGCGACAGTACCTTCCTCATGGAGTACGTTCAAGGATTAAGCGAGAAACATCATACCACGTCCTTACAACCGTCCCTGGCCCTCCCCGCGCATGCCACACCGCGCGGCCCACTCTCTCGAGCGCGCTTTCACGCTGTTTTGGGAGACCTGGGGCCAGGGGCCAATCGCAAGGCGGCGAGGCGAGCACCGAGCGGGTGGCGGGCCCGCCCTCGCCTCGCGACCAATTTTGGGCAAAGCTGCGCGGCGGCGGCGCGCGCTACGTGACGGCGGTGAGTCAGCGCGCAGGAATGCGGAGGACGCTTTGTTCCTCGCTCCGCGAACGAACGTGCCGGAGCCCGGGCGCGGCGGGGCCTGACATCACCTCGCGGCAGCAGCGCGGCCACGTGCGCCCCGCTGCAGGGCCGCCGCTGGTTCTCAGGGACACCACCCGCTCCCCCCACCCCATGCCCCCACAGGGCCCCATGGCTCAGCCCACCGCGGCCGAGGGCGGGGACGCTCCACTTCCACCCAAGTCGTAGCAGGGCTGGCTCTAAATGGTTCTGGTAGCCGCGCCCCGTGAGGGTCACAGGGAAACCACGGTGGGGTGCCGGATTGCTGGACGGGGAGAAAGGCTGCCCAGGAGGAGGAAGGCACCTGCCCTGGAAGGGCCAGTAGGAGGGACTGAGATCTTTAATAGCCACAGCAAGTCCTGAAGCTACCCTAGGGAGGCTATTTGGAGCCATTCCCCTTGTTCACATCAAGGGTGTTGTGGGAGAACTACGAAGCAGAGGTTAGGCCTCCTCCAAGCCCTGCCTCCAGCTTGCTGTGTGTTTGCTCCTGGACACTCCCCTTCTCTGGGATCAAGCCTGTTCAGCTGGCAAATGGGATGATACTGACAGACTCTTCCCCAGAGTCCTGTGCTGGGTAATGAGGCCTCAAGCCTAGAGACACAATACTTTGCAAAGGAGTGCAGAGGCCTTGAGAAGTCTTTACAAATTACAGATGGTCACATTGAAGGTCCTTGATGTGCCAGGCTGTGTCTGATCCTTCTAAATGCAATGCCATCTAATGAGCAGAACAATCTTGAGCAGTAGGCATTGCTGCTGGTGGAATTGGAGGTTCAGACAGGGGACGCCATCTGACCCGGCCACACTGGTATTGGCCTAGCAGTCGGGACCCCAAGGCAGTTTGACCAGGCCCCTTCTTGCTGATGGGTGTGGCCCTTCCACCTGGCTGGAGTGTCCTAATGCTTCCCACACTGCTGAGGTGGTCAGCTCTGGTAAAAGGAGTGAGACGTTCGGAGGCTCTGCTGCAGGCTCTTCCCTCCGGCTCTGGGTGCACTGCTCCGCAGGTTCTTCCTTGATTGCACCATCTTCAAGTGGGAATCCATTTTAGTTTCCCCTGTGGAGAGACATGACCAAGTCTGAGTAAGAACTGCATGGGGCAGGCTGGGTGGCCAGCTGGGCTGCAGGAAGTGTCCCATCCCTTCTCCTTCTGTTCTTTCTCCCTTCTCATCCACAAGGTCCCTGACACCAGGGCATAGTGCCCCACAGTCCACCCAGCACATAGGGCTGGAGCATGGAGGTCTTTCTTCAGGAGGCCGCCTTTGTTAGTCCTGGTCTCTGGGATTCTGCAATTGAGGAATTCACTGGGGACCTGGCAGTCCCACCCCTGGCTCTTTGTTTTCTGGAACTGTTTGGCTTCTGCTCCTCTTGTTTTATACGGAGGAGATGGGGTGACTTCTCTTTACGCCGGAGTTAACCTTATGGTGGCCTTGTTTCCACCTAGTGCCCGTCCTTTCTGGGTACCCTGACATGGCCCCCGGCCTCAGCTCGTTTCCGGCCATGGGCACAGGCAGAAAAGTCCAAAGCCCTGGTTGGCTCTCAGTCTGGTCCTTCCCTGTGTGGTGGTCTTCCCCACAGGTGGCATAGGTGGGGAAGGGTGTTGCTGCAGGGGCCAGGGAGGCCCCCCTCTCTGCTTGGAGCCAAGGTCCTGGCATTTGAGATGGTACCTCTTCTTCTGCTAGCCATTCTTAGATCACTTGTAGATCTCTCCATCAGAGAGTGAAACGTGCATGGAGGCAGAGCCCACATGGCACAGTGGTTAGATGGCAGGCTCTGGAATCAGCCTGCTCTGGGGCTTTGCTTCTTTGCACCATAAGTGAGGATTCTGCATCCATAAGTGAGGAGCAGCCTCCCTTTTATGACCATTTAGGGAGTTTGCAAACTAGCCCCTGCCCCGAGCCTGCACCCAGAGAGTTACAGCAACCTCCACGTGGTCATCATCTCCCTTGACCTGTAGTGTTGTGTCAATCACAACAATCCTCCTGCAGATCTCTGTGCTCATAGATTCTTCTGGTTCCCCAGTGAGGAGGACCATGTGGTCTGACCCTTTAGAGCTCAGATCCAGCCACTGCAGTCCAAAGAAAGACAGGGTCCTGCCACATGGCACGGTGGTGGGACAGGTAGAACCTTCAGTCAGCCTTGGGTAGAGGCTAATGGTCTCTGAGCCCTTTTGACCTTCAAGACCCAGAGATTCTGAGGTGACAGAGTGATGGAGAGATTGGAGCAAGCAAGCATCTGCACATGCCCCCCCACCCTGCACAATTCCTGGCACTCGAGGGCCCTGCCTCGGTCTGGCACGCCTGCTGGGATTCCTGCCCATGCGGTTTCCCCTCGGCCTCTCCCTCACGTCCACTGGCAGAGCATTGCCAGCTGTCTGCATTCCTCTGCCATGAAGACGGTCACCTTGGGGCCGGGCCTGGCTAAGACATCCGTGCTTGTTGGTGAGGATGCACAGGGACACACCTGCAGGCACCTGTCTCTCTGTGCCCATGTATGGCTGTGCCCTGTGTGTGCCTTTGCATGTGGATTGTGTGTACACTGGCAGGTGCAGACACCTGTGTGGTGCAAGGCAGGGGGACTACTGTGCAGGAGGGAACATGCACATCCCTAGAGGTCCCAGCCACCTGGGGCGGGGATCTGCGTCATGCACAATGTCGGGGCGTGCATGCTTCTTCTACCAGAAGGCCCTTGTACGTGGAGGATCGTGGACCCAGGTGTGACCTTTCTTAGACTGCGCTCATAGTCATTAGAGGAAGCTGGAGGAATCAAGTGTAGGGCATCAGAATGAGTTGAAGTGTGGAGAGTCCATTTGCCCAGCTGGGCTGGACATTGCCCACAAGTTCCCCTATTTCACCCTTGTAGGGCAGAGAAAGGTGTGCCAAACGTTCTGTCCATTGGAGATTCAGAGAGGGCCAGTCACTTGCTGAAGGTCACACAGTGTCTGAGTGATGGAGCTGGTGTTCAAAGTCATGTGTGTCTGACCCTGAAAGTCAGGGCAGAGGCAGGGCCCTGCAAAGGCCATAGACCAGCAGAGTCCTGTGTGTTGTGCAGCCCAGGGCCAGGCAGTTCCCTAGAAATGTGAGGGCCTCTGAAACACCACCCAGGCCACCTGTGCCCCAAGCCTGCCTGCCTCAGCTGGATAGTTACAAACACAAATGTAGAAGTTGATCTGTGCCAGGCCCTGGTGAAAGTGCTTTCTGCAGGTAGTAACTCATCCTTGCGATTATTCTTATACTACACATAATATTCATATCATAAAATAATATGTAATAATTATAATAATTATTATTAAAGGCTATGATTAGCTTTATTTTAGAGAGGAGGAAACTGAGGCCTAGAAAGGTTGAGCAACTTTCCTAAAGTCCCCTGGCTAAAAAGTGGCACAGGTGGGTGTCCAATCCCTGCGGCCTGGCTCCAAAGGCGGGGGGCACAGTCCCTACATACTCTGCTCTGACCCTCATCTTCTAGTAATGAGACTCCAGCTGCACACCTTTGGGCACCCTTTTGGAGTCTCCAACTCCATCGGACCTGTAGGCCCCAGTCTTCACCTCACAAGTGGGGAAACTGGGTCTGAACTGGGGCCTTGCCTGGCCTGGAGAGGCAACTCCGATGGCCCAGTCCAGCCCGGCGCTTTGTGCTCCTGGGCTGCAAGTGTCTGCTCTCTGTGGCTGCAGTTGTTGCCCCATCTCTCCAGAGAGAGTAGGTAGGAAGGGCTGCCCCAAAGCTTCCGGGTGGGGAGTCCTGAAAGGAGGCAGGCAGGCCTGGCAGCAGGCACAGCGTGGGCAGGCCGGTGAAGGTGAGGCTGGGCCAGGGCTGCAGTGAGGCTCGGGAGCCGGTTTTCCCAGGCTGTGTCTGAGTAATCCTGTGTCTATATTTATCTCATCTTTTCTTGGGTGAGCAAACAGAGCCTGATGCCAGACAGGTCCCCACCCCCCTGTGCCGGCACGTTTCCCTCACCTGTTGGTGGCTCTGTAGAGTTCCTCACTGTTGGCCCCAAGCTCAGCCCATCCCACATAGGATGCACAAGGATGCTAGAACCCAGGGGTTCCCTGCCAACCTAGGGTTCCCACCTGGGTTCCCTAGGTGTCAGTGGTGGCCAGGGCAGTGCAGCCAGTGGGCTACACACTTGGGCCACAATGGGCAGCTATGGCTGTAACCTAGGCAATGTTGGTGCATCAAACATCTGGGAAAGCCCCGCCCTACTCAAGAGCAAAGGGTCCTCTTATCTTGGACAATACCTCTCGTTCCTGAAATGCAACCAGACCCCTTTCCTTCCAGGATCTGAAACTCACAGAAGAGGAAATCAGGCTGTTGCAGAGGCCTAGAGTATAGTTGCTGGGGCTGACTCCTGGCACCCTGACCTTGGGTAAAGAACCTTTCCATGCCAGGCATGGTGGCGCACCTGTAATCCCAGCACTTCGGGAGGCTGAGGCAAGGAGGATCGCGAGTGCAAAGCCAGCCTCAGCAATGGCGAGGCACTTAGCAACTCAGTGAGACCCTGTCTCATAAAATACAAAAAAGGGCTGGGGATGTGGACGAGTGTCCCTGAGTTCAATCCCCGGTACCACAAAAAAAAAAAAAAAAAAAAAAAAAAAGGGCTGGGGATATGGCCTAGTGGTTGAGTGCCCCTGAGTTCATTCCCCGGTACCAAAAAAAAAAAAAAAAAAAAAAAAAAGCCAACAAAAAAAAAACCTTTCCATGACTTGGTTTCATTGCTTATCAACGAGGCCATATTTCAAACTTCCCAGAGGTCTTGTAGCATTAAGTTTTAGAAGCATTACAAACTGACAGATGGGGTGGGCTTTGCTGAGAAGGGGCTGCTAACACACCTGCTTCTACCTTCCCAGACCCACAGCAGTGATCATGGGCACACACAGGTCCACGAGGGGACATGCACACTTTCACAACATGCATGTGCTAGTGGACACCTCTAATTCTGAGAGGTGCATGCAGTTTTAGACCCAGAATGAATCAAATGGGTTGGGGCTTGGACACTGGGAAGACCCCAGGAGTCACATACTAACTTTGTTGAGGCCCTTCCTAAAGGTGAAGGGGGCAGGACATGTGGCCAGTCAGGCCAAAGGGATGATGGGAACAGAACAGTCTTGTCAAAAGATGGCACAGCCTGGACCAGGCCTGGGCTCCATCACCCTGATCCCAGCCTGGACCCCCTGTGGCTGGCTGGGCCTCTACCTTGGGTGCCACCTCTCTGACCTTAGGGAGCCCTGGGCCTGGTGCACGTGTGCCACAGCCCTGTCTGCTCCCAGGCTGGATTAGGCAGAGTCCGAGGACGTGCTGGGCTGGCAGGCTCAGGGGTGGGGCGGGTGCCAGCACTGGAGCTGCCCTATGCCGGCTCAGGACCGGGCTGCAGCAAGACCTTGTATGGCTGTGGCAGGGTGGCTCCGCGGCAGCACCCATTGGCTGCGCTGGCACTCCCAGCTGGGACTGCCTGGGCCTCAAACCACGGGTAACCAGAGCCTCTGGGAGCTGGTGGATTAGCATGCCCGCCTGCCCGCCTGCCTGCCCGCCACCAGGGCTGCTCTTTTCCTTTCCTAAAAAGGCAGAGCTGGGCAGGGGAGATGGGCAGCAGCTCAGGCCTGTGGGAGAGGTGGGTGGGCCGGGCAATACAGGTGGCTCTGTGGGGATTTAGGAACCCTAGCCCTGGCCTTGGGCCAAGCTCTTCTGGCTCTAGACATCAGTTTTCTCATCTGAAAAGGAGGCGATGGCAGCTGGGTCTTCCTAAAATGGATGAGGCCAGGATTGGATTGGGGACTACGGATGCTGGGCCCTCCTGGCACCAACCCAGGTTCCAGGGCCACTCATTAGCAAAGATGCCCAGACTCTTTTCTCCAGGGGAGGCTGATTATTTCCCAAATGTGGGGACCTCAGTGCTTACAATGACGACCTTGGGGAAACAGGGTCACCTCTATGGGCCCAAGTTTCTTCCTATATAAAGGATGATGAGGTGATAAGTCCCCTTCTCTCAGGGTCTCCCAAACCATACCCACGCAGGCCTCAAGCCTGGTAGCACAACCCCATGCAGCATGACTGCAGGCTGCAAGTCCCCTCAGGCCCTCCTCCCCTCTGTGACCCTTTCTTCTTCTGCTTCTCTATACTCACTCCTGTCTCAGGCTGGCCTGGTCTTCTGAGGCCATCCTGCCTGTGTGACCTGTCCCCAGGGTTCTCTAGGGCCGAGCATGGTCTCTAGGATCTGAGCCCAGTCAGGGTACAGGCCTAGGGCTGAGAGCAAGGTCTGCCAGTCCTGCAGGTTCAGCCTAACCCTGGGGTTGGGGACCCAGGCCAAACTTGGTTGAGGCCTTGGCAGCAGCAGACCACAACCACTGCACTCCTGAGACCTGGGTCACACTCTGGGCCCAGAGTGCCACAGGCCAGGGGGTCATCTTGGGCTCTACCCTTTATCTGCAAAAATGGGAATGTGCATCCTGTCCTGTTCCACTCCCAAAGGAAAAAGGTTTTGTGGTCTCTGGAGAGCCACTGTGGGAGGGCTGGTGGCCAGCAACATGTGGAAGACAGGTGGGCATTGGTCAGCAGGGTAGGTGGATGATCTTCCAAAGAATTCATGTGCCTTTTCCGTGCTTTCAAGTCCTGGATCCCAGTGCTGGCATCTGCTGGTCAGTCCTCACACACCTGTGGCCTCAGGCAGGAGGACCCTGTGTGGCGGGCAGATGGTAGTGCTGCCAAGCCTGCAGCTGCTGGGCAAGAGCCCCAGCTGGACCCTGGGTGGTAGTAGCTGGGCAGTCTGGGGCCTGCTGCTCCCTGTGGTCAGAGTGGTAGGAGGATGAGGGGGAACGGGCTCCCTGAAGGGCTGCCCAGAGCCAGATGAGAGTTCGCGTCCCCTTTTTGCCACCGACCAGCTGTGTGCCTTGGCTGTCGTCTTCTCTGCCAATGGAGACAGTGACTCCCTGGGTGGTTTTCAGAACTATAAATCGGGTTGGTAAAATGCTGAGCACAGAGCACGCTCTACTTCCTCTTCTGGGGCCGTTCAGAGCGCCACTTCCCCACTGGCCTGGACTGAGACTCAGACTCCCCCAGGCTGCACTCCCAGGCACCTGCCTTATCTAGTACCTCCTTGTCCTTTTGCGTGCCATGATTTTAATGCTGGGTGCTGTCTTTGCTTCCCGTGGCCTCCTCAAGGCCATTATTTCTTTTGACTCCCTGTATAAATCCAGGCTCTCTGAAGCTGACACCATCCCCACACTGACATCTGCTCATCTCCTGGTCTAATTCTGAGAGGTCCTGACTTTGTGTGACTACCATTCAGGCTGTTTTCAAAGAGTCCCATTCTCTTCCATTAAGCCTGACCATTTGACTAGCTTTGGCCAGCAAAATGTGAATGGAAGGGATATGTTGCTCTTGGCCATGGGGTGTTTGGATTTTTTTTTTTTTTTTTTTTGGTACCAGGGATTGAACTTAACCCCTGAGCCACATCCCCAGCTATTTATTTATTTATTTATATTTTAAGGTAGGGTCTCACTAAATTGCTTAGAGCCTCCCTAAGTTGCTGAGGCTGGCTTTGAACTTATGATGCTTCTGCCTCAGCCTCCTGAGCTACTGGGATCACAGGCACATGCCACTGCACCCAGCTGGATTGCTTGTTTTTGCAGCATAACAGAACCTATTCTGATTGATACACCCTTGCTCACAGCCCAGATCTCCACCTAAACCTGCTATCAGTAGAGATGATCTTATTTATCACCTGTGTACCCACGTAGCACCCTGTACACTCACTTCCTGGCCTCTGCACCTCCAGGGGCACTCTCTCTCAGTGTATCTCCGCCATCACACCTGTCTTCATCTACTACCGTCGCTGGAGTAGTGGGTGAAGGCAACTCACAGCCTTGTCTGTGTCCCATTGCATGACTTCCCTCTGCCTCAGCCGCACCTGTTTGACTCCTTTCCAGCCCATGGATTTAGTGGTCCTTAACTTCACCTCTTCACTTGCCAATATTCTCACCTCCAGCACTCACTGTCCCTCTGTGCCACTGCTGGACACAGTGCCACGCTCTGGATGAATCTGGATGAATCCCATGGCATGCACAGATGCTGGAAAAAGCCACACCGTGGGGCAGAGGGTGGCCATGGCCCTCAGAGCCAATGTGGGGGCCTGCCTGGTTCCCTGGTGGACTCTCTTCTCCTCACTGCTCACCCACGCTCCTCAAGTCTCTTCCTGAAACTTTCCCAGGCCACTTCACTCTCTTTACAGAGAAAACCCCTCCCCAGGTGGCCTGCACCTCCTCCTGCCTGAGGCCCTCAGCTCACAATGGCGTGGGTCGACTTGTCCTCCTGATGGAGCCAGCCTCGGCTCTCGGCTCTCGCCACTTCCTCCCCATCAGTGCTCTCCAGTCCTCCTCCCCTGCACTGCAGCTCCCTCCAGCTCCTGTCCAGCTCGCTCCTTTCTGTGCCTTGGGCCCCAAGGGGGGTGTCCCCCTTCCACGGTCTCCTGGCTGCTCAGCCACCACCTTTTGCTGCCGCCACGTATTCAGCGCCCAACTCTGTCTCTAAAGGGCCCAGGCCAGCTTTCCCTGTACCAGCAAGGACCCCTTGCTGCCCGAACAAGCAGACCTCTCTTAGGTCCTCAGAGCGAAACCTCTGGCTAGCGTTTTGCCCCAAGAACCCCTCTGGTGGTCCACCGGCCCCAGTCTGCTCCTTCTCATGGCTTCCCCTGCCTTGTGGGTCCTTAGGACATTTCTCAGGTAAAGGTCTCTGGGGGCCTAGAGTTCCTCTGGCCTGGAGCATTTCTCTTCTGCTGCAGGATGACGTTTGCCCCTGTGATGGAATGACTGACAGCTGCCTGTTAGAAGGGAAGTGCGCTTAAGCCGGGCGTGGTGGTGCACGCCTGTAATCCCAGCACTTTGGGAGGCTGAGGCAGGAGGATCGCGAATTCAAAGCTAGCCTCAGCAATGGCGAGGCACTTAGTGAGACCCTGTCTCTAAATAAAATACAAAAAAAAGGGCTGGGGATGTGGACCAGTGTTCGAGTGCCCCTGAGTTCAATCCCCGGTACCACACACACACAAAAAAAAGCAGGGAAGCGCTCAGAGGGTAGACCACATCTGTCTCGCTCACTGATCTATGACTGCTGTGCCATCACTCAGCAAATCAGTGTGGAATGCAAAAGGCAGGGACCCACATCTCTCTTACCCTGGTGACCCCAGTATCCTGCACAAGTCCTGCTTGGAAATCATTTGTCAGAAATCACAGTAAGTTGAAAGCTTACTGTGTTCAAGGTTCTGTTAGCCTCCCTCTACGTACCATCTCATTTGATCATCACAACCACCCTTACATGCACAGAGCCATAGCCTCCACTTTACAGATAAGGAAATAGGCACAGGGAGGTTAGGTGGCTTGCCCAAGATCACACAGGCAGGAAGAGGCTGTGCCAGGATTGGATTTCCTCCTATAGTCAGTTGAATGGCAACCCCTCCGCCCCTGCCTCAAACTGTCATATCCCCTGCCTCAAACTGTCCCCAATCCCCAGAATCTGTGAGTGTGCCCTTGTTTGGAAGAAGGGTATTTGCAGAATAATTCAGGGTCTTGAGGTGAGATCACCCTGGATTAGTGTAGGCCTTCTTTCAATGACTAGTGTGCCTAGAGGAGGAGAGGAGAAGAGACAGAGACGTGAAGACGAGACAGACACCGGATGGACGACTACAAAACCAGGAAGACCCGAACAGTGGCAGCCACCAGAAGCCAGGAGAGAGGCAGGGAACAGAGCCTCCTCTGAGCCGCAGAAGGAGCCAACCCTGCAGAAACCTTGATTTCAAATCTCTGGCTTCCAGGACTGTGGGAGAACACATTTCTGTTGTTTAAAGCAGCTAGTTGGGCCGGGCGCGGTGGCGCACGCCTGTAATCCTAGCACTTTGGGAGGCTGAGGCAGGAGGATCGCGAGTTCAAAGCCAGCCTCAGCAATGGCAAGGCACTTAGCAACTCAGTGAGACCCTGTCTCTAATAAAATACAAAAAAGGGCTGGGGATGTGACCCAGTGGTCGAGTGCCCCTGAGTTCAATCCCCGGTACCACAAAAAAAAAAAAAAAAAAAAAAAAAAAAAAAAGCAGCTAGTTGGTGGTAATTTGTCATGGAAGGCTTAGGAAAGGGACATAGGCCCTGATCACAGAGTGATACCTCCAGTGCTTCCTTGCCAGGCCTGGAAGACGGTATGGGCTGTGTGACTGTGGCCTAGTCACTCCCCCTCTGGATCAGATTGGTGCATAGAAAATGAGCACTAGGGACACTGATTTTCCCCCCAATTCTGACATTCTGCCACTCTGGAAAAGACCACAAGCCAGGCAAACAGGGCTATGTTGGGATTTTCAAATTTATTCCAACGTGCTATTCTTTTTCTTTTTTTAAAAAATATCCTCCGGCTGAACACTCAGCCGGAGCTGTAATAAAGGCAATTATTATACTTGTAAAAACTTCTCATTCACAGTACAGATGTAATTTACAACAAAGGTCACACACATCAATACTGAGCATTTTTTTTCCTTTTGTACGTCAGACTCTGTGCTTTAGACCTGCATGGATTTTTTTGTTGAGTTTTTTTTTTCTTTTGCACTGATATATACCATACTGACATTGCAAGATGCAAATGTAGAAACTGGAGTTTAAATAAAATTACAGGCAAAACTACCCCATCCCAGTGCAGTGGCTGTACATATCTACAGTACAATTTTTGGAATGTATTGCCATTTAAGAACATAGAAACTTTCTACAGACAAGTTCACGTACAGAATACATACACCTTTTAGAAAAAAGAGAAAAAGGCAAATATTTATCTTACAGAGAGTGCGTATCTTACATCTGCCTACATGTTTTCTTTTTTCTGTTTCTTTTCATTTCTTTTAACACTAGATTTAGTAAAGTGATCATAAGTGCCGATGTGTCTTTTTTCCTAATGGGAAGCAGACTGGAATCACGACACGGAAGCAGAGTTTGCGGCACAGGTCTTCGGGAACTTTCTCCCCCTGGGCGACATAGCAGACTGGTCTCCGAGGCCAGGACTTCTGATTTGAGAAAGATGTGTCTAGAGCAAGGTCTAGAGAGGAATTCAGCTCAGCTACATTGCTTATCCTTATTCCAAAGGACTGGGTTGGAAGGGAACAGGGCCTAGAGGAATCTGGAAGCTAATTCTTTCAGACTTTTTCCAACAGAGGGAGGCGGAGGGACTTAAGTCTAGGAGAGGGAGCAGCTTGTTACTGTCAGGCCCCTGGAGGGTCTCAGTGGCTGGGACCCAAGTATAAGCTATGGGTGGGGATAGGAGAGAGCAGGCCTGCCCTTGGAGAAGAAGGGGGTTGGTACCCAGAATGACTGATATTGCCAAGGTGAAGGGCATCCTGGAGGGCAGGTCTGGGTGGAGGAAGTGGATTGGAATCCCCAGCAGAAGGCAAGGTTGGGCTGGAAACCTCAGCAAGTTGGTTCTTCCCCCACGGCCAAAATCCAAGGACCAGAGCTCGTCTGTCCCGAGAAATGGCATTTCAACAGAGCCAGCACAGGTGTGTGCACCACGTCAGCGCTGCTTGCCCCACTGTTTCCCGGGGCAGGGGCAGCAGCATCGTAGGCAGGCTGGAAACTGCGTGGCTGGTAGGGGGCAGAGGTGGGGCATGGATGGAGAGAGGTTTTTCCCAAAGCAGGGTGTTGTGCGAATGGGTTGAGGGCCCAGTGACCAGGAGAGTGGGCCCAGGGTCTGGCAGAGAGGGTTAGAGCTGTGCTTTGTGGTGGCATCAATTCGGTTCCTCTGGGCACCTGTGGGGCAGCAGTACTTAAGCCAGACTCTATAAATGTATTCTGTCCCTGTCCCTTAGGTTTCCAGTGACCCCTGGCCCATTACTTCTTCAGGGGACTGCAGGGACTCTCCCCTGATGGCCACACTGTCCATTACTAGGCTGCCCAGGAAGGGGACCTTGGTGAATGGACTGTTTGAGTACAGGGGGAACGATGCCTGGGGAGCTTGGGGTGTACAGTAGGGTGCAGGGGTGTGGCCATCCCCAAGGTCAGGAGCCAATCCAGCAGGCAGGGACGGGAAGATCGTGCCTGTATCCAGCTTCTGGGGCTCAGCTCTTGAAGCCTGCAATCTGTGGAGCCGAGGGGTTCTGGCTGAATGGCATGAGTGAGGGGAGCCCAGGACAGAGGTCAGGGCTCTGTGACCAGGGCCCAGGCTCTTGCCCACTTGCTACAGGTCCAAAGAGTGCCAATATGTCCAGGTGGGCTTGCAGGTTTCTCCTAATGTGGGCAGGAGCCCTACCCTGAGTCAAGCAGCCAGGTGCCTAGCTCAACACCCCAGCACTCAGGAGTCCAGTAGACCCCCAGGGAGGCCCTGCCCTTTTTGTCTTAGCTTGGAGCAAGGCAGAGGAGAATGAGCGGATGCTCTGGTGGAGGCTGGGCCTGTGGCTGGTTTGTCCATCCAGCAGGGGCCTGCAGGGAAAGGCCTGTACTGGAGGGAGGGGCAAGAATGGCCAAGCACGAGGTTGAGGCCTCCATCTACAGCCTGGCTGAAATCTGGGAACTGGCCAGAGAGGTCCCTGTTTTGTATAAGGTGGCACCAGCACATGACCCCATTTTGTAAAATGTTAGTTGTTTCTGGAAAGATAGGGGGAAAATCCTCCTCTCCCAGGTAGAAATAGGAGCCATAAACAGAAGTACATAGGAGCACTCGCTTTTATATGGGCTAAACATGCTGGAGGTCAAGTTCCATATTTTAACTTGGGACTTAAATTTCTGGTCATATTATTTTTTCTTGAAAAGCAGAGTGTTTTTTTTTTTTTTTTTTTTGTTTGTTTGTCTTTGTCCCAGGAAATAGAGAAAAATTCAAAGGATGTGGTACAATTCACAACCCTTTTAGGTTGAGAGAAGAGAATAGGAGGAGGAGGGGGGGGGGGATATACCAAACACCATTTTTCTTTCTATATTTATAGTTTTTTTTTTTTTTTTTTTTGGTTGTCTTAAAAGAGATTTAAGCCAAAACGTAGGCCCAGGCAGTTCCCACCAGTCACCTTTTGGGGTGTTTCCTTGGGTAGTGGAGGCCCGACCATGTGTGGAGGGGACAGAGAGACCCGTCCTGCTCCAAGGGACCTGGAGCCCTGTAGGTTCACAGTGACGAGCACTGGAAAAACCCAGCCACGAAGGATGTAAGGCCCCTTGTACTACAGGGACGGGGGTGAGACAGAATCCAAACCCCAAGCTGAGGATAGTCCCTAGGCTTGGCTTCAGCCCTTCAGCCTTGTGGGTAGCTCGGATCATAAAGGGGGCAGCCTGTGGCCAGGGCCAGGAGAGCAAGGCATGGGTCAGGTGTGCCAGAGCCAAGAAAGCGACAGTCAGGGCTCCTTTCCTAGCCCAGGGGCTCAGGGCAGGATGGTGGGTACTGAAGGGAGGGGCTGTCACATGGCTTGCCCACCTGCGAAATGCCAGGATGAGCCCCCAACTCAGAGGAGCCGGGTATCTTGGGGACTCCTGGGGGAACTAAGCAGCTTTTACCTTCTACCTGCTTCTGCTATTTTGGGTTGAAATCCTAGCAAAAGTGACCCCCCTTTTGTTCTTACAAAGAATAAAAGGAAAAAGGAGAGGATGATCTCTTGGGGTTCTGCCTGCATTTGTGTTCCTCTGCCCTTGGCTGGCAGAAAGGAGTGGCTGCTAGCCGGGGCAGGGAAGGGGGAACTAAAGCAGCAATAAATAGGAACCCTAAACTTCTGTACACGGAACTGCTTGCGTCTACATTTAATTGTATGTTTTTTTTTTTAAAGTTTCTGTTGTTCTGCGCCCTCAGTGCATCCGCTTTCCCTCGGCCAACGGCTGCCTCTCGCTGTCCTTGGAGGCAGTGGCTGCTGACTGCAGGGTGGCTGTAAAAGACCCCCCCTGCAGCCTTTCCTAAAAAGCACAAACTATCCACAGCCTCAAGCTCCTTGTGGGTTTGTTTTGTTTTTATGTATGTGTGTGATTTGTTTCTTTTCAAGCAACAAAAGGTATAGAAAAAGGCACAGGTAACTGCATACGTGGGAAGGTATAACAGATGGGAGCGGAGCAGAAGCTGTGTGGACAGATGGACAGATGGGACAGGGAGCCCGTGGGAGCACGATGACTCGAGGGAAGTTGGCTGCAAACGTCTGTTGCGGAACACCGGAAGCCAGATGCTGAAGCGGTCAGACGGAGAGAGGCTAAGTGCTTGGGGGGGCTCTGTCCTTGGCCTGGGGTGGTGATGCCCTGGGCTCCCCACTACCTGAGGGCTTGGGGGAGCCCTGGCTGGTCCTGGGTTCCCCAGAGAGGTTCCTCCTCCGGGCTGGGAAGCGAGCAGAGACCTCGGCCAGGCAGCCCACGGAGCTGCTGCGGTCCAGTGGTGGGGCGGCAGAGGCCTCAGGGTTGGCCAGCGTGCATGGTGACTCCAAGTGGAGGCTCCAGGACTGTGCCACCTGTTGGCCCTGGGGTGGCTGTGGAGTGCAGGGGCTGTGTGTGGCCACGGGTTCCACAGGCACCTTGGCCCCGTGGGGCTCCCAGTCAGGAGGTCTGCCTGGGCCTCTGCCTGTCCTCTCCCCCTCCTGGGGGTAGTCCCTGCCCTCCAGCTCCGAGGAGAGTGTGAACTTGGAGACCTTAGCCACGGGGGACACAGAGGCTGATGAGGTTCCAGTGGGACTCCAGCGGCCTCGCTCCTGGGCCTCTCGGGCCCCAGTCAAGTCGCTGCCACCCCCCCCTGAGAAGCCACTAACCCAGGCTGTGGAAGGCCCTGGCAGCAGGGTGGGGTGGGCCCCAGGCCGGGCTTGTACCATCTGGATCCCACCGATGGGAATCAAGGGGCACGGGGCGCGGGGAAGGTGCTGGGAGTGCAGAGGCAGGTGGCTGAAGATGTTCTCTTCTGTCCGGGCTGGGGTGTGGCCGTGGAGGTCATGGGGGGCGGAGAAGAGTCGGGAGGACAAAGGATGAGCAGGGCCAGGCGAGCAGGTTGGACTTCGGGACTCGGCCTTCTGCAGGGGTCAGAAAACAAGACAGGGGAAGGCAAGGGTTACGTGCTGGGCACACGGAGGACAGAGGCCTAGAGGCGTGGCAAGCAATGGGCCCCGACCACGGTGGGAACCTGCTGAGCTGGGGCCAGAACCAGGGCTGTGGCTGCACTCACGATGCTGCCCAGTGGGCCGTCTCCAGCTCTGCAGTGACCACGAGCACAGCCCCATCGTCTTCACACCCCTGGCCAGCACATGTGGAGGAAGGGTGTTCAGATGAAGGGGACCCTGTTGTCACTCTGGCCTGGCCCTCCACCTTGGTCCTGCCGCTCTCCTATTCCTAAAATGACCTTTGTTCATTCTACTTCACGCTGGCACTTGGGTTCCCACTGAAGGCTCTTGACCTTCCACCACGAGGAATTTTAATGAGACCCCCAAATTAAAAATCAAGGTAAGATTTCTCCAGGAGTGACAATATCAGGTCATGACAACACAGTGACAGAAAAGGTACTGGAAGGTGAAGTTGACAGTGATGGCACTGTCAGTGGGGGTTCTTGGCAGCTGTGGTGACAGGGCTGGTGGTGGTACACAGCTGGCATGACGATAGGGTAGGGACTGTGTAGATGATGGGACAGTATCGATCAGGCTGACAGGTGGCATCAGTGGGGTGCTGAGGTGCAGGGACAATGGGTAGTATTGGCCAATGGCAACTGTGCTCATGGTCTGACAGGAGCAATACTAGCTGTGGGGAGCTGTGACAGGGACATTGGAGATGGGGATGATTTGGGTTAAGCTCTGCCATCTGCCCAGAGAATACAAGCAGGCTGGGTTGGGTCAGGTGGGGAATTACACAAGTATTTATACCCACATTCAAGGCCACAGCTCTCACTAAGGATAGGACCTTGACCCATGAACTCCAGAGCCCACGCTTGCTGCTGCTGAGGGTGCAACAAAGTGTCACAACCCAGATGGTTGAAGGAGCCTCGCCTGGTGCCTGGTACAGTAGCACCCAAGGAATGTTTGCTAACTCATCAGCAACTACTCCTCGGGCAGGGATGTTTAGCTCCAGGTGTGATTCTCAGAAAGTGTGAACTTGTAACCCTCCCACCCCCCAGAAGTGACAATGGCAGGAACTCACCCACGTGGAGGTGCAGGTCTCGGGGCTTCTGCCAAGAAGTTTGTGAGGTAGAGGTGTGGGCGGGAAGAGGACCCGCGGAGCTGGCCCCAAGCCTGGGCCATGCTCACCCGCTGCGGGGCTGCCCGGCCCAGCCAGGGCCCACTTCCATGGCAGCGCTGACCGTGGTGGTGACTCACCCTGATCCAGAGACCATCTCCAGGTGGGTGAGTGTCTGGGGAGGCCTGGATCTGTGGTTCCCTCGAGTTCTGGGGAGAGATGTGTTCGAGGGGCCAGTTCTCTTCCCAGGGGGTGGGGAGTGAGAGAAGACAGCGCAAGTCTTGGAGACCCACAAGGAGGAGGGCCCATGTCCCTTCCTGGACCCATCTGGGGGCCAGGCACGCTTGCAACTGAGGCCTGTGGTTCTTGGGCCGGTGAACATTGCTGGGGAGACGAGTCGTTTTTGGTTAGTGAGTGTTTGCGGGCGAGTGGTGGACGGCTGCCTGCTTCTTTGCTTGGGGACCATGGCCTTCTGGGGGACATGGCCTTAGCGCTCAGGGCTGAGCTTGTGTCCTTCTCCACAGGGCCCGAGGGGGCCAGTCCCAGCTGGGGAAGACCCAGGATGCTCTGGCTGGACGTGGAGCAACTGCTGGCTGTCAAGGGCTTGGCATCAGAGACTGAGCCGCCTCGTGTGGCCTCGTTGTCAGAGGTGGCATCTGGGGGCTGAGGACCCTGAACAGGAGAGGAGTCTGCCCGCAGCATGGCTGTTGGACCGGGTGGAGGCGCCTCCGAGGATGGCCGGGACAGCTCGTCCTGGCTTTCCTCCTCGTCCTCATCCTCGTCTTCGTCCAGGTCCGAGTCCGAGTCTGAGTCCTCCAGGTCTGAAAACTGGTGCTCCTCCACAGCCTCGGAGCCCTCTCGCCCTTCCGAGTCCTGGAACAGGTCATCACTGGTTCCTGAGGGGAGAATGCAGGAGACCTGAGGTCAGCCATGGCTGCTCCTTCTAAAGCCCAGTTTCCTGGTAGCCACCCAGGCAGTGTTGCTATGGCAATGGCACAAGATCTCTGGGTGGACCAAGTAAATCATCATGAACAACAATGACTTCATCTCTACCATGTGCAAGTTCAGATCTAAGAACTTTAAGTATATTAATTCATGTAGTCCTCAAAGAATACTGGAACTATGTGTGTGTGTGTGTGTGTGTGTGTGTGTGTGTGTGTGTGGTGCTGGGATTGAACCCAGGGCCTTGTGCATGTGAGGCAAGCACTCTACCAACTGAGCTATATCCCCAGCTCAATGCTGGGACTATTCTAATCTTTAGGTTATAGATGAGGAAACTGAGGTAAGAGAGATTCAGTAAGTTGCCCAATAAGGTCGCAGTAGGTTTGGGGCTGAACCACAGCAGGTAAGACAGCCTCCTTTTTCATTAATAATCAGGACTGGTTTCACCATGAGCAAGGTATGTTGCCTTGCTATCTCCCCTTTTGTCAAACAAATACGACAGTCTCACCTCACAGGGTTAGCTAAGAAGAGAAAATGCAGGCCTGGCACCTAGCAAGGGTTTCAATATTGTAGTCACTATGAATTCATTAATGATGAAATTTATTATTCCAAGCTAGCCTGCATGATCAGTCTATACACATATCCAACACCAAGACCAGGGTGCTGTTGGCTGGCACAATGGCATTTGGTAGGTAGTAGAATATGGCCCCTGTGAGAAGCTTGGCTAAGCTGGCCTCAGGTCACAGAGCATGGCCCATCCCTGCCACGCCCTTGTCCTGAGGAGCAACTACCTTTTAGAAGCCTATGCCTCCTAGCCTGGGGAGAGCAGCTCTGAAATGCCAGCTTCCTGGTCTGGCTTCTCATGGAGCAGTTTGGACCAGTTGGGTCACCATTAAGTCTACTCTGAGACATATCTGAGAGCTTTGCTGATATCTGGCCCACCTGAAAGGCCCTGAGGTTTGGGTCCTGCTGGCCCATTGCTGGACAATAATGACCTCGTGTTTCTGGCTAGAGTATGGGCTGGTGAACCATTGGCTGGCCCATCACCCCCAAATACCACTACTACACCCACTGCTGACTAGGACAGCCAGACACAGGAGCTGACCCAGGCCCCTGGTGCGCCCAGGCTTTGGCTCTCCTCCAGGCCCAGCTTCCCCAGGGCTAGGATGCCCAGCATCGCTGCCTCCAAATAATCAACATGCAGAAGTAAGATGCCTGGGATGGATGAAAGAGGAAGTGTTCAATGGGCTGAAGGTCCAAAACTATGGGGTAGAGCTGGGGAGGGTCACAAGGTAAAGGGCAGGGTCTCCTGGCAGCAGGTAGCAAAAACATGAAGGACCTGGAGGAAATTGGGATAGGGAGGGGTTAAGATAGAAAGGGGAATAGAGATGGGGGGGCAAAGTTTTGAAATTCGGCTCCAGGCCAAACTTCAGTCACCTTGCCAGGACTTTGGAAGAAGACTACTGCAGGCCCAGGAGTTCACTTACTCCTGAGCTTCACTCAGATATGGTGAAATCTAGGCATAGAGAGGGTAGGGGCATACCCAAGATCATCCATCAAGCTCCTGGCTGAGTTAGAACTAAGGTTCACAGCCCTTGCGTTATTACACTGGTAGATTAAAATTATTTTATGCAGCTGGGCACGGTGGCGCACACCTGTCATCCCAGCATTTGGGAGGCTGAGACAGGAGGATTGCGAGTTCAAAGCCAGCCTCAGCAATGGCGAGGCACTTAGCAACTCAGTGAGACCCTGTCTCTAATAAAATACAAAAAAAGGGTTGGGGATGTGGCCCAGTGGTCGAGTGCCCCTGAGTTCAATCCCTGGTACCAAAAACTAAAAAACATAAAAAAGATTTTACGCTTTGAAAAGTGTCCATGGCCTTGGTTTGAATCCTAACTTCACCATCTCCTTGCTGTGGGACACTGGCTAACTTACTTTTTCTTTTTGTTCAGTTTTCTCATCTATAAAGTGGGGAGGGGGACTAGTAATAGTAGCCACCTCATGAAGGTGTTGTGAGAGTTCTGAGGTCAGCACACAGTTAGCACCCAAAAAGCCTTAGCTATGACCGGCTCGTCTCAGGGGTAGGTAGCTTAACAGCATTATGAGCACTCTGCAGATCAAAGTCAGCGGGTGGCGCAGCTGGTGAGGGAGTCAGGGCCAGCATCTCCTGATGTTCACCAGGGGGGACCTAAAGACCTTCTTCACTGATGGGGAGGTTGAGGCCCAGAGACTGAGGTGGCCTGTCTTGGTCATTCAGCACATGATTAATGGTAGCCAAGGGTGCCCTGCCTGGTGCATGCTTGGCCACACCTTCCACATCCAGGTTCCTGCAGGACTCTAGGGGATATGCCCCTGACTGCTTCGTCCCTTCCTGGTGACTCTCATAGAGATGTCCGGCCCCTGGCCATTTCTGGGATCAAGGAAAAAGCTCAACAATTCCTGCCCGCCGGGAGCCCAGGGCCCTGGGACCACCAAAGCAGGTGGACAAAAAGAAGCTTGCCTCAGAGCCGCTAAGTGCCACGGCTGGAATGCGCCACACGGTGGCGCTGGCGCTCAACCTCATTTCCGCTCGGGCGGGGCTGCAACGCTGGCCCAGGGCTTGGTCTTCCAGGCCATCTTCCCACTTTGTCGCACACACCAACTCCTGGTGCTCTGAATCTTCCTAGTTGTGGGAGGTGGCAATTCCATGGTTTTTTTTTTTTTTTTTTTTTTTTTTTTTTGTTTTGTTTTGTATTTTTTTTGTTTTTTTGTACCAGGGATTGAATTCAGGGCCACACCCCCAGCACTATTTTGTATTTTATTAGAGACAGCGTCTCACTGAATTGCTAAGTGCCTCGCCATTGCTGAGGCTGGCTTTGAACTCGAGATCCTCCTGCCTCAGCCTCCCAAGTGCTGGGATTACAGGTGTGTGCCACCGGGCCCGGCTCCATCTTTAAGTTATACACCCTGGAGTCATCTTTGGGTTCCTTTTTCCCTTAACCTCTTGTTCTCCCCTCTCTAATGTGACAGCAAGATCCGTGAGCTGTACCTCAGAGTCTACCCAGAATTGACCAATTCTCACCTGCACTGCATGCAACTGGTCTGAGCCTACAGTGCGCTTGGCCTGGACCACTGTCTCCCCTGCGCCCCCTGCTGGCAATGCTCTGCACTCAGCCAGAGTCCTGGCTGTCAGAGGACATTCCCGGTGCTTCCCTCCTCACCCTGGATGACAGCCAAGCTCACCCTTGACCTTCCTGGCCTGAGGTCTCTGACCCACTGTCCTGGCATAAGCCGGCTCTAGCCACATGGGTCAAGTGCAGTGGTCTCAGGGACTCAGCACCTGCTGCTTCCTCTGCCAGAGAGCTCTCCCCAGACCCCATGTGGCTGTGTTCCAGCCTCTCAGTTGGGCTTTGGCCTTTAATTTTTGTTCTGCCTCTCTACCCTGCTCTATTCCATAATTATTCAATGTCTGTCTCCCCCTCTAGAACACGGGCTTGCTGACTCTGTACAATGGAGCTCAGAGCAGAGCTATCTTCAGTAGCTGCTTTTGGAAGGAATGTGTAGATTTCATTCTCACAAAAGTGGGTATGGTCTTCCTTGTTCAACCTGCTGGGAAAGTGAGGCTGGGAGGGAGGCAGGGGCCACCAGGGAGGCTCTGGGTTGGGGCTCAGGCTCCCCCAGCAATGGGGAAGTATTGTGGAGCCAGAGCATCTCTGTGACCTTGGGTGACTGCCTTTACCTGTCTGAACTTCACTTTCTTGAAATGCGGAAACACAAGTTTCTACCACCTATTCTGATGACCCAATGAAACAATATCTGTAAATGGCCTGATGTCCACTCTTGACAAGCACGGGAGCCCCACAATCTGGTGTTGGGAAGTACAGCCCCAGCGTCACTGTGTTCTGTTCTCTAAGTGAAGGGAAACATGATTTAACTCTTTGTGAGACTGCAGATACATCTCCAGATCTGAAAACTGGACACACACACACACACACACACACACACACACACACGCGTTCCCCCTCCTCACACTCTATAAGTACCTGATCCTGATTTCAAGAAATCTGTGGTCAAAGGTTTGTTTCTGCTGGAGGGACTACCTGTCCATCTGCCAAAGTTCCTCTGGCCTCCCACCTGGATGCTGAGGCCCGGCAGTGCTCACCACACCCACAGCCTCAATCAGCTCACCCCTCTCCCCTGTGTGCTGGGAGACTGGCTCTAACATGACCCTTGGTGCTAGAGGATGGTGGCTGGGTTGTGGTGGTGGGATGGGGTTTGGTAGGTGACAGGGGCTGCTGCATCTGGCTTTGTTTGTCTTAAAACCCTCAGGCCCATGTCAGAGTGTGGTTGTGGAGCTTCTAGAGTAAGGACCCACGGAGTCATTGTGAAGTCTGCTGAGTGTTTCAGGGCATGTGTTTAGATCGTGCCTGGCACATGGCCAGCGCTCGCTGCCGGCTGCAATTACACATGTGCTCATCCTCAGAGCCCCGCGGGGCGGCGGCACTCAGCAGCCATGCTGCGCAGCACTCACCCTTCGGACCGGAGTGGGGGTGATCCCCTGGGAATGGAAGGGAAAGGCATGGCAGGGAGGGGGAGGGGCAACAGTGGCGAGGAGGGCAGACGGAGGGACAGGAGAGGGGCAGGTGGAGGATGGGCGTGCCCTTCCTTACCCTCTTCGGCTTCCAGCTCCTCCAGCACCCCTGTCTCTTGGCACTTTTTGCTGTGGGCTTTCGACTTCATGTGCTTAGTCAGATTCCCTGGAAAGGAACGAGGACAGACTCAGGTTCAGGTGCAGGACAGGGCTGGAGAGGGCCAGAGGCAGCCGTGGCTTCTCACACCAGCAGAGGCCTTGCCAGCTGCAGGGGCTAGGCAGAGGCCAGGCACCCCGTGGCCCCAGTGCGCAGGCCAAGACGTGCAGCCAGAGCTGCTGGTCGTGGAGGAACACGAGAGCCAGGATGGGGAGGGCATGGGGCTGTGAAGGGACAGACAGAGGGTGCAATGAGGTAGGGAGATGCTGGTTCAAAAACAAAACCAAAAAAAGAAAAAAGAAAGAAATTATTAAAATATCACTCAAGTGCAATTGTTTCTTTCCTGATCCTGATTTCCGTCTGGGCCCAGGAGTTGGCAACTTGCCTCAGGGTGACTGGCCACCTCAAGTGCTGCAATAACATGGGGCTCCCACGACCAACATGGCGGGTGGGGACTGAACATGCCAAGGACTCTTCCAGGCAGCCCACCGGGCAGAACCTTGAAGAGGAATCAGGGCAAAATTACTCTTAGGGCTGGAGAGAGGACAGAAAGTGAGAGTAGGGACATCTACAGGCCACGAACCTGGGAGCCACAGGTTCAGGGCCCAAGACTGGCCTCCCTAGTGGAGTCTCCCTCCTGGGCCCATTTCCCCAGGCCAGTGTGCAGTGCAGACACTGGATGCGGGTGGTTCAGGGAAGGCCTGGGCAAGGCTCTTCCCTGCCCCATGCCTACAAAACCCCTGGGGAGGCCAACTCTGCCCAAAGTTGTAACACCAGTCCTGCAGGTGATGGAGCAGGGGCTGCAGCTCTGTGAGGTCGGGACAATAGGCTTCATTCCCCTCTCCCCTGCCATGCGCACAGCGTTGCACAGACACAGAGTTCTGTGGACAGCCAAGTCCTGGGAGGAGAGGTCAAACACGCCCCCAGAGAACACAGGCCAGATGCCTCAGGACGCTCCTCTGGGCCCACCAGTCATCCCGGACTGTGCTCTGAGTGAGGATTGCTGCATTTCCATTTTGCTCCACCACATAATAAATCATAAGTTCCCCAAGTCAGGTGCTTTGTCTCATGAATTGTATTAACTGGTAAGTTTGAATGAATGGATCAGGAGAGGAGAACGGAAAGAGTGAGGCATGTTGGAATGGACGTAAAGAGAGACTGGCAGAGGGATGGATGGCTCAGTGGATAGAGGAAAGCACAATAGGAAGAGCGCATACTGGTGGGAGGGACAGAATGAGTAGATAAGCAGATGCGCAGATGGGGAGATGAGTGGGTGAGGGGATGAATGGAAGGATGGATGGAGAGGGGCCAGTAAACCATGGGCCGTGGACAGCGGGTGGTGGAGAGCTGCTGCTGGCTGCACACACACGTGGAAGTGGCGATCAGACTGCAGACAGAGGAGTGGGAGCTGCGTGGAAGGAGAGATGGACGGGAGGACAAATGGAAGAATGGGAGGAACAGATAGGGGAAGCTGATGGGTGGGGAAATGAACAGGAAGACTAGTAGAGGAGATGGATGGGAGGGCAAACAGGGACAGCCCATGGATGATCAAAGGGAGCTTCTTAATCATCCTGAGAACTCTGGGGTTTTGCTGAAGGGTTGGGGAGGAGAGCTTGAGCTGGGATTTCCTGAGCCAGGGGCAGCAGGACAGGTAAAGAGGTGTCCGCCTCGCCTGCAACTGGACAGAAGCCTGGCTGTTCTACTCCTGGCCACAGGGGGAGCAGAACCACATCTTCCCAAGACATATTGTGACCAAAGGGTTCCCAAAGGTCTCTATCCTGGCTTGTGAATGCCACTTTCACTGTCATGAGCCTGAAGATAGTCAAGAGTTGGGAAGAGGCTGCTGGGGTCTTCCGTGGACCAGAGACACCAACCCCTCAAGCCCTGGAAGCAGCCCCCTTCCATTGATGACCCCAGGCCACCGAGGACACGAACACTACTCCTTCTGGCTATCACGCCATTTCTCACACGCTTTCCCTAGATGGTTTACGTTTCTTGCCAACCACGTTAGACGCTGAGCACACTGTGGGTGTACAGTGCCCCCTAGGGAATGCCATCACAGTGTTGGGAGGGACCTCACAGGCCACACAGTCTAGCCCCCATCAAGCTGAGGCCCATCCCTGCTGCT
The DNA here is from genome assembly GCA_025594165.1 of Tamias sibiricus. Classification (NCBI taxonomy): domain Eukaryota; kingdom Metazoa; phylum Chordata; class Mammalia; order Rodentia; family Sciuridae; genus Tamias; species Tamias sibiricus. The sequence continues at coordinate 35,049,497 of CM046658.1, forward strand.
GACCTAACTCTGGGCCCAGGTGCTGACACACCATTAGGTAAGGTCACTGGCTGTCCCGGGGGTGGCATGGCTCCCCTTAAGCAACACGGTTGACCAAGTGGCTCAAAGTCACAGTGCTAGTTAGTTTAGAGCACCGAGTGGGCCCAGGTCTCAGGGCTCTGGGGACCTTGCTGGCTCCGTGCAGGGGAAGAAATGGTTTAAGATGATTCTGAGCATGAGGCCTGGGGTGGCTCAGGCTCTGCCACTGCTGGCTGCGTGACCCTGAGCAAGTTTTGTACCTTGCTGAGTCCGTTTCTGCAACTGTAAAGTCATACCTACCTCGCGGGGATGCTGAGAGGGTTTGAAGACACAACCCATGTGGCAGCAGAGTGTGGCTGGCACAGAGCAGACCCACCCTCTCCATGACCACCACTCTCTATGGAGCGCCCAGGGACTCTGCCACACACGGTGCTGGGCCAGGAGGAGAGGTGCTCAGGTGGTGCTCATGCAGAAATGGCTGCACCTTTCAGTCTGGGCCTCAGGGGTGCTCAGGAGGAGGCCCCACAAAGCTCCCGCTCAGCAGGTCTGCCTCCTCTCTGCCACCACCCTCCGAGGCTGCAGGGAGGCTGAGGTAACTCTGCGGGGTCATAGGAGCAGATGCTGGACGAGCAGCCCTGAGCGTCCTTTCTCCCTCCCTGACTCCTCCTTCCCCACCTGTCACTGCCTCTGAGCAGGGAGAGGCTTACTGAAGGCTGCACCCCAGCCTGGAGGCCATTTCCCTGTCCAGGGGCAGAGCCACCGCTTCTCACAGTCAACCCAGCCCCCCACTGAAAGTGGCAGCCTGGAGTGGAGGAGGAAAGGCCCTGCCCCCACCCTGCTGGCCTGAAGGACGCGAGGCCTGTCCACAGCTGCCACCTCTGTCCTCTGAGATTGTGATCGGCGCAATGGCCTGCACATGGCACGGCCACCCTGCTGACCTCTGGAAACCATCTGAAGAGCACAGACCGACCTCTACACCTTTGCTCCTCAGGTAGCTCCCAGAGGCCCCAGCTGCCACCTCCACGTCTGACACAGAGACGAGACACAGACAGGCAGACAGAGACAGACAGGAAGGGCTCCCAGGCACAGCACAGCCAGGCAGAGGTGACAGGGGTCCTGAGGACTGCCAGGCCAAGCCTTAGTGCTCACGTCGCCTGGCCTAGGCCACAGCTCAAAAGAGAGAGGAAAGTGGTGGGGGTCACCTGAGGGGTATGCAGCCCAGGAGAGGGAAGGGCTGGTGTTATCAGAGCTTGGCCCCAGGGAGGGCCAAGAGCTCCAGTGCCCACCCCCCATGCCCACCTGCCACTGCCCAAGAGGCCCCCCTCTGCGAGGCACAGAGTTGGAGATTCTACCTTTTCAGCTGTCTGCTGGCTTTGGCAGGGAAGCTCCCGGCTAAGAGCAAAGCTTCCCAGGCCTGGCCCTCAGGGCAGCACAGAGGACACTCCACACCCACATCTGCTCAGATTCTGCACTCTGGAGCCTCCCAGGCTCCGTGGTGGCTCAGAGAGACCCAGGAAGGGATGTCAGGCCAGGGGTGGCCTCCACTGAAGGTGCCTCCTAGGAAGCAGGGATTCCCATGAAGACCCCAGACCTTACTCAGACCTGGCAAAACAGTCAACGTAGAGGATTGGGTGGGGTCCCTTGGGGGACTACCTGTGCTTTTCCTGTCTCACGTGGCAGAGGCAGAGGCTCCTGGAGGGCTGTGTGCTGGGCACAGGTGTGCTGTGTGGCCTGTGGCCAGGAGGCTCTCTCAGGCCCCTTGTGCTGAGGATGGAGCCCTGTGATCCCCTGGATGGCTGGGAACAGGGGCAGCACTTGCCACCCACTCCAGAGGCCACCCGACTGCAGATCTGGCCCCTCCCTTCAGAGAGAGGAGGAGCTGCTCACCCAGAGGAAGGGAGGGCCGGTGCCCTTGAGCAGGGGCTTGCGTGCACAGTCACTTCTGGTTTCTGGGACTCACTTTCTTCAGCTTCACAGGGGCTTGGACAAGAAGCCTTCCACTTTTAGAGCTGAAGACTGTATTACTTAAACCGTCAGCCAATTTTTCCCATCTTTTCCTTCCATAAAATTCCAACTGGCTTCTTAAGGCCACAGGAAATTGGATTGTAGGGGGCCTGTGGGGACAGAACCTGTGTCCAGGGCCCAGTTGAGCTGAGCTTCCCTGGGTGTGGCAGGGCTCTAGGGATAGATAGATGCCTTTGATGTGCTCAAAGCAAGGTGGGGTCTCCAGGCCTAGCTGCACACTCTGGGCACCTTTTGGGACATTGTTTCTGAGACATTAAGAGAGAAGAGGACACGGAAAAGGAAGTGGGGGGGGGGTGCTGTGTAACTCCGTCCAACCCAAAACCTTGGTGGGGAAAATTTGAGCTCAGCTCAAAGATGATGTCGAGAGGACAGAGGAGGATAGGGGTCAGCTAATGGGGCTGGGAGACCAGAAACAGGAATGTGGCCAGAGAGGAGGCCACTGAGCCAGGGCATGTGATCAACTGGCCCCTGATCTAGTACAGAAAGAACGGGAGGGGCCAGGTAACAAGAGGATGGAGGACGGAGGGAGGCTGGAGGCTCCACTGGGTTCTTTCCACAGAGGCTGCCCAGCTGCCACCACTGGGAACCGCTTTATCAACAGAAGAAAGGACAAGTGGCAAAGCCCAAGTCTGCACTGAGTTTTGTTCCCTGGGAAACCATGTGGGGTCCTCAGGAAGGCCCCCAACATGCTCAAAGGAGAAGACACCACCCTTGTGTCCAAACCATGACGCGGGCATTTGCAAAGCATGAGAAGCTGAAACCGCCAGGGTGCTGAGGGCCTGCACCTCCTTCCGAGGCACCCCATTCTGCTCAGCTCCCAAGAACAGTGAGCAAGAGGCAGGACCCTCCCTGCAGGTCTTGCAGGGAAAGAACTACCTCCACCCGAGAATCTCATGGACCTGGTTCATTCACCCCCAGCACCTAGGCTGCAGCAGGCCAGGCCACCACCGTTATCCATCACAGCTCTCTGGGATGCATGCTCTCAACAGCCAGTCCTTCCTGTCACAGGTGACTGCCAGAGCCTTCCTGACCCTGATGTGGGTTGTGGCTGGGGCAGGAATGACGCTGCTGGTCTAGGGGTGGGGCGGCTGGGCCCTTTGCTAAGGGCTGTTGAGAAGTCTGGTAGAACAGGGGCATGGCGGGAGTGGTGAGGAGGGGTGGGGAGAGACGTGTGAGCATGCGCGTGTGCGAGTGGCCAAGGGTGGGATGGATTTCCAAATGCAAGAGTGGCAGTGACGGGTGTGGATGCTGGACGTCATCGGATCAGTGGATCAACGGCTAAGGAGACATGCAAAAGGAAGAGTGATGAGATAAATAGAAAACCAAGAGCTGGGCAAGAGTGCCACCAGGGGGTGAGGGGGATGTGCAGGTGCGGGGAGGGGCTGTGTGCGGGATCCAGGAGCACCTGCGGGGGCAGCCGTGGGTGCCACTGCCCAATCTGGAGTTGGCTCTTCTGCCATGGGCACCAAGTGGGCTGGGAACCCAGGAAATGGGTGTCAGGCCCCAGGCAAAGAGGTCTGTGCTGGGGCTCCCAGAGGGGAGCTCCCTGCAGTGGGCAGAGCCAGTGCCCCAGCTGACTGTCTCTTACCTTTGGTTTTAAAAGCAAAGTGACAGTGCTTGCACACATAGGGTCGGACGTCAGTGTGGGTGCGGATGTGTTTCTTCAGCATGCTGGGCTTCTTGCAGCGAATTCCACACTCCTCACAAACATATTTCCCTCGGCCGCGGCCTCGCACATATACATACTCTTCGTTTGATTTGTACCTATGAGCAACAGGTGTCATGTAAAGGAAAAAAAAAAAGGGAGGAGAAGAGGCAGGTTCCCACCTCGGAAGATGCACGGTTTCCTAGCTTTGCCCAGCCCGGTGACGACGCCTAGAGTGGAGAACGTGGAACCACACAGCACCGTGGGTTGGGAGGGAGCAAGAGGCCCTGGGGATCCACGGTGGACCCCTGCACCCTGCCACCTCCGAAAGGCAGGCCGCACCTTCCTTTCTCCCAAGAGCAGCAGCATTTCTGACAGCCTCCTTGCCACAGCCAGCCCTGACGATGGGGCCACAGAGAGTGAGTGCCACACAGAACAGCCGCTGTAGGCCACCAGAGTCACCGAGAGGAAAATCCCACAAAATAACAGCAGCAGCTCTAGAAGCTGTGATCCACCCAGCTTGCCTTGTGCTGGGCACTTGACCTGAATTAAATCACAATGACCTCACAACAAAGAGGACCCTGACCCCAGGTTCAGAAAGGGCGAGACAGTCACCCAAGATCCTACAGCCAGAAAGGGACAGAACCAGGATCTGAACCTGCCTACCCTGAGCCCATCTACCCCCTATAAGGGGTGAAAACCACCCACCAGGAAGCCACCCGATGCTCCAGGGAGGCAATGCCAGGGACCACCATTATTCTCCTGGCCTCCGAGTTCGGCAGCCAGGAGCCCTGGGCTCTCTCCCTCACCCCTGGCTCAGTCAAGCTGGCAGCTCTGCAGGACCCAGATTCCCAGTCAGATCAGGAAGCGCCAGCAGCTCTCAGGGGCCTCTGGACTGGCCAGCCCATTTCCTGGGGCTCAGGGCCACTGATGCCCTGGACCCTGAACTGAACACTCTCATTTCCACCAGCAGAAGGAAGCCCACAAGGCCACAGGCTCAACCGGTGGTGAGCGGACTGCCGTGTTCTAGCACTATAAATGTGCCCGTCTCTAGACGCGGGTGGGCGAGGCTGTGGCGGGCAACGGGGAATCCTGGCCGGCTTCCAGGAGAAAGCTTTCTGACTCACGAAGCCGCAGGGCCGCTGGCAGGGAGCTTTGCAGGAGGTGAGTGTGCCTTCAATGCCTGCCAGCAAGAGCTGCCCGTCACACACTCAAGTGAGAGGGCCAGGAGTGACTGGGAGGAAGCCAGCAGGTGACAGCAAGGGCCCGACCCTGCTCCAGGAGCCTCAGCGTAGGGCTAAGAGATGTCCCAGGGATGGGTCTGAGACAGGGCTCTGTGAGGGGCTACAGGCAACAGTAGAAGGCTCACCCCACACCCCACACTCACCCCCCATACTCACACCCAACTACAAAGTCCTTCAAACTCCCTCTCACATGTACTCAGACTCCCATTCACACCCACACACTCATACCCTCACACACATACACCCCCACACCAGTTGCACATGGCCCCTCACACTCACACCCTACACTCACGTTTATATACACATCCCCATACTCAAAGTCCAAATGTACCCCTCACACTCAGTCTCTCTCTCACACACACCCTAGTTACAGCCCCTTCACACTCTCACTCTCACACCCCCTCACACTTTTTCACACTGGCACCTACCCACACACTCTCAGACCTTCTCACAGAGACCTCACACTCACCCTCTCACACTCATACCTCATACTCATGCTCACATACTCATACACACCTCATGCTCACACCCTCACTTGTGCCTCCACTGCCACGATGCTCCTCATGTTCACACACACACACACACACACACACACACACACTTCTCATACACCCCCATGCTCAGGTGCTCACACACAAACCTGCACACTCATATCATACTTTTTCACACATACACACACACACACACACACACACACACTGCCCACTCATGCACACTCACATGTGAATTGTTGTCCCCTATGGACCTGGTTTTTTGGTCACCTTAGATCTGGCCATCCAACTCTCAAGGAGCCTAAAACTGCCCTTCCTTCATCTTTAGGGGCACTGACCAGCCAGTCAGGCAGGGTCCTCAGGCCCCAGGCCACCTCAACCTTGGTCAAGGGCACACGCCATCTTGTGTTCAAGAGGAGGAACTGCAGGCTCTGGGGGAGCTGTGGGGAGAAGAGACTCTATTGTGCACCCTCCTGTCAAACAGGATGTCTGGCTACTAAATGATAACTGTTCACCACCACGCAGCTGTCCACACCCAGATTTTAATTCCCATGCCCTCTGTGCCCTGAGACCCAGTCTTCGGGGGAAGCAGGTAGAGACAGGGCACCCTTTCCCAGCCAGGAGAAGACAAGAGGATGGCCGGTCTCCTCTTCGCACTGGAGGTTCCGCTGCCACCTGGCATCAACCTCCACCCGGCCCTGCCCGGCGGGTCCACAAGGCTTGAGTTCCTCTGACTACCAAGCACGACGGTGTCCTTTGGAGTCAGATTTCCTCGTCCTCCTACTGCCCACAGCCTCTCTGACCTCTGCTGCATCTGGGCTCTTCTCCGTGCTAAGGCCTTGGCGTCAGTCCACCTCAGCTGTCTCAGCCCTCTTGGTTTCTCCCTCCATATCAAGCTCAAATGAATGGCGCATGGTCTTCAGAGAGAAAGAAGGAGAAAGAGATGGAGTCCTCAGGGGCGGTGCCTTGACTGGGGCTGGGGCACACACAGACCATGTACAACACCTTGCCACGCCACAGAAGGTGCATGCCATCTGCTGGGGAGCACCATGGGCATTTCATTAGCTACTCCACATTCACCCCTAAGACCCAGTGTAGGCTCAGGGTGCCTGGGGGGCGTGGCTGGCACTGTGGTGAGCAAAGCAGAGGAGGCCTAAGGAGAGGGGAGTGGTGGGCACTGTGCTGAACTGGAAGGCAGGGCACACTCTCTCTCTACAAGGACAGGGGCACACCCATCCAGCCAAGTGTGGCACAAGGTTGTCATGTCTTTCAGTGCTTTCAAGAAAACCATACATCCAGATGTTTTTAAAATTAAAAATATTAGCAAACTTTAAATAGCTCCTCCTGGGTGCCAAACACTATTTTAAATGCTTTGCATGCATTACCTCATTTAAACCACACGACAGGCCTGTAAGACAGGGGCTCCACTCATTCCATTTACACCAGAAAACAGTGACAGATTAAGTAACCTGCCTGAGGCCACAGAGCCTGTGAGTCAATAGAGTTAGAACTTGAATGCAGGTTGCTTGGCTACAAAGTTCAGGTGTTCAACTGCTGTGCAATTCTGTTTTTAAAAGCACTGCCTAGCCAGGTGTGGTGGCGCACACCTGTAATCCCAGCAGCTCAGGGGGCTGAGGCAGTAGGATCACAAGTCAAAGCCAGCTTCAGCAACTTAGCAAGGCCCTAAGTAACTTAGCAAGACTGTCTCAAAATAAATAATAAAAAGAGCTGGGGATGTGGCTCAGTGGTAGAGTGCCCCTCAGTTCAATTCCTCTGTGTGTGTGTGTGTGTGTGTGTGTGTAACCCAAACAAACAAAGAAAACTCTCCAAAACAAAAACAAGGAGAGGCAGATTGAGTTTGGAGCTGAACTTCAGGTTTGAAGTAACCTCCTCAAGGTCATACAGCGAGTAGACAAAGGCACACCTCTCCTTCAAGCCAGGACTTTCTCTCCACCAAGCTGTATTATTCTCTTAAAGGAAGAGATGAACTCAATGGCCTCCATGTTACCTTCCTAATCTGAGATTCTATGAGGCAATTCCACATTTATGTTATTGACTTTTCCATTTATTATTAATATTTAATTATAAAACCTCACCTCTCCTCCAAATTTGGATATCCTGAAGGCTTGTCAACCTTCTGATTTTATTATCATCTATAGCGCCACGTGCTCCCCCCTCCCCCACGTCAGGGGCTCGCCACTTGGGTATAATCACACAAAGCAAGAGGAAGATGAGATCAGAAACCCACTCTGTTGTTCTGAGGCTTGCTTTTGAGGGCAAGCCTGTGTGTCCTGTGAAGCCAGGCTCAGGTTCCCAGCAGTCATGTGCCCTGGAGGTCCAGCCACAGCTAGCCGGCTGACGGAAGCTCAAAAGGGAGGGGATGTCTGTGGGGAGTGGAGCAGGAGGCAGGTGGCCAAGCCCGCCGAGCTGTGGATCTGCTAAAAATACTCAGTTGTCAAAAGTAGGAAACACACGCCTTGGTGCAAAATGAACGGGGTGGCTGAACTGTGGGCCACGGGGAAGTTCACACTGGGTTCTGGGCACGTCTCAGAGCCTCCCTTGACCAGCTTCTGCAGCAATGACATCACATCCTAACATCTGGGGTGGGGGGGCATTTAACGCACTGTCCAGACCTGGGCCTGCTGTGCCAGGAGGTCCAGGCCACACACACGTGACTCAACCAGGCACAGAGCCTGCTGCTGCCAGTGGAGTCTCTGTGCAGGCATGTGAGCTTCGAGCAGGATGCGGCCTGTTCACTCAATACTTATTCAGGCCTGGTCTGGGCCTGACGCTGGTCCAGGGCCAGGAGCATAAAGCTACATAAGACTGACCTTGGTCTCAAGAGTGACTCACAGCCACTTGAGAGATCACAAACCAGAAACAGTAGTAGAGAGTGTACAAAGGGCTGCGGATGGGGTCTCAGGTGGCTGTCACAGCACTGCCTTTCATGTGGGGTCTGTGTGGATGAGCAGGGGCTGACCTGGAAGACTCCTGGTCTGTGAGTGGAGGATGGAGTGGAGGCAGGCCTGGAGGCCAGTGAGAGGCTGGTGCAGGAAGCTAGAGGACACAGATTCTGGAGAGACAGGAGGAGAAGCGGTTCAAGGACACCTTCTTTTAGACCTTCCAGAAGGACCCCACTGCCAAGACCAGTCCCTGTCCAGTTTGCAGGCTTGCTACCCACAAGTGCCATTTTCACCATTTCTTGGTTTTATGTTGTGATCTTTCAACACCAGTGTCCAGCCTCAGCTGGCAAGACAGAGACAGCCCAGGGCTGTGACACCCGCGGGGCTGTAAGAATAGGAAGAGCCTTACTTATTCCACATGACAGGTGCAATAGGTGGAGATGTGGTGCAGTGACCTCTCCTTGACCAAGACAGATGCCTAAGAACCACCCCACAGGCACCAAGCCTGGCTGAAGTCAGCTTAGGTCTGCAGAACGCGGCCCACACTCTGTTTCCGACCAGACAGTGAGATTAGGGAGGCGGGCAGGCAGCCAGAAGCCGGGCCCCTCGAGTTCAGAGAAATGAAACCGCCAAAGAGGAGTGGACTCCCTCGAAGCAGATAGGACGCGAAGTGGTGCTAGCCGGCAGCAGCCCAGGCCTGCTGGGCTCTAGAACATGGGCTTGCAAACTGCTCAGGATCTGTGTGGGGTGGGAGTGGGGAGGCTGAGCAGGGGGTTTCTGCAGTCCTTCCTCCTACAGCAGCTCTGAATCGAGTAGTTTTTCAGAGTGGGTATCTGTGTAAACTGAACATTGCGTAGAAGAGTTCTGTGATGTAAAAACAATTTGAAGGTCACTGGGAGAGAACACTCGTGCTTGCAAGATCCTTCACACCTCCGACGCAGAGGGTCTGTGCTTCCTCTGGCTGGGCTGTCCCCTCCCCACGGTGCCTACATCTTCGGCACTTGGAGACTCACGGTTTCCCAGGTGTCTCCTGCTCTTTGGTGGCCTGTGCTCTCACCCATCATCTGGGCTCTGTCTGGTCCAGCTTCTCTTGCACAGGACGGTCTCCAAAAGATAAGACTCCACCTGAGACATCACAGCTTTCGTGTTTTCATATTATTGAATGATTCCATGTGAGATGGAGTCCTCCCCAGACCATCCACCTTCTCCTGGACTCCTTCAGGCTGTTCTCACGGTGGAGTGGCCCAGGACACAGGCCTCAAGTGGAGCTGGACCCAGCCCAGTGTCACGGAGGATCGTGTCTCCCGCCAATGCCTGTCACTCCCTTGTGTCCCAGATGAGAAACAGAACCAGATGGGAAGGTGACCAGATCCCCCTCCTGCCTGGGTGGACCTCTGTGGCCAGTGTTCTCGCCACGCAGAGGCCAGAGCTGTGGGGACCCAGGGCCTCCACCTGCACCTGAGCTCAGTTTCGGGGTGTCTGCTCTGTGCTGATCCCTTTCCACATGTTATCTTTTCCACTTCGTTAACATTGACGTATACACATCTTATTCACTAAAAGGCACTCAAAAAATGTCAACTAGGGTCAGAGGTGCAATCTCTTAGCATGGAAAAAGATGGCTATCATTTATTTGTTGAGGGCTTACTCTGTCGGGGCACTTTTTTTCATAGACATTAAATAGCAGAAATTTTGGAACAATTCCATATGATAGCCCTGGGAACAAACAGCAGGAATTAAGGCTGGAAAGCCACCTGAGGCTGGCTTAGAAAAGCCCTGGCTCCAAAGTTCACCGGTATCTTATAGGCAGTTGGCCACGGAGAGGAACCTAGCGGCTGTGGCTGACCAGAAGCACCCCTTTGGGGCTGGTTGGGGCAGCAGCCAGAGAGAGGCTGACCCAGGAAGGCCGTCTGTGGCAGTGGCTAGCAAGAGGTGCTCAGGGAATGTGGTGGTCTGGTGGCTATGGAGATGCTGGGCCCCCACAGAGACAAAGATTCACTGAGATACAGATAAGCTGAGAAAACGCCATAGGCAGTTTTAAAATGGAGACATTGTCCCCAGCTGTGACCAGACACCTGACAGGACTGGGGGATCTGAGGCCCAGCAGGCCAGATCCTGTGGCGTGGTGCTCCTGAAGGCGGCTGCTGGAATCCTTTGCAGTGGTTCTCAGCTTGAACTGAAGGACGCACGAGGGGCTGCCTGCTCAGGACCATGCGTCCAGACTCCGGTCTTGAAGGGCAGGAGAGCCAGGGCCTTGTGAGTGGCCACCATGCAGCCCCTTCTTTCTCTGGGCCCTGAACAGATTTGCTCCCATTTTCTGGGTCACAGGAGGGCTCAGGTGGGTGGAGAACCTGTCCTTGGAATCCTCTGGTCACTGTGACCACCGTCAGCCTCCTCTGGGCAGCTCAGCCAATAGGAAGAACAGGACAGGGAGGGAAATCTGGCTTCAACTTAAGAAAGTACTTTCTGGACCCTAGAGCTACAAACTTGGAGAAACTCCTGACACGGGTCATGTTTAGCAGAAGTTAGCTGACTGTTATGGTTTGGATCTGAAATGTCCTTGTCCCTCAGAGACTTATGGGTTGAAGGCGTGATGCCCAGGGCAGCAGTGTTCAGAGGCGAGGTTCTTGGGAAGTGGCTGGACCATGAGGACTCTGACCTTGGTGATGGATCAGTCCATGGATGGATTCACAGCTGAATGGACTATGGGAAGTGGTGGAGACGGTAGCAGATGGGGCCAGGTGGAAGGGAGTGAGTGGGTCCTCAGGGGCATGGCCTTGGGGACTACATCTTGTTCCCCACCCCTTTCTCTCTGCTAACTAGCTGCCATGCTGTTCTGCCTCATATCAGAACCAGAAACAATGGAGTCTACCAATGGGGGACCTCTGAGTCTGAGTCAGAATCAGTCTTTTCTCCTGTAAGTTTTTTTCCCCCCCCTCAGGTTATTTTGTTATAGTAAGGGAAAGCTAAGACTATTCAAGTTCAGGGGAAAATAGATTCCTGTGGTGGGAGGAAGGCTGGACTCAAGGTCCAGAGGGTCTGGTGGGAATCTAAATGGACACAGCATTCCTGCCACATCAGCCACAAATAGGTGAGGGGGTGGGTGGGAAAAGAGGGAGGAAGGAAGGAAGGGTGTGGTCATGGCTCAGATGTCCCTCTGTCCCTCCCAGTGGACATGGGATTCTCCTAGGTCAGGGAAGGTTTTCACTGTGGCAAGCTCTTTAGGGATGCCCAGGGCCCTGTGTGGGGGGAAGGAGCCTTCCTTTGTGAGCCCAGGGCAGACGGCTGGTGTGTCGTGTAGCGACAGGTGTTTGCCCACATCTCTTCCCTCCTGGATCCTTCCTGAATGTACTGCTCCCTGGCCCCAGTACTGGGGATTGAACCCAGGGGCACTTTACCTCTGAGCTACATCCCCAACCCTTTCTGTTTTATTTTGATACAGGATCTCCTTAAGTTGCCCAGGCTGGCTTTGAACTGGTGATCCTCCTGCCTCATGCTCTGCAGTATCTGGAACTACAGGTGTGTGCCACCACACCCTTATAAAATAAGGCCTCTGAACAGATCATCCCTGTCTGGGATGCTCTTCTTCCATCCCTGTCTGGGATGCTCTTCTTCCCTCTCACTTTGATTAAGTCCCAATCCTCCCCCAGGGAATTCCCCTCACTTTGAAATGGGTCACATCTTCAGTTACACATTTCCTAGGGAGAGCAGAGCGCACCAGGAAAGAGTTGAACTTAGCAACAAGGATCCTGAGACTGAATACAGGCTCAGTTCCTTATTAGCTATGTGACTTTGGGTGGGTTGATTAACCTCTCTGTGCCTCAGTTTCTTCATCTGTAAAATGGGATTAGTGTCCTGCTTCTTGACCAGGGCGGGGGGGGGGGTAGCTGGGCGGGTTTGTTCTAATAGCTCATGGAGCTGTATACTTATCACTTTGATTGGATGGTCTGTTTCACTTTAAAAGTTACTTAAAAATAATAGTAGGGCTCTTGCAAGTTTAACTTTGTTAATATAGGTCATGTGCTTAGGAGAGCACCTAGCTCGGCGGACACTGGCTGTATGTATATACACTTTGCCCTGGTAGTGTGCTTTGCAGTTATAGTTAATCACCAAGAATGGAAGGAAAGCCATGTGCCCCAGTTTGAGGCCGACTGAGCAGCTGGGATGTTACCCTCACCCAGCTCAAAAGGGAAGGGATTTGGTGCCCTGAGGCTGGTATAATTGTCCAGCCCAGGTGACAGGGGGACCATCAGCTGGTCCCCGTGGGAGGACTCTACCATCTCCCCCTTCCTCCCCCAGCCATGGCCAGTTTTGTAAAGCAAACTGCAGCATGAGGATGGAGCCAGAGCCCCCAGAAGCCAAGGGGATCAGGGACTCCTCAGGACACCCCCTCCACGATGACCACGTCTGGGCCAGGCGTGGTCCAGGGAGGAGGAAGAACATGAAGAGATGCTTTGTGTCCATCTAGAGAAGCAGCAGGAAGAAGGGAGGGGAGGAGACACGAGGTGCAGAGGAAGGAGAGGGTGAGCAGTGGCACCCCTGGAGAGGGCGGCGGAGGACGGAGGCCAGGACCGCATTCCAGCAGCGCTGATGGAATTGCTGGCTGGGGACGTGACACACTTTAGCATCCAAACTTTAACACTAAACAATGGTGCTGAAGATTTTGCTTCAGGTCCCCCCAGGACATGTGACCATGTGACATAAGTTTGTGCCGCTCTTACACTTCTGACACTGGAAATCCGTAGGACAAAAGATCAAGGTCTGGATAAAAATGATGCAGGGCCAACAAAAGCCCCTGTGAAGTTAACCTGTTAGATTCAACACAGGTTGAAGAGTCAGAAGAAATTCCAGGTGAGGAATAAAGGGATGTGGTTACCTGCATTTGAAAAGCATGAAACAAGACTTCTCTGATGAGTCCGTTGACCAGCCTGGGCAAGCTTTAAACTCACAATAGTCCTTCACCCACCACCTTAAAGGTCGGACTGCTCCAAGGTGGGGCCAACTTAGTGTCTCTGTAAGCAGAAGGGGGAGAGGCTGAGCCACGGCTGGGCTCCAACCTGCAGAATTGGGGGTGATCAGGGCTCCTGCTTTTGCTGAGGGTTCCTCCTCCTCTGCCCTTCTGTTAGGCATGCCCCATGCTTTGCACAGTTCTTAACAGGACAGAAGTGTGGCGTGGTTTTCACAGAGGGAGGCAGGTGAGAAACATGGCTATCAGAAGCTTCTAGAGCTTGTCCGTTAAGATCAAGCTGGAGGGTTGTCCCCGCTGTCTCGGTGACCCTTCAGCAATGCCATTTCTGTGACATCTTGTCAGAAACTCAAAGACATGGTGATCTGAGCAGTGACTGCTCTTGATGAGTGAATGTGCTCGTGACCCAGACGCCAGACCCAAGAAAGCAACCCGGGATACAGAAAGGAGGCAGAGGCTGCGGAGGCCGAAGTGGAGGCTGATCTTCTGAACCACGTCGGCTTTTCACTGGCTGGGAATGGTACCTCGTGCAAGGGTCCGACCTCATGCAACAGGTCAGCTTCTTAGAATAGTCCAGTCTCCTGGCCCGTCTTTGTCATGCTCTGTCCCCTTAGGTACCTTCCCGGCCTTCATCTCAGGAGCCACCGCCTTGCCTTAGCTCATTCCAGTGACACGTGCCCCCCGTGGAGCTGCAAGCCACACACACTCTTGAATAAAGTTTCTGGCACTGTGCCACAGAGCCTCCTTCCCTGCCTGGTGGGCGTGAGGTCACACCTCGGCTCACTGGCACTCCACGTCACCCTTACTATCAAGGGCTCTCCAGTCTGCTGGGCTGCTGACGATGCCCTGGCCTGTGGCTCACAGGACTCAGTGCAGCTACTCAGCCAGTTCCTGCACTGGCCGCACAACAGAAGCAACACCACCGCGCACCGACACCTGCCACCCTGGGGCATTTACTTACAGGGCCTCTTCCTAATTATAGGACCCCATTGATTCTGTCTTGGAACCTGGTGAGGGGGTGATGTCGTGCTGCTTTTCCAGGTGAGGAAAAGGAAGCTCAGAGAGGTAAAGCCACGTGCCCAAGGTCACATAGCCAATGCATGGCAGAGGAAGGACACGAATCTCCCACCTGCATACTTAACACCCCTGGCTCTCGTGGCTGCAGAAGATGCTGCTGGTAGGAGGAAGGTTCCCCGCAGCCCAGGAGGGCAAGTGGAGAGCAGAGGGTGTAGCTCCCCACTGTGAACCCCACCTCCAGGAGCCCCAGGGAAGCAGCAGAACCACCATCTTCTCCTTCTTCTCTGGGTCCTTCTGGGCCCTGGGCACAGGAAAGGGCAGGAATAAGGGTCTTACTAGGGGTCCATGCATGTGGCATGGGGAGGAAGCAGCAAGTGGGGCACCCCAGTTTGTGGCAGGGCGTGAAGGAAAGAATGTGGGCTCTGGAAGCAAACAGGGCTGACAGTGATGCCAGCCCTGCTCCCTACTGCTTGAGGAACCGCGGCAGGTTCCCAAGTTCATGCCCTCGGTACGTGACGGCTTTTGTGGTGCAGGAAGGTGAGGAGCAGGGTGGATGGAGGCGGGTGGCACAGGTTCAGTGCCCAGGCCATGCCACATGCAGGTCCCCAGTGAGCATTCACCAGGTGTCAAGCAGAAGCCCCAGGCTCCTCCTGAGGGCACAGTGAGGCTGTTGGGAGAAGGCAGGCTGGGCCGGAGCCCTGGGAATGGCCTCCCTCCCCCTCACTCTGCTAGAACCAGCGCCCCCAGGGCTGGACAGCTGTGGATTCAGGGCACAGAAAGGTCCCCATGATGCTGATGGTGTCCTCTAGCCGGCCAAGAGCTGACGGGGAAGGCTCCAGGGACAGAACAGAGCGGCTCTCCAGACAGGCTGGCTGCGATCTCGGAACACGCGCCTCAGCGAGGAGATCCGCGCGGCGGAGACTGTGCTCACCTTGGAACCGCCAGGGCCAGGGAGGGGACAAGGTGGCTGGAGACTGGAGAGGTCAAGAGCCCTGCCCAAGGTCATGTAGCCATTGGAGCAAAGCCAGAACTGTGACCCTTGATTCCCTCCCTCCGGAAGTGACCCCTGCCCCCACACGCTGCCCTGCACAGGGCCCACTGCCCTGCAAAGCACGGAGTCCACACGGAGGCTCCAGAAAGCCCGTGGGCAACCCCCCAGAGTTCCAGCTGGCCCAGATGAAGTGTCACTTACCAATGCTATTTAAAGCGTGTGAAGTGCCTTTCAGAGACACCCCCAGCAAGAAGGCAGCCCTGCTACTGGAAGTACATCCAGACAGATGCAGAAGCACTTCGAAAGGGTGAATGAGAACAGCTCCTGCTAGCATAACTTGCTGAGAGTGGAGGCAGACCCTGGAGTTCCTCTAGCCTCCTGGCTCCTCACGGTAGCCCTGTGAAGTGGAGAGAGTCATCCCTACACCACAGATGGGGAACTGAGCTCAGAGAGGCACAGTGACTTGCCCTCAGCCACACAGCCAGTAAGTGGCACCATAAACCAAAGATCATTCTGATCAGGCCCACTGTCCACATGTTTAAACTTCTGCGTTTTAGGGCAACTGTGGGCTTTATTACATTATTTTTCCTGCCTGTGGGCTCCTGAGTTGCCATCAGGGGAAGCATCCACTTGTCTGAACCAAATAGAAAACAACAAAGTCAGCAGAGGGCAACATGAGAGGTCCTGGGGGCTGAGAGGGACAGGGAGGCCTCAGCAGGCAGGGCAGGTGGGAGGAAGGTCAGGAGTGCCATGGAACTGGGGCATCTGGGCTTTGAGGAAGAGATGGCCCTCCAGATGGAGGGGATGGCACGTGCAAAGGCACAGAGGCAGAGCAGCATGGGATGGGAGGTCACAGCGTGACGGGCAAAGAAGGAGCCTGAGGGCGGGTATCTAGGCCCGATCAGCTGCAGATTCTTTGGAGGCAACTGCAGAGTCCACCAAGGCTCTTGCTGGACCAGACTTTGGAGCCAACCATGGGACGGAGCTGTAGGAGGACCAGGCCTCGGAGACGGAAGAACAGCCCACAAGCACGGAGCAGTCGGAGTTTATAACAGTTTGCATTTCCCCATGTCCAGTCTCCCCTCACAGAAACGAGATGAGTGATGCGGTCTCCTCTATTTGATGGGAAAGAAACAGAGGACCTTCCCCTTGCACCCCAAGGATCCCCACTCACAGCTCCTCCTAAGCCTGCCCACACCTCCCATCCTCTCTGGCCACCCATCACCTGTCACCTCCTTCTCCAGTCCAGCCTCCCCCACC
Organism: Tamias sibiricus; assembly: GCA_025594165.1. NCBI lineage: Eukaryota > Metazoa > Chordata > Mammalia > Rodentia > Sciuridae > Tamias > Tamias sibiricus. The sequence goes on from CM046658.1 coordinate 35,066,054, forward strand.
ATTTCCCCCCAAAGTGCTAACAGCCTGAACCTATGCCCTCACCGGTTCCTGCATCTGGAAAAATCCTTCCGCCCCTCCCATCCCCTCCCTTGCCCTTGCCTTTGTTAACTGGCCCTGGTCCTCAGACCTCAGCTCAAAGGCCCGCCTTCAGAGGTGGTCCCGCCCTCTCTGAGCCTCCTGGTCAAGGGTCTCAGGAGGTGCCAGAGCCAGGCTTTAGGATGGAGGGAGCTAAGGGCACAGGGCAAGCACGGTGCAACCCTCAGAATGTCCCCACACTGTGGTTACTCTTCCTCCGCCCACTTTGCAGATGGCCGGGCACAGAGAGGTGAGGTAACTTGCCCAAGATGACGTGCCTGGCAGGTGGTGGAGCTGGTCTCAAATCTGGGCTCCAGGGGTCGCTCCTGACTCCCACCTGCTCCCGCCCTTGTCCTGTCCTGCCCGCCCCTCCCAGGCCCTCTCTGTGTGTCCTGCTCGTGCTGTGCGTGCGTACAGAGCTGTCCTTTTATTTAGTCCTCGCCCGGGGCTGGGAGGCAGTACTCCTCCCGCACCCTCCAGACCCGGAGAGACTGGCACTGGCCAGGTAGGCCACTGCCCTCAGCCATAGTGTCCACCAGGCACAGCCAAGCCCAGGTCTCAGTCTCCAGATGCAGCAACGATTTTCCCAAGACAGTAGAAGAGGACCCAGCCCCGAGCCCCTGGCCCCCCGCCCCCCCCAGGGCCACGGTCCCTTGACTGGCCTACGGGAAGCACTCTTCCTGCCAGCTCCACGCAGCCACGCCAGGTCACACCTCAGGTTCCAGGTGTCTGGGCGGGGGTGGGGGGGCAGGCGGAGTCAGAGGCTGGAGACAGGCCTGCCGGAGAGGGGCCTGCGGTCCCACCTCCCCCTGCACCCACCCAAGGCTCACAGTCACGAAGCTGTAAGTTTCATGTGTTATATTTTTCTGACACACATTAAAATAAAACATGCAAAAAATGAAATAAGGAGCATTTGTCCAGGTGCTGCCTAAGTCACCCAGACGATTTGCATCGCAGCCTGTGACAGGCTGTTACCCAGCAGCAGCCCACACCAAGAACCTGCTACAAGCGCAGGCAGCCTGGGTGGGAGCCTAGAGCCCAGCAGGCCAGGGAGGGAGCGAGACCTGGGAAAGATTCGTGGGAGGACGGAATCAGGATTCCAGATGGCTTGGCACTGAGGTGAGAGGTGCAGCCCAGGGCGGAGGGTGGAGGTGGGAGAGGGCAGAGGGGAGAGGACAGGGAGCATGAGCTGCTCCTCCCAGCATCGCCCCAGGGGGGCTCTGCCCCATCACTGAGGTTTCGGTCCAGGGAGGAGGGAGGGAGAGGATGGAGGGGAGGGAGGCTACTGAAAGTGTCCCCATGCCAGAGGAGGGAGATAAGAGGGGGTGGCAGAGTGAGGCATGGGTTTTGACAAACAGCAAGGGGCCCCTTGCTCCCCATTGCCCATTGGAACCCCTTCTCTCCAGCCCAAGTCAATACACTAGTTGTTTCTTAAAACAAAACACATGCGTGTCTATGGGTGTCCATTCATGTGTGTGTCACATCTGTGACACTGAGGCTCGGTGGCACCCTAGGGGTTCTGGCACCACGGTACTGGCAGTGTGCTTGGGGCCTCATTCTCCCAGAAACCAAGAGAGCTGGACATTATTCTCTCTGTCCCACAGACAAGAAGACTGAGGCCATCAGACTGAAGCATACAGGTAAGAGGTAAACAGGTAAGCAGGACCAGAATGACACCTGTCAAACCTCCAAGCCTCCCTGGGTTGCCTCTGCCTGCCAGGGACAGGGAGTCAGCTGCAGAGGGGACTGGAAGGGCCTGAGCACCTGGAGCAGGTGGGCTCTGTGGGCAGCTGCTGAGAAGTTAGGGGTGCTCAGGGGCTGCTGAGGGAGCGGAGCAGGGGGAGTGGGCAAGGAAGAGCAGGGAGCTGCCCGAGGCCAGGGACCAGCAGGTTCAGAAGGATGCAGAGGCCTCGGGGAGTGGGCCAGGCCGTTGGGGGAGATGTCCTGCTGGCCCGATGAGGCCCGGCAGGGCCCTGCAGACTGACCAGGCTGGAAGCCCGTGAGAACCGGCTGGTCGAGGGGCAGGGGTTGGATGTTAGGCGGTCCCACTCCTCCCCTGCTGCACCCCACTTCTGAAACATCCCACTGGCTCTACCTTAAAAACATGACCAGACTCTGACTCTTTCCACCACGCTGCCTGTGGCCCCTGCCACCTCTCCCTTGGATTATGGTCACGGTCCCATGACAGTTACCCCCTTTGTCCCCTCCAGCGTATTCTCTACTTAGCCTCCAGATGACCCTTACAAAAGGACGCCACACCAAAACCCTCAGAGGGCTCCCGTCTCACACCTCACTGGAGGGAAAAGCCGTGTCCTCGCCAAGGCCAGCAGGGCCCTGCAGGATCCATGCCTGCCTAGGCCTCCTGTCACCTCATCACACCTGCCCACCCTTCACTCAGGACTCCAAACACAGATGGCCCCTTGCTGTCTTTCACACATGCCACACATGATAGTTTCTCCCATTTCCTGGGTTACCTTTTCTCTCTGCTGATAGTATTCCTTTTTTTTGTTTTGTTTTGTGGTGCTGGGGATTGAACCCAAGGCCTTATGCATGGCAAGCACTCTACCACCTGAGCTATATCCCCACCCTGATAGTAGTCCCTGATGGGCCAAAGTTTTACATTTTAATGAAGTCAAAATTTATCTCCCTTTTCTGTTGCTGTCTATGCGTTGGTGTTATATCTAAAAAATCATTTCAAACCCAATGTCATGAAGTTCCTCCCTCCCGCAACAAAAACAAATAACCCAATCAATAAATGGGAAAAAGAACTGAACAGGCACTTTCCCAGAAGAAGAAATACAAATGGCCAACAAATTCATGAAAAAATGTTCAACGTCTCTAGCCATTAGAGAAATGCAAATTGAAACTACACTAGGATTCCATCCCTCCTGTTTTCTTTCTAAGAGTTTTACAGGTTTAGCTCTCATCTTTAGGTCTTTGATCCATTTTGAGTCAGTTTGGTATATGGTGTAAGACAGGAGTCATACATCTATCTGAATTTTTACATATATATAGTTAAGTGAAAATATGTGTGGTTTTTGTTTGTTTTATATGGAAATTTAGTTTTTCCACCATGATTTGTTAAAAAATATTCCTCCCTCATTGAATAGTCTTGTCACTCTTGTTGAAAATCATTTGACCATAAATGCAAGGGTTTATTTCTGGACTCTGTTCTACTCCCTTGATTCCCTTGATCATGTCTCTCTCTCTCTTTTTTTTTTTTTTGTCCTGGGGGGGGGCACTCGACCACTGGGCCACATCTCCAGCCCTTTTTAGTATTTTATTAGAGACAGGGTCTCACTGAGTTGCTAAGTGCCTCGCCATTGCTGAGGCTGGCTTTGAACTTGCGATCCTCCTGCCTCAGCCTCCCAAGTGCTGGGATTACAGGCATGCGCCACCGCACCTGGCTGATCATGCTGTCTTTATGCCAGTACCACATTGTTTTAATTACTGTAGCTTTGTAGTAAATTTTAGAATCAGGAAGTATGACACTTGCAACCTGGTTCTCTTGCAAAACTGTGTTGCCTACTCAAGCTTCTTTGCTCTTCTTCCATCTGCTTTTACAGCCTCAACATCTGTAAGAGTTGTCACCCAATAAATATTTGATGAATGAAAAATAAACATTTGATGGCATTTGTGTCATGGGCCGGGTACCTGGGATTAAACCAATCTACTCAAGATTCCCAGCCTTTAAGAAATCTGACAGTTTGGGACAAGCTGGCAAAGAGCAGTGCATTTGGTGGCAGAATGCACAAGGTCAGAGGGGATGGAGAAGCAGGTCAGTGGACTTGGGTGAAGCAGTTTCCCAGGAGGTGAGGGCTTACCAAGTGGCACAGGGGTCAGGGTACCTGAGTAGCACAGAGGATTGGAGATGATTGGGCCAGAGGCTCCTGTGTGTCATGGTCAGGGAGTGGATGATGTAGCTAGAGAATGGCTCACAGGGAACCTGGCCTTGGGGAGCCCAGAGCCTCCACTGCTCCTGGGGATCCAGGGACAGCTCAGGGTTTACTCCTCCCTTTGTTAAAGAGGTGCACTGGGTACCCAGGTCAGCTGATCAGAGGTTTGAAGGGAGGGAGAGGAGGAAGAGTGGCAAATAGAGGTCTTGTTTGATGGAAATGCCAGGGTTTGGATGTCCCACCAAAGGAAAATTCAGATAAGGGCTTAGCAAGGTCAGATGGGGGCCAGCCCTGGGCAGAGCGCATCAGACTCTGAGAGGACACTATTCTGTACTCTTCACAGGGGCCTCACAGAAACAGGGAGGTCCTGTTATCTTTCCCAAGGTACCAATGGGCTAGACAGAGGTGGGGGGAACTTGCCTGGGGGACTGAACCTAGTGAGTGTGGCCACTGAGGCTACCACACCCAATTCTTCCCTGGGCCCCCATCTCCTCCTAAGTGAAAGGGCAGGGGTGGCCTCCATAGGCCCCCACTTCCAAACCATGATCCTCAGGAGGGGAGGGCCAGTGCCCCTAGGCTCGGGCAGTACGCAAGGCGTTTGAGCACGCCTAGGCCCTGACTGTCTGCAGAGCCTGCTGGAACCCCAGCCCCTCCTCGTGCCCAGGCCTTCCTCAGAGACCCAGAGATTGACTCCCAGCCAGGGACCTCATTGTTGTACGAGGGAGAAGTGAGAAGGCTGGGCCCAGCGCCTCCTGCCAGCGTGGCCCAGTGCCAGGGAACCAGGGGCGGACTGTCCACAGCTGGGTGGCCTCTCTGGGAAAGACTAGAGCAAGCATGAGGCCCAATCCTGGTGGGCCCCAGACAAAACCCCCTGTATTCATATCAACCTCCCCAGCCACTTTAGGCAAGGTCCCACCCTAGGAGCCCACCAGGAGAGATGACAGGCACACTGACTCCTAGGAGGGAAGGAGGAGGGCCTGGACCAGTGTGGCCATCCATGAGCTCTTTCCTGTAGCAACGAGACTCTGCCAGAGTCCAGGCTCAGAGAGGGGCCACCACTGACCAGAATCGATGCCACTGCTCCCTTCTTCCAGCCTCTGGGCCACTCCTCAACCTGCAGCTGGCTCCCCACAGGAATCGGCTCCTCTGTCCCCTCCATGCAGCCACTTCACCCTTGTTCCCATGGGACCCCTCCTTTCCAGGGCTGCCCATGGAGATAGGAGCGCTCAGCCGCCTCTCATTGAATGGTCTCGCCACTCGCTGTAACCAGAGGACCACCAGTGAGCCAGACCTCAGAAAAGCTCAGTCCTGAGAGCGTGGTCCTGAGCCCGCTAGCTACTAAGCAGCCCCAGAAACTTCTGAGGGGGCCCTTGGGGAGATGCGGATTTGGGTGGCCCCGCTGCTAGACTTGCTGGCATCCTGCAAGCCCACAGGGCCCATCTGTTCTGCATTGCCAGGGCGTGGCAGGCTCCCCTTCCTTCAAGTCAGCCTGTGCCCATCCTGGCCTCCACTGGAGAATGTCTTTGCTCCCTGGACCCTAAAGATTTCACCCCAGAATCTGGACAACACCGCAGACATAGCTCCCTTGGCTTCCAGGCCCCGGCCAGCAGCCTCTAGTCCTTGCCGCCTTCCCTGGGGAGGTGCCCCGCCTGCCCTTGGCTCAGGCTCTGGAAACCCTGCCCAGCCCCGGGCTGGGTGCCAGCTGGCCCTGGACTGCCAGCCTCACTGGCCAGCAGGTCACAAGACCTTGCTCTCAGCCTGGCTTCTCCCTGGCTGCCTTACGTGCATTTTGGCTCGTGTGTCTGTCCCTGTCGGCTGTCACCATATTCCTGGGAGCCTGCCTGCTCAGTAGACAAGTCCTCTGCAGCCCACCCAAGCCCAGCCTATATTTTGCCTGCTACTTTGTGGTGGCACACACTGTCCCCAACCCTCCAGCAAGACTTCCCGTCCTACCCTGGGCTGCAAGCCACCTGTGGTAACAGATGACACCCATCCACAGCACAGCTACACAATTCTGCTTGGAACTGAGGTCTGGTTTCCTCCCTTGGTCCAGTGCTTTTAACTCTATGTCCTGGCCTTAGCCCAACTCCACCTGTTCAGCAATCTGCCTGGAGACTGCCAACCTCTGTTCCCTTGAAACTTTTAAACTCTTCTCTCAATTCCCAGCTCCCCTGATCTCCTCTCTACTGAGCCATACGGTTCTCTCTTGTATTAAGTTGTTATTTTGAAGCAACCACAAACACACAGCAAGGCTGAATATTGAGTGTAAATAGCTCCTTTTCCTTGAACCATTTGAGAGCAAGTCACTAACCAATGCCCTGTCACCCCTGAATTCTTCAGTGTGCATTTCCTACAGCTGAGGCCATACCAAGCCCCCCATAAGGACGCCTTCCACACCTGCTCAGGCCCTGCCTCCCCATATGTGGTCCCTTCCCTGTAGGGGTGTCCTTCTCAGCCTGCTTGGGATGTGACCCCTCACCAGGCCACTCTGTGTTGTCTCTTAACCAATGGAACCTCTGGGTTGGCCATCCCTTCCCTTCCTTCTTCCTGTGGGGATACTCCAAGTCGGGCCAAGAAGCCCAGTTCCACTGTTCACATGCTGTGTTAATGCCTCCCTGGGCCAAAGTTTCCATCTTAGCAAAATGAGTAATTTGGATCAAATGATTTCTGGGGCCCTTTCATACTAATAGACTTTTATGGAGCACTTACAATGCGCCAAGCACCTGGCAGTAGGTACTTTCAGGCAGCATCTTAATGAATCCTCTCACAAATCCACAATTGCCATCATCATCTCTATCTTACAGACGGGGAGACCAGGGCACAGAACAGCTACCTGATTTACCCAAGATCAGCCAGCCACTGTGGGAGATTCAGGATGCCCGAGCAGGTGATCTGGTTCCAAGTTTAACTTAGGCAAAGCACTTGGAGAAGGGAGCAGATACCAGGGGCTCGTTGTGTACTTAAAGAGGCAGTCATAATTGATGCTGGAAAAAGAGGTCACCTTTCTCTATGCCAGGCCCAGTGCCAAGCACATTACACACAAATATCCTTTCAATTTAATCCTCAACAACTTTCAGAAACAGGTGCTATTAGTATGTTCATTTTCCAGATGAAAGACTGCAGCATGGAGAGATGAAGGGTTTTCTAATCAGTGGCAGAGTCAGGATTTGAACCCAGGGCTGGCTGATGCCAAAGCTGTCCTGTTACCTGCTGCTAAACTGAGAAACATGCCGCACTTGAAGGTGGGCTGTGAAGGATACCTCTGGTTGGCAAATGGAGTTGGGTGAGGGGCAGCTCTGGGCCAGTGTGCCACGAACCCCATTCTCTTTAACATTCACAACAGCCCCGAGAGGCAGTTCCTACTCCAGCATGGACAAAGGCCCCAGGAGCTCTGAGGAGCACACTGAGGCTGCAGGTGGCCAAGTGCAGGGTGCAGGATATGGCCAGAGCTTCGTGCACCTGTGGTAGGGCAGGAGGCCAGCTGGGGAGCCTCCTGCAGGTGTTAGTGCCTCCTGAGACTGGGCCTGCTGGTGCTTGCCTATTGCCCATTCATCAGGTTCTTTCTGAGCCCCATCTCCTAGTATTTTGTGCCCATGTCGAGGTCCCCAGAGCTAAAGCAGCTCATCAGTGGACAGGAGCAGGAAAGTCTCAACATCACATCCAGATCCCTGGAGACAGTTCACCCAAACCACATGGAGGCAACTCAACTAGGTGGATGAGAAACTGAGGCTCACAAGGAGCCAAGGAACCACCGAGACCAGAGCTAGTAATGATTAGGACCCAAACCCCAGTCTCCAGACTCCAGAGCACAAGCCCTTGTCCCACATCTTCCATTTACCAATGAGGAAAATGAGACCTGGAGAGGGAACATGAACTGCTGGAATTCTCCAGCTCCAGAGCCCACGGCACCTGACCCTGTAGGAAACCACATTGCAAACCATGCCCAGATGGAAAAGGTAAAGGTTTCCAGTGATTTGCAGCTATGAAAATGCAGGTTTTCATAACTTGCTCTACCCTGCTGCCAGACACGTGATCTGTCCAACAATCCATACCACTTTCCTTTCTGTTTTTGATTTTTCCTGCCTGTGGTTCAACGCAGTTACTAAACTGGAGCAGAATTTTCTCTGCTCTCTGATGGGCTGTCCACGTAGGGTTCCCCCAAAGCTTATAGTCATCAGCAAAGTCAGACTCATGCTGGTGGAGGGAAGGAGGGGTGGGGGACAGGAAGAGGAAGGGAAGGAAGAAAAGGAAGCACCACTTCTGCTGGGCACTTCCTGTGTGCCAGCAGGTACAAGGTGGGGCTGGAATCCACTGTGGCTCTGTCCAAAGCTCATGGGCTTTCTAGGCTTCCTAGACCACTGGTATTTTCCCATGAGCTCCCCTAAGTCCTAGCAGGATGGTGCTGTGACCCCAGAGGCTGACAGCATGGCCTTCCATGAAGAGTTGTTGGAAAGAAAGTTCCATGGATAAACCAGTTTACTAGTAGTCTTTTACTAAAGAAAGATACTGGGGAAAACTAATATTCTCTCTCTCTCTCTCTCTCTCTCTCTCTCTCTCTCTCTCTCAGTATAATAAACCCACAACCAAGAGGAGAATGAGAAAGGAGACAAGGAGACCAACAATAAAACTTTGGAATCTGGGGAGAGATGAATGAGTGGAAAGGAAACCTGGCAAACCCAAGAAAATGGAGGCCTCTCAGCATTAGGGAAATCTGAGAACCAATGTGTCCTACACCATGAGATCCCTCATTCACTTTGGAAAGGGTGATGGAGGGAAACCAAGATAAGGAAGATGGGTGAACGGTCCTGTTAGAAGCAGTCAGGCACCATTCCTGCCTCAACTCCAGCAGCCTGGAGACTATCCTCCTGGGCCTGAGCAGGAGTACAGGTTTATTCTTTGCTAAGTGTGAAAGTCTGAGGGCCTTTGAGGGGGTTTTAGGCATGCTGAGGGCAGGGAAAGAGTACCATAAGGAAACACGGGGAGGAAGAGACAGCATTTGCACCAGATGTGAGGCCTCTCTGTTGTAAGATGAAATGGAGAGTAGTACACAGAGAACACAGCAAAAGTGCAAAGCAATGGAAAGTCTTCTAGAAAGGTGTGTAAATCAGAGAAACAAGCCAAGAGGGCCAACATATGAATCACAGGAACTCACAAGAGAGAGGAGAAAGAAAGACAGAGGAGAGGAAATCATCAAAGAAACAATTCAAGAAAACTTCTTCAAGCCGAAGTCCCTGATCACCAGACTTCATGATGAGAATGGACCCACCCCAAGATCCATTCCACAGGGGATGAGGAGAAGACCCTAGGATAGCCACAGAGGGTAAAACAGGCCCCAGAATCCATCTGGAAGTTTCCTGGAGCCTTCCGGAGGGCAACAGAGCAATGTGTTCACATTGCTGAAGGAAAATGACTCATTTTCTAGCTCAGAACTGTACATTTCACAAGAGCAGAAAGGCATTTCCATCATTTCCAGACCTAGTAGTGTCAAAAAATTTAACTCCTCACTCACCCTCTCTGAAGAAGACCCTGTCAAATGATTGACTTCTTAAACTTAGTACCTACCTGTGTAACTTGGATAAAAATGAAAACTGAAAGAGGGAGTGTGTATGAATGCCACCATCCTCTATGAGGCTGCTTCTACCACCAGAGGCAGGGAGAAGACATCTTGCTCTTGGGAGCTCAGCCTGAGTCCCCAGGACAGGAGCACTGGCTGGGACTTAGATGCTGTGCAGGCCCAAAGGATGCTAAGCTCTGCAGCAGTGGGTATGGGGCCACCATGTGCTGCCCTGGACCAATCCAGGAATCACAAGTGCTGCCTGTGGAGAGGACAATTCTTGAAATTTTAACAGGATGTGGTGATGTCTCTCCTGTGAGGCCACAGGGATCGCAGGGCCTCTGCTCCCAGCATGCTGGCACAGTCCGCCTGGCCAACAATCCATCTTGTCTTTTCCATTTCCCTTTTCATGTTTTCTTTTCCTTTTTCCATCCACGGCTTGCCTTTCACAAGGATGCAATCTGTCTTATCTGAGGCCTGGCACGCATCCTCTGGGAAGGCCTTGGAGTACTCAGGCGGCCATCCAGCAGAGCCAACCTACCTAGATTAACCTCCTGAGATCTTTACTTTGAAGATTGTCTTTTGGAGATAATCTTTATAAAGGAATAACTTTTCCAAGAATCTAAGTGGTTTCCTGTGAACAGAAATTTCCTCCTTGCTTTCAAAATAGCCATCCACTCATCTGTTGCTGGTGAGGACCTTGAGCCCACTAGTGGCCTTGGGAGGATGAAGACTCACGAAGCACTGGTTCTGCTGGCATTGCAACCAGTGTCTCCCTTTTTATCTGTCGCCACCGGAGAAGCGGCCTGTCCTCACCATCACTGTGGCCAACCCCCACACCTGCTCCTACTCACCGCTCCTTCTCTCCCCAGCGTCATCGCCTGCCCTTAGCTATGAATCATTCCTGGCAGCATGCGCGCGCGAACACACATCTCTCAGTTCAAGCACCCACCTGCTCACGCACACTCCCTCCAGGCACGCCTCCCCCATCTCTGCTGCTTCCCTTCATAGCCAGCCTCTGGGGACAGGGGTTTACACATATCACCTCCATTCTTCCTTCCAGCTTGTGCCATCAGGAGTTCTTCACCATGGAAACAACCCCCATCGAGGTCACCACAGACGTTTGCCTGTCCCCACCATCCTGGGCCTCTCGTGCACGTGGCACAGTCGAGAGTCCCCTCCTTCTTGAGTGCTCTGCACTCGGCTTCTAGACTGTTTCCCTGACTCTCCTTCAGTCTCTGCTGCTGCATCTCCACCTGCCCTCTGAATGCTGCTAGATGCCCTTTTCTCTTCTCCATCTTCCCAGGTGACTCCATCTACTCCCAGAGCCCTAAACCACATCTGTGTATCGACAACTCTCAAGTGTGTGTTTCCAGCCCTGAACTCTGAGTGTCAGGCTCACGTACTGATCATCCCTGGATGCCACCACTTGGACAAACACATGACCACAAGTTCTGTTTTCCCCTCCCCCTGCCTGTGCCTCCTGCTCCTCTCCCAGCCTCCTCCTCCATCTGGCCAGCGGTTCCTCAAGCTAGAAGAGTCCCACCCTTACCCTCATCAGGAGTCCTACAGCCCTGTCCCCTTCTTCACTGCCATTGCCTGCATCACTAGGCCTGGGAATATCTCATAAGATTATCAATAATAGCTAGTAATAACAATCCAATACTAATAGTCTCACCTGGACTCTCATATCCCGCCCTCTTTTTTGGTATCAGGGATTGAACTCAGGGGCACTCGACCACTGGGCCACATCCCCAGCCCTTTTTTGTATTTTATTAGAGACAGGGTCTCACTGAGTTGCTAAGTGCCTCGCCATTGCTGAGGCTGGCTTTGAACTCGCAATCCTCCTGCCTCAGCCTCCCAAGTGCCGGGATTTCAGGCGTGCGCCACCTTGCCCAGCTACCGCCCTCTCTTCTGCCCCAATAACCAGCATCCTCTTCCAAAAGTCCAGGTCACACTCCCTAGGAGGGATGGAGTGACAGGATTGGGGGACATCAGGAGAGAGAGGACAAAACCCAGTATGGCCCAAGAAATGGGGGTTGGATAATTCTCTCCCCAGCCCCTGGAGCCATGCTCAGAACTACACATCCGCACCTCTAGGAAGAAGCCTGAAGACGATCCGAGATCAAGGCCCTGGATCTCAGGAAGAAGGCAGGGCCCTGACAGCCTCGACTCACCAGAGGGAAGAACACCCCGTCCATCCAGAGCAGGGAGCCAGGACCAATCCTTTCTGGCCCCTAGAACACACAGGCTCTGCTCAGAGCAGGCCCTGGCCTGGGAGCTGGCAGCATAGGAGGAACAGCCCTTCACATTTCCTTTTTACATCTAATACCTGCAGGACAGAGGGATCAACAAGCAAGAGACCATGACACCTGCCTATAGTGGAAGCCACCTGATTTCACCCTCCCCAGGCTGAAGCTACCTCAAGCTGATGGACGGGCCCTGCCTGGCTTGGTTTGGACAACTGTGTCCTTGTTCCTTCCTGAGATCCAGAGCCTCAATCCTGCTGTCAGATTCCCAAAGCTGCTGAGTGCGGGGAACTGCCCCCTCACCTGAGGTCTCAGACAATCCTGACCGCGCTGCAGAAGAGTCCTTCATGCAATAAATATGTTCCAGCACTGCCAAGGACTATTCTCCGTACTGGGGCTATAGCAATGAACAAAAGGTAGCCCCTGGCCTCTCACAGAGCTCACATTCTAGTGAAGGAGGCAGAAATACACTTATAAATAGATGGAGAAAAATAAAGTAGAGAAGGGAAGGGGATAAGAAATGCCAAAGGAGGGTACAAATTCAGGGTTGACAGGGGGAAGTGGGGAGGCCATGACACTCTGGAAAAAGTGCCCCAGGCAAAGGGCTCAGCAGGTGCAAGGCCTGAGAAGCAAGTCTCACAAAGAGCCAAGGGACCCTGGCTGGAGCACAGGGCAGGGACAGAGCAGCAGTCAAGGTCAGGGAGGAGCGGGACCAGCACAGGCCACAAGAGGGTGCAAGCAAGAGCCACCATTAACAGAATCACGGTTGTGGGTAGAGACCACTGTGGGGAGAAAGGCAGAAAAGCAGAGGGAACAGGACACCCTGATCAGCCAGAGGCCCAGCTGGAGGTGGCTCTCCCCAGGGCGGGGGAAGCGGGCAGACTCCGTATTTGGTTTCAAGGACAAGTTCACAGGAATTTCTAATGGACATAAAAATGGCGATTTGGGGCCTGAGCATCTCGCAAAACGAAATTGCCAGAGCAGAATGTTCACCTTCTTTCTCTCTGGCAAAAGATGCTTCTTTCCCTTTTTGACCACTTAAAAGTCTTTAAGAGACCCTCGGTAAGTGTGTGTTGCTTACGTATAGTCTGTGCGTCTATCTTAGGCATTTCATGTTCTATGCCACCGACCTCCGGGGCTTGCAGGGGTTGTACCAGTTTGGGTTTTAGTGTGGGTAACCTGAGGGTTTTATGCCTACCCCAAAGTCTCCAACTTATTCCTATTTATGTAATTCAAAGTGGAATCAATTCATTTCCCAATGACACAGGCAAAACATATTCCCCCAAACACAATTCAACATCCTTTTAACTCTGGCCTTCACAGTGAAGGGGACAAGGCAAAACAGGCATCTAGGCTGAGAAACAGGCATTTAGGCTGGTATGCTTCCGGATTCCAAAGGCTGAGAAGAAATGTATTTATAAAAGATTATTAAGAAATAAAATAAGGGCTGGGGCTATGGCTCAGCGGTAGAGCACTCGTCTCGCATGTGTGAGGCCCTGGTTCAATCCTCATCACCACATAAATAAAATAAAGTTTTTAAAAAAGAAAAGAAATAAAATAATCTACTACTATTTCATGAAGTGCACGTGCACACAACACTCTTTTTAAAATACAGATGCACCATAAAATAACATGTGTTAGGAACACTGCATGACTCTTGACGTTTGAATAAAAATGAATGCAGCTATTAGAAATATAAATAAATGAGATAAACATGTGTGACTATTAAAAATGCAATCCCTGAAGGTGGAGCAATAACAGACTATTGGACTTTGACAATAACTTCTGCAATGAACGTTGGATTCCAGAGTCACAGCTGTTCTTAAGCATCCATTGTGCTGGGGACTAAGGACAGGTTCACTGGATGTCCAGATGGACTGTCGTGTGAATAGCTGGATAGGACACGGAGCTCAGGGGAGGACTCTGGAGGTGCACGCACGACAGTTCTGAGCATAGAGATGGGGGAAGATCACCTTGGGAGGGAGTTTGGAGGAGAGGGGAGCCCAGGACTGAGCTCTGCGGGGCGTTAAGGTTTGTAGACCTGGAGATGATGGGACTTTCCAGAGCTGACAAGGAAGTGAAGTCAGCCAAGGAAGAGGAAAATTAAGTGTCTGAAAAGCAAAGTGGATAAAGTGCTACAAGGAGAAGGGAAGGGCCACTGTGTCCCAGCACTGCCACCAGGTCATAAAAGAACAGAATGAGTAATCACTGTCCCCTGCAAGGTGGAGGTCACCATTAACCTCGAGGAGAGTAGCTTGGAGGAGGAAGAGGCCTGCGGGTCCACAGGAGCAGGATTGCATGGGATGGGAGGAGAGGGTGGAGGGGAACACACAGCCAGCTCTTTCTGGAGTTCTTTAAAGGGGATAGAAAGAGCGGGCGATCTAGGCCCTGCAGTCAGAGGAGTTTTTCAGGTGGAGACCTTAAGTTTGAGCGTGCTAATCTGCATGGAGCAAGGTCCTGGGGTGAGGAGAGAGGGCACCCAACACCCACCCATTGGAGCATGCCTGGCTCTTCCCCCAGTGCTGCAGCTGGGATCCATGCCTGGCATGGACTTGTCCTCCTAAAGGCCTGATGGTAAAGGGAAGCCCTGGGCAACCCCATACCTGAGTTACCCCAGGCCCAGCTGACCACTGGGCTTTTGTGCCACTGTCCCATGCTCCAGCTCCAAGCTGAGGCTGGGCTGCCCAACTACACCCAGCCATCTGCCCACTTGACTGGTCCTGGCCTCCCAGGATCTTGCCATCCGAGCTCATCCCTATCTTCAGACCTAGACACCCACCCACAATGGGCTGGGATGGCCACTTGGGGCAGCCCACTAGTTCCTATTGGTTCCGCTGCTGCTTCTACACCAGCCCACTGGGCTGAGTTCCCGGTTAAGGGAACTTGAGTTAGGACAATATATCCATTTCCCTCAAGGAACAAAATAACTTTGTATGTGTGAAAACACTGCTTAACAGAAGAGCCCTTCTACTCACCCAAGGCAGATGCACGGTGTGGGTGAGAGCTAACACATTTCTGATGGGTACTCCCAGAAGTCTGCAGGAAAATGCAGGTTTTGTTCAGATATGGAGATGACAGGGAATGCAGAGAAAGGACATGAACCAGAAGTCAGGCCATAGGTAGGGGTCAATGTATAGTGTGTGCCAAGCATTTCCCTAGGGCCCAAGTTGAGACGGGACTTGGGAGAGACAGGAATGGACTTTAGCACCAGCTGTGATAGAAGTAACTCAAAGAACTATGGAATGTGGAGAGGTCTGAGAGTTTCACTAGAGAAGGGGGCTAGTACCAGCCTTTGAAGGCTGGGTGGATTTGGCCATGGGCAGGGCCCAAAAGACAGCAGGAAATGAATGAAATACAACAGGAGCAGGTCTGACTGGGGGCCAGTAATATCATGCTGAGTTTACACTGGATTCTGCAAGTAAGGCAGCCACAAAAGGCTCTTAAACAGAGACAAAACACAGGCAGAACCGTGTTCAAAGATGCTCAATGGCCCTCACATCAGAGGCCTGCAGAATGGGAGCCCAGAGCAGTGGCAGAGGAAGGGAACAGGCCATGCGGAGGCACTGGCCACTCTGTGTAGACCCCGGAATCTGGGACCTAATTGGAAAGGGGAGGAGAAGGTGTCCAAGATGACACTAAGGTTTGGAGGAATAAGGGCTGGGTTCATCATCTGGCATCTGGATGTGGAAGTGGCTGTGGGGGAAGTGGAGGGTTGTTAGTCATGCGCTGAGTTCGAGATGCTGTGGGTCTCCTGGGCAGAAAGGTGTCCAAAGCAGGGCCTGCAGTCCAGGAGCGAGGTCCTTGGCACAGTGATGAGTTTTGGAGCCAAGGAAGTAAATGACATCAGCAAGGGAGAACACTCAAGGCAAGAAGAATGAGCCCCACTGGTCAGGCGCCTGGGCCACCACCACCTCTCCACCTGTCTGGATCTCACTACCCTTCCTGAGAGACCCTCTCCAGCTGGCTACTCAAGCCTCCAGGGAACCCTCTCTGCTGTGAGCTTCTCAGTCCTGACTGGTCCCACCTGGGTAGAGTCCCCATGTACCTTGAAGACAGGATGACAGTTTGCTGCTGTTTGGGTCACTGTATCTTCTGGCCTGGAGCACCACAGAGCACTGATTAAATAGATGCTCCATGATGAACGGACTGTTGATTGACTGCTGGACTGGAGGTCAAGAAAAAGGGTCAGGAGCTCTATTCCACCAGGTGACACCCGCTGACTTGTCATGATGTGGCAAGAAGGCCCTTGTCAGATCCCAAGCAGATGCTGGGGCCATGCTGTTGGACCTCCAGAACCATGGCTCAAAAAAACTCTACTTATGCCAGGCACAGTAGCCCACACTTGTAATTCTAGTGGCTTGGGAGGCTGAGGCAGGAGAATTCCAAGTTCAAAGCCAGCCTCAGCAACGGTGAGGCACTAAGCAACTCAGTGAGACCCTGTCTCTAATAAAATACAAAATAGGGCTGGGGATGTGGCTCAGTGGTTGAGTGCCCCTGAGTTCAATCCCCAGTACCCCAACCAAAACAAAACAAAACTACTTTTAACAAACCACCCCTCTCAGAAAATAGACTTAGACACCCACCCAGCGCCATGTCTGCCTGTACCGCGCAGGAGGCCTGGAATTCTCCCTGGCAGAGCACTCTGCCTCCATGCACCCCATGAACACTTCCCAATAAAGAGTGGCTTCCGAACACAAATATTTTCCCAAAGAGAAAACCAGGGCCAGGACAGAGGTGTGGAGCAGGGCACCATTCAAAGCAGCAGATCACCACTAAGAAATCAGGAACAAAGTAAGGCGAGCGCGATGGACGCGGGTCTGGTTCACCGACTCACTGTCACGACCAGATCTCTCTGCCTCCAGCTCAAAAAGCATCGCTGAGCGAAACCGACAGGCTGCAGACGCATGTTGAACAGATGGGAGTCACCGCCAGGGTCACCTACCAATGATTTCAGGTCTTCCCCAGGACAAGCACAGTCACGCTTCCCACTCCCAGGGATGTGGATGAGGCCACGTAATGGACACGGGCAGAAGCCCCTGGGAGGAAACTCTAGAAGCCAGGGCACAGTACACTGCTCTTCCCTTCTTACTCTCTTGGGCTCCACTGGCCCAAATCCCCTGGGGGACCCAGCGAACATGCCCCATTGCAGACTCTGCTTCATGGACCGGAGTGAAAAATAGATACTTGTTGTGTTAAAGGAAAGAAGAAGAAGGAAGATCTGAGTCCAGGGCAAAAGCCCCGGGTGACTGCAGCTTTCAGGGGTGGGGGTAGCCTTGGTGTCTTGGGAGGGACACAGTCACGTGATTGGCTGAATGGATGAGATGCCAGAGGTGCCCCCAGGTAACAACCCAAAGTGCCCTCCCCTTCTCCCTGACATTTGTAAATACCCCCGGGGGGTGGTGACACCTGCCCAAGGAGAACCAGGAAGGAAAAGGATCACCAGAAGTGAGGGTGGGACTCATGGGACAGTGGGGACTCAGGTAGGACAGCCTGGCTTGGGGAGAGAAGGATCTGATGGGTGATACCTCATAAACCCCATGTGCCCATGTGCCCAGATCAGACGTGACAAGTTGGAGGAGTGGGGCTGAGAGTTCCCACAGTTGACAGGGCAGAGTCCTGTCGTCCTGGATGGAGACAAAGAGCAGGACACACTGTAATGAAGCGCACCCACGTCTGCCTCCTGAGGCCCTGTGAACTGTACCCTCTCCCACTGGTCCCAAGGGTCCTATGACAGGTACCACAGGCCTCACAGGTATGTTATCGTCCCCTTCACGGATAAGGTCACTGGGAATTGGAGAGGTGGGGAGTGGAATGGTCTATGACTGGACAGAGGCAGGTGGGACCACTGTTCAGGGGGAGGGGTGACAAACCCTCAAAGACAGGGAGATTCTGGAATAGCAGGTGGGGTGAAATGTCAACCTACAGGGACATGGAGGAGGAGGGGGACCACTGCCTGGGCTGCAGGAAGAGAAGGGACTCAGGGATGACTTTCAGCCAAAGGCAACGATGTCCAGGCAGTAGCTGGACAGGGAGAGGCTCCCGATAGCTGCCTGTGCAGAGGCTGGGCCTTCCCCAGGATACAGGAAGCAGGGGGTGGCTCGAGGACCCAGGCCTCAGGTCTGGAGGTGCCTGCCTCTTAGTACACACAGAACACCTTGAAGAAGCAGGATCTCTATGCACCAGCAAATGCTACACACACCCCCAGAACCCCAGCGACAGTCCTTCAACCAGGAGGGAAGAGGGCACGTCCCTAGGACCGGATGCAAAAATCACTCCTGGGATGCCTCCTGGTGCCCTTGGGAGGACCCGGAGTATGAGAACACAGAGACACACGAGGGCGCTCTAACCAAACGGCAGGAGCAGAAAACAGTTGTCCCCAGATGGAAAGGCCAGGACTGGGGAACACCCAGTGCTCCCGGTGGAGCCACTCCTGGCAGTGGGGGCAGTGCGCTCCGGGCACGATTGCCATCCCTGACCCCTTCCCTGCTGCTCTGGTAACCAATCATCAGTCTCAGGGGCCCCTCAGACTACAAGAAGATGCCTATGTGTGGCCTTGGGAAGCGTGACAGTCTCTGTGCTCCTCTCCCCCAACCTTCTAGGGGACTCCTGTGCCCCCCACTTTGACCCGGTGAGTTAGGCACTTGCAGGTGTTGGAGAGTCAGAGCCAGTGACAGTATGTGTTGGCCAAGGCCCTGGGGACCAACCCCTCAGGAGGCCAGTTTTCCTCCTTGCTGTTGTCCCTCAGGACTGTGTGGGGCTGGGGGCCAACCTGATCACACCAGGGACACAGACACAGGACCCTGAGACAGACACCATAGCACCTGCTCACAGACACCCGCATCCCGGGGAGCAAACGTGGCCACATAGAACACAGCTGGCACAAAACACTTGCATAGAGCACGTCTGAAGCAAGGCTCCCTTGTAGAGCCCAGAAGGTCCCCAAGGTGGTGAGTTCTGAGATGTGTATGTGTAGAGCACCAGGCTTCAAAGCTATGCACCAAAAGAAAATAACCAGGGATGACGTTCAAAATACTCTCCAAACCAGAGCCCTGGCCCTGGCAGTCAGAACAGGGGTGGGAGTAAAAGGCCAGTAGGTGCAGCAGCTCTTGGTCCTGCAACTAGCCTTGTGGGCGCAGAGCCCAAATGCCCAGCGGGCAACTGGGCATGCCAGTTGGGTGGCCTGGGCAGGACCGAGGCGACTTTTGGGGAATACACTGCAAGGGAAATGGTAGGCGAGACAGGAGCCGGGAGGCTCACTATTACCCCAGTGCCCGGGCTAGAAACGCGGCCGCGGCCAGGAGCTGAGGAAACAGGGCTGGAGAAAGACCCAGTCCCCTCCAGATCCTCAGCAAACACCCAGCGTGGCTTGTGCTCACCGAGGCGCCCCCTGGTGTTCTCAGAGGCGAACTGCAAGTCCCGTGAGGGTACACCTGCACAAAGTCAGTGAAGGAGTCACAGGACACCTGTGGGCACCGCCCGGCAGCGAGACACCCTCCGTCGGCGCACAGGGGCGCAGCCTCTTACTCCGCAGGGAGCAGACTGCCAACCGAGCGTGAGTCTTACCCTCCTTCGAAGATTTTGATCCTTGCCGGCTCCCCTTTCTTGGGAGCGGGAGCGTCCTCTTCCGGCTTCCCTCGCTTCTCTTCCTCCATCTCCACTCTAGCTAGCTCTTTCTGGCCTTCGGGGGAAGCCAGCGACGGGAGGTGCACCTGGCCCACCGCGGGGTGACAAAATCATCGCTGGTTAAATTTATGTTCTCAGTTGGGAGTGTCCTCATGCCCTGCGCACACACACAGGTGGGCTTCCCTAACTCCACCTTCCCTCCAGAGGTGTGTTATCAGCCCCAGGGGACACAACGAAGGAACCCACCCCAGAGAGGCCAGATCTCCCACGCTGGGGCTCTGACTGGCCTTTCAGGTTAACCTTCCCACAGAGCTGGGCTTGCTTTG
Source organism: Tamias sibiricus (assembly GCA_025594165.1). Taxonomy (NCBI): domain Eukaryota; kingdom Metazoa; phylum Chordata; class Mammalia; order Rodentia; family Sciuridae; genus Tamias; species Tamias sibiricus. The sequence continues at coordinate 35,085,777 of CM046658.1, forward strand.
TGTCTCCTGTACTAGTTTGGGAGCTCCTGAGGACAGGTCCTTGTCTTGTTCTCCTCCATCATCTCAGCACCCAAACTAGGGTTGGCCTCAGAGGAGATGCTTAAAGAATGTTGAACAAATAAATGAAGACTCCACTCTACCCTGGGAGATTAACTGCTGCCATTCTCACCAATAGATCAGAAAGCCAAGGTTATACAGCTAAAGGCAGAGCTGGGAGCAGGGCAGAGGTCTCCTGCTTCTAAGACCCCAGCCCTCCCAAGCCAGTGCTAAAGGCTGGGAGCCAGGTGACTCTGACCAACAGAACCACTCCCCCATCCCCCACCCCCACCAGAGCCAGGCCTGAGTGGCTGAGCAGGCTCTGGGCTGTTGGTCTAAGGGAACCCATTCTCTTTGCGGAGTTATGGGCCTCAATGAGACTTGGCTCAATGTGGAGGCTGGCATTGACCTTGGGCTTCCCAACATCTTCCATTATTTCAAGAACATGTTCTCTCCACCTGCCAGGTGTGGCAGGGGTGGGTACCCCCTTGTGTAGGGAGCAATAATGCTGTACTGGGGGTGGGGGCTGGTGGAACTGTGGAAAAAGGCACATAGCTGGGAACCAGGGGATCTGAATTCCAGTACCAGATAGGCCATCACATGCTGAGTTACCCTGGGGATTTTTGCTTTATCTCTCTGGGCCTCAGAGTCTGGGGGAGGGGGAGGTTGGATCATCTTAAAGATCCTTTCTAGGGCCAACTTCTATAATCTAGTGACCCCCATATAATCTTTTCAGAATGGGAGGTGTCTGGATTAAGTTAGAGGAGGTTGGTTTGGGTGGCAACCAGGAAACACAGTGTTGGAATTGAGCAGGGGACCTGGAATTCATTTTAACTCTTAATAATAATGAGTAAGCATAGTCAAAAACATTTACCGAGTGTCAATGTGCTAAGCACTGTTGTATACACACTTTTCATATTTTAACTCATTTAATTATCTCCACAGTTCTGTGACCTAATGATATTATTATCCATATTTTACAGATGAAGAAACCAAAGCACAGAGAGTTTAAGTAACCCAGCCAAGGTCACATAACTAGTAGATGAGGTAGTGGGCTTCAACTATGGGCAATTTGGCACCTGCATCACTGTTCTTAATTTCTCTGTGATAATGTTGTGGTTGTCAAAATAACTCCAAAGGAGAAATAAGGAAGGAGAAACCGAAGGGAAGGAATGTCACTAAGAAGTGGAAACTTGAATTTCTTTGGGGCTTATATACAGAAAAAAATATGTATGACCAAACTCAAATGTGATAGGGTGTCCTAGATCTGCAAGAAAATGGTTAGGAAAAGCTTCAAAATGCTAGGCATGGTGATGCACACCTGTAATCCCAGTGGCTTGGGAGGCTGAGGCCTTGGGAGGCCTTGGATACTCCTTGGGAGGATCAGGAGCTCAAAGCCAGTCTCAGCAACTTAGTGAGGTGCTTAGCATCTCAGGGAGACCCTGTCTTTAATAAAATATAAAAAAATGGTCTGGGGATATGGCCCAGTGGTTAAGTACCCCTGGGTTCAATCTCCAGTACCAAAAGAAAAAAAAAAGTTTCAAAATGCTATGACAAACTAAAGGGTGTTTTCAGAACTACTAACAGAGAATGAAAGCCACAAGATGACAACTGTCAGCCTGGTTGAATAAAGGACTTCCCAAAGATGTACTGGGTTGTACCATGAGGTGGTGAGCTCCCCATCACTGGAGCTATGCAAGGAGAGGAGAGGAGAGGAGAGGAGAGAGAGAGAGAGAGAGAGAGAGAGAGAGAGAGAGAGAGAGAGAGAGAGAGAGAGAGAATTGTAGCAAGGCCTCAAATTGTAGACTATGCAGCTATTTTAATGTGCAGGTTGGTGCACTTTGGTAGGAAACATGCCTTTGAACCAAGTAGAGTATTATAGGGAAAAGTTTGTAGGGTTTAGCTTATTTTAGGAAAGTAGCATTATAAACAACTGATTGCCAAATCAAGTTCAACCAATTAACACTTCCTTTTTCTTATAAATACCCTATACAATCTTCATTAAGGAACAGAGGCAGCTTGGATCATCTGGAAGGGCTTCAGAGTATAAACCAGGTTTGAATTCAGTCCCTGCCATTTACCACATGACCTTGCGCAAGTTATCCAACCTCTGTGCTTTGGTGTATTTATCTATAAAATGGTGATATTGCATACTAACTTTCAAGGTCGTTGTGAGAATAAAAGTAAAGTTTAGCATGGTACTAGGCACACAGTAGGTGCCCCCAAATTATAGATATAATTATAGCTGCATCTTGACAGCAGCCACAGCTAGTAAGAGACAGAGCAAATCAGTCTGATGTTTATGGTGAAAGTGGAACTCTTGCTCAGAGATGTCTGTAGACTGTCAAAGACATCTAGAAAATGAATTGGAAAACAGTTTATGAAGACTATCCAGTTGAGATGTGGACAAACCCCATGCACAAAATCTACTCAATAAAGTAGGAAAGCATGGATGTGTGGGAAGTTACAGATCACGCTTTTGCTCACCCACCTACAATAGGAGCTTTAATTGGGGAATTCATGCCTGATTCACTCAAAGAATCTGGTCAGAGGACAAACTAGTGAATGTCTTTAAATTTGCAACAATCTTTTAAGGGTTTTTTCCCTCAAAGAATTAAAAGAAGAAGAATAGACTCTTTGGAGACAGATAGGTCTGGGTTCAAACTCTGGGTCTGCTAAACATTTGCCATGTGTTATTGCTGACTTCTCTCAGCCTTTGACCCTGGTTCCCTCATGTGGAGACTGGAGATGGCACTGCTGCCTCACAGGTGGAGGTGAGCTTTGACTGGATCCAAGGGTGTAGTACAGGGAAGCTGCTCAACAAGCAAGACCAGTTTCTCATTTTATAAGTTCCAAGTAAGGACAACACATCACAGATGGCCCAAATCCTCAGGCTAGCCTTTTTAAGGCATGGATGTATCTTTTGTCTAATGCAAATTTGGAATTATTATATTTCAAACTTGCTGAAAGTGCAAGGGACCTGTTCACTTTATATAATTTCGTAGCTCCTGATATAGCTGCAGGTCAGAAACAATGAAGGAGTAAATAGGAGTCCTTGACATCAGGAATAAGAAAAATATGAAAAGACTAATAAGACAAGGGATAGCTATGAGGTAAAGGAATATTACAAAGTTCTGAAACTGCTAGGGGCTTTCCCATCAACCAAGTTTCCAACTCAGTCTTTTAGAGAATTGCTTTTTTCCTTGCTGAAATTGTACCTTTGATTTTATAGTGGAAGCTTCGGGGGAAGCAGGATTGCTGTACAGCTAACTTTCTTGAAATGTATCTATTCCAGTGATGTCCGGAACACACTGATAAAGAAACCCAATAAACATGTTTCCTTATAAGGTGACAAGTCACAGCTGTCAGAGAGAAAAATCTTCCCTTTCAGTTCTAGTTCTACACATGGAACCTGAAGACAGTGTGGCTTTAAAAGCTCAACAAGGTCTTTGGAACTCAGTGGTGAAAAAAAAAGGACAATGCTGAACTTACCTCTGTCATGCGGGGCTTGCGGGAGCTGGATGGCACAAGGCTTCCTGCCTCAGGATGCGGAGCTGTGGCCATGGTGTATGTCTCTTTGCTCACCTTCTGCTTAGACCTCAGGAGGGACAAAGCAGCTTTAGTGGAAACCCCCGGAAGGTTGGGGTTGTACAAACTTATGCACCAACCAGCGTAAACAGAGGACCTCCTATCTGCATGCTGGATGTGATTTGGCTTAATGTAGTTTAAATAGCACCAACTGACATTAGTGGTCGTGTGGAGGCTGGGGAACTGCAGTACCTTCTTTGAGTCCGTACCTTCTTGTGACTTGGCAGGTCTGAGGGACGTTTCTGACAGAGGCAGAGAGCTGGGAGGAGCCAGGGGAGGGGGATCAGATTGTTCCTTGGAATCTTCTTTCTTCACACTCAGTGGGGGCAACCCTCTTCGATGAGCTCTGCCAGATGGCTGGGCATATTCCTTCAAAGCTTCTGAGCCTGGGGCTGTCCCATGGGACAATGTGGAGTGAGAGAGGGGAGGAGTTTCCTTGGGGTCAGATGGATCTGAGGACAGGCTGGCCAATGTTTCCAGCTCCCTCCTGCCCTGGCCCTGGCTTCCTGGATGGGATTTTTCAGTCCTCTTCCCACCCTCAGTGCTGGTCAGCACAACACTGCATGGTTTTACCAGCTCAAGTTTTTCATCTGCTTTGGAAGCTTCCTCTTCCTTCACTCTTTTTTGCTGCTGGGTTTCCATGGTAAGTTCAAGGCTGCCAGCTGGTGAAAGAACACGTTTGCTTCCCCCGACTGTCGAGGAACTCCCCTCAAGGCTCAAGGTACCTTCTGATGACAGGGAAGTGCCTTTTCTTTCAGGTAATGTCACAGGCACTCTCAGGTATGGAGTCTGGAAACCTCTGCTTTGCTCTTCACTTAAGCCTGGCAGTCCAGGCCCAGCCTCATACACGTGTACCCCACACACGGCTGTCCCTTTGGATGGGGGCTCCTCACTCTTGGGAAGAGGTGCACTTGCTGAGCTGCCTTGAGACTGGGTGACCAAGATCTGAGAAAGGGTGGTGTACATTGCGCTCCCATAGGACGGCATGTTGGTCTGAATGCGGACGGGCACAACCAGGGACACCATGGTGTCTGGACAGGTGGGCAGGGCCAGTGGCAGGGCTGACGTGGGTGCTGAGGAACTGGCTGGGGGAGGCGCAGGGGGCAGGTGGATGTCACTGCTGTACCCTGTGCTGCAGGAGGGGCCTGGAGTTGCTGTCTCCAGTGGGGCTGGGCTGGTTTTGATCTGGGGCAGGTGGCTTTCCACATCAGGGAGCTGCAGTGCAAACTGGGATTGCAGAGGCAGGAAAAGCCCAGAAGAGAGTGCTGAGGAGGCCGGGTAGGGCATGGGGAGGAACGAGGGAGGCTGCCGGAAGGGAATGTCAGCTGGATGAGGCAAGAGCTGGGGGAGATGGAGTTGGCCTGGGTGCAGAACGGTAGGCTGGAGAGGAAGCGGCGGGGCTTGGAATAAGGATGGGGGGAGTGGAGGCATGGAGTATGGTGAGGAGAGGAGGCTGGACATGGCCTGGCTGGAGAAGAAGTCTGAAGACTGTCCTGGCTCGTGCTGCAAGAGGTGCTGGAAAGAAAAAAGGGAAACAGGTGGGGGCAGATACGGTTTCTCCTGCAGGGGCAGCTGGGCAGCAGGGTGGTGCAGCACCTGCAGTGCTTCTGTGAAGGGTGGAGTGGACCCCAGTGGGGGCCTGTCCTGCACCTGGCTCTTGCCTCCCGGGTACCCGCTGTGCGAGGTGGCCGGGGAGGAAATCTGGGGCAACGAGCTTTTGGTTGAAGGTTTGCTGGATGAGGACTGTGGGTCCTCACTCTCTTGTCTTCCCTTAGGAGTGGCCTCTGGCTCCATCTCCGGAGGCCTGCTCAGAGAGGCCTGTCTCACCAAAAAGCATTTTCTTCTCTCTGGCGGGGCCACCGGAGCCGGCGGAGCCACTGGGGCTGATATGGAAGGGCCTGTCGAGGACAAGCTGCCGTAGTCAAATGATTTGCTGCGTGTCTCAGTCATGTGGGCAGAGTGGGCGACGTTGGGGCTCTGCTCTGAGGCCGACCTCCGCATCTCCCGGGCGTGTGGGTGGTGGCTGGGGACAGTCAGCATGTGGGTGCCCAAGGGTTTGGAGCGAGTATCAGATGAGGGCCCAAGGCCCTCGGCTTTCCCGTGGTCATCCCTGTCGAATGAGGCTGAGCGGCTGGACCCACTCAGGGAGACGCTGCTCTCCTGGCTCGGGCTGCGAGAGAGGGGCGCGGATGACTCAAAGCTGGACTCCCCGGATGACTGGGCCATCTCGGCCAGGCGCAGTCTCTTCTTCTTGGGTGGCAGCTTCTCGGCTGGGAGCTGGGCCAGTGTCTGGCTGCGCTGGGGCCACTGGAACTCCTCTGTCTTCTCGGGTTCCTTAGGAGGCGGCTCAGGTTCTGTGTCGGGCCGGTCAGGCTCCTCGGTCACCAGGATCTCGGGAACCTGGATGTTGGGCTGGCGGACCAGCTTGGGTTGCAGGGAATGCGCAGAGCGTCCGTGTGGGGCAGGTGGCGGGGATGAGAACTGGGCCAGAGATTTGTCTTCCCCTTCTAGGCCGCTGGGCTGCTCGAGAGGGTCGGATTTCTCAAAGGAGCTGGTGTGCTGGATGACGGAAATTTCTTTGGACGTTGTTCTCCTCTCCTTCCCTGATTCTGAACTGGACCCTGGCTTGGGAGTCCGTGGCTGGAAGCCCGTGGGTCCCTCCAACGAGGGCGCTGATTTACTTGGTTCTGCTGGTGACTTGGTGGACTCCAGGGGAAGGTTCCGAGCAGCGTCAGCTGGCCCGGGGCTGCCAAACTGACTTTTTGTTGACTCAAAGGCAGGCGGCTCTTCCTCATCCCCAAGACTCTTCTCCTTCCTCCTCTTCCTCAGTGGCGTGAGTTCCAAGGTGGCCCCCAGTTTGTAATGCATCATCTGGGACCAGGGCTCGTGCTCCGCCTGACTCTTCTCGGCTTCGGAAGATGCGTGAGCACCTGCAGAGAGGGGCTTGGTGATCTGAAGCTCTGAGCAGTAGTACTTTTTATGGGCTTCGTAATTATCCCTTTTCTTGTACCGAGCACCACATATGGTACATTCATAGATGACCCCTTTTGTTTTCAAGCCCTTCTTGGTCTTTTTGGTAAGTTCGCTTTCCTTGGGTTCCGGTTCGTCGGGGGGCTTGGCAGCTGCATCTTTGCTACTTGGTCCAGCCTCCTCAGAGCTGTACTCGCCTCCCAGAGGAAGCTCAATGGCAGGCTGGCGCTTCAGCATCCGCGGGTGGGAGGTGAACACTGGGCTGCTGCGGCTCAGGGTATCAGAGTCGGTGATGTGGTCGTCGAAGGAGTAGCTCCCTCGGAAGGTGTGGTGGGGGGTACTGAGGGTGCAGGTGGCGGAAGGCATAGATTGGCTTCTCAGGAGAGGCACAGGGGGGGTGGTGCTGGGCGGGTGCTGGAGGCTCAGCAGCGATTGTTCGGGCTTCGTCTTCTCACTGTGGGATGACAGGGGCTCCCGGTAGAGGCTGGACTTGGGGGACTCCATGCTGCTGCGCCTGGTCAGAGAGCTCCTCCTGGGCTTCACGCTGTCTATTTCGCTGGTGTCCACCACAGCCTCATTGATGGTGATGAGCTTCGTGATGTGCTCGATCACCTGCGTCCGGGGCACAGACAGAGGTACCAGACTTGGCTTGTCTTCGGTGGACAGGGGCAGGAGGGGCTGGGTGGAGGTGGCGGTCAGCATGGAGGTCCGCTGGCCGATTCGCCCGCACTTACCGAAGATGATCTCTGCGTAGGACTTGGCATTGGTATTCGGGGGGCTGACCTGCTGTTCGGCGCTCTCGGAGCGTGAGAAGTACCCAGACTCAGTACTGCCTTTGCTGCCTGGGCTCAGAAACGCCTGCTCGTCGATCACCTTCTTCCTCTCACTTAGGCGGAGGGCCAACTTCTGCTTAATGGTGTGGGTGTCTTCCGGTTTATGGCTCAGGGGATGCTCGGATGAGGGTTCCGCAAAGGGAGTCGGGTCCTCCAGCGATGGTGCTGTGCTGGACTGGGACAGGGAGCAGCGTTCGTGGCTGGAACTGTGGCTTCCAGAGCTGTACAAACTGCTGGAGAGGAGGGGATGCTTAGGCCTGGGGCAGAGCTCCGTGGGGGGCCCAGACGTGGTGCCAGTCTCCTCTTCGGAGTCTGTGCTTTCTCCCTCGGTGGGCTCCTCAAATTCCTCCCCGGGGATCCTCTCCATCTCCAGCCCAGGGGGGTACATCTCACCACCCACACCCGAGGCCAGGCCGGCTTTGATGCGGTGCGCATGGGACTTCCTGTGCTTGTAGAGGTTGCTCTTGGTCTTGAAGGAGAAGCCACAGGGGCCGCAGGGGTAGGGTCTCTCTCCCCGTGTGTGAGCGGATGTGCTTCTGGAGCACGCTGGGCTTGGCGCAGGGCCGGCTGCAGTACTGGCAGATGTACTTGCCCGGCTTCTGGGGCTTTCTCTCCTTCTTGTGTGCCTCTTCTGTGGGCTTCAGGGACACCTGTGAAGGACGGGGCACAAAGACCTTGGGGATGCCAGACAGGTCCTCAGGGGGGAGGATGGAAGCATGGGAAGGGAGGAGCTGGCTCTGCGGGTGGAGTCCAGGCGCCACGAAGGAGCTCGAGGGTCCGGGCCTCATGGGGTCGACCAGTTGCCACGTGGGCCCCTCCAGCAGATGCTCCGGTTTGCCTGGTGACATGAATGCTGGTGTCAGAGGGTGCTGCGGAAGCTGGGAGATGTGGACGGAGGCTTCGATGGAGGGCCTCTTGGGGGGCTTCTGCTGCTGGCCCGTTTTCTCCTGAGAGCCCTCCCTAAGAACTGCCGAGGGGCCAGGGAAGGGCTGCGGGGCTAGGAGCTCCTGTGGGGTACTCTCTTGGGTGGCAGTGGTGCTGCTGCCTGGGTATGGGACGCTGGAAGAAACACTGGTCTGAATGGCCTCTCCTTTGGTCAGCCGCTTCCTGGGACTTCCCTCAGCCTTCTTGGTGCCCTTGATGCTTTGTTCAGGATCCATGACCTTCACAGAGACCTCAGATGCTACTCAGGGAGGGTGGGGCAGGCTGCATTTACGAATAATCCAAGTGTCTGGAGGAGGCGTCCAGCTTTGGCCACATTGGTCAAGAGCTGCAGAAGCCAACCCTGAGAGGGCTTAGGGAGATTTTTTGCAAGTGTCACTGGCTGCTAGTGGACTCAGAGCAGGTCATCAGGGCCCAAGCTACTCCTCTTGGTGAGGCATGGCCCTCTACTTGGCAGACAGAAAGCATGCCAGCGCTTCCTGCCTGAATGTCTGTGGTGAAAACATCATGGGGGATGTCAGTATTGCCATTGTGTTGTTCCGGCTGGCAGTGGCAAGTGGCCCCCACGAGTCCCCCGTGTGCTATGCGAATGGCTGAAGGTTGGAGATGTCTGTGTCCATGGCCCAGTCATCCCTGGTACCAGCCCAAGAGATGCCACACTGGATGCTGGGGGCAGCTCCGTCCTGGCTTCTTCTCCCCTTTGTCCCGTGTTTGGTGATCAGTGGCCTCGGAGGAGAAATCACACTCTTCTATGGGACAAAAGTGCACACACAGAAATACACACACAAAAGAGAAGACAGAGTTACTGCGGTGTGTCCACATGGCCTGGGCAGCTCAGTGTCAAAGCCAACAGAGGCCCCTACAAGGTCAGCCAGAGAAATCTAGCCTAGCTGCACATGCACAAGCCCTGCCCATCTTCCCCTCACCCGCCTCCATAGCTGATTCCAGTGCGTTGGTGACACAGTGGCCGTGTGGGTCATTGGGGCTGAAGGAAAGGTAGGTTCTGGGAAGGGAAGGGCAGTCGGGGTCAGGAAGCCGGTCCTGCTTTATGGACCCATTCTGAGTGAGCCGGAGCTCTCTAAGCCTCCACAGCCTTGACCACATCCTGGGGATGCGGTGGGCCCAATGAGGTAATGGACGTGGATGCTGTTGGTTGAATTCTGGGTGTTGCCAGGACTGGCGCAGGAGGAATGCCCAGGGGTTATTCAGGTGTAAGTTTCCCAAGAGGAAGATCATTCTCTTGTGAATCTTTCTCTCTGGCCCTAGATATGAAACTGTTCACAAGAGAAAAAGAGACAACATTGCTTTTTATGCCCTTGAGAACCCACTCCCTGCCCTGTGCTTCAAGGCAAAGCTGCAGACTACTGCCACAGCTCCTGGGAACTCCCACTCTGACACACTTGAGACCACCTGACTGATCCTTACAACCCCCAGGAAGAGCATTTTTGAAGGTTCCTCCAGCTTTGCAGCCTTTTCATGTTCAGTCAGTCCCAGGGAAGCCCTGGAATTAGTTAAGAATGAAGGCCTTTGCCAAGTAGAGGGACAAAGTTGGTCTGGTGGTCTGAGTGGACCCCCAAGTGTGAGCATCCTCCTAGGGCCAGCTGTCTAGGCTCCCTGGGTCCTTAGTGCATCCTCAGGTCCCTTCTGACCAGGGCCATGGTTGGAATTTCAAAGCTGGAGGCCACTGTGAGTGTGTCACGCCCAATCACATATGACTTCCTAGTGGAGAAAACCGAGGGCCATGGAAGTCCTACTTATAGTCTGAGGTTTGTAAGCAGCAAGTTGTCACAGCTGGTCTTGGTCCCCCAGTCCCTTCTAGGTGCCTGTCCCCTGGGTGGGTGAGCAGTGTTTCCGCACTTCCTTCTCCTGTAAGTATGTCCTGCCCTGGGCAACCTGCCCCAGGTGTCCTTCATTCTTGTCTTGCTTTTTCTTCATTCTTATCAGCATTTGCTGATACAGATGTGAAAAGTTCACTCCTCGTCCTTTCCTGAGTTGCTCAGATGAACAAATCTCTGCGTCTCAGACAATTGTCTCTGAAATGGCAGGATTTCAGCCCCTATGATATGGTTAAGGAGGGCAGATGATTTGATCTTTTAGTAAAAATTGTACTCTATAATCTTTTTTTTTTTTTTTTTTTTTTTTTTTTTTTTTTTTTTTGCGGTGCTGGGGTTAAACCAAGGACCTTGTGTATGCGAGGCAAGCACTCTACCGACTGAGCTACATCCCCAGCCCCTGTACTCTATAAATTTCCTCCTTTTTTACTCTATCTTGGTTCTACAAAAATTCAAGGTAACTATTACATCATATTTTTAGAAGAATGACAAACTGCAATAAAAATAACAAATCAGAACCAAGAAAATGTAAATAGGGCAGGAAGTTAGGATTGGTGGGATAAAAAAAACACTGAGATACCAATCATAAGGTTTTATGGTATTTCTATAGTTCAGCTATCCATGAGCTCCCTGATAGCCAAGGAGACAAGAGAGATATGGTCCATTACAGAGTGCTTATAGCCAGCAAGGAACAGAGATCTAGGTTCCTTGCAGGAAGCGAAAGGTTGCTTGAAAAGAAACTTTCCCATGTGGAACTTCAGTCAGGGGCAGTAATGATGCAGAGATCATCTATGTCTTCAATGACATTCCTCTAGCAAATGCAGTAATTGATTTTTGTTAGTGGAAGATCACAATTCAGCAAAGGTTAGCAGTCAAATCCCTCCTTTGACTCAGGCTGAGAGTAGGGAAGGCAGGGAAATCTTATTTTACTAAGTGACAGTCAACAGGGTGGCCATATAAGATATCATCCAAACTGGGACCTGCTGATAACTATAGAAGGACCACAGGAATAAATGTTTACCTGAGAGGACAAATGTTTACCCTTACAATTCCTATATACCCGATGTGGAAACCAGGCTCAATGCTAACTCCCTCTGGTCATCTGGTATAAACTTTGGATCTTTGCTGTGAGGACCAAAATTACATTCTGGTCTCTTATGGGGCACTAGATGTTGGACTAGTCCAACCCCCTCACTTAGATGAAGAGACTTAGGGCTGAAGATGATAGGATTTGCCTTGAAAATCACAGAGTAATGGTGGCAGAGCTGTAACCAAACTGAGCCCTGGGAGCCCCCAGCCAGGCTCATCTCTCCCCCATCAATTGATAACATTCCCTGTGGCTTCTGTGTGGCTAAGCAGTGCAGTCGATGGCTGTCTGTTCTAGGGAAGCAGCAGCATGACCCCAGGCGACATCCCTGTGTTCACAGTGAGGAGCGTCAGGGTGTCCAGAGTCTGAATAGCAGCACTGGCCTTTCAACTGATCTCACCGTGTCTACTGGATGGGAGAAGCTGGGTGCTTCCTGGGGCAGCCCATGCTGATGGCATCACCCCACCTCACTTACCCAAGCCAAGGTGGGCAGAAGAGCTGAGCCATATAAATTCAGACAGGGTGGACCTCATCTACAGTTGTAGTCAGGTGGGGGGAGAACTTCTCTCTGTTCTGGGTCAGGCCTCCAGGCCTGGCTGCGCCTCTGTGTACATTGGGAGGTGGGGAGAGGTCTTGTGGGGAGAGGTCTCTGGGTTCTGTATAACAAAGGGTTGACTTTGCTTTTGTGTAAAGATCTCAAAGCAACCCCAAACACTGGCAAGTGGTAAGCTTGGCTTCTTCCAATGGGTGGATGGATCCTGCGACATGATGGGTGGTGCAATGACCATCTAGTGGGGGTCAGTTGGCCAAGGGGGACCTTACTTTGTCTGGTCCTGTGTTTCCCCTTCACGAAGCTACAGGCTCTCCAGGGGCAAGAAGCCCCCAGTGGCTGAAGCTCCATGTCATTCCCAGGGCCAGGTGTGAGGGGCAGGGTGAATGAGGGAATAGTCAGGTGACTACTGAGTCATCGGGTGACTCACTGGGCCGGTAGTGCCTACCTAGGGTCAGCATCAAGCCTACACTTGTGAGCTGGGCCTGGTGCTTCTCCATGGAGGGGTCTCCTTCTGACACCCCTGGGAGAGGAGTCACAAGGGGGACTCAGCACTGTGGCTTTGAGAATGCAGAGTCAGTGAGGTCTGTGAGCTGGGCCACCCTTCATTCTGCATATAGGGCACCTGGGATATAGTGGCAAGGACTGGCCCAGGGCTGGTCCTCTTACCCAGGGCCAGTGTGCTCTGCCATTCTACTCCACCACAGCATGACAAATGCAAGTTGATTGATACTAGGGGCCATGGGAGGGGACAGCTGGGGTGCAGGTGCAGATGCTGGAGAAGCTGCAACACCTAAGACCTTGGGGCATGCTGCCATTCAGATGCAGCCTGAGCAGGCGTTCACTATCTCTTCAACTCCTTTAGGAAGACCACGCTTGCACTGTGACCAAGACACTGAGAAAATGGGTCTTTCCTACTTTCTGTGGTTCTGAGACTGTGTGTGTGTGAAATTTTAATGTAAGTCTGAATGACAAAGAAAACTCTGCTTCTCCAGGGTCACCTATAAAATGTCACCTATAAAAGTCACCAGAAACATGGGGTCAGAACCTTAAGGTTTCCCTTTCAGGCCAACAGGGGTCTAAACCTCAGTCCACAGAGAGGACAGATGTCCTCTGCGGATGATGTCAAAATGGCGGCAGGGTCTACATTGCCTGCCACTAAGGCCACAGCCCCCAGAGAGCTGCAGCTTAGAAGCCAGCTTACGACCATGAGGAGAACTTGAGCTTCAACCACCATCTGGTTAACATATCATGTCATTTCCAGAAGCTTCCAGAAGTTTCCAAAGGCCTAGCCATTGGAACAACCCAACAGGGAAGAGGGCAGGGCTTGCTAGGGCTGGAGCCACAAAGCCTTTGAGGGAGGAGCCAACAGACTCAAGGCAAGGCAGTGTGATGCCCAAAGCCAAACTATAAATCACCTCCTGCAACCAAGTGTTGGTACCACATGGCCAGAGCCCACAGTAGACACCCTGGGGCCTTTAGGAGGTGGAGCTGGGAGATGGGCTCTATCAGGTGGACAATGTCACCAGACCTGGCAGGAGACCAGCTGGACTGTGCCTCCAGCTCTAGGCTGAGGAGCTTGGGCCACTTGCCAAGTAAGATAAAGCTGTGCCAAGATGGGGACAGGGGCCCCATGCCCAGGTCACTGTTAGATGAATTTGGCCCCAGAATTGTGGGACTTAACAAAGTTCTTTGCTTGTAATTTACTGACATACAAACTAATCCCCCAATATACCAGAATCTTCTCAAAAATTTAACTGACAGTAATAAAGCATATTGATCTCAAAATGCCAGGAAAATAAATCTTCCTCCTAACTCCGATAGCTGGGGACCCAGGGCACAGGGCCACAGGCTGGATAGGAGGTAGTAGTTAATATTCTTACTTAACAACCCAACAACAAAACCAGTGTCTTCTCTAAGAAGCTCTGTATGCAATGATGTGTGTGTGTTCATGTGCAAGACCCAACTCTTCACCTGCAAAGAAAAGTAAAAGTGACCGCGGGCTCAGATGGTGGCAAGACAGGGAAGACAGGAGGATATGGTTCTAGAGATACACAGGGAGAAGTGAGTGGTCAGGGAGCTTTAGAACAAAGTCTGGGCAAAGAGAGTGGCCAAGGTTGAAGGTGGGAAATGGGGGAAAAAAAAAGGTGGCTGTGAATGGGAAACATGACTATCTATTTGTCTTTCTTTTAGTAACCAAAGTCCACCTCAGGGCTGGGGGTGTAGCTCAGTGGTAGAGCACTTGCCTACTCTGCATGAGGCCCTAGGTTACCAAAACCAAAACCAAAACTAAAGCAAAACTCTACCTGAGCTTTGGCTGGGTCTAGGGCTGGCTAGCTAGAGCCTGTATTTCCCAGCCTCCCTTGCAGCTAGATATGGCCAAGGTGCTGTATACAATTTCTAGGTCATGGCTGGCAGGTCAAGCGCTTGCCTTCCATTTGCCCATTTTCTCAGGAAAGAACACCATGTGGTGGTGGTGGTGAGTGAACACTGACCACACAGACAAGCGCGTCACCCGAAGGCATGGTGGGATAAGACTGGATGACAATGAGAAGCCAAAACATCTGCTCCAGAGAGAAATACATCTTCCATCTGTTGAAACCAGCTACTTGGCCCCTTGGTGCAGCTGAACAAATACACCAACTCATGCTGGATTGGAGTGTGATGCTGGTCTCTGGAAGGCTGCACCTCTGCAGAGCTGTTTCCAGATTCTAGAGGCTGCCTGCATCCTGGGGCTGGTGGCTTCCTTCCATCTTCAAAGCCACATCATCTCACATTGTTTTATTCTAATCCTGACTACTCCACTTCCCTCTTTCAATTATGCATTTTGAGATTAGGTTGGATTCATCCAGGATAATTCCTCCTGAGATCCTCAACTTAATCACAACCACAAAGTCCCATTGCCATGACAGGCAAGACAGTCACAGGTTCCTGGAATCGTAGGTGGCTGTCTTGGGGGCTACTATTCTGTTTACCACAATGGGATCTTATTTTTTTTTAAAATCTCTATTTCTTGGTTTCTAGTAAGGCTTAGCATTTTTATGTAAACTTATTCATCAATTATTTCATCTAGGAGGTTATTTTTCTCATTCTTTTTAATGTTTCTAATGGAGCATATTTTGTTTTATATTGTTATAGATTCATATTTTATGTGAATCATATTTTCTTATGGGTTTACATAAACTGTTGCTATTGGGGATATCAATCTTTTACATCTAGGTTGGCAATATTTTCTCCTTATTTACTTATCATTAGTGTTCAACACAGCTGTACAGAATATTTTTGTCTCTATGTGGCCAACCATATTATTACTCTTTCTCTTTGTGACTTTAGGTTTCATGTCAAAGATTATTTTTTTGAATGTCACCCAATGGTTCCTTATAGTTCCTTTATGATTTTTTTTCTTTCTCTCCATTTTTCCTCTCCAGTACCATCTTGGCTCCGTCTGGCATTTACTTGGGTATAAGGTGTGAGGTACAGATAAAACTTTCAATTTTGTTGTCATTATATTGGCCCTAACACCATTATTGGATAGTCCATTCCCATCCCTACGCCCCATCCTAAGGTGCTGGGGCATCTGCTGAAAGCACAGATTCTAGTCTCATTCCAGATCCACTGAAATAGAATCTCTGGGGAATGGACCCCAGAATCTATATTTTTTTGTAAAACTCCCAATGCCAATCTGACACACACTATTCTACAGGGACACTAAGGAGATAGCTATGACTGCACTCTATGGCTAATCACCTTGCCTCTAGGTTTCCAGCCTCTCCCCCTCCCCTACCCACATTCACTGTGGGAAGAGAAACCTCTTCAATGGCCAGCCTCACCAGGGCTCCCTTTGTCAAGAACTCTCAATAGCTCCCCACCACAGACAGGTTCAGCCAGTGGCATTTCAGTCCTGTCATCACTGGGCCACCAACCCTCTCAGGCTTTCCATCTTGCCCTTACCTTTGAATCTTCCCTTACACCTTGCTGTTCCAGGGGAAGAACTCCCCAGAGGACTTGGGAGTGCTACCAGAAAGGAGGCAAGCTCGAGGTGGGCCCTGAATGATGGGAAGCCTCATCAAAGTTAGACTTGGGAGAAAAGGACTCAGGAGGGACAAATTGCCAGGCACTGGGAGACTCTTATTTAATTTCTCTTGAATGACCGACCACTGTGCTCCTACTTTTCTTCTTTACCTCCCACCCAACCCCAAGAGCTAGATGGGGCTTAGAATTTCTGTGACTGGTTGAAAAACATATTCTGTTCGTACATTGAGAAACCCTAAGTAAGTTTTGTCTGGATGGTGTTTGTTTTGTTTGTCTGGCCCAGGGACCAGCATGAAATGGATATCACTTGGAAAAATGTAATCTCCAGAAACACCTCTGTGAATAGCAGGAACACATCTCACAGTTCAGCCAAGCACAATGCAGCCAGAGCTCCACACTGCCAGACTTGCAGAGGCCTAGACTCACCTCTGGCTATTGTGTAACTCAGGTGAAGATGGTGTAAGCCAAGGTTCTCTGTCTGGACTGCACAACTGGACCCTTTGTGTCAGGACTGTTCCCAGGGAATTCACAGATGAGTTGATTTATTCCTCATAATAACCCTTCCAGTCAGGTACTATTATCATTCCCATTTTATAGATGAGGAAATAGGCACACAATCACAAAGCTGTTAAATAGGAGAGCCAGGTAACTTCTGCAGTGGAGACCCTCAGGGAAGCTGGGGTCCCACCACCTTTATAAACAGGACTCAGATTTGAGTCAAAATCCTAACACTGTGGTTAACCAAACACTTTTCCTAGCAGCCTTCCTTCCTACCAGGTGGGCTGGCCTTGTTAAGAGTATTATTTTTTCTTTCAACTGGAAAAAAATCTACAGCATTGAAGTCTTGCTCTCCATTGATACTGAAAATGAACTGAGATCTGGAAGAGCAGCCCTGCCTCATCAAGGGCATGTGGGAGACCACACGCTTGTGCTTAATTCATCTGCTAAGTTGTCTGTTGTTATATATCTAGTCATCTATCCACCCACCTATCTGGCCATTTATTTATATCTGCTTTCCCCCGTAAGGATTCAAAGAGGCTTTTGGACACTGGTGAGAACTCAGTGGGCATCTGTGAACTTAACTTGACCTGTTTATCTTCAGTGGTCCAGGGAGTTCTTGTGGGTGAAAGAATGTGAGGAAGAACAAAGCCTGAAATGAGAGCGGGGCCCGGGCACCTGTCTCCTGGCCATCTGTCTTCTGTCAGTGTTACATCAGTGCTGCCCAAGAAAGTCCTGGCTTGCACAGTGGCCGCCAGCTTGCCAGTCTCCAGCAGGTCTCTAGCTGTTCCTTTGACGGCATTTTGTTTCTAGCCAGGTGACAGTAGTACAAAAGCCATACCTGCCTTCAAGCTTCCTAGGTAGTTAAGGTTCTTCTGTCTACTATGATACCTACATGTGCATGCACACATGCTATAAAATAAACTATAGAAGGACAAATGACCAGGGAGATGGGTGACACTGTGTAAGCAAACAGCAGTCACAGAGAACACCTACAGTCTCCATCGTTCTTGTGTATGTGGCAGGATGAAATATAACTGCACTGGTAATGACACAGCTGTTTGAATAATCACTCTGCCACTCATTTCTTCATATATCAGTCTGCAATAATTACCTGGGCCTTCTCAATGCCAGGCCAGTAACATGAAAACAGATGTGACTTATAGAACAACCCAATTGAAAACAGCAAAAGCTAAAATGAATCAAACGTAACAGCTTTTAGAAGAAAACATATAGGGAAAGCCACAGGACATTGAATTTGGCAACAGATTTATTAGATGTGACACCAAAAGCACAGGGAACAAAAAGTTAAACATAGATAATTGGACTACATCAAAATTAATAACTTGTATGCATCAAAAGACAAAATGAACAGAGTGAAAAGCAGCTGACAGAATGCCAGAAAATATTTGTCATTTTGTATATCTGATAAGGGATTAATATGTAGAAAATATAAAGAACTCATACAACTCAACAACAACAACAAACAACCCAACTAAAAAATGAGCAAGGACTTAAACAACAATTTCTTTGAAGAGCTATGAGTGACCAACAAGCATATGGAAAGATGTTCAACATCACTAATGATTACGGACATCAAAATCAAAACCACAATACAATACCACCTCACGCTCATTAAGATGATAAAAAAAAGCATTGGCAAGGATATAGAGAAGTTTTGAAAACTTTGTATACTGTTGGTGGGAATGTAAAATGGTTCGGCTTCTATGGAAAACAGTGTGGTGGTTCCTCATTCAACATTGCATGACAATGTTAATGTGCTTAACCCTCCTGAACATAAATAGGATGGTAAGTTTGATGTGTATTTTACCACAGTTTTAAAATATGGCAAAAGACTTTAATAGCAATTTAAGAAAGACGTTGTCTAAATGGTCAGTAAGCACATGTCAGAAGTTTTTTCCCTATGTTTTCCTTAAGATTTTGTTTTGTGTTTAAGTCTTTAATCTATTTGGAATTGATTTTACTTATGGTGCAAGATAATGATTGAATTTCATTCTTTTTGCATGTGGAATCCAGTTTTCCCAGCACCATTTGTTAAAGAGACTATCTATCCTTTCTCATTGTGTTTTCTTCATAGTCTGGCTGAAGACAGGTTGGTTGTACATGTGTGGATTTATTTCTGGGATCTCTATTCTGTTTCATTGGTCTCTATACCTGTCTTATGTCAGTAGCACACTGTTTTGGTTACTGTAGCTTTGTCATATATTTTGAAATTAAAAAGTGTGATACCTCTAGCTTTGTTATTCTTTCTCAGGACTGATTTCAGCTAGCCAGAGCCTTTTGTGGTTCCATATTTATAAAATTGTTTTAAAATTCTATTTCCATAAAAAATTCCATTAGGAATTTTTATAAGGATTGAATTGAATCTGTAGATTGCTTTGGGTAGTATGGATATTTCAACAATACTTATTCTTTCAACCCATGCACAAAGATGTCTTCCCATTTAGGTATTTCTTGAATTTCTTTCATCAATGTTTTATAATTCTCAGTATACTCATCTTTTGCAGCCTTAGTTATGTTTATTCCTAAGTAGTTTAGTCTTTTTGGTACTATTGTAAATGACACTGTTTCCTAATTTCCTTTTCAGATAGTTCATTGTTATTATATAGAAATGCAACTGATTTCTGGATATTGATTTTGTATCCCCCAACATTATTAAATTTATTATTTCTAACAGTTGTTTTTACTAGAAATATTTAGGGATTTCTATAAATAAGATCATATTGTCTACAAACAGAGACAATTTTACTCCCCCCTTTTCCAATTTGGATGCCTTTGATTTTTTCTTCTTGCCTGATTGCTCTGGCAAGGACTTCCGGAACTATGTTTAGTAGAAGTGGCAAGAGTGGCCATCCTTGCCTTGTTGCTGATCTTAGAAGAAAATCTGAGTTTTTACCAATGAGTGTGATATTAGTGGTGAGCTTGTCATATACAGTCTTCATTTAGTTGCAACACTTCTGGTGCTAATTTGCTAAGAATGTCTTTCTTTCTTTCTTTCTTTTTAATCATGAAAGGTGTTGAATTTTTTAAAATGTTTTCCCTGTATCTGTTGAAATGATCATGTGACTGTTAGTCTTTATTTTGTTAATGTAGTATATCACACTTACTGTTTTCATATGTTAAAACAACTTTGCATCCTAGAAATGCATCCTATTTGGTCATGATATGATATTTTTTTTGTTGTTATTTATTTATTTATTCATAATGCGCAAGTATATCATCTTTTTACATACAACTGCTTGTATACAAAGTATATAAGTACCACTCAGATCTTTAATCATGCATTTAGGATAGTGATATCCATCTCATTCAACCACCATTTTTCCCCCCTTCTCCCCGCCTGCTCCCTCCCTTGCCCTCCCTTTCCTTTGACCATTCTAGTGTTCCTCTAATCATGATATGATATTCTTTTACTGTCACCGGGTTTGATTTGCTTGTATTTTGTTGAGGATTTTACATCTATATTCATCAGGAATGTTGGCCTGTAGTTTTCCTTTTTTTGTGGCATCTTAGTTTGGTTTTAGTATCAGAGTATGGTGGCCTCAAAATGACTTTGAAAATATTCTTCCCTCTTCAAGTCTTTGGTAGAACTCCAAAAGGATTGATGTTAATTCTTCTTTAAATGTTTGTTAGAATTCACCAGGGAAGTCGTTTAGTCTTGTACTTTTCTTTGTTAGGAGGTTTTTGATTACTGATTCAATCTCCAGTCTTTTTTTTCCTTCATGATCTTATTTTTTTAGACTTTCACTTCTTCATGATTTGGTCAGAGTAGACTGTATTTTTCCGTTGTATTTTTTCCATTTTTTTAAGGTTATCCAACTTTTTGACATGAAATTGTTCATAGTAAACTCTCTTACAATCCTTTTTACTTCTCTGGCATCAGTTGTAATGTCTCTTCTTTAATTTTTGATTAAAGAGTATTTTCTCTTTCTTCTTTTTTTTTTTTCTTAGTCTAGCTAAGGGTTTGTCAACTTTATCTATTCAAAAGACCAACTCTTGGTTTCATTGTGTATTTTTCCAATTATTTTTTTATTTTCTATTTGTTCATTTCTTCTCTAATGTATGTTATTTTCTTCCTTCTGCTAACCTTGGGCTTAGCTTGTTATCCTTTTTGTAGCTCCTTGGGGGATGAAGTTAGGTTGCTTATTTAAGATCTTTCTACTTTTTAATGTAGTTATTCATTACTATGAATCTCCCTCTTACTAACTGCAGCTTTTGCTGGATCCCTTAAGTTGTAGTAGGTTGTGTTTTCATTTTCATTTGTCTTGAGTTATTTTCTAATTTCCTTTTTGATTTCTTCTTTGAACCAATGATAGAATTTTTTATTTGTGAATTTTCTTATTTTCCTTCTGCTATTGATTGCTTCTGTTATGGTTAGAAAAGATGCTTGGTATGACATCAGTCTTCTTAAATTTGTTAAGACTTGTTTTACAACCACATGTGATCCATCCTGGAGAAAAGATGCATGACACCTGACAAGAACAAAGATTTTGCTGCTGTTGGGTGGAATGCCATATCTATCTCTCTCTCTCTATCTCTGTAGGTCTGTTTTGTAATATTAATTTGTTTCTTTACAGATCTCCTGTATGGACATTCTATCATTATTGAAAGTGGGATACTGAAGGACATGAAGAGATGCTCAATATGATTATTCATTAGGGAAATGTAAGCGATGTCCATCACACGTTCATAAGAACAACAAGCATGAAGCAAACAAAACAATACCAAGGATGGCAAGATGGTAGAGCAATTGGAACTCTTCTTGTACATCACTAGTAGGAAGGTAAACACAACCATTTGGACAACCAATTGGCAAAACCTAATGCCAAATAAACACCTACCCTCTGATCCAGAAATTCTACTTCTGAGGATATATCCTACAGAAATGCACGTGTTTGTCTGCCAAAAACCACTAACAAAAATGTTTATAACAGCTTTACTCATAATAGCAAAAACCTGGAAACAACCCAAATACCAACAACAAATAGAATGGGTAAATAAATTGTAATATGCTTGCATAAGAATTGTTAACTAGTATATCATAATAAAAAGAGATCAAAGTACAGCTACAGACAAAATTGTGTGTTTTAGAGATGTAATAATAAACAGTCATTCAGATGCATTCAACTATATGATTCTGTTTAGTTGGCTTAAGTATAGGTAGAACCTATTTTATGGGCAGAATCTATTTTATAATGATTAGTCTGGTGGGGCAGATGGGTATTAACTAGGAAGCCACATTCTGGGGTGATAGAAATGTCTTACATCTTGATATGTGTGTGGGGGGGGGTACAAGGCATATGTGTATGTGTGCATACATGTATGCATGTACACACATATATAAAAAAACTATTGTAGGGGTACACTTCCTTGTGTATGTAATTGTTGTGTATGTTCTACCTCAACTTGGAAAATGACATGGACTTGGCTCTTGAAAACTACAAAGCCTATAAGGAGAGAGACACAAACAAAAACAGACAATAAGCTGTGGAAGATGCCATGCTGGAAACAGGTTCCAAGTACATTCTGGGGGCTGGTTGAACAGGGTCGGGAGGACAGCTCACTTGGTTGGTTTTAGAAACATGGACACTGGGCTCTGAAGGATGAGTGGGCTTGTACCAAGCAGAAAAGGGTACTAACATGGGGGAGACAAGATGATGTGGGGGGATTCTGAGCAGGAGAGAACGCAGGTGGTTCAGGTGGTTAGAACGTTGGGTATGCAGGAGTTACATCAGGAGTGGGAGACGGGGCTGAGAACATGAATCGCGTCAGCTTTCCCATCTGTTTAAATGAGCAGCCCAGAAACATTTGTTGAGTGAAGGAATGAGCCTTCTCACAGTCATGATGCATCTGCTGTCGGGAATCACAGGACAGATGTGTTTGGATGGAAGCAAGCACTGATGGGATACAGTACTGGTGTGGTTGTGGAGTCTGTTTCCTCTAAAATTGTTAGAAGTCTGATGTATTTAAGCCCTAAAATTCCAAACCATCCTCACTGGGTTTTGGTACTGCAGTGAAACTCAGGGAATTTTTGCATTTACACTCTCCCCCAACTTTCTTCCACTCCATCTCACAATTTTATATTTGGTAGTTCTGACACTTGCCTTTAGCATCTTCAAATAATATACATAACTTGTTATTTCTTGGTCTGTCAATTTGAGACACTGTCTATTTGTGTCCTTCTAGGAACAATGAAATTTGCACATTCCCTTCTTTCCTTCCATTTTCAAATTTTTGTTAGTTTTATATTATTCCTCTTACCTTGTCAAGTTTTACAACATTCACATTCTCTTCTAAATTACAATTTAGTCAAAAGGTTAATTCTAAAAAGTGAAGCTAATAAGCAATAAGATGGTGATGCTATCATTCCCAGTTGGTATGAATGAACCCAAGAGAAAGATAGGTAATTTCACACTACTGCAACTGTCTCAAGAAAAATGTGCAGCTTCCTTCACTTCTTGAATCTCATGCCATCAGCTTTTTGGATTCTCTTTTTGATTGATAGAAATAATTCTAAGAGGTTTTATTTTCTTCCAGAAAATATAAGTGACTGAGTGATAAACTTTCTGAATTCTCACACATGAAAAGTCTTTACTTTGTATTCAGAGTCTGACAGGATCCGACTCTTTTGATCACTGTCCTCCAGCGTTTTTGAAAACACTGCCCCAATGTAATCGAGCAGGTTGTGTGGCTGATGAGAAATTCTGATGTAAGTTTTGATCCTCTCTGGATTTTTTTTAAGCTTTGATGTTCTGAAATTTCACTAAGATGGGCCTAAACATTCATTTTACTAAGTCCTATCCTGAGTTCAGTGTGTTCTTTCTATTCTAAAATCTGTTTCTTCAACTCATGGGAAATTTCTTTGGTTATATCTTTGACTATTTCTACCCATTCTTCCTCCCAACCTTCCACCACTGTCTGTGGTACCTTGCTAAAATTTCCACCAGCACAAAAGAAGGGAAAAAAGATATTGGTTAAAAACACTAATGACATGGGGCACCCTGTGAGGTATTTGTTTTATTTCTCTGACATATTTATCCTGCAGTGTAACAAGGGGGTAACTATGATGGGGTCTTTGTAAGAAGGTAAAGGATGGAGATGATAAGACTCCCAGTATGGGCTATGTAGGGAAAGCCAGCCAGGGATCTCTGCCATTACCAAAGAAAGATGTTCTCCGCGGTGAGCATAATGGTGTATTCACATGAGACAGGGCTGCCAACACTCCCCTGCTTGCTTCCTATCTTACACCGAGTCTGCCAGAGTTGGCTGGAACTTCTTCACTCAGCCTCTCCCAGACCCAGGTGTATGATTTTTTTCTTTTCTGTTTGAGGGTTTTTCCTGTTGCCCCAACTGGCCTTCAACTTCTGCCTGAGCTCCTAGGCTCAAGTGATCCTCCAGTCTTAGCCTCCTAACTGCTGGGACAGACATGCCACCACTTAGCTCCTATGACTTTCCTCAGAGCATTTCCTGGAATTTGGCCTGCCTCTTTGTGTGGCAAGTTGGGAAGGGTTGAACTTTACTGGATCCTCTCAAGAGATCTTTAGGGAAGAAGGCTGGTAGTCAGTCCTGCTCTTTGTTTTGTTGGCTCTTGGTGTGAACTATGCTTAGCTTTTCTTGGATAAAAATCACTCAGATTTCTGGGGTCCTGGCCTACAGTGTTTTCTGCTCTGATTCTTTGTCTCTGCAGTCTTGTGGGCATTCTATCTTCCTTAGATTTATGAAAATTTTCGGTCCATGGATGGTTTCCTATCTTGTTGTCCAAAGCTATTAGGATATCATCCTTTCAAAAATGCCTTATTCTGTCATCAGAATGATTCCTCGGGGCAAGCTGGAGGTGGGACACTTGTGCTCCATGAGTGGGGAAGTCACGACTCCTTTCTGAGAGACTGATATCCTTTCCAGAATACTGACATCAGAGGGAAGATGGGCCCTTCCAGGGGAGGGACATCATCTCCAAGCTCCAAGCTCCATGGCATCCGTCCCACTGAGAGTGCACTTGGTACCCTGAATCAGGGACCAACGAGGCAGCAGAGTCCACCCAGTTCTGCTGAGGGCAGGACCGGCTGGCCTTGATCTGAGCAGTCTGGTGGTCCATGGACCAGTCAGTGACTGGACTGTTCAAGGTGGCAGCTGCTGTGTGGCACCTGGCAGGTTGTATCTTCCTCTCTCTGACTGGGGAGGGCCTTTGGAGATGGCTGATTAGCCAACTCCTTGCACTCTGTCAATCATAAGAGCTAAGAGTCAGCAATCTGTCTACACCAAGGGTGCCAGGAGAAAGGGGCTCCATATTACCCACTAGAGGCTGCCTCAGGGTTGTCTCCAACCCATAATGACTCCCCTTCTTAAGACCCTTCAAGGCACCCCTCATCTCCATGGGTTCTGCCTGAATCTCCAGTTTTCTCCACCACCCCACCCCACCCCAATTTATGTAAGCCTTTCCCATAGCCTGAAATGTTCTTTCCCTCCTAGACATGTGGCAAACTCCACAATGTCCTTCAAACCCACCTGTGATGGTTAATCTTATATGTCAACTTGGCTAGGCCAGGGACCCAAACATTTAGTCAAAAGATAATTCCAGAAGTTTCTGTGAAGGCTTTTAAAGAAGAGATGAACTTATCTGTAGGCTTTGCACAAAACAGAATACCTTCTATAATGTGGATGGGCCTCATGCAATCAGTTGATAGTCTTAATAGAAAAAGACTGACTTCCCCAGAAAAGGATGGTAATTTTGCTAGCAGTCCACCTCTGGACTCTGCAATGCCCCCTGAGTCTCCAGCTGCTGGCCTGCCCTGCAGATTCTGGACTTGGCAAGCCTCACAAGATCTCTTTCTCTCTTCTTCCCTTTCTCCCTCGGCCCCTCCCATGACCGCTTTGAGAATTGTTGAGTTTTAAGTGCTTAGCATGGTATCTGGTATATAGTGCTCAATAATGTCATTGCTTCATGTCATTATCCCAGTTGCTCCATAGTTTTTCTCTGTAACAAGATATAATTCATCTTTCTTAAACCACCAGTCCCTTTGCCAAAGAATAGCTCCTGTTTTATTTTATTGGTGGTGCTGGGGATCAAACTCACATGCTAGGCAAGCCCTCTGCCACTGAGCCACACCCTCAGCTCATCTTTCCTTGTATCTACATGGTGTGTGTGTGTGTGTGTGTGTGTGTGTCTCCTGTTGGTTGTGTTTCCCCTGGAGAACCCTGACTAACACACTGCTCCAGGCTTCAGTCCCTCCAAGAACATGCCATGACCCTCCACTCAGCCAGGCACCTCTGGACCCGAGGCATGTCACTCCTATTACATGTCTTACACTGTGTTGTAACTTGTTCGTTTCCAGGATTCTCTCCCCCTAAGCGATGCTGTACTTCTAGGCCAAGGAGCCTGTCTGATTCACCACTACATCCCAGCACCTAGCGGAGGCAGGAGCACAGATGGTGCCTAACAATTAGCATCTGGTGGGTGAAACTGTGAGAAGAAGAGAGGACTACGGCTGGAGGGCTAGGGGTGTTGTCCTGGGTGGAGGGAGGGGATTTTTGTCAACTCTCTTGAAAGGGACCCTATAAAAGGGCCCAGAGAAGGACAAATAACCAGTCCCTGAAAATCTGGGTCACCATGACATTCTAAATCAGGTCACCAACAACAACGAGGCATCCTCCTCAGGACTCCTTTCCCAAGTGACCCAAGTGGCCCACCAGTTTCCATTAGTTTAGGGGAGGACCCACAGGTCAGTCTAGCTCCTGAGGCCCACCAGGGAGCCTGATTAAATTCAATAAATTCTGAATTCCAGTCCAATTTCTGGCCAGAAATTCTCACTTCAGTTCCTCATTTGGGTCTTCCTTCATTGACAACCAACTGAGCTCTAAAAGCCCTTGGGGAACACACTGTGTCTTCTAGGGCAGCCACTGTTGGTTTTCTTAAAGCTTTCTCTCTGGACTCATTGAGCAAGAAGTTGTCCAATATGATGATATTCTGAGGCTGCCTTACAAAATAAATAAATAAAGATATATGATATGTATAAATAATCAATACACTACATATTATATTAATATATATTACATATAAATAATTTATATATACATATGTATTCTTGCAATTCACACATCCTTTTTCCATCCAGGTGATTTTGAAAATTCTACCCTGGCAGAAGGTCTTGGGCTAGGGGCATGGAGTTGAATACGGGCCCTTTGGGAATCACCGCTCCATGCTTCTCAATGTTCCAGGCACAGTTGGCTGTTGTCCGTTGTGTTTTGAACAAGTGAACGGGTGAATAGACAAATGCTAACTCGATGGATCAGAGCGTAACCCCAGTTCCTCCTCTAGGACAAGCTGAAGTCAGGTGCATTTAATTCAGAAAAGACGGAGAAGATCCAGAAGAAAAAAATAAGCAAATTGGCAAAAGACTGGTGGTATGAGTTGCACCTTGTGACAGAGACCAACTGCACAGCAACTGGGATATTAGCAAGAGTGTCTGCCATTATTGAGCACTGGTTGTATGCCAGGACTCTGGTAAGCATCTGAGGCCCACTGAAGGCTCAAAACAATCCTAAGAAGCAGGTAATGTTAACTCAGCTTTGCAGATGAGGAAGCTTAGGCATGGGAGGTCACATAACTTGCCCAGGGGCACATATTCAATTTAGCGTGGAGCTGGGAGTCCAGGAGGGCAGGTGCCTCCCAAGTGCAGGCTGTAATCACCTCCCAGATAGCCTCAAGGAAAGAAGGAAAAACTCAACTTCTCTTCAGGCCTGGGGAATCTCAAGACCCAGCTTTGCTACCTCACTGTGAAGCCTGTCTGAAAAAGAAGGTACTAACTACAGTTGAGTTCTGGGGGCTTTACCCACCCTGACATTCTGGATGCTTCTTCTCCCTAGCCTGGGACCCCAGCAGGCCTCCTTCTGGCCCTGACTGGGCCTCCCAACTAGGTCTGCACAGACATGGGCTCCCCCTTCTTGACATTCCAGGCTACGGCCACAGGACCGGACCTGGCCTCAACTTCCTGTCTAATTACCTGTGGATACTCTACCCTGTGTCCCATGCTCCCCCTCCAGCCTCCAACCTCCTGGTCCTTGCTCCTGCTGCCCAGTCCCTCTTCTTCCCTTCTTTGTCCACTCAAATCCTACATGCATCACTGTCAACTTCTCCCTGGGGCCTCCATTGCCCTTCCCCTGGGATGGGCTGCCCCGTCCCCCATTTCAGATAATACTTAACAATGATGACAAGAATATTGCCACCTTATATTAGTGCAGTGAGAGAGCTCATTCAACACCTCCCTGTTCACCATCTCATTTAATTCCACCCAAGTTCATCCCCTCAGAGAGAGGCGGTTGCTTCTTGCTCCCTCTGGTCCCTCACTGTCAACACACCGGACGTCACTTCATGGCTGAGGAGTTCCTCCAACAGACCTCTGGGAAGGGCCTTATCATTTCCTTGTACAGACCAGAGAACAGAGGCTGAGCAAGGTGGGAGGCACTGGGGCAGTGGAGCTGGCCTCCTTCTCTCAGTCACACTTCCTGGGGCCTCCTGGGCTCTTGGGTCCTGTCCAGGATCTGACTCACCTTCAAATTCCCCACCTGTCCTCAACCCGCACAAATGCTGCATCCTGAGCTCAGGGACCAAGAGAGCTTGTGGACATGAAAAATGAATTCACCATGGCCGGGCGTCGTCACCTCCTAAGTGCCCCACAGAGCTCCAGGACGCCGGCCCCTCCCACTCCGACCTTCAAGAGCCCGAAACCCTGCTGCCTGTGCCCTTCACCCAGGGCCTCAGGAGAACCTAGACACTGTGTTTCTTGTTTGTCTTGCCAGTGGCTGTCGCAGCCAGGCAGGGGTAATGCAGCTCCTCCTCCCAGAAGCAGCCCCGGGAGGCTCTGGGGCACCTGGAGAGGAACAAGGGGATGCCCTGGGGAGGGTGCGTGGAGGGTAGCCAGGAGGGCTGGGCCCTGAATCAGCCACCGGGCAAGTGTGTACTGGCTCCATCTCCTGGGATGCTAACTGCCTGCAGGGACTCCCTGCTCCCTTCCCCAGAACTCCAGATCTTTCTATCATGCCACATTGCTCTCTATGTGGGTTTCCCCATAGGTTTTGACCCAAGCGCAGAATTTCTTTTTCCCAAACTGGATCTGTCCAGGTCACTCATAGTGAGCCTCTCTTGTGGCAATGACAACTGCCAATATTTTATTTATTTATTTATGGTGGTACTGGGATTTAACCTGGGCACTCTACCACTGAGCTACATCCCAAGCCATTTTTATCTTATTTTGAAACGAGTTCTTGCTAAGTTGCCAAGGCTTGGCCTTGAACTAGCAATCCTCTTGCCTGGGCCTCCCAAATCACTGGGATTACAGGTGTGCACCAATTTGTCTGAATTTAAGTTTTATTTTTAATTGACACATAATTATTGTGCATATTTATGGGATACAGTGTGAAGTTTTGATACACATACATACAACGTAATGATCAAATTGGGGTATTCAGCTGGGTTTGGTAGCACACATCTATAATCCCAGTGGCTCAGGAGGCTGAGGCCAGCTTCAGCAAAAGCAGAGTGCTAAGCAACTCAGTGAGACCCTGTCTCTAAATAAAATACAAACTAGGGCTAGGGATGTGGCTCAGTGGTTGAGTGCCCCTGAGTTCACTCCCAGTACCTCCCCCACCCCAAAATTGGGGTATTTAACCTATCCATCACCTCAAGCATCTATCTTTTTATGGTGAGAACATTCAAAATTCTCTTTTGTGGCTATTCTGAAATACACAATACAAACCCTTGACTATGCAACAGAAAACCAGAATTGATTCCCCTTCTCTGTAACTTTGTACCTGCTGGCCACTTCCCCCTTCCTTCCCCAGCCCCTGGCAACCATTACTCTACTCTCGACTCCTCGGAGATAGACTATTTTCGATCCCACATAGGAGTGGAAACCACCAGCTCCTGACTGCTTATGAAGTGACTTGCGGGGCTGGGCTCCTGCTCTGCATCCCCTCGCTGAACTTTTTCATGTGTCCAACTTATAGCCACAGGTTTTAGAGGGCAGGGCTGTGTTTTGGTCACCTTCCTGTTCCCTGTGTCTGCATGCAGCGCATGAGTGAGTGAAGGAAGGGATGGAGGAGGAAGTATGGGGAGGGGGACACCTCTGTGGACAGTTTACAGAAGTTGCCTTCATGCCTTTCTGTAGAAAGGGGATGCTATTAAGTTTTGATCAGAATACAATAATCTGTTAACAAATAAATAAATTTCCTAAAATTGGACTGTCTCTCTCATAAACCTGTCTCTTTAGATGGTGTCTAGTCGTTTGCTTTCAGAAATATTGAGCTATAACTCACATGCCATAAAATCCACCCTTAATCACTAGTGTGATTTTTGGGTATGTTCACAAGGTTGTATAATCATTACCACTAACTCTAGAACATTTTTTATCATTCCAAGAAGAGACCCCTGCCCTTAGCAGTTACTCCACACTCCCCTCCCCGCAGGCCTGGCAGCCCCTGATTGATCCACCTTCTGTCTCTATGAATTTGCCTTCTCTGGACATTTTATATCAATGGAATCATACAGTATGAGGCCTTTTGTGTCTGGCTTCTTTCATTTAGCATAATGGAATTAGTCATTTGCTTTAACAACATCAGTGTCTCAGAGCATCCTGACCCTAGTAGCTCTGAGGTCGCAAGGCCTGTGAGATCATCACAGGAGCTGGCTGCTGCGAGCCATGGGGACAGCTTGGGGTCTGGCAGCAGGTATAGGGGACTGGCCAGTGCAGTCAGAAAAGTGTGGTCATGCCATGGGCAGTTTGGAGCCAGCAGCAGGACAGGAGTGGTTAGGCACCAGTGAAAGCATGGCCCTGCATTTGGAAAGTTCTTTGGGGACTGGGACCCCTAGGGAACAGCTGTCTGCAAACCTGGTTCTCTGGTGGAGAGACAGAGGTGTCAAAGGCCACCAGACCCTTCTGGGTCTGAAGGCAGAATTCCATTTCTCAGATGATTCCAAAGCTCAGCAGGTGTAGGGCTTGCTGACTCAGATCTGTGGATACGGAAAGGCAGTACCCACCTCACCTGCTCAGCACCCCGCCTAACGCAAGCATCCTTTCAGCAGGGAAGCGGCTCCTGGCAGGAAAACCCAACAAGCAAAGCTGAGCCAAGGCTGCTTGGGTCGTGGGCGGTTTGTGCGTGCACTGATGAATTAACTAGGTCATTCCCTTTACGTCTATTTTAACTTGCTTTATTCCACTGAGGATCTGTCCCCCCCACCCCCCGGGGAAGCACAAGACCCAAGGTCTAGACGCAAAGGGACACGAGAAGGTGAACAGGTGGCTAGAAAGCCCCACAGGCCTAAAGAAGGGAAGCACGGCTAGATGACATTCTCATTTTGCTGATGATGAACAGGCCGGTCCTTCAAAAAAACCAGAGTTCTTCTTGGCACTAATAGCTGAAGGCAATTTCTCTCTTGCAGTTTTGAGCAGGGACCTGTTCATGAAGTCATCCCTGCCGACACTTTCTGGATTCCCATGTGCAGGCTCTGAGCTGGGTATTTGGTTCTCTTAAGAATGCCCAGTAGGTCCACCGTGTAGGTCATTAGCTCCTATTTTTGATACTGTGCCATTTGGGGACCACCATTACAAGTGTTGTCAGAAATCTATGCCACCATATCATATGTTATTGGCCTAATATTCAAATTTACACTGACTTGAATCTGACTTGCTCAAACGTGGCCATGTCCTAAGCACTAAGGATCCTGGGTATGTCTGCCAATGCTATGTTTTTATTGAGGTAAATAAGTTAGTATTGAAGAATTTCACCCACACTCCCCCCAAGTCACCTCATGTTCTACAAGTGGTCTGTGTCCTGTACTTGGGAAAGAAGCCCTGCCCTGAGTCCCAGGTGTGCTGGGCATGGCACGGCCCATCATTTCCCTCAAAGGATGTTCGTCCTCACCTCCAGTTCCCGGAGAGTGCTGGGAGCCACGCCCTGGGCCAGGCCGGGTTGACCACCACACCACGGGAGAGAAGATCTGGAAGGACCATAGCAGTCCCTGGGTTAAACCCACGTTGGACAGATAACACAGGCCCCAGGAGGAGAAGGGCCTATCCCAAGACCCTAAAGCTAGAGACAGGGTGGGTGTTGGGATCCTGGCATCGTTTCCCTCACTGCCCAGATGGATGGGGACAGTTAGATGTGACCAAAGAGTGGATCTCACTGAAGGAGTCTCATAGGAAAGAACCATCAGCAGAGAGAGATGGGGTTGTAGCCAGCTCCACGGCCAGTCCGGTGAGGCAGGCTAAACCCAGCACCCAGGACTCTCTGCCTGGCGCATAGTAGGTGCCAGAAAATAACTGCAGGATGACAACTGCAAGTTCAGGATGTTGGCCGCCTCTGGGAAGGGAGGAAGGGCCTGAGATCACAGAGGATGCGGCAGGGCCTCACTGCATGGATGAGTTCGCTGGTGTTCATTATAAATCATCTATTTTGTAGTTATTTGGTTAAAATACTTCAAAAATTTCACATATGTGTTGAATACAGAAATAGCTCCAGGATCCCTTTACCAAGTGTATTTTTCTTTGCTAATGCAACACTCTGGACTCATCTTGAGGGGTTCTAACAAAGTGGGAGAAGTGGCTCTGATTTCTACAACAGCTTCACCCCAGCTGGGGTCTTCTCAGCCCGTCACTGATCTCTCCGTTCCCAAAGCCCATGACACCCAGGGGTGGATCTGAGCATGGTGTGACTGACCAAGGTGGCATCCATCTCAAATGGGGACATGGCATGGTTCTTGACGAAGCTCACGCAAACCGAGCCAAGCTAGGAAGTCACTTGGAGAACCTGCCCTGGAGCCCTGTCGTCCCACCAAGGATTGCCACCGGGGCAAGGAGCGTTCCCCTAAAATCAAGCCACCACCAATGCCTTTGCTCCCCACCTGCAGAAAGAAAATTGGCATATAAATCTTACAAAAGACAGGCTATTCCTTTCTGTCACATGTGAGGATGGGATGTGCTTTGAGATTGCCAGGGTGGACCCACAAAGTTGCAGAGTCTCAGGGCTTGAAGGGACCTCCAAAGGCTCTTTCTTGGGCTCCTATGAAACTCAAGTCTTCCTTAAGTCTACAGTCAGGAAGCCACTAACCACCTGGGGCAGTAGCAATTGCTTTTCCATCCCTCTCTCCCTCCCTGCCTTCTTTTCTTTCTTTCTTGGAGGATAGGGTTAAGACTGGGGATCATTTTTTTGTTTTTATAAAAATAGTATCACCCTGTGTACATTCCTCTGCACCTGGCTTTTCTCACAGACAGTCTTTCTAGGTCAAAGATCAACACGTTTTCAGCAGTTCTTATGTGCCAGGCACAGTTATAATCATGTCATATACATTGACTCAGTGACTCCTCTGAACAAGTCCATAGGGCAAACACCATTATAATCTCTACTTTACTGAAGAGGAGACTGATGGTCAGAGAAGCCATGCAAAGTAGTTTGTAAGTGGTGGACTCTAGAACCCTGCCCATGTGTCTCCAGACCCTGTATTCTTAGCCAGTGCACCATACTATCTTTCAACACAGACATAAAATATGTCTTGTCCTTGCTAATAGCTAATAGCCATGGTTTGGATCTAACACTTTCAAAATTTCCTTACTATTGAGTTTTTGTAGTTTTTCTAATTTTTCCCTGCTAGAATTTTGCAATAAACATCCTTTGTACACATATCTTACCAGACCAGTGCTATTGTTCCATATGCCAGATTCCCAGAAGTGGGACCATGGGTCACAGTGTATGTGTGTTTTGGGTTAAAATAGCCATGGGGCCTATTGTTTGAGGAATCTTCCTATTAGTGGGGCATGTGATTTTCACTCACTTGTTTTGATTCTGTCCCAAGAACCTCACGGAACTCCTCTGACCCTTCCTCTCCAGGACAACCCCTGGCAGGCTGTGGGCAGAGAATCAGCTTCTGAAGTGTTTTCTTGCCCATTTCCTCAGACGTTCCTCTGACAGCATGGGTGCCTGCCCTTGGAGGGGTCCAGAAGCCACAGAGGACAGCTCCCTGTGTCCCTTCCCCTCTACTGAAAGACACACTCAGGGAGGGATGGCATGTTTTCTGATACCAGCAGTGCAGGAGGAGACTTGGTCTAAGGAGGCAGGATTCAGAGTTCTGATTTCCAGCTCCCCGAAATCATACACACCCCTTCGTGGAGAAAAGGCCCTGTGGAGATAGGACGGACCAGCCAGATTCTACCCCTGCTCAATAATAAAAAGGAGCTCACTCTTCTGTTGAGGTGCCAATGACTCTGGAGATGGGCAGGCCTTCCAGCAGCTTCTAGCTGAGTGTCTTAGCCAGGCAATGACCAGGCCAGGCTCACATGCTGGGTGTGTGCAGCCCTGCCCCAGCTGGGAGCAGGGTCTCCAACTCGCTCTGCCGGCTGGTTCCTAGGAACTGTCTTACTAGAAAGGCACAGTGTAAATATTTTGCTAAGCAGCCAAGAGAGGAAACTTACCCAGGCTGAGCTGCCCGGTGCTGGGTGCTGGCCACGGACACAATGCTCAATGAGGGCCATTATCTGGGAAGGGAGGGCTGTTTGTTCCGCTGAGGGACGGTGCCAGAGCCCAGAGCCACCAGGCTTGCCACTCTGGCTGCCACACAGAAGAGTCTCCTTGCGCTCAGCAGACTCTGTGGTTATGCAATGCTGGGCCAGGAGGTTAACTCCCCGGCCGGGAGCCAGGCCCGCTCCTTCCTGCCTGAGCACGTCCATCTGAAAAGGCTCAAAATTGAGGGCCTCGGTGTTTGCAAAATATGCTCGGGCCCCAACCTGCTGGTCTCTTCCAAAGGGCTTAGTGTTGGGGAGCCGGTGTGCTCCTCCCTGTAGCCCCTGGCCCCTGCCCACCTGCCCAGGGGCCAGTGCTCTAGCCATAGCACTGCCCGCCACTTTATGGGTGCCACCCCTGGGTCACACTACCTTCTGCCTGGTTGCTTCTTTCTCCTCCTTTCTCTGTGGGCTGCACCTGGTCTAACTCCTTTCCTAAGCACACAGTCCACCCCACCTCCTCAGAGCCTTCCCTGGTCACCACAGCCCCAGAGACCTGGCCGGAAACCGTGGGCTTTCAAGCCAAAAGCAATCTTGGCAGTATCTATCCAAATGCCCCATTTTCCAGATAAGCAAATGGAGGCTGGGGAAGTTGATCAGCCCAGGAATGCGTCCCTGTGAATGTCAGCAAGCTGTCCTCTCCAGACCTTCCCTAGTGGCTCACATCCCGTCTCTCAGTGTGGGGTGCTGGCTGGCCCTCAGACGACAGCCAGGATCCAACTGCTCTCTGCAGCTCCTGCAGTTACTGCCCGGGTCTGGGGCATCACCTTCTGGTGACAGCATCACCCCCTGCAAGTGGTCTCCACACAGCAGCCAGGGCAAGCCCCAGCCTGCCTTGGAACTCCCGATTCCTTTCCTGGTGTCATCGTGTCACATACTATATGTCTTACTTAATATTTGTTTTATATACATTTATGTTTTTAATAATTCACAAAATAGTGTGTGTATGTGTATGTGTGTGTGTGTGTGTGTGTGTGTGTGTGTGTGTGGCATGTCTATTTTCCCCAGTAGAAGGTAACTCCAAGAGGCAGGTGTCACATTTTATCACCTGGGACAGTGCTTGGTACCTGATGTCCAACAGAGCTGAATTTAAGGATGATCTGCTTCTCTGAGGGCAGATGATGGTGTGACAGGGGTATCACTGTCACCAGTGTGTGTGTCAGGAGTGGGGGCGGAGTGGGACCCACAGAGGGAGAAGCTGGGAGGGAGGTCAGTAGGGAGGATGTTCGGATGCCATAGTTTTAGAGCCTGATTAGGGGAAATACCCAGACACTGGGCCTCAGTGTCCCCACAACAGCAAAGTCACACAGCTGGCCACAGAGAGGCCGCTTAGACAAGGTGGCTGGCCACACCCTCTCTGGGGTACCTTGAACTTGCGATCTATGAATCTCTGAGTGTCCAGCTCTCTGGTGGGTAACTCGTAGACACTGCTGGGTTTGGGCCTTGATTGGGTCCCTCTGAAAGAACTGCTCCCAAGGATGACTGTGTGTTGAATGAAGAGAGGGACAGCGGGAAGCTGGGTGCCAAGGCAGGAGAGGCGGGAGAGGAGGACAGATGAGCCGTGTGCCCACAGAGCCTGGACAGAGGCGGGATGGCAGGGCCTGTCCTG
Source organism: Tamias sibiricus (assembly GCA_025594165.1). NCBI lineage: Eukaryota > Metazoa > Chordata > Mammalia > Rodentia > Sciuridae > Tamias > Tamias sibiricus. The sequence goes on from CM046658.1 coordinate 35,121,321, forward strand.
ACAGGCGGGACAGGCCCTTCCAGTTCTCACCTGCGCCTGCTCACCTGCACCCAGGTGGCCTGGAGCACACGTCTCAAGCAAACAGAAACTCGTGACTTGGGTTTTATTGTGACTGACATTTTTATTTACCACGGCATGCTCCCTTTTAGGTAGGCTGGCTTTCTTCTAAAGAGGGGCCTACACTAAGCTCTGCAGGCAATCTGCAGCCCTCCCCCTTTCCCTGGGTGGGACCCCTGCACCCCACTCTGCTCCCACCTTTCAGGGCCCTTCTCTGACTTTCTCTGTAGTCCTTCCTTCCTAGGTGGGGGTGCTCTGTCCCCAGGCTTTGGTCCTTGATCCTCTGTGTTTCTGCATTTTCTTAGCAGCTCCCAGAGCTGCATGTGTGGCTTGCCTGCCCTGAATTCCACAGTCCCGTGTCCCCCGGCTGCTAGCCTATACCCGAGGGCCTAAGTCAACGTGCTTAGCACCCACTCACTTTCTTTGTCCCTCTGCGTGGGACCTTCATTACTTGAACTGTCAGGACTGCAACCCCAGAGCTGCCTCCGGATGGATCCCCTCTCCTTTCCTCATCCCTCCCAGTCCCCCATGCCCCTGCTGCCCACTGCCCCTTCCCTCCTCTGTTCAACAATCACCAACTAACCACCGGGTATCAGGCAGGGCATGTACCAGACTCAGCCCTCTACCTGTGACGCCTCAGAGACCATCCCTCCCAGAGACTGTGAGAGGAAGTCTCTTCCAGAATGAGTCGGCCCCACATCTGAACCACAGTGCGATGCTGGCTAAGTCACCTGCCATGGCTGAACTTGGGAGTCCTCATCTGCCCTCCAAGAAGGTTACTCATTCCTGTCTCACCTCTCCCCATTCTGGTAGGAGAGGCCCGTTCACCTGCTTCCTACAGGTGATGTTGATCTGAAAGATATTTATGGGCAGTGCCCACGGCCACTTCACAATCTTCTTCCTCTCACAGACTGTGGCCTCAACCCCCTTTGGCCTCCTGGCCTCCAGTCGGGACAGGACCCTGGAGTCTATATGTTAAGGAAACACCCCAAGTAACTCTGTTGTGGGGAAGGGTTGTGGACCACGCTTGGAGAAATTCTGGCAAATTCAGACAAAATCTAAACCCCCTCGCCATCCCACTCATTGAGGGACCCTGCCCTCAGGTATAGGTCCTATCTGTCCAGCAGCCACAGCCAGGCATTTCCTGGCCATGGAGAGCCCACCTGCTGCCCTCTCTCTGCAAGTCTCCTTCCCGCCCTGAATGGCCCAGATTCAAATGCCTTCTCCTGTCCACGAAGCTCAGAAACACCAGGTGTCACAGGCACCCCCAACAGACACACGGCCCGTCATTCCCGCCTGGGCTGCTGGAGGGCTCTTCCCCCATCACGCCCCAGCTTCCTACCCAGACCTCGACTCTCTGGGGGCTCACTGTGCACCCTGAGAACCCCCACGGTGTCCACTGGGGTTCCGAGAGCAGGAGAATCCCTGCCGGGACGGAAGCCGCCGAGGGTGGAAGTGCAGGCTGAGCACGTTGGAGAGTAGAAACAGAGGCAGGGTCGCAGGACCAGGCGGGGACAGGGAAGGAGAGCCCAGAGGAGGGAACAGCTCAGGGTGAAGGGAGGCGAGCAGCGGGAGGAAGAGGCCAGGAGCCAGTGGGAAGGCTCTGGGCCGGGAATGCTGAGCTAGGGGCTGCACTCCTCCCGGGGCCAGGGGTCGGCAAGAGCAGCCTCCGCCTGTTTTTGTCCCTAAGGTTTCTCTGGAGCACTGCCACGGCTACCTTTACCTATTGTCTACGGCTGCTTTCATGCTGTGACAGCAAAGTCACAAGAGAGACTGTATAGCTAACAAAGCTTAAAATGTTGACCATGTGGCCATCTAGGGTAAGTCTGCCCACCCCTGCCCTAGGTGTCTGAAGCAAGGGTGGATCTTCAGCAGGGGCGGCAGGGTCTGGTCTGTGTTTTACTTTCCTCTCACTTGGGGATGCGGAAAGGGCTGGAGTAAAGAAGCTGGGGGAGGGAAAGTGGTTGGAAGCCAGTACAGTTGTCCAGGTAGTAGACAGATGCTGACAACAATATTGTTGCTTTTTATTAAAAGAGATATTCAGAGTTGCTATGTGCCCATACTGATCTAAACCCTTTAGACATATGCCTTCATGTAATCTTCTTGATAGAGCTCGAGTTGTTATCCCCATGTTAGAGCTTTCGCACAGAGAGTTTAAGTAGCTTGCCCAAGGCCACACAGCAGAGCCAGGCTGCAAACTCAGTAGTCCACATCCAAGTTGGGGCCTCCACACCAAGCTCAAGGTCTTCGGGGTTGAGATGTTTGCTTGTTGACAATGCACTTGGAGCCTCCCTGAGAACTCACAGAACACGAGTCCTCTGAAGGAGAAAGTCTCCCCTGTGCCGAGCCAGGCAGGAAGTAGGAGGCAGAGTGTGGCTATTTTGGAGAAGCGACATGAAAAACCACGAAACTTCCTACCTGTCCTGTTTTGCTCCCATCTGTCCTCGGGAACAAGGCTGTCCCTCTCTCAGATAAAAAGGTGTCTCTCCCCACACAGTGGCTCTGCCACTGGTGCCGGGAGAGAGAGCACTAAGCTTAGCGCACATCTGCTATTTTTAAAGGACTACATAAACAAACAGGGCTATGTAAATAAGAAAAAAGGAGGTCATCCCTTTAAAATCTAAAAATGTCCCTTTTCTATGGGGTGAGCAGCAAAACCTCAGAAAAGACTGGGGCTTTTTTAATTCCCTTGAGGCCTCCTCCAGCCCAGAGTCACCCAAAGCCACCAGGCCTGATTCTCCCTCACAGCACCGCTGAGGGAAGGGCAGGTGACCAGGGCGCTGGGACTCGTGGGTTTCACTCCTGGCTCCGTGAGCTTCGCCTTGAATGCCTCATACCTCCGCCCCTCTCAGCAGCACCTCCGCAGGGCCCCGATGCTGGTCCCCATCCAGTCAATTTCCCAACTCACAGGCCTTCCAGTGAGGCCCCTGGCTCAGGATGCTAACCTGTCCTGTCCCCTCTGTGGTCTCTCCCTCTCCCCCAACCCACACTTGGGCCTGCTGAATGGCTGCCGAGGCCCTTGGCCTGGCCATTGGAAGAGACTTCTAGGCATCCCCCCGCCCCATTCCTCTGAACACGATCTAATCTTTCCCATTCTCCCCTGTACCATCTCTTCCAAGTTGATGGCTATAAGTCATCAAAGTAACCAGGGAGCTGAGGTTAGGTCTCGCCAGTGGCGAGAACACATCACAAGCCTCAGCAGGAGCTCATGTGGCCTCTGTGTTGCCTGAAATCTTTTCTCACCAGGGACTCCTCCCCCACCCTCCCCATGCTGTCCAGTGACTCCTGCCAACAGCCTGGTCTCCCCCCCACCCCCCCAGCCTCCCCTCACTTTCTCCTTTACTATCCTTAAGCAATGAAATGTGGTGGTGGTGGGGGGGGACTCTCATACACTGTGGATGGAAACATAAAGTAATACAACTACTATGAAATCCGTATGGAGGTTCCTCAAGAGACTAGGAAGGAAACCACCCGTGATCCAGCTGTCCAACCCCTTGGGATTCATCCAAAAGAACTCAGGGCAGCATACTCTAGCAATATCTGCATCCCACTGCACAGCAGGGCAATTAACAATAGCCACGTTATGGAACCAGCCTGGGTGTCCATCAACAGATGAACGGGTGAAGAAAGTGTAGTATGTATACACTACGGAGTTTTATTCAGCCCTAAAGAAAAGGAAATTACATCATTTGCAGGAGAATGGATGGAACAAGAGGGCAGCATATTACACAAAATAAATCAGACTCAGAAAGTCAAGGGTCATATGTTTGGGGGAGAAAAGGGATCTCGCGAAATTGGAAGAAAGATCAGCAGGGCAAAGGAGGGGGGTTGGGGGAGAGAGGAGGGGAAGGCAAGGGGGGACACTGAGGAATGAAACTAATCAAGTTACATTATGTGCATGTATAAATATGCCACAATGAATCCCAATATTATGTGTAATTATTATGCACCAATAAAAAATTTAAGAAGTCTTCATGAAAAAAAAAGAACCCCCAATATTTGCTGAAGGGTGTTTTTCAAATTGTGTTCCATGGAACTACTTCAGATGTTCTTCAACTGATATATGAGAATTTTATTCGAAAAATATAGTCTGACTCCTATTAATGCTGTAACAGAAAATGGACTCACATTCAAACACATTCCACAGCCAACTGTAACCCACTGAATGCAGCCAGCCAACAGGTGCTACCAGAGTAAGGGCAGACCCTGGACTGAGGTCTGGGTAGATCTTGAACTTCAGTGTTGAAATGTGTCTTCAGCCAGAAAAATGGGTTCCAGCTCTTTACTGGGCATTGTTGTGCTGTTGAAATTCAGGACTACGCCTGCTTGCATAAAACCACACAGGCAAGAATACACGGAAGCTTTCAATGATAAGACAATGCATTGCAAGGATCCTCACACAGGTGTCATAGATGGTTCTGGGGCTTCCTGTCTGCTTTCTGTTTATAATAAGAAGGGATTCAAGCAATCGTTGGAGACTGTCAGTGGTGCACACCAGAACTCTCTTCTACTCCTCCCTGGATACCTGGATAACATGGAGCTGAAGACCACCTTGTAGCTACAAGGTATGCTGTTGACAATTCACAGTGGTATTGATGTGACTTAGAATTCCTTAATACTGTGCAGCCAAGCCAAGCAAAACAAGAAAGAGAAGAGGAGCATCAGATGTTGTGGCTGGTAGAGCAATACAATGATTATCCAGGACACAGGTCAGCAAATTTTATCTGTGAAAGGCCAAATAGTAAATAGTTCTTGCTACAAGGGACTGAGGATCCCAAGCAGGCATGGATAACATGTAAATGAATGGTGTGACTGTGTTCCAATAAAACTTTATTTGCAAAATCAGGGGGCAGTCTGGATTTGGTTCACAAAGCAGTTTGTGGATTCCTGATTTGGAACTTCATATTTCAATGTTTTTATGCATCAGAGCTTTTATTCCATGAATATACTGTCATAATAAATACATGTTAAAGATTTAAACTTAAAGAATAGATGAACATTAATACGCGGCCACATTAATCTGTTTTATATATTGACATCCCAGGCAAGACCTGACTTTTAAAAATGGCTTCTCAGACAATAAAAGCTTGGAGACTACTAGCAGAGATGTTTGCTGCTGAGAAAATGCTTCCACGTCCGTTTTTGAATTAGCTTTGTCCTCCAGTCACTCATTCAGAAATCACATTTATTCTGGAGAAAGCCCCAGTTCAGGCACCTTCTGAAGAGGGGAGGTGTCTCTATGTCCTCCTTCCCTCAGATAACTGACAACACAGCGGTCCCCAGGCCTCGGGTGGTAGTGACAGAGCTCTCCCTCCCTGCAGTACACCTGCTGGCCTGGGCCAGTGCCCTCTACCTCCACAAAGGGACCAGGGGTCAGCCATGCCCACAATCACCTGGGTCCTCTAGCAGCACTGAGTCAGCACCCCATTAATCATGGCCGCTGTCTTCCCCAGGGAGAGCACGGGAAGGGGTGCTGGAACTGACAGCTCATTTCCTGCTCCTCTGCAGATGCCCCCTGCAGCTGGCAGAGCCCAGGTAGACAAAGAGAGTTTGGGTGAAGTAGGGGAGAGCAAATGCCTGGGCTGGGGAGGACCCCTGGGGGCAGTTCCCTCAGAGCTCTGCCTGCCTCCCTCCAAGGATGCTGCTTCTACTGCACACCTTGTAGGGTAACGCAGACCCTGCCCCAAGACAGCCGGGAGAGGAGACCCACAGAGTCCACTGTTTATACACAGAAGGAGACAAACAAATTGAAGTATAAGGAAAGGAGAAGTACAAGATGCCAAGGAGGGGGTCCTGTTCATTATGGTGCTATTTCTATTCAAATGTAGATATGACTAGGGGAGCATCATCTTTGAATCACAACTGCCTTTCTTCAGGAAGAATCTGGTGGTGGTGGGGGGGGAAGTGTTAGGTCTTATGCAGCCAGAGGTTCTGTTCCTTACTTGCTGTGTGACTTTCTTTAAATTACTGATCATCTCTGTGCTGTTTCCTCATTTGTACACAAGGAACAACAGGATCTACCTCCCTAGGTTCTCTGCAGGACTCAGACTCATCTGTAAAGTGCCAGGCCCTGTGGGCAGCAAGGGCTGATCCCTCGACTTCACTTGACTCAAGGAGCCTGTACTGGGACCAGGTGGTGGAGCACAGCAGCCATGTCACAGGGAGGGTAGGGGCCTAACTGCCTGCACCGGTGGTAGAAGACGGTGGGAAAGTGGGGAGTCCTTGCTATGTGTCTGGCCCTGTTCCATGGGCCTTGCCTGTACATTTGTATACAGTACCCCTGGGGGGTGGTGCCACTGCTAGCCTCACTTTGTAAGTAAGAAGGCTGAGACACAAAGAGGAGCACCTTGCTCCTGAAACCAATAAATACTGCACAAAACCTGTAACTGTCAGAGCTGGGATTTGAACTTGGGGAGAGGCTGAACTATCAAGCACCAAAATGGGGCTCAAATGCCCAGTTCTTCCTAGGGATCCGGGGGATGCTTGCTCTACCTCTGTGGGAGAAGTCTGGCCAAGGCCTGGGTCTGCTGGGCCCAGCTGTGCTGCAGAGCAGTGGGCAGAAGTGAACTCCACAGTCCACGCAGCCACAGAGATGCCACCTCTGAGGCACCTGAGGCCCCAGCCCTTATGCATAGTGAGATTTCTGCTCTCAAGGGACACGATGAGTCACTGTTCACAGCCAGCCAGGTTGGGAAATTCCCCTTGGACATCACAGCTATGCCCACAGACCCAAGCATAAGACAGGAGGGACATCTCCAGAGCCCCTGGAAGAAACTCCAAGTCCCCAACTTTAGCCACATGAGAATCCAAAAACAGATTCCTGCAGCTCAAGCCCCTGAAGTCGGATCCAGAGGGCATGGGAGTTCGGGGAATTCACTCTTCTCTCTTTTCTTCCTTTTTTAAAAACTAGCTCCCCAGGTAATTCTAATGCACTCCATACCAAACACCAAGGACTTGATCCTGACCCCAAAAGCTTTTTAATACCATATACGTAACCAGAGTCACAGCCTGACCACACCACCTATCTGAAGCACTAAATATACATTTAAATATATATTCCCAGACCAATCCAATTTGGATCTTTGGAGCTAGGGCCCTGGTACTGGAATTTCTGGGACTCTCTATGTGATGTTAACATGTGGCTAGGATTGAGGACCACTACTGCAAACCTAACGACCTTCCAATTCTTCCAACAGTGGGGCCTGGGGAGCTGACCTCCTGCCTTCAGGGGATACTGAACTCCTCTGACTGGGCAGTGGGTGGGTGGGGGAGGGCAGGAGAGGAAGAGGCTCTGGGAAGCAGGTACTGGACAGATGCATGGGCAGGCCTGGGTCCTCGAGAGGCCTTGTTGTGTCCTTCGCCGGGCACAGGATGGAAACTGCTCGACTGGGGGTAGCAGGACGGCAGTTTGGGGACAGCCTGGGGAGCCATGGCAGTGTTGGCACCTGAGGGCTCACTCTTGAACAAGCAGTTCTGAGAGCTTCCAGAGCTACCCGGAGGCATAAGGAAGGCAATGATAATCACGGCAGTAGCAACACATTTTAAGAAGAACGAAAACAAGCTCATGCTTCATCAAAATGGTGCCCAGCAAGCACATCCAGGCAGTGCTGTCTCCTACCTGTGCTGAAGGCACCACTTCCGGTGACCAAAACTAAAACGCTGTTCTCTTTGGAAGCCAGCGTTCATGTCCACTCCTGCTGCTGCCGCCTCCTCTCACACACCACTCTTCCCTCCGGAGGGGAGAGCGCGCCTGGCCAGTGTCTCTTGAGGCTGCTCCATGAACTACTCCAAGGCTGCTGGGTTTGTGTCTCGAATCCTGCAGGAAGTGGTTGAAAGCCATGGTCAAAGAGTTTTCTTGGTCAACTTCTTTAGACACAGAACAATTTCTTCCTGGTCCCAGGAGACCCAAGTCCCCAACCCAAGCTGCTCTTTTTGGTGCAGGGCCTGATTCCCATGTTTGGTTTAGTGACCCTGGAACCTGCCATGCGCTACCTGTACCCAACACTGTATTTCTCTGAGCCTTATTCTTTGCCTGTATTTTAGGTGGGAAACATCACAAGTTTCGGTCCCCTGGTGTACGGTTCTGCATACACTCCAGGACCAGGAATATCATGATGTGTAGGTTTTGTTACAGGGCACAGTAGATCTTCAAATGGGGAGATTATCTAGGTCTGAGCTAAGCAGGAAAGCCTTTTAAAAGAAGAGTTTTCTCTGCTTGTTAAGAGGAGAAAACCAGAGAGATTAGAATCATCAGGATTCGATGTGCCCTTGCTGACTTGAAGATAGAGGGGCTGTGGAGGAATGACCTGGAAGCAGCTTCTGGAAGCTGAGTGCCACCACCCCACTAACAACCAGCAGCCATAGCACCTCAGTCCTACAACCACAGGGAACTGTTATGTCAACATCAGGAATGAGATTGGAAAAGCAGAATCTTCTCCAGAGCTTCCAGATGAGACCTTAGCCCATCAAGACCTCCACGTCAGCCCTGAGCAGAGTCCAGCCCCTCTGTAAAGACTCTGACCTACAAACTGAGCCAATGAATGCATCTGGTGGGAAGCCACTAAATTAGAGGCAATTTTTACACAGCAAGAGAAAACAACCCCAGCCTACAAAAGTGACTCGAATTTGGGCATGGGTGAGGATTACCTCTAATCATGGATGTAAGAGCACATTGTATTCCTCAAGTCACCAAACAAAACAGAATGTTCAGGACCAAGAGAAGCCTGGGTCAGGGAAGGAGCAAAATGATTACTCAATAAATGAGCCTAGGCGTGAGCATCAGATTTCAATAATCAACTTAGCAGGCTATTTAAGGACCAAGTGAGAAAATACAGAGGAAAGTGCGTCCTAAAGCTGGAGTTGTTTTAGTCGAGTATGGCATGGCACTGCATCTGCTCTAGGCAGTGTGGTGTGATGGCTGGACTGTGGTTTCTAGGACCAGAATACCTGGGTTCAAGTCCCAATCCTTCTACTTATGACCTCTGCAGCTTTGGTAAGTTGCTGTGCCTGAAAAGGAGCTAAGACTAGCAGGTGCCTCCCAGGGTTTTAATGACTACATGTAAATGACCCAGACCAATGCCTGGCACTGGGGACACCCTGCACAATTTCCATGCACTTTGGCCCAGAGTGGAACTCAACCATTTGGTCTGGAGTAACCTGCACACAGGCCTAGGACATTGTCCCCTTGGGCACAAGCTTTGCATTAACCTGGTCTTCAAATAGTTAAGTGCTTGGCAACCACTTCTCACTACTGATTCCTACAGGATATACAGGTCACCCAAGCCCCTCTGCCATCCCCTCCCCACCATACCTGCCACTACTAAAGCCAGCCAGTCCTTCCCCAGGCCCAAAGGGCTCCCATCTATCATTTCCTGGCATCCCCTGAGCCTGGCATCCCCTCACCCAAACTTCACAACTCCATGGTTTTTCATCATTTCCAAGTCTGACCTTATGCCCTCTAATAGGTTGCAATTATTAATAAAAAAAAAAGGGTGATGTTCTATTTCTCCCACTGATTTCTCAGAACACACTGTTCCACAAACAATCCACAATTGCCTACCTCTGAGTCTTGCTCAGGCAACTTCTTCTTCTCAGAATGTATTCCCTTCCCCCACAACCATGTCTACCTGACCAAATCCTGCCCATCCTCCCTCAGATGGTTCAGCCAGCTCCCACAAAACTGGATGTGAGTTCTGCCTTCCAGCACACCCGAAGTTGTGGCTCTCTTAAGGTAAATAACAGCGTTCAGTACGCATGGCGACACTACAACCTCGAAGCCCTTTCAGAATTAATGGAGCTCAGGCAGGGGCAGTGGGACTCCATCCCCAACCCCTAACAGGTGTCTTACACACAGCAAGTATATGACAATTCTCTTTAGACCCCACTGCAGCTGTTCATCATTTATCAGACGTGCATTCAGTGCCTATGCTGATTCAGGCGGAGTGGTAGGTACCAAGGATAAAAGATGGCCTGGGTTCAGTCCCTCCCTTTAAGGGGATCATGGTAAAGCAGTTGATTCTGATGGTGTCTGAATGTGTGAGAGAGGGAGAGAGAGTAAGAGAAAGGGAAGGAGGATATTTCAATCAGAGAACCCCCAAGTGGCTGGAACGTTGGAGAAATTGCCACTGTCCCAGTGGCTGGAGGGGAAGGGCGGCCACAGCTGCTGAGGGAGGAGTCAGCAGGGGCAAGAGCCCAAGGTTTGCTAGAGGGAGGAGCCTGGACTTGGTCTTCACAGTGGAGTGAGGTCATGGGATCATTTTAACCAATGAGGTAATGAGGTGGGGATAAGGGCTGTGGCTCGAGGCAGGGTGGGATGGGGTGGACGCGGCGAGACTTCTGCAGGAGTCTCGGAAAGGAGTGAAGCTGGCATCACTGGTCACTGACAGCTCTGGTCCCCTCCTTAGAAACTGGTCAGAGAGCTGCCCTGCCACACCTGTATCCAGGCCACCTGCAAATGCCATACACATGGGAGGTTCTAGATGGCTAACTAAGCCCATTTGTCTACCTCGTCTCCCCCAAACACCACTGAAATAAAAAGAGAAATGTGCAAATAAGAACCGATCCATAGTAGCACCAGCTGGCCAGGAAGCCTGAGGAAAAGGATGAGTGGGAGTGTCATTGGAGCCACACTGGCCTCACCCAGGGTGGCCTGGGCAGGGAGACACACTCAGAGGAAGGGGACTGAAATCCAAGCATAAAAGAATGCTCTAGGCTTCCAAAGAGACCAATGTGGAGAGAGGGAAGTCATGGGGAACTGAGGCCTCCTCCCTGCACCCCTTGTGACCTTCAGTTACATGGCTTTACTATTCTGGGAGCCGCTGGCCCTGCAGATGGCTTGTCTGTTCATTACAGAAATTCCTGAAGGATCTACCCACTCTTCATCAACACTTGGTGCCCAAAATTCTTTGAATCCCTTGCCTCAAACTCCTCGCCTCTCTGGCTCCCCTCCTCTTGGACCACGGTGCTCCAGGCTTGCACAGTCTCGTCAGGCTCCCACACTACCATCCCCATCTAAAGGAAACGTCCAGTCCTTGCTGAAGACACCTTGCCTCCCTCCCTCCACACGTGCCTGGGTTCTGTGGAGGTGGCATTCTCCTTCCCAGGTGAGTGGTGACCTCAGCCTGGCATAACCAACAAGGGGCCTGGGTGCCATCAGGAGAGCTGGCGTTCGACAATCTCTACAAGAGATATTGAGAATCAGGTCATGATGGGCTGATTTCTGCCTCACGGATTGCTAGAGGGCAACAGGGCCAAGATGTCAGATCTTGAGGAGAAAGGTTTAAAACCCCAAGATCCATGAGTCAGCCAAGTCTTGAAGTGAAAGAGAGAAGGGCTAAAATCGGGTGCCACCCACTTGTCTAGTCTCAAAGAAATTACTCGAGGAATTACTCTGACAAAATAAAAACTATACCAGAATCAGTAATTTGAGAAAGGGCAAGAAGGCATACGCAAGAAGCAGGGATAATAAAAGCAGAACAAATACAGTCACATCTAAACAAATGTCCTTAATGCTGGGTTCATCTTGTTGGGAATTAGACACTATTTAATTCTTACTATGAATAGAGAAACATCTTTCACTTAAGGGCAACTACTTCTAGAAGAAATATAAAATGCAGACCTTTTAAGCCACTGTATGTGCGAGAGAAGGGAGGAACAAAGAAAATCCAATTAATTTAGCAAGAGTTAGGAAAGGAAAAATTAAACAGGAGAAAAAACATAAAATAAGTTAGAGACATAAAATAAGATGACAAAAGTAAGACCAAACATATTGATCAATTTAATAACATAAATAAATTCAATTATCTTATTCGGTAAAAAAAAAAAAAAAGAATCTAGCCATATGCCATTTGTAAGTAATAAATGTAAAACAAACTGATGAAAAAGGTTGAAATCAAAGAAATGGGAAAAAAAGACTTAACAGGCAAAATGGTACCAAAGAGTGTAGGAAAGTCAATATGAATCTCAACCAAAATGCAAAAATATTAAATAAAGTGGGACGTTTTACATTGCTCAAGGGCCTACAGGAAGACACAAAATCATGAAACTTTACTCAGCCTGAACAACAGGATCACAAAATAGATGAAATAATACATTCTTAAAACCACAAGGAGTAAAGGTAGAAAATAAAGACCTTGTTTTGAGGATTATGAATTAGTTTTGATGGGACAAGTTGCCTCCAAAGAAGAATAGGGAGATCTGAAGATGTGATTAACAGGCTTAACTTCCTACACGCTCTGGAAACAGATAAAATTCCTTTTCCTCAAATGCCACGTACCACACTGCAAGAAAACCTCCAATTCTAAAGTGTCTAAATTGTACAGACCTTGGCTGCAGTTCTCAATGAAAAGATATCTGAAGTGAACAAATAGCAGAACATGAAAATAAAAAAAGTAAACTATGCATGTACCAATTTAACACTGCTTTTCTAAATAACTCTTGAGTCAAAGAGGACCAGAAAAAAGCTGAAATTGAGAGACCTATGTGTGTGTATGTGTGTGAGTGTGTAACTGGGGATTGAATCCAGGGGGTGCTTTACCTCTGAGTTATGTCCCCATCCCTTTTTATTTAATTTTGAGACAGGATCTTGTTAAGTTGCAGAGGCTGGCCTCAAACTTGCAATCCTCCTGTCTCAGCCTCCTGAGTCACTGGGGTTACAGCCATGCATCACCAAGTCCCACTGGGAGCCCTACTTTTTGAAATCTATGGTGTGTAACCAAAACTGCACTGAAGAAAATATAAACCTTAAATTCATTTATGATAAAAGAAGAAAGACTGAAACTAAATGAATTAAGGAGTTCATTTAAGAAGCTGAAAAAGAATAATATAAACAAAAATAGCCTAGAAGAAATAAATGAATAAAGTTGAAAACAAAGATAAATGAATGGGAATGATAGCAGCCACAAAAACAGAAACAAAGATCAGACTGGTCCTTGGAAAAGAGCAGTATGGACAAACTGCTGGCCAATCTGACTAGCAGAAAAGAGCAAATCACAATAAGCACTCAGAAAGGCAATGTGAACACATATATGAAATTATTTTAAGAGAACTGGAATACAACGTGATGTCCATGACTTTGAAAATTGATGATTTTCAAGAAAACTATAAAACCAAAGGAGAGAAAATAAAATTGAACAGACCAACAACTACAGAAGAAAGGCTACCAAAGAGGGGATTCCAAATTAGCAAAGCAAGAAGGGATCATTTAAATAAAAGAACTGGAACAACCACTGTCTACTCAGTTGACACCTACTAAGTGCCTGAAGTACTGAGGGTTCAGCAGTGGGCAAAACAGAGGTCATTGCCCTTACAGAGCTGAGTGTCCAGCCAGGAGAGAAGCACAGCAAAGCAGCTGAAATAAAGATTGTGGCTCAGTGGTAGAGTGCTCGCTTAGCATGTGTGAAGCCCTTGGTTCGATCCTCAGCACAATATTGAAAAAAGAAAAAAAAGGTATTCTGTCCACCTACAACTAAAAATGTATATATTAAAAAAAAGTATAAGCAATATACAAGAAACTCTGTGAGAAATGCCGGCACCATTGGAATGTCTGTATAGTGTAATATTAGAAAATGACCTAAGGACTTAAGAACCTAATCCTGAACTGGACCCCAGCGCTATTAAAAGAGATGAATACATTTGAATACGTAAAACTACAACAAAAGACCACGTAACAAAAGATCCCTTCCATGGTTAAAAAGCAAATGACAGTCTGGGTAAAAATATTTGGAGATTTCTGAATTCTTAAGAGTAGGTTAAATTCCTATCTAGAAATAAAAGGACTTAACCCTCTATTATTCATTCCATCAAAGTAACTCTTTGTCAGATGTATTTCTTGTTTGCGCGGTGGCATGCTTGATAATAAAATTGGTATTGAGATATTTTGCAACACATATAAAAAAGGTCAGTATACATAATATGTAATAAGTACCAACAAAACAGTAAGACTAAAATGGAGACAGAAAATGAACAGATCATTATTGAAGGAATAAAAATGTCTAATACAGATATGAAAATTTGTGGTTCTCATTAATCATTAAAGGCATATGTTAAAAGTCAGTATTATTTTTTTTCCCAACTGGTTAGCAAAGAGAAAAATGGTTGGCACCTTCAAGGGTTAAAGAGGCCTGGCCAAGGAACATTGCTGGGAGGGTGGAGATTAGGAGAACATTTTTACATATCTACCAAAATTTACAGCTTCACAAGTACACAGCACACACCAACCTACACAAGCATACACACAAATGCACATGTGATTGCTACAGCAGTAGTTTTAACAGTAATGATGGAAATGGCCCTAATGTCTATCAGCAGGAATTTGGTTTAATAAGTTATGATGATAAGTCCGCCCAGTGAAGTAGCAGTGGGACACTAAGTTTTCTTAATGAAAGGTACACATATATTCCTACCAATAATAAAAATTCATTGTGACTTTTCCTCTGGGTATTCCCATTTTCCACATGAGTGTTAGAGAGGCTCAGAGGCCTGGCCAGGTGGTGAGTCTCAGTCCTTCTGACCCCGTACTCTGCAGCTGCACACACTTCCTCTCAGTGGGATGGCTAAGGCCCAATCTCTCCCCACCTCCTCTCTCTCTCTCTCTCTCTCTCTCACACACACACACACACACACACACACACACACACACGTCTCCATGCAGCTGGGAATGCTGGAAATGTCCTGGAGGATAAATACCAAGTTGTCAGCTTATCCTAGGGTGGGACTGTGGCATGGGTGATATTTAGAAGATGTGTTTTCTTCTATATACATTCCTATTTTGTTCCTTAAAAACAGACAAAAACCCCCACCAATATACATGTTTCACTTTTACTATTTAAAGCTTGGGAGGCTGAGGCAGGAGGATTGCAAGTTCAAAGCCATCCTCAGCAACAGTGAGGCGCTAAGCAACACAGTGAGACCCTGTCTCTAAATAAAATATTTAAAAAAATAGGGCTGGGGATGTGGCTCAGTGGTTGAGTGCCTTTGAGTTCAATCCCCAGTACCCCTCCAAATTAAAAATGATCCAAATTTCTAAAGACAAAGCAGAATGGTAGTTGTCCAGACCTGCGGCGGGGGCAGTGAGGAGGGATGGGTTAGTGGCTAGTTTCTCTTTTGCAAGATGAGAAGAGCTCCAGAGAGTGAGGTAGAGATGTTTGCATAAGTTTATGAATATCTTTAATCCCACTGAACTGTAAGCTTAAAAATGGTGAATTTGATGTTATAAGTATTTTACTATAATAAAAAAAATTTAAATATCTTCTGTTTAGAAAACAGTTGAACAGGGAAGGGCTACTGAGAGAAGAGGGTGGTGCCCAGTCAGGGCAAGAAGGACCAGGGTCAACTCCTCTGCAGCCCCCACCTAAGGCCTGGTGGGGAGAGCCTGTGCTCTCCACTCCCAACCCTTCCATGGAACCAAAGCCTCACAGCATGGCCTCTGCTGGTGGGTGGAGGGAGACCCATACCCTAGAGCCCTGAGCACTGGGCTTGGCCTCACTGTAGCTGATAAACTGTGAAAGGAAAACCCCAGATGTCTGTCAGGGGCCAGCCTCAGTGGGTCACAGCACAGCCGGTTTCCAAGGGCTGGTGAGGAGGCCAGGGTGCTCTGGGCCCAAGTGCTGGGCTTCACACCATGACCCCAGAGAAGGTGGAGAAGGCTGGCTCTGAGGACCCACTACCCTCCTGACATCCGGCGGCCCCTCCATTCTGAATGAGACATCTGCAGACAGAGCCAGCCACACAGGCAAGCTGGATTTGCTCTGCCTGGGACAGGGAATTGTGGGATGAATGTTTCTATTTTCACTCTTCTTCCTGCAGTTGTGGTCTGTGGATCAATATGAAAATACAAAAACTCAAGACACAGGGACACACATAGCAGAATCACATGGAATCACCCTAGTGGTCATGCCACTGACAACTGGGAGGGGAAACAGGAAGAATTATTGGCATGCCTCATTTGTCCAATGCCCCAGAAATAGCCTGGGACACCCCAGAGAGTCAGCCCTGACATCATCCGCAGGAACTGGGTCCAGACCCCGGGTTCATCCATTAATAGCTGGTGACCTCAGCTGAATTACTTAGCCTCTCGGAGCCTCACTTGCTTCATGAGTCAGAAGTGAAGCACCTCACGTCTACCTGGGTGTGTCATGTGGATCAGATGCGACAAAGCATATGTGAGATAAGCACAGACCCAGGATACAAGAGGCGCTCAATAAATGTCAGCGCCTTTCTTGGATTAAGGTAGGAGAACTTCCAAATCTCCTTCCCTCAGTCCATTTCTCCTCCTCTGGTTCCATTTTGGGGTTGGGTCAGCTTACAGCTGTCCCTTTCCTAGGCGCTTGCCTTTGCTTCAGAAGCCTGTGCTGTAGTCTGAGAATCTGGTCACACGCATCTGGCCACCCAGAGGCCATTTAGGACCTTCTTGGTCCCTGGTGGAGTTCTTCAGAGAGGCTTCTCACCCACATGGGGGCTGACTTGTGGATCCTGGAGGTGTCCCCACAAGAATGAGCAGAGCGCCACAGCAAAACAAGCTCCGAGTCACTGAAAAGGCCAAGACATGCCTGGAGAGCGACCCTGGCGCCACCCTCCAGGAGAGGCAGGGTGTGAGAAACAGAGGCTGGCGGTGCACTTCCATTTGTATTGAGAACAGAAAAAGAGGGAAGTCGGAGCCCAAGTGACCGGTCTGCAGCGATAGGCAGGAAAACCCCGTTCCACGAATTGGACATTGGGACCAGCAGGGGAAAGGCTGCTGAGCTCCAAGCAGAGCAGGGCAAGGCAGGGAAGGTGCTGGTGGTGTGAGGCGGGCACAACCTTGGAGCCTAGGAGCCAGAGGAGCAGGGGACATGCCAGGGTTGCACCTGGAAGC
This sequence comes from Tamias sibiricus, assembly GCA_025594165.1. Lineage (NCBI taxonomy): Eukaryota > Metazoa > Chordata > Mammalia > Rodentia > Sciuridae > Tamias > Tamias sibiricus. The sequence continues at coordinate 35,138,230 of CM046658.1, forward strand.
CCAGGTGCTCAGAGAGGAGGTGGGGGGTCATTTCCTGCCACACCAGGCCATGCCTCTAGGGGGACCTCTTTCACTGAAACTGGGTACTCGCCACAGGGGCACAGAGAGGACAGCTTCTCCCCTCCCCGGGTACAACAGAGAGCCCACTGGATGGCCCACATCCAGCCCACATCCAGCTGACAGCTAAGTGACTTGCACGAGACACGCACCAGCACGGTGCAGGACTCCAGGGTGCGAAAGTGATGAAGGCCTTCTCCCTGTCCCAGGCTGTCACAGCTCTGGTGGGAGTATGGACAAGAACCTTTCCCCAAGGGCTCCCACCCAAGCTGCTTCCCCAGGAAGACTTCTAACATCTTCCCAGTTTGTGGAGGCTAAAGCCAAGAGCAGGGATGGAACCCAGCACTGTTCAGTGCCTGCCACGTGCCAACACTGTCCTTAGGGTGTCAACATCACGCTAATCCTACAGGCAGGCTCCTCATCACCATCCAACAGCTGAGGAAACTGAGGCTGTGAACACAGAGAGCTGTGGACTGCCTTCCATGGCAGAGCCCAACCCTCTGTGTTACATCAAACTGGACGCCACTGGTCTTTGTCACCCTGTGACCTGGAGCAAGTCATTGAACACCTTGGATTCTCAGTTTCCTCACCTCTAAAATGGGAGCAATAGTGCACAACCCCCGCCAGTGTAAGAATTAACTAATGCAGAGCTGATTTTCCAGAAAATGAGACATTCTCTCTCTTTCTTGCACTTGAGTTATTTCTGGTCTTTTAGTTTTACTTATATCTATAAGGATTTTGTCTTCTAAAATAAGGTGTCAGATCCCATTACAAGAACACTGCAATCTATTCATAGGGAAGACACAAAGAAAAGAAAAGCAAGTTGAGATCCGGGGAGACCCCAGCCATGGGACCTTAATCTCTGGGCCGCAGTTGGGGTGTGCTAATAAATGCCTGCTGAGAAGACTGCAAAACGGGGTGTGTGTTTTTGAAGAGGGGATTGCTTTCTGTGTCCATAATAGCTGCCCCATAGCTCAGAGGGGAAGCCTGGGGACAAGGGCCCTCTGGAGTCCCTGCCCAGCTTCTGGCTCAGAATCCAGCCTTCCCCACTCTTGCGAGTTACCTGCCTCCCCCCAGCCCCACCACCACCAATGCAAAGTCTCACCAGACACAAAAGGCCATGCCAAAGGAAACTGTCGGCTCCAGGGCCCACTTAGCCCACTGATGCTCTGTCTTTTTTTGGCCTTGCGGCTGCATGAGTAAGGACCTTTTTCCATAGAAAGTTTCCATTGCATCAGTTATTTACATTTTTACCACCTATATGTGGGCTCTGGTTTCGAATCAGTGAACCAGAGCAGGCCTCATGGGGCCCATCACAACTTACAGGGAGTGAGGGGACCTGTCACCATGGCCAAAGGACCCACAGCCCTGGGGCAGCCCTCAGAGATAGCATTTAGGGGCACAGGCTCCTGGGTCAGAACCTGCTCCTCTGCTTCTAGCTGTGCAACCACAGGCAGGTTTCTTACTACTAACTCTGAACCTCCGGGAACCAAGCTATAAAGTGGGAGGACAGGGAGCACCTGCCTGGCCGGAGGGGGAGGACTCAGTCATGCAATCCACAGAAAGCACTTAGGAAGGCGCCTGCCCAAACCTCCACCTGTGTCAACGAATGTGCTCCTCTTCTCCCGGCCTGGCTCAGACCCCCACGGCCACCCCCTCACCTGGACCAATGCATAGCAGGGTCTGAACTCTCCTCCCAGCTCACCCTCTTTACAGCCAGACTCCTGACACCAGCTGTCACTCCCTCCACCCCGCCACCTAAACCCTCCAGTGGTTCTGAGAGAGAGTACCGTCTCCAGTCGGGATCTCCTTCTGGAGCCTGCAGGGCTGCCTCTGGCTTCCACACTCCTCTGCAAAACCCTGCCTTGCCAAACCACCAGGCCAGCATTCACGTGCCTCTGTATCGTTCTCTCTGCCAGGAATGTTTTTCTCCATTTCACTGTGAACAAGTTCAACCCACAGCAGCCCCTGTGAGCCCAGCTCATATGCTACCTCCTCCATGGAGCCCTCCATCCCCCACCTCTCTGGCCAGCTGTGATCTCTCAGGGCGTTTGGTCTCTTTGTGGAGGTGTTTCCCTCCTCCCTGTATGAGGAACATGATCTACCCAATGCTAGTCGGCACCACAGACAACACACACAGTCCTCGAAGACAGACTGGGATGTGTGTGATTCATCTCTGTCACTCACCGAGCCTCGACCATAACTGGTGGCAATAAGGGAGTGAATGAACACCGAGTTCTCTCATTTTACTACCCCTGGGGAAGATGAGTGTGGGCACGTGGGCAAAGATGAGTCAACAGCCCAGTGCCATCTACACACTCTCCTTGGCACTTCCTGAAGGACCTGGCAGACTGGAGTATAAGCCAGGTCCCCCAGGGGCTCCCAGTCTCATCCCTACCCAGCTCCACTGCTGAGCCCCACAGCCCAGGGCCTGGCAGGCCTACCCAGCGTCACCCTCTGAATCTCCACATGGGGGCCCTGGTATCACCTGAGCAGCTGTGAGGAGAGCAGGAGCCATGGCCGACCTCTAGCACCTCCTCGACCCCCAGCCCAGGTGTCACCAGGTTCTCAGGGAATTGGTTCCTTGAGTCTCTTCAGCTCCTGGCCACCCTCCTGCTATCACCTTGGCCTCCTGTCTCCCCCACCCCTGGTCTCACCGCATGACGCCTTCTCCCCTGGTCTACCCACCGTGCTGCCCAGAGGGGTACTTCTCCATGGCAGCTCTGGTTAGGCCGTGGTGCTCCTCGGCCCCCTTGCTGATTTTGGCAGCTTCTCCCTGCTCTGATGCCCCCGGTCGTCCATCCAGAGCTCTGCCTCACAGTGCTGGGCTACCTGCCCTCCTACAGACAGTGCAGCCTTCAGGGCCAGAACATGCCGTCCCGTCTATGCCTCTGGTGCCAAGCTCGGGGCTTGGCATGCCACAGGTGCAATGAAAGCGTGTTGAGTGGATGAGTAACAAGGCACACTCACCCCTCCCCTGGCCTGCCTTCCAGGGTGTGGCCCCAACATCACCATGCTCAGGACCTCACTTTCCAGGACCAAGCAATGGGGGAATCTGCTGACCAGCAGGTACACTGTCCACCTGGACTGAAGGGGTTTTCCAGGGAAATGGCCACCCCTCTGTCTGTGCTGAAGGTTTCTGAACCCCAAATGGCCTGAAGTCAGTGGGGCAGACAGTTGACTTGTGTTGGCTGTGAGGCCTGGGAATGCACCTCAGAGATGGGCCAAGGTTTTGGGGCAGTTCCGATGCAGGGGAAGGAATCCGACGGCTGTTTCCCCTCTGGCCCACTCTGCACAACACCTTCCACGTGTTTCCTTCCCCGCTGCCCACCCTGCTCACCCCCTCCCCAGGCTGTGCCCCCCACCTTCCAATCTTCTTATCCCTCCCTGGGGCCAGCCTCGCCTGGTTCCTTATTTATCATTCTTAAAGTCGCTAAACTTAGAGAACAAGGAGACTGTCTGTGGGGTGGGGGTGGGTGGGCGGGACATGGGTGTGGCTGCAGCACCCCCAGGAACTGACCATGTGGTCCAGAACCACAGCAGTCCTCAGGAAGCCCATCTCTAGGGACTCCTTCTGTTCTAGCTCCCTGTCAAGTGGCTGATTACCAGCCAGAACAATTCTTCCCAGTAAAAGAAAAACAGAGAACCACATGTTCTTTGCTCTTCCTGAAAGCCAGGATGAATCTCCAACTTCAGGAATTTAAGTGAGATCCCTTTTTGATCCTCGAAGGGATGTCCCCACTTGGTAGCAATTTTTACATCTATATATACCAAGGGTTTCAAATAACACTTGCATGTTTGTTCTGATTTTTATGTTAACAACTGGGTGAGATAGACCTCCATCACTCTCCTACTACAGATAATGTGAGGCTCTGGGAGTGAGGGGTGGTCCCAGGTCCCCCAGCTGGTGTGAGGGAGAAGCAGAACTGGCCCCAAGATCCTACACCCAGCTGCCCAGGTGCTCCCTGATAGACAGGCAAAGTACTTCAATAAAACAACAGCGCTCACCTCCCTATATTCTCCCACAAATCCTTGCCATGATGTGCAAGTGCACAAGTTTAGTTCTAGAAGGCAGGTGCCTTGCAGGCCCAACATTCTAAAGAATAGCCAACACCCAGAGCTAGACTTGGTGCAGGCAGTGAAGCCTTTATCTCTGAAGATTTCACCCCTTCTGCCATCACAGGCCTCCAGACCTTTACGCTCATTCCAGGGCAACAGCGGCTCTCCTGCAACACAGGGCGAGGCCTCATTTCTCCTGGTTTCCCAGGCCCTGCCCAGGTCCAGGCCTATGAGAAGTGCCCAGCACAGCAAGGAGACAAAGGCTTCTGGGTAGCCCGGGTGACACCCGCCACCATTGGGAGAGGAGTTACCAGTCCTGGCCTGCATCTCCAGGAGAGAAGGGTAACTGCGACAGCAGCACCTCCCTGGAGAATAGTGTCTTCCACAGGCTTTTATGGCAACCGTGTTTACCTCCAGCCTGAGGAGGAGGAAGGAGGCAGGGACTTGCCAAGACCAGCCTTACCAAGTGCTGGGGCCAGGACCAAACCCCACGCAGCCTGTGTGCAAGTCCAGACACTTGGAGCACGTGCTGCAGAGCGTGGCTCCCGTGCATGTGGGACACAACCAATGGGCATGACACGTGCAAAGTGTCAGAGGAAGAAGTGACTTAGAAGGGACATGATGGGAGCCCTGAGGCATGGGAGGGCCTATGGAGGGGGAGTGAGGTGGCATCTGGCTGAGGGGACCGCATCTGCACAGTGCACCTGCAGGAGGCCCTGCTTGGGGCTCTACAGAGCTGCTTGCTCACGGAGGGGACAATCACTTTCCTACTGTCCAGCCCAGACAGTGGAAACCTGTGACCAAGAGAGGAGAACCAGGCCAAGATGAGACCCTGAGAAAACCCCACACATGTGCACAACCAGCCTCTGCTCTGCAGCACTGGGTGGCACTTTTCCCATGACAGTCTTGACCTCTCTGTCACACTGTGTGTGTTCCACAAGGCTGCCGTAACAAATTAACCACACCAAATACACCGAAACAACACAAAATGTATCACCTGAGGGTATTGGAGCTTGGAAGTCCAAATGGGTCTCCCTAGACTGAAACCAAGGTGTCAGCGGGGCTGCGTTCTCTTTAGAGGCTCCAGGGGAGAGTCTGTTTGCTCAAACTTCCAGCTTCTAGAAGCTGCCCCACTCTTTCCTTGGCTGGTGGCCCCCTCAAAGTCATCCATGGCCAGTTGAGTCTTTCTCACTTTGCATCACTCTGATGCTAAGTCATCTGCCTCCATCTACCATGTATGAATTATCACACAGCACCCCATAAATTTGTACAATTAAAACAGTACATAAGTACATTATATATATATATATATGCACATATATATATTTATGTTTTAAAGGTCCTTATGATTACATTAAGTCTACATGGATAATCCAGGGCAATCCCTATTTCAAGGCAAGCTGATCTTCAGCCTTGACTCCATTTGCTACCTTAATTCCCCTTTGCCACATAATCTAACATAATCACAGGTTCTCGGAATTAGGATGTGGACATCTTTGCATCTAGGGGGTGGGGCATTACTCAGCTACTATCTTTCATGCAACAGCTCCAGGAGGAATGCATCCAGGATAAGGGAGAGCGAGAGGGAGAGAGAGAGGTGGTGGGGGGGGGGGAGACTCACACACCCACTGCAGCGGGAGCAGTCGCTTTCCGGCTGCTGCTTAGCACACATCACCCTTGAAAACCTCAGCGTGTTTCCACACTGAGCGGGGCACAGGCATCTCCCACAGTGACTGCGGGAGCAGAGCCAGAAATAACGCCACTGAAATGGAAAACATCCCCTGCCCATTACTCCACTCGCTCTCCCACCACGAAAGGAGGCTCCTGCGGGGCCTAGGTTGGAGGCCCTTCCAGGGTTGGCTGAGGATATAGGGAGCAGTTGTTCCGCAGGCTGGCTCTGGGCAGGGACACAGGTGTGCCGGGCTATCCGGGGGATCTGAATGTGGGCCCGGCCACCTTTGCACCAGGAGTGGGGAGCTTGGAGTCTCCTCTCCCCAGCCTCACTGCCCCTGAGCCACACATCCCCACCAGTTCCCAAACACTCCTTCTCTAGCTTCTTTCCACCTGATGCTGGATCTGCGGGACATGCAGCTCTCAAGCCCCGAGCCCCCTTGGGCTCTGGGATGTGGCTGGGCTCCTTCCCCAGTCCTGCTTCTGTCCTGTGTGCTTGCCCGCCTCCTCTGCTTCCCGCCCTGGGAATCCCATCTGGGAAGCTCAGTGCAAAAACCCTTTTGCCTCCAAAACTCCTTTTCCTAAGGGTTTTTCAGAGAACAAGGTTCACCCACCGAGGGGCTGAACAACCTGATGAACCATCCATCTCATTCACACATATGACAGTGTGTCTCTGTGGCCTGGGAATCGCCCCTGTGACCGTTCAGTTTCTCACGTCTTGTGTCCTATTCTACAAAGGAAAACAGGAACGAACACACCTCCTCCATGCTGGAACCCCACAGAGCTTGCCAGTCACACCGGCTCATTCAACCCTCGTCTCTCCTCAACTCTTATCATCCCCATTTTATAGAGAAGAAACTGAGGCTCAGGGAAGGGAAACGATTTGCCCAAGGTCACACAGCCAGAACAGACTGGGCCTGTGTGTACCGGGTTCCAAAGCCAGAGGCTGCAGTCCCCGTGTCACACCAGGGGACGGGGAGGAGACACACAGAGGATCCATGCTAACTGCTGCATGAAATGTTTCCAGGTTGTCTCCTAAAAACCCAAGCCTTTCGAGATGTCTCCAATTTTGTCTCTTTGTTATATGATGGGATTTCAGTGTGAGATTTTTATTTGAGTTAAAAATAAATGTTGGAGGATCAAGGAGAGGTTCCACTATTTAAAACATTTACAGATCGCTGTCTGTGGCCAACCCTTGCCTTGTACCCTTGGCAAGACCAAGGCTCAGAAATGGAAGGGACCTGCTCAAAGGCATGACCTCCCCAGCTGAAGCCAGAGAGCTCCGCCTGTACCTCCTACCTACTCCTGGAGGGAAAATCCATTGTATGCTCCATTTGGCCCTCTGCACTGCTTGGCTCAGAATTTAGAATCCACTGTGGTGTCTGTCCTTGTTCCTGTTCTTACAGTGCCACATTGATGGCCCGGTAGTGCACACGCTCAGTCAGTCTCCATGTCCTTGTCCATATAGGAAGACATCTGTGCAGTGCAGCAGGTTCATCCGGGTGGATGAACTTGAGAAGACACAAACAAACCTGCTCTGATCAGAGCCATGAGCAATGACATTGGGATCACAGATCACAGTGCTGGTCCCTGAGCTGCTGCTCCAGGGAGACAGAAAAAGCCCTATATTTAGAATCAAAAGCCTCAGGCAGAGTCTCACTTCTGATCCTTACCACTTTGTGGCCTTGAATCACCTACCTGGCTTCTTTGAATCTTTCTCGGGTGGGGGGAGAAAAGTATGTCCCATAAGGAGCTGGTATGAGTTGAAATGAAATAAACAGCATGGAAATGCTAGAGGCATAAGAATCCTCTAAGCTGCAGAGTCTGGGGCTCCACCCTATGCCACTGTCTGATTCCAGAGCTGTGAGAAAGGGCCCAGGAATCTGTATTTCCCACTCCTGCCAGAACTCTATTGCAAGTAGTCAATGGACCACGCTTCCAGAAATCCCTCTAGAAAGCGCTCAGTGTGTGCTTGTTAGATCGTTGGATCTGTGAACATCTGCTGAGCAGCACATGGCTGCAGGGAGACATGGGCTGGAGGAAATAAGTAATTTTCTCCAAATACATTTCCTGTGAAGTCCAAATGATGGGAACTGGGTTGGGGCGTCTAGGATGGGGAGGATGACGAATGACAGCTCCCTTCCCCCAGAAGCTGTTCCCTCTACACAGGGAGAGACCTGGCTGCAGGGCCACACCCAGTGGCTCAGGGTCAAACAAGGAGGGATGCTCCAGGGAGGCAGTCCCCTGGGAATGAGTTCCAGAGTCTGTTCTCTTCAGCATCTTCATGAAGACAGGAAAGAAAGAACTGAAAATATGCTCATTAAATCTGCATCTGGCACCCGATTTGGCAGGGTTGCCAAAATTCTGTAAGACCAGAATTAAATTAGCAAATTGGAAGTAAAATGATTTTAAGCAGGCATGATGGAATTCATCAGGGCCAGGTGGAAGCGAGTGGGGGAAGGGAACTAGGAAAGCCCACATCCCTTGGCCATGAACGGCAAAGAAACAAAGCAGTGAGCAGAAGTGACCCACATGATTCAGATCCACCCTGAGGCTGTGGTGGTGACCAAGGGGGCCCCAGACTGCAAGGTGACAAGAGGCCCCTTCTAGGGGGCAAGAGACGTGGCTGGACAACACCCAGTGAAGGATGGCAGCCCTTTCTTTACAAGAGAGCCAACAAGAAAGGACCCAGGGGCTGCCTGGGAACGAGACAGGGCCAGTTCTCTACACCAGCAGCTCCATGGGGACCTCACTGGGTGATGACAGCTTGGGGGAGGCTGGCACTGCTATAATCGCCACTGCATGTTTATTGAGTCTAGAAAAAGCACTGGGATGGACATGATGGGGGAAGGGAGTGGCACAGATGATATGGAGGAAAGGAAAGGAGGCAAGCAGAAAGCGGGCACTTACTAAGTACCAGGCACTGCATTAGACAGTTGTCAAGTCCCATCTCCTCTAATCCTCACAGTAATCCTACTGCAGAGATTTTTCTTCCCTCTTTTTCTTGAGCTTTCTTTTTTGTTTCCTTTGTCCTTTTTCTTTCCTTACGCGCGCGCGCGCACACACACACACGTATATATATTTTTTAAATACATAAAGTAGACAAGCCCTCCTCTACCCTCCCAAATTCTACTTCCACTCTGGTTTCACCGGGTGTTTCCATAGCATGGCAGTGCATCTACATGTGCACACACGTTTAACTTTTCCTGCATGCACATGGTATGAAGCTAAACATATCACACAGAAACCTTCTTCCAGTTCAGAATATGTTATTAATACCATGTCAGGCCCCGTAGGTTCACTTTTTTTCTTTTCAAATGGCCACAAAGGATCCCACATGCACATACACCACGAATACTTTCAGCACTGACACTGCTGGCCCGGGAGGGCATTCCAATTTGCCACCATAAGCAATGCTACAAGGGAATGCCCTCATCCACATCCAATCTTTGTGTGCATATGTTTTTCTTTTTTTTTTCATAAGCAATTTATTTTATAATTCACAAAATATATGGTACTAACAGATAGTTTTTAATATGGAAATTTGCTCTGTGTCTTTTTATATAATCTGAGTTAAACATAGGAAATAAGGAATACCTTTTCCATACTCTTATACATATTGATAGATTGAAAAATTATCATTAGGGTCCCATTTAGTTTTTAGCCAGAAAGTATATGTGGTGTATATATGCATAAACACATACACTTTCATATAACATGTCACACACACACACACACACATATGTAATTTTTCATCACTGTGATTAAAATACCCAAGAAGAACCACTTAGAGGAGGAAATGTTTATTTTAGCTCATGGCTTCACAGTTCGTGATCAGTCAACTCCATTGCTCTGAGCCTGAGGTGAGACAGAACATCATATTCAAAGGATAGGATGAAGGAAAGCAGCATACTTCATGGTGGCTGGGAAACAGAAATACAGGGAGAGAGGAGCTAAGGGACAAGACACAATCCCCAAGAACATGCCCCCAGCAAACCACCCCCTCTAGCCATACCACCTTCCTATGGTTACCACTCAGTCCATTCAAACTAGGATGCACTGATTAGGTTACAGTCTCATAATCTGTCCATTCATCTCTTAACTTATCCACATTAGCACAGAAACTTTAGGGGGACATCTCAATTCAAAGCCATGACATTTCATCCTTGACCCTTCCAAAAGCTCATGTCCATCTTACAATGTAAACTGCATTTAGTTTCTATCAAAGAGCCTCTACAGTCATAACAGTATAGCACAGCCTCAAAGTAAAAGTCCTAAGTCTCTTCTGGGACTAAAAGCCAACTCTTGACTGTGATCTGGCAAAAATCAAAAACTAGTTACATACGTACAATATACAGTGTTGCAGAGTAAGCATTCCCATTTCAAAAGGGAGGAATAGGGCCATAGAAAGAAGGGATGGAAACAAAACAAGATCAAAACCTCACTGGGCAAACAAGTCCCATAAATCCATGCATAATATTTATAATACAGAGAGGTGAGACGAGTTCTCTAAAGGGATTGGGCAGTCCTTGACTTGACATGTGTGCATATGGTATGTGCGCTTACAATTTTCATTAATATCATTAATATCAATTTAGACTCTCATGTTTGGCCCTTGCCAACACAAGATCTTCTCTCTCTCTCTCTCTCTCTCTCTCTCTCTCTCTCTCTCTCTTACATTTTTGGCACTCACAGGCAAAATAATCTCATTTTAATTTACAATCTTTTGTGTTGCAGCAGTGAAAGCATTTGTCATATGTTTATGGGCCATTTTTACCTCTTTGAAATACCTGTTCCTATTTTTGCACACTTAAAATTTTTTTTGGCTTTGTTAAGTTTAGTCCATGGAATTCTTTTCACAAGTAATAACAGACACTCCACTTTCTATGCACCAGGCACTATTCTAGGCTCCTCACCAACATCACACCGTTGAACCAAAGCCCTGAGAGGCAGCAACAGCAATCCATGTCTATAGCCAAGGAAATGGAGGCTCAAAGACTTGCAGTCACTTGTCTGAAGTCACATGCAGTTGGAAGAAGGGCAGGCCAGAGTCTGAAGGACCAGCTGAACCAAACCCTTCATCCTCAAAGCAGTTGTTTCTGAAGCCTTCCCACACTCCCCCCACCAAGCCATCTAATTTATAGAGAACTTATAACTTCCCTCTTTCATGAAATGGAATTGAACCCCACACACCTCTTGCTAGGACACTGACACGCTCAGGGACATGCTACAAGAGTGAGGAGCAGGGTTTGGAGGGGGCAGGATTTATGCCCGGGATTGAGAACCAGGGAGAGGGAGGATGAGGTGGGGGCCCACAGGGAAGGGGATTCAAGAGCAGGCCAGAGAGTTGACAGGACACTTCCCGCCAAAGGTTGGGACCAGACAGTGGGGGTGACGATGGACCTAGCATGAACTCATCATGCAAAGGGTGTTTCCACTGACAAGCATGCTGGTTGGCAAAGAGGGCCACCTGTGAGCGGCACAAATCCACCTGTGGGTACAGTGCTGGGGGACCCTGTGTGCAAAGCCACGCTCCACAAAGGGCTTTTCAGTCTTTAGTGGAGCTTTTAAGTGAGGTTCTTTTTGAGCTCCTAAAACACCAATGTCACATGTAGGTTTCTGGGTGGCAGACCTGCCACTAATTTGTCACATGAGCCTGGTTACCCTCGTCATGATGAATGCACGCAAGTCGGTACTTCTGCCTCCCTGGAGCACAACACGCAGTGAAGGGGGAAGGATCATTTGCATGCCATTTGCCACTTTTCTTCTGAGAAAAAAGAAATTAAGTTAACAAAATAGGGAAAAAAAGTGAGAAACTGACAGGCTGAAGCTAACAGGCAGAAACAAGATTTAGTTATTGTGCATTCACTTTATTCTTTTTAGCTTTGACCTCAAATAACTTTAGTGTTTCCCAAAATGCTTTGCTATGAAATCCTAGCCCAGCTACCTACACTTACATGTGTATGTGCACATATATGTTCTCTGATGAATCAATCTTGGAAAATTGCACATGATACCACTTCTACAGACACCTTCACAAAGCTCACACACTATTTTGCAGATTTCTGACGTATGTTTACATATTAAAGGCTCTGAGAAGTCCTGCAGCATTAAGTCCTTTAAACTTCCCCAAAGGTCCTTGGCTATAAGACTTTTATTTTCTCTTCATAACACATCTTTACATCCACTTGCATTCTACCTAAGAAGTGCTGCACTTCTTTATTTCACAAGATCAGAGCTTGCTTAAAATAAGAGCCCATTTTGGAATGGATATCCTGCTCTTTTAAATTCTCAATGCCTAAATGATTTAAATCGACCCGTGCTGATGGTTTCCTGCACACCTGAGCATCTTTAGCCTCTCCTGCATTTCAGGGAGACACCACTGCCCACATACCAAGACCAGGATATGTAGAGTGGCTATCAGCCCTCCAGAAACCATGGGGGACCTGGTGCTCAGACAGGCTAAGCTGTGTGGCTCAGCAGTTGCCAGCTAAGCCTGGACCAATCACTTTCCCGGGGTTCGGTGGTTTTCAGCTGGAGGGCCCCCAGAATCACTTGTTTTGTGAATGGGAATCAGGCCTCAAATCTCAGAATCTTTGGGCCTCTGGTCTCTCTTTCCTTCATTCCATGAGACAGCCCTCCCTGGGCCTAAAGGCTTTCTGTCATACAGGGTAACCAGATTACCTGTAAAGACCTCTTCAGCTCTCTCTGCTCTCACTACCTTTCCCCTCCCTTCCTAGGTACAACTCACAGTCACATCCTGTAGCTCTACAAATATAGCTAGGTTTCCATCTGCCTGTTACAAAAGCAAGTGAAAATGAGTCGGTGAACTTTGACCAAATGTACACGGCACACTTCAGGTAGCCTAAAACAGAGCTGCCTGGTATACTTGAACTTCACCTGGGGCAAGTTCCCAGGGTGGCATCTCAACATTCCTCCACCACTGGTTTCTCATTTTGCTCTCTCTCACACAGGCTACTCTAGATGGCACACTTGGGGTGACCAGCAGAGATTCCATTACTTCATGACCCTGTATGGCTTTCCTAAGTAACCCTGAGGAAGCCAGGCAGGAGGAGTGTATGACAATCCATTCATTCATTTTTAAGTAAACTTTTCATTCTGGAGTAAGTTTAGATTGGCATAAATGTTGTGCAGATAGAACGGAGACCCCGTGTACCCTCCACCCAGCTTCCTTCAGAGTTAACACCTTATATAACAAGGTGTATTTGTCAAGACAAAGAAATTAACATCGATACGTGGATAGTGACTGAACTACAGACTCTATTTGTATTTTATGCTGATGCCTGCTTTCTGTCCCAGGAGACAACCTAGGACACCACATGGTATTTAGTCATCATGTCTCCTTAGTCTCTGGACTAGTGTTGTTTTTAAGAAATAGGCACCCTCTCCACCCTTCTCTACTGCATGCAGGGTGGCCTGCCCATTAATGTGTGGGTCCCAGCTGCCCTGTAGGGAGAAACAGTGTCTGATGGGCAGCAAGTCTGCACTTTGGGGGTCTCCTCTGCCTCTGACTTGTGATAGGGTCCCAGGCTTGTCACTCCCTATATACAGCTCTCAGATTCCTCATCTGCAATGTGGCAATGATACCTTCTACCTCCTTAGAAGGCTGAATGAGATGGTCTATGTGCACAGGCATTTGCAGACTTAAAGCTCTATCCAGTTGCTGATTATTATTATTATTATTAATGTTATTGTAACAATTATCGTTAGGCAGACTCAACATGATAGCCTGGTCTGAGCTGTCCAGCTGAGCTGAATATTTTAGCTCCAAATGAGACATTTCTATAGATCTCCATGTACTCACAGAGAAAGAGAACCCTCCTCGAATTTGTCTATTCAATTCTACATTCCTTCATGGCTACGCTCAGGTGCCACTGATCAGATGCCTGACCACCTGACCATCCTACACAGAAGAGGCCTGGGAATGCCCTGCTCCTGGCATTCTCTGATTTTCTCTATTTTGTCTCCATGGCACTTACCCTGTTTGACATGTTACATCTTCTCATGTTCCTTTGTTCATTGCTGCCTCCCTCCCTCTGCTGGTTTATAAGCCATGCGAGCAAAGGGTGTCATCTGCTTTGAACACTACTGCACCCCAATGCCTAGGACAGTGCCTGACTCTTCCCGGGTGTTCATGTGATTGAACGAGTGGCTGTAGTTTAACTCTGTGACCTCTTGCCTCCATCCTGGGAACCCGAACACAACTCTGCCCCCAAAACACACCGTTGAACTCAAATAGGAGGCAAGCAATTCAGGAAGCAGGTGGCTCAGAGCCTTTTGGGTTTTCTTTAAGGAAAAAGAAAGGATCTTTTTTTTTTTTTTTAATTCAATTCAATTCCATTAATGTCCCTTCTCCCGCCTCCTCTCTCATGAGTGGCAATGCCAATTAGAAACCACAGTCTCTTCCTTGTCCAGAGCCTGTCTGCTGGCTTCGCCACAATCAATTCCAACAGAGTCCAGGCTAGGAAGATCTGGTAAACTCCCCACACCCAGCCAGCCCACTTCGTTACTGGATTTACTTAGCACCTGCACATCAAAGGCCCACAAACTTCTCAGAGCAGGAAGAAACCCAGGGGATCACACAGGCCAGCCTGCAGATGAGGACATTGAAGTTCAGAGGAGGCTCAAGGGAACTGACAAATAACACACAGCAATTTTGTGGCAGTCCCACAAAGAAGCCAGGACTCCCAGCTCTGCACCCTGCCCAGATTCTCCCAGGGGCTGGAACTACTTGCTCAGGCCCATCTTCCACCGAGGGGTGTGTGCTTATGACCTGGAGCTCCAATCTGACAATCTACCTTCACCCGACAATCCCTAAGTACTTGAACCTGGGCAGTGAGGGGTCAAGATGACTCTCCCAAAGCAGCAACATGTAAGAGAACAGAGCTCAGAGCCAGACAGCAGGGATATGAGGTGGAACTGGTTCACAGCCAGTACTTCATATCATCATCTCACTTAACACTCCCAGCACCCTCCAGAGAAGGTGTTATAACCACATTTTAAGTGAGGGAAAAGAAATACAGATAACTTTAAAATGCAGCAACTCTCCACCATAAGTAAGCGTCAGAGTTAGTTCTCCCTGGTAAGGAAGCCCTTGTTCTCTCTGCTGATCACTCTATCAGAGGCTTGAAAACCTCAACGGCACCCAGATAGGGTGGGGTCCTCAAAACAACAAAATCATCTTCTGGCAAGTAACTCAACAAAAGATCCCATCCTAGAGGTGAGCAAACAGACCAGCGAAGAAACACATCTTGCCGGTGGTCCTGGGGCCAGTGGGCGGTTGGAGCTGCTGGACTCTGAGCTTCTAGAGGAGGCAGGCTTGCTCCCAGTGCTTACCCAGAGCTAAGCCCAGGGAGGACTCAACCCGCTGCTGTATAAACTAATGAATGACAGTGGAAGGAGAGGAGCGCCACCTCCCAAGGCTCCCTCAAACCAGGTGTTTACCCCCAGCAGCCCCATTCATTGGCCTCAGGACCAGGAGACCAGGTGAGCACAAACCCAAACTCAACAATGCCCTCCAAACTTCCCATCCCCCTCCCTGAGCCCAAAGGACGGTCACAGGCATGGCAGATAATGCTGGCCCAGGTCCCCCAGTCAGCTCAGCTCTGCACCAGAGCTGGCACTCTGCAATGGAGAGGCTGAGGAAGAAAGTAGAGCTGGCTAGTCTTTGGCACAAGGACTAGTGATTATGACATGAAATGTACCCTCCTCTCAAAGGGCTGCTGTCAGAGCCAATTGGTCCATCTCATTGACCCCTTCAGTAGCAGCCAGCTCACAAATGCTAGTTTTGTTATTATCCTTCACTTTACATAAGAGCAACGGAAGCTTTCTGGTTTGCTGTTTACCCACTCCATGCTAGGCACAGGTATCTAATACACCATCTACCACTGGTGGCCTCCTGTAATCCACACCGTCACTCCACAGGGTAGCATAAGCATTCCCACCTCAAAGACAGGGAAGCTGAGGTTCAGGAGAGGGAAAGCAACTTGGCCAAGGTCCCTGGCTAGAGAGCAGGAGATGCAAAGCAGGTCCCATGAAACTCCATTGCTCATACTGCTACCATGTGGCCACCATGGGCCTGGGACAAGAGATAAGTTTGGATGGAAATGGGAGGCAGTCAGGAAGGCCTGTCTGATTTTCTGGGCAGCCATCTCTCCGGGCTTCTCAGACTCAGTGGAACATCTAGCACCAGGACACAGCACATGCCCAGATGCCATCTCTAGAAGCTCTGAATCAGACAGTGGGGGTGGAACTTGGAGCACCACTGTTAAAAGCCCTCAGGTGACAGTGATAGGCACCCCTGATTAAGAAATCCCCACTCTCAAAGCGCAAGGTCACTTTCTCACATTTATTCCCTCTCCTAGAAGATTCCAAAATGTTTCTTATGAAAATTCTTCAGTGGTTTACAAGGAACATCACACCTCAGAACCCTGAAACCTCACAACTCCAGGATCCTCTGCAAAACACAATGCTGATCATCCACAAAGGTGGTATGAAGGTTTGTTTTTATTAACCATGACAATGATCCCCAAACAGCTTGATGTGGATGCAAAGGACTTCGGAACCCAAAGTCCTGGGTTTGAGTCCTTACATGGTGCTCCATGAGCTATGCAACCTTAGGCTAATCGACTCAATGCATTAGTTATTAAAAGCCTACTATGTACTCGGAACCCTGGGCTGGGAAACTGTGGGGACAGAGTGAATGTGAAAGTCACAATCTGAACCCATGGTTACCAGGTACCACTCCATAGCAGGCTCTAGACAAGCTTGTTCTTACTTCTTCCTGCCAAGAGCCTCAGGCAGTCGGCTCTCCTGCAACCCAGGCCTGCAGAGGAGGAAGCAGGGATCCAGGGCAGTGGAGTGGCCTGGGTGAGCCTGCAGCAGTGTGTGGCAGTGTCTGAGCTCTCTCTCCGCCCCATCCCCCCCACCACACACACACACTTGGCAGATCAGTCCACAGAGTGAAGGGGATAATAGGAGAGTGCACTGCAGCCGATCAAGAACCGCACAGATGCATGACATCATGGTTATTAATAATGGAAGCAGTACAACCGATTCACCATCCCTCCAGATGGACCACCTGAGCTGTCTTGAACCTTCTGCAAACGGCATGGGATTCTGTAAGTGCAGAGCAGGGAGAGGCCCTAGGAGTCCAACCCTCTTCTCATTACCAGGCTGTGGGGTAGACCAAAAGACAGGATGGCCCTCAGAGACAGCAAGGGCAACTCCCAAAGCCCAGGATGCACAGAGTTTGGCCTCAGTGATTGATCCAGGACAATAATTAGATCCCAGATCAAACACCAGAACATGCCCCTCCAAAGGGTGCTGGCAAGGGACTCAGCGGTGGGTAATTGGCAAGTGTGGCCTCTTGGTGGTCCCTGGCTCAGCAGGGCCTTCCTGCCTGCTGTTTTTCTGCCTAGAGTATTCTTTCCTCAAAGTTGTTTTTTTTTTTTTTTTTTTGCAGCTGTCATATTTTCATTATTTACATCTCAGAACAAATGTCAATTCCTCAGAGAAGTCACCATGACGCTTCCCTGTCCCTCCTGACCTTGCTCCTGACCCTCTCTCCCTCTGGCTGCCTCTGTGTTCGAGTTTCTCTGCAGCCTGCATCACTTTGTAGCTTCGTGTTGTCCATTACTATTCATCACCTCTCTTCCCGCTGGAATGCAGGCTCCTTGAACAAAGGGATTAGCTAGTTTCCACTGCTGGGATCCCCGGAACGCTGCCTGGAGCCCCCAGGCACTGGTGAACACGCTCAGTGCATCCCTCAGGATGCTGGCCTGGGTCAGAGCCAAACTAGCAGCCAGTGGACACTCACTCACTCTGTCACTCATTCCATAAATGCTTAAGGGACCTCTTCTCTGTGCTGGGGATTCTGCTTGGTCCTGGGGTCCTTGTCCTCACAGCTCTTTGACAGTTGATTCAAACAAACAGGACAGTAGACCCTAGAGCTATGGCCGTTCCTTCACATGCAACCAACCAAAAGCTGACCAATACAGGCAAACACGGCGGAAACCAGGAGAACCTGGGAGACAGCGAGGAAATGCAGCATAATTGGCCCTGCAAGGCTTCCCCACGTGCTTGGTGCTCCTCTTGGGGAGTTAGTGAAGGCACCCCGCCAACTCTGGGGACACGGGGACAAGGGAGTTCTCTGATGAGTGACTCTTGGCTGCAGCCTGGAACACAACAGGATGGATATGTATGTGAGAGAGTGGGTGTAGGAACGGATGTGTGAGGGTGAGCAAGTGCACAGGATGAAGTGTGTGAGAGTGTGTAGGAGTAGGTGTGTGTGTAAATGAGTGTCTGGGATCAGGCATGTAGGCAGGCGCATGTGAGAGTGTGTGCATGTGTAGGAGCACATCTGTGTGAAAGTGGGTGTTTGAGTATGTAGCAGTGCACACTGAACACACACGTGTGTGTGTGTGTGTGTGTGTGTGTGTGTGTGTGTACGTGGTGCCTGTGGTACAATCACTGAGCTCCACACCACAGGTTCCACATCTGCTGGAACTTTATACACTTACGTCCCACAAATGACACACAGTAGGTACCTGATCATCGCTTACTTGATTCAACATAATAAATCATTTAAATCTTTACATTTTTCAAATATACTCTGAGTGTCCGCACAAAGCAGAAAGATTAGTTCTAGGAGAAAAATTTCTCAACTACTGGATATAATTCAATGAGGTAAGAGCATTGTATAAGTCTGGGTTCTGGTCCCTGTTTTACCACTGGGTGATCTTGGGCCACCTCTTAGCTATGTGATCTCAGAGGAGCCACTTACTGCTCTGGGGTTCTGCTTATTCATTAGTGGCTCAGCGGTAGAGCACTCACCTAGCACGTGCGCAGCCTGGGTTCGATCCTCAGCACCACATAAACATAAAACGCATTGTGTACAACTAAAGCAAATAAATACATAAATATTAAAAAAAAGAGAGAGCAATTAGAACTTAGCTCTCAGAATTTGGTTGCAACCATACAACACCACATCATCTCTATGTGCAGCACTATAGCACTATTTCCTCCAAGAGCAAGCCTGTGTGACTTGCAAAGGGTCTTGGTTCATTTTTTTTTTTAGAGAGAAATGCTGGATTTGACCAAGCGAAACAGTTCTTTTGTTGCAGGACTTCTCAGAGCCTTTAATTTGCCAGTGGATTGTAATTGGCCAGATGGATGATAAAGAGCTTGCAGAAATTGCCAGACTTACTCAAACAGGGAAACCTTTACTCGTGCAGCAGCTTTCAGAACTAACATTCCATGGAACACACATTGGGAAATCTGCTAGCAGGCACAAAGGACACTTATTAATTCCCCCTTTTCTGCCAATGATGGCACAGCAATGGTGTTCTAAGTCACAGAACAGAGCTGTTACAAATGCCAGTCCAGAAACCATCCAAACCACAGCAAATGGCACATGCACAGGGCTTTGCATTTACAAAACATTTTTACCTATATGATCTCAATTCTCCCTGACAAGATATCTTGGAGGACAGATGATAAAATATAGCCTGAAAAAGATGAAGATCATTCAGATCTATGTAGAGCCACTTAGTGATGGGCCCATACCTTGGTTCTACCAGGTTTTTCCCTATGTCCTTGATCCAACTATCCACAAATGCTTTATTTTTTAGAGATAACAATTATGGCCACTACACAGAGACCCCTGCAAGAAGTCAAGGCTGATACCACCGGCACCTGTTCTGCAGCCACCACCAGTCCTGTGCAGACCCCAAGCACCCTGCACTGGATAGGGGGTTAGAAATACTCATGGAATAGAGTCGCTCTGGAAACACCCAGGCAGTGAGGCCAGGAGTAGCTCCCTACCGTGCCATACCATACAGGTAGCTGTATCCAGTGCCAGATGCCATTCTGCAAGGGGGAGGGGAGAGCCAGAGCAATGTTTCACTCAGTCCCAGGGAGCCCAAGGAGCCCAAGGAGCCTAAGGCTCTTGGCTCTGAGTCTGAAACTGTGACAAGGCCTCCAGGGGGAAGCGTGGCTCGGGCTGCCAAACCCATTCAGTGGTTACCATCGTGTGTGTGCTTGTGTGTGTCCCACTATGGATGACAGAGCCAGGAGCGAGGGTCTGCGCAGGACACAGGAGGCCGTGCATGTCAACCGCGAGTGGGGGCTGTGCCGAGAGAGAGAGAGAGAGAGAGAGAGAGAGAGAGAGAGAGAGAGAGAGAGAGTGTGTAGAGAGAGAGAGAGAGGTGTGTGTGGACGTGGACGCGGGAACGCTTGTGTCACCCTAGGGTGGTGACAGAAGTAGTGTCTGAGAAACGCTAAGCGCAGAGCAGCGTGTGCACCCAGCAACCCGGGGCTGCTGAGAAACCCGAGCTCCACGCAACAAGGGTCGGTGGAGTTGGCACCGACGTACCCAGCCCTCCTCCCACCCGCCAGTCCCTCGGCCGCTCGCCCGCTCCACGCTGCCTGCTCCGGGGCTGGCAGGCCGCGGCGGCCCGCGGCGCGCGTGCCGCTCACTGCTTACCTGCGGGCGGCCGTAGCTCCGCGGCTCGGGCTGGGCTGCGCCGCGCCGCGCTGCGCCGCGCTGGACTGGACTGCGCTGGGCTGCGCGCCCGGCCTCCGCGCGGCTCGGCAGCGCCCGCGCGCTCGGCTCCGCCCGGCTCGGCTCCGCCCGGCGGTGCCCCGGGCGCTCGCTGGCGGCCCACGCGGCGCGGGGTGGGCGCGGGGCGGGCGCCGGGCGGCGGGCGCGGCTCCGGGCCGCCCCGCGGCCGCTTGGAAGCTCCTTATTTGGGCAGTGATGTCAGGGGAAGTCGCAGGGGCCGGACCACCCACTTCTTTCCATTCACTCCCCAGAGTTTCCTGTCGCCGAGCTCGGGGACCCCGCTGTCTGCTAGGGGTGCCTCTCCCGCCTGCTCGGCCTCGGCTGCTTGGCCCCGAAGCCTGCCGCCCTGGGATGCCCTGTCGGCCGGGGTCACGGTGGGGCCGGGGCGGCGGGAGGCTGCTGGCGCAGGGGCTCCTCGTCTGGGGAATCCCCGGCTTCGGTGGCCGGGAGGGTCTGCTCAGCGGAGGCTCCTCGGTGACAGACCGTGTCACTCTGGGCGCCGCCCCTCCCTCCTCGCCCGCCCCGGCTCCAGCGCTGTCATTTCCTCCCGGGCCCTCTGGGGAGGACCGACAGGGAAGCCCCGGTGGCCACCGCCGGGGGCCGTGCCACTCGGTGCCACGCCTTGGTCGCACCCGGGCCGGGCGGGCGTCCATCACAGTCCCCAAAGTGCGCCGCTCCAGGCTGCCTTCCTCTCAGGTGCCAGCCCAACTCCGGGAAGCCCGTGCCTACCCAGGCGGGAATCCGCTTTAATGAAACCTGGGCGGAGCGGGCCTGCCGGGGCCTCCCTGGGCTCAGGCCCGGGTGGGGGTGGAGGCACCCCGGGACTTCCCAAAGGGCTGACTTTACCAGAAGTTGCTGGATCCCAGGGCCTGGGCCTGAGTCACTCTGGTCTGTGCTCTGGCCAGCACCCAGCACACTGGAGCCATCCCCAGTTGGCCCCAGCCAGCACAATGGCCAAGGGCTTAAGGCTTCATGGTGATCTGTACTTCACAGGTGCCTACCTACCTGAAACTCATACACTCAAGTGATTCGCCAGTGGTCAGCCCTCTGCCACAGTAGAACCCAGGCTGACCCCAATTGGGTGACTCCAGGCACAGACTGCCTGTCTCAAAACAGCCTCAGGAGATTATGCGAAACCAAGGGAGCAAAGGACTGAAGTGAAGCAAGTGACTAGGTTGCAAAATGTAAGGAGTCCCCTCCAGGTCATAAAAGTTCAAGGGACCCAGGGGGTCACTGTCTAGTATACTGACCAGGCTTCCAGCCTTCCAGGCTTCAGGCTTCCTTTGACTCCAAAGTGGTGGATGCAAACTCCCCTGGACCCAAGGGACAGGGCTAATGGCCCTGGGGATTTCTGTGCTTTCCTATACTAGCCTCTAGCAGAGCTACCACCTTCCCTCCAAAGTCAGCTCAGAGCAAACAGACGCTGCCCAGACCACCAGTTTTAATGAGAGAAGCGAAGCGCAGCTTTCTAAGTGACATTACACTCCAAGGGACTAGAGCAGGGAGCCATGGTTCCAGAGTTTGCAGTGACTGAAGGTAGAAGTGACAGCAACTGGACATGGGTCTGCCCACTCACACAACTGTACCATCCCCACCCATTGCCAAGCCTCTCAGCTGTTCTGTGGAGCCTGACCATCTTGATCTCCCCCACCTTCCATCAGCTCTCCAGGCCCAATCCCAGCTCCAGTTGAGTCATCTCCTTTCTGACAAAGCCCCAAAGGGAAGGACCATTCTTTTTGATGTAGCATGCAGGGCCACACTAACCAGCTGCAACTCCTGCATCTCAACCCACTTGGCACTTGGCCAAGCCCCTCCCCTCATACCACCTACCGGCAATTTTCACTCCTTAGAGTTGTTGTGTGGGCTACCTTGGTGCTGTACCCTCCGCAGTCCTTCACACCTTCAAACAAACCTGTCCTAGATACAGGTCCTTCCCCTTGAGTAGATCAACTGGGGAGAGGTGCCCCACTGAACAAATCACTGTACCTGCTCCACTCCTGTCCTGTCCCCACTGTCCCTGTCCACTGTTTTGGCTGGAAATGGCTCCAGGCAGAGGAGGTGCATGCCATGTTATGATGCACATGCCCCATGGGGTGACTTTTTGTTATTCACACAAAGGCTCAGATGACAGCATTGCTCCTGCCCTAGGTGGAGTGTCCCTCTAGCCTTTGAGGGGTAACCCTGCTCCATGGACTCTCCTCTGCTGCCACAAGCAACCCAAATGTTTCTGTGCCTCTGCAGATGTGCTGCCTGCAAATTGCAGTCAGTTGGGAGGGACCTCTCCTCCCTCCAGACTAGGAACTATAGGGAACTTTCCAACTTGATTTCTCTTCCCTCCCAGGACTGGTTTTGCAAATGTTTAATAAGTGGATGAATGGTTCTGGGGGACAAATCCAAAGACAAACTAGCCATGAGAGGAGCAGAGTTGTGGCTGAGGCTCCAGGGTCTCTAGCTGGGGGCTGGGATGGAAGGTGGATTCTCAGCTAGGTTGGATTGACTGGATGCTTAGGGGCTTGGGCCAAGGCACCTGGTCTGAGAAGGCTGCCCTGAGAAGGTACTTTCCTCGGACTGCTCCGTTGTTTCAACTTTCTGTGGCTTGGGATTTGTCTCCCTTCTTATTTCCCTGGGGAAAACTCCTTTGCAGCCCCCCTAGGCAGCCCAGGACATCCCCATGCCAACCCCTAAATAGAGTTCTTAACTGGCCACAGCAAGGATGACAGGCAAGGAAGAAAGAAGGAAAGTGCAGCTCACTGAATGCCTTCACTGGGCCATACACAGCCATCAACTCCCCTGAATCTGCCAAGCCACACAGGCCCCTCCAACTGTGGCCATCCTCCAGACCAGAAGTGACCGCTAGGGAGTCCTCACTAACTCCTTCCACAACCAGAGTCACCTGCCCAGGCCTCAAGACTCAGCCCCCACCCCAATTCTGGTGCCCAAAAGTTCTCCCTAGAGGCTAGAAGGTCTTCAGGAGTCTGGCCTCTGAGCTCAGGGATGCAAGCTGGGGACTCACTGCCTGAGCCTGACACTGCTCTGTGAGCCACCACCCAACCCTGGAGCCTGGGGCACCTTTCCCACCCAGTAGTTGAATGGCACACAATTTAGAAGTCAGGTTGTGCCAGCTGCCATTTCCTTCCTGTTAGCCCCAGCCCCTGCATGTAACTGGGCCAGGTCTTGAGAAAGTCCCAGCAATTGGCCCTAGGGCCTTCCCACATTCCTTCATTCCTCAAATATGAATCAGGCACCTTCCCTGTGCTGGGAACATGCAGCACACAAGCCTGTGTCCTAGGAGCGCTATCCAAGGATGGAGACCAACAGGTAAACAGATACTGCAATGAAACTTGCTAAGTGCTACCTTGCTGTTTGCCAAGCTTAAGGTGGGGAAGAGGAGGGCATTCAAGATGGGGAGGTCAGAGTCCTTCTACATCTAGGGCTAAAGACCGTGGTCCAGGTGTCCCAGGCTATGATGCTGAATGCCTGTTTCCATGGAAATGCTGTGTGCACAAATGCGCCTGTACACACACACACACACACACACATACACACAGGGCTTGGTTCTGCTGGTAAGCCAACATCACACTGCAGAGACTTCACAGGCTAAAAGAGATTGGCGAAGAGGGCAGGGTTAGCATTTGATCTGCCATCTCAAAGACTGTCTCCATGTGACATTTTATTTGCAGTTCCTAACAACCAAATTACAGATACACTTTTGGAATACACTATTGTTCCTAAGAATCCAGGAGCTGCCACAATATTCTTGAGAGCATTTTCAAGGTGGGGATGAGCCATAGGCCCTATAGGCTCCTCTGGGTTATTTATGTCTGAGTCTTATTCCTACCAACCATCCCCATCTCCATCTCTCATCCCCTGTGGCTATCATCTCCTGGACTCAAGTGCTTTGTGTTGTTTTACGTGTGTGTGTGTGTGTATGTGTGTGTGTTTTAGCATCCTCACCTGTCTTTTGGGGCAGAGACCTAGAGATTCATGCAGTCTGTGGATAGCACCTCTTCTGGGGTCCCTCTGGACTCAGTCCCAACCTGTCTCCCCTGCCTGAGGACTGTGGTTCCAGTTTCATGACTCAGTCCTTTATCTGATGCTATGGGCAACAGCATGAATATTGGTGCCACATGCACCTGGGTTCAGACCCCAGCTGCACACTTGCTGTGTTGCATTAGGCATAGAACTTGATGTTGCTGATCTTAACTTCCTCAAAGCAAAGGGCCACTGTGATATGACATTTTAACAAGATACAGCAATAGAGCCCTTCATAAAGTACTCAGCACCCATAGGGGTTCAATAAACAGTAGAGGTGATTACTTTGGTCCTATATTGCAACCCAGACCTCCTCCTTCTATTCCACTTGCCTTCATTATTGGGAGCATCTATCACATCAAGTCCGAAGCCAGAATCTCTTGTCTACTCTTGCTGTCCCTGATCAGGCCTCTACCACCAACAAGTGACAATGGTCTCCCTGGTGCTCTGCCCAGCCTTCCTCTTCAGTGCCTTCTGTACACAGGGGAAACTCTCTAAGACAATGTTGAATGGGACCCTGTCCAGATAAACCACCCTGTCTATTGGCACCTTTAATAACAGAGCCTCAGTTTACCCAAGTCTTCCTCCCTCTCCATCACCCCCATGCCCTCTCTGCTCCCACCATGCAGAATCGCTCACTGTTCCTGAGTCTGACGAGGGCATTTGGTACACACATTTCCCTGTACTGTTCCCCTCACCTGTTTCTGCACGGCCTGTTCCTGCCCAGCCTTCCAGGCCAGCTAAGCAGCCAATGCCCCTATAAATGTTCCCTGGTCCCCAACTCACTGGCTGCTTTCTTCTCTATGAGCATCTATCACTTTGCACAGACTGTCCTGGCTTGGGCCTCTCAGTCTATGGTCATTTCTTCATGGACCTGTTAACACTTTAGACTCCATGTCTCTGTGCATGACCACATCTTAGCTCTAGGAATGTCACAGAGCATGGTGACTGACATACTTCTGCCCCTCTGGCCATCCTGTCCTGTAAACATCAACTATAAGAGGCCGGCTGACCTCAAGCTCACTGACTGATTTTCCCTAAATGACAAAAGCATCCTCTTTCCCTTCACTTGGGACTGAGACTGGGGCCAGCCTGAGCCCTGGGCCTGCCATTCTGGCTTCTCATCAGTGTTTCTGGGGACTCCCACAGGCGCAGGCTGCAGGTGGAGAAGGCGGGGCCTTTGGTTACAGGAAATCAGAAGATTAGTCAAGCCACACTCCCCTTGCAGCTGTGAGAACAAATTTCCCCAAGCCAAGGGACTTGCAAGATCATCAATAACAACAAACATTTACTCTGCACATGGCTTTGTGCTCACCAGCAGTAGGGCATCAATGTCTGAGGTGCCAGTCCTGCTCTGACACTTAGTATAGCTTACTTCCCCAGTGCCTAGGTTTTCCCAGCTGTAAAATGCACAGGAGAACACATGTCAGGGAAGGATCATGAAGATTCAATAAGAACTGATGAAACTGAAGGAGAAAAATGCATTTCAGTACCAAGAACAGAGGTGGCATGTAATAGATGCTCAATAAAGGATGCCCCTCCCCAAACCTCCAGCTCTTTGGGGGATACTCTGGTGAATAAGGCTTAGTTCATTTCAGTAGCTCATAAAGTGAAGGAAGGGAGAAAATAAGAATTAAATCAGACCCCATAAACATAACCACAAGGCAAACAGTAACAGGCCTAAGAAGAAAGAGTTTTAGAAGCAGCAAGATGAAGAGGGGAATTCTGGGATGGCTTTAAATCCTCCTTCTTCCCTTGTGTGACCTTTATCTAAGAGTGATTGACACTACCCGTGTGGCCAGCCCAAGGTGAAAGGTCTGGCTGTGTTGGGCAAGGGATGGGCAGGAGCAAGTCCCAAGGCAATACTAATCCTGTGTTGAGTTAACCGTCTAGGTCCAGAGAGGCCCTGCACACTGTGGAAACAGCCACGACAACAGCGAATAAAGGCAGAAACTTGGGAAGGAGAGAGGCATATGGGAGGCCCAGGGGCTGGTTTCAAGGCTACCTCCAGGAGCCTCCATCCAATAACAACAAAGGGATGTAGAAGTGCCTTGGCCCCACCCCTGGCTCAGGTCCTGCCCCTACCCCAGACTTTCAGACTCTGGGGACAGGAAGGGAAGACTGATCTTCCATCCTTAGCCTCCCCACATGGAGTCAACCTAGAGAAGGGCCTGTCCTGGCAGGACAGCTCACGAGTCCCTAAACACAACGTGGTTTTGTATACTCCGGGCCTTTGCTCCGCTGTTCCTTTTCCCTGGGATACCCTTCCTTCTGCTCCTGTCCCCCTCCCTGCCCACTGCTCCCCTATTAATTATCCATGACTATTTAGGAAACTCACCCTAGAAGTTCTCCTTCAAATGTTCTGTTTTTCTTATTATTTCCTGACGGACTCCCAACCTCAGCAGAATGTAAAGCCCCCTCCCCCCACCCCTCCATGTTCCTGTAACTTATTTGGCACAACCAACAAGCCATCTATCACATTATAGTAAAGTATTTGCATCTGAGTCCTCCAGTAGGTTGGGAAAGCTCTGAGAGAACCCAGTAGGTGCTCAGTAAACAGGGCACCTGGAAGGCTTTCTCCTCACGCTTCTCAGAGTGGTGCAGTATGGGTTAGCATCTGCCACAGGCCTGGGAGTGCAGATGAAGCCTCTGTTGATTCCTAGGAACTCCAGGCTCCCCGCAGCCAGCCAGCGCCTCTGGTCTGAAAACAAGCCCTCCAGGGCTGTCTTCCTGAG
This sequence comes from Tamias sibiricus, assembly GCA_025594165.1. Taxonomy (NCBI): domain Eukaryota; kingdom Metazoa; phylum Chordata; class Mammalia; order Rodentia; family Sciuridae; genus Tamias; species Tamias sibiricus. The sequence goes on from CM046658.1 coordinate 35,165,368, forward strand.
GCTTTCCTGCTGACTACCCACATCCTGCTCTCTGACTGGAAGGATGAAAATCCCAGAAAGCATCCTGGGGCCCCCGGCTGAGTACCTCTGAGAAAGGCTGAGTCAGGGGAACTTGGGAGCAGAGGCAGTGTCCCCAAGGGTGGTGGGGGTGGGAGAGAACTGGGGAGGGGAGGGTAAGCAGGATTTGGTGCTGGGGTCTGGCCTTGAAGGTCAAGGATCACTAGCCATTGGGGGCAGGGAAGAGAGCCTGATGGTTAAGCTATGCACCACCTTGACTGACTCATGGGTGACCAGACTTTTGGCCAAACATTTTGGATGTGTCCGTGATGGTGTGTCTGGATAAGATTAACATGTGACTCAGTAGAGTATAGCAGATTGCTCCGCTAAAGTGGGTGGGCAGCATTCGGTCAACTGAGGGCCTGCTTAGAACAGAAAGGTCGAGGGACAGGGAGACCCTTCTGCCTGACTGCTTGAGCTGGGACCTGGGTCTCTCCCAGCCTCTGGACTCAGAATGAAACACCAGCTCTCCTGGAGACTCAAGGCTACTGGCTTTCAGTTGGAATTTATACCACCAAATAGGGTAGTTAGAGGAAGACTCATTAACAGGTGGCCTTTGAGTGACAACTGGAAGTCGTTTGGTTATGAGGAAGGAATTCGTGGGCAAGACCGCTGGTGCAAAGGCCCTGAGGCGGCAGCATGTCAGGTGTACTACATGGTCTTTTGAGCCACTGCGAGAATGGTGGCTTTAGGAGAAATAAAGAAGGCCCCCAACGTAGACCTCCAATGGACTCTGCTCCTCCCTGACAGCAGGGTCCAGCCTGGGCAGGTGGTGGGAGAGTCAGAAGGGAGTGGGATCAGGAGACTAAGAAGAGGTGGGCAGCAACCTTCCCTGCCAAACTCCCCCTCAGCTGTGGCTGGACACCCCCAAGCTCCTAGGGGCCTCTTTCTCTACCTGGATTTGGAACTGAGCTCCAGGCCTGCTCAGACCCGCCCTGGGCAGATGACATTGAACAGGTTATCTAACTTCCTAGGGGAAGCTTTCAATGCCAAAGTCAGACAGAGGCAGCTCTCGAGGGCCAGCTGGGTGGGGGCAGGTCCCTCTCCATGTGCCCCCTCCGGGGATTTGAGGAGTCCATGGGTCAAGACAGGGAGGGAGGTGGTAGAGTGGAGGAGCGCCGGCTCTGCGGGGCTGGCAGTGTGCTCGCCTCACAGGGAGCAGGGGCTCCTCTTCTCCTGAGCCACACACTGACAGCTGTAAGGAGCAGACCCGCTCCCAAGCCTCCGTGAAGTCGCAGTCAGCAGCCTAATTTTAGACTGAGCATCTGCTCTTCCATCCCAGAGAGGCAGCTCTGTCTGGGATTTGCTCCTTCTGGAATTGCCAGAGAAACAAACCCTGCTCCATGGATACAGGCGCCTGTGGTGTCCAGAGCAGAGCTGGCCAGCGGGCCCCTGCCGGGGAAGGCTCCCAGGAGCTGTGCCACACCTGGACATCCTGTGTCTTATCTGTCCCCCTTCTCACACCTACTGACCAGAGTCCTGTGGGTGCCATCTTTGATTTCTATGCTTCTCAGAAAGCTGACAGGACAAGGGGGACCTGCCTCAGCAGGGTCCTCCAGGACAGCAGTGACCTTTGTCCATCCACCCCCCACCTGCAGCTCCCAGCACAGGTCCTGATGAGCTCATCCTAGACAAGCCCCATGCGGTAAGACAGTGACAAGGAGAACGGAAAGAAGGGGCCAGTTGCTGGCCAACACGGCCCAGGGGGTGTTCTCCGAGGAGGCGACCCTTGAGTTGGGCTTTGAAGAGTGAGCAGATGTTTATTAGCAGAAAAACCAGGAAATGCCATCATGGAAGGAAAAACAGGTGAAGAAACCTACAAGAGTATCGAGTGCCTGGGGATGGCCCCACGGGAGGGGGAGGAGAAAGTGGGGAACTCCGGGTGAGGGTAGGAGGGGACTGTAGTTGGTCTGGGCCACAACTCCAGGCTAAGGAATGGTGGTTTTGTCCGCAGGTTTGGGAGCCTGTGGGAGCAAGCGGCGAGTATGTGCTTTGACAGATGGGTGGGAAGCCCCACCCTTTTATGTAGGAGACCCACCTTCCCTATTTCTTTCCTCCATGGTCTGCTGAGTCCTTTAAGGCCCTCATCCACCTCTCTGGCACATATGGGGCAGACCCCAAATGCAGGGCATGCTGGGGTGCCCACTGTCCTCCCAGACTCCCACCTGAGATCTGGCCTGTGCATCTCCTGTCCCTGGCCACTAGGATCACTGCTCGGTCTTTGCCTCGATCCCCAGTTCCTATGGTGGCATCTGCTCTGGTTTCACTGGACTCAGTGTCTCCATGCTGTTGCTGCTACCTCCAAATTCTTCTGAAAGGACCCTGCAGGCCAACAGGCCTCTGCCCACCCCACACTTCTCCTGTGGGGCATGGGAAGGCTGCATGTGTGGGACAAGCCCTAGTCTCTGGACCAAGGGCTTCTCACACATCACCTTGTTTAAACTCCCCCCACAACCTTTTACTCATCCCCTTTTATAGGTGAGGAAAGGGGCTGATCATGTCTCCGAAAGAGGTGGAGCTGAGGTCTGGACCCCTCTGTCTCTATCCTTAAGGGCACGGCTGGGGCAGCTGGTGCCCACAGCAGAGGGGATCAAGACATTGCCAGTTTGGGTGGAAAGTGAGGGTGGAGGAAGAGGAGGAGGCCTTGCCCAGGAGCCCTGCCTTGATACCCTGGAGAAAGAATGAGTTAAAAACTTATGTAAAGAGATTTGCAAATAGATCCCACAAAACAACATTTGGATGATTTAAGTGTTAAGGAATCAGAACCATATGGATTAAATGTCCCTGACGCTACGTATGGTTTTAAAAATTAGAAGGAAATGTACTGGGAACACACATACATATAAAATATGTAAGGCCTGACCACATTTTTAGCTTTGTGGACATAGAGTTATTTGAAAAATACAAACCAGCACTCATCCACCCAGCATGGCCCTCCCCTCCCCCTCCCCCTCCCCCTCTAGACCTCGCCTTTTCCCCTACCCAGCGGGGGCTCAGCTCCCTCCCTGTGGGCCTGGCCTGAGAAAGACTTCCCAGAATGGCAGGCCCAATGCTTTAACCACAGGACAGTTAGAGCCAAAACAGCTGGTCCCGGAACAGCTGGGATCTCCCAGAGGCCAGATAGGTGGTCTCAGGTGTGTGGGGACAGTGGGAGAGCATTTCCCAAGCAGACCCTTATGAACTTTGGGGAGAGGGTGCTGAGCAGCCTGGAGAAAGTGGACATTTTTGGGGCGGCACTTGTCCCAGTGACCCTGGAAGGAAAGTGTCCTTATCCCCATTTCACAGGGGGAAAAGCCGAGGCAGGGAGAGCTGGGGCTGTGCTCAGCTAGCAGGCAGTGACCAGACCGCAGGCTGGATTTCCTGCTCAGGCACCCAGTGCTTCTCCCCAGCGCACCTCAAAGTAAACCAAAACCATGAACTTGGGCCTAGTTTCTTTGACTGTAGGCAGGTTTCTTTTTCTTTTTCTTCCTCTCTTTTTTTTAAGCAAATGATGGTGTTGGCTCTGCACAGTTGAAAATTCATCTGGCAGGGTGCTTTCGAGGACTCCTTACACAGGCAGAAATCAGGTTTGATTGGGAGTCTAAATTTGTGAGCTTGGGAAGAGAGGTCACAATGCTCACTTTGGAAAAGCCAGACCATCAGAAGCATCCTGCTCAAGCCCTGATGGAGAGGAGCAAGGGGAAGAGTCAGAGCCACAGTGTACAGGGCGTCACACCAGGTATGAGGAGCAGGGGCCCCTGGACCTCACCCCAGTCTGTGCCCAAGGTGGAGGAATCGCAGGAGTGGAGATTGCACTTCCTGGGGCCCCTCCTGCACCCGGGGCCAATGTCTGTCTCTAAACCCAGCTGGCTGGGGCCAAATCCTCCCCAGAGGTGGCTGAGATGTAGCCAGAAGCAGGTTACAGGAGAACTAAGAGCCACACAGACACCAATCTGGCCCAGCACCAGGAGGACCGGCCCCTGGTGACAATCCAGTGCCTGACACTTGTTGAATGATCATGTCCCACATCAACAGATGGAGAGGAAGGAGGCGCTAAGGAGATGTCTTCCTGCCTCTCTCCCCTCACTCCTCACTTGTGCCACTGTGTGTGGACACAGGAGGAGGCCTTCCCCGATGACCCTTCCCCTGCTCAGTGGGATCCCTGCTTTCAGCCTGTCCCAAGATCTCAGGGTGCTGAGTGGAGCCTGGGATATTTCAAGTACATGGGATTCTCAGGGCAGGACCCAGGAAGCAAAGGAGGAAGGGGCGGGAAAGAATGGGGACAGAGTCAGCAGGACTCCAGCTCTGGAACCTCCTCCCTGTTCCAGGTCCAAAACCTCTCCACAAAGCTTGCAGCAGATCTGACCCTCGAAGGGCCTCCTGATGGCCTCTTAAAAGCTATCTCCACGTCTAGTCCTGTTCCAGCTAACCTGGCCTCAGGCCAACAGGACAGAATCTTCATATCATGGCTGGGATCAGATCCAGCCACCTTTCAGCTCTGTGGAGCATCTTGGTCCCTAGCCTTTCCCGTGGTCAAGTCTGTGGGGGAGACACTGCCTGTCACAATTTACACAATGTGGTTCCCAGGGCGCCAGTGCAGGTGAGAAGCAGCGGGAGTGGGGGAGGGAACCACCGGCTTATCCCTAACTCCCACTTACAGAACAGAACAAGCCCCCACCCCTCGCCCCATTCCCTGTACCTCATTTGCAAGCACATGGAATTCATGTTTGTTTGCTTGGTTTTTTTGTGGTGGTGCTGGGGATTGAACCCAGGGCCTCATGCATGCTAGGCAAGTGTGCTGCAGGCACAGGCAGACCTTCTGCGAGATTCTCATTTATAGGACCCATCCTCCTCTCAGTATTCCTGTCCCCTTTACAAGTCCCCAAATGTCTTTACTCCACACTTTAATCCATACCCCTCTGGACACCAGGCCCATCTGCTTAAATCTGCCAATGGCTTCCTTCCACTGTTGAGGGGAAGATCAAATTCTTTCTCATGGTCTCCAAGGCCTGCTTCAACCTGAGGCAGAGGATCTTCTTTCATTCTTTGCCCCAGGGCCTTTGCATGTGCTGTGTTCTTCACCTGGACCATCTGCCTGTATATCCCTTCCTTACCCAGCTGACTCCTTGCTCACCTTTCCATTTCCCCTTCTGTGTCACCTCCTCACAGAAGTGCTCTCTGACCTCCAACTAAACCAGGTCCCTGTGAAACACTCCCTAGCACCACGTCCTTCCTTGTTAGAGCCCAGCAGGTATGAACATTTTTAACTTCGTTTTCTTGGTGTGACTTCCTGGCTGATGACTGGCTGCCCTCTCTGAAGTATGAGCTCCACGATTAGAAGGATGTGTGTGCTGTGCTCACCACTGAACCCCCAGGGGCTGTCACAGTGGGGTTTCTTTGGTATCAATTCCAAGCTCTGGGATCACAGACCCGAGCCCACTATAGCATCATCACTTGATGAGGGGCTGTGTCACTTGGAGATGCCTACCTTGGAAAGGCAGGGGGAGGGTGTCACTATGCACTGCACCTCCTGTGCCCTCAGCACCAGTAATAAAAAATGAGCAAGCACTGAGAGGGATGCACTACTCTAACACAGCTCACCTGTACCATTCTGTCTCATCCTCATGACAATAGGATTGTCACAATACAGTGGCATGAAGGAAGAGAAGGGACATGAGGTCACTAAAGATGTGACCTCTAATCTTGGCTCTGTAGGGCTAGCTGTGTGAGGTTGAGCCAGTTTCTTAGCTTCTCTGGGCTTGTCTTCCCTTCTCTATAAGAAGGGGTAGTGCTACCTGCCCATCTCAGAGGCTGCCATGTGGAACAATGAGACAAAACTAGCTCCAGAGCCCAGCATGGCTTCTGGCTACGAGAACCCTGGCTGAGCTTAAATCCAGAAGTTCTTTCTAGAAAGATAGTTCTATTTGTCTTCTTTCTAAGAATTAGTGCTGGCCATTGGTAAGAGAAGAGATGGATACATGCAAACTCCCACTGAAGCTCAACGTCCAGTTAGCATCCAACATGGACCGGTGGCCGTTAACTCTCCAGTGACTTGGGATGGGCTGTCTGACGGCCAGCTTCCCAGCCTTCTGGGCAGTCCTTAGAGTCCACAGGGATGGCAATTCCAGGAAGTGGTGATGGGTCACTAAAGCAAGGAGCATGTTAAGGTCTCATGGACAGGCTGTTGCCAGTCTGCCCCGGACAGTGTTGAAAGACTGGGCTAGGACTCCAAAAGGCTGAACTTGACCTTGAGTCCCCATCTAATGGGTTGTTGGCTTTACTGGGGTGGGGGCAGGGCACATCCCTCTGTGCAGGGCTGTCCAGGAAGCTGGGCAGTTTGTGACACCTTTCAAGGGGCAAGTCTGAAAACTGCTGCTCTGAATAAATATTTTACCTCCTTTTTGCTGTGGCTGTGGGGAGGCTTCCCTTGAGCCGGGGCTGGCAAGGACATTCTCCTCTGTTTGCTCTGGAGATCCCCATAGCCTGTTCCTGGGAGGCATCTGCAGCTGCTGCACTCCTGGGCCTCAGGGACCTGGATGCTCCGCTCCAGAGAGAGGCTGAGCCAGCAGCCCTTCATGGCAACAGTGCATTAGGCAGCTGGCCACAGGGACCCACAGGGACCCACAGGGCTGCCTGCTCCAGCCTAGCCCCGCCCTCCCAGCCAGCCCTGGCCAAGGCTGGAACTCTTCAGAGCCCTGTTCCCACCAATCAGGTCAGGGCTCAGAGCTCCTATGGGCCTGGAGAAGCAGTTTCATCCATTTCCTCTTCCTAGAGCAGCCCTCCTGCCCTCTGCCCCTTTCTCCCACCCACCTTCTCCCTGGAGGTGCACCACCCTGCAATGGGCACCATGGACCTGAGCATTCTCCTACTGTCTCCCAGCACTGTCTCCACCCATCCCAGCAATCTCTAGAGAAGGGGATCAGATCCAGCCACTCTTGGTGCAGCGACAGAGAGTACTGCTTTCTCCCTTGGGGCCAGGTTTCCAGGGCTGGCCAGGCCCTGCAGGCCCAGCTTGGTAACTGCTCAGATTGTGACAGCTTTCTAGCTAAGAGGTCCAAAGAGGGATGATGGTTGGTGGTGGCAGGCAGCCTTAAGCACACTTTCCAACCAGCTCATCCCAGAGACCACCCCCACCTCATGGCCAGATTTCCAGGGCTAGAAGGGTCTACAGGATTAGGGCCTGGAAAACCAGCCAGAGAAATAGCATCAAGAGGGAGAAAGTTTCCAGGCATGGAGTTAGGTACTGCCACAAGGACCCAGGGCCCAGGGCAGGACAGTCCATCAGGGTGGTCTCAAGGATCTAGTTAAGAATCTCTCATACCATGGCTGGAATGTTAGAGGCCTTCATGATAGAGGCAGAGGCTGGGCAGATGTTCTTCTTCCCATTTCTTTTTTCCCACCTCTCCAAAGTCACTCTTCAACTCCTCTTAATACACATCCAGTCCTGGTGGACCTAGAGTTTGCACAGCTCAGGCTGTCAGGGACCGTTTTTGGTGGGTGAAGGAGCAACAGTTCTTAGAGGCCAAGGGTCACAGAGCAGAGTGAGGAAGAGCCTGGACTTGGACTCATTTTTCAGAGCCTGAATCCATTGCTCATTCTGGGCCACCATAGCTGCCTTTGAACACAGAAAGGATTCCACGTCCCCAGCTGGGTGCTTGGGCCTCCTTTGCCTACACCCACAGTGGGAGCTGCTGGTCCTTCCTTACCCTCTCTCAGTGGTCCAGGGACCAGCTGCATGCATTTGGGGAGGGGGCTGTGGCAGGGCTGCCTCGGGATGGAGGGGAACTGACCAGCCACAAGGCAGTGAGATCCATCCGTGGCTCTGCTGGCCTTGTGCAGACCCGGGTGCCAACTCCTTCCTCCAGGCTCTGCTCAGCTCTAGGATCTCAGATCAGTATCTGAAGGTGCAGCCCCACCCATCACTGAGCTCACGAGCTCACTCTGCCCAGGTCTGGGAGGATGTGGGAAAGTTAGCTTCATTTAGGGGTAGAATGACTTTTCCCACCATCAGCCACATGCCTTGTGGGTGCCCTGGACTTGCCTCTGCTCACCTCATAGCCTTCTAGTGCTGCAGGGGACAGTCAGGGTTATCTATCTGGAGGTCTGACTTGAGGGGGGGTCTAACCAGAATTTCAGGTTCAGCTCACTTTGCTAAAGTTCCAATCCCAGAGCTGTGCCCTATGGCTCACACTCACAGGACCCAAGTCTAGATCCTGCCTCAAACAGAGGCCATGGCCACTGGGTCCCCTTCTAATTTACACTGGTTGTCCCTTCCAAAGCACATACTGGTCTCTGGGATGTCCACACAGGCCTAGACTGCCAATGTGACACAGCCAATCCTTTATAGGTCAGCTTAGGACCTGGCTTGAGACAAGGCCACTCCACTGAGGCTGAACCGCTGAGACCCCTTAGGCTGGGGGTCTGACTTGAGCATGTGTAAGGTGACAAAGAGGCCACTCTGGCCTTGGGCTCAAACTCCAGTTCTCTTCCTCCTTTCCAAATTCTAACTCCATCACAAATGCTAAAACAAAAAGGTTTGGGTCATGAAGCTGTATGCAGGGATGTAATTGAGCACTGTTAGCCTAGTCAGGGGGTCTGGCTTGGTGTGGCTCCGCCCACTGACCCAACACCACATTCAACCTGCTTCTCTTTGAGCAGACTCATGGTGACCTGGTCCCCTCTGGCAGAAGGGATGGTATGAGAGGCACAACACATACTTCTGTACAGTCACCTCCCTGTACCCCTGGTTCCCATGCTGGTTACTTGCTCCCTTGGAGAGCATTCTGAATCTGTCAAAGACCATGCAGAGTTACTAATCAATGGTCATGCAAGATGGATGGAGTGCAGAGATCTGCTCTCTAACACTGCACCTACAGTCAACAAAAATGCATTGTTAAAAATTTGTTAGGAGGGTAATTTTTTAAAATATTTATTTATTTAGTTGTATACAATGCCGTTATTATGTGGTGCTGAGGATCGAACCCGGGTAGCGCTGGTGCTAGGCGAGCGCTCTACCGCTGAGCCACAACCCCAGCCCAGGAGGGTAAATTTTAAGTATTTTTACTACAATGATATTAAATTAAAAAAAAAAAAAACATAGTATGTGGAGTATAAATTGAAAAGGACACTCCCCTTGTGGAAGCTTTCTTTTTATGGAATTAATTCCAGTTGCCAATTACTGAGCACTTACCATGTGCCAAAACTCTGGACTGAGCATTTCACGTCTATTTAAATGTACAATAGTAATCCTAGGAGGGAACACGAATATCGTTCCCACTTATAGATGAGGAAACTGAGGTTCAAGGTCTGTCTTACTCCAGAGCCCTTATCATTCCCCAGAAGCTGAGAACTGGCCTGTGTGGTTTGTCCATAGGCTTCAGGAGTCTAGGGGCAACTCGAACTTGGAAGAGATGTGATCTCAGGTGTTTGTCTGGCTTCAGGCCTCCTGCCTGCCTGACTCTAGGTTGATTTACGAGACACAGAGCACCAGATGCCCTGGCACTACATTCTTTCATGGACTCAGGTTGTCTAGCACATGACCTCCAAGCCAGCAGGTATGAAGCTCACCTGCCCCTGTCTCTTCCCCAGAGGCCAGCCTAATGGGATGGAGGGAGGAGTGGAGAAAGAGGACTTGTGTCTGGTCACGCGTGAAGTCCTCTGCCACCACCTTGCCACTGACGTGTGTCTACTTCTCCTCGTGGATACTGGCTGCCCCAGCTTGGATGTTCTTCCTGTGAGTCCCAGTTCATTTATAAATCTGCTCCCAGCTCATCTCTGGGAATGATGCAGCCCTGCTGAGACACATCCCCCTTCCTCTAACACCCTCCCAGATGACACTTCCCCAGCAATGACATAATCCAGCGAGCCCAGCCTCTGCCATCATGCCTTTAGCAGGGCAGCTCTTTCCCAAGAGCCTTGGGGCTGTAGCTGGTACCAGCCTGGCCCTCGTGCCCCCACCCAGTCTCTCTCCCTCACACGTTGGCACACAGGCACAGCCAAACACTGGCACTGACATACCCTAGCACCTTGCAGCAGCTGACACACCTTCTGTCCACACCATTGGCCACACCCAATGGCTCTACTGTGTACTTGCTCTGTGCACTCTGCTTCCCTGGGTCTCTCATGCATATTTCTCTGGAAAGTTCTCTCTAGCCACTGCCATGGACTAGCCTGGGGCTGACCTCCTCCAGGCCCCCGTGGCCCTCTGTGGTTACCATGCTGCTGTCGTATGTCTGTTTTGTCACTAAGTTGCAAGCCCGTGAAGATGGGCATCACGTCTGATTCCTCCCTGTGCCCCAGCACCTGAATTGGCCAGGCCCTGAGGGGGCACTAGGAAGGCTGATGGAGGGGGACAGGGAATTAAGGTCAGAACCCACCGAATGCCCTGTGGCTAGCAGGAAGGGTGCAACAAAGGCAGCTCAGAGTTCCAGAAACACCACAAAATGAGAAACACCATTAGATGCCAGCTCTAAAAAGACCTGAGAAACTAACCCATTTTTTCCAGAGGAGAAACGGAAGCCCAACGGGGGGGACAGGCGGTGTGTGTGGATACACAGCCTCTAAGTGGCAGGGCTCCCAGGGGGGTCTCGTCAACATGCCACTGTGAGCCTCAGCAACAGGCTTGGACGCTCACTCAGAGTCCCTCTGGGAATTTCACTTCCATTTCTTCCAACAGACACTCATGGGGTAGCAGTCACCTTCCAGGCTGCAGAGTCACCTGGACACAGTCCTGGTGCTCCAGGAGCAGCACAGATGTGCACCAAAGTTGCCTCCAAGCAGGGTGACATGAAATAACAGAAATGTGTACAGAGGCTCTACCAAAAGAGACGGGACAGGGTCGGGGGGATATTTTGGAAGGAGTGACAGGCAAATGGGACCTTGAACGTGAGTTAACCAGGAGGACGGGGTGGAGTTGGGAAAGGAGAAGTGGTGTCCAGCTAAAGAAAAATGTGCAAAGACACAGAAACACAAAATGACACAGCAAGTGGCAAACCACCCGAGCCAGGTGGCAAGGCTGCAGCCCAAGGACAGGAGGAAGGCTGTCCTCTGAAGTGGAAATAGTGGACACATCAGAAAGCGCTCAAAAGCCACATGAACCCAACTGAACCCCAGCTTACAGGAGAAGAGCCTTGAATTTGGAGTCCATGTGCCCTGGGGCCCCCTTCCTGTTTCATGCCACCACCCCTCAAGTGGTAGGTGGATGTCATAACCCTGCTCTATCATTCACCAGGCAACCCTCCAGCCTTGGAAAAACTCCCCAACTCGCAGACATCCTAGGACGTTGGACTGTGAAATGTGGACAATAGCGGAAATGAGTTAGCACTGACTTCAGAATATGGCGTACTTAGGAAGAGGTCTTCTAAGCAGGGTTAGAAATTGGTGTAGCAAAAGCAGCTCCCGTGGGCCTGGGTGAATGAAAGGGTTACTGCACGGCCCAGAGCAGGATGTGGTCACTGCTGGACCCTGGGAGAAGGCCCGCATTGGCTGTGTGTTTTCCCATAGGACTGAACCTGCGCTGAGAATCCTACAGCATCCAGTAAGGCCCTCACCAGGCCCGGGCCGCAATAAAAATTCAGGAACATGCATGAAATGAGGTTCCAGTGGATGAAACTAAGTTAGAAGAGGACCAGGGCCTGCGGGTGGGCCCTTTGTGGAGGCTGTCACGGCTGTCACGATGCCAGCACGTAGAAGGGCTACCCTCCATTACCTTCCTGATCCTGCCACTCTTGGTGATAGTCAGGACCTGTAGAAGAACTTGGCTGGTTGTGAGGGAGCACAGGAGTGTTTCTCTAGAGCCTAGTGGCTCGTCCCTAACTGGTGGTCCTTTGTCCTGCACTGTGTTCCAGAAAGCACTGTCTCCTTAAAAAGCCCTTGCTGGCCTCCTGGAGATGCGGGTCAGGCTGCTTACTTGGCAGATATGGAAACTGAGCCCCAGCAAGGGGAAGTGGCTGATTTAGGGTCACGAGGTGAGCTGGGGACAGAGGTGCAGCAGGACCTAGGTCTCCCCACTGTCTCCCCAGCCTGACTTCCTGCAGGTGACTCAGCAGGACAGTGACAGTCAGCACAGGAAGGAAGTGGGAAAGGGAAGCCCAGCCTGCTGGATTCCAGGTCACCACTTCATCAGTACAAAGCCACCAACCACCTTGGCCATGCAGCTCTGCCTGGTGCCTGTGACCCTCCAGCCCTTCCTTTCCAAGGCCACAACTGCTGACCATTTCCTCTGGGGTCAGGCTCAGTTGGCCCTTCCAGGGCTTCCCTTCTGGACAGCATTTTCCTCCTGCAAGGGTCAGGGTCACCTGCATGGACTTGGCCAGTTTCTGAGGCTGTGCAAGCCAAGCTTCATCAACAAAATGATTTGAGATGCAATTACAGCCTCATGTTTAATAGCTGAGGCTCTGGGGCCAGTTTTCATCATTGGCTATTTCTTCCACCTGTATAATAAAGTAATAGGGTCTTCTTTGTAGGTTGCTTGGAGGATTAGATGAGATTAGACTCCACCGCAGACTCTGCGCTGGGTACCTGTTGGCTCTCGTCCTCTGTCACCTTGCTAGGTAAGCTTCCACACAGTATCTCATTTAGTTCTCACAATCACCCTGCCAAGTCTGAACTATTATTCTCATGTCACTGGTGAGAAACCTGAAGCTCAGAGAGGTTAGGTGCTGCTCTACAGCTCATGACTGGTGGAGGTAGGATTTGAACCCAGCTCAGTCCGATTCCAGAGCCCAGTGTTCACCCAATAGCCACAGAACCTTCTCCTGTCATCACATGGTCTTGTGCCCCAGTTTGCCTGCATGCTTCTGTAGACTGTGCCTCAGGCCCCTCCGCCTGGACTCCCATCCTGGCTCTGCCACTTCCCAGGATGAGGCTTAGAATCTCTGAGCCTCTGCTGTCCCATCCACATAGTGGAAAATCCGCCCTAGCTGGGCTTCCTCATGGAGGGACAAGAGAAAGCACAGGTAATGACTGTGCTCTGCGAGCTTGCTGTTTGAATGCAAGGTGTGACTTCTCAGAGCGGAAGCTCTGCTGGGACTGTGATGCGTGCGGCTTGAAGTCAGGGATGCAGGAGGACCAAGGTCTGTAGGAGCATCTGCCTCCGTCACCACAGGAAATGCTGCAGGCCCCGTTAGTCTGGGGCTTTCCATGTGCTGAGAGCAGGTCTCTGAGAGTGAGGAGGCAGAGCTGCAGACATGTGAAGAGCCTCTGTCTGCCTGCCCATTTCCCCCACTGTACCGTGAGGTGCTTGGGAGGAAGGACCAGCAACCAGCACATACCTCAGCTGGAGGCTCGCCTGTCCACACTCCAGCCACAAGGGCCTCCTTCACCATATGGTCCAAGCTACTTCACCCCTACATCCAGCCTAGGTCCCACCTCAGCCGTAGCACTTACTCTATCATAATCCCAACTTCTACCTTGGCTCCTTCGGGAATGAGGTAAGGGTTTGAATAAATAAGTATACTTGGACAGGACTCTTTTCCATCCATTTCTTTTGCTGGATTGTAAATTCCCTAAAGGCATATCCTCTGTGATACTCATCTTTGACATTCTCCATAATCAGCACTGGACACCTGCAGGGGTTGTAGCATGGTTCTCTCTCCATCCTGCCTTGCAGGCAGGGTGTGTTGGGACTGTGTGTATGGGGTGAGAATGGGTCCCCATGGATTCTACCACAAGCAAATGCACCAGCTTATATACCTGGCAGTGGCTTCCTGTCATGGCTGTCTGGAGGCATTCGGGGCTTTGGTCTGGCTTGTAGATACATTTTCGAAGTCCAAAGTCACCATTTAAGTAATCTCTTCCAGAAATGTGAGAAAGTACTAGGAAGGTAGCTCATTAGATGAGTGCTTGCTTAGTGTGTGTGAAGCCTTGGGTTCAATCCCCAGCACTGGGTGGGGATGGAGGTGGGGCAAAACTTACACAGAAAAGTGAGCAAGATGCAATTCATCAAAAGCCCCATAAAATTGTCTTCTTTTCTGTTATCTGCTTTTTACATGCCTGACCACTTCCAGGACACATCAAAACTGGACTCAGCTGGATTGCCAGTTTGCTACAAACTTGAACTACTGACAGGATCACGCACAAGCACAGCCGCTTGTCTGGCTCAAGGAGTCCTGGTGAGGGCAGTCTCAAAGCCCTCTGGGGTGGAGAACAGACAGAGAGCAGAGTTTCCAAGACCCCAGGACCTAGGAAGTGGTTCCAGCTGCTACGAATCTCTGGTTCTCAATCGTGAAAAGGGAGCATAAAACCCACCCTGCAGAGTTTTTATAAGACCCACATGAGATTATAGTGTATAAAAATGGTATGTAAAAACTGGGGCAGGGGAAGGAGTCACTCATTCATCCCGCAGATGTTCATTTAGCACCTGCTGGGGGCCAGGCATTGTTCCAGGCACTGGGCACAGTCCATGGACAGGGACATGTTTCATGGAGGTCAGAGCTACCAGAGAAACAGAAAAAGAGAATGGCAAATGGGGGTGGTGGCAGCAGGAGGTGTTGCTATGTTAAACAGGGGCCAGAGAAGCCTTCACTGAGAAGGGGACATTGAAGCAAGTGAGGGACTGACTCATGAGCACGTTTCCTGGCACAGAAAACGGCAAGTGCAAAGGCCCCACGTCAGCTTTTGAGGAACAGCATAGGGGCCAGAGGATCTGGGATGTGGGAAGTCATTGACGGCCACATCCCTGGGGTCATGAAGGCATTTATAAGACTTCTGGCTTTTACTTGGAGACAGGCAGCTACTGCAGGATTTCTACCAGGGGATGGATGCTACCTTTTATAGCTGATCAATGAGCTTTAGCTGCCCCTTCTTTTCAAAGGCTCATTCGATATGCAAAGTCTAGCCTAGACATTCTCTCCTCAGATTTCTCCCAGCTTCCTAAATCTGTCCAAACCAAGAGGGCACCTGCCCAGTGCAGGCTGGACTGTAGTCTCACAGAGACTTTGTGGCTGGGGAGAGGGAGGAACAGAGCAGAATCCTCGGTTGGGGATCATGCTCGCTCCTCAGAGGCCCTCCCTGCAAAGTCCACACACCCTGGCTGCCTGGCGATGACGGGGACGCCAGCAGAGTCCCCGGTGCCTTTTCACCATCTGAGACAGCTCAGTGCGGAACTGGGATTTCTCTCGGCACTCTCTCACCCTGCCTCTCCGCCAAACAGTGAAATCATTTGTTTTAAAATAAAACCATCCCCATCTCCATCAGTGGTTTTTAACCTTTTTTGGGTCACCTGTCCCTGTGAGAATCTGCTGAAAGCTATGAGCTCTCTCTCCAGGAAAATGAGCAGGGGATATGCACTCGTTTTCTTCGAATTTCATGGGTTTCACAAATCCCTGAAAATTCAGGGAAGGAACTATTATCTATGCCAAAGAGATCCCAGCCATAGCTCCAGCTGGATGAGTGAAATGAATATATCAAGACTAAAAAGGGTGCGTGCACTGGGAGGAATGAGAGGAGATGAACAGACAGCAGACACGGCTGCCTCTAGGCCCCAGGACTCTTGCTGGTGGTTCCAGAAGCCGCCCCGGAAGCACTGTGCAGTCAGACCTCGCCCCACAGATGCCCTCAGATGGCCAGGCTCCTTGCTTCCACTCCACCTGTTGCTCTCGCCCCTCCCTCTGACTGACCGTCTTTCTCAAGGGCAGCCAGGCACTGTTCCCTGCCTTGCTCATGATGTCCTGAACAAAGCAGAACTTTTTCAGGAAGACGATGGGCATCACAGGGAATCTAAAATCAGACACCTAAGAAGCAAGCAGTCCTTTGCCACATCTCCTGACCGGCTGAGAGTGTGGAAGCCCAGGGCCCCCCTGACAGCCCCTCCTGGGTTCGCTTGCTGGGGTCCAGGTGTCTGGCCTCCCTGTTCTTTGTATGTATTGATCTTTGACACATCTCTGAGAAGGTGGAATGAACTTGAACTCCTTCTTAGAGCCCCACCTGTCCCCATGAAGCTTTCTACATTCTCCCATTTCCTTCTGGCTGCTGTTCTACGTCACCACGTCATCACGCCCGGAGTGCTTCATCAGCGATGGCCCGGGAGAGCTTTTCTGACACAGCAGGGCCCCTAAGGCCCCAGGCACACGGCACAGAGGGTCACTCTGCCTCTCTTCTGCTCATTCCACCCCCTCTTCCACCATGAGCTGCTGCTTCCTGCCTCTGTTCCTTTATGTATCCTGTGCTAGCCACCTGGAACAGGGCCACCACCTACTGTCTCACAGGAAAGCTCTGAGCTCCCTGCTCAAGCCTCACCTCCCAGCTCCCCAGAGATAGCTTCCTTCCTTTGTGAACCTGCAATCTCACCTTAACCCCAGCATTTATCACTTTATGCTTCCAACTTCTCTTTTGAATCTTTTGTTGGGGCGGGGGACAAAGTCAGAGGTCAGGTGAATATGCTTACAGTTATTTACCTGCTCGTTGCAGGAACAGAGTCTTACCGTCTTTGCTCCCCAAGACCTATATGAATGTCTCAGTCCATACTTGCTACTAACTGTTTCCTTGGCAGAGTCCTGTGTCCTACTCTCTCTGCTGTCACAGCTGGGTTGTCCCATGGCCTCAACCCCTTGTGGTTAGGCCATGCCTTTCCCTGCCCTCCCTTGGCCTCTGCTTCTACTCTGCTGGGAGATTGTTAGAACTGTGTGTAAACCGGGAGGAAATGGGTCCAGGGAGACCCAGGAGCAAACCGAGGGTCAGGTCTGGCTGCCTGGGAGTATTTGTGCTCCTGGGATCCTGGTGGGTAAGGTCATTGAATGGGAATCCTCCTTCAGCAGGTTGTCATAGTAACTGTGACTTTCAATTTCATGTAAGAGAGTCCCTCAGAGGAAACACATGCCAAGGGGTGGGGGAGGAGTGGAGGGAAGCCACCAGAGGCTCCTAACATTGTCCCCCTGTACCCTTTTCTTTGCTTCTGGCTGGCTTACATGCTCAAGGTAGATGCCGTTACGTGTGGGCATCTGAGTAGAAAGCCACTTAAAATAGCCACCCAACTATTTCAGGGAGCAGTTGAATATGCATGAAGCTATTTTAAAAAAGATGTCCCTGGCCTGGCCTGTCCCAACCCCAGCCTTGCCCCTGGAAGTGCCAAGAGAAGCTGAACGGGCCCTTTCTTAGTCTGCCCCATAGGGTGGGGGATTTTCAGAAGCCGCAGGAACAACACCCTGGCTAATGTTGGTCTTGCATCCCCGTCAGCTCTGCCTCCTGATCCTGTGGTCACAGAGGCTCCTGGCAGAACGGCTCAGCCTCCAGAGCCCTCAGAGCCTTAGAAGCTTCCACAACTACTTTGCTACAACCCAGTCTGCCTAGGATTTGGGGGAGCTCTTGGCATTTCTATTTGTGTATTTACTTTATACACTTTTACTGATGGATAGGACATGTGAGGAATGTGCTGAGTCCCTGGGTTATAGGGATTTCTGACACCAGCTCACATGGTTGGGCAGGTGAGAGCAAGATAATGGCCATAAAGTGCCAAGATAGAGGAGGCCAGGGCGATGCCGAGAAGAGAACTCGGGGCTAATCCTCAGGGGCCAGAAAGGGAAGGGACACGGAGTGCAGGGCTGGTGGTACCTTCTCTGGGTCCTGGGGCTGGGCTGGGAAGGCCTCTCCTCCCCTGAGCCTGAAATGTCGGCACTCAACCCAGATGGGAAGCACTTCAGGGCAGAGGCTGCTCAAGATTCTCCTGGGCATCTCCAGAGCCCAATGCCAGGCCAGGAAATGCTCATGAGCAGATACTCACTGAATGCCTACTGAAAGCTCAGGTTCTGCAGCCAGGCTGCCTGGGTTCAAATGTGGACTCTGCCTCTTACTGAATGTGACCTTGAGCAAATTGTCTGACATCTCTTTGCTGCAGTTTTCTTGCCCAAGTTATGGGGACAATAATAGAACCCATCCTGTGAAGCCTTTTGTTGAGAACCATGTGAATTAATACATTAGAGAGAGCTGGGCACAGTATCCTGCAACTATAGTGCCAGCTACTCAGGAGGCTGAAGCAGGAGGATCTTTAAGCCCAGGAACTCGAAGCCAACCTGGGCAACAAAGCAAAGCATATATTTTTAAAAGGCAGGGGTCTTAGAAGTCTGTGTGGCACATAGTAAGTGACATATAACAATGTTTGCTTTTCATTATTCTCAGTTTTGATTTTTATCTTGAGAATGGAATGTCATCGATTACAAGTTTTCTCTAAAGTAAATGCAGCTTTATTACCTTGATTAATTATATCATGTGTCTACTATAAAAAGTTCAAGCATTTTAAGAATAAAGAGAAAAAGAAAACTTCACCTTTAGTCCTGACTCTTAGACAACTACCATGACCGTGACTATCTGCTATCATCTCATATTTGTGTCCCTCCAAAATTCTAACCCTCAAGGTGATGGTATTAGGAGATGGGCCTTTGGGAGGTGATTAGGTCCTGGGGCAGAACCCTTGTATATAGGATTAATGTCCTTTTGAAGACCTGAGAGAGACCCTTCCTCCTGCCATCTACAACTCAGACAGTGGACTCTCAACAGATGCCAAGTCTGTCTTGGTCTTGGACTTCCAGCCTCCATACCTGCATGCAATACATTTCCATCACATATAAATTAGCCAGTTAATGGTATTTTGTTATAGCAACCCAAATGGACTAACGCATCATCTTTTAAGATATGGTGAATCCTCAGTATTCACAGATTCAGATTTGCAAGTTCACCTATTCGATGAAACTTATTTGTAACCCCCAAATCAATATCCACTTTACAGTCATTTGCAAATGTGCAGAGTGGGGAAATTTTTGAGTCACCTGACTTGTGTTCCCAGATGAGGCCAAACCACGTGATGCTTTGCCTTCTCTTTTTCAGTTTCCGTACTGTAAACAAGCGTCCTTCTATGGACTGTTCAGTGCCACGTTTTTCATGTTTTTGTGCTTCTTTGGTGATTTTACTTTTTCAAACGGCCATCAAGTGCCCTGCTGAAGTGCTGTCTAGTGTCCCCGAGCACAAGAAAGCTATGAAGTGCTTTATGGAAAAGAAGCACGTTAGGTAAGCTTTACTGAGGCACCAGGTACACACTGTCAGCTCTGAGTTCAGCGCTTATGAATCAGCAATCTATGTTGATCCAGGTGTCTCTAAACAGGAACACACAAAACAACATTACGTACTGACTGTTGACAAAAAATGCTGTGACCAGAGTCTCAGAGAAACTTAATGCTGTAGTGTTCCTAGGAGCAGTGACTCAGTATTCACTAATTCAGTTTTTGTGGGGACTTTATAGAACATAAGTACTATGGATAACAATAAGCACCTATGCCCTTCTAGATACCCAGACACATATTCTGTGCTGTGTGGAACATACCTTCTCTACTCTTTCAACTCCTTTTTTTTAAAAAATCATACATTAATATGTCAAAGACATCTTTCCATATCCATAAATACAGGTTTATACACCTTCCTTCAATCTTAACTGGTAGTTCCCTACTGATGGACAATTTGGTTGTTTTTCATTCTTTACTATTATAAACACTACTATGGTGAACATCCCTGTTGGCAAAAAAAAAAAAAAAAAAAAAAAAAAAATTAATAATTCAGCGCTTACTGTGGGCCCAGCTCTCTACTGGGTTTTGTAAATATTCATCACATTTCAGCCCCACAACAATCCTCACTAGGAAGGGAGGTGACTGTTACCCTCATTTGACAGATGAGGACTCTGATGCTTAGAGATGTTAAGTAACTTTTTCAGGGTCACACAGCCTAAACCCTGGTCTTGTAGACCTCAGATTCCACACTCTTAACCAATGCGCTCTGCTGCCTTCTTATACATACCTAATCCTGGGCACTGTAGCGTCATTTCCATAGGATAGAATCCAGGGTAGAACTGAGCTATGGAGTTGAAGGCGATACTCTTGAGAGTGTTGGTAAGTACTGTGACGTCTCCCCTCCAGACGGTGCGTGTCCATTCACAGCCACCAACAGTGCTGGAGAGCTCCTGCTTCCCACTCCTACCTCCCCAAGTACTCTTGTTCTTTGAAATAGGCCCCCCAAAATACATGTGAGTTCTGTC
The DNA here is from genome assembly GCA_025594165.1 of Tamias sibiricus. Taxonomy (NCBI): domain Eukaryota; kingdom Metazoa; phylum Chordata; class Mammalia; order Rodentia; family Sciuridae; genus Tamias; species Tamias sibiricus. The sequence continues at coordinate 35,185,418 of CM046658.1, forward strand.
ATGTGAGTCCTCTGATTGGCAGTTCCTCTTGTCATATGTGATCCCGGGTCTTTCATCTCTTGTGAATTGCTTGTTCACATCTTTGGCCGTTTTTCTGCTGGCAATCCATCTTCTCTTCATTATGAGAGCTCTTTGGGACTGAGTACCGTTAACCCTTTCGTCCTCATACGTGTGTGGAAATTCTTTCCTTAGTTTGTTCCTCTCCTTTAACCTTGATCATTATGGGGTTTTTTTGCCCATGGATTTCAAGTTCTTTTCTTTCACTGTTTCTGGATTTGGTGTTACACTCAAGGAGGCAGTCTCCATCACAATGTGATATAAACATTCCCTCATTATTTATTCCCTTTATGGTTTTATGCTTTCTAATCACCTTGGAACTTATTGGTGTGCAAGGACTAAAGTGCAGAGCTGGTGCTGCCCCTCCCCCCCCCACCGAGTAGTCTTCATAACACAGTGGGAGCACTGTCTTTCCATCTCTCATGTTCAGTGCCGAGCTTTCACAAACTAAACCTCAATGTACCCCGACAGAAATTTCTGGGCTCTCTGTTTTGATCCATGGGGCCACAGTCTCTTCCTTTAGTCACACTGAATTTTTCTAGGACATTCATCCATGTCCATTTTTCCAGGTATGATTTGTAATCATTTTATGAATAAAATGTGTTGGGATTTTGATTAAGATTCCATTTATAGACCAATTTAGAATACTATAAGTCTATTCTTGGCTATTTTTAGTTCTTTGGAGAATGGGGTGGATTCTCCTCTATGCTTTTGAATGGGATCCTTTGGGTACCACCTTCCTCATGGAACCTTTCCAATTGCCCTGTAGGCAGCGGTCATGCCCTCCCCAGAGCCCTTCCCAGGTCACCTCCCACTTATTCACCTTGCATTACAGTTATCGCTTAGATGGTGAGCTTCTAGAAGAAAGGGTCCCTGCATGGCCCTTAGGGTCTGTGCATCTCCTACCACACTTGGCAGGTGGTCATGGCTCTCGATATACTTATAAGATAAATAAATGAATGAAAAAAAATCCTGGAAATCTGGCCGTGCAGGGAAATGAACCTATTACAAAACCCACTTCTCCATGGGCTTATATTAGCAAGCAGTAGATTTGTCCTTGGCTAAACCCCTAAGAACATGCCAGAATCAGAGAACTCGTTCATGGCTAGTCCGGTGTGGTCTCTCCCCAGACACCACCACATTCACAAGCAGCTAGGGCATGTCTCATAGGGGCTCTGAGGCCCCCAGAGGCTCCAGGAGAAGGATCACAGCCAGGCGTTTGCTAGGTGCCTCATGCTATGCTGAACATTTGAAAAGCACTTTCCCATGAGATACATCAACCCCAGAAGCTGGAATCATGACTCCCATTTTGCAGATAAAGAAATTAAGTTCAAAGAGATGGAGCCCCTAGCTACTGAGTGGTAAAAATGGCTGGAATCGAGGTAGTGGGACTCTAAAGGCTTTGCCTTTCCTGTGATGATAGCCAGAGCATCCCTGTCTAGACAGCTGAGGGGCTGGGGTCCAGAGGGGTACTATTTGGTGCAAGGGTCTTGTCCTCACTAAGCCCAATAGTCCCTAGAAAACTTGTCTTCCCCCAGAGCAGCTGTGCTGCTGCTGCTATGAATTGTTCCTGAAGAGCATCCGACTTGGGTCAAAGAGCCACTGTCGGGCAGGGGATGTATTACACAGGGTGTATTGTCACCATGGGGGAGCTGGGGGGAGGTGGGAGATTTGCTATGGGGGCAGGGGTGAGTCTCAGTATACACCCGGGATCTTTCACATGCCCACTCCCAGCACCCTCAGGGCTTTCTGACTTGGCCCTGCAGCCCCCTCCTGGGAATGTAGCCAAACAGCTATTCCTTACTGGGCTAGCAGCTGCTGGGTGGACCTCAGCTTATTTCTAAGCCTGGCTTAAAACTCATGTTTCCAGTGAAGGACCACAGGTGAGGGCCCATACATTTAATGGGCTTGACTATACCCAGGTCAGTGCAGGGCCCTGGACATGGAAGCAAATAGCCTGTGGGCATCCCGCCTTGTGAAGCTTCATTGTCCAAGAAGCAGATCATAAGGAAAATTCCCAACCATACACAAGTATCCTGCTAGAGCAGTGTTGGGGAGCCAGGTTCAGGGGCGTCCACATGTAGTGGCCATGGAAACTGAACGCCAGGCTAAGGTATGTGGGCTTTATCCTGTGGCAAAGGGAGAGCCTCTGATTCTGAAGCAAGGATCTGCCACAATTAGATCTGTGCTTTAAAAACAGAACAACTGGCTATCTTTATTTTCAATAAACATGTTTTACTTCCAAGGCAGAACTTAATATAGTTCCGTTTTGGATGAACAAGACCAAATATTGGGAAACACAGAGCTGATGGGCATAAGCCTGGTCACAGCCCCTTTCCTCTACAGTGCTGCTGCGCAGAGACAGCCCTGGACTCAAGCGAGAGAGAGCGAGAGAGAAAGTGAGAGAGAGAGAGAGAGAGAGAGAGAGAGAGACCCACATTCGTGTTCAAGTCCCTGCCACTGACCTGCTGTGGGACCTCAAGCTAATTCCTTCCCCCTTTCAGCCTCAGTTCCTTCACCTGTCAAATGGAAATGCTGTCACCAAAACCACAGAGCAGTTGCCAGGACAAAGTGGGATGTCAAATGACATTGTCCCTTTATAACAGTTGACAAACGTGAAGCGGGGCTCCCGATGGCTCAGCGCACACACACGAGGACTTTTCAGACACCCTGCACTTCCAGCCACTTCTCAGGAAGTCTCTCTTGGCTGTTCCAGCTCAAATCAAAACCCATCCTGTAAAAACACAACCCCGTCCAGAGACACAGTCTCCGTGTGTGAGGGGCGGGCCACCTGCCCCCCGCATGGCCTGCTGGGCCATGAACATCAACAACCGCCCCTTCCTGGTGGGAGAGGGAACAGGGAGCCGGCTTGTTCTCCGAGAGCAGAGCACTGGCGGGCGACGAGGAACATTTTAAGGTGGGACACTTCTTCCTGCGCCGTTGGCAGCTGTCTACATAAGGCGTCCATTATGTGCAGGCCCCAAGGCCAGAGGACCCGAGAGGCCAAGCTAAAATTAGTGTCACATGTGCACCCACCAGAGACATGGAACATCCGAAGGTCAGATGCCTCCAACCAGCCGCACAGGCAGAAGTGAGAGAGCAGAGGCAGCTGCTACCTCCAGTTGCTCCTGGGCACAGGGACAGACGGCCCAGCCCGGTGGCCTGTTTCGATAGCCTAGCTTGGGTTAAAAAACAGAATGCAGACTAATATGTTTGAAATGTTTGTATGTACATACATACGCAGCAGCAAGGTTGGGGAGGAATCCACGAAGAGTCTCCGTCATGGATGTGGAACAGGGGGTGAATTCTTTTCTTTCCCTGAACTTTCCAAAATTTTCTCAATAAATATGTATTTCTTTTGCAATCAGAAGAAAACACAAATAAAAGGGGCTACGAATTGCACATTTATCTTCCATACACAAAAGGATTAAATCACACGGCTGGCTGGTGCAAAGATCAACATCGTCCAACCCTCCATTTTATAGAGAAAACTGAGGCCCCACTAGCAAAATAGGAAGCCCAGAAACTACTTTTCACTGAGCCTGGTGCTGTCCCGGAGTTTCCCAAATGCTGCCAGTTATTTCTGTCGTTGCTTTTAGTCCCACTTTTTTTTTAAATCTTTTTTTAGTTGTTGACGGACCTTTATTTTATTCATTTATTCATATGTGGTGCTCAGAATCGAACCCAGTGCCTCACATATGCTAGTTAAGTGCTCTACCACTAGGCCACAATCCCAGCCCATTTTATTCCCACTTTATAGAGATGGAAATCAAGGAACAGAGAAGTGAATAGATTCATCCAAGGATGCCCAGCAAGGAAGCCACAGAGCTAGTCCCAACCCTAGCTTTCTATGTGCAGCTCATCTAGTTTGAGGAAAGAAAAGGCCTTTGAAAAAATAAGGCAAAGCAAACCCCAATCCCCACCCTGCTCCTAGTGCCTAGAACATTCAGGAAGCACCCCATCACAGGAGGGAGTTCTGAATGGTCTTTCTTGGGCATCTTGGGCACGTTTGCCCCACCTCTCAGGGACTTGTGGCCTTATTGCCAGATCTGTCTCTGAGAACCTTAGAGAGAAGTGACAGATTAGGACATGGGGCCACAAAGGGCACAGTGCACTCCCTTTCCCAAGGTGGGGCAGATGGACAGGGAAGGCTGCAGGTGCCACGTCTTTGGGACGGGGCAGGTGGGCTGGAGGGGCTGCCACTTAAACTGTCCCTCTCCAGCCCCTTCAGCCTTGTACACTCTAACTGGGCAGCACCGCCTGGCAGCTCCAGGTGGCCCAACCTGAGGCCTTTGTTCCAGCTGCTCCCTCTGCCCAAGAACCTATCCCCATCCCACCCACTGCTCCAGTTCTTTCAGGGCCCAATTCGTCAGGCCTTTGTGCATTCTTGTTAGTGAGCACACTTTTATTGAGTGTGTACTTGGTGCTGAAGCAAGATAGACATATCTCCAACCCTGTGGGTGCCTGTAGTGCTTAGAGAGAGGCTGCCCAGGGTCATCTGAGCAGGGACTTGGGCCAGACTGCTTGGGTTCAACCTGGCTAAGCCACTTGGCCAGGTTCCTGCTTCAGATTCCTTCCTTATAGTGCCCACGCTGCCCCTGCCCTCAACTCTCGCCCCCTCCAGGGCCCCCTAGTCCTTTGAACACCCTTGAACATCCTCTGTCTGAGTACCAGTGGCCATGGAGTGCAGGTATTTGGGGTCTTTCCACCTCAGGGCTTGAGCTACTAGTGCAAATGCAATGACATCCCCAGACCCTTCCAGAGTCTGCAGGAACACTGAGCCCTCAGCCCTAGCCAGGAGAAACCAGAGAGGCTCCCCACCGACTTGCCACCATTATAGGCTGCCCAGCAGCCCCGTTATGGAACTCATCTGCCTTCCTCTTCAACTGTGGGGCCTGGCTGAAGGTGTGACCCTCCGGATGACATCTGAGCTGATGGGAGCTGGGTGCTAAGCTGCTGGGGAGGCTTCCCTGCCTCGGGAGCTCTGCCGGGAAGGTCACCACCAACACCAGCCACGGGTGCCCAGCCCACAGGAGGTTCCCACAGCCAGGCCTTGGCCCATGCCAGTCCTTCTGCCGGGCCACCTCTACTCCCTCCCTGCAGTCCTGCTCGTCTGACCAGCTCCCTGACCCTGCAGGTGCCAGACCACATGCTCCCCTCCACAAGCCGTCTAGTCAAACCCTCTCTGACTGCGCCGCCGCCTCTCTTCTGCGTGTCTGTTTCCACACCCATCACTGCTGCCTCCCTTTCTCATGGGGCCTCGCCACATGTCCCTTCTGGAGAAGGGACCATCCTATTGCTGACTGGGTCCCCAGAGTCCACCAGTGCCTGGAACAGAGTTGTGCTGAACAGACTTTTCAAAAGAAGGTCAGTCCTGTGCCCTCACTTCCTGTTAAGATGCACATGCTAACTGCTCATGCCACGTTTTGAACCCAAACCCTCACAGGTCTTTCTAGCCCCTCCACGGCAGGGATAGAGGTGGCAGAGCACAGGATGGACACGTCGACTGCTATACGATGGCCCTGTTCAGCCCTTTCCTGTATGAGGTCTTGTGTTTGAGTCTGGAACCATCTGAGGAGGCAGGGGTTTTACAGATGGAGGTTTGACCAGCTTCCCATGGGAGGCGTGGGGTGGGGCTGGAGGGCAGCTCTCTGGTCTGAGTTGTGCCAAGAGAGGAAACTGTAAAACTCTAAGATTGACAAGAGTTCCCCACCACACAGACACCCCTCTGGGGCAGGAGTCACCTTGCAACTTGGCGGTAAGGGGGAGGCTGAGAGGGGCTAATACCTGGGCCGAGTCCCTAGAAGGTCACTGCCCTCTGGGAGGTAGCCCACTGTCCTGTAGGACAGAGGGAAACCAGCTGGCCGGGTGGGAAGAGGGCAAGCCAAGCGGCCCATGGCCAGAGCGGCTGCCCAGAGCAGGGTGGGTGCCCAGAGTGCCTGGAGATTCTCTGAAGGGCTGAGGCAGGGCCCTGAGACAGGAGGGGCTGGGCCAGAGATACTTCATCAAGGAACCGGCTGTCCCAGGCCCCTTGCTGTGGTTCAGTAACCACCTCCTCTGAGCCCTCAGCCACTCTTTCAGAACTGCAGGGCTGACTGTTCATGGAGGATCCCACCCCAGCGTCCCAGGGTGGCACTCAGAGTCCTGAACCTGCATCCTCCACCCCAGCCCAGCCCTAGCAGCCTCCACTTGTGCCCTCAGCCCAGCCTCTTGGCCTTTGTGTTGGTTGTCCCTTCAGCCCAGAAGGCCCTCTGTGGCAGTGAGGCCCATGGAGCAGTCAAGTGGGGACTGAGTCCTGGGAAAGAGGAATACAGCTGCTGTGTTGTCCCCACTGTCCCTCCTATCATCCCAGGGCCTGGGTGGGAGCCCGGACCAGCCAGCTTGAGGCCTTCCCTGTTCCCGAGTCCCATTTATTGATTCACTTGACAGAAAAGGAAGCAGACACAGGGCAGCAGTTGCTTGCTTGAGACTTAGTGAGATGAAGGCAGAGATCTGAGGTCACAACTGTCCCCTGGTTCCCCTCCCCACACTCTTGCCACTCTGTGCTGCCAATAGCAGAGCTGCTAGCTGCAGGAGTCTGGGTGTTTGGATGGCTTTTTCCTGAAGTCTCAGTAGAATGTGGGGTCCCATTCTCCCACCCAAGGCCAAAGCCATCCCCACCTACCTCTTGGCCACAAAACCTGGCCCAGGAGCCTTTGGGCCGTGCCCATGGTGTGTGGGGAGAATGGAGAGAGCTTACCTGTCAAAAGCCAGCTGCCGTCTCATGGTCAAGATATACCGGAGACTTCTAAGAGTTTCAAGAACTGTGATGGAGGGAGGCCTGTGGGAAGCAGAGAAGTGAGAACATTATACCACCACCATCTGTCTACTTTCATTTGAGTTAGAAAAAAATACATCCCAAAATGGTGAGCACCACCTTGCTGAGCACAAAGCCCCAGCCACCACCCCTTCCCCAACATGCTCACTGCAGGGTCAAGACCAGGCCCCCTGGCTATGCAACCACAGCCTCATCACCCCACACACTGAGCGGAAATAGTAGCCCCTGCCCCTGCCGACCCGCAGACATCCTGAACCAGGAAGCCCTCATTTTTGTATTCCTTGGGGGAAACACCTTCCACAGGCTCCCTGAGCACCCTTGGAGGTAATTCACTCATTCTTTCTTTCTTTATTAACTCATTCATGCAAGCATTCAATAGCCATTTAAGAGCTATTAGACACTGCATCAATTCTCAAGGATTTAAGAAAGATGTCTGTGGGCCCACGAGCAATGCCCCAGGCCCTGTCCCCAGCTTGGAGGGAAGCCTCTCTCCTCCACGTGGTCACTGTGCCAGACACTGGGCAAAGCACTTTGAACACGTGGCACAGGGTGGAGGGACACTGCCACCATTTTCAGCACACAGAAAGAGTGAAAATAATTCTCAAAACTCCTCCTGATGGTAACTACACCCTTAGTATCCTCTCACGAGAAAATAAACAACAATATAAAAACAACAATGAAGATAATACTTTGCAATTAACTTGCATTTTTAGTAATCACGGCAGCACTGTGGAGATTTAAATAATGCTCATACACATATTCACTTGAGATATTATTTGTGTCTCCTAGGCTTATGCATCAAGCCCTGGGAATCCACCTATTCAATATTCATTAACAGATTTTTTTTTATGCATTTATATTTACGTTGTGCTGAGGATCGAACCCTGGCCGTGCATGTGCTAGGCGTGCTAGGCGAGCGCTCTACCGCTGAGCCACAACCCCAGCCCATCATTAACAGATATTAATGGTGTATCTCTGAGATGCCCAGCCCATGCCCTGCAGGTTAGGGATTGGCAGGGGGAGGAGGCTCTGCTCTGCTGGAGGCAGCTGGAGTCGTAGCCAGCTCAGACTGGAGATGTGCCCTGGGCCAGGCATGTGGCCTTTTTCTAGCTCAGTGTCCTGAGTAAAATGGGAATGAGAATTTTGACACTGGAAAGTGTTATAGATGATTAAATGTGATAGAAGTAGGCACCCAGCACAGGGCCTGGCAGAAGTCAGAAGCTCAGCAGATGGGCACCAGAGGGTTACGGTCATCACCAGTATTCCTATCAGCATCATCATGGAAACCAGCATTACATCATCAACAGCAGCTGTAGTGTCATCATCAACATCAACAATTCTGCCTGCCCCTCTGTTAGGGTCCACAGCAGTTAATAGAGTTATCTCATTCCATAGCTTCTTTCTCTGGTTCATGTCAAGCTCTGTAGTTTCAGTGCTATGTGAACTTGGAGTAGGTTACTTAACCTGTATGAATCTATTTCCATGCATGCAAAGGGGGACAGTAGTTCTAGTGATTCACAGAAAGTTTTGTGAATAAATGAAATAATGTGTATAAAATCTGAACATAATACCTGACATGTGCTAAATGCTCAATAATTGCAGGTCATTATTGCTTATGTTTTTATTATTATTACCATTTCTTCTCTGAGCCTGGAAGCCCCTGAGGGCAGAGATCATTCCAAATTTGTCTGTGTCCCCACAGAATTGACTGCAAGGCCTGTCTCCCAAAAGACATTAATAAATGATTGCTAAAACAGTCTTGGAGGCTCACACAAAATCAGATGCAAGATAACGCAAGGGACCGGAGCACAGGGCAAGGCCAAGGATAAAGAGTCTTATTGGGACACTGAAAAACATCAATGGATGGCCCAAAGGGAGGCATTTGTCACTCATGGAGTCAATCTGCAAGGCTGCTAGGACAATTACTTCATTCCTTCATTCATCAAACTGACAGAAAAGTTTCACTTGGGTCCTGTAATAAACCCTTGTCTCTGTTCTGTTCCTGTTTGAAACCTTGTTTCCATCTGCCACCTCACTTAGCCTCCATAAGGATGCTTGGAGGCAGTAGAATGGGCATTCACAGTCCGTTTTGTAAATAAAGAAGTGAAGCCTCAGCCAGGTGAGGAGTCTTGCCAACAGGCACATAGTAGAACCCAGACCAAGATTCCTTCCATGACCTTGACTCTTTCCTGATGGCCCCATGATGTCAAGCACTTCACATCCTCACTTTCCAGTTGCTTCTTAGCAAATAAAAGTGAATTAAATCACTTTGGTGGTGTTTTAACTTGCCTGATTTAAAAAAAAACAAAAAAAGACTTTTAAGTTCCATGAGGGCAGGGACTATCGGAGCCACAATAGTGCAGGGGCAGTTAAATGTAGGTTTTGGGTCCGTATCAGTCTGATCTCAGACTGCCTGGGTTTACAGTCTGACTCTGACACTTGACAGCTGTGAGACTTTTGGGAAATTACTTAACCTCTTTGTTCTTCAATTTCTTTATCTATAGAGGAAAGATAATAATAGCTATTTATGGGTTAAATGAGATAATTCACTGTGTTCTGCTACCTTGTTGCAGCAGCTTCAGAGTGGGGAGGAAACCTGCAATCCCTGGGGTCCACAGTGGACCCAGAACTGAAAGTAGATCAGCAATGCAGGGAAAGGGCCCAAGCAAGCACCTGGGTGACCAGGTAACTCTGTGCATGGACCAAAGTAAGAAAATCTGTTCTCAACTTCCCTGGTGATCGGGACATCCCAGAGGTTGTATGAGTGTGACTGAGACATGAGTGCAAAAAAACCTCCAAAAAGGGGGGCTTGAACCTCTATTCAGAAACATGAGACCACACCCAGAAGAGCAGGATGGGGAAGGGTGCAAGAAATCTCCACTGGGAGCAGGGTTCAACCTCTAAATAAAATAGTCTAGAGGAAGAGGATGCTGGCAGGGGAAAAGACACTGAAATTCCCCCAGATAGACCTTTGGGCCTTATGTTAAAATATTGGAAAGATAGTCCTAGGATGAAAGGGAAAAAGAAACTAAAGATGATAAAATATTGTTGTTTTATTTGGACTCAATGAGCATACAGGGAGTTTGGGGCATACAAGAAATCTCCAGGGAAAATTCGAGGCTGAGGGCCAGGGAAGGAAAACAGTCCCTCCCCATGTCTGAGTCATGTTGTAAAAATCGGACAGGCTCTATTTTAATTTCTAAAGGGTTAAATCTGATAGTTCTTTTGCCTCCTACCTGTAGGGATTTAATACCTGATAAAAAGCTACCAAATCATTGTTTCTGTCTGTTTTATGTACACTTGTGCATACCTGAGTTTTGTATGTCATGTCTATTTATGTGTGTGTGTCTATATCATGTACATGGTACCAAGATTGGTTCACAGATAAATGAGAACTCATAAATTTAACAAATGGATCCAATGCCCTTCTGTTCACATGACTTAAATAAAACTTTAACAAAAAGGATCAATTTAAATGGTAAGGGTAAAGATGTCTTTGAAATTACGAACACACATGATTTTCTAGGTGGCCAAAGTGTTGGTTTTTATAAAAATGCTTAAAGTGCAACAACATCCATTGCTTCTAAGGATTTTTCTTTGATAGGAATAAATGACTTAAAGTGTTAACCAGACTTGTTTGATACCTTGGTTTTCATGGGTAACCTAAGTTAGAAATGCGCAATTAGTTTTAACATAAATGGGATTAATCTTCATGTGTTTGTTAGAAGAGAAACCTGATTAATTTGCAAAGTTAAAATACTAAAACATCAACTAAGTATAAATTAAAATACTCCTGGCCTTTTGAATTCCACAAGGTAACATACATTTGGAACTATTAAGTGTGTTTTTATAAATTGGTAAATTTAAAAAAGTTTAAGATTGCTTGTTTCTGGGCCTTGAGCTAAAAGCAAGGTTATTAAGAGTTAAAATTCTGACAGGTAGCTGGCATGGTGGCACATGCCTGTAATCCCAGTGGCTCCAGAGGCTGAGGCAGGAGGATTGTGAGTTCAAAGCCAGGCTTAGCAAAAGTGAGGCCCTACGCAACTCAGTGAGACCTTGTCTCTAAATAAAAGACAAAATAGGGCTGGGGATGTGGCTCAGTGGTTGAGTTATCCTGAGTTCAATCCCTCGCACCAAAAAAAAAAAAAAAAAAAAAAAAAAAAACACCACTTTTTTTTTTTCTAACGGGTATAATTCTATATGCAAAGAGTACAAAAAGTTTCAGCTCTTTTTTAATTAAAATACCGCGAAAAGCTTATTAAAAAGAAGCAATTTGGGCCGGGCGCAGAGGCACACACCTGTAATCCCGGCACTTGGGAGGCTGAGGCAGGAGGATCATGAGTTCAAAGCCAGCCTCAGCAATGGCAAGGCACTTAGCAATTCAGTGAGACCCTGTCTCTAATAAAATACAAAAAAGGGCTGGGGATGTGGACCAGTGGTCGAGTGCCCCTGAGTTCAATCCCCAGTACCAAAAAAAAAGAAAGAAGCAATTTGGGCTGGGGATATAGCTTAGTTGGTAGAGTGCTTGCCTCACATGCACAAGGTCATAGGTTCAATCCCCAACACCACAAAATAATAATATAATAATAATAATAATAATAATAATAATAATAATAGGTTAAAATTAAGTAACCCAAAAAACTAAACATTAGGGAAAAAAGAAACAATTTGTCTAAATTCAGAAAATTTATAAGGATTTTTTCAGAATGCAATTTAAGAAAGAGTCAGCAACTGCATTAAAGAGATATACAAGAAAGTTATAGGTATGGAAACATATTTTAGTATGGAAAATTATAAGAAAAAATGTTTCTGGATGAGAAAGTATTTTATATGGTAAGTAAGCTGTAGAATGTCTAAGTAAGTTGCATGAGGTTTGTAGAAGGTAAACCTCAAAAAGTTCATGTATATGATTAATTTGGCTATAATCAGCACAGTCAGTTAAAGTTATTCAAGGTTTTTTCCTAAGGTTAACCTCCTATATGCTAATTCTCTATGATTAGAAACAAGAAGTTCTCTGTAAAACATGATATGCTCTTATCTATCTAGATAAGTTGTGTTTGTTAGGTTTTTATTAGTTAGGGAAACTAAGTCTTAAAGGAAATAGGGCTTATACCTGTTTTAAAGTCTTTAAAATATAACTGGTTAAATAAACAATTATTATGTATATATCTGAGAACCATTTGAGCCTTTTCTACCCTTTAATGTAAAAGTTAAACTTAGTTAATAAGGGCATCTGTGTAACTGTGACCCTAATCATTACTGGATTCTCTGTATATTAGATGTATTCATGTCCTTCAAGTATATAAGCTTTTATTTATTATTATTATATTATTATTTTGGTGGTGCTGTGGATTGAACCCAGGGCCTTGTGCATGTGAGGCAAGCATTCTACCAACTGAGCTATATCCCCAGCCCTATATAAGCCTTTTAAGCTGTAAACCTTACAAAGCATTTTACCAAGTGGTGTTCTCCAAACTGAAATTGTCTGTAGCAATAGTCTCCTTCAGATTTATATAAATAACCAATTAGGGTTGTATTTATATCATTTAATGTTTTGTAACTGGATAAAGGTAATCTGTTATCAATAAATTATGTATACAATTTTGTGTTACTCTTTATATTGGGATGAGGATTTAAATGTATTTTTGGAAGGTAATAAGGAGAGTTGGATTTGTTAATAGCTCTTCTAGCCTTTCTGTTTGATTCACGTTTCAAATGTAATATTGTCTTATGTTAACTGATATTCAGATAGTTTCAGGAAATAATACGTGAGAACTCTGTAAAATGATATTTAAGAATGAGGCAAAGAGCAGCTTCAGAAATAAAGCATTTTACCTAAGATTTGTCAAGAACTCAGCCCTACCTGAAATGAGACTCTGCCTTTCACCTTATTCTGTGTTAGGATGGCTCCAAAGCAGGCCAGAATTAAGCACATTAAAGTTATGTTCAAGAGATTTTTTTGTTGTTCTAAAGTTACTGTGATCTCAAAATAAACAGGGACTATAATATATAACTAAGTAAAGGTTTGGTGCTATAAAAATTATATTTCTTGGTTCATAGCTATTAGGCAAACTGAGTATATTTTGCTCTTGTTAATTTCATTCTGTATTTTCCTCTAAAACTTGAGTGTTGCCTGTTAGTGTTTTGCAGAAGCACTGCTTCTAATAGAACAACCTAAGTTAATTTGAGACAACAGGCCATCACCTATAGGAGAGATAGGATATAATGCTGACTTCCATTACTAACATTGTCCCCAATTAACTATAGACATTAAAGTTAAAACCCAGTACTCCTACTTCAAGACTGGTGAAACTAACTAGCTGGATGTTTAAAACTAAAACTTGGAGACCAAAGTCAAGGAAGTAAAAGGGTCAAGGAAGAAGTAGCCAATATTTTGGCCCTTGCCCTCTAGGGTCATCCAGGATCCAGGGGACAACAGGACCCCTCAAAGGGCCCTGTAACTCCAGTGAGTCACCTGACTTCCCGATCCTGGGGATCAAGAGGACCCTAAAGAACAGGAAGCCAACTAGTGCCCATTCTGCAAAGAGGAGGGTCATTGGAGAGGGAAATGTCCCTGATGCTTCCAAAGGAAGCCACATGTGGTCAGCAAAACTCTGACCCATCCTGACAGATGGCGTAAGTGGTAGAGGAAGAGCTAAAGGAGCCAAGAGGCTTCTCACAAGTTCCCAAGAGTGATCTCTGACAGATCTCAGCTGACTCTAACAAGGCAAGAAAAAGGTCAGTTTGGACCAACTTGGTCTTAGACACCTGGCAGGAGAGTAAAAAAAAAACACAGCCATACATGGGCATTTAAAAGATAAAACAATGGTTCTTTTATTGTTACTTGAGTGTAGTTTGTGTCAGTCTCCCGAAAGTAAGTAAAACTGGGAGGTAAAAAGGGAAGAGATATTTTTACAGGAGTGCCTGAAAGATATCACAAAAAGCTCTGTCAGAGTCACAAGTTTGTTCTGAGTCAATTTGAGACCTACTAATCTTCCTAACCTTCTGCAGAGGTGGACTTGATCTGTGTCTCTGTTTTTAAAATTTTTGCTGGTTTTGTTATTATGAGCTGCTGCTCCTCCTCTGGAGTTCACAATTCATCACTTCTACACGGGCGACTTGGTTTTATTCCAGGCCTGGAAAGAAGACAAGCTTCAACAGAGCTGGAAAGGACCTTTCCAAGGGGTCCTGATCACTGGGATGGCTATCCAAACTGTTAAAAAGGGGTGAACTCATTACCATGGGTGGTGTCCACCTCAAAAAGTTAATATGTCTAGGATGGGTGGTGATTCCAAAGGTTACAAGAACAAAAACGAAAATGAGACCAAAGGTATAAAAAGAAAAAGTGGGTACTTATGAGAAATAGAAAGTCCAATGGTTCATTTTCAGAACACACTATTTAGCTTTAATTGGGTTATAAGATTCAGGAATAGCCATTTTGACTATAGACCTTCCCTCTGTCCTCCCCAATTTTAAAATTAGCCAATCACATAGATTGTAATCACAAGCTCCTCCTACCAGGCAAGGGGCATTGCTATGTTAGGGATAAAAACAGGCAGACTGCTCACCCACGTGTGCTTGCTTGCCAGACCTGTTCAGTAGCACACCCTTCTGCAGAAGTAAAGTCTGCCTTGCCGAGCTACTTCCCAGCCTGTGTTTGATTCCTTGTGGCACCCTGGTATTTCTAACAAAAAGTAAAAAAAAAAAAATTCTACAAAGAAAGCCACATGAAAACTGTACAGAAACAAAAACCAGAGAAATAAAAATATTAACAGTGATGGGCGATAGAGACACAGGGATTTTGTTTTCTTTCTTGTACACGTCTCTGTTTCTAATTCTTAAGAAACACACAAGTGTTATATAATGGGAAAAAATACTTGTTTGAGAAAGAATGATGCCTAATTGGGTGTCTTAGCTCTGGGCATTCTAGCAGCCGAGGCAAAAAACAAACAAGATGGGCTCTGTTGTCCAACAGTAGGCAGGAGCCAGGGAGCTAGAAAGTCAAACTCCTGGCTCAGACTTCTTTTGCTTCCTCTTCTTTAGAAAAATCTAATTGATGCATAATCATTGTACACATTTATGGGGTACGGTGTGATAATTTGATATATGTATGTAACATATAGTTATCAAATTAGGGTAATTAGCATTCTTTGTGTTGGGAGACTTTGAACTCCTTTCTTCTAGTTATTTTGAGATATGTAATAAATTGCTGTAAATGGAAAGTACCAGGGTCTTTGCTTCAAGGGAATTGGGGGAACACATAGAAAACCTTTCTCTATTATTTACCTAAGTGTTGAGGTGTTACCTGCATGGATGGTAATTCCAGGTAATGGGCCCCCAAATGATGTCAGAGAGCACTGAGCAACAGTTCTGTCAATGCAATCCTCCCAGAGGCCAGGGTGGGCAGTTTGGTTCAAGGATAATCTTGCAGAATCTTATGGGAAAAAGGTATCATTGTATCCAGTGTTCCAGTGAATTTTTTTTTTTTTCTACCAGGGATTGAATTCAGGGGCACTCGACCACTGGGCCACATCCCCAGCCCTTTTTGGTATTATTAGAGACAGGGTCTCACTGAGTTGCTAAGTGCCTCGCCATTGCTGAGGCTGGCTTTGAACTCGCAATTCCTCCTGCCTCAGCCTCCCAATGGTCTAGTGAATTCTATCCAAAGAATGTTTTCTTAGAAGACAAAACTCATATTGAAGACCAGTGTGTAAACTTGAGAAAGGTGGGGTGCTCCAGTGGAAGCTGAGGGGTGTATATTTCATGTCACTTTCCATAGCATACCCCGAGGCTGCCCCATGCAGGGATTCCATGGCCCTCTGGGGCTTCTTGGAGCCCAGCTGTGTCATGCCATCCCCAAGGCACCCACAGAGTCCCTGGTCTTTTGCCAGGCTGAAGGCACTGAGAGAGCAGAGGGATGCTCTGTTGGCCATAGAGGGCAGAGCCACCTTCCCTAAAAGTCAAGACTATGAGGACAAGGACAAGGTAAAAATTAAAAATGCCACTCGTGAAGGTGCAGTCCTGCAGAGTGTTGGGTAGCAATGAGGAACAACTTCAAGACTCTGGGACAGCAGTTCTAGGCAGTTTGAAGGATCTTACAGGTACGAGGTTGTGTATGTGTCCCTGTACTGGAGGGGCAGAGAGGGTTCAGGGGGTGAACAAGCCTCTACAGGACCAGTGTCTGAACTAAGGTCACAGACCCATTCCCGTTCCATGCAGAAGAACAAGAGGCATTGAGGGGTGAGGGACCGTGGAGTGAAATGATTAGGAGGGGGCCCTGGGGTCAGATTCAAATCCTGCTCTGCTACCTACTAGCTGTGCCGTGGGAAGATTATCAACTCCTTCTGAACCTCAGTATCCTCCGCAGTAGAGAAGGAAAATGGCAGCCGCCTGACAGAGCTGCTGAGGACATTAGGTGGATTCCTGCCCAGGAAGTGCGGAGCACCTGACCTGCCTGCCCTTTGCAGCCAAGCTGAACCTGCACCACCAGGGAGAAGTAAGCCTGGGGCTTGACCTTCATTTCCTTCTTGAAGAAAGATACATGGGACATTCTGGGGCTGGGCTGTAACTGGAGAACAGAAAACTTGCTGACAGAAATTCTAGAGCGACTGGGAAAAGCCAGGAAGGGCCATCCCCCAGGTAAGCAGCACAGGGAGTCTGTAGAAGGATTGACAGAACCCTCTGTCCCACAGGGTGACACGGGGTGTCTTGGCGGACACTTGACAGAGGGTGCTTATGTGACTCCTGCTCAGAGGGGCTGTCCCCATGCAATTGAGGTCACGTGTCCTATGCCTCCACAGGGAACCTGTGCTCAGTTGTGGTTCTGGGTGGAGCAGAGGACGACATGCTACCGTGGGGGCATTTGCTGGTTTTGACTTTTGGGCACCCTCCCCCTGCTTCTGTAACAGCGCCTCTATTTACTCGGGGACTCAGCGTTCCTGCCACTGGGGACAGCACATTAAGGCTTCCTGCTTCCCTGCAGCCTAGGGGAGGGCCTGCGACTGATGCTCCTGCCAGGACCTACGTCTGGAGCTCACTCTTCCATCTCTGCCATGTGACAAGACTGCTACAGATTAGTGCCTGTGTTCTGGTCTCTGGAGGAACCCTGGATCCTCAGGAGCCTGACAGACTCTCTGACTGGAGAGTCTGCCTATCAACTCTGTGCGGTTCTCATTATCTTTCCAATATACTCCCTTTTTGCTTGAGTTATCTCAAGCCAGCTTCTGCTGCTTACACCAAAAAACCCTGGTGCACTCAGGGAGGAAGAGGTCTGTGATGACCAGGAACACTGGCACTAAATAGAAATAGGAGAAGTTCAAGTTTAATACCAGGAGGTACTTAACACCTATTTATTCCCTCTATTTCTTCTCTGCTGGTGGAGGCCTGCTTTCATTGGGGTGAGTCTTTGTCCAGGCCCAGTGGGTAATTTACTCTGGTCTAATGCAGTAGGGCTAGTTTTCATTCCATTGATTAGCGAATTGGTTCACGGAACTTGATTCTGACCAATGGGATCTACGGCTTCCATTTTAGAGGAAAGGGAAGTCTTTCCCAGAGCATTAGGGAAAGAGCTTCTTTGCTAATAAAAGGGAATCTGGGGAAGACAGCCATCTTTTGCACAATCCTATCATGTCACATGTGGCCCTTGGGGCCTTTCCCACTGTCTGATGGCCTTGGGCTAGATAATGCTGATGTGGAGGTGAGATGAACAGTGGGAGAAGCTGGAAAGTGCCTGGATCTTTAATGTCCTTGGGCTGTGGGCCATTCAGCATTGGAAAGGCTCCCCCTCTAGGCTTCTAGAGTTAACAGACCCCTGTTGCTTAAGCCCTGGTAATTAGGTTTCTGCTACCCGAAACCCAAAGCATGCAATACCCCATCTGAGCTCAAACTGAGAAAGTACACTGACAGCAGGCTGGGCTGACAGGACAGACTGACAGAAGGACAAGCCCCCCATCAGGAAGTCGCCTGGAGAAATGAGCATCCAGAGGGTGACAGGAGCTTGTAAAGGATCTGAGCCATCTCTGAAGCCAGATGAATGACAGTGCCATTTCTAGGCCATCTCCCTTTTGAGGCAGGGACCCAGCCACAGCTGGAGGGCATGGGGAACGTGGTCCTGTGGCTTGGCGCAGGATGGTAATGGCTTGTCAGGGTCTCAGGGTCACATGGGGATGTGGCCTTTGCAGAGAACTGGAGTCCAAGGCAGGGAACCGAGGAGGAAGGGAGACACCTGGCCATGTGGAGGGCCAGAGCACAGAGTTTGGGGGAGGCTGCAGCTCAGGGCCTGCTGAGCCCCACTGGTGCCTGCAGAAATGCCAGAGGCAGAGCTCAAATCAACCAGGCCAACTGCAGCCCCAGGGGTGGGGGGCACTGGGCACTGGCAGATTCTGACCACTTGGGCCAGGTTTGGCTCAGGTGTTGGGCGGCACATTGTGGAGACGGTGCATGAAGTGGAGCAGGGCAAGGCAGGTCCAGGTTCCCTCCGGTGCTGGGAGAGCCCCCGTGAGATTTCCAGCTTAGGCTGATCTGAGTCAGTGGTATACAAGCCACCAGCCTGCCTGAAGAGATCCCTGCTCAAGTTCAAAGGCACAGCAGCCCTGAGAGAAGGTCTGGCTCTCCTCACCCACATTTGTCCTGTTCCAACAGCTGGTCCCGGCAAGCTCGGCCCTGCCCCTTGTGCTGAGGCCAACCCTCCCTTGTATAATGAGGGAACATCCAAAGAGCCCCAGGATTGGGCCCTGTGCCTAGAAACTGTGTCCCTGTCTTGTTCCCAAGCCAAGCACCCAGCTTATTCCTCAGGGCGGGTCCAGAGGAACAACAGCCTCCCATCCCAAGCCCAACGCCCCGGATCCTGGGACTATGCAGCAGGGTGGTGACAGGAGAGTGGCAGATATTGGCTTCCTAAGTGCCTGCTTCCTTCCCAGGGCCCAGTTAAGAATTTTACACAGGTTCCTTTATGGACTCCCCAAAGAGGGCCATATCAGGTAGTTGCTATCTACTCCCATTTCACAGATAAGGAAACAGAAGCCCAAGAAATAACTCAACTTAGCAAAAGCCACATGACTGGTAAGTGGCGGTGCCCAGATGACGTGCCCTTGGCAGCCCTCTCAGCCAGCCCCAGGCTGGCCTCCCAGTGCTACCCGCCCATATTTGTGGTTGGTTTCAAGTTTCTGGCTTCTCTCACTCCATAGTACTCTGGGCTTCTGTCCCAACAGGAATGTCCTGTCCTTCAGAGACAGGTGAGATTTGACAAGACTCGGAAGAGCAGGAGAACATGCAAAGGGTAGGGGTAGACCTCAAGAAGCCAGAAATCGAGCCTGGTGGTTTGTAAGTGTATACCCCCGACAGTACCCACAAAACCAGGTGCCTCTCTCGCTCACTTACTGCCTGTCTCAAGGCTATGTCACCTGGGCTGATGATGCCCCACCATC
Organism: Tamias sibiricus; assembly: GCA_025594165.1. Lineage (NCBI taxonomy): Eukaryota > Metazoa > Chordata > Mammalia > Rodentia > Sciuridae > Tamias > Tamias sibiricus. The sequence goes on from CM046658.1 coordinate 35,204,717, forward strand.
GCCACCACTTGGGGGACGCTAAGGGGGATGGTGAAAACCTTGGGCTTGGAAGCTAGATAGCCCTGTTTTCAGATTTCAGTTCTGTCCCTCAGGAGCTCTACAAATTTGTCGCAGTTCCTTGGGAAAGAGACCCTTTTAAACCTCAGGTTCCCCAGCTATGAAATGGGGTTCATGACATTGCTCTGGCTTGGGGACACAGGAAATGCACTATCAGATGCCTGGCTCTCAGTGGAGGCTGGTTCCCACTGAAGCCTTCTCCTCATCAGTTCCTGCTGTCCCTTGGGGAGGGCTGCTTGAGGCCAGAGACAGCCTCTTGGAGCCAAGCAGCCTGAGCAGCTCCAATGATGCCCACCACGTGGCTGGCAGGGACCCGAGCACACTCGGCTCGCTCGAGCTAAATACCAAGTCCAGCACCTGATTCTAAACAATGAGCTATTCTGGGCTTTAATTGCTCATCAAGGGGAAAGCAGGCTCTGGGCAGTGACCAACCTTGGAAGTCGAGATAAGCATCAGGAGGCAAATGGTGGCACAAAAGCACCAAGCACAGGTGCAGAAATGCCAGCCACCAGGTTGCAAATCCCAGGGTGTCACCAAGGGACGGCACTTACAAACCTCTCCATTGAGCACCCTTTCAGTGTACAAATGGGGAAACTGAGGTGCAGGGAGGAGAGAGCTTTGATGACTGTTGCAACACACATTCATTAAATACCCCTTACTGGCTGGGCTCCATCACATGCTGCAGGGACTCACAGAGTACAAGGGAGACACAGTCCCCATATGCAATTACAGTGCTCAGTGACAAATAGCAGGAGAAGGCACAGACAGGACCACAGGAGCATGAGGAAGGCTACCTCCTCCTCGTGTGGTCACTACGTAAAGGCATATTCTTTTTTTTTTTTTTTTTTTTTTTTGGTACTGGGGATTGAACTCAGGGGCACTCGACCACTGGGCCACATCCCCAGCCCTTTTTTGTATTTTATTAGAGACAGGGTCTCACTGAGTTGCTAAGTGCCTCGCCATTGCTGAGGCTGGCTTTGAATTCGCAATCCTCCTGCCTCAGCCTCCCAAGTGCTGGGATTACAAGCGTGTGCCACCACGCCCAGCGCACGTTCATTCTTGTGTGCGCCAGCCCTGATCAGGCACTGGGGACAGCCCCTAACACTCTCACCCTACCTTCATGGGGTCTGTAGTCCATGGCAGAGAAGGCAGGAGCAAGAAAGCAGAGAGGCACAGAGTGTAATGTCAGGGCAGGCAGGTGCTATACAGAAATGTAAAGCAGGGCAAGAGGACAGGGTACCTGTTGATGTTTTAGGTGGATGGCCAGGGTCAGTGCTAACAATGGCACATTGACTTTAACACGAGATAGGCAGGGGGATGGATGTTTTTGCCTTTCTGAGTGAAGAGGGGAAACCAAACCCTGAGCTGACCTTCCTGAAGTCACAGAGAACCAGTAGAGAGCCAGGACATGCCTCAGATCTCAGGTTCCAAAGGCCAGAGCCAGGCCCCTGCGTGGCATCCCCTCCCCAACTACCTCTTGTCCCCTCCATCCTCTCCAGGGAGCTCTGCAGGGATGGGGTTCAGAGCCAGGCCCCTCAGCCATCACCTCCTAGTTAGACAGTTTTCCAGACAATGGAGACTGACAGGTGGACCCTCTGCCATCCGGGCACTACAGGGCAGGTTTGGCCCTCCCTCCCCACCCTCCCCAACAGTATGGAAGTCTTGGGGTCAGACACATAATGTCCCTCCACCACTGAGTTGTGTGGCCTTGATCAGTTCAGCAGAGCATCTGTCAAAATGGGATGCTGCTCCATCTTGAAGAGCCACTGGGAAGATTGAATAAAGCAAGGTACGACTGCCCCAGGAGCCTGAGGTGCACAGGCACCCTCCCCTCTTGCTTCAGTTCCTCCTACCCCACACCTGTCCCCTCCCAGCCCACAGCATCCCTCCCTCCTCAGGGCCCCCACAGCTCTGAGAGCACCCATTTTCTCTTTCTGAGTCAACTGTTGGCCCCTGAACAAGATACACAGCTCCCAGAGAGCAGCCTGTGGCTTTAGCAGGTCTCTGAGCCACCTGCCTAGGGCTCAGCAGAGAGCCATGTTCAATAGCTACTCCACAAATCTTCTTCAATGCAGTTTTCAGCAGGAAAGTTGAACTTGATGAGTAGGGCATACAGAATACCAGATTCAGAGTCAGCTTCTTTATTAGCAAAAGGATCCTGAGCCAGTCAACTTTATTGTTTTGTTAATGAGGATAATAATTAGTGTCCAAGGTTCTGCAAAATTATAGGATGATTTCAATATTTTTGTTCCCATTATAGAATCATAGGTTGAGGCAAGACTTTATTCAATTTGTAACCTAGTATAATCCTTCCCATAACCTCCTGTCCTTTGGCTGTTCTGTCTCTAGGTTAACTCTCCAGTGACAGGGACCTCACTACCTTCTGGACAGCCCGTGCCATGTTTTGGCTGCTTCTGAGTATTAGAAACTTTGCTGTCTGTTGTTTTAAAATCTGCCATGCCGAGCTCTGGGGTGCTCAGGAATGAGTGGGTGATGAGTGAGCCTGGGGGAGGGACCCGGAGAGGTGCAGGATGATGGTGGGGGAGAGTTGTGGAGCCCGAGGCGCCCAGAAACCATGCCTCTGGTCACTGGGTCAGGGAGCGCTCCCTCATGTGACCCTCTGAGGCTGCCAGCTATAGGCTGTGAGCTGCCACCGGAGCTCCTGCTCCGCTCAAGGCTTCGGAGCGGGCCCTTCCAGGAGACGTCCCACTCTGGCTGCCTCCTGCCAGGGGTTGCTCAGTGGCTGGAGCACAGGGCCTGGGTTCTCACGCCGTGATGTATGATTTATGACTCCGATGAGCTCACCGGCTCAAGGAGGGAGGGCGATCCGAGGGGAGACTGAAGGCAGGCTGCTTATGGATTTTAACCCTCTGATGTTACTGGCTGGGAATTTAACATCAATAATTCAAGACGGTGGGGAGGAGGGGAGGAGAAAGAGGCAAAAGGGAGAGGGAAGAAAGGGAGAGGAGGCATGGAGGAGGGGAAGCAGAAAGAGAGGCAGCAAAGATGCCTTCCTTGAGTGTTTCCCGGGGTACCATGCTCCCCTCACCTCCTTCTGCTCCTTTTAGCTTCATCACAGCCCATGAGGCAGATGCCTCAACCCGATGACCCAGGGAGGACACTGAGGCTTGGGGAGGCAACATGTGTGTCAGGGCGGGGGGGATTTGGACCCCTGTCTGCTGACTCCAGAGCCAAAGTCTTTCCACTGGCCCTCAGCTCTGGAGGTGGCCAGGCCGGGGACTGCCGAGGGGCGCTGCCTGTGTCAAGACACCCAGCCCCAGCTCACACCCTGGGGCTGACATGTAGGGAGAAGAGCTTGGAGGGCTTGGCCCCCCACAGAGAAACCGGCCACTGGCCTTCTGGACAGCACCAGAACTTTGTTGCTGAAGCTGAAAAAATTAACTGCTATATTTAAAAAGCATTGTTCGGTTGCTATGGCAACAGAGGGGCTAAGAATAATATAAAAAGAAGATGATATGCCAGGTTGTCACTGGCAACCCAATTTTAAGGGCGTGTGTGTGTGTGTGTGTGTGTGTGTGTGTGTGTGTTCAAAGGAGTTGGGGGGAGGGAGGTGGTGAGGTTCAGACCATCTTCCCTGTTCCCTCTGGCACCATCTGCCCTGGTGACATGTCCAAGAGGCAGCCAAGCTGGCATCTCCCGGGTCTGCCTGAGTTGGGGGAGAGTTGGCACACCCTGGCTCTGAGCCTAAAGGCAAAGGTGACTCTCGGTTCCCTAATTGCTGAATCCTCCCAGTAGCCCCTCAACTGCTGGGGCTGCCTCCTTTAGCTGTGGAACCCCCGCCAGAGGCACCTCTCAAACAGATGGCCCCCAGATAGCTTCTTCCCTCTGACCTGGGAGCTTTCAACCAGCCTGGCAGACTCCCGGGGGACCACCAGGGAAAACAGATGGTCAGGAGAGAAGAGCAGGAGATGGATTTATCGATCGGCAGCCTGGATGTCAGGGATGGGAGGTGGCTTGGCAGACCCGGGCATGGGCAGCCCTGCTCCCTGCAGGGTCCTGGAGAGAGGCATGCATGAAGTCCAGCCTGCGACTACAGCCTGGGCCAGGTGACCTGGAGGGGACCCACAGCAGAGCTGGGGAGGGCAGGAAGGTCTAAGGGGAATCATGGGCCCTCATACACCAGTCGGCTGCTTGCCAGGGATGAGATGGTAGCACCCGTGGGAGACATGGGGGAAAAAAAAACGGTGACAAAAAGACAAACAAAATCCCCAAGGCAATTTATTGACAGTTGAATTTTAGAGAGAGGTCCACAATTTTGGCTTCTATCACTGGCGGGCAACATGAAGGAAAGCTTTGAAATCAGCAGGACCCAGGTCCCCATGCTGGCTCTGTCACACGTTGCCATGTGAACTCAAGCAAGGCACCTCTGGGCCTTAGCCCTACCACTGGGGAAGTGACAGACACTCAGGACCATGGCTGGGCCAGAATAAACTGAAGATTCGAAGGTGTCAGGCCGACAGGACATCCTCAGACTCAACAGCAGCGACCAAGAGGAGACGTCACTGCGGCATTTCTCTATGTCAAGTCCAATTGAAAGCCACGGGGGCACCTGCATCAGGAACGTCATACCACCAGATAGGGGCCAGCAAGGGGCCCCCGAGGGGCTGGTCCTGCCTGGAGGGCTCAGTCTCTAGAAGGAGGATAAGAAGTGGAGGCAGAGAGGACCCGGTGAGCACACGGCCTGAGCAAAGGCAGGCGGGTGGGAGGCCTGGGAGAGGTCACAGCCATGGGGAAGGACCCTACTGACCTCCTGTCCAGGGCTGCTGGATAAGGGAGCCTGGCAGGTGGGTGTGACACTGAATGGGACACTAGATGGGTCAGGCGAACCGGGAGACAGGAGGACCCTGTGAGGGTTGGTGTGTGACTCTAGGTCACAGGTAAAGGAGCCAGGGCTAAGGCAGGACAGCGCTTTATGGTTTACAAACTTCGTCCATCCAGTAACTCCTCTGGTCCTCCCAGGATGGACAGAGGGACTATCCCTTCTAAGCTCTCTCCCATCCCTGTCTACAGGGCTTCCGACAGGCTGGGGTACCCAGGGTGTACAGGAGTGGGGACGTGTTGATGCCCAAGCATTCCCCAGGAGGGGGCGAGTCCATGAGAGCTGGAAGGCCCTGACCAGGGACAGGTCACGTGGGCAGGTGTGACCAGGGAGGAGGGTGAGTGGGGCAGCCTTTTGGGAAGATGGCACGGTGAGCCTGGGGCGGGGGTGGGTTGTGGTGTGCTGGGAATCAGCACCTGGACTTTGCCGGGGAGAAGCAGGCTAAGGGTCCGGGCAGGGCCAAGTTGGGAGCCATGAATTCCAGGCTGAGGGGCTGTTTTCTCCTGTGTGCTGCAAGGGGCTGAGGGGATCCCAGGACGGTGCTGGACAGGATGGGGGGACGTGAGCAAAGCAGTTTTAGGAAGCCAGGCTGGGTCAGGCTCCTCTTCCTGTTGCAGATGGGATTCGCCTTCCCTGCTAAGGGCCAGCGACAGAAGCCAGCTCTCCAGCAGCCGGCCATGGAAAATGGGTACATTTACTCAACAGCTGCCCTGACTTCAGCAGAGCCCCGTCAGCCTCAGCCCCACCGTCCTCTGCTTTGGGGGGACTCCTGTCCTGCTCTCTCAGGGCACACAATTCTGGGCTTGGTTTCCCATGGTGGCAGCATACAGAGTTGTGCCTGGGGACTGTTCTGGGCCTCGTGGGAGTACAGGCTGGTTGGCAGAGAGCTGTCCCAAGTGTCCCAGGAGCTGGGTACTAGAACTTGAGCAGGGGTGAGTCCATGAATAATCTGGTCTTTGCCCCCATCTCATCTCTTCTCCTTTCTTTCAATCATATTTACTGAGCACATACTATAGGCCAGGCACTCCTCTAGACACTGAATCAGACAAACAACACCCCTGTCATCAGGAGCTTAAATTCTAACTGGGGAAGCAGACCATTATCAAACAAATGAATATTGACAGCTAGAACATTAGCTGAGGAAGGAGAGACAAAGTGGACAGAAGGAGTGACAAGGAAGGCCTCTCCAAGGAGATGAGCGTCTATGGGTGGCATCTGAGCACAGACTGAAGAAGTGAAGGAACAGTGGCAAGTGAATTTCAGGCAGGGGTGGGCATAGCAAGCGCAAAGGCCCTGGGGCAGGAATGAGATGGGTGTGTTTCTTGGACTGCATAAGGAAAAGAGAGGCTGAGGTGTGGTAGGCGAGGACACTTGCAGGAATCACGATGCTGATTAGGTTATAGGGAAGGGCTAATCTACTACTCATCTACTACTGTATGGGAAACTGGACACATTTCAAGGCATGGGCTCTGGCCAGAAGATGGGCACTCACTGCAGGGGGTACAGATTAGAAGGGAGTCAATTGTCCAGTTAACAACTCTGACCGAGCACCACTCCATGACAGGTGCTGGCCATGCAGGGGGGGCCCTGTCACATGGCAGGGACGCCATCCTAGGAAGATCAGAAGAGATGGGATCATAGGACTCCAGGACCCTAGAATCTGTGATTTGGGACTCCCAGGATCAAGATGATGACACCTTGATGTCAGAGAGCTCAAATCACAGCTTCTCAACACAGGACAGCGGCAGGGTCCCGTGGCAGGGTCCTGCGGCAGCATCCGGTCCATTTTAAAGCATGAGAAACAGGGTCACGACCCCCATGACAGCTCATGGCAGGGTCAGGACCTTCTATCCCAGAGTCCAGGCTCCTGGCCCAGGGGTGGATTACAGGCTGGGAGAGGAGAGAGTATGGACTTGGGACCAGACAGACCGACTGCGGGTCTGTGCTGCATGCTCCTTAGGCCATGCGGTCTTTCAGACCTCATTTTCCTCATCTGTAAAATGGGACGACCACAGCATCTACCTCAAGTGGTTGTCACAAGAATTGTCAAGCACTTAGCATGGTAAATGCCCCAAAGGCTCGCTATAGCAATCACTACTGGAAATTCAGGGACACTGGTTTTCCTCTTTGTAGGTGACAGTGACAGAGATGGGATGTGCTGGGGCTAAACAGCTGGATCATCCCAGCTAGCAGGCTTAGCATCCCACGAGCACCCACCCAGGCTTGTCAACGGATTGGGAACAAGGGCTCTTTCACTCACGTCAAGACACCAACATGCGCGTGTGGCCTGGCGTGAGCCTCTCCTCTCCTCTTCCCATCTCTGCTTTCTCCTCCCTCCTCTGCCTCTCTTACACACACACACACACACACACACACACACACACACACACACACACACATACACACACACCCCCCTGTATTACAGCATTAGACCTTGACGGCCCAGGACAGTGGGAGCTGAGACCAAGGGGAAGCACAGAGAGCTCTTGTGGACGTAGGCCAGGGATCGAGGTGCATGTTTTAACCCTCCTCCTTGCTGGGCAGAAACTAGCCTTGATGGACAAGGGCCTACCAGGAGGTCGGGAGGGCAAGAACCCATGCCACGTGGGAGCAGAAGGAAGCACACCCCTGGTAAGGTGAAAGGCCAAGGCTAGACAGCTGGAGTCCAGGGTTAGGGTGTCCTGCTGCAGCCATGGATGAGGGTGGACAAAGGGTCACCAGATCCTCCTGAGGACTTCCTGGCCGTGAGAAGGAGCTTCGGGAGATGGGGAGGATTTAGCCAAGCAGACTCTGGTGCTCAGGAAGGGAACAGCCCTCAAGTAGAAAAGAAGAGGAAGCCAGTGCCAAGGCAGAGAGGCTGGGGCTTCCAGGGGTAGGACAACAGGAGGTTCTGTTTCCGGGTCAGATCTTCTCCATTGGAAGTGAGACCTGGTAGGGAGGTGGAACAAGAAGTCATTTTGGCTCCGAATTTATCTTTACCTTGAACCCACAGTCATTCCTTCATTCAGAGGAATAACTCACCTATCTAAAAAAAGCCAAAGCAGCGTAAGCGAGTCATCTTTCCTTCCTGTGGTTCAACGTTTCCATCTCACAGTGGGCGTGCCCCTGGTTGGGGGTGGGGGGCTGCTCGAGAGCGGATGCTCCCGACCAGCTGTCATCCTTAGCTGCCCTGCCCTGCTCAGGGTGTCCCCATCCCTGCCAAGAGGTCTTAGGCTCATCTAGAAAGCCTTGGGTTTCTTGAGACAACTTTGGAGGTCAAAACCATAATAACAGAGAGGGATGACACGGTGGTGGGACTTGGGGACAGAACACACACCCTTGCTCAGCATCGCCTCCATCCCACAGCAGCCCCAGTGGAATGCACGACTCATGTCAGCCCCAAGACGGGGGGTGGGGACCACCAAGAGGCTCCAAGTCTTGCCTGAGTCCCACGTCTGGTTAAGCAGCAGAGCCGGGAATTGAACCCATGACCGGGTGACTCCCAGCCTACACATCCTTTCCCTCAGGCCAGGCTGTCTCTTGCCCTAAGTTGCACGGGCCAAGAATAGCAGCTAAGACAGAAGTGATTTGTTCCTAGCCACACAGGGACTCCGGCTCTGGCGGGTCGCTGGGGCTCAGCCACATGGCCTCCTCTGGAGGCCCAGCCTCCTGGACCACACACTCCGACTCCAGTTTCAGCTGAGAGGTCCTTCCAAGCCACTTGGCCCTTCCCATGCCTCCCCGTCCACCCCCAAACATCCTGCCTGGTTTCTCTCTGTGACCCACGTGCTGAAAAGCTGCCATCAGAGCAGCCAGGGAACACTCTCACCCTGACCAGCTGGGGACACCACCACTGAGCAGGCGCAGGGGCTGCTCCTGGGCACCAGCAGACACTCTGCAAAGGACTAAATAGGGAGGAAGTCATTTTTGCCATGGAGACATCCCACAGATAGGATGGTCCCTGCACAGGCTGACTCCACTTGGACACAGGAACAGGGACCCTCGCACTGCTGGTGGGATGTACATGGTGCAGCCACTGTGGACACCGTGTGGAGATTCCCCCCAAATTAAAAATAGAACTACCATATGGTCTAGCAATCTTGCTTCTGGGTATTTACCCAAAAGAATCAAAGACAGGCTCTCCAAGAGCCGCCTGCACTCCTGTGTTCACCGTGGCATTGTTCACGTAGCCACAAGGTGGAAAGAGCCCAAGCATCCATCAACAGATGAATGGATAGGAAAATGTGATATAAAATAAAATGTGACTTATAAAAATGTGCTCTGTCTATAATCAACCCCAGCCTTAAAAAAGAAGAGAAGGGAAATTCTGCAATATGTGACAAGATGGATGGGCTTGGAGGACGTTTGCAAAGTTAAATAAGCCCATCACAGAAGGACAGAGATTTCTGTGATTCTACTTGCATAAGGCTCTAACATAGTTCAACTCATAGGAAAAGAGAGCGGAACAGTGGCTGCCAGGCTCTGGGGGAGCAGCTATTCCACAAGTTCAAGTTTTCAGTAAACCCAGTTGAGTATGTTCTATTGATCTTTTTTTTTTTTTTTTTTTTTTTTTTTGTACCAGGGATTGAACTCAGGGGCACTCGACCCCTGGGCCACATCCCCAGCCCTTTTTTTGTATTTTCTTAGAGACAGGGTCTCACTGAGTTGCTAAGTGTCTCGCCATTGCTGAGGCTGGCTTTGAACTCGCGATCCTCCTGCCTCAGCCTCCCAAGTGCTGGGATTACAGGCATGTGCCACTGTGCCCAGCTTCTATTGATCTTCTATACAACATTGTGTCTGTAGTTAGCAAGGCTGCATTGTACAACGAAAAATTTGTTACAAGGGTAGAGCTCATGTCAAGTGTTCTACAATTTTTTCAAAAGCTCGTATCCTAGAGTAAGAGCTGTAGGTAGGCACGTTGGTTAATTAATAGTGCTGGTAGCAAATGTTCATGTGATCTGTAATCTGTGCCAGGCCCAGCCTGGAGTCTTTACTTATATTAACTTGTTGAACACAACGGTACTGAGCAACACCATTGTCATCTCCACTACACAGGAGAGGAAACTGAGGCACAGAGACCCAAGGAACTTACCCACAGTCGCTCTGCTGCTTCAAGGGCCGGGATTAGAACCCAGGCAGGGGGCTCCAGAGTCCGATCCTACTGCTAACTGCCTCTTGGGACACCAGGACACCAGCTCTATTTCCTAACAGGCTATACATCAGGAAGCAAGAAGGTGGACATGATGGGCTTCATCAGTCGGAGGAGCATGGAATTTTCCTAAGGGAACAATGGCTGCATCCGACTCTCAACCAAGGAGAAACCCATCCTCTCTGAAGCCTGATGAAACCCTCAGCTCGGGAATCCCCACGCCACCCTGTCCCCACCGGGTCCTCTTCCTTCCTCCCTTAAGCTCCTGGCGCCTAGGGTAGGGATCTCCCTTGCAGTGTGACCTCGGGCAGCTGTGGCTTGCCTCACCTCCCTCCGGGGCAGTCCTTGTTCCATGCCCTCTCTGAGTTCACGGGCTCCTAGCTCAGGCTTGGGATGGAGCTGGCACTTGGGAAATATTTGTTGAATTGACACTAGAGATACCAGGGCTGGCCCTGACCAGACCATGAGATCAGCAAAATAAATTTGGTTTATTCTGCCTCCTTCCTTTCTCCCTTCCTCCCTTTCTTCCTTCTCTCCCTCCACTTGCTACAGATATTGAGTATCCGCCACTGGAGATGGCAAGGGTCATCTCCAGCCTCCAGCTACTCCCAGTTATTCAGAAACAGAATAACACAAAGACGATTGCAGTGTGACGAGTTTTGCAGTGTGACGAGCCTTGTCACAGGGTGGATCCGGGGGCATGGGAGCACATTGGATGGGTAGGCTTAGGTGTGGAGCAGGTAGGCAGGGAAGGCTTCCCAGAAGTGACTTCTAGACTGAGACCTGAGTAGGAATTTGTCAGGGAGGTGGGGTGGGCTGGGGTGGGGAGAGGGTCTGCTCAGGCGTGGGCTAGGACGAGGGAGGCAGAACACAGAACTGTCAAAGGCAGAGGGAGCCACATTGCGAAGGCCTGGAGGCCTGGTGTGGAACTACAGCCTGGGGTGGGCTGGCTGTAACTTGTTGGAGAGAGAAAGAGGAAAGAGCTGGGGGTGGGTATCAGAGGACACTTGCGAGTCTAACAGAATTTGGCATTTAACCACGAAGGCCATGGGAAGCCACGCCAAGGACGATGGGCCCAGACCTGTGTTCTAGATAGATTCCCCGGGTTCACCATGGGACCAGATGGGAGGGTAGGCATGGAGGTGGCAATCAGAAGCAGCTGTAGAAATCTAGGGAAGACGAGGCTTTCAGCAGCGGGAGGGGAAGGAACAAACCTGATAGCTCTTGAGCCAACAGGACTTGACGGCCTGGAACTGGGTAGGCATCAGAGCTAAGGCCTGAGCTTGGGGCATCTCGTCCCTCCCCGGGAACACCTCTCTCTTCTGCCCATCCTCATTCCACTGCCGTAACTGGAAGTCATGGAATTCTTGGGGAACTCCATGAAATATTAAACTTCTGGCTCCATCGCAGGAACGGGGAACAATTTCACTAGCAGAAAAGGCACCCACACTGTAGCATTAGAGCCACCGACGTGCGCATGTGCACACACATCCTAAAAATAGGCCACACAACTCCTTGGAATTGGCTGATTCTGATGCGTCTCATTAATGCTTGTTTATTACTCGTAGATTTCATTTTACTCCCCGTGAGCGCTCATTAGCAGTCAAGCAGTAGCAGGTGCCAAGAGCTCAAGAGAAGCCAATGGGAGCTAAAGAGAAAAGTGAGAGAGTCCTAAGTATGATTTTGTTCTTTATTGCCAATTGAGAAGAGAGAGAGATGGGTCTGGCTTAGCAGTTAAACATCTCTGCACGGCTCTCAGAGCCCAGGTCTAGGGCTAGGCTAGCCCTGCTGTGGGTTTCTGTGGTCAGGGCTGGAAAGCGAGCTGATTTGCTAGACGGTGCTGAAGAGTAAAGGACTGGCAGAGAACCTCGAGCCCTCCTGCAGGTCCCAGCTGCTGCACTCTAGAGACAAGAGCCAGCAGATTTCGCAACTGCCTTCAAATGGCATCCCTGGCCTGTGTGGCCAGGAGCATTCTGTAAACTACATGTAGCCTTTCGTTTCTCCAAGGTCATAAGGTTGGCCCAAACAGGAATCCTCTCTCCAGGTTTGCAGGGGTAGGATGAGCTAATGACCTGAGGGTAGCTACATTCTAATACCCGCTTCTGACACTGTCCACTGTGACCTTCCAGAGCCACTCCAAATAAACAAACTCTAGTAACAAGTGTATGTACTCTGCAGATGCAACTTCAGGATAAGTCTTCTCTGTGCTCCCCCACCCTTGCTGAAACCCTGCCCCGGCTCTTCTGAGAACAGCTGGTGAGGCTGGTTTTCCTGAGAGAAGGGAAGAAGTGGGTTGGCCTGCACATGAACTGCCGAGGACTGAATGAGCAGTCACATGTGCTTTTCTTTCTTGCTACTGAAGTGAGTAGAAATGTGGTATAGTTTACAGAGGAAGAAACTGAGGTTCAGGATGGTCAACTGACTCACCCAAAGACCCACAGCCAGTGAATGAAAAAGGCAAGCTAAAATGCAGGGCTCAACATTTTTGCCAGCTTTGAATCAGCCAACTCCAAGCAGATGAGCACGTACAGAGGCCCCTGCCAGGCTATGACTACCATCTCGGTCTTCAGGACAGGCAGCAATGCAGCCAGGCCTCCAGCTTGGCACTGCCTCTAAGTCAATGCTTCCCCACACCTGCTACAAGCCTCCCCCAGTTATGGAGATGAGGGATGATGGTTCCTCACAAGGAAAAGCTGTTCAGAGTGGGAGAATGGAGTCATCTTCCTCCTGAATTGCCCTAAGGCCTAGAGGAATGGTCAACCTTCCTGGGCATGTGTGTACTTTCCTAATGAAGCAGGAAAAGAATAGCTGAGAATTCTCCAGAACCATACATAGCCCAAACTACTATCTTCTGCCAATAGCACCTGCTCCTTCTAAGATGGATGGCAGCAGCCTGAAAGAAAGATGCAGACGCACAGGACTGATGCACAAAGCTGACCCACCAGTGTCCAGTGTCCTTACAGAACCTGCCTGCATGGGAAGCCAGAGCCAGCAGTCCTGTCCCTTCCCTATGGGCCCCGAAAGACAGGCAGGTACTACCAAAGCTCCACGTGAGGCTCGACAACCTGAAAAACAAGTGATTGTCCCCACCTTGCAGTCAAGGATAGAGTGACAGATGAGTTGACCTGTTCCAGGGCCATGTAAGACCCAGGAGCTGTGACTTACTCCACATCATATCAAGTGTGCCCCTTCCCTGATGTATTCTTTTGCTGGAAAAAAAAAAAAAAAAACAGTACATTTAAAAATAATTTTGTTTTTTGCAATTAGGTACAGTGATTGTAGGATTAAGGGCTGGCTCTGGCTCCTCAGCCAGCACGGTTGCAAGGAACCTTGGCAAAGGGAGGAGTGTCAACCCCAGAGGGAGGGGGCCAACCAGGACAAACAGCCCAACGGGTTTGAATATACTAACCAAACGTGAATTCTGAACAGCAGTTTTCATATTTGAAACCCAGCTTTGTGTCTTTTCCTGAAACCCAAGAGCCCATGGAGACCCACGGGTGAATCAGACCTGGGACAGACCTGGGATTTAAACACAGGTCTGATTCCAACACCAGGGTCACTTCCTCCAGGCTGGCCACCTCTGGAGTCAAGGCCAGTTGCAGCAGGAGATTGCTAAATAGAACCCCACAGGCAGCGTGCTTTGAAGGGGTCTGAAAAACATGTCCCTGAGTAGATGTGAAAGAATTTGTGGATGCTTGCTCTTGAATCCCAGTGGTGGTGGGTGGTGCTTCCCAGTGTTAGCAGTGTGCCAGCACATTACACATCCACTCGTGGAAGTCCCACAGGCACCCCATTTGAGGAATACAGGGGTTAGGAAACTCCTAATGTCACAAAGGTAGCCAGTTGCCACACCAGAGTTTGATCGTGAGTAGGGCTCTGGAAGCCAAGATCCTAACCTCTTTGTTGCAGAGGACTTGGTTGACTAGAAGGGGGAACTTTCTAGCAAGCAGAGCTATACAACAGGGCATGGGTTGTCCTGGCAGTTCTTGACTCCTGGTCACTGGCAGTCTGCAGGGATAAGTTGGAGGCCTCCATGTGGAGGCCTGGGGTAGAGGCTCCTGCTACAGAGGACTGCACCTCTCTTTGCAGAGGCAGAAGTGAGAACTGGCCCTTCCTTTCTCAGAGCCACCCCTGTGTGGCCTTGGTGACACCACACAGGAGGGCACAGACAGCAACATCTGCCTCTGGCCAGGTGTGGGGCCCAGCCAACACAGGCTGGGGTAGGTGATACAGGCATAGGAGGCTGACTCAGAGACAGCCTGGAGGCTCAGAACTGGTGTTTATTGGGTTTTTCTAAGTACTGGCTATTGGTGCTTTACATGTGTCATTTTATTTTCTCCTTACATCCTCTGAGATCGCAGCCTTCCTCCTGTCTCACAGACAAGGAGAAGCCTGAGGCCCAGGGGGCTGGGCAGAGGCCTGGGGGCTGGCTGGGCTCTCAGGGTGTTCTGAGAGCCACCTGGGCTTTCCCACCACAAGCAAGAGTCAGGGTGGCAGCCCCCTCCTGTCCCTGACCCCTACCCTGGTGGGAAATGTGGCCCAGGCAAGATTCCAAGGTGCAGAGGGGGACGTGGGGGCCTAGTAGAGAAGATGGGGGAGGGTTGGGGTGGGCGAGACACTGACAGGCGGAAATGAAAGTCGTCTTGAGAAAAAGGAACGAGGGAAGAAAAGCAGAAACTAACAAGTGACAAAGAAAACGAGAGTGTCCAGAGGAAGTGGTGGAGGGGTGCGGCGCCGCGGGAGGAATCCCCCGCAGACTGGTGTTTCCTCTCCTCCCAGAGGACCAGGCTGGGGGACCAGCTGACCCACTGCTCCGTCACCTCAGGCCAGAGGCAGCCTGGTGGCCTTGGCGGGGAAGGCCCATCCCACCAGCTCAGGAAGGAGCACTGGACGCAGAGCCCCAGGCTGGGTGGCCATCGGCTGCTTCCTGCCAGGTGACTCTGGGACACTGCTTAGGCCTTGCGGGGCCCCAGTTTCCTATGAATAAAATGGAATAACTGCCCACACCACAGTGCTGCTGGAAGGGTCTCCTGAGCCAAAGCCCTTGCCCAGGCTTCATGGGTGCTCTCTGGGGTGCAGGGGCTGTGCCCAGAGCTATAGGAAATATCCTCAGGACTCCTGGGTGGGGGGATCCACTGTCTTCTTCTTCTTCTTCTTATTATTATTATTATTTTTTTTTTTTTTTTAGTTGTCAATGGACTTTTATTTTATTTACTTATTTATATGTGGTGCTGGGAATCAAATCCAGTGCCTCACATGTGTTAGGCAAGCGCTCTACCACTGAGCCACCACCCCAGCCCTCCACTGTCTTATTGTTTGAACAAACATTAATCCAACACTTATGGGTCCTCAACCTCTCTGAGCTCTATTGGCTGTAGAATTAAGTGCTGATCTTATTCCTGGTCACACACTCTGCACACACACTCCCACCTCCTTACCCCAGCTCTCCCGCTTGGTAGCTGTGTGGCCTCAGGCAAGTGAGTTAGAGCAAGAAACCCATCTGCCTCCCAGGTTGTGGGGATAAGTGAGGCTAGGCCAGAGCCGGGCACAGATTCATCAGCCTCCAGCCCGGCGGGAGCAGGGCAAGAGCAGTGATATGCAACAGAGAACACCAGGGCCCAGGCCCTCAGAGCCAGGCAGGGGAATGGAGCAGGCCCTGCCAAGGCATCAAAACAGGCGGCCCTGGGGAAGGGGGAAAGGACAACAGGCGAGGGATGAGCCCAGACTTGTCCTTAATCTAAGGCCCTGCTGACAGTGCTCAGCCAGGCCCCCAGAGCAGAGTTGCCACTGCCAGCCTTTGACTGCTGCTTGGGCTGCAGCTGTCTCAGGACGGGCGTGGGGAATTCCTGAGGGTAGACCTGGTTCTTGTGAACTGATCAGTCTGAGATTCTGGGTCTTGAGTAAGGGCAGCTGCTGCGGGGAAGGTGTCACAAGGCCCAGGCTGGGGACCCAGGGTGGCTCAGGAGGGGCTTTCTCTGTGATGCATGTGCTTGGTGCTGAGGCCTCATTTGCATAGAGGGCAGCTGCTGCTGGAGGCCACACCACTGCGGTGGCCTCCATGTGGCTGCATTCTCACTCTCTCTCTCTTTTTTTTTTTTTCCTTGTGCTACAATCACTAATTTTTATTGTTACAATGTTTTCACCTCTTGTCATTCTTTGATTTTTTTTTTCAAATTTATTTTTTATTCTAAGTTGTTACAAATGAGAGCAGAATGTATTACATTTCATATTATACTTGTAGAGCACATTTTTACATATCTCTGGTTGTATGCAAAGTATGTTCACACCATTCGTGACTTCATACATGCACTTAGGGTAATGATATCCATCTCATTCTACCATCTTTTTTTTTTTTTCTTCACTCTTTTGCCCCCTCTCTTCCCCTTGCATTCTCACTCTCCGATCATGCTCCCCACACTGGCTGGGGTTCTGCAGGCTGTCCTGGCCATGCGCCTCCCGCCCCCAGCCATCCACGAACAACCAGAAACCAAACCACTGGCTGAATGACCTCGGGGCTTCCATTCACCTGCCCATGCATCAGGGGCCCTCGTAGGATGGTACAGTAGCTGTATCGACCTCCCAGGTGGCTGTGGAAGTGAAATGATATCGGGGAAGGAATAAACTCGGATCTAGAGGAGGTCAATAGTTGGTAGCACTTTTCCCTTTCTGTGCCACCTCCTTCTACACTGCATGTCAAGGAGAGCAGACCCAGGCCCAGATTATCCCTTAGCCTGGCTGAGACTCAAGGGACATTCTTCCAACTCCTTATGCATTCACGACTCCTCTGCAAAATGGGAAGATGTGCAGCAAGCTCTGGCCTTCGGTTGCCAAAGCTCATCCCACTGCCCTCACCCCCTCCTTCAACATCCAGTTACCTAGTGCTTCCCAGGACTCTAGAACCCCCTTCTCAAATTTGCTGTTAAGAAAGAACTTAATATCAAGCATGGACCTTTTAGTCTGAATGAGTCCCCACTAACTTTAAGGCAAGAAGATTCTTAGAAAGCTTCTAATCTCTTTCAAAACCTACCACCCATTTTACAGGAGGAAAAAGTAAAGAATCAGAGAAAGACCCCGACCTGAGGCCACCGACGTGTAAGTGGTAGGGCTGTATTTGGGTCCGAAGTGTCCTGAATGCTGTGATCCTTGGGGGCTCCTGGTCACTGTCCTCATGCTTCCAGTTATCTCAATTTAAGTATAGGTCAGCCGGCCCAACCTGTTTCTGCATAGAAAAGAGCAGGTACTAGAGACCAGACAGGAGAGGTGTGTTCTGCTCTCAGAATGAAGTGTTATGTGGTTTCTGTGTCCCCCACCCCCGACTCCAGAGCTGCACATCATCCCAGGGATGCAGGAAGGCAGGGCAGGGATCTTTGTAGGGCAAGGACCTTTCGTCTTCCCACATGAATTTACCTCTTTCCAGGGACCCCTTGGGACCGAGAGACCCCTCGACATAGCACCCTCCACTGACCTAGCACCCTCCACTGTCCTAGCACCCTCCACTGGAAGATGTTGCCTGAGGCATCAGGAATGGGCACGGTCCACTCACAGAGGACTCAGCATGGGGAGCTCCATGAGCTGGGCCTCTGCCACCACTATGACCTTGAATAGGCTGTTCCTTTCCTCTTGCTCGGTTCCCTCCCCTGCAGAGGTGAGGATTAACCTGAAGCCCTCCCCCACCGGGATGTGCCAGCCCTGTGGTCTAGGGTCCCTGGTGCCAGTACTTCTGGCCCCACATGCTCCATGTGCCCAGAGCCAGCTGCCTCGTAGCACTCACTCTGGGGCAGAGCCAGGCCCAAAAGCACGGTGCAGCCTCAGAGGGGGGCATCGATGGGCCACCAGGGACATGCTACAAATGCTGCTAACAAATGTGCGGGGGACTGCAGGGCGTCACACCTCTGGGCAGAGCTCTCATGCTCTCTGCATGTTAATAATGCATGGGCAGCCGGCGCGTGGCCATCACGGGCCCACGAGGTCAGGTGGCATTAGGAGGCCTCTAATGGTCCTAATTACCCAGGGAAGGCTCCCAAGTGGAATGTGGGCGGTATGGGCGGGAAGCCAGAATTCCGGGCACTTAGACCCCACAGGTGGAGGTTGGGGGTGGAGCAAAAGGACAGTTTCCACAGACCAAAGCCTCATTCAGGGGACTGGAGGCAGGGGGACTGAGGCTTCCTACAGGGGCTGAGTATGTTTGTGAAGAGAAGCAAGGGCCCATCTCTAGCAGGCAGGTCACAAAGATAGTGGGAAGATAGACTCAGGCTGTCAGTCTCCCCTCTGGGTCACCTCTACCTAGTGCCCTACAGCTAATGCCTGAATACCTTCAAATGACAGGGCACACCTTACCTCCTACAATGACACAAGTCCCTTCTTTAAACAAGTGTGACTTCTAGGAAACAGGTGACACCAGCTACAGTGGTCACAAAAACAAGTGGCACTGTGCATGGGTGGAGTGAGGACACTGGACCAAGGGGCTGACTGACGTGAGAAAAAGGTGCTGGGTTCTAATACTGAGGATTCTCACCCTCCAGCAGCTCCAGACCACAGCTGGGGCAGCTTTCCCAGCTGACCACAGGGCACAGCCCCTGAGCCCACCCCACGGCCCAGTGGGCCCCTGCGACCTGTGAACTTTGCATCTCCATGCTCAGCCCTCAGGGAGAGTAGGACAGAAAGATCAATCTGGCAGCTGCTGGCGCTCACAGGACTCCCAGGTACCTCTCAGGGATTCCCATCTCTAAGCGCTTGCACAGGGTGGGGCTGATCTGCGAAACTAACAGGATATGGGGGCCCGACTGGCATGACTTCCGAGGCTAGATACTACAGCTTCCACCTTGCTTTCTCTTGAATCACTTTTGCCGGGAGAAAGTGAGCAGCCATGTCATGAGGACCCTCAAGCAGCCTGTAGGAGGAACGAAGGTCCTCTGACAACATGCCAGGGGTGTAAGTGTACCACCTCTAGAGTGCACGTGCTAGCACCAGAGGACCTTCAGAGGAACGCAGCCCCAGTCTGCTCCTTGACCTCACCTCATGAGAGACCTTGGGCCATCCCTGCCCAGTTAAGCTGCTTTTGAATTCTTGACCCACAGAAATGTTTTTAGTTACTAAGTTTGGGGTCATTTATTGTAAGAAATAAAGAACAAAACCATGCTCAATAAATACTGATCTAATGAATGATTGCTGAGAGTTTCTCTGTGGAAGGTTCTGGCATGAACTAGGCACTCCAACGTCTGTGGGGGATACAGAAGAAACAAAAGAGAGGGTCCGGGTCCTCCAGGAGGTCTGAGGCATACAGTGAGACTGATAGCCACACTTAGTGGGAATGACAGGAGAATTCTGGGTGGGGCTAGGCTGTGTGGAAGAGACCAGGATCTATGCCTGGGAGGGGGCTGGACAGCCAGGCAGGGCTTGCAGTGGGCTGTGAGCACTAGGAGAGGTGGGGTCTCTCTGATGGCTCCTATGTGGACCTCCATATCCCTCGCACTATTATCATCCCTACTGCGTGGAAACCAAGTTTAAGTGACGCACCCCGGATCACATGCTGAGAAATAAAGGACCCAGGATTTGAACTGAGAAAACCAGGGAGAACAGCATTAATGAGGTTTAAGGAGACAAGCCCCCCCCCCCCCCCCAGTCATGGGACAGAGCGGACAGAGACATCAGAGATGGTAGCCAAGCAAAGGCCACTGGGGTTGGTGCTATGGGGTCACAGGAAGGCAGGGAAAGCAGCCACAGGGGAGTGGGTGTGTGACGAAGGAGTTGAGGAGACGTGGCTGGGTGTCCAGCCCACCCTCACCCTAGCCATGGTGCCTACCATGGCTCTTGTGGGCTTTCCGTGTGGGCTGACTGATTCCCTCATGTAGCTCCACCTAGCCCTTGTGCTCACGCAGCACCCAGACCAGGAAGCTGCACCCTCCAAGACCAGGCCCTCCCTCCTAGGCCTGCCTGCCTCGTAACAGAACCCCCAGGCACCCCAAGTTATAGTGTCCCAAGACTCCTCCTAGGTCTGGGGTTAGGTGGGATGTGGGGTAGGCAGAGGGCACAGGACACCCAGGTTTCCAGTCCTCACAGAGGCAAGAGAGTCCTTAGTGTCTGTTCAACCATGTCCCCAGGATGCAGCCCTAGGCCTGGCAGATAGCAGGTACTCAGCAGATGCTCACAGAATAAGTGACCCAGGAAAAGCAAAGCCACAGTCTGCAAACACAAAGCAGCTCAGGTGCAAGAGTCCCATGAAGGATGCTGTGGCAGTGAGCTTTCCTGCTGGCTCCTGATGATGCAGGTCTTTTCTGTCATTGTCCCAGTAACTGCTGTTGGCCTCCTGGCTGTACTGGGCAGCAGGCCACATGGCTGTTCTGAAGCTAAGTGCTGTGGTGGTGTGGGAACACAAGCAAAGCGAGGCCGAGGGGTGCCATGCCATGGCACTGAAACCCACGTGCTCATGGCAGAGGCCGACTCCAGGTGCTCAGCAATGCCTGCAAATGGCCCAAAGCCCAGCGGGGAGGCTGCAGACCCACCAAGGCCTTTTGTTGTCTCTGCACCCTTGCATGTCAAGGCTTCCTGTGGGAAGGGACCTTGAGAGCCTCCAGCCCCTCCCTATGTCCAGCCAGAAGCAGAGATTCTTAAGTCTCCCCAAGAGGTGGTTGTGGAGCTGCAATTCTGCAAGACAGAGAGAGGGAGGCCTGGCAAGGCTGGGCAGGCGGGTGGGAGCAGAGAGTGTAACCAGAGACACCCAGGGCAGAATCAGAAGCTGCCGGCCCTTGTCTGGGAGGGAGGTGACGGTGAACGAAGAATAGAGGAAAATATCCCCCATTCTGGGTGGCTGCTGGTATGTGCTACGGGTTGCAGAGGAAACGCACATTTAGACTGTGGCGGTAAAATGACAAAGTCATGCAATTGGTTTTTAGGGTGTTAAGAGGATGCTTAGAGGGCAATCAGAATGAGTTGCTGTCTGTAGGCTACAATGTTTGTGACACCAAATGCACCCCTTCTCCAGAATCAAGATGTCACCCAACAACTTGCTCTAACAACAATAATCCTCCCGTCCGTCCAAGGCCAGGACCAACATCTGAATGTGTCTGAGTACTCCAACACATCTAGATCTCCAGTGACCTTTGGCAGATGGTATTATTGTATCATGCCCATTTTACAGATGAGAAATCTGAGGCCCAGAGGGAGAGGTCATCTTGCCCACCAAGTCACTGACACAGCAGAACCTAGATTAGTCACAGATAATGTCTACTGAGTACCTACTAATTGGAAGATCCATTTGTACACATGAGCTGTGTCTGGCACTCAGTAGGGACAGATGAGTCCTGCTGGAGTGTTGCTGATGATGGTGACAGTGATGAAGGTGACAGAGAAGGGGATGAGATGACTAGGACTTCTCTAGTTTGATTTCATTAGCATTTTCCAATGTTAGGAGGAAGGGGTTAGTGTCCCTTAGCTCTGGGGAAACTGAATCATACCATCATGGGAGCTTGTGGGGGTATGACCTGCTCAGCCCCAGCCCCACAGCCGGCCTCATCCAGAACTCACTCGCTGCTCTCAGATAGAAGCATCCAGGCCCTACTCGCGCCCCTCCCCCACATTGCCCACCTCCTGTCACTCAGCCCTCCTCTCCCATGGGGCTGGCATGCTAGGGCTGTCTCCAGCCCCATAATTTGGGACCTGGGCATTGCCTGCGAATCCAACCCATCTCTGCTTCTCCACCAACACAAGGTGAGCTCCGTGACAGGCAGATGAAGGAAGTCTGCGCTGCTCCCCAGCCACCCACATGCTATCTAAATTCACCGCCAGACAAAGCCAGCTCTTTGTCTTGGCGCCTCCCCCCTCCCTGCCATTCATGCGCTGGGAGATTTCGTTTCCAGTAAGTGGAGGCTGGAGAGGGAAGCAAGCTAGCAGGAGCGGAGGAGAAGAAGGGAGAGGGGGAAGGCAGCGACGTTGAATCAGACCCAAGACTTAGCCCCACTGTCAAAGTGACAACTCATTAAAAAAAATGGTCTGTAGGCTGCGCGGGGGAGACGCCGCCTCTGAAGAGCCACCTTGCCATGTTCAGGGAGGCAGCATCTGTGGCCGTGCCGCCCAGAGTGTCCAGTGGTCCACAGTCACCACGACAGCTTCCTACCTAGGGAGACTTCCAAAATTCTGATCCTACCCTGCTTAGGAGCAAGGAGTATCCAGACTCCAGGCCCCCACAGCGGTCATCCTGGAGAAACAGACAAGAGTCCAGTGTCCAGCTGTCAGCTGTGGTGTTTGGATCTCTGGTGCCTGTAGAACATCAGCAGGTGCCTTCTGTCCACCAGAGAGCAGGCCAGGCTCCCTCGACAAACCAGGGAGGCTCAGCTGGCCTTGGAAGAGGCTGATGGGCCAAGAAGGAATGGGGTCCTGGGATGGCAAGGATCCCCAGCTTCAGGAAGAGGGAGGGAGGCCTGCTGTTCACCCAGCAACTGACGCCTCAGGGAAACAGGTGATACTTGTCTTCCAGATGACACCAGGTCACCTATGCGGGTGTTGGGAGAACACTGACCTCTCTGAGCCCTTGCCAGCCTCCCATGCCCCAAGTACCTGGTGAAGCACCGACAGAGGCATATGAGAAAGCAGCACATAGATTTACAGCTTCCTTCAGCAAACATTCGTCCACCCTCAGTCCCTGTGCCGGATGGCCTGGGGTTAAGACACAGAGAAGACTGAACAGGTGTTCTTATGCAGCCCAGAGCCTAAAGGAAGGCGCCATCAGAAAGCAGAGGCCCCAACAGGATTAAGACATTAAGATGCCCTTCGGAGCCGCGAGGGGTGTGCTGAAGAACCACAGGCCTTCTGGCTCTTTCTCCACACAGAGGCTGACATGGATGACCTTTGACACCCCAGGAGCAGCCCCTCCAGGCTCCAGACATCCTCCCTTCTCAGACCTGGTGCCTGTCAGGTGCTAGCCACAAACACAGCCAGGCCTTCTCCACCCTTTACTGTGGGGCACCGAGCCCCTCACTCCTGACTCACTAAGGGGAGAAGGATGCGCACTTGGGAGCATAGACTTTGGGGTCTCATTGGCCTGAGTTTGAAGCCCAGCTGAGCCATTTGCAAGCTGTGTGGCCTTGAGTAGGCAGCCCAACACCTCCTGGTTTCCTCATCTGCCAAGTGGGGTGAATGGTAACCACCAATAGAAGGTCTGAGGATTGATTAAGAACTATGTGCCGGGAGTCTTCCTGCTCTTCTGCCATCCCCACCCTGCATTGCTTGTCCCAGACTACTTGAGCCCGGTTTTCTTATGGCTGCCTCCTGCTACCCATCACATCTCAGGTGAGACCCCTAACTCTGCCAGGAAAGGTCCCTGACTTTCTAAAACTGGGTTAGATGCATCTATGTGTCCTCAAAGGGCCTTAGACATATCCCTGTCATTAGACCTAGAGTGCTGGGGTAAATGGCCCACTGAGTCATGTGTTGCCCACTAGCCTCTGACCACCTTAAAGAGTCTTGTCTGCAGCACCTCATTTGCTCATTAGCATCCTCAATCACAGATAAAGAAACAGAGAGGGCTGGGGTTGTGGCTCAGTGGTAGTACACTCCCTTAGCACATGCGAGGCCCTGGATTCGATCCTCAGCACCACATAAAAATAAATAAAATAAAGGTATTGTGTCCAACCACAACTAAAAAATAAATATTTAAAAAAAAAAAAAAAAAAAAAAAAAAAGAAACAGAGGGCCGGAGAAATTCAATGACTTTCCAAGGTCACATGGAGAAGATGGGCTGTGGGGTGCAGACCAGCATTTTTGTGCAGCAACTGCATTTTAATAAAAGTCATCAGTGTCTTTATTCAATGCCTTGGTGACCATGAGAACCTCAGGGAAGGAAGACATTTTTGGAAAGGGGCTTTTATGAGAAAATAGCTTACGGTTTTGGGGCTCTGTGGTCCTAAAATATAGCAGGCGTCATTAACCTGTCCTGGCACATCCCACATGCCAGACTCTGTGCTGGGAACTTTCTTGCCTTGCTTTCTTCTGTATCACCATAATTCTGTGAAGAAGAAGCTGGATTCATGTCTGCATTTGCAGAGGACCAAGCAGCTCGGTTATGTGACTTGCCCAAGGTTTCAGCCACTAAAGCTGATGCTTAGATTGCGCAACTCCTGAGAGAGCAGATTCCCTTCCACCCACTCTCACCAGGGTTGTGCTGCCGTGGAAGGGGTCCCCTACTGGAGCAGGCCCTCCCCAGGCCTTTGCCCCTAGGAAGGATGGAACTGGAAGAACAAGCGTGCCAGGAGGACAAGGGACCTTCCTTCCAACGTAGCTATAACATGGTCAAACATGGTCAAAACATGGCAGCACGTGGCCTGGGCCTTACAAACTCTAGCCAAGCCCTGAGGCTACACAGAAATCGAGGACATTTTTGCTGGACCACCCCTCAGGAATCACTAAAGCCCCAGATTTCTCAACCCAGGCTGGGGTCCCTGGCATTGTGTCAGTTCTACTTAGAGAGGTCAGGAGGAAAATTTAAGGGAGTCCTGGTATCTTATGGAATGGAATACAAAATGTATGAGCACATGTAAGGGAAAACACAAAACTCCAAAGAAATTCATTTGCTTTTCTCTGGGCAAAAGTTTAAGAAGTACTGAGCTAGTTCAACTCTCCCACAACCCAGAGAAAGAAACAGGGGCTCAAGGAAGTGTCAGGTGACTTGTTCAAGCTCATACAGCCAGTCCACTCACAGAACCTGGGTGTGGGCTTGGAAGAGAAGCACCAACCAGCCCCAGCGGCAAAAACGCTACTCTGTGGTCACGCAGCCCTGGACTCCAGCTCAGCCCCGCTGCTTGCTACCCAAGCTGCTCTGGGCTGCTCAGCTTTCTTCCCAGTGCATCAGCTTCCTCATCGGGAAAATGGGGCAACAGTCATGGCAGAATGGGATGCAATGTTGTACAGGTGCACAGACACGCCACAGATTGGCCTCCCTGCCCTCCTCTGCCTCTTTAAAGAGGGTGAAGACAAATCATGGACAGAAAGCTACCACATCAGCTCTCAGATCCCCAGGAGGGTGGATTCCAGTGTCCCATCGCCATTTGCAAAGCACCGTGGCGCCGTTAGACCACAGCGTTTCATGCAGTTCCTCAAATACATCATCCATATGATGATATTGTGCTTGGAATCATCTCACAGCCACCGGAAGGCTGAATTCCCTGGGCCACCCACTGCTTCTCGTAGAGGAAACAGAAACGTCCAAAAATAGAAACCGAATCGATGCTCCCAACTCACAGCCGCAAAGTGTAGCAATGCCTGGGGAGCCGCCGTGGCCCCTGGCGCTGCACAGCCTCAGCTGCCCCCCGGGGGTTTCCGGGCAGCCTGAAGTCAGATTGCGACATCTTGAGCTGGAGGTCACGTGTGTGCACAGAGCAGCTGGTGGCAAAGGGGGAACTCCAGGAAGCTGGGTTACTGCGGAGAAGTGCTGGGGCTGAGGGCGTCTGGGCAGGGCCAGGGGTGAGGTCAGCAAGGCCTGGTGGTCTTGGGCTAGGCGGCAGCCTGTGGGCTCTGCTTGCCCAGAGAGAGGCCCAGTCTCAGCAGGCCACTCCTTCCAGGAGCAGGGGCAACAGTGGGACAGCTTGTATGGTGACCGCCCATTAAGCACTGGGCACATGGAACTCTTCAGATGAGAAGACAGAGGGTCAGATGGTCAGGTGATGGGCCGGCATTAGCTCCCCAGCTCATCAGAAGAGTCAGTGGGTTTCCCCCCATACTCTCCTTCCTCGAAGAAATTCTTGACCTTCTTTAGGCCCTTTCTACCCCACCCCCAAGGGCACCCAAACCTACCCAGTATTTGCCAAGCACTTTTCTACCACAGATTCCCAATATGCTCTTGTAGGCTTACAGACAACCCTGGAAAGCAAACAGGGACTCACACCCATTTTATAGGTGACAAAAACCGAGGTCTCAAGAGACCATCTGACTTGCTTCCAGCCAAGGCTCAAGTCTAGGCTTCCTGGTCCACCTCCCCAACACTAACCCAGTGGCAATGACACTGCAGTCCCACAAGACAGCAACTGGGTATTCCCAAAGTGTCTGCACAGCCATCCACCACACAGCCATGGCTGGCCCTCTCCTACCCACAACCATGGTTGTAAGCAGAAAGTTTAAGAGATGAGCAAACAGGACCAGAGAGTTGAAGTAATTTGCCTGAAGCTACCCAGCTGAGAAGTGGCAGGTTTAGGATACAAACAGCTTCTCCCATTCCCCCCGATCCTAGTGCACTGAGCCACACTTCTGGTCAGTAGATAGGATGAAGACATGGGCACTGGTGACAAGTATGTCTGCCAGCCCTGTGCTCTGGGCCCCACGGCTCTGAGCCTCACTTCTCTGATGGCCACTCTGCCTTCAAGGTCATCCTAAAGCAGCTTATTGCATGACCTGCTGGGGCTGGGCAGCAAAGGAGGGGACCAGGATACTGAGGGGGGCAGGATCCCAGGACACCCCCTGGCTTCTTCAGCCCCACTCTCTGCACACGATGCACAGCTGCACCTTGCCAGGCTGGGTTGGGGAGGGGCGCGGGCAGACCCTGCGAGGCTCAGCCCACTCTGGAAGGGCACTGCCTGCCCTCCGCAGTCTCGCCCAGGTGAGTCCACGAGGACACTTCTAAAGACCAAGTGGGGCTGAGGGTGAAAACGAGCACAACAGGAGCCAGCTCTGGGCGAAGCAGCCTTTGAATCTGTTGTACAAATGTCCAGTAAACACTCAGCGTTGTCCAGGCCCTGGCGAGGCGCTCTGGCTTTTCTTCCCTCCCTGATCCTGATGACCAACACTTGGGAATCCCCCACTCTGTGTCCAGCACCATGGCAGAGGCTCAGGAGAAGAACAGGCAGGTGGCACCAGGACTGGAGTGCTGTACAAGGAGTCCTGAGTCCCTGGACTATTTATCCATCCATCCCCAGCTGAGTGTCCTAGGCACAGCCCTTGCCCTCCCTGGGCCTCAGTCTCCAACTTGGAGGCCTCCAGAAGGCCCAGTCTGTAGTCCCTGCCTTCCCGGGGCAGAAGCACGATTGGCGAGGTAGCCAGGCCCCCAGGGAGGAAGGAGGGAGGAGGGGTGGCTGGCAGGATGGGGCTTGGCTCCCTGGCTGAGGCTGGCGCTTTTCTGTCCTCTCATTAGGCTCAGCCAGAAAAGTCAGGGGAGGGGAAGGGAAGTCATTTCCTGGGTTCCTACCATGTGCTGGCCCTGGCCACACATCTTCACATGTGGTATCTCAATCTAATTTCTAAGACAACCCAATGAGGCTCACAGAAAAACCAAGGTTCAGAGAAGGAAAGTGACTTGCTCTAGGTCACACAGGTAGGGAGGAACTGCTGGAGGCAGGCAGATCTGTCTGCCTTCAAGGAAGGAAGGCAAGCTGCCCCTCCCCTTCCCTTTTTCTCTGACCAGGGCATCTTCCCTCCTGGTCCCCTCCTCCCCCAGCTAAACCGCCAGACAGAACTGGTGGAGAATGGAACAAGTGGCAGGGGAGAAGGAACTGCCCACCCTGCCCCTGCATTTTCCCACTCCCCAGGGGGAGCTGGCTCCCTCCCACAGTCCTGGCCCTCCCCCGTGATCACTCCCACCCAGGGGTGGGTGACTAATGGGCTCTGCTGCTGACTAAGCCGCTCTTCCTGGGCGCCATGGTGGAAACAAACCCAGGTTCCTTCCTCTTCAATCCTGAGCCCCATCTCCTTCACCTGGAGTCTCTGGCCAGGACCTGCGTTGTGCAGAGAACCCATGATACAGGCGAGTCACACGGGCTGCAGCCACATGGATCCGCTGCGTTAAGAAATTATGTGTCTGTTTTTCTACGGAGTGTTGGGGACTGAGTTAGGACTGTCAAAATGGACAACCCTGGTTTTGATTTCCAGTTCAACCATGACCGTGTAACCTTGTGCCCTGGCTTTACCTATCTGAGCAGCCTAAACTCCCAATGTTTCCAATGCAGGACTATTTTAAAAACTAAAAGTCATGATGTCTATAGAATGTCAGACACATAGTAGGTGCTCAGTAAGTCTTACTGTTTCCCTTCAACTGTCTAATATGTACTGAGAAGACTGAGAGCCAAGTCATTTGCTTATGTCGGTCAGTGAAGAAAAGCAATAGGAAATGCTTTCTTTCCTATTCTCGACTGGATTTGTGGTGAGGTAAACAAATACTTTTTAGAATTAAACTTGACTTGTGATTTGACCCTTAATTCCATACCACTATGAATTGAACCCGAATATATCCGGCTTCTGCAAGCTCCAGGTCGGGTTGATGCCGAATCTTCTCAATCTATGCAGGCTGCGGGCATCTGGGAAGGAGCAGGTGGATTTATCCATCCAAACTTCTGTCTCTTTATCCTTCCATCTATCTATCCATCCATCTTTCTATTCATTCATCTATTCCTCCATCTATCCATCAATCCTTCTATCCTATCCTTCTATGCATCTACCCATCCCTCCATCCCTCCGCTTATCCCTCCTTCTACCCATCCATCTACCCATTATTCCTTCCTTCCATCCATCGATCCTTCCACCCATCCAAAACCCATCCATCTATCTGTCCTTCCTTATATCCATCCATCCTTCCTTTCATCCATCCATCCATCCTTCCTTCCATCCATCCATCCTTCCATCCACCCATTCATCCTTCCTTCCATCCATTGTTCCTTCCTTCCATCCATCCATCCTTCCATCCTTCTATCCATCCTCCATCCTTCCTTCCATCCATCCATCCAACCTTCCTTCCTTCCATCCATCCACTCACTCAATGTGTGAACACCTACCACATGCCAGCCACAGGGGTGCTCCAAACAAAAAAGAGCTTCAGAAGGTTTCACTACTCCACTGCCGTTGGCTCAGATGCACACCATAGTTGGCCCATAATTGCTTTTTCAGACTGGTTAGAGATGGAGAGCAAAAGAGGGCTGCTTCCCCGCCCTAGCATCTGGCTTGCTGGACATTGCCTTTCCTCCAATCCCTGTGCAAGTCTGGCGAGTGACTTCCATGTGACCAATGATTCCTCAAAGAGCACAGTGTTCCCTCAAAGGGCAGAGGCTTCACTAAAGCACACATCACTGAGGGTACACACATACACACACATTCACCCTCTACAGGTGAACGGTGTGTCTAGAGTGGCTGTGTGAAACCCCGTGTGTGGCCTGCCATCGCTTATTCTCTTTCTTTTCTGCCGCTGGGTCAGCATGATGCTTTATACCTAGGAAACATCACATCTTCCTGATTGATTTTCAGTACAGCATCCCTCACTGCCTGGACTCTCCAGCTGCTGGGTTTTCAAAGCTGCATAAGAGAGCAGTAAAGAGGACAGACTCTGGGCTCCAAGTCCAGCATGCCACCTTTGTGACCCTGAACAAATTGTTGAGCACCTCTGTACCTCAGTTTCACTATACAAAAAAAAAAAAAAAAAAAAAATGGGATGAGTAACAGAATCACTTCCATGGAACTGTAATGAAGATCAAATGAGATCAGGTCATATCCCTCACGGGGGCAGTACTTTATCCTGAAGGGGCATCTTTAATTGTCTGGGAATGTTCCATTGGCTGATATGGGGAGTGGGGAAGGGTATCCCTGACAGTAGGAGTAAAGCACTACAGATGCTAAATGATGTGTCCTGAAAAACAAAACACTACCCACCAAGATGCCACTGTGTTCCCACTGAGAAACTGCATGCAAAGGACTTCAACAGGGCATGGCACATGGTAGACACCCACCGACTGTGAGCTATGAATTGTAGACTGTCCCCCTGATCATGTAAGCTCCATAAAAGTGGGAAAGGATCCGTCTGTCTGGCTCAGTGCTGCCCAGTCCCCAGGACCCAGGGCAGGCCCGGCATTTGGCAGACAGTGGGTGAATGAATGAATAAACAAGGAGACAAATAACTGGGCTCTACCAATGCTTGGTGAGGGCAGGTGAAATCCTGTTCTCAGGAGAAGAAGACTGACCAGAAACCTCTAGTTCAACCTTGGTCAAACATTCTCCCTTCCCTTAGTCACCTACCCTCCGTGGAAACACACAGAATTCTTCACTAATGAATACAGCTCAGCGTTTTGAAATCTGTCCTTGAACCTTTGCTAAGCACCTACTGCATGCAGAGGAAGAGCTGAAGCCACTAGTTCCCTGATGCTGGAGGCCCCAGTCTTTGGGGAGACAGCCATGATCAGGGGGTGTGGGCCAGATGGAAGGATGTGGAAGCTTTAGATCATGTCACCTGGGGATTGAGTGCTTGACATTCTTCGGAAGCTCTGTTCTGGGGGTTAAGTGTCTACTAGGAGCTTTGTTCTTGTTGTCAGCTGGATTTTCTTGTTCTGTTTTTGTTCTTCTGCAAATTATGCTTTGTGGCTGTGCTGGCCAGTGGGATTCTGGTTAAGCACGGTTTACGAGGTGTGCTCATCTGAGGGGGGAACAGGAGCCAGTTCACGCTGTCACAGACCTTATCCCAACACATACCCACCGGACCTGTCAGGAGCTTGCCGAGGGCAGCAACCTCACCTCGCTGGAGGTGCAGAGCAGTGGGGAACAGGGTAGAACAGGAAGGCTGGCCACAGAACGGATCTCTGGCCACATGCCAGGTGGGCAGAGGCCTGAGGGAGCAAAAATGCCAGCAGCATGGACCAGAGGGTTTCAATATCAGCTGAGCAAGGAAGCCTGCTTCTGGAAGGTTCTGAGCCCCAAAAGCTGGGAGCCCCATGGGGAGACTTCCTTTTCCTGTTTCTCCTCCCTGCAGAGTTTGGACCTGAATGACAGAGAGGATTTTCTTCTTACAACCTCTCGCAATCCCCATGATGGAGAAGTTCTTTCTTAAGTCTAGCTGAAGTGTGACATGTGCCAATTCTTCTCACTCATGCCACCGAGGAGGTGGAGCACAGGAGGTGGCCACATCCTGGTGATCACCCTTGTGAAGCTTTTAAACCCTTTTGTCACCAAAGCTGCACTAAGCAGGGGGCAGGGCCAGGGGGGCACATTCCTCAGGGAGGCCCAAGGACATGGCCCAAAACAGTCCCCAGAAACCAAAATGGCCTTAGTCTCCTACCTTCCAAATTCATGCATGTATAAAATTCTACTCCCAAACCAAAGCAGACACGCACCCACACCCACGTGACAGACTACACAAGGATTCAACTCTCCAACTGAAGGATGGACTGAGACAATGCCACGGTTCCACCAGGTCCCCGGGACACTGCCATGTTTCCCTGGGGTCACAGGCACCTGCATTTGAGAAGTGCTGGCAGAGGAGTCCCCTGGCCTGGGGCTGTCATCAGCACTTGTTACAGATACACACTGTGTATTTCCTTGAAGGAAGGGAGGGGGCCCTATGGCTTCTGGTCCCACCCTCCCAGGCTGCTCACATAGCTGATGTCCCCAGAAGAGGGGAGATGGACAGGTAAAAGCCTAAACTGAGCAGAAGTGCAGTGTGGGGATGTGGGAAGAATGTTCTGGCTGGAGGCTCACCCCCTCGCCACTGGGGGGAATACCATAAACCCCTGAAAAGGTGACAGGGCAACTCCTCAGCCTCCTAGCTAGGCTGAAAGAGTAACAGTAACATATGGGAGATCAGTACGTAGCACCGTGTTTGTTGAGTGAATAAAAGAGTGGTGAATGAATGAGTGGCCACGTCACAAAGCACTGGTGGGTGGCCCCTCGCCTGGATGATTCTAAGGTCCTTTAGAGCCCTAACTGCCTATTGGAGGCAGCTGCACCACCCCTCCTTTTCACTCTAAATAAATAACTTGATGTGCAGCCTTCTGGCCCTGCAGCTTCTCTCTGTGGCTGATGCAGTAAAAAGAGCCATAGATTATAAACCACTAATTGTATTTAGGCAAAAAAAAAATCTTCCATAAATCAAAAGTAATAATGGATACCAAATGCCTGGGCTTCTAACTAATCACCTCACATTCATTATCCCTATATTTCTCACGCCAACTTTCAAATCTGAAAATGAGGATTTTTCAAAATAACATATTTGCTGAGGACATGGGGCCTGAGACTGGCCTCGAAGTCATCACTTTCTCCTCTGCTCGGCTGCAGGGGGAAAAGACAATGGGGACTTGCTCTCCCTCTGGTTCTAACCTCTTCTCATCATGGTCACGTTTCCATAAGAAGAATCTAAGGCGCCTGGCGTTCTATTGCCCAGCAGCCCGGGCACGAGCACTTCTGTGGGGGTGGCACTGCAGATCCGCTACAGTGGCTCCTGGTTCAGGGCACCTGTCCCTCGACTGCTGGGATCTGTGAATGGTCTGGCATAGGGGCCACAGGACTCCCATTTTGCAATGGGACCGAGGACTCCAGGCTGTGAGAGGCAGGAACAGGGTGGAGGCTCAGGTCTTCCTGATAAACGGTCAATGGCCACCATAGAAGAGGGAAGGGAAGCCAGTAAGAAACCGAGGTGGACTAGGCAGACCTCAGGGGTGGGGAGAGGGGAGGAACGTGGAGGACAGAGAGAAGATGAAATGATGAGAAAGCTCCTCAGTGACCCCCGCAGCTGCCCACCCTGTGCCAGGCACCTAGGACCTGGCCTGGCAGCTGCCCCACCCCAAGGCTACTCGTAAATCCCACCCACGTTTCTGGCTGGGAGATGAGGAAAGCAGAAGAAATCATAGTAACACTGTGAAAATTTCAGAGAGTATAAAAATAAAGTAAGAATGACTTACCATCCCACAGTAGAGATCGCCACTACTCACACCTAGGTGTCCTTCCTGGTAGGCCCTTTTCTGGACACGCGTGCAGTCTGGTCTTACTTATTACATCTATGAGATTGCTACCTATTCTAATTATTGCACTGCTATTAGTCCAGAACTTTCAAGTCACTGAACGTGTACCTATGTCACCACCTTTAACAGCTGCAGAGCACTGTGTTGTGCTGATGGATCACATTTTATGTCCATCATTCCTTATTGACAGGCCACTGGTGGTTTTATAGTAAACAATGCTGGAATGAACATCTTTAAATAGTATCTTTCTGGGGGCCCATTGAGAACACGGATCAAAAGGCCTAAAAAGGCACCCTTCCCCTTGATTCCACTCCAAACTATCTACTACTGATCTTGAGGACGTCACCAGAGGAAAGGCCACTGGCATAAGGAACCTGTAGAGGTGGGGGTGATATCCACACAGGGACCGAGGCAGGGCAGGCACATGGCTTATATATTAGTATTATTTGTCTTTTAGTCCTGTATGCCTGGCCTGGGTCAGGCACGTACCAAATGCTGGAGGAAGGTAACACGGGTCACAAAAGCCAGATGGGAGCCCAGTTAGAGGAGGGAGCAGGCCCTCTGCAAAGGATAGATTGATGCTAAGATCCAAGAATACTGGCCTTGGGTTCCTCTGGCCAATGGGTCCTCAGCTCCAGGGAGAAAATGAAGGCGCCAAGGGCTGGGAATATGGCCAGAGGCCCAGGTTCCATGGAAAAACCACACAAAGCCTGATGTGTCTTTGCTTTGTCCCTGAAGGTGGAGAAGCCATTCTCCCTCTCTGTCCCACTTCCTTCAACTATGGAAGGGGAAACTGTGGTCGGCTCCGCTGCAGCAAGCAGTCGGGGCTGCAGTGTGGTGACGATCAACGTCATCATCGTCATTTCAGCAGTTGACATCCATGGAATTTTGGTGACCTGCCAGGTCCAGTCTAAGGGCGTCAGTTGTGTCATCCTCATGCTAACTCTGGGTGGATGCTGTCCCCTCACCACTGTGCAATGGAAATGAGGCTGAGAGAGGTCCCGCAGCTGCCCTTGCCATCAGTGGGGTCTGAGGCCAGCAGCCTCCTCCCCAGCCAGGGCTATTCGTCAGAAGGCCACATGCCCTCTGCCACCCACCAGCTGGAACCTTTGGGTGGCTCACTTAGTCTCTTTCACACTTGAGTTTCCTCATCTATAAAACAGGGATTCTGCTGTCCCTCTCACTGGTCTCGGGGAGTCTCAGTTGTCCAACGTCACAGGAGGACCTGGCATGAGCTCAGCACACAGCTGGGCTCAGAATGGGGAGTTCTCTCTCCACAGAGGACCCCAGACAGGAGCAAGGCACGGGAGCTGCTTGCTTACAGCAGAGCCTGGTGCCCACCACCGCCACACAGGCCTCTCTCCTCCACTCGGCGTCCCTATGTTCAGTCTCCACAGGTTGCCTTCCTCCAACCTGACCTTCCCCGGCCCCCGACAAGTCACAGACAGTGCATGTCACCAATTGGAAGGCATGGGTGTAGAAAGAAGTTTCTTTGAAGTACACGGCTTTATACCCAGTGCTGGCAGGACAGGGGTAGGCCAGCACCCAGGGCCAGTTGCCATGGAAAAATGATTCCCTCTCTGCACCCCCCTCACTGCCCCCTGGGGGTTTCAGCCAAAGCAAAAAGTCCAGATGATTCCTGACCCGAGGGTTGCTTCTGGGCTTCAGCGGCTCTCGAAACTCTCTGAAACCTAGTGACAAAGAGTGTGTGTGTGTGTGTGTGTGTGTGTGTGTGTGAGAGAGAGAGAGAGAGAGAGAGAGAGAGAGATTGAGAGAGAGAGAGAGAGAGAGAGAGAGAGAGAGAAAGGGAAAGAGAGAGAGAGGGAGAGGAAATAATTCTGGAGAGAGGGTCTACAGTTGGCAAGCTGTCAACACAACTTCTCTGGACTCCCTCACTCCTAAGACAGTTCAGAAACGCTATGACAAAGTAGTTTTCCCATGGAATGCCATTACACAATGGGCCAAGTGCTCTCTGGGAAGGAATCAGCCCCATCCCTGTAGAACAGACCTCCCCTTGTCCCATAAGCCCTAGCAATTCCATCTTCATTAGCCGTGTGGTTTAGGGTAAGACCTCTCACCTGTCCGTCCCGTCTCCCTTCTGCAAAACTAAGAAGCTGGACTTGGGAATGGCTTTCCACCTGCTCTGTGGAGCTCTCAGAAGGCACCAGGAGAATGGTGGCCTTTGGGTGGGGTGACTCTCATCATCTGCTTGAAATGTTCCTTGAAAAAATGGCTCTGTTGCTTAAAACCCAAATGAGGGCAAAACCGGCACCAGATGACCACTGGGGTCCTTCCTCGATGTGAGGTCTGAGCCCGAATGGGACCAGGCAACTCGGGTTCAGCTTTCAGAGGCCCAAGAGGCAGCAGAACCTTCTGGTGCAGAGCAGGCCCCTGGGTGGAATCCTGTCTATAAATGGCCCTTGCCTACTTTATAGGGTCTTCGTGATGACTAAACAATAACTCTATAACACCTTGCCAGATGCATGGCTAATGCTTAGAAATGTTTGCAGCTGTCTCCAGCTTCTAGCAGGAGGCTGCAAATGTGGAAGTGATCAATAAATGGCAGTGGAATAAACAAGGGAGTGAAGGAATGAATTTTCAGAGTCTAAAGTTCCACTAATTGGCTGTCTCTGTGAGCCCATTCAGTGCATTAAGCCAGGACTTCAGAAGCCTTCGCGTGTACATGTCAGAATGCAGAACCTGGTTGTGCGGGGTTGGGGCGAGGCTGGGCCTCAGCAGGGCTTAACTCCCAGGTGAGGCAGTGGTGTTGGGCTGAACTTTGGGTCCACTCTTTTTAGTTTGCAGGTTTCCACCTGCAGTTAGCAAACCACTCACGACCCTGGAAAACACCGTAGATTGAATGCACTGTATTGGTCACCAAGCCCAGGGCACTCTTGTGCTAAATTCTTAAGAATGGACATGAGTGTCGGGGTGAAACCTGAGCTTATTTATGTCTAGGCAATGACCGGGCAAGTCCCTCAGCCTCTCCAGAACTCAGTGTATTCATTTATAAAATGAGAACAGCAACTCTCTCATGCCCAGTTCACAGAATTGCTGTGAGGATAAAAAGTGGCAATAGATGGGGCCATGCAGGGGACAGGGACCATGGCTAACCAGGAGGCTTCATTTCCAAGTTCTAGTCACCCCTGAATTCTTCCCCAGTGGGAAACTGACAAGCATTGTTTTTTTGCATATTGACATGTCAGGGGAGGGGAGAGGAAGTCGGGCCTGCTAAATTTAGTAGGTGCTGACGCCCCCTCACCCGGGGCTCAGCCCACGCATTTCACCCTGAGTAGGTGCCTTTCTATATTTAACTTCAGCCTGCACCTTCCCCCCCACCCCCCCCCCCCAGCCCTGACACTGAAAACCCCAGGAGGATGTGGTGAGGAGGGAAGGGAAGTTCATGAAACTCGAGCAAGGGCTGACGTCACATGAGCCACCACCTGCTCCTTCAGGTGTGTGTTCTTCCTGGAAGAAACCAGAAGGGTTTTAACTTCTCCTCCTTTCCTCCTCTTGGAGCTTGAGATGCACCAGGCCAAAACGCACCCACAGACCACACTGTACTTTGGGACAAGGACGCTGAGTCCAAGGAACTATTGGTGGTCCGTCAGAAGCCATGGCGAGGCTGGAGAATCTCTATTGTCTGCTACGCTTCAGGCATGGTGCTGGTCCCCCACACACATGGCCACACAAAAGCAGCATGTGACTGGTATCTTGCTCAGGCTATAGGTGGCAGGTGGGAGCCCAAAAAGGTGAAGGGAGATGTCCGGAGCCCGTGATGAACAGAGGACCCAGGCCAGTCCCCCAAAGTCCTCTTATTCTACCTCCTCCACAGAGGGCTGCTAGGGAGGCTGTGGTTCAAGTACCACTCGTGTCATCCATCAGGGTGTGACCTTGAGTGAGTCCCTCTCCCTTCTCAGAGTCTTGACTTCCTCACCTGTGAAACAAGCCCACTGAGCTGGTTTTGCTTCATTCTCAGTGTCTTGGTGATTTCAGATGTGATGGTCAGAGGAGATGAGGACAAGTCCTGGGGATGCCCCCGTAGCTCCACTGAAGGCCTCTGCACTGCACAGTCCAACATGCTCTAGAGGACCTGGGAGGAACTATGGGCCTGTACCCACGTCTGCCTCCACACCACAGAGAGTGACACAGAGAGATGGCATGCCTATGATGAAGTCAGTGCCATGGGGCACAGCAGCTGGGCCTAACCCAGCCTGAAAGGTTGGGGAAGGACCTAGCAGGAGACAGACCAAGCAACACCTGACCTCCAAGCCAGCAGGTGTCCAAGTATGACACCCAGGCCTGCGGCACCAGCATTATAGGGAAATGTGTTACAAATGCAAGTTCTTGGACCTTATCCCAGACCTACAGACCTTAGAAAGATGATGAAACCTTAAACCGTCAGTTGTCTAGATCCTGAGAGAGCTTGGCTAGGCAAAGAAGGAATTCAGGCAAGTCATCCAGAAGATACAGCCTCCATACTCTCCGCCAGACACCTGTGTACTCTCTTCCAACCTGTTAGGGTCCTGCAAAGCACCATATCTGGACACCCGCCCACAACTCTGCCAGCTACACTTGTGGGCTCTGGCCTTGCGTTTCATGGACCATGGTTACAGCCACAGGAAGACCGCCTCTGGCTTGCTGTAAAACGGTTTGTTTTCTGCTAGGTTACACAAAGCTCCTTCTATAAAAACACACATGAGAATAGCATGGCAAGTAACTTGCAAACTTTCTAAAAATGACAGGTCCCGGTGTCGGTTAGTGTGTATGAGAAAAAGACACACTCGCACATTTCTGGTAAACATGGAAATGGATACTGCCTTTCTTGAGACGGCCCATCAAAAGTCTTCAAAAATGTACAACCCCTTGACCTAAACAATTCCATTTAGAAATTAACCCTAAGGAAAATGCTCATGACCGTGTGTGAGCACTTCATCTCAAGGATACTCACATCAGCATTGCTTGTTACAAAGATTGGAAGTCATCTAACTGTTTACAAGCAGGCTTGATTAGTAGATGGCCATTCATTCATTCATTCATTCACAGGATATTCATTACATAGTCATCATGTGCCCAGCATAGTATCAGATGTTAGTCATACAGCAGTATATAAGTAAATGAATAAACTCTCTGTTCTTCTGGGAGACACAAATAAGCAAATACAATATACATGGCACATCCGTTAGTGATGGGGCCATGAGGGGACAGTTGCAAAAGCCCTGCGGGTTCCAATTTGCAACAGGGAGAAGGACAGGACGTGAGCTATGTGGGTCCTCAGGAAAGGCATTCCAGGCAGAGGGAACTGTCTTCCAGAGAAATGGAACCAGCAAAATCGATCAAGAACACACAGCATGCCGGGTGTGGTCATGCACACCTGTAATCCCAGCACTTGGGAGGCTGAGGCAGGAGGATCACGAGTTCAAAGCCAGCCTCAGCAATGGCAAGGCACTTAGCAACTCAGTGAGACCCTGTCTCTAATAAAACACACAAAAAAGGGCTGGGGATGTGGCCCAGTGGTGGAGTGTCCCTGAGTTCAATCCCCAGTACCAAAAAAAAGAACCCACCGCATTCTGGGTGTATTTGAGAAACAGCAAGGATATGCTGGCTATTGCTGGGTGTTGGAGCAGGTTGCATGGGGACATGGGGACAGACCTTGCAGACCATTCAGCAACCTCAACTTCTACTCTGGAGAAAAAGGGAGGTTACTGAGGAAAGGACCCTGACTTGTGCTTTACTATTTCTTTATTCATTTTGGGGGTGTGAGAGATTGAACCCAGGGCTTTGCACGCATTAGGTGAGACTCTACTACTGACCCCCCCAGGCCCCCCGATTCATGTTTTAGTTACAATCTTCTGTCATCTGGCTAAGTAGACAATAGACTAGGGGACAAGTGTTGGAATCAGCCATGGTTAGGAGGCTACTGCGGTGACAGTGACGGCACGCTGGAGGGGGCAGCAACGTGAACCAGGTAGGCGGGGGGAGGTGAGAAGCAGTCAAATTTGAATGTATTTTGAAGGTAAATTTGGGCTTTTCTGCAGAGCGATGCCTGCCTGGGGCACATGTGTGGCTGCCTGAGCAGATGGCTGCCTCTCCAAAAGCGGAGGTGAGAGAGAATAAGCAAGGAAGAGGGGGTGCGGAACCTTCAGAGGGAAGTGGAGTCAGCGACGGGCGCTGCACACACCTGCCTGCTTTCTCTGTTGGACACGTCTGAAGCCTCCAACATGAAGCTTTGTATCGCCAGGTGCCACACTGTCATACTCCAGATCTGGGGGCACTGGCTGTCTGCTTAGACTCCAAGGCAACCAAAGAAGTACAATTGGAAATAAAGACATGATGTAATTTTTCAGTTATCAGATAGGCAAAGATTCTTTTAAAAGAATGCTAACAGCCAGCATTGGTGTGGGTGTATGAAGCAGCACCTCACACTGCTAGCGGAAGTTTAAATCAGCCCCACCTTTTAGGAGCAGTTTGGTGATATGTTGTCACAAATCTTTTTAAAAAGCCCATGCCAGAGAAATAAGTTTGGCTGAAACTATTTTGAAAATGAAAAAAACAAGGTGAAAGGAATCACTCTGCCCAATTTTAAGATGTATGATAGAGTAATCCAGAGCGTGTGTTATTGGTGGGATAGACACATAGTCACTGGAACAGAAGGGCAAACCCAGAGAGAGTTGCACACATCTACAACCAACCGAGTTTTGACAAAGCTATGAAGGCAATTCATTGAAGGAAGAATACAACTTCCACAAATGGTGCTGTAACAATTGGCGACCTGTAAACAAAGCCAACGGAGGCCATGCCAACCTTGTACTTTATACAAAATTAATCCCCAAACAGGTCAGTAGGTTTTAACAGGAAATGTAAAGCCAAAAAACTCTTAGAGATAATATAGGAAGAAATACTCAAGACTGGGGGCTCAGTGAAGAGTTCTTGGGCATGATAGGCCAAGAATGATCCATAAAAAAAAAAAAAAAAATCAATAAACTGGACTTCTTCAAAATTGAAAACTTCTTTTCTGCAAAAGAGCCTGTTTAGAGAAAGAAAAGACAAACTACAGACTAGGATCAAATAGTTGCAAACCACAAATCTGACAAAGAACTCATACCTAGAATACACAAAGACCTCTTAAAACTCAAACAAGCAAGCCCAACAAGCAATCTAATTAGAAAACAAGAAAAAAGACACAAACGATCATTTCACCAAAGCAGATATGCAAATGGCAAGCACATAAAAAATGTTCAATGTCATTAGCATTAAGGAAATGCAAATTAAAACCATGATAAAACAGCTAAAATTTAAAAATAGTGACAATACTCAATGTTGGTGAGGATGTGGAAAAACTGAGTTTCTCATACATTGCTGTGGGAATATAAAATGTTATAGCCACTCTGAAAAATAATCAGGCAGTTTCTTATTAAAAAAAAAAACAACTGAACATATCTGACTTATCATATAATATAACTGTAACACTCCTGGGCATTTATCTCATACACATGCAAACTTCTGCCCATATAACCTACACACAAATGTTCACAGCAGCCTTATTTGTAAAAGCTATCAACCATCATACAACAGGTGACTAGTTAAACAAACTGTGATACATCCATACCATGGAATACTATACAGCAATAATAAGGAACAGATTGTTGATGGATATTAAGGGCAATATGCGGAGTAAAGTAAGGCAATCTCAAAAGGTCATATGATTCTTGATTTAATTGAGATAATGTTGTTGAAATGACTGAATTATAGAGATGAAGAAGAAATCAGTGGTTACCAGAAGTTAGGGATGGTGGTAGGAAAGAGGGAAGGGTCTGACTCCTAAAGGGCAACAGAATGGAGATCTTTTAGGTGGTGGGATAGCTCTATATCTTGATTTTGATGGTGGTTACCTGAACCTACATTTGTGAGAAAATGACATATATATGGACATAATGTACCCACATTGATTCCTAGTTTTGATATTGTATTACAGTTACATCAAACACAACTATGGGGGGGGAATGGTGTGACATGCACACGGAACCTCTCCGTACATCTTCCTAGGACTCTGTGATTGTTTTGAAAATTAATAGTCATTTGAAGAAAAAGAATTTTCAAAAAACAGAAAAAGGAGTGCATGTGCTTGAACCCCCAAATTCCATTTGTGCAAACCTATTCTAAGGTATTATCTGAAAGGCATCGAAAAATACTAGATAAAGATGATCATATCAAAATTGTTGACAATAATGAAAAACTCAGAACAAACTCTCCATGCCTGTGATTGGCTATGGGCAATTTTGATGATGATAAAATAGTAACTAGAATATCACACAATCATTAAAAGGTACTGTAGATAGATCTATATTTGTTGATATGGAAAGACATTCTCAATGTCCTATTTGAGGGAAAAGATTGCTTCAAAGAAACATACAGTTCTTCATTTTCCTTTTTAATATATTTACATAAATACATAGACTACAAACTTAGGAGGGCAGTGATTTTCATCTTTGTCATTTACTCCAGTATCTCTGGCTCTCACCACGGTGCCTGACTAGGATGCAGTCAACAAATATTTGTTGAATAAACAAATATCACACGTACTTGCATAGAAAAAAGTTTAGAAAGTTATACAAGAAATATTTAACAATGATGATCTCAGTGTAGAGGAATTTTGGTTGAGCATACCTTTAAGTTGATTTCTATTTTTCACTCTATAATAATTATGTATTGCTTATGGAATATATATTTTTAAAGTAACCAGTCACAAAGTGGAGAATGATCTCTGGATCCCTGCAGGCTGAACTGGGCAATGCTGGGTAGATATAGTTGGAACACATCAACCAACACTTTCTGCCCTGGAATAGATGGGTTATCCCAAGGGCCCAGGTTACGGCAATCTGATCTAAGGTGCGCATGCTGAATGAGAGCCCTCAGCAGAGATCTGAACAGCAGTGAAGACCCCTACCAGCCAGAGAGTTGAGGGGATGATGCTGGAGTCCACAGGGAACCAGGTGGGAAGGCATCAAGCTGGTGCAGATCTCTCTAGAGATGGCAGGAGGGTACTTACTGAATGGAAACCTGCAAACCTGTCCATTCCCAGGGTCCTCCTTATGCGCAGCCTCCCATACTTCACTGGGCCAGGGCAGAGGTTCCCAAATGACCTGTCCACAGACAAGCTGGATCACAATTCCCCAGGAAGCTTTGTAAAATACAGAGTTCTGCCGACAGCATCACTGAACCAGAGTTTCTGGGAATGAGCTCTAGGAAGCTGTCATTTAACAGAACGCCCTTCGTGACTGTGATGCGCAGTTTGGGGTTTGGGAATTTCCAGGTTGGGGACATAAATCCAAAATGATATCATATTATACACACACACACACACACACACACACACACACACACACACACACAATGGTACTGTTATGGTACTGTGCTGCCATTAAAAGTGATGGGAGGGTGAGATTGTGGCTCAGCGGTAGAGCGCTTGCCTAGCACGTGCGTGGCCCGGGTTCAGTCTCAGCACCACATAAGAATAAAGGCATTGTGTACAACTAAAGCAAATAAATAAATATTTTTTTAAAAAATAAAGAGATAGAAGACCTAGTGATTGCAGGTTTGTAGAGGACTTCTCACTGCCAAGCTCAGAACATTTTCAAGACATTTCTAGAATCTTAGATACCTCCCCTTTAAAAGAATCAGCAGGGAATACTGTCACTACTGCCCCTCTTGGCACACTACGATACTGTTTTCTCAGAAAGGAGTTTTTGGTAAGCCCCAAGCACTCCCTTATTCCAGGTTTTTGTTTTGCTTTGTTTTTTTGTTAACTGTGATAAAATACACATGCACTAAGTACTTTCACAACACTGTACAACCATCACCACTACCCAGATCCAGGACTTTCTGATCCTTCCCAGTGGAGACTGTAACCGCTGTGGCTCAGAGAGTAGCGGTGGCCGTCACAGCTCCTCCTGTGGCCTCTAGCTAGCTCCCATCATGTGCAGGTCATCCTCAGCCCCCTTCTCTTTGTGGAAAATAACAAATTCCCTGGGAGGAAGCATGCATGGCCAGACATAGCGGCACTGAGGCCTGCCACCCTGATTGGGGAGGTGACGGGGC
Organism: Tamias sibiricus; assembly: GCA_025594165.1. Classification (NCBI taxonomy): domain Eukaryota; kingdom Metazoa; phylum Chordata; class Mammalia; order Rodentia; family Sciuridae; genus Tamias; species Tamias sibiricus. Next base: position 35,247,528 of record CM046658.1, read on the forward strand.
CAGGAGATTAGGGACATTTGGAAAGAGCATTGCTGGTGAAGCGGCCCTAACAGAGAGAGGTCCTGGTTGGTAGGTATATACACATGTGTGCACACAGGGGTGCACCTGTGTGTGTGTGTGTGTGTGTGTGTGCGTGCACGCTCGTGCATGTGTGCTGGGGGCTGGGGGCGTTAGGGGAAGCTGCCCTTCCTTCCTGGATCCCCAGTGGCTCCGTTCCACGTATGCAGCCAGGCCTGGCAGCTGGGTCTGCAGGTCTGCTGTGTGGTGACGGGGGAGACCTGACAGTGTGAACACTAACACATAAACCACATGCCAAGTGAGGGAGAGTTCACACACATCACATAGTGTCCTGGTCACCTTGGGCAAGTCCCTTCCCTGGGGCTTTAGTTTACTATCTGTCAAATAACACGCGAGTTGGGGACCTTCTCTTTCACATTGCATTAGCGTCTCTACCAAGAGCTGCCACTGCTGGTAGAGATGCTAGCTCAAGGGGACATGCTGCTGCTGACAGTGTGCCCCACTCCCCGGAGGCTCTGTCCCCTGAGGAGGTGGCCTGGCATCTGAGGAGAGCCTGGGATCCTGGGGCAGACAGCAGACCCAGCTGCTGTCCCCTCCTGCCCAGGGGTTCCTGACCCTTGCCCCAGTTGCCAGGCTTGCTGTGACTGCAATGCCTGGAGAGAGTAGGAGCAGCATCCGGGAAGACTCCTCTCCCGCTGGCCTGGTGCTCACGCTCGCCTACACTCCAGCTGGGTGTTCTAGCCTGTGAACAGCCCCGACTTCATGCCCCCCCCAGCCTCAGCACCCTTCATTCACTTGGCCAGCGGTCTGCAAAGCACGACATGCCCAGTTCTTTGGTCATGGAAAGAAAATACCAGGGCAGATGTGTGTATGTGTATTTTAGCACGTATAAAATAACACATATTAGCCTAGTAATTCAATTTAAAAATAAGTAAAAACATCTTTATGTTGGAGTGTGCCCCCCAAAATTCTTTTATTAGAGAAGTATATGATTAATAAAATTTGGAGACCACTTGAATGACAACTAGAAGTTGGTGTTGGGGACAAATGTCACAACAGAACTGAAGGTTAAGAGAAGTGAAAGTTCAGGAAGGGATGTGATTACTACCATTAGAAGTGCAAGAGGAGAATTGGGGAGGGCTTCATAGAATGGGTGGCTTTGGGCTGAGTCTTACAAGAGAGGATATGGCCATGTGGCCCTGGGAGGGAAGGGCTCTCCTGGGGGAGGACACCTCAGAGCAAAGGCACAGAGGCTGCAAACACAGAGCAGACAATGGGTACCAAAGCCACAGTACCGAGGTTACACACAGAAGAAGCAGTAAGAGATGAGGTGGGGTGGGTGAGTGGGAGACATGACAGAGAAGGAACTCTCAATGAAAGGGATGTGTGGGGAACATGTGTGAAATGGGGGACCACAAAGGGGAGCCAGTGGAAGTTTGTCAAGAGGGAGGAGGAGACGGGGCCCAGCTGTGTTTGGGTGTTTTGATCTCAGGGGAAGGGATGTTGGAGGAGACTGGATAACGTGTTGGAAGATGGAAGGTGGTCAGATTCCGAGCCAGAGGTGGAACTCAGTCATAGAGGAGAGGGACCAGGAGACAGGTGTAAGAAATCCTACAGCAGTTGACTCCACTGGAAGCCACCAGATGGGACAAGGTGCCAGGAGAGGGAGGACAGGAGGAACAGAAAATAGATGACAGCTTTCAATGCTGAGTGACCACAGAGTGACCACAGATAGGACCCTTGAGGGAAAGTTCAGGTGGAGCATCCTGGTCTCCGTTGTCTAGAAATGACAATGAGATGATTAGAGGGGCTGGGGGGGCTGGTTGGTTATATTAAAAAAAAAAAAAAGTTGAATTCTCTAAGGGCTAAAACTTGCTTGAACTTTTTTGATGGAAACAGGTCTTCAGGGTCACCCTACACATATTTTTGCATCCCTCTGATGGGGAAGGAGTCACACCTGGCACTGGGAAAGTGCAGAGGAGCCATACGTGCTGTTTCTGACCTCCGAGAACCCCAGGCTAGAGGGGAGATGACCACACAAAAAGCGCTTAACAATCAGTCTTTCACAGGGGTCAGAGGGGGGTTCACAGAGCAGATGCCTTAAACATGTCCCTCTCAGAAGACAGAGTCACCTTCTGGGAATACTCCCAATCTTTCTTTATGACTCAGGGCCACCACCCCCAATTTTTAGACCACGATCATCGCAGGCATGGGTGGCATGTAACAGTGGCTGGATCTGCAAAGGTGCCAGGTACCCATGACCTTGCATTTTGGAGAAACCCACAATGTCAGTTGTGTCACCCTCTGCCAAGCAAATCAACCTCAGAGTGCCCAGAGCCATGGACTGGAGTTCCAACCCTTCCATTTTGGCTCTCTAGCTCCTTGGCTTAGTTCTGGATTTAGGGAGTTCCCAGAAATCTGGCAGAAAGGAGGATTCCAGGCTCCTGGGTGCTGGAAAGGCACGACCCCTCCATCAGCTTATTTTAATTCATTCATGTTTCCCCTCCCTGTCCCCACCAGCTTGTTCCTTTTTCAGCTTTCCTCATCTCCCCAGCTATTTATAAACCCCTGCTCCCTCACTGTGACTTGCTTCCTTTATCACTCTTGAATTTGCCTGCTGGAAGGTCTCCCCAAAGAGGGAGGTCCCATTATCTACTTGGGCCCATCTGATGCCATTTAACCCCAATGTGTCCTGAAACAGCAGACTGGAAACATCAGGAACTTCCGAGTGGCCCAGAAGTCCACCAACAGCAGTCCTTCACCTGTTAGGGGAGGGTCTTTGGGCAGGTCCCTGAGCCTCGGAGCCCATAAAAGCACTCTGGCTCACCAGCATGCTCTCAGTTTGGAAGTTAACCTTTACCGCTGGTTCATTTGCACTTGGGTTTCAAATGCTGTACTGGTAAATTTAAGAGCAAGAAGCAAACTGAAATTGGACCTTTAGCCTTAGAACTTCTCAGCCAAGTCCATACCCATACAATGCCATCACAGCCCCTCCCCAGTCACCCATCCCTGCTTTCCCAATGTGCCCACCACCGGGGGACAGTCTCACACCACACCGCCTTCTTCTCTGTGCTGTCCATCTTTTCCACAAGCCACAGGCAGGGAGTTTTGTCTAATTTGTCCCCTGAATCTCCTCGGCACCTTGCACAGTAAATGACAGACATTCACTAAACATTTCTTGGTGACTGAATAAGTGAGTGTCATGGGCCTGTTTGAAAATGCCATGAGGACTGAAGTGTGCCTGGTGCACAGTAGGTGCTCAATAATGTCAACGCTCTCCCTCTTCCCCAGCCTATTGCCTTTCCCCACCTGTCTGATGGTCCAGATGTCACAGGGCGTGGCCCAGGGGACATCCTGTGTTGTAGCCTGTTTGGGGCAGTACCCTCATCCAGCGGGTGCCTGTTCCTCTGAGGTTCCTCTGAGCCAGCTCTGGCCCACGCTGGTTAGCATGTGCCTCGAGAATGGATGGTAGTTTGCTGCTGCTCCCACCCTTTGCTGGGCTTGGTCCCACCTGCCCAGGGTCAGCCTCTGCCTCACCTACTCTGATGGGTCCCTTGGCCAGGTCCAGGTGAGCCCAGGGCCTGAGAAATACTGACCAAGGCAGGTGTGCTCTGTCCTTGCTGGCTGCAGGCTCACCAGAAAACCGCTTGCTGCCTGAAGACCAGCACCTTGTGGGTGAAGTGCACGCAGTGGCTCTCAAGAGGGGGGCAATTTTGCTTCCCCTTCCCCTAGGGGACATTTGGCACTGTGTGCAGACATGACATTTTTGGTTTTCATAACGGGGGGTTGCTACTGGCATCTAGTGGAAAAAGGCCAGGGATGCTGCCAACCTCTCACAATGCACAGGATAGCCCCTATGTCCACGAAGTATCCAGCCAAGAATGTCAGTAGTGCTGAGGGTGAGAAAGCCTAATAAACAACAAATAACTTAAAAGTAACAAAACCTGCCATTTGTGGAGTACTTGCCATATGTCAGGGCATGCTAAGTACTTTCTCACTTCAATCACCCCCCCCCACCACATGAGACAGGCAGCGTTGTTTACCTATTGTACAGATGAGGAAACAGAGACCCCAAAGGCACATACAACTAGGAAATGGCAAAAGCAGAATTTGCTCCAGGGCCACTGGGCACAGCTGGCGCTTGAATCATGGTGCTCCCGACACCCTCTTATGTGTCGGTGGCTCAGTCCAGGCTGCCGGGCATGCGCTTTGGTTTCCCTGCCTGGCACTAGGTTGAGAGTCCAGCCAGATCTGCTTTGGCCAGGTCAAGAATGAACAGTCTCTCCCGAGTGTCACAGAGCTCCCCATCCTGCCCTCCTCCTGCTGCCCAGCTGTACCCCAACCCCACAACATGAGAGCCCATAAATTGTTCTGCTCCCTGGAAACTCTGCACTTACCTGCCCACTAGACTCCACTGTGGCTGCAGCTCTGGCACCTGGCTCAGAGCTAGCCTGGGTCCCCTTGTCCCCAGAGCCCATCTGTCCCAGCTGGGTCCTCTGAGGTCCATGATGGTCTTCCTTATACCCCTGGACCTCTTGCCTTTGTGTCTGAAATCCACATCACATAGAGTGCCTTGTCTGAGCATCCTAATGCTCCCTGATTCCATTGACTACTTCTGATCCTCCCTCCAGTCCCCAAATTTGCTTGTAGATTTTGTAAGCAGTCCTACCCAAGTTTGATGGAGCCTTCACTAGGAAGGAGGCACCGTGCTGGGAGCTGAGGAGGACACGGAATCCAAGCAGACACCACTCGACTCCCAAAAGTTTGGGTCTCATTTGGGTGTGAATTTCCCACAAGACATCACAGTAACGTGGGCTTCCCTGTCAAGGCAAGCAGAGAGGTGTGCAGGCCTGTGTGTAGCCAAGGCTTCCCAAGGTGGCACTTGATGTCTGTCCCCTGACCTCTGAAGAAGGAGAGTGTGGGCCTACCAGCTCTGTCATTTGAGGATTCCACAGTGCTCCTCTCAGTCTGCGAATGGCTCTTTTGTCTCCCTGCCTTGAGTCCTGTGAGCCTGGCTGGGCCTGGCTCTGCCTCAGGACCCAAAATCCTCGCCTGCTTTCCTGCCACGCTTCTCAGAGCTGACAAGAGCTTTCTTCCAAACACCCTGCATCAGCCTCTGCCGGACCTGCTCCTCCCTGGCTCGGCTCATTCCCTTGACATATCTGCAATGAGCCTGCTGTGTGTCAGAGGCCAGTGGCAGCTCAAGTTCCAGATTCTCCTGGCGGGTAGGACTTTTGATCATCTGGCCCAAACCAGTCCATCCTCAGGGTAGTGTTTTCCCGCTAGATTACGTTTGGTAGGAGATGAGCAGGAAGACTCAGGCTGAATTTGCTCTGGACTCATTATTACTTTACTCTTCTTAGCTCAGTGGATGTTCCTCGTAACAATTTTCCATCCTCATGAAGGTACTGGGAGTAGAAGTGAGCAAACACCATTCATACCTCCTTGAGGTATGAAGGTCTCCTCCTTAGAATGCAAAAACCCCCTTCTCGCCGGCACACACCTGTAATCCCAGCGGCTCAGGAGGCTGAGGCAGGAGGTTCACAAATTTAAAGTCAGCCTCAGCAAAAGCCAGGCGCTAAGCAACTCAGTGAGACCCTATCTCTAAATAAAACACAAAGGGCTGAGGATGTGGCTCAGTGGTCGAGTATCCCCGAGTTCAATCCCTGGTACTGCCCCCCACCCCCCCCCCCCCCCCCCCAAAAAAAAACCTTCTCAGGGTGTGAAAGCCCCCTTCTTAGGGATGAAAGGAGCTCTTCTTGGGGCTAGATGAAAACCTACAGTCCAGAGAACTGTCTTTACCTCCTCTCAACTGAATTCACAGCTTTTAGGTGTTCACAGGGAGTATGCTGAGGCGTTTTGCATATGCTACTCTAAATTTAATTTAAATAGTTCACTAAGTCTAACGCCCACCTATTGTCTTTGCTAGGTCTAACCAGGAACACTCCAGTGCCATCTGATCTTTGAGCGCAGGGCTGTTCCTCAGGGTCTTGAGCCAGGAATGGTCAGGCACCCTGCAGGTGTCCCCACAGGGCACCTTATCCCAACCCTTATAGAAAAGAGAGGCCTTTTGATATTATGGAGTCTGCTGATTTCATGCCCATGCGACTGTAGAAGCTCTTGGCCAGGGTGTTGCAAGGCAAGCCCTTTCTGATCATTAGCTCTCAGACATTGTGGCCCTAGGAGCTGAAACTTATACACCAAAGAGCACCCCCACAACATATTCGTTTCGTCTACTTCTTAATTTTTAGGGACCTTGGGCCCTGAAACAAGAGTGTTGAAAGTCAGCCACAGGAGTCAGCATTTCCCCTTGGAAAGTATTACCTAGTTTCCAAACCACGTGCATATCCCTCGGCCAACTCGGTCAGATGTATGAGGATGAGTGACTCAGGGTTACCCTTCTAGTGAGTGAGGGGTCATGTAGTGGGGTTGCCTAATTAAAAACCAACTCATCTTTATCTCCCATTAAGTCTGTCCTGAAGATCTGGGTTTTTTTTTTTTTTTTTTTTTTTTTGTCTTTAAAGAAATCGAGGAAACATCTATGACCTTTCTGCTCCCTTTTGGGTAATCAAAGTCTTAGAAACAAGGGTTCATTGCAGAAAGAGCTGATTGTAAAACTGGTACAGGGGAATCACAAATTGAGCCAGCATCTTGTAGTGCCACAAAGTAAAAAAGTACCGAAGGGGAAAAAAAAAAAAAAGATATAGGAAGGAGTGAGGAGGAAAGAAGAAAGGAATAAAGTCAGTCAAAAGGAGATAAGAGTAGAAAAAGCTTCCAATGACCAAAGGTGGAATAATTTGAGTAACAAAAGAAATAACAGAAGTATTGCATTATAAGTTGATGAATTTTTAAAAAGTGAGTACATGCTAATATTAACTTACTGAATAAATACATAAATAGGTGAAAGGGAAAAAGGGATTTTTTTGTCATTTCGATGGTGGTTTTTAACATGTGTCCAAAAATTATTTGATATTCCTGATATTATTTGATAACCCCAGAAGGTTGAGCTTTGTTCCCCTCCCTTCCCTTGAGTGTGGGCTGGATGTATTGACCAGCTTCTAATTAATAGGCTATAGAAAGGGGAAAACAGTAACTTCACAGTGAACCTGGTGGACACCACCTTAATCAAGCAACTAAGATGAACCTAACAAGCAATCGGTCACGGTAAATCTATGTGCCCCCAATGGGTGCAAAAAGCAGGGAATGTCCCTTCCATGACATTTCCTTCCAAAGGCCACAGCCTCAGTCTAACCATGAGAAACACCGGGCAAGCCCAGGTTAAGGAACATTCTACGACATGCCAGATCAGGATGCTCCAAAGAGCCAAGGTCACGCAAGACAAGAAAATCGTGAGACACTGCCACAGAATGCAGGAGACGAAGGAGATGTGACAGCTAAATGCAGTGTGGGGGCCTGGAACAGAAAAAGGACAACACTGGGGACATCCAGGACAAGGTCTGTAGTTTCGATCCTGCTGTGGTGCCAGTGTGATTTCTAACTTTTGACAAATAAATCACAGTAGTTACATAAGATGCTAACACTGGGGGAGGCTGGGCCAGGGCACATGGAACTCTCTAGAGCATACAGTCTCAATAAAAGGTGAGATGGTCTCCAAGGGGCAAAAATTGATTGTTAGGCAGAGAAAAATACGTAGATATTGTGGTGGTCTGTGGCCCTCTAAAGGACCCCAGTGCATAAAGAGGGAAACTGTGTATTCACAGGTTAAATGTTCATGGGGAATCATTACAGAAATAAACATATGAACAGTCTCCTGGGGTGGCGATGGATCGATAATGAAAACGGAAGGTTGAGAAATTCTACATTGGAGGTTCTATCATTGCAACTCTTCTGTAAACACAGGGTTATTTCAAAAAACAATTTAAAATAATGTTCCTATAATTTTGAGTTCTGAGAGCTTTACCAAATAATGATAGTAATAACAAATTAATTTTAAAATCCTCTGCTAACTTGAACCGATAAAACAGTTTCAGTTAAGTAATGAATCCGGCTGACCTGGAGTAATACTAATGGAAGGAAAAAGTTGGCCTTTCACCCAGTTGGTGCTTCTCTCCTCCCCAGCTCAGGCCTGCCCCTAGCTGGGCCCAGGCAGTGGGAAAGCGGCTTAGTTGTCACCCTCTTCCTCCTTGCCCAGTGTGTCCACAGTCGCTGCCAGGCTGCCTCTGGCTTCTTCATGGTTTGCAGGCAGGTAGGGGGGGGGCAGGGAGTTAAGAGGTGGGAAAAGTTGTATTTGACTGATGCTGTAGGGCTAACACCCCTCTGGGGCTGGGCAGGCTTGTAGGCCCAGTTTGGGTTTTTCAGAGACCTCTACCTGTCACTGGGGAACTTTTCCTGCAGCCCCCATAGGTGCTGCCACCTCAAGCAGGCCGTGTAGGTCCTCTGATTCTCAGTGGCCATTCCTCTGAGCAGCACTCTTGGGGAAACACCGAAAGGGACTCAGGATACGCAATCTCTTTCTGTCCCTAACAAAGAAGAAATCCACGATTGGGCATGAACAAGGAAGCATTGACCCCGGTTGCCACTGGGATCCTTCAACTTCTGATCACAAGGGAAATCCTGCTGAGGGGAGGCTGAGCCAAGGGATGAACTCGAGTCTCTATAGCCTGTTGCATGATGCTTGTCCTCTCCCTGTGGTAGGAGAGGACACTTCCACGTTGGCTAAGCCAGCTCCAGGTGGGTTTGTTGTTACTTATAGCCAAATGTATCACAGCTCTCAAAGCCAAGCTCACAATAGACAGTGAAGGTGAAAGGGAAACGAACTAATGGAGAACCACAGAAAATAAAAGAATTTTTTAAAAAGAGGAAAAGATGGTAGCCATCAGAAGCAAAATATATCAGAAATGACAGGGAAGGCAGGGTAGAGGCAGCAGACCAATACAGAGATCAGGGGTAGCCGAATGAAATAGGATCTGTGTATTTACTGCGACAGGCACTGAGGGAACACTAGGTATGCATCGCTTACTTGCCACACAGATCAACCCAGTCAATGGGGCTAACAGGAAACAGAGGTTCACCAAATTAGTGGTAGAGTTGGGACGCAAACTCAGGCCACATTATTGAGGGTTCAGATGCAAATTCAGTAAACACCTCTTGGTGAGCCAAGTGCTGTGCTGGTTGCTTTACTCCCAGGCCCCATTTGTAAGGTAGGGACTGTTTCCTGCATTCCACTAGCAGAGAAACTCGGGCATATAAGGATGAAGTAACCTGCCAAATGACCAGTAGATTCAAGCCTAAAGCTTGTGTTTTATAATTTCCAGTTTAATACTGTTTCTGCTTGGTAGGCCTGGATTTTTCTCATTTGTGGGAATGTGCATAAAAACATCACATGGGCCTGTCACTCATCTGGGAGGAGCTGAGATGACTGCACTGGTTGTTAAAGAGCTGAGATCTCTCTGCACCAGTTGGTTACTGGTTACTGCTCTGGGCATCCTCAAATGCTGCCCTGGATCCTTCTGCCCAGACACCTCCTGAACTACAGCACTGAGAGTTAACTGGGGCTTCCAGAGTGTTGAGGCCTGTGTCAGCCTTAGCCCATTGTTAAGCACTTTGTGGAATGCTGGATGTTGAACCAGAGCCTTGTGCATGCTCTACTACTAAACTCTGCCCCCATCCCATTGCCAAATACTTTGAAAGCAATCTCAAACAGAAAAATATGTCTTTTTGTGCATCCTTCTTTCCTAAATGTTCCCATGGCCATTGCCTCCTGCCACGGGCACAGATGTGACCACTGAGAACAGAGAAGACAAAGGCTGCCCAGGGCTACATGGTCAATGAGAGTCAAGCTGGACTGTGGTCTGAGTCTGTGACTCAGGCAAGTGCTTTCTCCACGATAGGGCCCTTTAGTCACCTAAGTAGAAAATGTATATGAGGTAGAGTTAAGGACTTTAAAATAGATTAAATTAGAAAATGTCACAGATTAGGGACAAGTCTTTGTAGAAGAGATTTGCTAGTTAAATACAAAATCAATGCTAATAGCAAAGATTGAGTAGGCTTGGGATTTAAGTAAAAGACCAAGAGCTCTTTACAGGAAAAAGTGGACGTGGTGATTGATCAATACCCCCAACTATTTGTTCCCTTCTTGCAACTGGACTCTATATTCCTGCCCATTGTCACAAAACTGCCTGAACATTCTGAGGGCATATGTTTTTGTTTTGTTGGCTTTGGCTTAGCCATACAACATTGCCCTGTGAGACGAGGGGGGCCTATGATGTTTGCCAGTTCTGAGAAGAAGCTTTCTGAATGGCTGTGAGGTCCTGGTCACTCTTGTACCTACCCTTTGCAACAAGAGAACAATGTATCTCAGGTGCAGCCACTCCTTTGACTTAGGTCCCAGAAGAGGAAGGCAGGTGGCACTTCTACAGCCCAGGGATGCTACAGTCATCATGAAAATGGAGTGTGAAATAAACATGTTTTCTTAAGTTTTTAATGTACTGGGTTGTTCACTGCCATACAGCACAAGCTGACTAAGACACTGGGAGAAAACAATGCTTTGAGTGAATGAATTGAGTTTTAACATTTTTTAAAATATTTATTTATTTGTTTTAGTTGTACACAAAGCCTTTATTTTTACGTGGTGCTGAGATTCGAACCCGGGCCGCACACGGCAAGGCGAGCACTCTACTGCTGAGCCACAACCTCAGCCCTGAGTTTTAACTTTTAAAGGAATCTAACCTCTAATTAAACATAATTTTGTGAGAGACAACTCAGGCACCTGATGGGCCAGTACTTAGTAGATGTTTTGATTTTTCAGAAACATCTTTACATAAACTGTTTAACAAGGCTGATAAACAATAAGCCATGAACCACATGTGCTATGGAACTCCCAAAGTTTTCTGGATAGATCATTTAGAAATAGAAAATAAATCACTTTTTGACCAATAAGAGGAATTTCTCGGTTCAGTGGATGATTAATAATACATTTAGGATCACTGTATCCAAGTCATATGTGAATTTTTGCTTAAGTTCTAACGAATATCTTTATGCACTATTTTTGGTAAATAGAATAACCCTACTGCATTCTGTTTTCTGGTGTTGAAGCATGAACACTTTGAAACAAGTTCCTTCTCTGTTATTCCCTCCCTCTATCCATATGTTCTTGATACGAGTCAAAGATTGACAGTCTCTCCTGTTAGTAGTCATACTGCGGAGCATATAAACCTGAATCAAAGCAGATTCCCTTAACAGGGGCTTTGGACATGACATTGTTCTTTCCAGCAGAGTAGCTGGCTTCAGAATCTAAATGTAGCCAGAGGCGATGGTACACTTCTGTAATCCCAGCAACTCTGGATGTTGAGACAGGAGGACCTCAAGTTCAAGGCCAGCCTCAGCAACCTGGCAAGATCCTGTCTCAAAAATAAAATTTTAAAAGAGGGCTAGGGATGCAGCTCATTGGTAAAGTGCACCTGGGTTCATTCTACAGTATTGTAAAACCAAAACAACAGAAAAGGAAACAAACAGAATCTAAATCAAACTCTCCACTTATCAGAAACAACCTTGCATTCTTTCAGATCATCTTAAGACCCTAAGAGAATAGAAGAAGTGGTTTTGAGATTCCATGAATTTATGGATGTGCTATGCAGCAAAATAAGCCATATTGCTGCTGGTAGCCAACCACCAGAAAGGGTAGTGTCTTATATTGCAGACAGCCTGACATCTCAGGCCCTGTCTCAGTTGTAGAGAGCAAGTCGCACCTCCCGGTAGTTCATGTGGACACATGTATGCCCCCTCCACACACACACTATTTTTATGCGTTCATGGTCAGCAATGAACATATCATAGGAGGATCCAGTACAAGGGAGAAATATGTGAAGGTTTGGGGTTACTGTGGTTGGAATAAGAGTAATAAAGAGCCCCTTGGAGTTTAAACAAAGCCCTCAGTCAGATTGTGGACAAAAGGAAAGAAACCACGCATCAGGCCTGTGTGGTCCACAAAATAAAATCTAACAGACCCCAGACTTTTACAAAGGCCAGAAACCTGTTCTGGACATTGATGATTTAGGCCCACAATATAAACACCCATCACGCGTCCAGGAAGAAAAATGACAGCCCTCTCCTGAGTCAGGCTGTGAGTTCAGCTGCACAGACTCTTCCTCAGGAACTCTGTGCTGGGCATGGCGGTGTGCTGTCCACACTGAGCCAGTGTCCAGGCAGTGGGGTGTGTGTGTGTGGTACATGGCTCTGGAGGAAAGAGCCAGGCTGGCTGGGCCTCCAAGAGCCTCTTCCACTGCTGCCTGGGAGGACCTGGGTCTATCTGTGGCTCTGCCTGTCCTGTTCTGGAGCAGCTGGAGATAAGGCCTCAGGTGAGTGTGCCACATCCGCTCCAGTGGGTGTGAGCTTCTGCCCCACCTCTTCACTTCAACCAGATTCCAGGGGTTCACGGCAGCCTTCAGGGTAGAGACAATGATGTGGAGCTGTGGCCTGCTTTCCAGAAAGAAGGGGTTTCCCTCACCATTTCTGACTGACTTGTGTTGGAGATCTTCAGAAGGAAGTTGTGACAACAGGCCTCACTCTGTCCTCTTTCTGGAAACATCTTCAGCTACTTCAAAATTTCTAGGGGAAACCTGCTATCCCTCGCTCTCTTTTTCTCTCTCACAGCAGGTCTCTACTATGTGTGTGCCGGGTGGTGGACAGGTACCAAGCTCTTTCTCAGAGCTCTGCTGTCTCTCCATGAGAGAGGGAGGAGGTGGAGGGTGGTGACCTGCCCAGAGCCACCAAGATCCTGAGCAGAAGCAATAAACCCCAGCCCAGGATTCAGACCCTTTGTTCAGGTTTTCTCTCCCTGTGTCACTTGCCAAGTGGGTAGGAGGGCTGTGGGAGCAAAGAGGCCCCAGCTCCAGCTGGGCAGCCCTGGGCACTGGCCGCCTGCCAGCCTCCACGCAGAGGCCGATCTGGGGCTCTCCCCGCGGTGCTCCTCGGCCAGCAAGCAGGAAGCTCCAAATCTTGGGCTGAGGCCCAGAGGGAAAGGAAAGGGGCTTCTCTATGCTTCTGATTGTCCTCGTGACTGCCCAGGAACAAAGCGGGGACTCTCGCTGCCTCCTGCCACCAGCCTCCACCCAGCTGTTGTGGCCGCACAGCCCCATCTCCTCGGCCTGTCTGCAAGAACACTGAGCGTTTGTCAGCTTCCAGAGTCACGCTGTATGTCCAGGGCTCTCTCGGCCCTAAGGGCGGGTCAGCAGAGCCACAGGTCCTCTTTCAATCCCAAACCTATCACCCAGTGAAGCAAACTTCTGGTCCCTGATATTTAACTATGGTTCAGAATAACACCCTGGGGAGGAGGGTTTACACCCTGCCCTGGACTTCTCAAGTGAGTTAAAACAACAGAGAGCAGTTTACAAGTGCTCACTCTGTGCTGCAAAGGAAAGAGCTTTGGGCTAAAGGCCAAGGCAAGTTCACTTCCCAGACCTTCGCAATCCTCAGCATCATCATCAGCCAAACAGGAACAGGAGCAGCTAATTCTAAGAGCTAACCTCTGCAGAGGCCTCTGGGTCAGGCACACCCTCCACCCTGCATGCCTCACTTGTTAAATCCTCACCACGGCCCAGCTCCTGGTGCTCAGTGAAGATACAGAGATGACGCCCAGTAAAGGGGTTAAAGTGGCCCTGAACCACCTGCCACGGAACCCAGGCTTTTGTGCAGGATGTGGGGAGCTGCTATGTCACGTGTTCAATGAACCCATTCATCCCATCAGAGGCTGGGCAGCTCCCAGGTGCCAGTCACTGTGCACACGCAGCCCAATCCCTGTCCTCTGGGGCTGACATTCAGCAAAGGCTCAAAGACGGCAAATGATGTCTTAGTTGCATTCACGTCACTGACGGGAAAGTTGGATTTTTCCCTTATCTTCAGTAATGAGCACAGGAAAAAAGGGATAAGCCAAGGGGGTGGCTGCCATTCCCCAGAGTTTAAGTAGATGAGATGTGTTCCACCCCTCAGGGACCAGGCGCCTCCTCAGTGTGGCCCCACTCAGCACTGCAAGAGACAGGGGGACCCGCTTTTCTCTCTCAGTGGCACATCTTATCAGGCAGGGTCCCTGACACCAGGCCTGGCAGACTACAGTCCCCTGGCTGCTGAGGGTCCTTGACAAGGGCACCTGGAATGACAGTGAGTCCCTGGAAGTGCAGCTGGGACCTGTGGTTTCCAGGCAGAGGCTCAGCCTCGCCCCAGACTAACCACGCTGCTGGGAGCTGGTAAGTCAGCCAGCAGCTGTGCTGCTCTGACACTGGATGCCAGTTGTAGGAACTGGATTCTCCCCTCATTCATTTTACTTATACAAGAAATGTTCTAGAGCAGGACTAGGAGCTAGGCTCTGTTCTAGGAGCTGGAAGTATCCCAGGGAACACAACAGGACAAAGCCCTGCTCTTGCAGAATTAATGTTCTAGGGGGAGAGACAAATCAGTATCTTATAGAACCACTGGCAGAGGTGGTAAGAAGAAAACACATCTGGGCAAGGAGAAGGAACATGCTGGGGGTGCTGTATTGCTTAGGGCCAGAAAACCTCTAGGAGAGGGAAGCAGCTGAATAGAGGCAGGAAGGGTGAGAGGGAGAAAGTCATGTGTGCATCTGAGGGAAGAGTATCATAGGCAGCAGAAACAGCACGTCATAAGGCCCTGAGGCAGGCATATGCTTGGCAAGTTCAAGGAACAGTTAGGAGGCCTATATGGCTGGAGAGGCAGGCCCGATCCTTGTGCCTTCATAGTAGCCGCTGAGCCCATCAGCATCCTCCTGCATCACTGTCCCTGGGTCTCTGGCCCCTATGTAGACTGTGCAACCCCAGATGGTGCCCACTTGCTAGAATCACTCTGATCTGGGCACAGACCCTGCTGCCTGGCTTGCCTTTCTCCCAGCCCCACCTGTTGGCAGCCCAGGCGTGTCAGTTCTCCACGGCCCCTCACTCTCCTATGCCAATGACAGGCGGCTGCAGTGCAGCGGCTGCAGTGCTGGCTTTGGAGTCAGACCGCCTGGGAGTCAGTCCCTATGGCTGGGAGTCAGACAGAGACCCCAACAGCCCTCTGTTCTCCCCTGCTCGGGAAAGCCTAGGCGAGCTGCTCTTTATGACTCAGTTTCTCCAACGGGAAAAGAAGACACAACAGAGCCCTTCACAGGGGCTGCTGTGAAATCACAGGGGTCCCATATGCAAAGTGCATGTTGAGTCATACTCGGCATTTATTAGCGAAAAAATATGAAGATGACAGAAGCCCTTCCACCCTTTTCACCAGGCAAAGATCTCCCGAGGTAGGTGCTTGCTGCCTGGGCAGAAAGTGAAAAGGATGCAGACTTTGGGGCAGACAGATGCAGGTTTGGGTCTCAGTCAGGTGCTCTTGGGCAAGTGACTTAAACTTTGGGAACTTCATTTTCCTTATTTTAACATGGAGCCACTAGTCTGTCCTTCATAGTGCTTGGGAAAGAGTAAAGGAAATAACATCAGGGGCCCAGCAGTTGGCCTGGGACAAGCAGTTTCATTGCCGGGTAGAAGCAGCCTCACCGCGGACAAGATTTTGGATCCATGGTCAGGACCAAGAAAACCAGAGAGAAAAGCAAAAAGCCTAGAGTTGGTGAAGGAGGAGCCATGGGAGGGGACAACCAGCTCCAACTGCCCAGGTCCACTGTGCTGGGGAGAGGCGGGCAGCCCCAGAACTTGGCATGACTGGTGGCAGGGCCTGGGCCAGATCAGTCTGCCAAGGGGGCATGTGCCAAAGGGAGGACCAGGTGCTAAGAGCCAGTGCCAGGGGCAGCGGCGATCACTGGAAATGCCAGGAAGCAGAGTCAGGGCACCCATAGAGGAATCTGGACAAACCAGAGCTGAGCCAGGAGCTAGAGGGGCAGCGCCAAGGCCAAGTCCAGCATGCAGGCAGGCTTATTCTCAGGATATTTTCTGTCTGTCTCAAGGTGGCATGGTCAGGGACCATCTCAACTCTCTAGGCCCCTTGACACTCCAGCAGCAGGCTCTGTGAGGAGGCCAGGAGGACTGTTGTCCTGCACAGGGTGTAAACCAGAACGCAGAGGAGAAAGAAGCAGATGAGGAAGAATAGCAGGCACTGCCTGCCCCAGGGAGGCTGACCTGATTCCATCTGGGGATGGAGAGTCTGAGCAGCCCAGGTCAGCCTTCAGGTCCATCCCCCAAGCGTGCAGCTAGGGGCCTCTCATGAGCAAGGAGGAAGGCCATGCAAGGAAGGTCTGATTCCTGACTGATTCCTGAGACAAGAACAGGGATGCTCTTCCCAGAGGCCACCAAGACAGGAACCTGAGAAAGTAAAGAACACTGGCTGACATTTGAATGAAGAATGGGAATTTAAAAAATGGAGAATTTTAATTACAAGTTCCTGCTTCCCTATTGTTCATGATCTTGTTAACATCCCTGGATCTCCCAGTGGTGACAGGCCATAAAATCTCTTAAAACAAAAAGGGTTATGTAGGATGTGCACACGTTTCATTCTGCTTCTAGCTGACCTGAGGAAGGAGAGGGACCAGCTGTGTGCATTTGGGCAGGGCAGGTACTTCGCTGAACTTCTCTTCCTTTTCTTGTAAAATCAGAGCTTGGAGCAATCCATGCCAAGGGGGACGCTGCTATCCGGTCAGTCTACACAAGGAGGCAGAAACCATGTCATCCTGGGTGAGTTTCCTCACAGGAAGTCCCTAGGGAGAAGAAGCCCACAGACAGACAGAATGATGGCTGTAGGGGCTGAGGGGAGCAGGGCGAGGGGAGCTGGTGTGCCACGGGCACAGAGTTTCATTTTGAAAAGATGAAAAAAGTCCTGAAGAAGAATGGTGGTCATGGTTGCACAATAGGAATGTTCTTAATGTCACTGATTCGTAGATCTAAAATGGTTAAATGACAAATCTTTATGTGTGTTTTGATACAATTTAAAAAAAAATAAAAGAACAGTGTGAGGTCAGCAAGGAGTTTAGGACCATCTCTTGAAATGAATGAATGAGGAGTTAAGCAGGGCACATCTCTGAAGTCGCTAGAAGAACTCAGGAGATTGTGCAACTGGTCAGAACCAACAAGCCTGGGGACCAGGGTGTTCCCTCGCTGCCACTCCTCTTAAGACCATGCACACCATGGTTTCCAGATCAGGCCCTTCCAGACCAAACTGCATCTTGGGTTTGCAGCTGCCTAGAATCATGGTTTGTCCTCAGGGTCCCTGCCACATTCTCCTGGGAAGCTGGTACAAAGTAACCAACAGGACAAGATCACTCTCAGGAAAACGGAAGCCCTTTGGCAGAGGCCCCCCAGGGCTGGGTCTCAGCTGGGGTGCATGTTGGGATCAGGAAGAGCAGCGAGAGGCCAGAAGAGGAAGGCTGGGGAAGTCTCCGGCCACACTCGTTCCCCAAGTGAGCCACACGCTTCGGAAGTATCACATTAGAGAGATGAATCACACGCTGACTCAAAGAGAGGAGGTGGCGGGGTTGTAAATCAGAGGAATGGCTTTTATTTGTCAGAATGCTACAATAAATAACATCTCCGTGTGCCACTTCACAAAAGCAGAGCAGGGAGGAGGAGGAAAGTGGGGCCCCGCAGGCCCGAGAGCCCGCAGAGTGATATGAGGGGGTGGCGGGCAATCTAACAGCTACAGGCCCTTTCAGGACACTTTCCTAGTCACTGTCATACATACTCCATGTTCTCTCTCTCTCTCTCTCTCTCTCTCTCATACACACACACACACACACACACACACACACACACACACACACACGAGCACTGGAACATGAAAAAATATCACCAGGCAGCTGGGGCTGGAAGGGAACTTCAAGGTCATTACCTCACCCCTGCTTTATGAGCACAGTAGGTGTCTTGCTGGAGATGATATTTATGGGGGTTTCCTCTTCAAAATAAAGGGGCCAGAAAATCACCCAGAGTCCACTGAGGGCAGAGCTGCCTTTAGAAAGGGGGAAAGAGGAGCCCCCCAAATTGGTGATGGTTCCTGTCCTGGCCAGTGGTCAGTCAGGGCAAGTGGCCATGCCCTGCAAACGGAGTGCAGAGTTGGACACCATCCATTATCCATTCCCTGGGGCTGGATTTAAAATCAGACTTCTTGGGTTTCTAGGGCTTAGGAGTAAAAGGCTGCGGGGCTCTGCAGGGGAGCAGGTGGAGGAAGGAAGATGTGGATTCTGGGTCTGCCAGGGGCAGACAGCACATGACCCACTCAGGCCTGGTTGCTCTGGGCAACGGCAACCTGCAGCCTGTGGAGGTAGCTGTGCCTCCAGGAGAGCAGTTCCCCGGTCCATGGGTTCCCCGGTCCATGGGGAAGACAGGCACCTGCCTCCCCGGCCCCAAGGCAGTGCACCCGATGAGGAAGCCACCAGCCACCTATGGCTATTAAAATGAGGATAGCCTGAATTGGGACCTGCTATAAAGATAAAGGACACACTGAGTTTCAGAGGTGAAGTATGGAAAAAAATATTGTAAAATCTGTTAATATTGTATATTTGTTATGTGTTGATGTCATTTTAGATGTGCCATGTTAAAGAAAATGCAGCGTCAAAACTGTTTTCAACTGTTTCTTTTTTACTCTTTCTCATGTGGCTACCAGAAAATGTAACATCATTCACATTTGTGATCCACACTGTATTTCTGTTGGGCCAAATGACTCTGGAGGAGGAGTCCTGGGACCAGCCCAGGGAGGCCAAGGGCTCCTGTCCCACGGCTGTGTCCAGGTGGTGGGGAGCTCATATGTGCACTCTGAGGATGTTTTGGGGTACAGCAGAAACACCCCAAAGTGTGAGGGTCTGGGACAGGCAGGCTGGTTACACAAGCAACGGGACAGAGGCCTGTGAGTTTCAATGACCTGCTGAAACACATTTGTCACAAGAGCGTGGCCTAGAGTCAAGCCATGTGTCTGGTGTAGACTTCTCGCCACCACATCCCCTTCTCAGACAGGTCCCCACAGAGCATCCTGGCAGATCTGCAGCCATCATTCCTTCCTTTATAAGCATCACTCCACAGGACAGCTGCCCCAGCCACATCTTACCCCTCCTCAAACCTGCCCTCCTTCCTCCCAGGCCCTCCCGTCTCTGGCCGGGCTCTCCTGAGCCCCTCTTCCCAGAGATCTGTTCCCTGCTTTCATTCTTCTCTCTGCCCATCATCAGATTATCCTCAAGAGGGCCGAAAGCCCACTGATTAGGCAGGGAAGCTGTGTGTGCATGTGTGTGTGTGTGAGAGAGAGAGAGACATTCAGAATTTTACACACTTGAAGACAGATTGATAGAGCAATAGATACAAAATTTACATGGAAAGGTGTTTATGATAGCATTATTTATAACAGCAAAACCTTGTAAACAACCTAAATGTCCAATAAGAAATGGTGGTTAAGCAAATTCTGAAGCTCTATAAAAACGTAATATTGAGAAGACTCTAAAACTTCTGGTTTTGGAAATATTGGTTTGGAAAATTGCCCATAATGATATCAAATGAGACAGAGAGGAGAATATAAAGCTGTATATAAACTATGACACTAATTTTCTTTCAATTTATATATATGCAAGGAAAGTGCTTCTCGGGTGCCTTCTCCCAGCTTTTTGTAGCTCTCTGGATCAGTAAAAGGCAGGAGAAGGTAACTGAAAGGCACAAAGTCAAATGCTCTTGCAGGTGTGCATCTGAGTACCACATCCCTTTTTCAGACCTGGGTTGAGGAGAAGAGGTGACGTGGAGTCCAGGAGCCCATCTCTGTCCCCAACTCCCCAGGGGCTTCCAGGCATCTATGAGGAGCAGGGACATCTGGCCCCATGATGAATGACATTGCCCTGGCCATGGGTACCAGGGTTCAAACAGGGAAGGCAGGAAGGCCCAGCACAGTGGACAAGACAGTCCTTGGAAAGAGACACACCAGGGAAGGAGAACTTGCTTTGAAGGCAGGTGACCCAGGGTCAAGCGCAAGCCCAGGTAGATGTGGGACTCGGGCTAATTCTTGTCCCCACTGAGTCCCAGGTGTTCATCTGCACAATTAGGTTACTGACACCTACCTCCTGAGAGTGTTGGGAGATGTAGTGAGAAAAAGAGATGGCATGTGACAGGGGACACAGCATGCAGGCCCTGGGCTAGGCTGCCTGGCACAAATTCTTACACAGTGCACTTGGGCAGGAAACCCAGCCTCAGGAAAATGGGGCAAAAATGGTAGACATATGTACCCCTCAGGTTTGTGGGAGGATGACAAGGGTCAATATGAAGAAAACAGGTGACAGGTACCTGGCACAGTCTCAGCGTTCCATATGGGTGAGTGTCCTCTCGTCTCTTCTCTTTCTGGAGGGCCTTTCTTACCCTGTCCTCCATCAGCCCTGGCCCCCTTAGCCCAGCCTGCAGGCTGCTTACCTAGTCCTCTTGGGTTCTGCTGTACACGGCATAGGCCACCTCAGGTGCCCTGCTCTCACCCTAGACTGGGAGTCTGCAAACAACAATCCATGGGCCAAATGCAACCCGCTGTCTGATTTTGAAAACAAAGTTTTTATTGGGACATGGCTGCATTCATTCACATAGATACAGTCTCAGGCTTCTTTACAAGGACAGAGTCGAGTAGTTGTGACCTCCAAGACATATGACCTGCAAGTCCTAAAATATTTACTGCCTGTCACTTACAGGAAATGCTTGCTGAACCCTGTTCTAAACCAACATTTTCTAATAAAAATATAGTATATACTATGTATGTAATTTTCTAGTAGCTATCTTAAAAAAGAAAAAAGTGACAGGTAAAATTAATTTTAATAACATATTTCATATAACACAATATATTCAAATCTAACACTCAACAAATACTAAAATATTCTTGAGGCACTGGAAACTATGCCTGCATCTGATACATTCTTTCCAACACAACAACATCTTACAGGATGCAAAGGCTAAAGCGAACTCTAGTGTTTGGTGGAAAGATTATACAATGCCTTAGTTTTAGAGATTGGATTTTGTTTTGTTTTTGTTTTTGGTACCAGGGATTGAACCCAGGGATGCTTAACCACTGAATCACATCCCTAGCCCTTTTTATTTTGAGACAGGGTCTCCCTAAGTTGCTTTAGTGCCTCACAAAATTGCGGAGGCTGGCTTTGAACTTGGGATCCTCCTGTCTCAGCCTCCTGAGCCACTGGGATTATAGCCAGGCACCACCACACCCAGCTAATACCTTAGTTTTTAAACTTAAGTTTAAATGAAAATTAAAAGTCCACTTTCTTGGGCTGGGGTTGTGGCTTAGCGGTAGAGCACTTGCCTAGCAAGTGCGCGGCCAGGGTTCGATCCTCAGCACCATGTAAAAATAAATTCATTGTGTACAACTAAAAGCAAATAAATAAATATTTTTTAAAAATCCACTTTCTCAATTGCACTGGGTTACATGTCAAGTGACTTCCACATTGGATAGTGTGGGCCTGGGCTATCACCCCTCTCCCTGTGGTATGCTCAGGCCCTCCTGCATTCAGCACACCAAATCTGAAGTTGCTTCCTTCCTATGCAAGGTGATCTTCAGAGTTTCAGGGGGAGGAATGAGGGCAGAGGTAATGAGAGGCCAGGAGGGAATGGATATTTTTCTACTCCTGCCAGGCTCAGAGATTAAAGTGGAGGGAAGTCTCAAAAGCACTTCCTAATACTCTGGGCTCAAGACTTCCTATGCTCTGGGGCTCAGGTGACAGGTAGCAGCCCTGTCCCTACCCATCCTTCCACCCTGTCATGATTGCCCTCATACGTCCATATGGAACCTGACAGGTGGGGGCAAGGGTGAAACTTCTCCAAGCAGATGTGCATATGTGGAAGCCAGAGCAGGATGGGAGAGAGCCCACTGAGACTTCTGGTGACCAAAGCTGATGGGCAAATTTGTGGGCACTTGAAGACTCCCCCCAAATCCCCTAGAGATAGTTTGGGTTGCACCCAGATGAACACAGACCCAGAGAGGCAAAGTGGCCCTCCAAGCCCACCCAGCCAGGAACCCTAGCAGAAGGTCAGGAGCCGGAGCCCCCTGGGCAGGGAGAGAGAGGCTGAGCAGGAGGGTGAGCCTGGGCTGCTCTCCTTCCCAGGTGGGAGCAAAGCACCACAGGTCATGTGCTGAGTCTTCCTGGGGCCCAGCCAAGGCCATTTGTTAAGGGAAGCCCAAGTTAGTCATGGCAGTCAAGGTGTCCTGCTAGCAAGAGCATCCTGGGATTCGGTCCAGGTAATTAGTGCCCTGGGCACATGGTTTTCTCCATGTTGCATCTCGTCTAGAAGAGCAAAATTCAAAGAAAGCTGGGAATGGTATAAATCATTCTGCTAGAAATGAATGAATGAAAGCCTGACGGAATAAGGAAAACTCCGAATAAGTGCTCATGGACCTGAAGCCTAACCAAGCCAGAGGCTCCTTCCTGCTCCTCCTCAGCTTGCTGGGCAGTTGAGCCCAGCCACCTTTCCATGGAGCAGAACCCCACTTCCCCACCAACCCTAGGTCTCATCCTGATCCCTTCACTACAGGGAACACCAGCAGTAAAACCCTGTAGCCACTGTGCCTCCCTGCTTCCTGCCCTGCCAGGTAACCTGTGGGTGGTGCTGAAGCTCTCCTCACCTGCTCCCGGTGGCCACAGAAGGGGTGCACCTTGGGACCACAGCCTTTCTGGTCTGCTCATTCCCGTGGCCACATGTGAGGCTGTGGAATCAATTATAGAATCGCAGCACCTTAGGCGAAGCCAAAGTGGGGCACATAAAGTACTGGTGGATTGCAAGTTTATTTTAGGAGGTCTAGCTGTGTAATCTTAGGCAGGTTATCTAGGTACCCTGTGCTGCAGCTTCTTCATCTGTAAAATGGGAATAATAAAATGCCTGCCTCATAAAGTTATTGGGAAGATGAAATAGGTTCATGAGTGCAATGTATGAGTTCAACTACCATTGTTAGGAAGAGAAACTCTGGTGTTTTATTTGTAGTGTTGAGTGTGTTTTAATGGGACTTAGAGAAAGATGAAATCAAATCAAACCCATGGTTTTGCAGAACTTATAGTTTAGGTCAAAACTAAGTGAAAATAATTAGCTCAATGAAAACATATTTAAAGAAAATGCAAATAAATAATAGTGTAGGTGATGGGCTAGTGGGCACTGTTGGGAAAGGTTGATCTAGGCAGGGTCCTCTGTTCACTAAGAAGGAAACTCTAAAGAGGAAACAGTGCCAAGACCCTGTCTCAGCCGGGACCAGACAGTGGCCCACACCCTGCCCTTCCCACTAAGGACACGCTGCCCTCCTCAGAGACTCAGTGGGCCTCCTTTGAATAACTGCATGTAAAAGTAACTTATGAATACACAGTTTGCCACCCAGTAGGATCACACATGACACCCACATCAAATCCCACATCATGCCAAACAAAACAATCCCATGGAGAAAAGTCTAGGGACAGTCAGGTACTCTTTTCTGGCCTGAAAGTAAGAGATGGCTCGTAGAACTGGCTTCCCTGGCACTGTCATCTCCTAACAGTGTGAACTTGGACATTTTGCTCAATTTATTTCAGATCCTCAAAATGAGATCAGAGGTGGTAAAGTTGATGTACAGAAAGAGAGTGGTAAAAGTTTCCTTTTTTCTTCCTCTAAAAGCAAAAGCAAAGCAACCCCTACTAAAGAGATGGGAGAATCCGTAAGCAGGAAACTCATGCCACGCCCCCACCTCAAAGCCTTCTGCACACCTTTGTTTCTTATTGCTGCAAGTCTTCCAGCTGCAATAATATGACCCCTTCCCACCAAACCAGCTTTAATTTCCTGATCCCCAAAAGCCACAGAAGCACATTGCATGCTCCCTTTTGGCCCCATGAACAAGATGCACCCATCCTGACTCCCAACCCACATTCTGTCTCTGACACCAATGTTCAGACTGATCTTCTAAAATCCAAATTTGATCAGCATCCCCCCCCCAGAAGCCTCAGCATAAGTCACTCTGTCTTGTAGAATAAGTTCAAACTCTAATCACTGCCAGCACAGTCTCTATTCTTCCTCTCATAGCACAGACTCATAATCCCTCTGACCCCTCCCTATCCCACACACAGTCCATGCCCAGACCATGAGATGTACTCATTGTTCCTCCAATAGCCTGCGCTTCTCCACACCTGCACCGATGCACCTGCGTTCCTCTTCCCTGGAACACCCTAATCTTTTTCTGTGCTGAGCAAACTCCTCCTTACCCTTTAGCACCTTGCAGAAATGGAGCATTCTGTTTTGCAATCTCCTCCCTCCCTCTACTCCTTGCAGCTAGGTGACTAAGTCCTGGCCACAAGGTGTAGATGCAAATCTTTGGGTGGAACTACCAAAAATGCTCTTTGAAAGAATGGCTGCAAGAGTTCTTCCACATTTCTTCAGTTCCTTTCTGTAACATAGATGTGATGGCTGGTGCCCTAGTAGCCAGCTTAGAACAAGTGGTGATCTTCCAGATGAAAACCATGCTCTGCAGATGGAGGGGGCCAAAAGAGAAAAGGAGACTTGGCTATTGATGATATTGTGGAGCCACCACATGCCAAGCGTGGGCTGGCTCCCTTTGGTTCTTCTGTGAGAATAGAAAACAAGCCCTTATGTGTTTAAACCACTGTTATTTTAGTTTGTTGTTGCTATATGTAGAAAATCTAATCCTATCTCATAAAGGACCCTCCATGGACCACAGGGGAACACCTGATAATCTTTTCAGACTCAACCCAGGGATACCCAAGGTAACCCAAGGAGACCTCCTCCATGAAGCCTTTCCAAATACACTCTCCCCACCTCCACTAGGCAGAAGCAGCCACTTGTCCTGTTGTATGCCCACAAATATCTATCATGACACCTCTAACATGTCATCATTTACTCATCTGTCTGCACCTCCCTGGTCCTGGGTTGCTTGAGGCAGGAGCTTCGTCATTCATCTGTGTTGGCATGTAGCCTGGTACCTGACCACATTGCAAAAGGACTTGCTCTCAGGCACACTGCACCTGAGCAGGCCCCAGGAAAGGTCTGAGTGGACGAATGAGTAACTCGCTCTCCCTTCCAGCTCCTCTCTCTAAGACTCTGACTTTCTTCAGTCCCCTTGCCCTGATGTACTGAGCAGGTGCTCATAGCCAAAGGAAGAGGTTCCAGAAGCAAAGGGGCAATACACCAGCTCCCTTCCTCTGACATCTGACCTCCCAGTAGCCACAAACCACCAAGGAACAGGAAACAACTGGCAAGGAGACCAGTGAGCAGAAACAGTCCTGACCAGGGCCTTCCCTCTAGCAATGACCTTGACTTAGAGAAAGGATGCCTTCCATGGTGGTTCAAACCTACCTGTGGCAGCCCGCCTCAGGTTTCACTGCCTACACTGAAGATACCTGTACATGAAATAAAGTGTGGGAACTACCGGAACTATAGTGGGAAATGCAGAGTAACTTAAAGTAGCTACATCTGAAACCATGGCTTGCCTCCCCAGAGCCCTGCAGTGAGGAAAGCTGTCCTTGAAGGAAAGGTGAATGGACAGCAGGGAGAGGAGACGGGTTGGGGGAACTGGGACTCTGGTCTTTCAGATGTGGATGGCTACTACCTGGCAGAATAATCAGTGGGATTATAGGGAGGAGGTCTTCAGTGCAATCCTAGCAATTAGTGCCCACGTATCACAACTGGCCCACAAAGGAGTGGGCTGCTTTGGGAGGCTCTCACCCCATAAGCCATGAAGTAGCATAAATACCCAGAATCACATAGCACCAAGGAACCCTCAGGTTCTGGGAACTTGGGGCCTGCTACCTTCTGGGGCTTTCTGGGGCATCTGTGCAGTGTGGTCCTGGGAATACCAATTGCTCCTGATGCTTTGGCCGGCTTACTGGGCATTCTCAGCTTCATCAGAGGCTCCCTGTCTACAGAGTGGCTATACTAGCTTCTCAAGCCTGGTGCCTTGACTGCTGTGAAGGGCCTTCTCTTAATCTGGTTCACCTCACTCCTTTCTCTACCCACTTCTTGGATCTTGGAGGCCCATGACAGGTGTAACAAAAGTTCCTATGTGTTGCACACAGAGGGACAGAGAAGCTGATCTGACAGGCTGTTAGAGCAGGTGGGAGGATGCTGCACTGGGGCAGGAGGCTCAGGGCCATGCATTTCTTACTAGGCCAAAGACACTGATTCCAACATCAACATTCATCACCTGCTATGTGCCAGACACATTTCTAGGAATAAAGAAATGAAAAGAAAGCCACAGTAATTAAATAACTCCATGGAAAACTGAGGTTACTCAGTTTGAGTCCTGTAGGACTCAAAGTTTTCACTATATTAACAATGTACATAGTGACTCCCCTCACCCCCAGAGGGCTTAGCATACAGGCCCTTTAAGAAGGAACCAACAACATAGAAAAGTTGGAGAATGTATAAAAACATGAAAAAGAAAACAAAAGTCACTGGTGACCACCACTGCTCAGATAGTAGTCTTACAAACATTTTGATGTTTGCCATTTAAATATTTTTATATACACTTTTCCCTTAAATTTAGATCATTCTGTACATGCCTTCTCCTCTCGCTTATATCATTAACATGTTTTCATTTGTTAAACAATAGTTTATGAGTCAGTTTTGCTTGCTACATGATATGTCTCTGTATAGAATTACCATAATAGAATGGATTTCCACATTCTTGTATATTTGGTTTGTTTCTAGTCTTTTACTATTGTAAACAGTGTTGTAAAGGGTATCCTTTTAGGTAATCCTGATCCACATTGATGATTATTTTACTGTATAAATCCCTAAAAGGGGAACTTATGGGTGAAAATGTACCACTATTTTATATATACTACCAAACTGCCCTCTTGCTATTTAAAGGAATTTGTGATCTTACCAGTGGTTGTTTAGAGTGCCCAAGTCCTCCCATCTTCCACAACACTATAAGTATTAGGTTTTTATCACAAAAAGTTTGCCAATTTGACAGATAATCATGATATCTCATACTGTAACCCGCCTTTAAAAAATATTATTGGGTTTTTGTATTTAATTATTTTTTTCATAAAGAAGAACATCCCAAAACTTTTTGTTTGGAAATAATTTTAGAATTACAGGAAGATTACAAAGGTAGTACAGAGAGCTCCCAGAGAGCCATCACCCAGCTTTCTCTAATGTAACTCCAGGCTTTATTTGGATTTCACCAGTTTTTCTATAAATGTGTATTTTTTTTTTCCTATCCCCATATCCAGTCCAGGATCTTACACTGCATTTTATTGTCACATCTCCTTACTCTTATCTGACTGGTGAATTTTTCAGTTTTTGCTTGTTTTTCATCACTATAATTTTGTTTGTTTGTTTTTGGTACTGGGGATTAAGCCCAGGGGCGCTTAACCACTGAGCCACATCCCCAGCCCTTTTTATTTTATTTTTTAAAATTTTGAGAAAGGGTCTCTCTAAGTTGCTTAGGGCCTTGCTAAATTGCTGAGGCTGGCTTTGAACCTGCCATCCTCCTGCCTCTGCCTCCTGAGCCACTGGGATTACAGGCATGTACCACTGCACCCTGCATGACCATATTTTTGAATAGTACTAGTTCAGTATTTTGTAGAATACCTCTCAGTTTGGGTCCCTCTGATGTTTTCTCAAGATTAAACTGGTGCTAAGGGTTTTAGGGGAAAATGTCCTGAGGATGAAGAGTCCTTCTCCTCACTTCCTTTTCTAGGGTCACATGATATTGACATGACTTAGAACTGGCATGTCAATCTTGATCCTCGCAGGTGGTTCTGCCAGGTTTATCAGATGTGAAGTTATTGTTTTTCCCTTTCCACACTCTTTTCTTTGGAAGCCAGCCACTACACATCTAGCCCACACTCAGAGAGGAGGAGAATCAGACTCCCTCCACTGGAAGGGGAATAGTGCGTGTGTGTGTGTGTGTGTGTGTGTGTGTGTGTGTGTATAATCTAAAATTCTTCTATAAAGATTTATACCTTCTTCCCCATTTATTTATTTATAGTGATAAATTCATAAGAATGATGGTATAAATAATAAATACCATGGATTCTTTGGGTTATAATTCAATCTTACCATTATTTATTTTGCTGCTCAAATGGCCCCAGCTTTGGCAACTGGGAGCTCTTTCTTGGTTGGCTTCTGTGTCCTTTAGACATTCCAGCATCTTTTTTATCTTGCTATGTGTTGCTTTTATGTTTAAATATTTCCTTACTTTATGGAATTACAAGATGTTACAGGCTTATGTTGTATTTTCCCTGCCCAGGTTTGAAATCAGTCATTTCTCCAAGGAGCTCTCTGGTTCTTTTGATTAAAAGATGATATTTAGAAACTAAGGGCTGGGTAGTGGGTGTGCTTATGTCTACTGGAGCATTAGTTGTTCTGGGCCTTCTCAGAGAACAGTGCTGGGAAATGTGTATGTAGGTTAACCCATGCATAAACACACACCTGTTTATTTCTTTATATGTCTACCTAGACATATTCATTAAAAATATATGATTTTTTAAAAAACTATAATCCAGCACCTCCGGGCTCATGAAGCCTTCTTGAGGGGGAACAATAGTAATTCCCTAAACCACCTCTGACCAGTGTCTAGAATCTCTATTTCCCATTCATTCTCCATGAACAAAAATCACACCAATTAGAGCACCAGTCAGCTGTGGTTGATCCCACTGCCATCTGCTGGGACCACCAAGCAGCCAAGCAGCCCAGTTCCTCAAGGCCTAGAAAAGGCAGCAGAGAGCAGAGAAGTGTTTGAGGACAAAGTAGCCCTGCCTGGAGATTAAATCCCAGCCCTGCCACTAACAAGTTCTTTTTCTGTAAAATCAGGGGCTAAATGGAACCATGTATAGGCCTGGTATTTTATGATTAGAGAGAGCACTCGCCCAGTGTTGGCTCAGTTGGTGGGTGGGTAAAGAGAGGAGCCTCCACACTCTAGTTCAGATTCATGCTCCATCTCTACCTTGGGCAGGTGATTTATCCTCACCAGGCCTCGGTAATTTTTTTATTCTCTTGGCACTTTTCTATATTTTCTCTATTTTATACAACGTGTGTTAATTTATAATTAATAAAAGAAAACCCTTTAGTTTCTTTTTCTTTCTTTTCTTTTTTTTATGGTGCAGGGGAGTGAACCCAGGGCCTTGTGCATGCTAGGCAAGTGCTCTACCACTGACTATATCACAGCTCATTTCTTCTTTGAAGAAAGGAAAAAAGAATATATCCCATACTACTTTAGAAAAACTGATGAAATCCAAACATTGATTAATTAATATTAATAAGTACTCGCAGGCGGGCACTGAGGACCACGTGCTCATGTAGAGGAACACACACAAGCTTCCTGTTTGGACATAGAGCAGGTGCTCAACACTATGAGTTTGCATTCTCTCTCTGCTTTCTCCTGCTGATCCTTCTAGAACTCTGTTGTGAACTGATGACAAAAGCCTTCTTCTTCCTTTTCTTCCTGGTGTGACCAGAAACAGCAGCACCATTAAAGTCACTGTCAAATGGGCTCCTTTTTTTGTCACTCAAACTCCCCCCTTTTAAGTGTCCCCTGGTGAAGGCCTTGGGCCTGTCCTGGAGGTACCTGGAGTGTCCACATCAAGACCTGCAGGGGATGAACACACCTCCCAGACCAGTAGGAGCCCGGCTCTTTCCCTCTGCTAACCAGGGCCCAGCCTTCATAACCCACCTGAAAAGCCTCAGGGCCTCCTGGCCAGCAGAGCAGGGCTCCTGAGCTCCACCTCAGCAGGCCCTACTTCGATTATGTTTTTCTGCTCAAGACAAATTTCCCAGGGAAACTCTTCCTTTCCCTTCTTCTGAGAGGAAGGAGGAGGGAGGATTTTAAAATTAGATGCTTCTTTTTTATTAAAAAAAAAAAAAAAAAAGAATGTGAAGAGAACTACCAATAGGAAGAGGGAAAATGTTCATGCTTTTAGAATCAAGAAAAGCAGAGACCGTTCAATCATGGTGGCCAACGTCACAAGTCTGGGGAAATCCAGCATTTTCAGCAAAAGCCAAAGAGAACCAAGGGCTTGGTATGAAAACAAATCTAGGAATACTTGAATTAGTTAGAAAAACATAGCATTTTTGTCAAAGCTCAATTTCCACAGGAGCTGCATTCCTTTCTATAGAATTAGCAACCAAGCTTCCCCTCACTTTTTAAAAAGAATTAAAGTACTTATTCTTGTGACATCCTGTAGGGCTGGGTTATATCTTTTCTGTTGTCAGTATGGAGAAATTCCTCCTTTTCCATCCCTGTGGACAGAGAGAACTTAGCCTCTCCCACTTGGAGAATCAGCTTTGGCCTTCCACAGGTCTCCTCCCTGCAGGACTTCTCAGAGCCTTTACTATCCTATTGATCTTCCAAGAAGGAAACCATAAGATTATGCACATTTCCCAAACTTATTTGGCCGTGGAATCTTTCATTGAGGAGACTTATATTAACATCTCTCAGGTCACTAGGGTTTCAGGAACCCAGTTTGATAAGCCCTGGCCTATAGGATACAATCCCAACTCTTCAGTAGGCACTAAAAGACTTTCCATCTGCTTCCCTATTTTGCCTCTCTCCTATCTTTCTCCTGACACTCACACTTGAACTATCTGCACATTCTTAAACATGTCAGATTCCAAGTTTCAATGCCTGGGCATATGCTGTTCTATCCGTCTGGAATGTTTTTCCTGTTGTGCTCTGAGGTCAGTACTGCCAGCTCCTTCAGGTTGACACGACAGCCTTCACGTTCCTGCAGCTCTTGTCTCATTTCTCCTTAGCACTTGAATCCCTGGGCTAGAAGTGTGTTGCTGGCCTGTGAGCTCCTGCCTTACTTTGGTTCTCGCTCTTAAATGGGCTAATTCTCCAGCCTCTCACCAATTCCATGAGGTACCCCCATTTTTCTTTAATGTTTCTCCCTCTTCCTCCTCTTCTTTCTACCTCCTTCGCCTCCTCCTCCTTCTCTTCCTCCTCCTTCTTCTTCTTTGAGTTTGCAAGAATTAGTTTCTGTTGCTTACAATTAAAAATAAAAAAATCCTAGCTTCTATACCCAGGAAGAAGAATTTTAAAATATTGTTTTAAAATTTTTAAAAATATTGTCTAAGAAACACATCCGGATCTTTTTCATTGGGGGATCCATGCTCAGAAGGCTGAAGGAATTAAAGTTGGCATGATCTGAGTGGCGCCTGAAGAAGTGTACCCAATCGTGACTCAGATCCCCAGAAAACCCTTTGCAAAGGGCAGGGTTACAAATCTTAATCCAGAAGGTGGGTGCGCACATTCCTTCGAAGCAGCCAACACCAGTTCCACTCTGCAAACAGACTCTGCCTGAGTGTTAGGGCAGGCAGGCACCAAAGCATCCGTTCCTGAGCTTCTCAACAATTCCAAGCTCAGAAGCCTTCTTGGAAGCCACTGCCAGAGGTTTCCAAATGTAGGATACAGTAAATGACTGCTGAGTGGTCCCAGATAATTTTGCAAAATGGCTTTGCCACATCTTTGGAGGGGTAGGGTCTATTTCCCCTTCGCTTGAATCTGGCTGGCCAGGAGGTTTGCTTTAGCCCAAAGAATGTGGTGGAAGGAATGCTATGCTAACTTTGGCTTTAGGAGGCCCAGCAGCTTTGCTTTCACCCTCCAGGAATCCCGAGACCACCACAGTGTGGAGAAGCCAGGTCTTGCCTGGGGGAGGATGAGAGGTCACGTGGAAGAGAACCAGGGTGCCCCAGCCAAGGGCCAGCAGCACCAAGGCCCCAGGTGTGTGTGTGTGAGGCTGACTTGGGCCTCCCAGCCCAGTCCCAGCCAATGTACTTGTGGGAGTGATCCTGGCCAAGGTCAGCTGAGGATCACCCAGCCATTGTGGAAGAAAGAATAAACCAATGATGAAGCAACTAAGGGCGGGTAGCCTGCACTGCATGCTGGACAAGGAAACAGAGGGGAGACGGGAGAACCCAGGGGGCTCAAACGGATCCAGCTCTAGGGGACTTATGGGAGAAGTTGCCAAAGCAAGGCAGGTGCCCCTTTCGCTAAATCTGCAGAGGATCCTGGGTATCAGGAACACAGGTGACAAGATGCCTTCGATACAGCAGTGGCAGGCATGGAGGTGAGAGGGCAGGCTGGGGTTGAGCTGTGCTGCCCACCCAGGGTGTACTAGGCAGGGCCCATCCTGAGACAAAGGAAGGGCTTAGCCACCTCCCTCCCGGCCCTCCACCCTCCCTTTCATCTACTTACCTGGCCCTGAACCATGACTATGATTAATGCTATCTGCACACTCAGGGAGCTACAGTTACTAAATGTACTTAAATAAAAATCACAGAAAAGCAGGTACAATGAGGCGGGTCAGGAGAGAGGAAGTTAGCACAGATTCCCTAGGGCAGGGAGGAGGGTGCGGGAAGGCAGTCCTGAAGGAATGGGAGGGAACAGAGAGCAGGGACCACCACCCCCAGGCAATGCCCGGCAAGCCCAGCGCCCCCTTCCCTTCTCCACACCCTCCACCCAACTTCCAAG
Source organism: Tamias sibiricus (assembly GCA_025594165.1). Taxonomy (NCBI): domain Eukaryota; kingdom Metazoa; phylum Chordata; class Mammalia; order Rodentia; family Sciuridae; genus Tamias; species Tamias sibiricus. The sequence goes on from CM046658.1 coordinate 35,279,898, forward strand.
CTCCCTCAGGTGATGCCCATGGGGTTTTTGTTTTTTATCCCTTTTCCCCATCCTGTGTGTACCCAGTCCTGGGTTGGATTCATCTGGAAAACTAATGATTTTAGAAGAGCTACTAAGACCTGAGAGCGCCCCCAGGTCAACCCAGGTAGAGATTCTAGCCTTGGGGTGTTGAGGACTCTGGTATTAAATCAGTGATACTTCTAGCATGGGGCTAACTGAGAGAATACACAGGTGAAAATCGGTTTCTGTTTTCCATGCAGTAAGGCCCAGGGGCCCAGGAGCAGGTTGAAGACCACCAAAATCTACTGACGCAAGAGAATACCCAGGCAACCCAACAGACGTACACTTCTAGAAGGGTCTTCATTGTTTTAACCCCAAAAGAAGATGGGGGATTGCAGGCTCTGGAAAGGCATGTGGAGGAGGAGGGGAGAGGAGAGGCAGATCCCCAGGGCCCAGAGGTCCTGCTGGGACGTGGCCGTCCAGCTGCCCCAGGAGAGGATGTGTGTGCAAACGTCAACCCAGGCGGCTGGCTGGGCTGGGCTGCCTCGCTGTGGGTCAATCCCTGTCCACAGATTCCCCTGCCTGCTTAGAAAAGCCAGAAACTACCAATTAACTAACTTTCCGATTCCACTAACTAACTGTGAGTTTTTGCAAACTTTTCTGCCTCCCTCAGCGTCAATCAACGGGTGGTGGAGGATGGGAATGGGAGAGGAATGTGGAGCTTCCAACAAGGCATTGTCAGAGGGCCGGCATCCTGAGCAAATGATGCTCCTAGACTGAGTGTTTCTGACCCTCAGGCTCCTGACCTGAAGGATGGGAAAGATTCAAAACTAAATGAGATGCTAGTGGTAAAAATGACGCGACATAGCAAGTGGCAGTTGACATCGGTGTTTCTTGCTTCCTGCCTTCCAGGGATCAATGGCGCTTTCTTCCAAGTCCCATCCTCATCCTTTTACTGAGTCTCTAATTGGACCCTTTGGTGTGAGATGTCCCCTCTTTGTGACATGAGCTTGTCTTTCCAGAGAATGGCACTGCCAAAATGAGTGTCATGACTTCAGACAACTCGGGCATCCTGGGAGGCTGCTGGCAGGGGGCCTGCTCCCGGCCCTGGCAATCCTGGGTTCCTCTTTGGCCCTCATCCAGATCAGAACTGGCCCAGGGCAGAATGATGGGACTCGCTGGCCAGGCCACCTCCCTTCAGGCCAGGCCAGAGCCAGGGCAGGCACAGACAGTGACAACCACCCATTTTGCAACAAACAGGAAACCAGTTCACCAGCCTCAAAAATAGAACAGACAAAACCCCCAAAATAGGCTCTGGGAGCGGGGCAGCTCAGGTTTCTCATATTGCTTCCTGACAGGCTGAGGGGCATGTGTTATTGTTGTTGTTTTAAATTTTGTACCAGAAAAGGCCTGGCAAGCCTTGACAGAGGTAGCAAGTGTCTGAAGGCCAAGACCAGGAGGCGGGCTGGCCAATCAGGCTTCCTGTCTTGCCCAGGCCCCACCTTCCCACTCTCCAATCCAGCTATCAGTGGCTCCAACCACAAGGGTCACAGAAGCCCTGAGCCCTGTCTTGTCCCTGCTCTACAAAGAGACGGCCCTGGCACATCTGCAAAGTGAGCCCCCTGCCCTGCATTATTTCCTGTGGCCCTGCACCTTGCACAATGCCACTCATCCCCAGACTGCTTCCACAGGTATCCAGAGATTCGCTGAGTCACATTGCCCAGGGCCATGTTGATGACAGGCCCCAGATATGCCCTACACTGGACTCCTGAAAAAGATGTAGAGCTGTGCTCATGTTGTTCCTCTGCCAAGAATACTGTTCCTTGACCCATGCCCCTTCAGAAGCCATCACATTGGAAGGATGTGGTTATTGCAGAGATGTTGTAAAGGACAATATCATACTGAGTCCCCTTATTGAGAAGTCATGGGGAAAACGTGTGTCAGGTCTAGCCTCAGGGAAGGCTGCGCATATCCTGGGCACCTGATGTGTTTTATCCTGTGGACACGATGACTAAGGACTGCCAACTGATCATGTTCCCTTTTTGTTTTCACTGCTAAGAAGCTTAGGGCCAAATTTATTTATTAATCGCCTCCAGTAGGTTTATGTCCTAACCTGCCTCGTGGCTTAATATTTGAGTTTCTTCCCTTGTTGTCTATGCTCCTGATTTCCTCATCAACTTTATTTTACCGTCATGTAGAATGCCTGTGTGCCTTTTCAAATCTTTATTTGGAATAAAGTGAGGTGTACATAAACAATGGAGCACACAACTCCTACTTATGCTGCAAAACCCACTTCAAATGTTCCCACCTCTGAGATCTCCCTAGCCACTCCAAAAGGTGGGTCCCCCATCCCCTGTGGTCCCACAGCCCCTGTTTGTACCTTCCTAAATCACCCTCACTCCTGTGCTTTGTCTGCTTTCCTGGCTCTCTCCACATCACATAGAAGGTTCTGGATGGAAGCTAAGAGCTCCACCTGGTCACCTTGGCCACTATCTGCATCTACTGTACCACACACGTCTGCTTGTTTCATCCTGAAGACGACTTTCCAGACAAGGCTGAAGAAACTGAAGCTCAACCATGTGAGGTGCTTTTACAAGGTCATATACGAGGAGCGGCAGAACTGGCATGGAACCCTGGTGTCCTAACCTCATCTTGGGCTCATCTTAAGGTCACCCAACATGGGAAAAAGGGAAAAGGAGGAAGAGGGAAGGAAATTGAGTTTCCATAGACATCAAATCATTCATGATGAACATCAAACTCATCTACACTACTTATAGCATTTAAAATGCAGCTCGATCCATCAAAATCCATTCTCTGCAACTGTCCAAATATGTTGGGGCTGGGGTTGTGGCTTAGCAGTAGAGCGCTCGCCTAGCATGTGCGTGGCCCAGGTTGGATCCTCAGCACCATGTAAAAATAAACGCATTGTGTAAAACTAAAAGCAAATAAATAAATATTTTTTTAAAAATGTATATGCATTTAGCTGTGGGTCCTTCGTGATCCACCCCCAGCAGGCTGGTTAGTGCAAACAGATATAAGAACTTAACGAATCACTATCCACCTTCCCTCCCTCCCTACTATGCTGAGGATCAAACCTAGGGCCTCACAAATGCTAAGCACAAACCCTACCACTGAGCTACACTCCTAGCCCCCAAATTGCATGCCTGACTGTTTCAGAGCACCCCCATCCCCAACCCCACCCCACATATATTTTTGAACTCTGGGAAGTGGTTATAGCAAGAAATATCAACCGAAAAGCTAATTTTGCAAGAAGCTTCTAGAAGAAAAACAAGGCCAACTTGTGAGCAAGTGCACGTGAACCATGAGGCTAATCTTTCCCCAGCCCTGGAGTATCCAGACAATTAAACAACATGGAAGGATTTTAAATATTTAATGTCCCAGTTGGAAACCTAATTGGCCTGATGCCTTTAATTTAAAATGCCCACTGGATATACACCAGGGCACCACCATTCAGGGAGGGCTGTCTGGCTGTGGGAGCAGTGACCTTGGGTCCCTCTAAGCCTCAGTTTTCACACGTGTAATTGAAGGGGTAATAATGGCACCCCCGCCTTAGGGCTGGAGTGAGGACATGGGTGGCACAAGGGGACTGCTCAATAAATCACTGTGTCCCCATCAAAAGCTGGAGAGAGGAGAGGTGGGCAGAAGCCATTCTGGAAGGGAAGGGAGGGCTTCGGAGCAGCCTCCTCACGTAGCAGCGTCAGTGCTAATGGAGGGTCTGACTGGTCTCCCTCTTAGGTCACTTTGGACCTTGTGTGCATGTGGTTGTGCACATGTGTGCGCTGCACCTGGTGCACCCCAGTGCCCCCCAGCATCAGGTATGGGGCTGCGATCTATAAGTGAATTACGTAAGCAGGAGCAACCCACATCTGCACATAAAGGCATCTCCATGCCTCAGTTCTTTGTCCTCCCTCTCAGGTAAGCCCTCCAGGGCCTCCCTACATCTCCTTATCTTAGGATTCAGGGGTGCCAGTTGCTCCCCTCTGTTCTGTGGACAAACACCCTCACTTTCCCACCAAGTGTCCTTGGCCTAGATCAAAGGCCGTCCCCCAGGCCGTCTCCCTCGTCCTTTGGACAGTCAGTCACCTCAGAGCAAGTGACCTGCCTGCACCAGGGGAGAGGATGATCCATCCAAAAATCCCGGCATTGTCCTTTGTCCCACTCCCCTGTCCAGCGTGCGAGAGTGTCATGGACCCTGACTGTTGTGCGGACCCATAGGCCTGGGAGTGATCCTGCCTGTGCCACTCACGCTCCTTGGAACCTTGGCTAAATAATTTCACCTCCAGAAGCTTCAGTTTCCCTGTGTGTTAAGTAGGGGAGAGGCATTTCAACCCCTCTGGAGGCTGCAAGGAGAATGTCACGTGTCTATCCCACCTGCTGCACCTGGGCCAGCGAGGGATGGCTTCTGCCATAGCACTGTCATGAGGAGACCTGGGTGGGAAGGGGCATCTGTGCTTTCTCTCTGCAGGGAGAGTGACCTGCCTGCACCAGGGGAAAGGATCACCCACCCAAAAATCAGAGGGGGAGGGGCCTTGGCAGGGCGAGGACAAAGCCCACTGGACCACTCAGGCTTCAGACGAGGTGGCAAAGTGACAGCCCAGGAGGATTCTGGGGTGAGGGGCTCAGCACAACACCTGCTTCTTTCCCTAACAAAGGTCCACCCAACAGGACTCAGACTGTGATTTGCTCTCCACCTCCACCCTCACCCACACCCTATACCCTACATCCCTCAGGAAGACAGGGTGAATCATCCTGAGGTCACTGGGTCAGCACAGGATTGTCTGGGGCTTCATTTCCTCTCTTCTTCCAACTCTGCCTTCTGGCACTCGCCTCCCACTCCATCCCTATACTCTCCCATGCTTGGATGTGGGAGGGACACGGGAGACCCCCTTATCTGTACTGGATACATTCCAAGACCCCGTGGATGCCTGAAACTGCAGCTAGTATCCGACCCTTTATAGACTGTGGTTTTTCTCTGTTCTGCAGTGTTACCACATAGCACCAGAGTCCACCTGTCTTCCACATTTTATGCCCAGGTGCCTCCTTTCCACTACTACTCTTGCACTCTGGGGCCTTTGTCAAGTAAAATAAGAGTTACTTAAACTTACAAGCACTGCATTACAGCAACAGTTGATCTGATAACCCAGAAGGTGACTAGGTGACTAATGGGTGGGTAGCATATACAGTATGGATGCGCTGGACAAAGGGATGATTCATATCCCAGGCAGGACAGAGTGGGATGGTGAGAGAGTTCATCACACTACTCAGATTGGTGTGCCATTTAAAACTTATGAGTTGTTTATTTCTGGAATTTTCCATTTACATGGCCAAACCACAGGTTACAAAAACTGAAACTGTGGATAAGCAGGGAGGGGGTTGATGTATTGCCTGTTGTGTTTCACAATTAAAAGTAGAGAACATTTAGCAAAGAACACAGCTCCCAGCTCCCAGGACCTTCTGCTGTGCTGCTGCAGGTCCAGCCTCGCCTGAACAGCCAGGGGCCCCCACTGGGTGCCAGGCTATACTAGATCATGAAGCTAAGAGAGGAGCGGCAGAGGAAGGAGGGAATGCAGCATCCACCAATCCTGTCGTCAGGCCTTGTGGTAGATCCCAGGGACCCAAAGGACAAGAGAAAGGAAGGGACATCAGAAATGAGCATGTTTAACCTCTGCAACACCAGGCCCCATGCCAGGCACAGGGAGGCAGAGGGAGGGACAGAAGAAAGCACCTTCATGGAGACTCAATTATGGTCCAGATTCTCCACCAGGCTGTTCCCAGGTGTAAAAGTGAGAGGTAAGAGGGCAAAAAGAGGAGAGATCCTCAGTGTCTCACCTGGGCAAATGGTGAGCCAGAGGGCACATCTGGTCTGTCTGGCTGTATGGAGCCTGCTGATGGAGACAGAGAGAGAACGGACCACTGAAGCACAGTGTGGAGGGGGCTACTAATGTTTAAGAAGGTCAGGAAAGGGCCTATGAGTCCTGTCTGGGCAAGGAAGGGGCCAGGAAGGATTTCATGATGGTTGCAACATTTGGCCTGGGTCTGAATGAGGCAGGTGTGGGAGTAGGTCACCAGGTCAAGGGGACAGAGCAGGAGCCAAGGAACTGAGGTGCCTGGCAGTGGGGTGGGTCAGGAATCAGGAGGCTTGGGGGAGGCACCCAACAGTCCTTGCTGTCTTCCTTGTAACTCACCACCCAGAAGTCACTACTGTGACAGATAATTCATCACCACCCTCACCATACCATTAAACACTTACAGGGCATTTATCGTGAGCTAGACATTGTCCTAAGCCCTTGATAAACATCATCGAACCCACAACAACCATGTGTATAGGAAGAGCAGTCCCTCAGCATACACAGGTTGGTTCCAGGACCCTAGGGATCCCCAAATCCGTGAATGCCCAAGTCCTTTACACAAAATGGTGTAGTATCTACATATAACCTATACACATTCTCCTGTACGCTTCAAATTATCTCTAGATTACTTGTAATACCAAATACAATGTACATGTCACGTAAATAGTTGTTATGTTGTACTGTTTAGGAAATGATGACAAGAAAAAGTTTGTACATAACTCAGTACCGATATAATTTTTTTTGTTGAATATTTTCAACCTGTGGTTGGAAGAAACCTGGGGATGCAGAACTGCAGGAGGAGAGGGCTAAGTGCTCTATTGTTAGCCTCACTTTATAGAGAAAAGAATTAGGCCCAAAGAGGTTAGGGCACCTGTGTCAGGGCAAACCACTGCAATGGCAGGGCTGGATTGGAAGCTGGCAGGCAGGCTCCCGAGAGCAAGCCTTCTTACCACTCTGCATAGCGGCCTCCATAGACTACAGTCTGCCTCTCCTGCTCCCTGGCAGGTCCAGCTTCCCTTCTCCTCCTTGCCTAGCTACAAGCACCTCCCCAGCAGGCCACCTGTCCTCCCCCTATGTGTCCCCCCAGCCTGGCCTTTATAAAGGAACTTGATGGGCACATCTTGACTGGCAGACTCCAGGGGGGAGAAAGCCCTGTCGCGGTCCAGTTCAGGCTGGGAACCAACAATTTGTTGACTTAATCAGGCAGATGCGGAAAGGTGTTGTCATGGTGGCGAGGTTTCTATTCCAGGCGGCCAGGCCGTAATTAAATGTCCTGACCTGCACACCTCCAATTACTGCACAAGAGCTGGTTTCCCGGGCCTGTTAACTAGCAATTATAGAACCTTCCACTGAAATTCCAAATCACTTAGTAAAGGTCACTTCCTTTATTTATTTTTCAGATTTGGAGGTTGGAGTGGGATGGAATTATTGCCCAAATTACAAGTGACATCCATTATTTAAAATAGGTTTATTCAGATGGGCAATCTGCAGCCAATGCTGTAATTCACAGGCCTTCTTAATTGTTGTTATAAGGACTCCAGTTTATGGTACACCTACTGTGTGCCAGGTCCCATGAGAGGTGCTTTAGATGTGTGCTGTGATTAATTTTTATAATAAACCTGAGAGGTGGGTATTATTGTACCCATGTTATAGATGAAGAAACTGAGGACCACACAGGGTTACATGGCAGTACCTAGAAGATTTAGAATTTACAGCCAGGTCTGTCTCTGAACTACAGTCTCTCCCCATTATACTAGGTGGTCTTAAGGTAAGAAATCTAGTATAGGGTTCAGAACAAGCTAGCTATGTGCTCTGAAATAGGGGTGCTGTGAAATCTCAAAATGTTCCCTTTTCCTGTTTCCCTCGCCCTGAGGGCCTAGTTGAGAAGTGGGTCTCTTCCAGCCTCTGAGTTGGTGAACAGGTTAAAGTAATAACCTTTCACCACTGATGGCTCAGACAGCTTTTTATTCACAAGAAAGACTTGTGACAGCTTGAGGACAGTAGGACCTGGGAACAGAAATGGCTGCCAAAAACAGTCCACAGACCACTTGCCAGATGATGCCAAGGGCAGACACCAGGAATCAACAAACGAGGGACTCCAGCCTCCTTCTCAATATAGGCAATCTCTCCAAGGGGCTGGGATAGCTCAGGCGATGCAAATTATTTGCACTGTCTTAGATAACGATTACCATATTTCCTATGTGCCAAATTCTGACATGTGGTTTAACTGAAGATTATTTTCCTGATTAAGAAATTTATTTAAGTTTTATAAAAGCATAAAATCAAATCACACTTAATCTTACATTTAGAAAATTACTGTTAATGAACAGAATCAATGTCCCCATCATTAGAAATGTCCCTGAAAATCTAGGGCATTATGGTTATTACAGTTGACCACAGGTGCATACTCTACACAAGAAAAGACATTTAGCAAACACACAGAGAATAAGTAAGTGGATGGGGACTGAGATGAAAGACAGAGGGGAAGTGGAGGGGCCCTGAGGATGAACTGCTGCTGTCCCCACCACCTCACCAGAGTCCTCACCTGGCTGGGAACTTTCCCCAACCTGTAGATTATTTATTTAAATGCCTTGCTCCAGAAGAGAAATATCCATACAAGACACTCTTCAGACAAGAAGGAACAGCAGCCACGCACGCACAAGATGCATGTGGGCGCATCTCCCTGAATTGCAGCCAGTCAGTGTTTATATCTAACTTAATCAGGCTTCAGTATTCAGGACCCAAAGCCAGTCACAAACATTTGGAAGCCAGGTCTCACCTCGCATCTCACAGACAGGGCCCCAGCCACCCACAAGAACTGGATGGATCAGGTAATTGTAGAAATCCACACGCCCAGAGGCTGAAATAGCAGAAGTGCAAATGGGCTTGTCCCAGTTCTTTGATTTGGCCTCAGGCAGCAGCAACCCTTTTGATTGTTGAATTCAAACTCAGTGGCCTACACCGGAAATGAGGTGCTACCACTCACTTGTAAGAAAGCAAAGATCTACACATACCCTAGTGTCAGGGCCTGTAGCTGACTCTAGGATCAGGGCAATGATCTCCCCCGAGTACCAGGAAGACCCTATCCAGAAAGAGTGTAGATACCAAATTCCATGCTGAGGCCCTTGCTCCCCATCTGCCATCGCTGCCTCCCTGGGGCCTGTACCTAAGGGAAGAAGCACCAGCCTTTGCAATCCAAGTCCATGGAGGTGGGGCTATGCACATCCCAGCAGCAGGCTTCTCCCTGGTGCTGAATTAGTTGCTGGCCTCAGCGGTTTGGAACCCCTTGGAGCTCTCCAAGGTACTGACCCTCATTCCTGGCTGGGCCCCTAAAAACAAGTGTCCTGGTGAACAGTGACTATTCAGAGTTTATCTATGTCTATATGGTTCTATTCTTTAAAAATGAGTCAATTCAAAAATAAATTTGGCTTCATTGTTGTACTATTTTTGTCAGAGAAAAAAGAGGTATATTCTTGTCACTTTTCATCCCCCATTTATAGTGTGGGTCTTTGGGAAGCCAGATGGCCTATGTGGCATGTGGATTATAGATTGGTCTAAAATGGCCCTGAAGCCTTTGATGTCACCAGGTCCCCACACCTTTGGATCTTGCCTGTCCTATATCTTGCTATATCTTGGCCTTGTGCTCTTCCCAATCCCTCTCTATCAACTCTAAACTTCTAGGATGGCTTTTTTTTTTTTTTAGTCATTCCAAAGCACTATGATTGTTTATTGACCCCTTTATCTCTCCTGCTTATCTGGGTCCCCCCATGCTGCTGAATCCAGTGGGGTCCTCAGTTCATGGGTACTGCTTAGTGGATGGACAATGAATTGCTTCATGGCTGTGACCCCATCTTTCAAGTCCTCAGCTTTTCTGACTCTCCAAGTCTCACTCTGCTGGCCAATCATTCAGCTCACCTCCTGGTGGTGGGGACAGTGGCCAGTGCTGGTCTCCTACTCAGAAAAAAATGCCCCTCTCTTACTCTCCCTGGACACTCCACCCTCTGTGTCTTCTGCTGGCTTGTTTGTTTCTGTTTGTTTCATTTCCTAGAGGAAAAGGGTCTGGCAGTGACTGGGTTACACTTGCCTCCTCACCTCACAGAAGTGCAACAATAGCAATGAATGCTTCTTCTGAATTCTGCCTTGCACAATGCTAAACACTTTATGAGCTTTTGTCCCACTATTGATCATCAACCCTATAAGGCAGGTCCTGGCAGCATCTTCTTAGTACAGATAGTTAGGCAGGCCCAGAAAGGCTCCGTGGCTCTCCCCAGGCGGCCCAGTGAGCAGTGAGGCCCCTGCAGCACACACCCAAACTGGGCCCCTCTAGAGACATGCCAAGAGGGTGGGAAATGGCAAAATGCTGGGGAAAAGTGAGAAACAGGAATTGGGAAGTAAAAAGTTTGGAAACAGGTAAGCCCTCCTACCCCCGCCAACACACAGGTATAATAGATTCCTAAAAGAAGGACAAACTCACAAAAATAGCAGCTATTGTAGCTATAAAGATGGGTCCTTATATGGGACTGGGGTTGTAGCTCAGTGGTAGAGCACTTGCCTCACATGTACAAGGGCTTGGGTTCAATCCTCAGCACCACATTAAAAATATAATAAATAAATAAAAATAAAGATATTGTGTCCATATACAACTAAAAAATATTTTCAAATGGGTCTTTATCTAACTCCCAAGGAGACATATAATTTAGAACTGGAAATATTGGCTTATTTTAAAGATGAACAAGCAGGGGCCCAGAGAAGCCCACAAGTGCCCAAGTTATAAAGAAAGCTTCCCTCAGGCTCTGGTTTAAGAAGACAGATAGATACTCAGTTGAAATGTTTTTATAATGGCATAAAGAGTCCCCAAGATCAATTTCAATAAGCAAAACAACCCAGGTCGATAAACCGCTGCCTTAAGACATACAGTCACTCACAGGCCTGTGAGCTGCCAAATCCCTCCTGCAGGGGGAGCCAGAGGAGATCCTTACCTTTTAATAGGGCCTTTGTCACCAACTTGTATAAACAAGAGAAAGACAAACCTAAAACTCTTCTTTGGCTGCAAATGCACAGTGTTTAATAAGAAGCCATGGATTTGAAATAACTCAAGGATAAAGCCAGCTGAGAAGTCTCAATTCTAGAGGATTCTCAGCAGTCTTCTTGCCGTCCTCTATAACAGCTGGGCCACATCTGCACTGTGTTCCCATCGGCACACCTCATTTTCAGACCAATAGTGACAAGTTTGTCACTTCCCCAGGAAGGGAAATTAACAAATACCAAAGCTGGTGGGGGTACCTGAGGTTTTTTCAGCCCAGAGAAGACTGGTCACTGAGCCGAGAACCTGTCATGTAACTAATTCTCTGCAGAACAGGAACAGCCACTCCCTTGGGGATGCACTCTGAGAACAGCTAAGTGAGGCTGTGAGGGGTCTCTGCTTCCCAAAGACAGCCTCCTCGTGGAATGAGGCAGGGGCCAGTCCTGGGTAAACCTAATCATGCCCCATGTACCTATGCTCTGGGGCCTCTCAGACTCTTAGAGAGGAAGGACCTCACTGTCTCCAGACCCCAGTCTAATACTTTCATTTTAAGGATGAGGATGCTGGAGTTCCAGATTCCATGGCTGATAAGTAGAAAGGGCTTTGAATCCAGTCATCCAGACCCCATCCAGGACTCTCCTTTTGGCCAGCAGGGAGCACCCTATTCATCAACATGTCCTGTGTTTCTGGTGACCTAGAGGCAGTAATAGCATGGCAGTTAGAGAACGGTGACTGAGACACCTTCCAGGCAATCTTCACCAGTTGGTACTCCTCCCAAACACACTGAGCAAGACCCAAGGGCATAGAAGGAACATGAGCCCAGGAACCCACATACTTCCCCCACCAGCCATTAACAGGGGTGCAATATCTCTCCCCAGGACCATGGTGAATAGAAACCACTGTGGAAATCCCTTGTCTGCTGGAACAGGGAATACAGTCCTCCCTCCTCATCCACAGGGGATTGGCATCAGACTCCCCCACATATACTAAAATCTGAGAATGCTCAAGTCCCTCATATAAAATGGCTTAGTCCTTGCATATTAACTATGCTTATGGTCCCATATACTTTAAATCATCTCTAGATTACTTCTAGTGCCTGATGCAAGGCAAATGCTATGCAAAAGCTGTTAGACTGTATTGTTTAGGGAACAATGATAAGAAAAAAAAGTCTGTACATCTTCTAAAGAGATGCAATTTTCTTTTCTAAATAGTTTTGATCCACAGTGGGTTGAATCTGTGGGTGTGGAACTTGCAGATATGGAGGATTGAATGTATATCTTTTAGGGTGGGGGAAAGCCGTAGCATTCCAACAGGATGGGATGGTGCTCTCTGAGACCCAGAAAATAATCATAATGTATGACAGACAATGTAGGAAAGTTGAGGAACACCCTGCCCTGCTAAAAACATTTCCTCTTTAATTCCAGGGCAAAGATGCAGGGTCTGAATGGGGGGTCTTCACAGCCGGCCGAGACAAGAGGCATATGTGAAAAAGGACCCATGACAGTGGCCATGCCACAGACCCACACAGCATCTTGTGGTGGAAACAGCAGATTCCTCCCTGGCCATCCAGATGGCAGCCTGGCCTCCTCACCTAAGGGAAGTGTGCAGCCCTGGCACCCTCCCGCAGTGACCCACAGCTGCCCTGCCTCGGCCCTTTCTAAAATCTCAGCCCCCAGCCCACCCAGTCCATCCTCCAGTGGTGGGATTTTGTTTATTCAAGTTCTCAACCTTGGGCACTGTAATCCCACTGTCTGAGGGAAATCCCCAGAAGGCTCTGAATAATGAAAGCCAAAAAGATGGGACTTGTTTTCAGCCATGAATGAAATTCAAACCTCAAAATGTCCTGTCTGCAAAGTTTGTGGAGGGCTGGCTGTGACCACAGAGGTTGGAGACAGTGAGCATCTGTCAGTCAGCATTCAGTAGATGTTTCTCCAGCATGACCTCTGCTCACACTGCCAGGGCTGGAGCACGAAGTAGGGGACAGAGGGGTTACATGATGACAATCCTTCCTGGGTGACAATTCCCTCTCCTTTGTCATATGTACTATATCCATCACTCAGCTCATCCTCAAAACCACCAGGGCGGTGAGTGTGCTCCCATTTCATAGATAGGGAAATGCAGGCCTAACAAGGTGGAGGGAATTGTCCAAAGTCACAGGGCTGGGTGACACAGAACTAGACCTGGAACTCGGGTCTTGCTTCTTCAAGGCCAGCGCTTCCCATCTGATTACATCCAGGAAGCTTGTAGAGCCCAGGTGGAACAGTTTTTCAAACTCTCTTTAGAATTAAGGGTTGGGCTGGGCACCGTGGCTCATGTCTGCAATCCCAGGAGCTCAGAAGGCTGAGGCAGGAGAATCGTAAGGTCAAATTATGATTCAGCCTCGGCAACTTAGTGAGGCCCTAAGCAACTTAGCTAGACACTGTCTCAAAATAAAAAAAATGAAAAAGGGCTGGGGATGTGGCTCAGTGGCTAAGCACCTCTGGGTTCAATCCCTACTGCCAAGAAAAAAGAAAGAACTAAGAGTTGGCCCAAAACATGGTAGGCTCCATCTCTGTGCCTCCCACAGCATGTTAATCTTCTTCTTATTATTCTTTTATCACCACTTTCATGTGTTCTCAACCACAAGATTTAGCATGTATTAATGCTTTGATTTCACGCACAGTAAAAAGATTCCAAAGAAGTTATTTTCCATTTTTAAATGAATTGTTGTTTCTTCTTTCTGAAAGCAATTCTTTCAATAAATCCACTTATTCAAATGCCCATTGCTTCCCCCACCCCCCCAAAGCATTTGTTTAGTGTCTAATGCATACACGGTGCTATTCTGGGTTTTGGGGACACAGCGGTAACCCTGACAGAAAAGGTTCCTGTTAACAGGGAACTCATAGTAGAGGAGACAGACAATAAACAAAGTGCATAAATAAATTAAGATCATTTCAGGTAAGAAGTGCTATGGAGAAAATAAAGCAGGATGACTTGGGGGAGGGGGTAACCAGAGGTGACATTTGAACTGATACCTGAAATCTGCTAGGAAAAAGTCAGTCATATAAAGATCAGGTGAAAGAAAGTTCTGAGCAGAAGGAACAAGTATCAAGACCCCAAGGTGGTCACAAGAGTGGTCATGGCCAGCATTAATGACACCTAGAGAACTCAAAGGGAAACTGCGGAAGATGATCTAGGCTAATCCTTGTAAGCCATGGGAATGGGTTTTAGATTTTATTCTAGTGCTTGCTACCAAAGCTTAAAATAAGATTGCCTTCATGATTAAGCCACTGAAACTCACACATCATAGATATAACCTGTTGCTTATATAACCTGTTGGTTCCTGGTGAGCACCCAGAGTTCAGGAGCTTCACAAACAAATCAAGATGGCCCTGGAGTCAGGGCCAGGACTAGTAAGTAGGAAGTAGCAGAGCTGGCATTTGATCTCAGCGCAGCCTGGCTCTGCACTCCAGGTTCTCAGGAACTCACATGGAAGCTCAGAAGCACCGCTCACTTAAGACGGCAAGGAGAAGGATTAACACCAACCCCGACCAGGAAGCAGAATCAGTTTTATTAAACAACTACTAGCATCCACCCCTGCAGCACTGTTAGCTCTTCATAGTACATTTTCCACGTGGATCTCCTCAGAGGCCCACGAGAATAATGGGCAGCAGCTTGCCTTCCTAACAATACCCTCTCGCATCATTGTGCCCTGCTTTGGCCTCCACTAGCACAGTCCACCTGGTAGGTTCAGCCCCACCCTTCAGCTCCTGTAATTAGTCTGCTGACATCCCATCCACTGCTCAACCCAATCAATCCATTCTAAGGGCACCTCTTTTATCACACGGTGTACATCAGATGGCTCAAATGACTGCCCCTGATACACTCTGAGCAAATTGAGGGCGGGGACTGTCATTCACTGAAGAATCGCTGGTGCCCATCACAGCACTTGATACAGAGCAGTTTATTGAGTGCTAAACCCACTCCTGGCTGAGAAAGGTTTTCTTGCCACTGCTAAGAAACGGCAAAGCTGAGACCCACATCCAAGCCTCAGGTCACTTTTTCATTCCATTATATCATAGTAGCTAGGTTAGGACAAAGGTGATGGAGACATCAAAGGGACAATAATTTGGGGTGGAAGAAAGTCCTGTTGTAGGAGGAAGCTGGATCAGAGGAACCGCAGTAAGGTCAATGCAGCAGGGAGGGAAGGATGGGGACAGAGAAGGGGCAGGACTTGGCAGAAACCAGGGTGGAAGTGAGTCAGAGGTGATTTACCTGAGGTTCCTTATGTGGGATGCCCCAGAAATGAGGCCACTGCCTGCTGGATGTCAGGGCTGAGTAGGGGAGGTGGGCAGACTGGATAAGCTTTACATACCCAGCTAAGGCTATCAGTGTGATCCGGGTCATGGAGAGCACCTGTGGTTCAACGCTCCATTTAGAAGTCTGCTTAGTGTCTGATAATTACAACCAGGAAGGTGATGGTTACCCCATGCTAAGGCAGGCAAAGCTAGAGCTTCTGCCATTCCAGAAAAGGCCTTTAAAATCACAAATTCTTAACCTTTAAGCATCAGTGTGGTTTCTGCACATCAGTGGCATATTACCTCCTAAACTGTCTGGGGGTATATGACCACCTTCCTTTCCAAATATCCAAATGCTGCCTTGATTGATGGGAACTGGCCTCTGATGGGAGAGTAGGGAAGGGACAAGCTCTAAGGAAAGATCATGGACCTTAGTAGTAGACCAGCCTGGGTTTTCATCTTGATTCTGCCCTGCTGAGCTGAGTGACCAGTAGGCCAGCTCTACCATCGAATAAAGGACAACACAGCAGGACGCAGACACACAGACTGGGAGAAGGTGTCTGAACACCACACAAGGTCAATGTCTAGAATACAGAAGGAACTCCTGAGAGCCAATCAGAAAGAAGCAGTAAATTCAATAGAAAAATGGCAAAGCATATTGAAGCTAGAATCTGACAGGCAGTTAGTATAAATAGGTAAATTGAGTCAGGTCAGATCAAGAAAGCCAATTGTGAGTGAGTCCCCAGGAAGTTGGAGAGTGTTGGGAGACTGTCCCCTGAGGGATTGGAATGTTAATGCCTTCAGAGCCCTTCCTCCACCCTTATCAAGAACCTGCTTCTGCCCCAACCTGTTGCCAAGGTAACCTGTCCCAGGAATTGTCCCACCTATAGGGAGCTATAAAGTTAATTAATGTGTCCTGAACTGCCCCATCCTGCCCTTCCCCCTTCAGTCCATTTGATTCTCACCTTTTGGCCATCCCACCCAGCATTCCCGAGCCTGGTCACTGAGCCTGATCACAGGAAGGAGAGAGATTAGGGGAAGAACAGGAGTACAAAGGAATCCTGGGACATATAAAAAAAGGCAGACCTGCTTCGCTTCTTGGGGTATCAGGATACCCACAATGGCCCCCTGGGAGAAGTCTATGTTACCCCTTTTAAATAAACTCTGCTTTATATGCTTGGCTAGGCGTGCTTCTCTAATGTTCAAACTTCAACATTTGGGGGAGCAGAACTCGGCACCAACAACAGGTGTTATCGATATGAATTAGCAATGCATGGAAGGGAAAATCCAAACAAATACTAGTGTATTAAGAGATTACTCTGGGCACAGTGGTACATGCCTATAATCCCAGAGGCTCAGGAGGTTGAGACAGGAGGATCGAGAGTTCAAAGCTAGCCTCAGCACAACCTAGTGAGGCCCGAAGCAACCCAGTGAGACCCTGTCTCTAAATAAAATACAAAAAAGGGCTGGGGATGTAGCTCAATGGTCAAGTGCCCCCAAGTTTGATCCCCAGTACCAAAAAAAAAAAAAAAAAAATCACCAAGTTTGCTAGTAATTAGAAAAATGCTATCAAACTCCCACATGGTAAATACTGATAATGTCTATGTCAGCAAAGAACCAGAAATCTCCATGCCGGGCTGGGGGGAGCACAAATGGGTATAGCCATACTGCAAAACAACCTGGCAGTACATGGTTTAAATAAGTTATCTTTTCTGTGACCTAAAAAGTTCACTCTCAGGGAAAAATCCCAGAGAAAGCTTTATAGAATTCTATACAGAGCCATTTAGGAAGAAATTCATATTGATTTTTGCAGCCAGGAATTGAAGGCAACATAAGGGCCACAGACTGGGGGAGAAACAGGAGAGGTTGTGGGGGATTTGGCTTGCAGATGGAGCCCCATGCTCTTATTAGAAGTGAGAAGCTAGATGTGCAAGGGCCTGGAGACAGTTGACATGCAATACCGAATGAAAATGAAGACAGTTGGTGGCAGAAAGCATTATTATTACTTTCCAGGGGGAAAAATGCTTCCTATCTAGTGCCCTAGCCAATGCTCTAGGGAATAAACAAGTCCTAGAACGCTCCCAGCTCTGCCTCCACTTCCCCCCAGGTGGAGTTTCAAGGTCTCCTAGAGCTTAAACATTCCTGCAGAAAGGTGAGGGAGATGTGCGAAGTGATTCTAGGGCAAGTGGAACTCTAGAGAAAAGAGTCTTAAAAAATCATTCAATGAGATCTCATCCCAAATTCCCAGCACCTCTTGAGGGTGGCAGTGTGAAGCTGATGGGCCGGAAGCTCTGATCATCTCCATTTTGCAGAGAAGAGAACAGAAGCAGAAGTGGAAGGAACTTGCCCCAAGGCACACACTAATAAGTTGTAGAGCTAGTATCAAAACTCAGGCAGTTTGAATTCAGAGCCCATATTATTTGCAGATTTTGTTCTCTCTCTCTCTCTCTCTCTCTCTCTCTCTTTCTCTCTTCCTCTCTCTCTGTTGAAATCTTTCAAAAATACAGAAATGCTCAAGACTAATAAAAAGAATGCATTGTGCCCACCACCCAGCTCCATCCAGTGCTTTGTCATTAGACCACAAAGCACTGTCGTTCTCAGTCAAGTTTGGGTGTTGCCTTCCCCCTCCATCTGTCTTGCTAAAGGATTCTTTATCTTTGTTTTCTGATTTAGTTGCTGTTTTCTATTGTCTACTTTCTACTCTGTTAATTTGGTCTTTAGCATCTCCTTCTAATTTTGAGTTCTAATTTCTTACTTCTTGACTTGGGCTCCTTTCAAATACAAACATTTACAACTATATATTTTCCTCTCTGAATTGTTTCAGCCATTTCCTGCTACTTTGTAAATGTAGTGTTTTCCTTATCACTCAATTCAAATATATAATTTCCATTTTGATTTCTTCTCTGATTCATTCACTATTTTGAAAAGCTTTTTAATTTTTCTAACTTGTAGGAGGGTTATTATTTAATTATTGATTTCTGAGTTAATTTCTTTCTGATAAGTATATGCCTAATATTGAGGATTTCTGTAATTAGATCTAGAGATAATATTGGGATTTAAAAAATATTTGATATTTGCCACATGATCAACTTTTACAAATGTTCATGTGTACTTGAAAAGAATATGTACTCTTTAATTATTAGAGGCTAGATTTTGTATAAATGCTTTGTATCAAGGGGTAGAATATATCTCTTAAAAAGCCAGATAGAAAATACTTTTAGCCTTGGCAGCCATATGGTCTCTATCACAGCTACTCAATGAGGCCATTGTAGAGCAACAGCAGCCAGAGTCAACATTTAAAGAAACGAATGTGGCTGTGCTCCCATAAAACTTTATTAACAAAAACTGGTGTAGAATTGAAATTGCTCCCCGCCACCATAATTTTCCTATCTCTGCTTTAGATCAAGCTTGTTAATGGTATTGTCAAAATAATATACATCTGTAATAATTTTTTCTGTTTATCCTAGCAGTTGTAGAGAGAGTTAAAATTAAATTCCCCTTTATAATGGACCCATTTCTCCTTCTCAATCTGCTAGTTTATTCTTTATGTATTTTGAAGTTATGTTATTAGGTACCAACAAGTTCAAATTGTTATGGCTACATGAACCTATTTAGCACTAAGTGGTGACCTTCTATCTTATCTCCAAGAAGACTTAAGGTTCCAATTTACCTGAAATAGTTCTAGTTAATACATGTTGTATTTTGTAGATTTTATTAATACCACCTCTTATATTAATGAAGTTGTCCTCCTACTCTTTTGACTCTGAAGAATGCCCATTTAAACAACAGATTACATGTCACTTTTCCAATTCTTAATGTTCTTTGTTAACAGGCTGCTCTCTGATGATAATATAGTTAGTTACACCAGCTTTCTTTTGGCAATGTGTGGTTGGCAAATAGCCATCCATGTAAATTCAAATATTTTAAGCAATTATTTTATCTTTACTTGTCTCTCGAATTTTTTACTCTCTTTTAGGTAACAGTTCTGTGGTTACTTTAAGTCACAACATAAGATACCAATTTAAAAATGTCTAGTCCTACATATTAGTCCACTAAAATGTTAGCTCCACAAAGGAAGGTATTTTTCTGTATTTTGTTTATGGCTAATGCTTAATGCCAACCAATACCTAGCAGAAGGTAGGCACCTGATAAATATTTATGGCAAACATGAACAATTGAATTTTGATTCCAAGATATGATATTTCCTATCCCTAAATAGGCAGGTTAGAAGTGATTCCTCCCCTCCCTGCACAGATAGGAACTCAGGGTCAGGGAAAGAGGGTTTAATGAAATGCCTCTTTCTCCTTTTAACCTCCTGCCCTCAGTTTATTAAGCAGGGGTCCTGGCCCCAAAGCAGGAGGGAAATCAGAAGTGGTAAAGCTCTTAGTTGGCTATTGACAGATATCTGGCTCCAGTTTCAGAGAGTCTCCTATAGGGCTCTGGCTGCTAAGAGATGCCCTAAGGCGAACACTTCTCTGGACCCCTATGGCTATCTCACCCCTCATCCCCAGAGGTCCTCATCAATCTCACTCTGTGTCCTCAGGGAGATCTTCAATACAGTCATCCCTTAAGGATGGTTTCTGAGAGATGCATCTTTAGGCAATTTCATGGTTGCGTGGACATCAGAGTGTGCTTACCCAAACCCAGAGGGTAGAGCCTGGCCCACGGGGAGGCTGCATGGCACAGCCTGCTGCTCCTAGGCTACAACCTCTACAGTATGTGACTGTACTAAGTACCCTAGGAAACTATAACACAGTGGTAAGTATTTGCATATCTAGACATATCAAAACAGAAAAGATACAGTAAAAATATTAAGGAATTTTTCAGCTCCGTTATAATCTTACAGAACTACTGTTGGGTATGCAACCCATGGTTATGGGGTGCGCAGCTGCATTAAGGCTCCATCTGACTCTGTGTGATCTCCCATCTTGCCCATGGAAAACACTCACACATCCTTTGCCCTGCCACAGTGGGAAGGCAGGTACTTTCCAAATGTGGTCCTCTACTTTGTTTTCCCTGCTCAAGGCTACATTAAGCTTCTCAGGCTTATGACAAATACATAAGCAAACATTTTCCAACCACAGGAGACAAAATCAGTTTCTCTGCATAGTCCAGGTGAAGATTCCCAACCCCAGCCTTGCCCCTCACACACTGGAGTATGAATGGAGAGATCCCTTCTTTTACATGATGGACCCCGCTGATGGGCTGCAGAGTCATGGAGCTGCCTGTCAAGGATTTCCTTAGTAAATTCTGCATTTGGATCCAGCATCCCATTTTGAAAGTAGCAAATTATGACATCTCTGTCAAAACTTCAATTTAATATCCTGGTTTTTAATTTTATGTTCTAATTCTTCTGTGTTGAACCTTGAGCTTTTAAAGTATACACAAATTCTGAAGTGAGAGTTAATTATTTGGTGAATAATAGCCAAACTTTAAAATGTTTAAATACCGACAGGAAACCCATTTCACCATAAAGCTATTGTTTAATATTTTGGGTCTATCTGATTATTATGCCCTCAAATTTGTGATTATTGTTGTTTTTAAAAGTGAATGGTTATTTCTATTCATTCACATACTTACTGATTTCTTTGCCCAATTCTATTTTCTTTTATTTATTTATTTTTCTTTTGGTTTCAACTTTATTTTGTAGTATGTCTGATTTTTGTCCTTATTTCTTAATGATAGGTTTTATGGTTTCGAAATGAGGTGTCACGTTAGTAATTGCAGGAATATTCTGAGGTGAAATGATTAGATTATGAGAGCTGTAACATAATCAATGGATTAATCTATTTGATGGAGTCATAATTTGAATGGGTTACTGGGTGTTAAAGTAGGCAGGTGGGGTGTGGTAGGAGGAAGTAGGCCCTAGGGGATTATATTTTGTCCCTAGCTCCTAGCTCTCTTTTTGCTTCCAGGGTGCCATGAGCAGAATAGCTTTCTTCAACCATGGCCTTCCGCCATGATATTCTACCTCTCCTCGGGCCCACGTCAATGGAGTCAGCCAACCAATGGATGAAAACCTCTGAGACTGAGCCAAAATAACCATTTCCTCCTCCTAAATTGTTCTTGTCAGGTATTTTGGTAAGAGCAATGAAAAGTTGACTAACACAATAGGTTAGCTTGGTATAATATTCCATGTGGACAGTTAATTTCTCTCAGCAATTGAAGTATATAATTCCATGGGAATGGCAGAGGTTGGGTTTCCATCATTGTGATATATTGTTTTTTATTTTCTGAATCATTTGTTCTTCTACTATTTTGAGATCTTTCTTGGTCTTTGATATCCTGCAATTTGACCACAACCCACATAGAATAGTTTTAGTTTCATTTATCCTGCTTGGGGTTCATTGTGATTTCTTTATAGATGTCTTCAGTTCTAAAAATGTCTCAGCCATTATTTAATATTATGTATATATTGCTGCTTCTCCATTCTCTCATCTTTCCTTTTGGAATTTTTCTAGACATATTCTAGACCTTCTCCTTTTTTTCATATTTTCACCTCTTGGTGCTACACTTCTGTTGATTTGGTAACTTCAAATTTTGTTGATTTGTTAATTAGTCAACCAGAGAATAGAACTATGGTTTACTAATTCATTTTTCATCTGTGTCTTACCAGATGTTTAACTCATCCACTGATCTTTTAAAATCGATAACTATATCCAGATATAAAAGCACTAACTTAGCTTCTGGTGTAACTGAGTAAGTTCCTATTGGATTGACTCTCCTTTACATAATAACCATATATTCAAAAAGAAAAATATAACAAACAAGAGTCTAAAGGCATTGGAGAGTGAAACCCAAAGTAGGCAGACTCTGGAGGGGTGGTGACACTTGCTAAAGAGTACTTGCTTGCATGGGATGAAGTCCCCATTTTTGCAGTTTTAGACTAATGGGAGGCTTTAGCACCTTGGGGTGGTTAAAACTCCAATAGTGGCAATAGCAGAAAGTGAAGGCTAAATCCCAGAAAAGCAAGATCCAGCAACATAGCCCCAATCTTATGTGAAACTTCTGCCCAAATCCCTGGGGCCTGAATCATGCATCTATAGATCAGAAGCCAAAAACACCTTGTTCCTTGCTACAAACAAGGAAATGGACTGATATTCAAATGGCCACCCTGAGTTAATTGCAGGTAAAACCAACCAACCAACCAACTAAATCAACACACCATGGGAAGAATATAAAAGATTCCAGAGTATCTGCCACAAAAACACTGACAATATCTAGGATTCTTGATAGGTTTCACTTAAAAATGCTTAATAATATCAATAAAGAAAAATGTGATCTGTAGCTGCCTGACGTACAGCCACAACACCGCGGAAGAAAAACTCAGAGGCAGAATGAAGATGAAAGGTTTTTTATTCTTCAGCTTTAGCAACCTCTCAAACTCTAACCTGACTATTTCAGCAACCTCTCGAACTCTAATACTGACTCTTTACTTCTTCACTTTACTTCTTTACTTTACTTTCTTTTACTTTTACTTTCTTAGCTTAGAGAGAGAGAGAGAGAAAGAGAGAGAGAGAGAGAGAGCGAGAGCTTCTTCTTTCTTCTTTCTTCTTTGGCAGCCTCGGCCTGACTCCAAACAGCAACTACTTCTTCTCCCTTGCTCTGACTCCTCACCCAGTTATATACCTTTGGCATTAACAAGGACAGGTGCGTCACACAGTTCATGGGCATACAAAGATTCTTTATTAATATCAGGTGGAAACTAGAACATCTTTTATGGCCCTCAGCTAACCGCAATTAGCTATCTCCTATTAGGGCTCCTTCATTTCCCTCCTTTAGTTTTAATAAAATATGACATTTCTTTTTTGCTTATATTTTTCATCTATCTTATATTTTTCATCTATCTTACTTGAAGAGAAACTTTAAAAGAGGGGATGTTCTAGGACGTCCAATTTTGAGGAGATGCTGCGGCTTTAAGGCGGCAAGCCTACTGCGGATAAGCCAGGTCAAGTTCTTAAAAACAAATCAGCTGCCCTTAATTTCAACAAGTAACGCAGTGATTATGTAATTTTCATTATTTCTTTTGTTGGAGACTGTGCTCCCAGAATCACTTTTTGATTCTTTATGGCTTTTGCAGCTTCTTTATGGCTTTTGCAGCTCTTTATTGCTTTTGCAGCTTCTTTAGTGGAGGAGACCTTCACGGTTCCTCTCTGTCCTTTCTCTTTTTTTAATTTCTTCATAATTCTTAACTGGCTTAGTGGAGGAGACCTTACTTTCTGATCTTTCTTCTTGCTGGTCTCAACTGAGTCAGAGGCTATGCTTTCTTGTTTCTTCTCCTCACTATCTTTTACTTTTTTATTTTCACTCTCATTTTTTTAAATTTTCTTATTTCTTATATTTTCTTATCTGCCAGCCGAGTTCCCCGTATGGGCCACCAGTGATCCAAGAGAAAGATGATTTAAGACTTACATAAAGATAATCCAGATACTGGAATTAACTAACAGAATTTTTAAAGCAGTCATTATAACTACATTCAAATATGTATAATTCAAGGAAAACAAACTCAGAATGAATGAGAAGATAGGAAACATCAACAGAGAAACATGAACTGTTTCCAAAAATTTCTAAAAAATTCAAATAGAAATTCTAGGTTTGTAAAATCTCATATCTACAATAAAAATTCACTCATAAGCTTTACAGTATAAGAGATGACAGAGATGCTAGCTAGTCTCAAAGATAGATCAATAAAAATTATTCAGACCCAAGAACAGAGAGAAAAAAACAGTATTTAAGTGAACAGAGTTTCATGGACTAATGAAACAAAATTAAAAAAATTTAGAAAGGACAGAAAAACGAGAAGGGCAACAGAAACTATATTTGAAGAAATATCAGCTGAAAATTCCCCAAATTTCGTAAAAGATATAAGTCACAGATTTGGGCATACCAATGAACTCCAGGTAGACAAAATATGAAGGGGGGGGAAGTATGTCTAGTTATATAATAAAAAACTGTGGAAAACCAAAGAAAAGGAGAAAAATCTTGGAAGTAACAAGAGAAAAATGACCCATCACATACAGAGGATCAAATTTCAAATAATCATTCATTAGAGAAAATGGCAAGCAGAAGACAATGAAAGCATCCTTAAGGTGCTGAATGAAAAATTAGTAAAAGCAGAGTCACAATGCATGAAAACATACTTCAAAAATGAAGGTCATCCCTAAACACTACCCTAAGCCTGATATGAGGCCACATACCATATAGTCCATTTAAACGAAATGTTTCCATATAGCAAATTTATAGAGGCAGAAAGGAGAAAGTGGGATCAGAATGGAAATTAAATACAAATTGGCCAGAGGGGTGGAGAGCTGATTAGCTGACCCCAGCCCTGCCCCACTACGGTTTCCCAGAGCAGCCTGTCCATTTCCTACACACTGCAATTATGCTTTACATCTGTCTTCTCCAGTATCTGACAGCTTCCTGAGGACAGGTCCTTTTCCAAAATTGCTCTTCACGGTCTCCTGAGTCCCAAGCATAGTGCCTGCATACAATATTGGGGCTTAAAAAATACTTGTTGAGCGGGGCGTGGTGGCCCACAACTGTACTCCCAGCTCCTTGGGAGGCTGAGACAGGAGGATCACAAGTTTGAGGCCAGCTCAATAACTTAGCAAGGCCCTCAGCAACTTAGAGAGACCCTGTCTCAAAATAAAAAATAAAAAGGGCTGGGAATGTAGCTTCATGGTAAAACATCCCTGGGTTAAATCCCCAGTACAAAAATAAAACTCTGATGGACTGAATTGATTTCTCATTCACCACTCATGAACCTTTTCAGCAAAGTGATAATTCCTTAACAGATGTTTTAATTCTTCTCTTCCACTTGCTCCCCTGTCTATTTGAAGACCACCTGTTAACTGTTAGGTTTATATTATCTCCTTTGTCTGTTACCTGTGTTAGTCTAGTTCGCGATGTTCTACCCTCTGCCCTTGTGCTCTGTAGCCTTTATCATTTGTCCAAGTCTTTTCAGCACATCACTGATTTTTGCAGTGATGGTTCTACTCCTTGCTGCTTCCTGTGGGTTCTACAATCTGCAGTAGTACTGTCACCATCAATTTCTTGTCCTAATTTTGTCCACAGGGTTGTTTTTTGTTTTTGTTTTGTATCTGTTTATTATTTTTAAATTATTTGTTGTCTTGTTGCAAGTTCATTTTTCATGATTTCCTCAATACTACAAAAGTAACTGGCTGAGGGAATCATTTTCTGCATACTGGAGTAAATATTTTTTTCAAAAGGGCTTTTTCTTTATTTTTGCCATATTTTTCTCCTTCTCTTGGAAGGAGGCAAAAAACGGAAACCAGAGTTTTTGCCTAGATCTCTGCTTAGCACATTTGTACTGCTGTGCCAAAACACCTTAGACTGGATAATTTATAAACAACAGAGATTTATTTCGTACAGTTCTGGAACCTAGGAAGCCCAAGATTAAGGTGCCAGCAGACTCTATGTCTGGGGAAGGCCTATTCCTCATAGAACATGCTTCTATGTAAGGAAAAAAGAGGTGACATCTCTGAGGAATAGGCCTTCCCCAGACATTGGGTGAACAAGCTCCCATAGGCCTCCATTATAAGGGCACTAATCCCATTTATGAGGGTTTGCTCTCATGATGTAATCACCACCTACAGGTGCACTGAAGATGTTTCAACATATGAATTTGCGGTGGAGGGGGGACACAAACATTAGACCATGACAACAATCTCTCCATTTTTATTTATTTACTTATTTTTGTTGTTCTTTATCTTTGACTCAGATGAATTTCTTCTGGACTTATTATTCCTCAAATAATATGATTCTCCTTAGGCCTCACCCTCGCTACTTCCTGGTACCATTTGAATCCTGTACTTAGAACAGGACTTAGAGGAATGGGTGTCTGTGATTTGTGTGTTCTTTTGGCTTCCTGAGCAAGAGGAGGATGGGACAGGACATGGGCAGCTCCGCCCACAACCTAGTCTCTAGGCACCCACTCCCTCTCATTTTATTTATCCATCGGCACGAGGACGGTCCCTTGGCCCAGCTGAACATCCTGCCTATGTGGAATGCTGGCTTCTGGGTGTCTGGCCATTTTGATATTGAAGGTCCTCCTGCATTTCTCCATTGCTGTCTCAAAAATCACTCTAAAACGTGGCCTTTGAAGAAGACACCATACCACAGTTTTCTTGCTCGTGATTCTGTGAGGACCTAGCATGGGGCTCAGTGCAGACAGCTTGTCTCGGCTCCACGAGGTGTGACTGGGGCAGCTCAGTGGGGGCTGCAGGGCCCAGGACAGCCTCACCCACCGGCTGGTGACCGGGCACTGAGGTTCTCCTCTACATGAGATCTCTCTTGTCTTGTGATCTCATCCTCCAGGGCCTTTCTCTCTATGATGCCCTTTTCTATTCAGCAGGATAGTCGGGATTTCTTTGCATTATTGTTGGGTTCTGGGAAAACAAAAGTGGAAGCTTTCTGGTCTCAAAAGGTCTAGGCCTGGCGCTGGCAGTGTCACTTCCACCACACCCTATGGACAAAACGAGTCACAAGACCAGCTCAATTTCAAGGGTACATGCATGGGAGAGTCAGTGTATGCAGAGAGGGACAGGAAGAATGGTTTGTGGCCATCTAGAAGGGCTACTACTGTCCTTTGTTGTTCAAAGTCCTTGCTAATGCCTTAGAGATCATTTCCCGTCCTTTCCACAGGGACAAAGAGCAGTGGTTTGGTTAGCAGTTCTTCAGCCAAGGGCCTCAGGATGCTCAATTTGCCATGGGGGAGAAGTTCCAGGAGGCTAATCTGCATTTCCCCCCAAGTCCAGCTATCCTCCTAGAGTCCCCATATTGGAGGACATTGGTGTAGGTTCTCAAAATTTCCACACAAACCTGCCTGATGATGGGATCATCAAATCCCAGGATCCTCCAGCCATGCGCTGTGCATTGCTGTGGGTCTGGAAGGTGGCTGCTGAAGTATGTAGAGTGTGCTGATGACCCCTCCCTAGCTTAGGCAATCGTGTTCTGTTCTTCGCTGTTCTTATTTCTTTTTGATTATTTTGTCTAATTCCACTTTCCATAAGACTATGGAATGAGTTCTATTTCCCCTGAAATTCATATATAGAAGTCCTAAACTCCACCCCATGTGACTGCATCTAGATTTTTCTCTAGGGTCTCTAGGAAGTAATTAAGGTTCAGTGAGGTCATAAGGTAGGACCCTAATCCAATAGTACTGTGGCCTTAAAAGAAGAGGGGGGGGGAGAGAGAGAGAGAGAGAGAGAGAGAGATATCACACTCTCCCCACCATTCTTCCACTCTTCTTTTGCAGCAAGAAGGAAGAGAGCCCTCACCAGAACCTAGCAATGCTGGCACCTTGATATCAGACTCCCAGCTTCCAGAACTATGGGAAAACAAATGCCGCTAGGCCACCTAGTCCATGGCATTTTGTTTTGGCCACCCAGGCAGACTGACAGACCTGCAGAATGCACCATCTGCTGTCATCTGCTCTGTAGAACTCCTGGATGGATACAGCATCAAAATCCCCATTTTACAGATGAGAAGATGAGACTCAGTCTTGGCTTGAGTAACCTGACCAAGGTCGCTCAGTGAGTGACAGATTGGGACCCAGGTGACTGGGTATGTAAAACCCATACCCTGTCTTCCCTGCCAAGAGCCCTCCTGGGCATCTCCTTATAATTTGCAGTTTGGGGAAGGAAGTGGGATTCCCAGCCTGCTGTGGCTGGCTGCTCCGGGTTCTGCCCTCTGCCACCTTCTGTACTCTTCTTAGGCACAGGCCATCCAGAGCAGTGACCCGGGACCCAGAGGAATTCTGCCTGGGCTGCACATTCCTTCCTGGCCTTGGGGAGGGTAACAAAGAAGCCCAATTAGTGCTGAGCGTGTAGGAGGCTGGGAGACAGTGGCTTTTGTCCTTCCTTCTGATGTCGCAGGGAGTACGTACAGCTTCTCTCCTAGGCCAGATCATTCCAGGAGGGCACTAGGACGCCAGCAAGCTCATGTCAGTAACAGAAAATCACTGAAACC
Source organism: Tamias sibiricus (assembly GCA_025594165.1). Classification (NCBI taxonomy): domain Eukaryota; kingdom Metazoa; phylum Chordata; class Mammalia; order Rodentia; family Sciuridae; genus Tamias; species Tamias sibiricus. Next base: position 35,308,058 of record CM046658.1, read on the forward strand.
AAAAAATGTTAAAATCCATTTATTTCTGTCTCGACGCATGGTCTGGTTTCCTTACTGTGTCAAAGTTGGCAGCGGAAGCAAAGACGCTGATTGGTGGACTCCAGTGACTGACTGAAGCTGCAATAGAAGAGCATCCATCACATTTCTACCAATCCAGCCTCATCTCCTGTCAGAAGTCAGTGGGGAATATTTGGGTTTTATTTCCCTCATCTCATAGGTGAGAAAATGAAACTGAGAATATGAGAAACTAGCTAAAGGAAACACCAAGAAGCCACCCCACAGCTCTTGTCACACTCTTCTCATCTCAAAGGGATCCCTGTCACTGGAGACACGCATCACCTTGCCCCACCTGCTTCCGATACACAGGTCGAACATGTGCTTTGAAGGAACCCTTCTCTTCAAAACTATCGACCATTTGTAACTTAAAAATAGCCATTGTCAATTGAGGACAGGATCAGGCAACTACTGTGACAAGTGCTCTAGGCCACCAGAGCCATGGTGTTTTTCCTTGTTATTCACACACTTCACCTGTCAATCAATAACCTCAACAACCCAATCCCCATTAAAAAACCCTCAAACACCTAAGCTGTTTAGACAACAAGATATATATATATATATATATATATATATATATATATATATATATATATTTTTTTTTTTTTTTTTTTTTTTTTTTTTTTTTTTTTTGTACTGGGGATTGAACTCAGCGGCACTCGACCACTGGATCACATCCCCAGCCTTTTTTTGTATTTTATTAGAGACAGGGTCTCACTGAGTTGCTAAGTGCCTCGCCATTGCTGAGGCTGGCTTTGAACTCGCGATCCTCCTGCCTCAGCCTCCCAAAGTGCTGGGATTACAGGCGTGCGCCACCGTGACCGGCTAACAAGATATTTTTGTGTCCATTCTATATTGAACCCAGGGACCATTAACTTACATGAACAGGAAAGAGAGTTAACATGTGTTGGCGATCCCACCCCAGGTCCTGTTCTAGGTGCTATATATGCAATGCTTCACGTAGTCCTCAGTACTTTTGACCCTTGGTCCCATGAGCTGCTCCACCTCCCTGCAGCCTTAAGACAGAGACGGGCCATGACATGCAGATGCACCCAGTGCTGAGCAGGGCGTGACCTGAGTGGCCCTCTACCCTGCTGTGGGGTAGAAGTGCTCCGAGCTCTTCTTTCTTACATGCAGCTGCCTCCCTTCTTTTCTAGACTCTGAGAGCTATTTGCATGTCCCTCTTCATTAACCAACATTTAATGAGGGACTAAGCAGAAGCTGAGTGAGGAATTAGGAACTCTAGAAGAGGGAATTCTAAATGGAGGCGTTGGTCTTGGACCGGCGGTCGCACTTCTTCAGGGTTGCATGTGTGCCTGCACGGGTGTGAGCACTCTGGGCTTTTGAGGAATTTGTAATTACAATATGGTTCATCTTATGAGACAATTAGGCTGGGTGTTAGAGAAGATAAAGGAAGAGGGGCACCGGGCACTGAGCCAGGGACTTGACTTCTCGCGACACAGACCCATTTAGTATTGAGGAAAATTCTGTCAAGGTCATACCATTATCTACATGGTACAGAAAGGGAAATGTAACCACAGAAACTGCTCATCTTTCAAAACCCAGTTCAGGGATGTAAACTGATACAACCTTTTTATTTGGCAATAAATATCAAAGGCCTTATATTCCCTCTGACCCAGTAATGTACTACTAGGAGTTTATTCAAATGAAATACTCCAAGATGGGCCTAAAGAATATGCTTTTCATTGCAATATTGATGATTGATTTTATTATTAATGGTCATTAATAGTAGGAAAAAAGGAACATATTAAATGAGCAGTTGGGGAAATGGCTGAAAATAAATTATGGAAGATACAAATGATAGAATACCATATGACCAACAGTAACCATGTTTTCAAAAGAGTTGTAACTAACATGGGAAAATGTTCATGACATATTAAGAGAAAAACAAGAGAATCCAGAACTACATATATAGTAAAAATCATTTATCAGTGTATACACAGAGCATGGGGGTAGGGAGAGAAGACTGAAAGGAAATATATCAAAACATTAACAGTGACTGTTGCTAAGTGGTAGAATAACCATTTTTTCTTTTTCTTCATATATGCATATATTTTTCAAATATTCTATAATGAACAAGTAAGGAATGGGCTGGGTCAGGCTCATTTTCCCTTCTCACCCCAACCAGAGCAGCTGTTTCCATGTTTGGGTGAATTCTGTGCTTGGTTTGAAGAAGACATTCAAGGCTATAGACTGTTGGAGGCCACAGCTCTAGGTAATTACTAAATACATTACATATTCTGGTAATTAAATTATTCTTATAGAAGAAAATCACAGTGCAGAACATGTCTTTTTGTTTCTAATTTTTTAAAAAGACTCAGGAATTCTGATATGAAGGAGCCCTAATTAGGAAGGGCTGTTGCAGCTAGCTGGAAGCCATGGGTTCCACCTGGTATGTATGTGACGCACCTGTAGGCACCCGCAAACCTGAAGGTATATAACCGGGTGAAAGCGGTCCGAGTTAGGAGAACGGAGAATTCAGTCAGCCGGGCAGTCACTCGGTCGGTCAGAAGAATCAGAGCGGCCAGAACGTAGGCAGAGCGGTTACAGAAGAGAAACCAGATAGAAGAAGTAATGACTGGTCAGAGTTAGGCCGAGGCTCCTGAGGAAGATAGAAGACAGAGGAAAGAAGAAGGAAGAAAGAAGAGAGAAGAAAGAAGCTCTAATCTTTCTCTAAGCTAAGCTCTATCTTTCTAACTCTAACTCTAAGACTCTAAGAAGCTCTATCTTTCTAACTCTAAGCTAAGAAGACAAGAAGAAAAGCTCGCTTTAATCTTTCTCTCTAAAAATCTTTCTTTCCCTCTCTCTAAGCTCTAAGAAAGTAGAAGTAAAAGTAGCAAAAGCTTAACTCTGCCCCCGAGAGTTTTTATCCCGGTTTACGGTACCAGGCAGCTTACAAATGGTGGTCCGTCCGGGGCTCGGCAGGCAGAGAAGAAAAGCTAAGAAATAAGAGCAATGAAAAAGCATAGCCTCAGACTCAGTTGAGACCAGCAAAAAGAGTAGAAACAAGAGAGCAGAGCCTCTGACTCAGTTGAAGCCAGTTAAGAATTAAGCCGAAGCAGAGTAGCCAGCAAAAAGCCGAAGCGAGCCGGCCAAAAGCCGAAGTAGAGTAGCCGGCGAAAAGCCATAAAAAATATAGAGAAAAAGCCTTGAGCTTTAGTATAAAGAAAAAAGCCATGAGCTTAAAAGAAAATAGAGAATTAAATAGCATGGTAAAAACCATGCAGAAAAAAAGCCATTGAGCTTTGGCAAGAAAGCCATAAAGAAAAACCATGCAAAAAAAAAAAAAAAAAAAAAGCCACTGAGCTTTGGCAAGAAAGCCATAAAGAAAAATAGAGGAGAAAAAAAAAAAAAAAGTCAAAGCCGCTTATGCAATTGTGCTTAACTAGGTGCGTTAGCTGCTCCTCAGCATTAGGCTTCCTTAAAGCCACAGCACCTTCTCAAAAAGGGCTCAAATATCCACCCTTTCAAAAATAAAAGGTGAAAAGCTAGGTAGAGACAAGAAAATAAAAGAAAATAGAGAAAATAAAATAGAGAAAATAGAACAAAAGCACCTTTTTAAACTAAAGGGAAGGAATATGAAGGAGCCCTAATTAGGAAGGGCTGTTGCAGCTAGCTGGAAGCCATGGGTTCCACCTGGTATGTATGTGACGCACCTGTAGGCACCCGCAAACCTGAAGGTATATAACCGGGTGAAAGCGGTCCGAGTTAGGAGAACGGAGAATTCAGTCAGCCGGGCAGTCACTCGGTCGGTCAGAAGAATCAGAGCGGCCAGAACGTAGGCAGAGCGGTTACAGAAGAGAAACCAGATAGAAGAAGTAATGACTGGTCAGAGTTAGGCCGAGGCTCCTGAGGAAGATAGAAGACAGAGGAAAGAAGAAGGAAGAAAGAAGAGAGAAGAAAGAAGCTCTAATCTTTCTCTAAGCTAAGCTCTATCTTTCTAACTCTAACTCTAAGACTCTAAGAAGCTCTATCTTTCTAACTCTAACTCTAAGCTAAGAAGACAAGAAGAAAAGCTCGCTTTAATCTTTCTCTCTAAAAATCTTTCTTTCCCTCTCTCTAAGCTCTAAGAAAGTAGAAGTAAAAGTAGTAAAAGCTTAACTCTGCCCCCGAGAGTTTTTATCCCGGTTTACGGTACCAGGCAGCTTACACTGATATTTCTCATAATTTCCTCCTCTGTAAAATGAAATAACAGCAGTATGTGTCTTGTAGAGATGCTGGGAGCCTGAATAAGTTGACTGACCATTTTCAGGACAATGTCTGACACACAATAAAGACCCAATCACTATTAGCTGTGATTATTATTGTTGTTGCTGCTGTTATTGGGGAATACAGCACAATTTATCTCTTCCTTTACTCCTTCCTTCTCCCAAAAGCTAATCAAGTGGGTTTAGTAAGTTCTGTGACCTGTCCATTAAGTAAAGATGAGTGTGTTCAGCTGTAAAGCTCCTACTGACCTTGTGGGTTTGAATGCTGAAGTGCCTATCACGTAAGTATTTTGGTACAATTTATTGGCTGGAAGAGCTGCATGGAAATACCTCTTCAACTGTCTCTTTGTCTAATCGTGTCTCCCCTCAAAGGCTGATAAATTCCAGGGTGGGAAACTTGACTAATGCATTTCTCCAGTACCCAACCCATGAACAGGAACTCGGCAAATATCAATAATGACAGAATCAATAAATGAATGTTCAAATAAGGCAAACTTAAATCAAGATAAAGATGCTTCCTTCGGTGGGACAGTCCTTCCAGCAATGAGTCTTTGGGGCCCTGGTGAGGGTAGGGGTAGAGACAAGGTGCTGCCCAGAGCCCCTTCCCCTCTTTCCTCCAGCTGTGGGGAACGAGGCCTACTGACAGATCACACTTAAGTCCTCCCCAGGAAGTCTTCACCTAAGAGAGCTGCATTAGCGGAGACCACACGTCCTTCCTGAGACCACATGCCGTCAATATCCAGTGACTGATCAACAGCACGAAGACAAAGGCTCGTCCCTTGCTTGGTGTGGCCAAGAGCTGCTTCAGCCCCACAACTCAGCAGAACTGATTCAGGTTCTTGTGGAAGCTGTGTCACAGACCACCTATGCCCTCTTCCCAACTCTGCCTCCTTCATGCCCCAGCAAGCATCCTGGACCTCGAGGGAGGTCCATTTCCGAGGCTGTGTCTGCAGAAAACCAACTGCCACAGTTGGTACCAGGAATGAGAGCCCAGAGGTAGGAGCAGGTTGGCTCTTGCTGGAAGCTTCTGATCCCCATGCCTGCGTTCATGGCTCATCTCAAGTGCACCGTCTCAGAGAGGACTTCTCTGGCTGTCCTGTCCGAGGATCCCCAATCCTGGATAATCAATTCCTACCACATGACCTCTTTTTGTCTCCCATATGGTAATCAGCATCTGAAACTGTCTTGTTCTTTGCTTTCTTGTCACTATTCCCCACCATCCTACCAACACGTCAGCTCCAGAGGACAGGTACCTACCTTGCTATGCTGCTCACTGCTATATCCCTAGCTTCTAAACAGCACCTGACATAGTGCAAGCCCTTAAGAAATACTTGTTGAACAAATGAATGAAAAGACACACACGTATCTGTAATGGGAAGCACTGGGCTGAGAATGAGAAGCCCCTGCATCTGGTTGTTTCTGCAATCTACCACTTGGGTGACCTTAGGCAAGCCACTTGACCTCCCTGAGCCCCAGTTTTCTCATGTTCAGAAAGAGAAGACTGGGGATTTTGACAGCTCTGTCATCTTCTAATTTTACATGGCTACTCAGCTTGGATCGTTCAGTCTATAAACTCCATGGGAATAGGAGAAATTTCTTTTAGCTGGAAAGGAGCTTCTCAGAACATTTCACAATCTCTGATGAGTATGTGGTTTCAGATGCCAATTTCATGATTAAATCGAAGCTTGAGAAACTCTCATGTGAAACCTTGCACTTAAGGATATGCTCAACTGGGGTTGGAGGAGGCAGCCACGAAAGCTACAGAGCACTGTGAAATCACCACCCCCTTCTTTGGACAAAACCTGTCAAGCCTCTTTCTCAAGTCCTAGGAGCTAAGGAGAAGGTGAGCACAGGCTGAGGTTGCCTGAGTGCCAGCGCGAGTCTCTCTGCTCATAGGAACCTTGAGAGCATCGCCTGGCCTGGGGCCAAGGTCATGGAGTTGGCTCTGAAGATGCCCCTCATTCAACCCAAGGCACAGTCAGTTTGAGTCAGGTGCTTTTACTAACCATTCTGGACTGAAGGACACTTAAGTATGGAGAGAGGACCTCACCTGCCCAATGTCATGTAGTTGATAAGTGAAGGCGCCAAGGTTTGAACCTGGACAGCCAGTCGAGAGCTTTGCCATTTAGCCCACACACTAAGCTACCAGCCAACAGGGATGGGAATTCTGGTTTAGGGACAGGTGACCATTCTACCCCCAGCAAGAGGGGGTGTGTCTGGCCTAAAGCCACACTCCTCCAATTTTCATGTGCACACAAATTGCCCAAGGCAGCCTTCTTAAAATCCACATTCTGAATCAGAAGATCTGGGGTTGAAACTGAGATCTATATTTCCACCTGTTTCCAGGTGATGCTGATGCTGCTGGGCTTTGTAGCAAAGATTCAGAAGAAGGAATTCCAGAGAGTAGCCTGGCAACGAGACCATGGCTAGGTCACACTTCCTCGTCAAGACTCAACATCCTCCTCCAACGTGGACACAATCCCACCTGTCACACCCGTCACCTAGGAAGGAGGTGCTGATCTAACCCCGGGGTGTGTGTGTGTGTGTGTGTGTGTGTGTGTGAAAGCACAGGATAAACCAGAAAACTCAAAAGCAAGGGGGCAGGCGTTTGCTTGCCCACTGGTCTGTTTCCCTCTAGGACCCAGAGCTTCAAGGGGTCCCCAGAACAGTGCCTGGTGCATAGTGGGTGAGAAGTTAAGTGTTCAAAGTACCAAGCACTTTAAATGCCATGTCATTGCATCTTCACAATGATCTCTGACTCCCATTTCACAGATAAGCCAACTAAGACATCACACATCCAAACCACCCCAGCAGTGAATGCCGGAGCGTGGATTTTAAACAAACACTGTCTGGTTCCAAAGCCAGTGCTGCTTTTACCCTCCACTCCTCTCTCTCCTCCCAAGCACAAAGGGATGAACAAGAGAGGTATGAATGAATCTAGAGCCAACTGACTTCTTTCCTCTGCCTCCCCAGCGGTCATAATTAACACTCACAGAAAGGGCAGCAGGACCCCCGACTCAGGAAGGGTTGGGCATGGCTCCAGAACCTTCTTTGAGCGAGGCAGGCTTCAGGCATCAGGGCCAACACGAGTACCTTACCTGGGGCCACAGGGATGAGGCACGCACAGTGGCTCCCTTTCCCAAGTCCTTCTGCTGGTGGGACCCAGCTCATCTGGACACTGACAACCCAAGCTGGCCATGGTGGGGGACCCAAGGTCTGCTGAACACACAAAGAAATCCTCTGTAAAAGGTGCCGCTGAGCCTGCCTGGTGGGGACCTCCAGCTTCTGCAACAACGGAGCGGGCAGCACAGGACACCCTGACCCCAGCAAGGACCTCACCCCCCAGGACTGCTTTCCTGTCCCTAAGAGGCACCAGGAAGCACCAGCACAGCCACAGAATAAGAAAGGTCAAGGGGCTGGCGCATCTCATGAGCCCGGCAGGCCCAGATGCAGCTGGCACGCCCTTGTGTAAGCCTCCTCACAAATGGGTCGGGGAGCCCGAGCCTTCGAGGCAGCCATCTGGGTGCCCCCAAGGCTGCAGTTCCCTGCAGAGACAGGGGACATCTTCACTTATAACCCAGTGTCCCCCTCGGAGGAGTCAGCTTTCAGAGGCCAGTGGGGTATATGCAAGCCCTTCTCTGTACCTGTTCCCCGCGGCTATTCTGTGGGTTCAGCTGGCTGCCCCTTACCCTATAAAATACAGGGACCAAAATTCAGTTCTCATCAACACCTAGTGCTTTCTCTGCCACATCAAGTCTTCAGTAAATGCTGGGCTGTGACTTATAACAATAGTATAAAGGGTCTGATTCAGGTGGAACATTAAGCCTGGGGCAATTACCCCCATGTTCCTATTGAAAAAAAAAAAAAAACAGTGAAATGGGGGCTTCTTTACAAAGGGTTAGTCAGAATTCTGGTGGTGAAGTTATTATTCATTGATTCATTCAGTATTTACTGAGCATCTACTATGTGCCAAGCACTGTGTAGGGATTCAGCAATGAACAAACAGCACAAATCTCTACTTTCATGGGGCTTACATTCTAGTAAAAGAGACAAAGATATAATATACTATCAGGCAGCAATAAACACTCTGAAAAAAATAATACAGAGGGTTAGGGAGTGAAGAGTGTTAGGGAATACTATTGAAGATTAGATGGCATGAAAAGGCATTCTAAGCAGAAGGAACAGAAAATGCAAAGGCTCTGGGGTGGGAATATGCTTGGAGGCAGGACAGCAGCAACTAGGGATGAAGAGTTGAGAAAGGAGGCTGAAGCCAGCAGGTGTGGGCTGGATCTCATAGGTCATGATAATTACTCTGGATTTTATAAACTTCATGCAAAGTCATTTGGAGGTTCCAAGTCCATCAGGAACCTGACTTACCTGGTTTGGAGGCCAGACTAACTGATCCCTAGCATGGAGCGCCAAAGACACATAAAAGAAACCCTAAGTCACAGGAAACAACTTGTTTGAGCATACTACTGTCTGCTCACACTGTCATAATGAAATGCCACGGACGAGGAGGCTACAATTTCTTTTCTCAAAGTTCTGGAGTCTGGGAAGCCCAAGACCAAGGTTCTGACCAATTACGTTTCTAGGGAGGGCTGTCCTCCTGACTCACAGATGGCCTCCTCTCCCTGTCCCATGTGGCCTTTCCCCTGAGTTAGCATGCATGGGAGGAAGCAGACTCTTTGGTGTCTCTTCTCATAGGACACAGATGCTACTGACGACCCTCTGACCTCATTTAACTTTACCTAAAGGCCCTATTTCCAAATACACTCACCTTGGGGTTTGGGAATCAACATATGAATTTGTAGGGAACACAATTCAGACCACAGCAACCATCCCCTTGTAGAATTAGACAAAAACAAAATTCCTTCCTGCTCCTGCCTGGTTAACTTCAGAGGGACTAATGGAGAAAAATCAAAGGAAAGGCCAGTCTGGCAGAGAAGAGACTCAGGAAGCAGATATTAGCCATGTCTCTTAGGGATAATGTTCTACACCCAGGGGTGATTCTATTTCAGAAGTGTTGGGGTGGCACACTAGGAAAGAGGTTTGTTTTGTTTTTTTTTTGTTTTTTTGTTTTTTTGTTTTTTTTGGTACTGAGGATTGAATTCAGGGACACTCAACCACTGAGCCACATCCCCAGCCCTATTTTGTATTTTATTTAGAGACAGGGTCTCACTGAGTTGCTTAGCACCTTGGTTTTACTGAGGCTGGCTTTGAACTTGCAATCCTCCTGCCTCAGCCTCCTGAGCTGCTGGGATTACAGGCATGCACCACCGTGCCCAGCCCAGGAAAGAACATTTTACAAAAGCAACTTTGAAAGGCTGATGGGCTGTGGACAATTGTAGCGCTTCCTGGGCCACACTAGAAAGTAACACCAAAAATAAAGTTAATTCCAAGTCACCAGAGATAGATTATAAAGCAAATACAAGACTATTTTCTTTGCTCCTCACACTTTCACCAAAAGAAGTCATTAACCTAACCACCAAGTGAGTCCCTTCTGACACTGGTCTTTCTAGATTATGTGGCTTTTGTGTCCAGGACAGTCCAGAAACCCTGGTGACAACCATGTCTTTAAGGATCACAGCTGGCCCTTGGCACCTGAACTGCTATGCACATTTTGTGTTCTGTGATCCACAGGCCACAAGTAGGCCAGGAATATGTACGTGAGCCAAAGACAATGACCTTCAGGAAAGACATCAAGGACTGACTCCAGTGGCCTCAGTCTGGGACTGGCCTGACCCCTCTCCCCTGCAGACAGGCCCTGTGGGGGACTCTGGTGTGAGCTAGAAGTACGAGACCTAGAGAGTAAGGAGCCAGGCAGCAAGGCTGAGCACAAGACAGCAGGGAACATATCTGTGCCAGAACCATGGAGACATGGCCAGCGTGCAGAGAAGCCTGGTCCTCACTGCTGCTAAGGCGGGTGGGAAGATGAACGGCAGCTGCTAGAATGGTCACAGAACTTTCTCACCTCCAGATCCATCTCCTACACTAATCCCATCCACAAGGAAAGCTGAACACGATCTTGGCTCCCTACAGGAAGAAAGAGCCCAGGACCCAGAGCACGGAAATTGGTGCTGTGGATTCCCACCCCGCCCCATGCTTACTGGGTCTCTGCCCAGTAGTTTATTTTATTTTGAGTGTGGGGGTAACTGGGATGGAAGTCAGGGGCACTTAACCCTGAGCCACATCCCCAGCCCTATTTTGTATTTTATTTTGAGACAGGGTCTCACTGAGTTGCTTAGTGCCTCGCTTTTGCTGAGGCTGGCTTTGAACTCGTGATTCTCCTGACTCAGCCTCCCTAGCCGCTGGGATTACAGGCATATGCCACCATGCCTGACCTAATCCTTTATTTATTTTAGAGATGTCCCCAGAAGGAACTTTATAAGAACCAAGAAGAATGTGGCCCATCCCCTGGACTTAGCTGTGCTAGAGTCTAACTGGCAGACCTAGGTGGCATCTGCTTTCTTTTTTTTTGTTCCCCCCTTGCCATCCTGCCTGTATTAGTCAGATTCTCTAGGGGAACAGAATCAACAGGAAGTATAATTATAAAAAGGGGACTTACAAGGCTGGCTCATGCGACCAGAAGCTGTATAGTTCACGATGGCTGTCTGTAGGCCAGAAAGCTGGGAGACCCAGTAGATGCCCAGTCCAAGAGGGATCAATGGTGCTACTCTAGTGGGAGACCTAAGTCTTGTGCAGAATCATTAGCAGAGTCCCCTTTGGAAGAGTGAAAAAGGGAGAGTCCCATATCCTCGGATGATTGAAGCAGCAATCAAGAACCTGTTCAAGAAGAATCAAGCTTGCACCTGCTTTTGCTTCTTTGTTCTTCCAACTTTTATTCCATCCAAGCCATCATCCTATTGGTCGGTACTGCCCACACTTAGGGAGGGTCTCCATTTCAGTTGGCTATCCCACATGCCAATCATTCCTACACACATCCCCATCGACACACCCATAATCCTATCAATAGCGGCATCTCTTAATCCAATCAAGCTGACAATTCAAAATGACCATTACACCACCTATATCTAAACCTCCAGTGAATCCATTTTAGGGATACTTTCAAAGTATCCCTAAATCTCACAACTCTTTATCTCACTGCTGAAAACCTAGTCACGCTACCACCCTCTTGCATAGACTACTGCAGTAGCACAGCACCATCTCCTGTTTCCACTCCTGCCCCTCTAAAATCCAGCCCCCACACAGCAAATCGTGTCCCTACTTAGAACCCTCCAGGGGCTGCCCAATACCAACTCCTTACCAAAGACTGCAAGTACCTAGAGGAGCTGGCCCTCGCCCATTCTCTTCAGCTTCATCTCCTAGCCCTCCAACACCTCCCTCCCCATAGCCTTCATCTTGCTCCTCAAACACAGCACCTGTGTCTCTGTTTCAGGACTCTTGCACCTGCTCTTCCTACCACTTGGAATATTCCTCTCCATGTGTTCACACAGCTGTCTCCTATCATTCAGGTCTTCCTCAAGTGCCACCTCCTCAGAGAAGCCCTCCCTGACTATTCCTGCAAAAGCAGCCCCTCAGCCGCTCTGTTCATCTTCATAGCACCTGGCAGCACCTGGTATTGCTCTAGTCACTTAATTGTTCCCTGTTTACGTCTATCTCCCCTTCTAAAAACACAAGACTCGCAGGCAGGCACACTGGATTTCTTACCCTCAATTCCCTAGCCCTAGAATAGCACATGGTACTCAGTAGGTACTCCAATGAGTGCTGCCTTCCCAAATGACCAGTATTTACCTTGCATTCCAGACCTCTGGGGATTCTGGCCATCCCTGTCTCTTCTACTGCCATCTACCTTAGTGGCACTCTCAGCCAGAAGACCCCTCTCTGCCCTGCCTACATGTGTCCAGTACAGACAATGTTCAAGCTTCCTTTCCAAAGCTTGGAGAGAATGGAGACTCTGCACCTCTGATGCAGATGGCCCCATGAACCCCTTGCTTTCTTCCTTTCCTACATTTTTCTTTCCAGAGCTTATATATATATATTTTTTTTTTTAAATTCAACTTTTTGAGGTACTGTAGGTTCACATAGAATTGTAAAAAATAATGCAGAGAGATCCCACACACCCTTCCCCCAGTTCCCCCCAACGATAACATCCTACAAAACCAGAGTCTATCACAGTGTCTTAACCCACCATGCCACAGACACTGGCCAGACACAAAGCACTGCCACCACAGGATCCTTCCCGCTGCCCTGTGGAGCCACAGCTTCTTGCCCCTCTACCCTCATGACCACAGGACTGTGCTCTTTTTCTATAACTTTGTCATTTCACTCCTTGCTTTCAGACCCCACAGCACTGCTGTCAGAGTGTCTGGTTAGTGGCTGTGCACTGTCATTGGCTTCAGGGCTGGCCTCCCCTTCCCTCCTGAGCCACATGTCTCCTCTTTTGCTTTTAAATGGCACCCTGATTTTTAGGACCCTCTCTTTTATTCATGATGGGCATTTCATATTTATCACTGTCCTAGGGAGCAAAAAGCACAGGCTTTGAATCCTCTCCACTTCCCTGAGCCTCTGTTTCCCAAATCAGGACCAATAATACCACCCTCTGCCAGGTGTGGTGGTGCACGCCTGTAATTCCAGCGGCTTGGAGGCTGAGACAGGAGGATGGCGAGTTCAAAGCCAGCCTCAGCAAAAGTGAGGGGCTAAGCAACTCAGTGAGACCCTGTCCCTAAATAAAATATAAAATAGGGCTGGGGATGTGGCTCAGTGGTCGAGTGCCCCTGAGTTCAATCCCCATTACCAAACAACAACAACGGCAACAACAAAAATCACCCTCGCTGAGCCATGGAGATTAAATGACACAATGAAGGACTCTACTCTGCCTGATACCTACCATGGTAGCTGGGAAGAGTAACCATGCATAATTTAGGAACCACCTGCAAATCTTAGCCCGTCCACGAAACAAAAACAGTAGCTAAACAAAACAGCGTTCCTGATGGGATTAAAGCCAGAAGTGGCATCTGATCCTACTGCAGAAAGCCCACAGTGTTTTCACAGAAGTTGGCAATTAGACCAAGTTATCTTCTCTCTAAAAAGGTGTCAAGGATCCGAGGGGGCCCTAGGCAATGGATTCTTAGAAATCTGATAACAATATTCATCAAACTGCTTGCTGTGTGGCCTTGTCCAATTTCTCCACCTCTCTGGACCTCCATTTCTTGATGTCCCACAGGGGTGCCAGGCTCAACACGTGGTTTCCTCACCTGTGCTTAGGGGCCACAGAGGAGATTAAGTGGAGCTCCATGATAGCCTCTGGCCTCCTACCTTACCCCCTCACCCTCTGTTATTGGTATCAAAAGTACAAACCACTGCTCCTCTGAAGGGAGGCTCTGGTGGTTTAAGAACTTTTAGGGCTGTCCTGTGACTGCTGAGGCTCCTTCTGGCTCTGAAGGCCTGTGTGGTCCTGAGTGCTTGGCTCTGAGTCTCTCCTGTGCCAAACCTGGGCAGGGTGCTCTGCAGCAGAAACTGCTCTCAGCTTTAGCACCACATCCTCCAGGAAGCCTTCTCTGACCCTGGAGGTGAAGGCAAGGCACCACGAGCACTCCCGTGGCACCTCCTTCCTACCGTCCCCACAGAAGGATTCTGGAGAAGGGACTAATGAATGGCGGCACCCAGAGCACAAGGTCTGGAAGGCCCCGCTGAGAATTCCCCTGAGCGAGGTCTGACTCAGCGCCGAGGGACAGCGCTGCCTAGGTCACGAGGACCCCCAGCAAAGCACAGATGGCTGACTGTGGCTCAGAGATTCCCTTCTCTTAGTCCAGGGAAAGGCCACCTCTTTCTAGCTCAGCTTCATAAACAGTTGGTGGCCACCTGGACGGAAATGGCCCTGCCTGGACTTCTCAGACATTTATACCCCCCCTCCTATTCTACCCTCAGGAGGGTCTAGGGCTGCCCTCTGCTACGGTGGCCACCAGTCACGGGACTGTTTAATTTAAATTAGACAGAAATTAAAATTCAGCTCCTCAGTTGTGCTGGCCACATTCCCAATGGCCTAGCTCCAGAACCTTCCACCACCATGGAACATGCCCCCGGACAGAGCCACGTAGACAGTGCTGCCTTGCACTCTCTACCTCCACCTGTAAGTCAGGCTGGTATGGTCCCCACTGCTTTTTCACTTGTTCCTAAAAGGCTTAGACTGGATTGGAGGGTGCCCTCGATATTCAGGTCCGCCCAGAACCTCAGAACATGCCTGTGTTTGGAAATAGGATCTTCACAGATATGATTAATTACGATGAAGTTGTAGGGTGGGCCACAAATCCAGTATGACCAGTGTCCCTGTAAGACGACAAGACACTCATGCAGATGCACAGAGGGAGAGGGCCGTGTGACCAAAGAGGCAAAGATGAAGCAATGTACCTATAGGATAAGGACCAGTAAGGACAGCTGGCAGCTACCAGAAGCCAATAAGTCCTGGGAGGATCTCCTCTAGAGCCTGCGGAGGGAGCAAGCCTCCACCAACACCCAATTTCTGGCTTCTGGCACTTGACAGAATAATTTTCTCTTGTTTGAAAGCACTCTGTGATGTTTGTTAGAGCAGCACTAGGAAACGAATACAGGGCCCCATCTTGAGCCCCCCCCCCACCCCCCACATTCTCAAAGCCATTCCAGACCTTCAGCTTCTTAAGATATCAACCTCAGAGTCCATCCAATCCCTGGCTGTACCAGTCCTTGAATGGGACACCTGGCACTGGAGGGGGGGCCAGGCACTCCGGGTTGGCAGGGCTGCCCAGGAAAGAGCCAGGAGGTCAAGGAGAGCCTGTGGATCCCACAACTTTCTCTCCTTTCAGTGCTCAAATCCTGTCAGAAGTTTCCCAGAAAACACCCAGCCCCAGGCCATCCAGTCAGCGGTTACCCAGCGAGCCAGATCGCTTACTTTATTAACTTGCTAAATCAAAGGGCTGTTGAAGTCTCTGTCCGGTAATAAAACGCAGGAAGGAGCTGAATCACCCACCTATTAGCGGTGGTGTTGGCGCAGTTAATAGATGTGGACAACAAAGCCGGCCCGACCTTGCTACCTACAAACCCACTGCTTCCTCTGCCCGGCCCGGTGCCCGTGCCGCTCTGGGTCCCCACACACCTGCCTTCCCAGGAAGGCCAGTCACAACCTGGTGGTGGTGCTTTGATCTCAAAAGTGCACCCAGAATCCTTCCGTGGAGCACGTTCCCGTCTGACTCCTGCAGGACCTCACCCCCCGCCCCGAACAAAGAAATCAAGCATCCAGAAATCAAGGGTTTATTGAATCAGTTCTTGAAGGAGGCAGCCAGCAGCGAGGTTTTACAATGCACTGTAAACAGAGGCAGAGCCCCAGAGCCAAATGCTGCGCGGCACGGACCAGCCCAGCCCTGCACCAGTGTCACCTTCTGGCCACAGAGAGCCAGGAGAGCCCCATTTACCATCTGTGCCCCACTTTCTTGCCATTCCTCAGCACTTTCTCCTGTTGTTCTGACATGGAAAAGAGGACAGGCTGTGTGCTGTTCTTCCTAAAACTGGTGACAAGACAGGCCTAAAACTACTATCTCCCTTCCTGTCACCTACCAGCAACATGAACAAGTTATCTAACGCTGAGCCTCAGTCCTCAGGTGCAAGTGAGGTACTAGGTACTAGTGCCACAGGTACTAGGGCGTCTAGGACTTAGTAAGGTCAGTTTCAAAGTGCCTATAAGAGTTAAGCACATTATAACTCCTCCATTAATGTCACTCGTGAATAATTATCATGAATCATGCACCTAACATTCAGTTAGCACTCAATAAATAAAACATGCTGTTATGACTTCTAAAGTAATGTAGAATGAAACCCAGCTCCCAATGCCACAAAAACTCATCATTAAAAGGTCAGTATAGCTGAGTGTGGTGGTGCATGCGTATACTTTCAGCTACTCAAGAGGCTGAGGCAGAAGGATTGCTGAGTTCGAGGCCAGCCTGGGAAACTTAGTGAGACCCTCAGAAACTTAAGTGAGATTCTGTCTCAAAATAAAAAATAAAAAGGGCTGGGGATGTAATTCAGTGACAGACTATCCCTGGGTTCAATCCCTAATAGTGCCAAAAAGAAAAAGTGGGGATCATTATAATAGATGAAATCTATAACCATCCTAGTTACATCCCTCAGGAGACTCTAGACTTATCCAGAAAAGACTAAGTCCAAATCCCCCACTACTGTTAAAAGCTACCCACGACCTACAGAGTCATGCAGAGCCAGGTTTGGCCATTCATTCCCTGCTGTTGGATTACTGGCCCCTCTTAAAGCCTACTTGATTGGTGACTGCAGTAGCACTGGACTCTTCCCCGGGAAGCTTGCTCCACTCTGCTGCATTACTCTGCCCTCATTTGCAGGCAGCCTCTGGGGCTTCATGCACGTCTGTCAGGAAGTCTTGGTGGGAAGAGCTCCACGTGCTCCTGCAGCAACATAATCCAGCCTCCCAAATTCCAGATTCACTGAGAATCTTGAAGAAGGAGCCCAGCATGAATCCACTCTCTTTCCCAAGAGAAATGAAAGCAAGAAGAAAGAAAGAATTCTTTCTTTTCCTGACCTGATTTGGTGAAATTCTTTTTCATTTGGTTCTGAGGTCTGCCACAATCAGGAGGCCATGTTAGCCCACCCTTCTTATAGGAGCATCAGGAAGGCATTAAGACCAGCAGACTTTTCATCTATGGTTAGATCTGTGACTAAGATCTGTCCACCTGGCACTGACCTGGTGTGACCTCAGATCTAATTGCTATAGCTTGCAAGAATGGGTGTGGGAAAGGGGTTTTATTTCACGTTAAGGCTTTTTTTTTTTTTTTAAATACTTAAAAAGCAATTCACCCTGGAAATTGTTGCTATGAGGACAGGAAAGCAGGACACAGGCTCCACTCCCCCCCCACAAAGCACCTCCACTTCCTCCCTGAGCAAAGATCTGATGAAACGCCGAGAGTGGGCCACCACAGTACACAGCTAGTCCCCAAATCTCACGGCATATGTGCTTTTCCAGATGACTGCATGGATACGCTCCATAACACATTGTTAAAGTGATAATTAGCGATAGACTTGTTATGAATATTCCAAATAAAATTTCCCTCCACAACAGTTGATGGAGACAAAGGGCACTGCGCAAAATGGAAGAAGTAATAGAGGGATTTTCATGTCTATAGAAAGAAAAGGCATTGGGCAAATGGCATAAAGGAGAGTTTATTTCAACAAATTAAATGTCTCAGGATCCCTCGCCAGCGGAAGGTGCGTGGCATGTAAATTTCCCCCACAAGGCTGAGGGAGCACAATGTCCCCTCAACTCCAACAGGGGAAGAGAGAAGCCCAATTTCAGAAGCCAGTCTTCTGTGGCCCTGTTTAACAGCAGCAAAGAATGCCACAGATGGGTAGCCTGGGGCAGTGGGGGGGGGGGACAATAAAATGAGGAAATGCTGAGGAGTAAGCAAGAGTCACTATAACCAAGGTGACTCAGCTTTGAGAGAGAAAGAGGCAAGGCTTCTATTCATGCTGAATTCTCCTCCTGAATGAAATTTTCCAAGGCCCTGCTCTGCCCCCACAACCTTTTACACACATCTCAAGTTTTAAATTCACAGTGATTTTTCTCCACATGGAACAAGGGTAATGCCAATGCCACGCTCCCTCTCCCCCACATGGCCGAATGCACCGGGCAGATGAGGAATCTGGCGTCCAAACTGAAGACAGCAAAGGCGGGGTGCAGGAGTGGGGGACCTCTGTGGCCAGAGGAACAAAAGAAGGAGCCCCAGCCCCATCACAGCCACCTCCTCTGCAGATGGAGAATGAGCTCAGCCAAGGGGTAAAGAGAAAACCAAGCTTTTCAGGGTGGAAAGGGGACAGACACTAAAAGCAACGAGGAGAAAGGAATGGGATGAATAGGGTACCCATGTCTCCTCTGCTCACACAGAGGATTCTGGGCTTACTCAGATGGAAGACTCTATTGTTGGGATGAAGCTGAGCTCGTTGAGTCCAAGAGGAAAAACCAGGTGGCAGCACATGCCACACACAGTCCTCTGCTCGCAGAAGCCCCTCTGCCTTCCCTAGCACTGCCAGCTGCCACCCATGCCACCTCCTACCTTAACTCTTCACCTGGTCACAGAGCTTGATGCTCACAGTGTTGGAGGAAGCCCTGAAGCCATCTAAGTACACCCCCTTCACTTTCTAAGTGAAGAAACTGAGGACCAGAGAGGCTGAGTAGAAAACAGGCCACAGGAGAGGTTTAGAATCCAGGACCCCCAAGACTCAATCTTGTCCACCTACTATAATAACGCTGCCCTCTTCTTTCTTGTGCAGATCAAGTGAATATCCGAAGCAGAGAATTACCTTAGAGTAAAAGCAAGCATCAGGATCAAAATTTAAAGAAAGGAAAGCAAACATCAAGGATCAAGTAATCTTAGCACTATGAACAGAACACACCAGCGTGACCTGGGCTGCAGAGGCTAGCCGTGATGCAGGGTCACCAGGAGCAGCCTGGAGATGCAGGAAGGGGCTGCTGGGAACATCTGGGGCTTAAATTTCTGCCACAGGGCCTTCTTCCCTTCAGGGGTGCTCTTCCTCTGGACATCCGCAGGGCTCACCCCATCACCCCCTTCAAGTTTATGCTCATGTTCCTCCTTCTCAACAAAGCCTTCCCCAATTTATCACTTTAAAAATTGCTCTTCCTCCCCATCTCCTGCACCATACTTCATTTTATTCCATAGCACTTATCCAATTCTAATAGACTCTACAATTTACTTATCAATTATGTTTATTGTCTACCACCTTCTATTTTTAAATACTCCCCGTAAGGACAGAGGTTGAATCACTCCTGTATCACCTGAGTGCAGGATGGTATCTGAAACATGATAGGTGCTCCCTAAATACTAGCTGGACAAGTGAAAAAAGATTGCTCTTTCCTTCACCAGCCCCCTCAGCAACAACCACCTACTTCTCTCTCTCTCACACACACACACACACACACACACACACACACACATACTTTTTTCTCTTCTTCTCCAACTGTACTCAGGCCTGCTGTCAGAAATAACAAGGACAGTTTAGAAAAATCTTAGAACACTTGGTAATAATATTGCCAAGCCCCCCATTAAAATTTCATACGGTTTTATATGCACAAAGAACTCTAGAAGGACACACAAGAAATATAGCACTTTGTCTCCAGGGAACTAGATGGACTTTCTAGTCTATGTGCTTTTCGTACTATTTGAATTTTGAACTATGGGAATGTAGTTGACTATCAGACATTTTAATTAAAACTAAAGACAAAACCCAAATATTCCTTAGCTCTTGTCCTCAACATCATCTTACTACCAAATTTTCAAGGAGAAGGTTACTAGAAGCTACTAGTCCTGGGTTAGGACAGTGAGATGGGGTGACGGTTCTCTTTCTCTCTAGTCTCCAAGTTTTCTGAAATGTGACTGCTAACTCTATAATGAAATATCTGAGAAAAGTTTCCATCAGGCAGAAGGATATGAATTAATGCAAATTTTCCTCCATCCATAAAACATGGAGACTCTGTTTCAACTCATGAATCCCTTTACCTTTAATTTTGTTTACTTCCATTTGGATTTTGCATTGAACAGATTTCAGAATAAGTTGTTAAGATGGTCCAGGTTGCTAGAGGTGCAAAGGAAGGACATAGGCAATACCTTCAAGAAGGCCGCATCCAGCGAGGGTGGCCACAGGCAACAGGTCTCCCAGCCTAAAGGACACACTCAAATATGCTACCTGTGATAAGGCGCCAACGGATTATGTGATTTTCATACATCTCCTCTGGGACTTCCAAATGGCTCCTAATTTTCTACCCTGGGGTGTATTTCTGATCTGATGTTTTCCCTCCTAACACACGAGGGGGTACACGAGAGCTATACCTCACTGCCTCCTCCACGCTGTGCCCTCCCTGCAGGTAGAGACCCTGGTGAAATCATCTTTGTCACCTCAGCCTCTACCCTGCCACTTTCAAACAGTGGCTGCTCACTAAAGGGGTAGGAATAAATTCAGGACCATTTCCCAGCACCCAAGAAGGAATTGTAAGGTACATCAAATACCAAGCTCAAGGGGACAACCCGCTCTCTCACTCACGACCTGCTTCACTCAGCCATCATTGGTGGCTGTCCTCCAGTTAGAGGGGAGACAAAGGAAGCCCGAGCTGTCCAAGTGTGGGTGCATAAAGGCATCTAAGAAAGGGTGTGTGCGACCAACCCCTGGCCCTGCCTCTATTGCTTTTGGGTTTTGAGCATTTTCCAGAATTGGGAGTATTTGTAACCTTTGCTGGGGATATACCTTAAGGAAATAACTATAGGAGGATTAAACTAAAAACAAGTTCATTAATGCTTCTTAAAACAGAGAGAGTTGGAAACAAGCGAAACAAAAAACCCGTAGGAAATTAGGTAAATAAATAACAATATATCTATATAATTGAATATGCTTACATTATAATTGCTGCAAAGCTTGTTGCTATAGAGAGCAATTCAAGATAAGACAGTAAATGACAATATGTATCATCAAATATTATAAATGGTATTGTGACATTACAGTTAAATTTAAATATATTAATATATTTTATATATACATATATGTGTATGTGTATATACACATATATATATATACACATACACACAAAATATATATAAAATACTCTATACCCACATGTCTCAATGGTTGTCTTTGAGGTAAATAGGATTGGGGTAGCTTTTTCTTCTATTTTTCTGTATTTCTGATGTTTTTATGCTAAGCATGAGCTGCTCTGAGATAATGAAGAGTAATCAAAATTATGTTTAATGGGAAAAAGAAAAGCACAACTATCCTGGATTAGGACAGGCACAGAAGGCAAGGATAAGAGTCGTGAGAGTAGAACAGGTGATCAGGGCTGGCCTCCTTCATAGTCACCTTCTGTCCATGCTCCACAGACTCTAAGACCCCAAGACCCCACACTTTCTCCCCCACATCCAATCAAAGCACCAGGAGAGGACAGCGTCACCACTGGGCAAGTATCACGTGAAATGGGAAAAAGAGGGGAGAAAAGGCCATCTGGGAGACACACTGACCAGGCCGGGGAGCATCTGTCAGAAATGAACCCCTGGTGGCAAAGGAAATGGGTGTGACATGAACTTGAGCACTTCTGAGAAACAGCAATGTCTAGAGATGCTTCTAGCCTAAGTGACCCAGTTTCAGGTAAGACCCTTGAGTCCAGACTGCCAAGGGAGACACAGGGAACATTCCCTCAGGGGGAAGGTCAACCAGAACTCCCACAGCTGAAACAGGACTAGATGCTCAAAGGTAGATAAAGACGACAGTCCAGGTCCTATGAAGAATGACATCCAGGTATGCTGGGATCCAATGGGATCCAATGTTCTCTTTTCACAATAGCGGTTGGCACAACGTAGTCATTCCTTGGACAATGCTCCCAGGGTTCCTGCGACAGCTTTGGGCTTCATGCTGCTTCTTTGGCTTCTCTGGCCTTTGTTCCAGCTCTTTCAGTTGCAAAATGAGAAAGACCCCACTGTGCTGTCCTCTGTTCAGTTGGTTCCGGGTGGGTTGCTCAGGAACTGATGTAGATGCCCTCAGTCATTGCTGCTATCTGCAAACAGGGAGAGCACTTATCACAATTGGACTCTACTGTTCTCCTGTTCCCATCGTGTCAGAAACGGTTAGGAATGAAATCAGGAGTGTGACTGGGGAGTGGGCAGGAGACAGCAGGAGCCTGAGGAGGACAGAGCACACTAGGTTAAGAGGAGTGGAGGGGTCTATACAATGGCAGGAGGGATGCACCCAGGGATGGAACTTTATCAGAGATGAAAGAATACAGAAAGAGGGCAGAGGCACCAGCAGAGAGGCAAGTCCAGCCTGGGCCAGAACGCTCATATTCTTTGCCATACCCTCATCACCTCCTGTGTGGCCCATCTGACTCCCTGTCTCTGCCTTGTGGCCTAGTAGGGGCCCCAGCCCCACTTCCCAAGCCCCACCTCCTACTGGCCATCCTCTAAGCCCTACCAGAAAAACCAACTTACTTCTACCCTTCTTCTGCCCACGTGCCTGCTGCTCCGGCTCTCCTGAGGCTCCTGGTGCCATGTGAGCCACCCAAGCGCGGTGTCCTCGCCTCTGGTTGGTACTGGTTTTCAGGACCTCCTTTCTCCCCATTCTTCAGGAAGGTGTCAGGATGTTTTGTCCCTCGACTGGACAAGATGCAGCAGGAGTGGGCAACGCAGGGCCAAATCCGAGACACCAGACTGAGAGGGACAGGAGGGGGAAATACGGGGCCGTGCTGGGTGATCTGGATCACCCAGTCGCCTCGTTCTAGTTTATGAGTAGAGGACTAGACGAGGGAAACCAAACTGGACCAGAACTGCAAATTCAGCGTACGGCAGGGTCACCAGGTTGTATTTTATGGGAGATCCGTGAACTTTCATCATCACATCGATCTTCACAACACAGGTGCATACGAGACGTATGCACCCGGGAGAGCTGCATACTTTCAAAATGCATAAAAACTAACCATAATCAACAATCTGTGCTATTTAAGTCTGTCTCCATGGGAGGAACTCAGCAGCACTTTCTTTCGAGCTTCTGAGGTAAGCCACCCCTTGCCAGGGGCTCTCCTCCAAGCAGGTGCCCCTCTGGAGTACCTGCTCCATCAGGGACATGCATCTAAGTGAGTGGGACCTGACACCAAGCAGCTCACCTGGGCCCAACCCCAGCACAGGAGCTTTCCTTCTACATGCCAACCACAGGACTGTGTGCCAAGACAAGGTGGAAAAACATCCTACAAGGGCAACCAGGTGATGTGGCCATGACAGTGACCAGAATGTGTGTACAAATCCACCTCTGAGAGCTCCAAATATTAAATCACGCACTCTATCTGAGTGGTCCTCAGAATTATTAGGCATTAGAATCAACTGGAAGCCTTATTAAAGATTTTTGGTTGTACCCTTAGGATTCCCGATTCAGTAGATCTGGGTGAAGGCGGACAGTCTGCATGTCTATCAAGTTTCTGGGTGCTGTCCAGAGACTGTGCTTTGGGAGCCACTGGTGCACACCCAGAGAGCTCTGTAGTAGTTGTCTGATATGAAAGGAACCACCAAGGACTCACTCTCAGCTGGGTATGTTAAGCTCACCCAAAGTGGAGGCAGAAAAGACTGCCACACAGAAACCATCCAATGCGTTCACTATAAGATTCAGAAGAACCTTAGAGTTTATCTAATTTACCTACTTCACTTAAAAAAAAGTTAATCAAGTCAAATGTACACAGGGTAAGCAGCTTCCTCAAAGAAGCCATGAACACAGAGCACAACCCAAACCAGAAACCCTCTGTTCTCAAAATCAAAATATGAAGGCTGAGAAAACCTCCAGATTTTTGCCATTACTGGAGTCACAAGGGTGAGGAGTTTCTGGGATGGGGAGTTTAGGCTTCTCCTTCCTGTGCTCCACGCCAGAGCACTCACGGCATGCCCACGGTCATTTCTTAGTAAGGCAGTGATGGAAGCAGGTCCTGGCTATCTCCAAGGTCAACTGCGAGTCTGTTTGTGTACCTCGGCCTCAGAATTGATTTTCTCAGAAATCCCATGAGACACGTATAGGGACTGTGGATAACTCCTCCTGCCAGGTACAGTATGGTGGAACCACAGTGACAATGTACGATGACCAACCTCCAGGAAGAACAGTGTTTCCCAACCCTGCACTCTGAGTCCACGTTGGAACTCTGCTCTGTGCTGGTCCCTCTTCCTGGAAAACAAATGGCTGCCCCCAGTTTTCTCACATCAGGCTGCCACCCAAGGGGGAGCTCATACATCTCCTCGAGAGCTCTCCAGAGCTTCCATCCACTGGTCCCCACTCCCTCTTCCTGCAGCTACACTCCTGCCATCAGCCGTCTCCACTGTCTTTATAGCTCCTGGCATTTTGGAGACAGTGTGTTCATCTCTGGCTTGCCTATCGCCACCTGACACTAGATGTGTACTCCAGGGGGCAGGGGCTTTATCTTTCTTGTTCACTGCTATGACAGCACTAGAACAGTGCCAGGCACACAGCACATTCTCTATGCATGTGCGCTGAGTGAACAAATGAATGTGCAGAAGAGAAGCAAAGACACCAGAAGCACCTTCTTCCACTGTGGCTCCCAAGGTTGGAATTCAAGACTTTTCTTCTCATTTCTCTCATTTTCAATAGAAGGAGCTGGACTCCGTGAACCTGAGCAGGACATAGAAGGAGGGAAGTGTGTCCTCAGGCTGGTGCTCTCAATGACAGGAGAGAGAAGACAGAGTTGTGGGATCAGGGTGCTGAATCCCTTCCCTGCTCTGGTGCCTTTCATGTAAAAAGGATCCTGGTGAGGCAGGTCTATCTAGTTGGGGTTCTCTGCCTTAATCTACCCTCCCAAGCTGTAGGGAATAAAGAGATGCTTAAGGTCAAGAGATTTGGGTTCAAACCTTGGCTGTGAGCCTGTGGCTTTTTCTGTAATGGGGACAGTTGATAATACCTAGAACTAGAGCATTTGTGGGGATCAAGGAGGTTAACACATGCAGAACTCCGTAAACAGGGATTATGCCTTCCTACTGAACGTTATTCATAATAAGACCATGCAGGCTTGGGAGGGATCAAAATAGGTGAGATTTCTCAGGGAGTGTGTCTTCACTCAGTCCTGCTCTGCTGCCTCTCTGAGAACTTCCCAGAACCTCTATACAGCAGGCTGCTGCGTGGAAGTCCCAACCTAACAGCAGCATCCCTGGGGTGCTGGCACTGGACACTCAGTGACAGCCTGTAGAAAAGGCCACAGGAAGTAACACAAGCAGAAAGCTCAGGAGAAGACCACCACGGGAAGCCCAGAGGAATTCAGGATACCATCAGTGGAAATGAACCAGGGTAAGTAGGAGAAAACAAGCCCTCCACTTCCAGCCAAAATTCTCTGGATAGATGAGTCCCAGAGACAGGAACTTCAGAGAAGCCAGGTGTCTTCTTATCACTGGGCCTTAAGAGTGAGGCGTAAGGCCCAGAAGGCTCAGCACTCTTTCCTTTGCTCCAAGTTTCCCTTACCAGCCTTGGTGGGCTGCACTGCCAATTTCACCCCAATTTGTTTTTTTGTATTAGAGATTAAACTCAGGGGTGCTTAACCACTGAGCCACATCCCTTTTTTATTTAAAAAAAAAAAAAAAACACTTTTTATTTTTTATTTTGAGACAGGGTCTTGCTAAGTTGCTTAGGGCCTCTCTTAGTTGCTAGGCTGGCCTGCCTCAGCCTCCGGAGCTGCTGGGATACCAGGTGTGTGCCACAGTGCCCAGCTCCCCCTATTTTGCTTAATTGGTGCATTATAATTTTTTAATCTTTTTAAATTGGTGCATTATAATTATGCATAACACTGGGATTCATTATGCCATATTCATGTATGCACATAATTCCCACTGACCATATTTTAATACTCCAGGCACCTTGGCCATACGGTGCCTTTGGGTTACAGATGTCCCCTCCTTGACCCACTCCCAAACACTTGCCACTCTTCCTTAAGTGCTAATAATGACAAGTCTCATGCAAAGAGTGAATGTACCCCTTTCTATAAGAGCTCAGTTCAGTCCAGCAATTGGCTACTGACCCCGGGCAGCTGGGCAGTTTGACGCAGAGCTGTGCTGCTTCTCAGGAGGACACAGTGCGGCAGTCGGTTCCTGCCACCCAGCAGCCCACGCTCCGGCCAAGGGCAGAGAATTTCTCAAAGGCACCACAAACTGCTGTGTGTCGGAGTTCATTGCCAGAAAAGAAACACATGGAGTTGGGACATGCGGGGAACAGAGTGAGGGACTAGATGAGGTCATCCTCAGCCACTGAGCTCTCTCTGGCTCTGAAATGCTGCATTTATTGAGACATGGCTGGATCAGGGTGAGTGCTCTTGTTTCTGGCAATGTTGCTAGGGGGGTACTGGGTGCCTGTGGCTGCTTGAATCAGAGGGCTTCAGGAACCATCCTACATCCAGGGCTTCAGGAAGGGAAGGACTTCAACAAGCAGAAAGGGAATTCCAGGCTGCAGAGAGGGTGTGAGGAAAGGAAGACCAAGGTTGTGCCCAAGACGGGGTGTGGAAGGGACCAGCTGCAGTGTTAGCTCCACAGAATTTGGAGGCACCTGTGAATCTCCAAGGTGAATCTTCCAGAAGCTGCCTGGAGTCTCCACCTGTCATGCCTCAGCAGACAGCTATGGGCAGATGAGGCCAGCTGAGGAGACATCTGTCTATACATGATAATGAAGGCGTGAGCGCACCAAAGGAGAAGGCCCGGGGAACCCATGCTTCCAGGACTGCTGGCCTCCAGGGATGAGGAAAGGTGCCAGAGAGGCAGAGGGAGGGTCAGGAGGCCACAGAGCCTCATTCAGCCCGTCCACTCCCCGGGCTGCACACAGGGCCACCTATCTTCCTTTGAGGGTAGAGACAGACCTGTGACCTGCCTTGTCATTTCTCTCTCACTCTTGCTCTCTCTCGCTCTCTCTCACTCTCTTCTGTGCTGGGCAGACAGGAACAGCCGGGCTCTGTTACTTTACGCAAATCTTGGCAGATGGGATGGGGACGACTTGCAGGACCACCCAGCAGGCACTGGGAAGGGGCGTCCACTCAGGGGCTCGCTGTAGAACCAGGCACAGGTCTGAAGGACCTGGGCCTCTGGCTTCGGGTTGGCAGGGCTGGTGAGAGCATCCCGTGAAGATAAAGAGCCTCATCCCCCCACTGCTCAGACTCACGCGCACCATTCCAGGGGCTCCTCTGTTTGCTCATGCCTCCTGCCCGTGCCAACCCCTCTGTCTCAGGTGCGCCTACCAGGGTGCTCGTGCCATAGTCTCACTGCATTTTCAAAACCTGACTCTTCATGTCAAATTAATCTTTTCTTCCCATGCTCCCGACATTCACCGTCTCACAGCACTTTTCACACGCTGTAATGATCTCTGGTCCTGTTTCCCCACTGGACCATAAAACCCCTCAGCCTGGGGACTGCATGCAGGGCCAGGCAGGTAGCATCCAAAGGTGAAGCAGCTCATTCGTGGGGCAGGGGTGGTGAATGTCTTGGTATTGGACAGTCACAGAGAGTCACAGGCTGTATGATGCCTCTGAGGAGCTGCCCTTATCTAGTGGGGGCAGCTGCCCATGTGGAGATACTACTAAATGGTGCCAAGGCACGTATGCCCAGATTTTCAGGGAGAAACGAGGGATCTGCATTCTCTTGTGAAATCGGTCCATCTTTAAGTGTCAGCAGAAAACTCAAATTTAAGACATATGTTGAGAGCCAAATAAAATGCATCTGTGACCAAATCCAGCTCATATGCCACCATTTGCAGCCTCTACATCGTACCCTTTATTTCTGCACCCCCAATGCCTGGCACATCATAGACACTCAATAAAAGTTTGTTGATTGGAAAGCAAATGAAAGAACAAATGAATGAATAGACAAGAAGGAGCAGATGGGTGGGAGAGGGAAGTGGGACGGATGCCCAAGTGTCAGGATGCCAAGGGGTGGGCTGGGCAAGCTCAAGGTGACCCCGCTGCCAAGCTGTCAGTGTGAACATCAGCGTGGTCTTGCTTGTTGGCTAAGGAGGATAAAAGGCTGCAACCCTGTGAACCCAGTCAGTCACCAGCTTCTCCAAAGGCATTGCAACCGGAAGCTCTTGCTGCAGCCAAAACACAGACGCTGACAATGAGATGGTGTGTGTACACCCCATGCACAAGGTGTGCAGAAGCCGGAGACTCAGCAGGTCTCGGATTCCACACTCCCTCCCAGGCCCACCGTATGCCTCATGTTATAAACACGTTGATGGAGGGAAAGAGGGACAACTTAACCACTTGGGAGGTGCAGAGGAAAGTCAGGAGTCCCATCCCTAGCCAGAAACTCCCTCTCTGAGGCTTCAGGGAGAGCGAGAGCAAGTCTGGCGTGGGACAGCCCCTTGGCCTCCAGGAACACTACTGGGAGGGCGTGGTATATGGACAGCCCATGTGGAACGCCTAGGGTTGCAAAAGCAAAGTTATTTCAGGTTCAACTGAGTTATAATTTATTTTTTCTAACTGATCATTACTGCTGCTGGCTCTATAAATAACCACCTAGGGAGTCTGCTTTTCTGCTCCCAAATCCTCCATAAGCCTGGCCAGGTTCTCTGTGGTTTCTGGCTTGCCAAGCGCACAGCACATTTCTTTTTCTGTGCAGCCCTTCAGGGAATCCTGTAGCACATGCCAAGGAATCTGTTGAGTTCTGCCCAACTCAGTCCTCCCCTTCCTGACCTGATTCTTCTCCTCCCAACCAGCCACCCAACCCTCCTCCTTCCTTCATGAGAGGCCCCACTCCCTGGACACAGGTGGTTCCCAAGCCAAGGTCCTGGCTTCTCTCTGTTTACTCTGCTTCTATCCAAATGCAGCCCTCCATGCTCAGAGACAAGAGTTATTTGTACTACAGAATTCCAACTGTAGCATCATTTGAGGTCAAGCCTGGGAAGAAAAAAAGAGTTGGCTTGATGGTATCATTGGTAAAATATCAAGGATCAGTACAGCCTCTGCAAGGATGGTCGTGGTTTATGTGAAATTGACTTAAATGATTGAAAGAACATATTTAAGTATGACTCAGTTTAGTCGAGTACAAAAAAATTCAAGCACATTCTTGATGGTATTGAGAAAGATGAATGCTTAGGTCCTATTTATTTTAATTTTTATTTATTTATTTTTGGTGCCAGGGATTGAACCCAGGGTCACTTAACCACTGAGCCACATCCCCAGCCCTTTTTATTTTATTTTTTGACAGGGTCTCACTAAGTTGCTTAGGGCCTCAATAAGTTGCTGAGGCTGGCTGTGAACTTGGGATTCTCCTGCCTCAACCCCCTGACTTACTGGGATTACAGGTGTGCACCACTATACCTGGCTGTTGAGGTCCTTTCTAAATGACATGGAGTTTTCTCTTTAAGCAGAGGAACCAGGACAGAGCTGATATTCAGAGAGGCCCACTGTGTACCTATTATTTTGTTTTATCTTCACAACATGATGCCCATGAGGTAGGCATCCTTACACCCATTTTGGAGGTCAGAGACCTGAGGGAAGGGATTCGCTCAAAATCACACAGAAAGGAGGAGCAAGAACGAGACGCAAGACCATGTTGTCCCATCACTTCTCCCTCCGCCTCACTAGCTAGAAGACTGGAGTTGAAGGTTACGGTTAGTTTCAGATTTTTCAGATTAAGTTTGCAGCCCAGAAAACAAGGTCAACTTTGTGGGTGTTTAAGTTCAATAACAGCTCTAATATGAACTTGTTGGAGGTAACCTCTCCAACTAGTTAGGTATAAAATCTTAATCACTCTCTCTTTCACCATTTAGGAGAACATACCAATTGCTTTAATGGTGTAAAAATGAGAACTTATGTTTAGATAGTTTTTAAAACAATAATCACTAATGTTAACAAAATAATGAAAAATGGAAGTTGCAACAGGTATTCACCCCTCCTGGGCAGGTAAGGGAACCCCCGTGTGCTTCCAAAGCACACTGCCCACCCTGTTGGCAGCACCTAGTGCGCCACATTGGAATGGCCTGTTTCCTCATCTGCTTCTCTTAGGCCAGTGAGCCCCAAAGTGGCCATACACGCTAGCAGCAGACATTTGAGCATACCCCCTTATATGTATATTTGTTCACTTATAAATTATATTCATAACCAATTGCTATAGTTGGATCTGGAATGTCCTCCAAAGTCCCATATGTTGAAGCCTTTTTTCCTGGGCCATGCACTTTTGGGAGATGGTAGAATTTTTAGGAGGCGGAACCTACTGAGGGAAATGAGTTCACAGAGGGCATGACCTTGAAGGGGACTCGGGGTCAGTGGTCTCATTCCTTCCTTTCTCTGCTCCACCACATGCTCCCCACTGGAGATGCTGCCTAATCCCAGTCCCACAAGCCACAAAGCCAATTAACTGTGGCCTGAAACCTCTGAAACCATGAGCTAAGATAAACCTTCCCTCCTTATAAGTTTAGGCATTGTACCACAGTGGAAAGCTAACACACCTGCCGGATGGTGGATCAAAAACAGGAAAAAGAAAATAGATTATATGTAAGCATGTATCTGCCTACCTATGCATGGTTCTATCTACTTATCTAGCCTATTTTTTTCCCACCCTGAAATGGATCATCTCACCTACCATGACCTCCAACGTGCATATCCCACTTTGGAGACTACTACTGTAGGCTGCATTTATCCTTTATGATTTTTTCATTTTCCCTGTCCCAATAGCACCTATTCTGCACTGAGTACTGTGCTAGGTGCTAGGGATACTTGGTGAACAAGATGGATAAGGGTCATGTTTTCTAAGGAGAGTACTATCCAGGGGGTGAAACAATGTCAGATAGTGATAATGACCATATTTTAGTCAGCTTCTGACAAGAAAAATGTAGAGGAGGAAAGGTTTGTTTTGGCTTACAGTTTCAGATGTCTTAGTCCACAGACAGCTGACTCCATAGCTCTGGACCTGAGGTGAGGCAGAACATCATGGTAGAAGGGCATGGGAGAGGAAAGCAGCTCAGGACATGGCTACAGGAAGCAAAGAGAGAAAAACAGGGAGAGAGGGAGGAAGGGAGGGAGGGAGAGAAATATCTGCTTACTAGGGACAAAGTAAATATCCTAAAAGCATGCCCTCAGTGACCTACCTCCTAAAGCCATACCCTACTTGTCTACAGTTACCGCCCAATTAATCCATATCAGTGGATTAATCCACTAGTTAAGTTAAACCTCTCATCATCTAATATTTCACCTCTAAACATTCTTGCATTGTCTCATACATGAGCTTTTGGGGGACACCTCATATCTAAACCATGACAGGTCACAAAGCAAGTATAACAAGGTGCTATGACGGAGAGTGATTTCAGGAGTCACGCTGGACCAGGAGCTCAGTGAAGGCCTCTGTGAACTGCATAAGAGAGGCTGTCATACAGAGGCCTCATGGGAGAGTGAGAGTCTGGGCAGAGGGAATGTCATGCACAAAAGTCCTGAGCTGGAAAAGAATGCCAGTGTGACTGAGTACAAGAGAACGGTAGGAGGAAAGATTAGAGAGGGTGGAGCTCAGGCTGTGAGTCTGCTGGGGACGAATCTTGGCCCCACTGCTACTGGCTGGGTGACCTTGGGGATTCACGCCACCTGCTGCCCAGGGCTATTAAAGGAGTTAGGCAAAGGGCCAAAAGAGTCAATACATGAAACATCAACATCAGCTATAGGAGTGCCCAGCACACAGTTGGCATCAAATACATGGAAGCCCCTGGTGTCTGTTTACTTGTTTATCATTGATCTCCCCCGTGGCACAAGCTCACGCAAGCCAGGCCTGGCCAGTTTCCTTTCCTGCTGAACCAGAGTGGCTGGCACCATGCCCAGCCTATAGGAAGAGCTCAGTGAAAATCTGGTGAATGAATAGGTGGGAAAATGGGTAATGGCTATAGAAGATCAGAAATTGAGTACATAGAAAAATAGGGGGGGGTTTTACGGAGTTTTTTTCTAATTACAGGGGTAATATGATGTATATTCTGGAAGTCTTCAATACTTTAAACAAAAATGGGATCATACGCTCCATCCCACTTAGTGCACATTTTCCACTTCAGCTGTCCGTCATGACAGTCTGTGAAACAGAGTGGGGAAGAGGCTGGAAAGACCACCTGGGTCCCATCCTGTCTCTGCCATCAGCCACCTATACCATCTTCCTGAGTTATTCACCTCTCCTGGCTCAGTCACTCTATCTGCAAAATTCCTAAAATAACAGGCCTACCTTATAGCAGTATCATGGGGATGAAGTGAGTTAAATGATACAAAATGCCCAAGAAATGATTAGGTCGAGTTATCACTGACTCAACCAACCCCTATCTTCAGACATTTGGTTGTTCCTCATGTTTTATAATAAACATCATAGATAGGAAGACCCGATGGCTGACCCCTCCTCACACAAACGTAATCATTTTCTTATAAAGCACTAGCTATGCCATCGCCAACCCAAAGGTTATAGGGATTTTTAAAGCTGTTAATGCATATTGCCAAACAGGCCTCCCAAAATAGGCTAGAGCCCTTTTGGACAAATCTTTGACGATTTGTTAGGGAAAAAGAACAACATCTCATTGTTTAAATTTGCCTTTCTTTAATTACCAGGGATGTTAAACAGTTTTTCTCTTGTTTTACTTTTCTTATGAACTGCCTGGTTGTGTTTTCAAAGGAGATCCATTGGCATAATTGGAGGTAGGAGAATTGGTGGCCTCCAAATGAACTGGCCCCCTCCCGCATTGGGAAGGGTCAGGCAGGGCGGGCTGGACATACGTCAGGGAGCAGACATCTCTTTACCTTGTGGGAAATTGAACTAAATGAGCTCTGAGACCCTGGCTTACCCTGGGACTGTTAAGCTCTGACTCAGATCAGCAAAGGTAGGGAGCACCCCTCATGGAAAAGAAGCCATGAGAGCGTCGACAGCTCCGTCATATCAGCAGCCCCCATGGTTTCCCAAGATGGATTCCATCCTAAACCTCACTTGAGTTATGTCAGAAAAAAGAAATCCAGTGCCAGCAGACACAGCTATGCCTCTAGTAGCAGCACATGCCACAGTGGGGAATTTCTTGAACCTCCTCTTTGCTAAGATGGAAACTCTGAGGGTCACAGACCAAATCCTGTCTCAACAAACACCTTCAGAGTCAAAGTCAATGTAGCACAAAGACTTTTAAGGTGGGGTTGGCGGCCTGCTCACCTCCAGCCAGGTTTGTATGGAGTCTCCCTTGCTTTGCATTTGGTTTTGGTACAATACCTTGGCATGTGACCCCCTCACACCCCACAGCTATTTACACAGCTATTTTCTCCAGAGCTGGTCAGAACCCTGCTGGGTCGCGGAGAATGTGCTGTTTGGGGTGAGGAAACATCTGACCCAGGTTGCTTGGTGTCAGCTTTGAGAGAAGAAACTGATCTTGGATTAGAAATGGGTCTGGATGTGTCTAACTCCCTCCTCCTGCAGCAAGAACCTCGCAGTAAGTTCAGAGGACCTTCTTGATTTTCCTAAAGGGGATTTTCCCTGTAAAATCTCCCTCATTTTGACTGTCCCAGTTGGAGTTTCCTGCTGGGCTTGGCCTCCACAAGCATAAGGCCAACTGGAAACAGAATACGCACATCTCTTAAATTACTCATCTAAGCCAGAAGTCACATGTGCAGTGACAGATCCTGGCTAACTTTCCTGTGGGCACACCTTAAGCACACAGAACTGAAAGCCGCAGAGCAGTCAAAGTAGCAGCCAAAATAAAGCAAAAAGAACATCTTTCAGCAGGGACAAGGAATCAGATTGAGGCAGAGCCAGGACTAGATTCCTGGCGACATGAATAAGAACCTCACACTAAGAAGGAGGAGAGAGCCAGGCACGGTGGCACACACCTGTAATCCCAGCACATGGGAGGCTGAGGCAGGAGGATCTTGAGTTCAAAGCCAGCCTCAGCAATGGCAAGGCACTTAGCAACTCAGTGAGACCCTGTCTCTAATAAATTACAAAAAAGGGCTGGGGATATGGCCCAGCGGTCAAGTGCCTCTGAGTTCAATCCCCAATACCGAAAAAAAGAAGTAGTAAGAAGGAGGAGAGGCCTTCCTGCCAGCCCCGCATGCATGCTTCAGACAGGGCTCCGGTGGGGTTGGGAGAGCTGTGCCTCAAGCTCTGCATGTGACCCTGATATGGGCAGATGGGCTAAGGGCCCCAAACAAAGCTCATCTGCCATCTTCAATCTGGGGACCACACAGTAACTGAATCTGAGTCACTTGGTAGCTTGCCTAAGCAGTCCACTTCAGTGTCTCCAAAAGGATTTATGGAGATCTGTGAGCAGACCACACTGGGTCAAGCGCTGGGGTTAATAAAAAAGAAGTGCAAGACCTCGCCGCTCTGCTCCACAGGTGTGTGATGTAACCAAGGTGATGACAGTCACAGAAGTAACTGGCAACACAGTGAACCAGGAGTCAAAAGGGATTCCAGCAGTGAGAGCCATCAGAAACCCAGAAGGACAGCTGGCCTATTCAGGAGAAGTCAAGGTGGCCTTTATGGGGAGAGGGGTTGAGTTTAACCTTGAAGAGTGAGGAAATGCAGGCAGGTGGATAAGAACTGAGCCAGCATCTGGGGAGCAGTGAGAACAGCAGGAGAAGGTCTGGGAGTCCTGCACATGCAGCCTGCCTGTGTCGCTGGCCCTGGAGGAGGGCTTGGGGTAGGGAGGTGGCAAGGAAGAGCAACGGATAGGGCAGGAGGAGGCCAGATTCAGAGGGGTCTGGATCCCACACAGAAGTCTGGACTTGATCCAATAAGCAGTAGAGAGCAGTTGGAGACTTGTGAACAGCAGCTTAACTTAATTAAAGAAAAATCTTTAAGACTTCAGCTTTCCGTGGAGATGCAGACTACACAAGGGGGGATGAGAACACCAGGGAACTTACAAGAGCCAGGCTCTTTCCAAAGAGCCCATTTGGAACAGATGCAGCACCTTGCAGGACCAAGGTGCTGCATCTGTTCCAAAGAAACCGACTTGGAAGATCCTACAAGCAAACATCTATGGGACAAGGGAGAGGTCCTCCAAGGGGGTTAGGATGCCTGAGAGGAGGCAATTCTGAATTTTGAAATTTGGTGACTGTGAAATGAAGGTGACCTCAAACTTAAAAACAAAGGTCAGTGTAGTGGAGGGAAGATGAGTTCAGAGCTGGACAGCCAGAGCCTCTTTGTAAGAACTTAAAAAGGCCAAAACATTAAAAAGAGCAGGCATCAGCTTGAAGCAGGAGGATTTGAATAACGCTTCCTGGTTTTTGTTCAAAGGGAAATTAACAACTCAGTAGAAGTTTTATCAGTGAAACAGCTGTCTGTCCACACAAACAACCAATTAGTGTGAGCTCTCCTTCCTCCCGCCTCCCTTTCTCTCTCTGTGCTCCCAAGAGTCCTTTAGTGTCATGGAGATGGGGACAGGACTACTCAGACATCCAGAATTCCAATGCTTTCTTCTGCTGAAACACTGTTGGACTTAATTATTTTCACACTTAAGCACATCCTTCAATGTGTATGCTCAATGTGTAAGAACTGACTCATTTCTTTTTCCTTTCTCTTCTCCCCGCTAATGTCCTCTCCTCTACCAGCTCTTCCTCCTCCTCTTTCTCCGCCCCCTAAACTACCACCGACCTCCTGGTATGCATCCTCCCCCACCTCATCTCTGCATGCCTCTCAACATTTCTCATCCTCTCCCAGCTCCTGTCCAATTTCTTGAGAAATCCTGAGAGTCCCGGAGATGAACCACGCGTTGAACAGGACAGAGGATCACAGATTTCAACAAAGGCAGGCAGCTTGTTGTAAAAAGAGCCTTGAAGGGCAAATCAGGAGACTTGGGTTTAAGGAGTCAGGCAAGGGAATCAGATAAAGATCCTCGGAGACAAGGAGAGACCAGGGGAGCTCATCATTACTCAGCTTCACTGATGTACAGACAAGTTTTCTCACTCCACAGATTTGGATGGAAGATAAGCAGTGACCCCAAGGACAGCGCTCACAGCCGTGGTTACTACAAATGACAATGGGAGGGAAGGAAGCAATGAATGAGAGAGAAGGAAGGAAGGAGGGAAGAAGGGAGAGGAGGAAAGGGGGAGGAAGAGAGGGAAAAAGCAACAGTGTGAAATGCATGACTTCTCTAGTTCCTGGAAAACAAGGATGAGTTGATTGGATTTCAGAGGCATCCCTCCTCTGCTTGACATTCCCAGACACAGACTCATCTGTGCACGTGTCACTCAGCATCTAGAGCTACCAGCCACCGCCTCCTTGGAAGTTAAGCTGGAGAGCCAGATTTGCTCCTTCTGGGGAGCAAAGAAGACAGTAAAATGATGGCCAAAGTTAGAACAGCTCTGAAGACAGGAGCCAAGGATTTCCCAATCTGTACAGCGTGGAGTCTGCAGTTATCTCTAGTTTCCTAGACAACCCTGCCTGAACCAGGCAGAAATCTGAATCCATCTCAAAGAACAAGCAGGTTCTGGGACAAAAAAAAAAAAAAAAAAAAAAAAAAAAAAAGAAGAAGAAGAAAGAAAGAAAGAAAAGAAAAGAAAAGGCAAGGAGAGGCCATTTCAAGGAAAGGGGACAAGACGAAAAATGAAGGTCTTCCCAAATGGAAACTAAACTCCCATTAGGCTCTGCACTTCCAGAAATTCTGCACTTGTAGACAAGAGAATGATTCTTATTGTGGTTCACCAGTGGCTGTGTGGGTTGCATGGGTGAAGAGTTTGACAAAAGTGGTCTAATGGTATATTGAAGATCTTTGCATTTCACTGTATGTAAATTTACTCCAGCAATTCTAGCTCTACCAATTAATTGGTTGTCTGACCCTAGAATAAGTCACTTAACTTACTGTAGTCCAGGATTCCTCGTCTATAAAATCAAACTAAGAAGCTGACTTCTACATTTTTCATTGACTCTAAAATTTGCCACCGTAAGAGCTGATTGCAGCAGGAAAATAGACAGATAGATTCAGATTAAGAAAGACCACACTCTGTAATAGAAGCTAAGAAGAATTTCTGTATAGAATTAGCCATCTGCAAAAAAACCTGCCCCCAAATCATCCATCCCAGACCCAGATTTGGAAACCAGTGAAGTCCATGCTCTGTATCCAAAAGAAGTGGCTGGCCATCGCTGGCTTGGCACTTTCCCTGCTCTGATTCGGGCCATCCTCCGTGGGCCCTCTGAGCTCTTCCCTTGAGATCTCCCAACAGCCTCAAGATTGTGGCAGGCAGTTGTCTTCCCTTTCTTCCAAACTCTCTGTGGTTTTCAGCACCCTGGTCAGACAGCAGGCCAGAGCAGGGTTCTTCACAGGCAGGAAGAACTTTTCTAGTGAGCATGTGCCACAGGCCAGGAAAGCTGGTTGGTGCAAAGCGTGATGCTCATCTCCCCATCCCACTTCTTACGATTAATGTTTGGGGAACCACGAAAGTAGTGTGCACTATCTTCAGGCTGGTCCCCTACAAGAGAGGTCGGTGCTCCTGTTTGCTCCATAAATAGGTCTCTTGTAGGTGACCCTCAGATAGAAGATCAGATCTACCATAAACAGGTACACTACCTGGCTCACTGTTTCTCTTCTCTTGAGACATGAGGAGAAACTTTGCATATACAGAATGGAGTTGCTGCTTCTGTCAGGATGGAAAGGGACTCACAGCAGCTACCCAGTGACACAGCTGAGGGGTAGCTGGCCTTTGAACAAGCTGAATAAGAAAGACTATCAAAGGAGCATCTGCTCAGATTGCAAATTGCTTTAGCAGCTAAAAAAAAAAAAAAGTGGTGAAGAAGAAGCAACTGACCCTAATTCACGGGGAGTATGGCTGTGCACTGGCTGCCTCTCACGCTCATTTGGCCCAGCTCATTCATCTGCATTTTGATAAGCAGATTCCCTTCACGAGGCTATTTAATCTGAGAGCCCAGAGGAGTCTTGCAGAGATTAGTGTGAGCAATTCTGCTTCCTGCCAGTTTTTGAGACTGAGACAGTCAAAATGACAAAAAGAAAGGGACTCATAAAATACACAAATGATCCCAACATTGAACTTGACCACATGAGGAGATAACCAGCATCTTTTTTTCATTACATATATGGAACTATTTTTTTAAAAAAAACCCACTCTCTCCATCAAAGTTAAAGCCCTTGTTCATATACTCCTAAGTGCCATCTTTTTAGTTAGGATGACAACAGCATCTGGGGCTAAAGAGAGATTAGGGGCAGCAATGGGCTGAAATTACTGGGACAGAGAGGACACCTGGTACAGCAAGGGACACTAAGCTAAATCCACCTGGAAGGCCTCCCCACAAATGCCTTTCCCACCTCTGGTGGCACTGGTAGGGGGGAACTTGGTCTGGACCAGTGAATCCTGAGTCTCACAGAAATGCAGCCACCCCTGTCATCAGTCTCCTCAGAAGATGCTCTGGGGAATTGTCACATCCCAAACTACAGGAGCAAAAAGAAAGACACTGAGCCCTCTGGTCTTGGCATTATCACAGTCTCTTCCAACTGTCTTTAAAGAAGGACACCTCTGGGTGCCAGGTCCCCTCTTAGAAGAAATTTGGGGAAACTGTCCAAATTATACTCTGCAGAAATGAGAATTATTTTAAACCAAAGTAAGAAATGACCAGGGAACTCCGAATGAATTCAGTTTGTGAATTACTAGGTAGAAGTAGAATCATGTTTCATTAGTTTACAGGACCTCACATTTGCCATGTTATGAGAAAAACTCTTAAAAATTAAAAGTGACACCTCTAGGAAGGAGGAGGAGCAGCAACAGCTTCAGTTATGGCCAGTGCCAAGGACAACACCATGAGCCCGTTACATGTGGCTGTAGCATTTGGGGAAAAAATTAAGTACCATGGGGCTTGAGCTCACAAACAGGCCAAAAAGCGTGGACCAGAAAACGAACAAGGCCTTGATGGTAAAAGAAGATCAAAGTCGGAGCCCCTGCGCGCCTTCTTCCTTCTCCTAGTACCACAACACACTGTCCATGATCAAGACAGAGGGATGGATAACTGTCCAACTGAGTCCAGCCTCCCCAAGCAGGTGGATCAAAGAACAGCTCTTGCAGAATCGTCATTACTATTTACACTGGCTGTTCTCAAAGTGGAATGGGACAATAGCTAAATTATGGAATCATCCCAGATGCCTATCGATACATAAATGGATTAAGAAATTGTGGTGGTGTGTGTGTGTGAAATCGAGTTCTACTCATCCATTAAAAAGAACTAAATAAATTATGGCATTTGGCAGTAAATGGATGGAAATGGAAAATAATATCATGCTAAGTGAAGTTAGCCAAACTCAGAAAACTCGAAAGGTTGAATGTTTTCTTCCATATGCCGAAGCTACAGTAAAATTAAAGGAGAGGGGTACAGAAGTATAACATTACATAAAGATCCAATCAAATGCACATTAATAGCAGAGCGAAAGGAAGGAATCGAGCAGAGTAGAAGAAGGTGAAGGGGAAAAGGGAGGAAGGACGGGAGGGAAAGGGGATCATGAACTGAATGGATTTCCATGCATGTGTGAGTTTGCCAGGGTGAACCCAACTACTGTGTATAACCATAAAGCTTTAAAAAGAAAAAAGTGTAGTGGCAGAGTGGGGGTGGCCATGTCTGTAGGGTGGGACCAGGCTCCAGGCCCTCTGCCCAGCCACTGCCCCTCAGAGCCTGGTTCTCCCCTGTAGGAGCCCTAATTAAGGAGATAGCTAAGATTGCAGTTAGCTGTGAAGATGTTCGAGCATTGCCACCTTCCATGATCTCGCGGGACTTGGCCCAGGACATTTGCAGATCGGGTTGGTGCCATTTTGGTGGTGTGGTGGTGGTTGTAGGAGTGTGGATGGTGTTGGAGTTGTTGTTGGAGCCGGAGAGAGAAGCTAGCAGAATAAAGAGCCTGTTTGTTTCCAGTCCGCCTCTGAACTTATTCCCGTGGCGTTGTTGCTCCAAGCGGCAATCGCTTCAGGCAGCAACACTCCCCAGCCACAGGGATGGGGGATCGTAGTGGAAAGCAATGATCACAATCGCTGCAGATCCTCCCTTCTTCAGCCAGAGTTGGAAGCCCAAAAGGCTGGGCAGTGAGTATCAGGCCCAGGCCAGGCAACTGTTGGCCTCTGTATGTAGGGCAGCCTGTGATCTACAGCAGGACAGGTGCCAAGGATTCACAGCAGACTTGGCTACTCCCTGTGGGATTTACTGGATCTGGACCTAGAACCAGTCTGGCTTGCCTGGAGTAGAAAGTCAAGTCGATTCAAAAAGGTAATCCCTGTCCCTCACATTTCTATTCTCCTCCCTGCTACCTTCCCTTCTCCAAACTGTCCTCTCTTGGCTCTCTTTCTCTAACCTTGGTTGGCCACTGGTGTGCTGAGCCTTCCCCCAGGTAACACATCTGGCCCTCCAGGCTCTGCAAGCAGCAGAGCTGGTCTGTCCCCTCAACAAATCACCTGGTGCGGTCAGTGGCGCCAGAGCACAGGCAGCTCCTGGCGAGCTCAGGGCCATTTGCCCATCACTGAAAAAGCTGGATCAAGGCTCTGACATCCCAGCTCACCACACATGTCCCACCTTAGACTTTGTGTCTCAGAGGCACTCAATTTTGGGATATCCATGAAAGGGAAGAGCAAACTGCTGAGTATTTCAGCCACGAGGGACAAAACCGTCTTCCCTGAAGTTTATAAAATACGTCACTCTATCATCCCCAACATCCCCTTCACCACAGGTGTGAAAAGCCAGAGCTGATCTTTCCAATCATTAAATCAATCTTCAAATGGCTACTGAGTGCTTTCTTTCTTGCAGACGGGACACTCTGCAGGAATGCAAGGGAGAGAGTCATTCTGCAAGGACCAGGACAAGCCTACATGACTAGCATTCAAGTACAATCTTCAGGGGAGCAGCATGAGGTAGGGTGGAGGAGGTTGCCTTGTCCTTCTAAGATTCTTTCTCTCAGACCCTCATCTGCCTGTAAGGGACCAGAGAACAAACACTGCAGGCTGGCAGAGTTCCATAGGGTTCCTATTATATATTCTTTGGTTTATTTATTATTTTTGCAGCCTTTTGAAAATAAAAGAAGCCGTCTTGGCTTGAGGGGCTATATAAAAACAGGCCACAGGTGAATTTGACTCTCAGGTAGCCGTAGTTTGCAGACCCTAGCCTACAGGAAGAAGCTGCAGCCTCTTGTGCAGGTCCTCACTCAGCAGCCCGCTCCACCTTCCCTCCCTGCTCTGACACCTCCAGACACCCCCACCTGCCCAAGGAGGCCCCAGCGTGGCTGCAGCTGCACTGGGCCTCAAGACAGCCTCCTCACTGCATGAATCCCACTGAGAAAACATGTTTCTTGTGCAGATTGTGCGTTAAGCATGTCTCCCTCGTGCTTAACCTTGAGAAGCACCAGGACAGGGGACCCCACCTGACCTGACTCAAGCAATCTCATCCACTCACCTCCCACTAAGGGGGCCAGCGGGTAAATGGCTTCTTTCACATATGTCTCCCTTGCAGGCACAAGGCAGGTAAATCAAGGGAATGGCAAATCTTGTCAGTTCTACCTCCAAGCAGAGCCTGGGGCCACTCAGTGCTGTCACCTAGGCCATGCCTCCTCTCCCCTGGACCTCATCAAAAGCTCCCATCTGGACTTCCTGCTTCCACCTCTGCCCTTCCCCTCACCCTTGCCACCCCCACCCTAGCTTCCCACCTCACTCAGAAGAAAAGCCCATGTCTCTGGGCAGTGAAAACAACCTGTCATTATCACGGAGGTCCTTCGTCGGCCCTACTTTTCTTCCTGCAAGATAAGCTCATCAAATAGAGGTTTGGATTCTCTTCAATGTTATAGCCCAAAGAACCGTGCCCCGCATAGAATAGATATTCCCACAAATTCACAAATACTTGAGGAATGCATGAGGACAAGGTACCTTGCTGGTGGGTGAGAGATGGCAGTGTTGCCATGACACTATATCCATTTGCCTTTATGCAAATAAGTGTCTTGCTCTTAAGCTCCCCCAGCAGCCAGGTAGACTAACAAAACAAGAGACATACCCCTGGTGAGATCAGTGTCAGATTTTTTTGTGTCTGTATGCAATCCTGAAGAGCAAGGACAAACTCAGATTGCTTCTGAACTGATCAATGACACGGGGAGAAACAACAAATGACTGCTTTACGTTTTAAAGCACACGGTGGCATGGCCTCTTCTGAGACTGCCACACCGCCTTGACAGGAGTCGGAAAGAAACGAGAAACCATGAACTCAAGCAGCAGGGGCCTGGGTTTCAGACCCCAGCACTGCCATTTATAAGTGTTCTGGTTCTGGACATGGTACCAAGAGCCCCAGACCTCAGCTTTCTTACCAGTTAAACGAGGGTACTAATGAATACTTGCTTTATAAGGTTGTGATGAGGCTTAAAAGAATAAGTTTTTTTAAAAAGGGGCTAAAGCACAATAAGTATGCACAGTAATTGCTCAATAAACAGCAATCCCCCTGCCTCCGCCACCACTGTCTTTTGTGCATGAGGAAGCTGAAGTTCAGAACATCAGATGACCTGCCTGAAGTCAGAGGGCCTGCTCCCTGGCAAAGTTGGGATCCACCCCAGTGGTTCTGTTGGGGTACTTTCCCTCGAGAGCCCGCCTCCCTCCCGCTCACGTTCCACACCCTATTCTCCACTTTGGTCAGTAGAATGGAGCAAGTGCGGGCTCCCCCTCCAACCTGCCTCTTGAGGGTTTGGGAACAGGGCCATTGTGGACTAATGAACGCTCATGCCTTTCAGGGAGTCATCTCACATTGGGAAATGTGAGTGTCCACAATGAAGGGTCCAAAGGCTAAGAGAATTCACCTGTCCTACATGCTAACTGTCCCTGAGCAATGCCAACTGAAGGTGACAGTCACTGAGGCCCAGAGTCTAACGAAGCCATAACCTGAGACCTGATGCCAAGGACACAGCCAAGACTGAGGAAGTCACATGTGTGACATCAAAGTACAAAACCCACCCCAACCAGAATGCTCCCATAGAGGATCGCCCTCTCTGTATACAAGCATTTTGTTTATAGAGCACACGTATTCAACAATCCTGTCAAAAAAGAAAAATTTTGAAAAGCAACAATGAAAAAGGGACACGAGAAAACTCATGAAGGCGGTTTACATCTTTATTACCTTGATTGCGATGACAGTACTGTGGGTGTTCGCATAGGTCCAAACTCACTAAATTGAACACTTCAAGTAAGTGCAGCTTTCTGTGTATCAATTATACTTTAAGAACATTGAAAAAAATTATAGTATAGCAAAAGTGCTTCTTCCATAAGTTTTCATCATGAAGTTGAAAATGTGTTCCTCCTGGAGAAAACAAAAAAATTTGACCCCAGATACTATAAAAATGTGCTTTCCTAAGGAACCAAACTTCTAGGTCACACATTGAGAGGACAATGAAGCAGGCAGCCTAATCACATGGGAATATCAACTTCACACTACTTCAGTGTCTAAAGCAGTTCAAAATGAAGCAGAATGTGTGTGCCTGCAAGAGGAGAAGGCTTTTCTCAGGGTGAGTCTCAAGACAAGGACCTGAGATTATAGACTCCCCAAACGTAGTGTGCCTATGACTCCAAGAATGGAGGTCGCTGCAGTCATGATCACTCCCCTCCCGCCACGCTCACCTGGCTGAGCTCTGCTCATGCCCCAGACCTTAGCCAAAGAAGACTCCCCAGCCTAGCTTGGGTGATTCATTCATGAAACCAGTGATTACTGAGCTCCTTCTATAGGTCAGGTTTCCAGTATTCCTCTCTCATTTCAACTTGATAATTAAATAAAAAATGCACAAAATTCTGATTTATTATCCATCTCCTCGTTAGACTGTTGTCCCATGAGGACAGATGTTGTGTCTGACTTGTTTGTCATCTTATCCCCAACACCTGGAGGCCTGCAACACAGCAGGCATTTTGTAAATGTTGGGTTGGGTGCATGGGTAAATGCACAAATCGGAGCATTCAAAAGTCCTATTCAGTTCTAAAATTCCAAATGCACCCTGCTGTCTTCCTTACCCAGGTATGATTAATGTCACAATATGATTTTAAATTTAATAAACAAAATTAATTAATTAATCAAAGAAAGTAATGAGGAATAAGGCAATAGGTGGAAAGTTCCTCGAGGGACAATCTCATGGTATAGGAATATAGACTAGAACACAGAACCTGTGAGTGTTACCCTTGGTTGACAGAAGCAGTTTAGTGTGGCAGTTGAAGGAAAGGTAGATGAGCTGCTGAGGGTCTTGACTACCCCTGCTTCCATCTAGTGACCTGCTGTGTGACTATGGGCAAACTACTTAATCTCTCTGTTTTTTGTCTTCCAACTCTGTAAGTTGGGAATAATAACAATATCAACTTTAGATGATTTCATTAATAATTAAATGAGTTAGTATACATGAACTACTTAGAACAAAGGCTGGCAAATGTGAAATACTCGCTAAATATTAGCTGTTTTATTTTCTGAAAGAATGAGAACAAGAAAGGTTAAAGCCAAG
This sequence comes from Tamias sibiricus, assembly GCA_025594165.1. Classification (NCBI taxonomy): domain Eukaryota; kingdom Metazoa; phylum Chordata; class Mammalia; order Rodentia; family Sciuridae; genus Tamias; species Tamias sibiricus. The sequence goes on from CM046658.1 coordinate 35,352,289, forward strand.
GAGTTAATAGACTTTCACTAACCACTTGGACCAAATCTCTAAGGTTTCCTGTTACTGAAATTAAGTAGTTCAAAGGCAGACAGATGAATGGCTTCTCTGCCTCCCCTTCCCAGCCTCCCTGGCTTACCTGTGTAGGAGATGATGATTCTTGCCCATCTAAAGTGAAAAGCTGGGCCAAAGACCCCTCAGGCTGTTCCAGGTCTAGAGTCTGGAACTGGTTTCCACATATCCCCCCAGTGGCCAGCACAATGACAAACATGCATTTAAAACTCCAAAAATCCCCAGTGGATTACTTTATAGCAAATACTATTTAAAGCGAAGAAAACTGTGCACATTCCAAAGTGTTCACATCGTATTGTCGTGATATTTGCTACTAACGCAAGAAGAAAGGAAGGCAGTAGCATGAGTTTCATGAAGGATGCAAGACTAGTTGCACATGATTATCTCTGAGCTCTTTAAACACTATATGGACAATGGAAAAGGGGGAGCAGAATTTTCTCACTAAGGAATCAGATAGTGGACATACTCCTCAGAGGCCGGATCAGGCTGGTCTGCTGGAATCGCCAGAGAGTGGAATAATCTCACCATCTACACAAAACGCTGTTCTGGGATCTTTTCATCACATGACAACTAAATCAATACAAATAGTCTTAGCGATGATTTCATCAATGAGTTATCAGGAGGAAACAACTGGAGGAAGGCGAGGAGAAGAAGTTTTTCAAGAAGAAGTTTTTCAAGAAGCTGAAAAACTTCAATTTCTGACGCCACCAAACCTCAGCCAAATGCACTGTCCAAGACTGTCACAAACAAACCCCTTCCTACTGAGAACATTTTAAAGGAAACCTTCCTACTTATCAACTTCTTGTAAAAATCAACTTTATTGAGGTGTAATTTATACACAGTAAAATACCCATGTATCAAATCACAGTTTGACAAACCTAGACATCCATGTAACTGCCACCCCAATCGAGAAATGGAAGTGGCTGTTCCATATGGAAATGTCAATTTCCATAACCCCAGAAAATTCTCTTGTACTCCTTTCCGGTTGATCCCTGCTCTTACCTCTCCTTACCCCACCCCAAGGCAACTGCTGTTCTGATTTCTCCCCTACAGATTAGTTTCACTTATTTTTGGATTTCATATAAATGTAAATATTCAGCCTCTACTCATTTATATCTGGCTTCTTTGGGCGCAATACTTTGAAAACCAACGGATGTTGTTGCATGTGTCTGAAGTTACTTCCTTTTTCTCACTTAGTAGTATTTCACTATCTGGACGTACTTCAAGTGGCTTATCATTCCCCAGTCGATAGCTATTTGGCCTGTTTCCAGTTTAGGACTATTATGAATAGGCTCTTAGGAACATCCATATTCAAGCCTTTGTTCCGCATGTGTGTTCATTTTTCTTGGGTAAATAAAATGCTGGGTCATATGCTCTGTATGTCTAATGTTATAAGAAAAAGCCACATTTTTCTTGAGTAATAGAAATCATTTATTGATTCACTTTTAAAGTACTTATGAGTTTTTGTTTTGTTTTTAAGAGGAAACTCAAGTAGAGAAGAAGACAAACTGCATTTAAAAGCTCATTGAAGCTGCTTTGCTAAATTACTGGCAGGCGCTCCCCAGGCAGGTCCCTTGGGACAGCACTAGCTGGGCACCTCCTCTGGAAAGCAGCCACCTTCCATGGGCCCCTCCTCATCTTCCTTCAGATCCCTCTATCCTGACCTTCCTGTTGCTGGCAGACTTTTCCAGGAGAGCCAAGGCTTGGTGAGCTCAGCTAACCCAAGCTCGGATAACCCAGCACATCCCTTTACAACAGGAGGGTCCTCAGTGAAGGCCAGGGGCAGTCTTAAATGCCATCTCACACAAATATCAGCAAAACTGCAGAACCTGCATGTTTACAAATCGACCACCTACCTACCTTATTTCAGGGGTGTTTGTTGTTCTTTATGCAAGGTAATTTCTGAAGGCACTGACTTGGAATCAAATTGAGATTTTCTGTATTTTTACTTACTTGTGTTTTTCACATGGGCTTTATATTGGTTTCTGAGAGATAACCCACTCTCTTAAAATTCTTCCAGAATTCCCCACCTTCCAGAATTCAGAAAGGAAGAAGAAAGGAGAAAAAGACAAAAACATGTGGGGGGGTACAAGTCCTCAAAGGCAAGGAATCGCAGAACTTTGAGGCCTCAAAAGGAGTTTAGGAGTCAGATGAAAGAGATCACACTATGGGTCCAAGGGAAATGAGGGGCCCTCAGAGGTAAAAGAGCATCTCAGAGCTACTGGCCCAAGCAGCCTCATCCTGGGGTCCTGCAGGACTTCCTTCCCGCCCTCCCTTCCATCCTCCTACACCCATTTTATGGACAGCAGTGTGCTCTGAGTTACTCCATGATGTGTAGAACAGTAGTTCTCAGACTACACCTAAACCTGTGTTACCCCGGTTTCTAAAGCACTAGTTTGCCACAAGTGACTCCATTTTGAGTTTTCAGCTGAGGTAGAATGACTCTACACCTTGTTTGTCGAAGTAAACAACCACCATCTGCCCAGCACAACCGTAACACACAGACTGATAAATAAACTATGCTAATAACAATGAACTTATCAAATTAATCAGAAGCACATGGGTTCATTGGTATATCAAACTCCTCTAAAAAACCACATCTATGCGTGTATTGTATACCCCAGACCCTAAATGAAGCAGCCCCCTTGCCTGAGGCCATGACAGAAGGAACGCTGATCCTGTCTCATGGTCACTTACCATGAACCTTGCCCAAGCAAATTGCCACAGTGATGAGCCTCTGAATCTCTGTCCTTGGGCTTCAGCAGAGCATGGTTTCTCCTGCCCATGACCACCACGCACAACCCACCCCAAGCTGACACCTGAAACTGCCCCCAGTCGGGACCCTGTCCTAGAATAAGTCCCTGGGCTTTGGCAGCTCCACACCCTGAACAAGTTCTTCTGGCTGGTTTGGTTCTTCATAAGGTCCCCGCCACCCCTAGTGACTCTGTCTGCTCTCTGCCTTTGCTCTCAGCTCAGCCTCCTGAACCCCTGGGGCTGCCTTAACCCTTTCTTTGCCTTTCTGTACCATATATTGTACAAAGTATGATGTGTGATTTGAGTGTTATAGATAGTAGAAATTAACATTGGAGTAAAAGAACTGGGTTTGCCTGGCTCATGACTAGCAACCAAGACACTCACAAGTATTCAGTGAACTCCCACTGCTGAGAGTGGCGCAGCCTGAATTTATTGTTATTCAATAAATTCCAACATTGTGGACAGACACAAACATGTTTGGTCTATGTTAATAACAAAGCTCACTCATGACATGCCCCCAACTCTGCTCCAGAAAACACTGTTAGGAGATGATCCAGGAAAGGTCCCAGTGTCAACCCGGCCAGCATGAGCCAGGCCAGCTCAGTGATCTGCCACCCACCTGCACTTAACAATGACTCCTAAACATGGCAGACCTTCCTTGGCCTCAATGAAATCTCTTCCTTGCCTTAAAAGCAACCAGAGAAACTGTATAGTCAATGTGCCTTCCGGTTCCTTTCTCACTGAAGTGGACAGGCCACAGGCGTGCTGGCTACATTTATTTTATTTTATTTTTGTTCGTTGGGTTTTTAAAAGAAGCCAAGAACCCATTTACTTGCTGAGATTTCACTGGGATGTTCCTGTTCCTTTGTTTTAGTTAGCCTTTTCATCGTTATGATCAAAATACCTGGCAAAAACAACTTAGAGGAGGAAATTTTATTCATGCTCATGGTTTCAGAGGTCTCAGTCCATGGTCTGCCTACTCCATTGGTCTGGACCTGAGAAGGGACAGACCATAATGGCAGAGGAAAACTGCTCAGCTCATGGCATCCAGGAAGCAGAGAGAGACAGTGAGGAGCCAGAGATAAAAATAGAATCCCCAAGAGCACAGCGCCAGTGACCTTCCTCTAGCCACACCCCACCTGCCTACAGTTACCACCTAGCACAGCAGTCCTTTCAAATTATTAGTCCATCGAATGAATTAATGCACCGATGAGTTTACAGCTATTGTAATCTAATCATTCCACCTCTGAACGTTGCCACATTGGATAACCCATGAGTTTTTGAGGAGACACCTCTTATCCAAACCATAGCAGTCTGGAAATGAAGCAGCGAGATGGGGTGCTTGCTGATTTCCTTTCATTTGGAGATCTCTGCTCAAGTTAGGCTTGGCTGGCTAGAACATTAACCTGTGAAGAGAGAAGTCTTCTCTTCCAAGGCCTGGTACATCCACTGCCTGGGGCCTCATGATCGGCCTGTGAGGAGGACAACAGGTGCACCCAGCGAGACAGGCTGGAGATGTAGTCGTCCCCAGCAGGGCAGCCCCACCGGACTCCCTGCACTCGCACAAACCCAAACTCATGGTCTCTCTGTCTCAGCGTCTGGTGCATAGGTGAGGAGGGCCAGATTCTAGGAGATGTAGAGAAATTCCACACTGAGGGACACTCACAAGGCACTATCACAGACACAGCTGGAAGGAACTGTGGTGGTCACTGAGTCTGATTTTACAGATGAAAACACAAAGGCCCTGAGGGACTCGGCCAGTCCACAGGGAAAGGAAGACCTCCAACAGTTCTCCCAGCTACTTTCTCTCTCCCAGGTTTCCTCCTCAGAAAAGGGCACCAACTGATAGGTCTCTGTGGGTTTCCCACCGGATCTGCCTTCCACCTTTCTGCCTGATCTCTGCCCAGGCCCACCAGGAAAAACCACAGCAATGGGCAACCTTGGCCTGGTTCATGGTCAGTGGGGCATGGGCAGTAGATCACAGGGAGGGTGAAGGGGAGAGAGGTCAGCAAACTCACGCCCAGCCCTTGCCCTGCGAGGAAGGGAGAGCTCAGCCCTCCCCGAGGTGGCTGCTCCCCTCAAGACAGCCCCGTCCTTCCTGTCCTTCCAGATTCCAGTAACCTCCCCTGTCCTCTGCCTGTCAGGGCTCCACTGCTGTCAGCCCAGCCCTGACCCTAACCTCAGTAGTTCCCTCCCTGCCTGCTTTTGTAGAGGGTACCTCCTAAAGTGGCCTGATTTGTTTCTGAGCCAAGCATGGACTCCACACCCACACCCCTGCGCACACCGCCCCACGTCGCTCCAAGTCCCATCTGCCCCTAGCCTAGCCCCAGCTTCTCTGGCCTCTCTGACTGCAGTAGCCTCCCACTGGACTCCCAGCTTCCCTCTGGCCCCTTTGCCCCTGCTCACCAGCCGCACACAGAGGTATCCATGAATGCAAATCAGACCACACTCTGGCTTAAGATCTCTCCCCAGCTTCTGGGTTTCCTTTGCACCTCCAGAAGAAGTAAGGTCCCCATGAGCCCCAGGCTGCACCAGCCTTGGGCTGGCCTCTGTAGCCTCTCCAGGCCCTGAGCTGCAGGACACCCCAGGAGCCCCAGCCTCCTTCCCCTCCTCTTGCCTCCAGGTTCCTCCCTTTCCCTGAGCATTACATGCTGGTCCCCTAGCCCCCCTGCACCACCCTGCACAGAGAGCCTTCCTTGGCGGTGCACACACCATCCCTACCCATTCTTTGTCTTGGGGCTATGATTGTCTCTTTCCAAGTGCCTGACAAATGTGGCATTATATAATTTTTTGGTTTGCTTTTTAAACGACTGCCTGACCCACTGGAACACAAGTTCCCCATGGCGGGACCTAGGTCTGTCCTTTCCATGGACACTCATTGGGCACTTGAGGCACATATGCCAAGCAAACTGCTGAGGATGTTCCAGGAAAGTGGATAACTCACCTTTCCTGGGAAGGACTGTTCTACAGTCTGACTGTGGCCCTCCTGCTTTTGGGGGAGGGGGAGGTGTTAAGATGGCCCTGTCTTTGATGAAATGATAGTAAGAATAAATGGTAGCTGTCAAAAAATCGTAATGACAACCTTATGACATTCTCCAAAATATTTTTCAGATTTTATGAATCTATGATATCCTCAATTAAGCAAATGTGTTGAGACTCCAAAGTGACAGAGGAGGAGCAGGTTCTTCAGTCAGACCCCCAGGCCTGGGTTCAAGCCCCAGCTCTGCCTGCTTGGTAGTTGTTAAACTCTGAGCAAGTCACTTTACTTCTCTGCCTTGGTTTCCTCATCTGTGAAATAATAATAATAGGACCTGCTTCAAATGACTTTCTTAAGAATTAACTGCATCCATACTTGTAAAGCTCTTAGAACAATGCCTGGCACACAATTCTTGACAAACATTAGTGCTATCATTTATTGTTATTGTTATTATTAAACCCATATCTCACTGGGTTCAGTGGCACATGCCTGTAATCCCGGCAGCTTGGAGGCTGAGGCAGGAGGATCATAAGTAAAAGCCAGACTCAGCAATGGTGAGTCACTAAGCAACTCAGTGAGACCCTATCTCTAAATAAAATACAAAATAGGGCTGGGGATTTGGCTCAGTGGTTGAGTGCCCCTGAGTTCAATCCCTGGTACCCACCCCAAAAAATAAATAAATAAAAATAAACCCACATCTCCTAAATCTCCAACCAGGAACCTTTTCTCTTTAAAATATTATCTCCCAATATTATCTCTTTAAATATTATCTGGACACTTCTAAAGGTCAGGGCAAAACACAGCACTTGGAAAACAATTCCACTCCAGCCAAGCACATTGTCTGGATAGCTAAGTACCAACTCTATAAAAGGTATTTATTTTGGATAGGAATGTTTCTAAAGTATGTCACATCCTCCCTCCTTCTTACCCATTTTGATAAGATGAGCATTACTGTGGAAATGTATGGTGCTGCTTGGCTGCAAAGGCCAACAGGAGACAGTGGGTGGCAGCCCTGCAGACCCTGGAGCCTCCCCTGTGTTCAGTCTCCCCCCAGGCACCAGAGCCCCGTGCACTTGGCCTTTCTTCTCCTCAAAGGGGGAAGGTCACATGCACAGAGAGGTTAGGTGGTCCTGATGAGCCAAGTGAACATACATGTCCAGCTCCTAAAATTCTTTTCTTTCTTTTTGGAAATTCTTTTCTTTCTTTTTTGGCTAGTAACATTCACCCAGGAGAAAGATTTAAGTGAGTTCGCAAGCAGCGTTCTCCCTTCCCCAAGCTCTGTCAAACCCCTTCCCAGAGAGACTCAGGGTAACACATTGGGGAGCAGAGCCTTCACCACATTGCACAGAGGGAATTCCTCCCGGGTGGGGGTTCAAGGGACTGATGGCAAGCCACCCAGGGGCTACTCCTGTGGGCCTCTGCTGGGCCAGGAGGCAAGACAGGCCTTTGAAGCTGTGATATTTCTGAGTTTAGGCTTTGACAAAGACTCCATTCTCCCTCACAGCCTTCCCTGCTCTGATTCAGGCAATTTAAACTCAATTCTATTTCCCTTCAACAGAAGGCTATTTGAAGACGCAAAACCATACTTGTGAATGAACTCTACCATTCTATGTGCACGGTCAATTCCACTGAAATTCATCCTCTATATCAGGAATAGTTCACTCTTCTGGGGCTCAGAAATATTTCCCTATCCCCAACAATATCATGGAAAAAATTTTTAATTTTTTTGACACATAAAACCACAAAAAACCTCATGTATTAATGGGTTCCATGTGATGTTTCAAAACATTTACCATAATCAGGTTAAGCATATTTATCTCTTCAGACATTTATCACTTCTTTATAACAAAAAAACAGTCAAAATCCCTTTTAGCTTTTTGAGATCTACAGTACATAAGTCTTATCTCTAGTCACCCTACTGTGCAATGCCACACTAGACCTTCTTATTCCTATCTAGCTGCAATTTAGTACTCAATGGTTATGGGTCCCATCCCTCTCCTACTGACCCTCCCAGCCTCTGGTGACCACCATTCGACTCTTAATTTCTTTGAGATTAACATTTTTATATTCCTCTCAAATACATGTATATTTTCCCCACATGAGTGAGATCACAGGATACTTGTCTTTCTGGGCCTCACTTATTTCATTTAACATCATGACTGCCACTTTCATTCATGTTGTTGCAAATGATAGAATTTCATTCCTTTTCATGGCTGAAGAGTGTTCCACTGTGTATATGCACCACATTTTCTTTATCTATTCACCAGTTGATAGACACTTAGGTTACTTCCATTTCTTGCCTGGAGTACAGATGTCTCTTCAACATACTGATTTCATTTCCTTTGGATATATACCCAGGAGTGAGATTACTGGTAATTCTATTTTTGATTTTTGAGGAATTTCCATATTATTTTCTATTAATAGCTGCACTAATTTACATTCCCACAACAGTATACAAGGGCTCCCTCTTCTCCACGTCCAGCACTTATTTTCACACAATTTCTTGATAGTTATGAAACTGAGCTAAAATAATGTGTTATATAGTCAATGATTCAGATTAAAGAAGGCCCATAGGAAATATTATTATTAAGTAGATGTTAATAAGGCTAAAAATAAAAGGTAAGAAAATTAATGAGATTCTTCTTATCTTTCTAATGTTATTTATTATCTAGAACCTGTAATCAAAATTAATACATTTTCTGACTATATGCTGGGGGTTGAACCCAGGGCCTTTTGCATGTAAGGCAAGTACTCTACCAACTGGGCTATATCCCCAGTCCCAACAAAATTATTTGATTTCTAAATTTGTCCTGGATTATCTTGAAAAATAAACAGCACTTAGCTGGGTGCAATGGTGCACTCCTGTAATCCAAGCAGCTCAGAAGGCTGAGGCAGAAGGATTGCAAGTTTGAGCCAGCCTTAGTGATTTAGAGAGGCCCTCAACAACCTAATGAGACCCTGTCTCAAAATAAAAACTAAAAAGGGCTGGGGATGAGATCGATGGTCAAGTTCCCCTGGGTTCAATCTCCAGTACCCAAAACAGCAACAACAACAACAACAACAACAACAAAAAACCAGCACTACTGTAGAGAAAGAATGGAAGTATAAAGAAAGAAAGCAAAACTGAATTCAGAAATATTGTTCTTGCATTTGAGATTTAAAGATATATATACACATATAATTTTACAATTCCCACAAAGCCTAATTTCATTTGTAAAATACACCAGGGTATCCTAGCAAGTTTCTGTGGAACCATGCAACTAATAGTGTCTTGAATTAATTACACATCCAGCATTCCACAAATATGAATTAAACACCATGAGTTGACACTGGAGAATTTAGGTCTCTGCCCCCACAGAGCTAGCAATTTGCAAAACTTTGCTCTAAGACACACAAAAACCAAGGCCCTAGCTACCAATTTTAAGGATGTTCTGTTCTGCAGGGGTTCATCTTGATTCTCTCTAAAAGTATATCAGGTTCCTGCTGTGTTTCAATGGAACCAAAACTCCTAAGGCTAGGAAAGAAATAATTTCACAAGAAAAACAGGGCAAGATTATCTCTGAACAATCATTTCATTAGCATAAATCTGAATGTGTGATATCGGTCATTTTTGTCTTGGTTCATAACCACCTCTGTAAGTTGTAGAATATATATACATTGCTGGTGGGGAGAAGGGATGAAAGAAAACACTACACACAAATACACACATGCACACACACACACTCATATACACTATCATAGGATCTAAATTCAACAAGCAGAGGTGAAAGCTGAGGTAGCCTAACCTAGCTATATGCACAAAAATGACTCCTTCCTCGGCTCTCTTTCTTCCTTCATCCCCTCCCTCCCTCCCTCCTTCTCCCTCTCTTTTTCTTTCTACCCTTCTTCCCTCCCTCCCTCACTACATAATAGCAAGAGCACCTCACACTGGCTAGTTCCAAGAACAAGGGGCGGCTTGTGAGGGAATGCAAATGACAGACGTCCCACTCAGCACAGGCCTCATTTTTAAATTTTATTTTCCAGGTTGTCCTGGATTTGTAACTCCTCCATAATGCACGGTCACAGCATTTCTTGAACCCCTCCTGGAAATTCAGGGATGAGTGAGGCCCCACACCTGCCTGTGCTGGAGGACTTGGCAGCCAAGAGGGAATGTGATCGCAGGGGACCTCAGTTTACTCACGAGACCTGTTCCATGTGCCTGAAGTTTTCTACCCAGAGGAGGACTCTCTTCAGCCCAGCTATGGCCCACATGAAGGGCAGCCTCCCCTAATTGGAAGGGATGTGCCATTTGCCACAGGAATCCTGGGCACCCTCCTCCCCATCAGGGCCAACCTCAAGAAACATACTCAGGCAACACAGAGATCCCAGCATTCACTCTGCACGACACGTTGTGGCTGCTTGGTTTGCACCGTCTTTTCTTCTTGAAAAGACCATGAAATTTTTCATCGAAGTGAATCAACACCAATTTTGCTTTCTCGTATTCAGGAGCATCTTGCAACATGCCTTAAGTTGGTGCAGTGACCCTGGCTCTCAGGCAAAGCTCCCTTCATTCCCCAGCCTCCAGTGAACAGCTCGCTGCTCTGTGGCCTCAGCCCACTTCCACCTGTTCCCACGCCAGTTCTCTCCACTTAGAAAGGTACACCCCACTCATTTTATACACTTCAGACCAAGGGGCACCATACTGTGAAATCTCTGCTGCTGCTTCTTCCTGTGCATCTTGTAGCTGGAGATTGTTCAGGCTTTTTATTCATTGTTAGAAAACTTAAGGACGTTCACAGCCCAATGGTTACCAGGAGAAGGGAAAGGTAACAGTGACAGCAAACTCCCAAGCAGCCCTGACTATGCCCCGTGTGGTGCTAAGTGCTCTATATTCAGACCACTAAGCCACACCACAGCCCTGTGACAGAGGAATTATTCTGACCGCCACTTTACAGAACATGAAAGTGAGGCCCGAGGAGGTTAATTAGTTCCTCCAGCGTCATCTAATCCATAAGTGGTAGAGCTGAGATTTGAACCCAGGTGGCCTGGCTTAGGAGGGTGTGACCACAAAGAGCATTGGCAAAGGCACTCTGTACCTCTTCCGTATAGTGCTACCTCATAGCACATGGCAGGCAGCTAGGTAAGTCACTGTCTACACTATTTCCTAGAGCCCATGTGGACATGTCCCCTCCAGGAAGAGTGGGAAGGCGAAGGAAGAGGGAAGGATACTTCTGCCCTCGAGAGACTCTATTTTAATTTTTTTTTTTTTTTTTTTTTTTTTTTTTTTTTTTTTTTTGTACCAGGGATTGAACTCACGGGCACTCGACCACTGGGCCACATCCCCAGCCCTTTTTTGTATTTTATTAGAGACAGGGTCTCACTGAGTTGCTAAGTGCCTCGCCATTGCTGAGGCTGGCTTTGAACTCGCGATCCTCCTGCCTCAGCCTCCCAAGTGCTGGGATTACAGGTGTGCGCCACCACGCCTGGCCCTATTTTAATTATTAAACAAGCACCAAACAGAGCAACCTCTGGATTTTGAGATCCATTTTCAAGGTTTCCAGACAAGAGGCAGTGGTCTGAGAAAGGAAGCATGACAGGAGTCTGACGTTTGTGTGGCCTCCAAGTACCCCATAGCCAGGGAGAAGGGGAGGAGAGAGCACCCCAGGATCCAGGAGCTCCCCACACTCAGATCAGGGCTCAGCACCAAGAGGCTTTAGCAGGTTGTGAAGGCAGAGGGTGTCCCGTTCCCCAGTGCTGAGACGGCAGCCATAAGCTCAATTCCTTGACAACCAAACTAAGACATCAAGGCCAGCTAACCATTTCCAGAAGCTTTAAAATCAAACTCAACAACTTCCTGTTATCCTAGCCCTGCTTCCTAGAAAAACTGAGTGGAAACCTCCCATGAGGCAAGTTCCTCAAGCTCAAGGGCCTTTGGAAAGAAGAGTTGGCCACAGCCCAGGCCTTGGCCCCTGGAGGATGTTCATCACGGTGGTGATGACAGCGAAGATGATGGAGGAGAGGCGGCGACAGTGATTATGGGAGCCAGCGTGTGTGCAACATGGATGTCCCTCAGTCGGGGAGAGAGACTTTTGTGCCGAGTGCTTTTCATGCCTGATCGTACTTAATCCACCGCACTTGTGAGAGGCAGGCGTCACAAACACCCATTTTACAGATGAGGAGTCAGAAGAGAGAGGACACATTTCCAGGGCAAGCTGCCATGAATAAGGTCACAACAAAATTGGATCCAATCTGGCTCCACAACTTCACATTCCTAGCCTGTCTCCTTATGAGAAAACCTTATTATAGAAAGTTCTGGAAACAGGATATGCTGATTACTCAAATTTTCTGGTAAATACATATGCAATCAGTTTCAAATGCTCATTTTGAAAAAGTTTCCAAAGTGTTCATCGTCCCTTTCCTGCTTTGGTAAATATAATACACTAAATATGAATCTAGTTCTGCTTTATGAATAGATACACTTGGGACTACCTCCTAGTATTTGCCATACAGATCAGTTTCCCACTGCCGAGTATTTCAGATGTAGGTACATGAATCAAAGAGGAGCGTGTGCTAAGACCAGCTTATGCTGCAAAACCGGGCTTATTAAAAAGTAAGATCTGGGTTGTGGCTCAGCGGTAGAGCGTTCGCCTAGCATGTGCACGGCCCAGGTTCGATCCTCAGCACCACGTAAACATAAATGCATCGCATTGTATACAACTAAAGCAAATAAATAAATATTTTTAAAAAAAGAAAAAAAAAAAAGTCACTTTAAAAAAAAGTAAGATCTAAGAAAATTTGTTTTACTCATTGCCTTTTACTTACAAAACTATAGTAAACTGTACCAATGACAGCCCATGATGTGTGCAGAACATAAAAGAGTTGAAAAACAGGTAAAGGAACAAATGAAAAATTGAAAACAAACCAACCCAGCATAAAAACTAAAATGACCAGTCCTCTAAACCCAAGGAAAGTCCAATTTCTCACAGTGGAGGGGCAGTCCATATATTTTTATCTTGTGGTTTAATGTTTTTGCAGACACATTAAATTGTAAAAATCCAAGAAACCCTATCTCACCCCCAAGCCACACAATGTATTTTAAGGAATGTGTCCCTTTTCTAAGAAACTGCTTGATTTTCAGGAAGTGGCAAAGTGGCAGGTGTGTTCTCATGATCAGCCAAAGAAACCAAATAAACGTTCCACTGGGCAAACCTGTTTCTCTCAGATAAACAGCTGCAAGCTACACTGAGAAGGGAAAGGGAACCAGAAGACTGTCCCTGTGTTGATTGGGACTTCTGTTTTTCTGTCTAAACTGGCAGATTCTGTTTAAATTTAAAGATGGCAAGGTCAATCCCAGCTCCCACATGCGATGGGGGTTTCAAACTCACAGCTTGGGACAGAGGCCTTGGGTCTCTCTCCCCTAGGTAGGCACAGAAAAGCTTGGCTAGAGTTGCAGGAGAAACAGATTTCACATGAAAAAGATTTCATTACACAATTAGTAGTGGCCAGTCTGTTGTCTGAATCAATGACAGACGTGAACTCCTAGGACATAATAAACACCCCACAAAAGATGGTTAGTGTTCTACAGTGTGTGCTCAAGAAATATCTGTTGAGCAGGGCACAGTGGCACATTCGGGAGAATCACAAGCTCCAGGTCAGCTTGGGCCATTTAGAGACAGCCTGTCCCCACCCCTACCAAAACAACTCTATTCAATGAATGGAATAGAGGAAAAAATGAAAGAACATGACTTTCCCTTTGGAAAGTCTCTTGCTAAATGCTTGGCCTTGGAGTTCAGTAGCTAGAATATGATTCACTATGTTGTAGCTTTGATTTGTTGTGTTGTAAGCAGGGTTAAAGGTAAATTTTTAAAAAAATACCAAAAGGGGCAGAGCTGAATTAGTTTGCTGGAAATTCCAGATTAAAATAAGGGACTGTCTAGGGGAAGGGAGTCAGCTGGCGGTTTAGGAGGCTTAGAGGTAAAGGAAAAGCCCTAATGGAGAGGGTCTGAGGGACACAGTTCCAAGGGGTTCTCTGGCCACACAGACAAAAGCAGGGACAGTGTTCAGACTACTGCAGAGCTCTGAGCACTCACAGACTGACTGGCTGTGCTGCTGGGCCAGGCTGGGGCAGCCTCTCAGTAGCCCTGCTGGCAAATATTTTCCAGGAACACTGTGCCCTGCACTGAAGGAGCTGTAGTGAAAACGACCTAGGCAAGCAATGAAGCTGCGGCATAAGCAGGGCTGGTCCCTGCCTCCCCCCGCACCCCGCCCCAGGCAGTGGTCCCCCATGCTGCTCTCCTCTTAAGGAGCCAAAGTGCAAGACAGAATGGGAGACCAATGCTTACTGACCTCCTGCCATGGGCCACTGATAATCTCCCACCAAATGTCTGGGACCTTGGTGATTTCAACATCACACAAATGACAACACAGAGGCTGAAAATCGTTAACTCACCTATACCCATACAACTGATGAGCAGTGGAGACAGAACTTTGATTTTGAGCCAACTTCTCCTGAGACCCCTCAGGACTGAGCCTGCCCTCCTGTGACTGATCGGCACAGAACTGGACAGCAAGTTGGCCTTGTCACAGCTGGCTCTTCTGAGAGCTCAGCAGGTTACTTCCCACTACTTTCTCCCTGCCTGTCCCCACCCAGCCACATGGAGAACTAATCTTGTGAGAGTCCCAGCTTGACCTGGACGTTCAGCTCAGCTCAGCCACCTGCTGCCAGCTAGATCAATCCTAACACTTCTGCTGACAAAGCTCCCAGGGAAGACAGAGTTCCTGGGCCGCCATTCCCCGAAGGGTGGTCCCTGGGAGGTCTGTGCAAATGGCGGATTCCAGGTCCCTCTCCAGACCCACAGAGTCAGAATCTCTGGGAGACGCTGGTGCCCCAGAACCTGCAATTTTAACAAGTCCCCTGTGTGCTTCTCACTCTAGCTAAGGTATGACTTCCCTAGGGTCTCCCAGGAAGACAGGGGCCACCCCATCTCTCCCTTCTGAACACCTCCCACCCATATGCCAACTCCAAAATATAAACATACTTTCTTAACATAAAAAATTGGGAGAGGAACTGAAAAGAATTAAGGGAAAAAAATGAGTGGTGTATTATTTTACCACATACAGAGAAATGCTATTAACATTGTGGATAAATTCCTTCGAGTATTTTTCTATGCATACAGACAGAGACATGGATTGCCTGCTTTTTTTTTTTTTTTTTTTTTTTTTTTTTAATGGCATTATACCCACTGTTCCCCACCCTTTGGTGCTGGGGATCAAACCCAGGGCCTTGCGCGTGCTAGGCAAGCACTCTACCACTAAGCCATACCCTATCCCCAGACCTCTGTCTAGAATCCTGCTCCTTCTGGCCCAGCCAAGCATGAACATGTGTAATTCTGCCACGTGGAAGGATGGGCAGGATCACTGCAATGCCACCTGTGTACAGCATTCCATGGCTGCTGGTGACCATCACAGATTATAGGCAAGTGTGGCTGATGCAGAGAAAGGATGGAGAACTGGAGTCAGGATGTCAGGGGTTGGAAAACTTGTGTTTCTGCTGATGCTGCCCATTTCACCAACCTCAGAAGGCTACTTCCTGGGGCAGGTCAATCCCAACATACCCATACCAGTGAAGATGTGGAAAGAATGTTAGAGGTTATCAGGCCCAGTCCTCCTCACCTGCAAATGAGGAGACAGAATAAGTTCATCTATACTGGAGTCTCATGGTGACTCCACACCAAGCCCAGGCTCCTCCCAGGACCCTTGTCACCAGCTGTCTGCCATACTGGGCAGAGAACAGGAGCCAGATAAGGCCCAGGTGGGGAATCAGAGTCTCAGACTCACCTTTTTTTTTTTTTTTTTTTTTAAGCATCAACTGTAATTATTTCTATATTTGAAAAAGCATACATTATTAAATTCTAGAAAACCTCCTTTATTTTTTTAGAGGTCCTCTAGTATAGCTCTTTTTTTTTCTTTTTCTTTTTCTTTTTTACTTATAATAGTAGTATTATTACAATTCATAATGCACATATAACAGACTTACCTTTTATAGTCAAAGGATCTCTCACAAACATCACCATAACTTTTGGCCCAACCTTTAATTTTCAGATCAGAGAGTATGGAACTTTGGTAGAGAAACTTTGTTGGGGAGGGTCCTAGACATAACTGTCACAATCCAATGGCGTCGGGTGCCTATACTCTTGGCTGAACAGCCCCTTTTTACATAGGCTTAACCACACTCCAGTCTCACAGTGCTTAAGGACTTTCTCTGGCCTTAACATAACTCAAGGCAAAACCTCCCAGCACCGTAGCACGTGGGAAACTCAGGAGCAGCAAGACTTTGTTTGAGGATAATTACCAAGTTCTTCCCACTCAGAAATTTCCTTGTATGTGCTCACTCATGTGAGCTTGACTTCAATATCCAGTTCTCCACCTCCTTTACTGACTTGGTTGGGGCTCCCCTAGGACTGCTCAGAGGTCTGAGGGACACTGAATTCAAAGCAGCACTCCCTATTTGAAGCAGATGGCTAGCAAACATGAATTCATTCATTCATTCATTCCTCCCTTCCTCCTTCCTTCCTTTTTTCTACCTTCTAAATATCTCTTCTTCAGGTTCAAGGTTAATAGCCTTTCAAATACAGTTCACTGAACACTCATGATAACTCTTTGAACTGGGCCTTATTCTTTCCATTTTAAAGATGAAGACTCTGGGACTCAAGAGTGGCAAGCAGACACAGACTTCTTGTGCTGCTAATGAAGAACGCTTCAGAACTCCGCTTGTGTAGGTCCTTCCAAGGGCCTGGCAATGTATTCTCAGAATTCTGTGATAATTTTGCAGTTGCAATGGTAAGATAAAATTTTCACTGCAGATTGTGAAGAGAACTGTCCCTTTCCATCTGATGTCTCTTCCTGCTACAGTTCTCCTCGTATTCATATCTGGGGTGTGATAGCAGCTGTAGGCATTCTGGGATCCAACTCAGGGGAATTTGATTTGGGGATAAGTGCAGTTTAGACATAGTGGGATTTATGTCTGTGGTTCGCAGCCATTTTAATGCAAAGTCTAATTATTACTGGCTGTCCCTTAGGATCCCCTGAGCCTCACACATCTGCACCCATCATCCATTGAGCAGCCTGGGCTCAAGGGGCCATGTGCTGGTGGAAAAGGTTGGAGATGAATTGGCAAACTAGGGTTCCATCACACACCCAAAAATTCGATTTCTACTTCACCTGGCAAGGCAGGCAGGAGGCTTTCTGAAGACCGGAGTACACAACCTGATATAACTTCACTGTTGGAGCCAAGTGCCCTGGTTAAGGATGAAGAATCTAGGTTCCCACAAAGCATAACTGAACCTGATTTGATTCTTCCATGTGCCACATTTCCTAGACTTACTCTGTATAAAATGGTAGTCACGTGTGGCTTTTAAATCTAATTAAGATACAATAAAGTGAAAACTCCAATCCCTCAGTTGCACCAGCTGCATTTTTACATGCTCAAAAGCCACATGAGGCTGTTCCTGTAGTGAGCAATACAGACATGGAGCATTCTCCAGCCCTGCTGTTCTGCTCAACCGACATTAAATATCCACTATTAAGACATACCCAGGCCCTTCTTCTCCAGCAGGGGGTGTTTTCAGGCAAATGCATGAGGAGAGAGGAGAAGGAGAAAGGGAGGCCAACCCAAGAGAATGGCCACAAGCTCAGCTAAGCAAAGGGCTGAAGGGGAGCTAGAGAGGAAACGGAACCCAGGTGGACGGAGAGGGCCTTGTAGAGAGTAAAGGCGTCATCAGACACACAAGCCAATGAAACAGCTCAAATGACACCCAAGAAAGGGTCAGGAATGAAGAGGTGGAACACATTATTTCCAGAATCAAGGTCACACACACGCATACATACACAGTGTAAAGCACATGTTGCATTCTGAGTCCTTTTACTGGGACTCTAAGTTATAGCTTTGCACAGCTGAAATGTCAAAAGGCAAGAGTCCAGAGGTACTGGCACCATCATCCACTTCTTCAGGCCTCCCCTCCACCGCCAACCCACTTCCCAAAGAGCTACTGCTATTCCAGACCTACAGTCTGAGATTAAAGCCTAGCTGGGGGCCCCAGCCCCTTTCATGGGCTGCCAAGACCAGAAGTTCAATGTATTCTTAAGTAAGCCCAGCAGAGCAGAGACACACATTTTCCCAACAGGTCTGTGTGTATGGGTGGGGAAGTTGGGATGCCCCAGGGGAAACGAATTGTCCCCTCTAGATCAGCAATGGGAAGTAGCTTACGTTAGGAATAATGGATTATTGTAAGGACGGTGACACTGTGCAGGCAATGACCGCCCTCACTTTGAACAGTGTAAGCTGCCTGTCATGGCCAGCCACGGCGCCACGGGAGGAAAACTCGGAGGCAGAGTAAAGCTATTACTCCTTTTACTTCTACTTTCTTAGAGAGAGCTTAGAGAGAGAAAGAAAGATTTTTCTTCTTCTTAGAAAGAAAGAGAGAGAGCTTGAAAAGAGAGAGATTTCTTCTTTAGAGAGAGAGAGAGAGCTTAGCTTTTAGAGCTTCTTTCTTCTTTGTTCTTTCTTCTTTCTTCCTCGGGAGCCTCGGCCTGACTCTGACCAGGAATTACTTCTTCTATCTGGTTTCTCTTCTGTAACCGCTCTGCCTACGTTCTGGCCGCTCTGATTCTTTTCTTCTCCGACCCGAACTCTTCTTCCGACCGAGCGACTGTATGACTGACTGAGTGAATTCATTCTTCTCCTGACTCCGACCGCTTTCACCCGGTTATATACCTTTAGCTTTGCGGGTGCCTCACGTGCACTTACAGGTGCATCACATACATACTTATTATCAGGTGGAACTTATGGCTTCCAGCTGACCGCCATAGCCATCTCCCTAATTGGGGCTCCTTCAGAACAGGACCTTCGAGTTTACCTTACATTTGTTATTCCCACCTAATCATCACAAGGTCCCCATCCCCACTCCACCAACAAAGAAACTGGCTAGAGAAGGTAAGCATCTTGTCCAGAGTTAACAGCTAAAAATAATTCATCGAGTACAACCTTGCCCCACCCACTCACCATCCCCTGAACAATTCTAAAGAGACAGCTTGCTCAGCAGCTCAGAGGGCAGACTCTGGAGCAGACTTCTTGATCTCAAATCCAGGTTCTACCAGTTACTTTCTGTGTGCCACTGGGCATGTGACCCATCACTCTGTGCCTCACTTTCCTTATCTGTAAAGCAGGAATAATGATAGGAGTACCCACCTCTGGGCTGTGTAGGTTAAGAAATTTCTCCATGTAAAGTTCTTAGAACTGAGCCTGGAAGGGGTAGGCACTCCTTACTGGTCAGCTGCCATGTTTCAGGCACTGGGCACAAAGGCAACCTAACACAGCCCCTGTCTGAGGCACGTACAGCCTAATGGAACAACAAAAACGTCAATAAGAGCCAGAGTAGAAAATATACTCAGGGGACAAATGAGGGACCCCAAGCCAAGAAGGGCTGATTCCCAGGCAAAGTGACAACAACTTGGTTGAGTTTTGAAGAATCATGAGCCCTTTTTTTTTTTTTTTTTTTTAATATAGTTTCTCATTTAATCCTTGGTCCATTTTACAAATGAGGAGTCTGAGGCTCAGAGAAGTTAAGCAGCTTCCCACTGTCACCCAGCTGGTAAGCAAGCGGTGGAGCTGGGACTCTAGCCCATGACTGTCTGATTTCAGAATCCTCACTCCAAATCTGGGCAGGCTGTGGGCTGATCACATAGCTGCCAGGAGGCCAATTCTCTACAAGGCTGGGCAGGGGAACTGAGAAATGTGGGACCAGTGAACTCAGCTCTCTGGGCAACTTTCTTCACTTATATAACCTGCGAATCATCACCAGTCAGGCACCTCTCCTGCTCTTCACCACATGATTATTGGATAATGTGAAAAGGTGGGGTGGGAGTGGATAGCCTGCCCTCACCACGGAGGAGCCCTGAAATGAGTTGGCCAGCAGGGAGGGTGAGTTGACACACCCACATTCTTCACCAGAGACACCGGCTTCCCCCCAGAGTCTCCGCCACTGGATGCCCTCATAGCACTTTTCAGGAAGGACTGCCCAACCCAATCCTTTGCCAGGGAACTTGTCTGGGGTATGATTCATGTACCCAGACTCATTCACCCCAGACTAACAGACAAGAATTCTGGTCAATGTGCAGGGGCATGGAGGAGACCAGGAAGCTGCAGTAGACCCTCCACTGAATGCCCAGACAATCTCCCAACGCCAGGTTTCACATTTATTTCATTCGCATAAAAGAGTCTGCATTCAAATGGGGGGAATTTAGAGTTTTAAATAAACTTGGTCAAAACACAAAACGCATTTCCTCTTAACTGCGCTTCCCAACCATATACTGGTGGCGGCAGCAGGGCAGAAAGAATGGGGTGCGCATTTCCACGTGCCAGGCCACGGGGCTGGCTCTCGTGACTTGGGAGGCAATTCTTCTTGGGTCAGGAGCTTTGCAGGTATCACTGGCACGTCCTCAGCCCAGGACCTGGCTGGGACTCAGCAAACTTCAGCTGAAGGAAGGGGGCTCCCTCCAGATAGGAAAGGAAGGCCCTGCTCACAGCACCTTCCAGAAAGCTGTGGAGCTTCACTTTCTCTCTGTCCTGAGCACCCACAGGGGCTGGTAGAGAACAAGCTCACTCAAGGGGTGGCCCTCCAGGGGAGAGCAGGGGTTAATTGTTTACTGATGAGCTGGCTCTACAGTGCTCCCTGCAGCCACATCTTCCTGTCCCGATTTCATTGCTGACAGAAAGGGATGGAGTCAAACTCACAGAAGGAAAGGTCACAGGAACAATTTTAAGGCAAATAATGGCACATCTGGTCCTGTCAGCACTAGAGAGCCGCCTGCTTCCTGACTGTACATCAACACTCAGCGACTCAACACTGGAGCAAATATCATCTTTCCACAGAATAGGAATGGAGCGTGTTGGGAAAATAAGGAAAACTCAGGATCCCAACTAGAGCTAAAACATTTTGGACGCTGAGTTGCAAATGCTGATGTAAAACTGTTAACCTACCCAATAAAGCAAGAGTTTGGGGTAAAACTCAGCAGAGTTCCCTTTAAAGGGCTCTAAATGCAAGAGCTCTATCTTTTATGAAATAGTGTTTTTCCTTCAGCCCCTCACCTGGTGTGAACTCTGAATTTTTTAAGAATCAAGTCTGAATCACCAGGTGGCTGAGCAACATATTTCTTACAAATGGGGCTGGAGGGCAGAACCAGCTCTGTCCTCGCCTTGACACTGAATCACAGCCCATCACCACCGCAAGACACGGCGCCAGGAAATGAAGAATATCACTCTCTTCGGCTCAGTCGACCCCTCTGCTCTGGGACTCTTCATATTCTAAGTCCAATTAAGCCAACCAGCTGTGCTGCCAAGGAAGCAGTCAGTCAGTCTGGCTGCACAGGCTCTGCTGCTGACAGCTGCAGAGAGCAACGCCAACCAGCCCACAGCTCGGCCTCCCTCATGAGCTGGTAAAAACAGAGACCACGTTGCACCTAAATGTCTACCAGACAAAAGGAGGGAAAGAGGATGGTCCAAATTTACAGCTGAGAAGCCGCTGGCCTGAGCCCACGTGCAGAGACTAGTCCGATGTAGCACTTGCTAACATCGGCTACCATGGTCCTGGCTGCTTCTCTGGTCTATGAAGAGAAGAAGGTGGGAACTGGGAACTGGGCTTTGACCTTGAAACTGAGAAACCAGACTGCTGGCCGACTGTCCAGAGTGCTAAGCCCCCTACCCAGTAGTTCTCAAATGGGAACTCTTGAGATTGACCCCTGCACTCTACACCCCACCCTCTTGGCCAAGAGATATTTGAAAATGTCTGGAAACATTTTGGGTTGCCACAATTGGAGACAGGGCTTGCTACTGGCATCCAGTGAGTAGAGGCTAGGATGCGGCTATGCATCCTATAGTGCACAGGACAGCAATCCACAGCAAAAAGAAAAAGAAAAAAATCTCTGGCCCAAAATGTCACTTGTGCTGAGGCTGAGAAGCCTTCCTCTAGAGCCAGAGAGCACTGGATGCAAATCCTAAATCCACTGTCAACTAGTTCTGGGGCCTTTATATAAGCCACTTCACATCTCAGAAATTCCTCTGATGTAGGAGTTTCTAAGTGCCAGGCACTATTCAAAACAGTTTGCAAAAATTAACTCATTTAACTTTCCCAACCATTCTATGCCATAGTATGGTCCTTATTCCCTGTTTTACAGATGACAAAACTGAGGTGCAGAAAAGTGAAATCAATGGCCCCAAATTACCCAGCTAATTGCAGGAGGAACCAGGACTCCCCTATAGCATTTTGTAGCCAAAGCCCACATTCTTGCATCACCCCATTCTTAGAGTGACTTAGGGACCAAGTGCCTTATGGTACACTTAGCATCGACTTTAGTCCCTCAATGAAAGGTGTGCTACAAATGTGCCTCTCCTCCCACACTGAGCATTACCCCAAGTCATTTGCATTCATCTTGAATACCAAGGATCACACCACTTGCTTCTCCAACTTCCTTTCCGCCACCCAGATAATGGCAAACATCCAAACACTTCCACTCCCCAAACTTGCAGCAATCCCAAAATGTTTATTCAGAAATTCAAAACGAGCTCTAGCAAGGCTGGCATTCATGCATTCAAACACGATGTTTCCAAATGTGGTGGCTCTATGACGGTGACCTCTGCCAGGGTTCCTGAGACCTGAGATTATTTTCTGCTGTAAACCAACACTAAAGGCCACCCTGGTCCCCTGCATCTGGGCTTTGGAAGGTCCCAAGTGTGTCTACTTGAAAATAAATTGTGAAATGTTTTCTATATTTAACAGATAGCCAGGCCTTACTAAGCAAACTGAGAAACAGGCTCTTAGAACACGCTGTGAGCCCCCTGGCTGGCCACTTTTCAGAAGCAGAGACAAACCCTGCACCAGCAAGCCAGGACAAAAAGAAAAAGCCACAAGTTTTAGTATAGACAGGTCTGTGAGCACAGGCAAGGAAGTAATTAGCCAAGTCAAACAGTGACTTGACACTTGATACTTTCAGGAAAGGACAGTCACATGGATTCACTTGGAAAAGCAGCCTGAGTCCTGACAGGGTGCAGAAACTGGAGCACAGGCCGGTCCCTGTGCCACTAAGCCAAGGGTGGGATGCCCGTGGCAGTGTACCTTTTCCCATGGGACCCCCACTTTCTTCCGCCTGCTCCTCTTCGTCTCCCTGCACATAACCTCCTTTCTAGGGACATCCGCGTAGTCTGGTCCCAGCTTTCAATTCTACTCCTTTGCTAGAATTTTTTCTTTTTTTTTTTTTCCTTTTTTTGTGGTACCAGGGATTGAACTCAGGGGCACTCAACCACTGGGTCACATCCTCAGCCCTTTTTTTTTTTTTTTTGTATTTTATTTAGAGACAGGGTCTCACTGAGTTGCTAAGTGCCTCGCCATTGCTGAGGCTGGCTTTGAACTCTCGATCCTCCTGCCTCAGCCTCCCAAGTGCTGGGATTACAGGCGTGCGCCACCGTGCCCGGCTCCTTTGCTAGAATTTTCACCCTGGGTGTTCAGAGCCATGGGGTCCAGTGGTCACGCCGAGTGTTTCAAATGACTCCATAGTGACCAGACTCCAAGTACTTAGGTGAACCACAAAGCAGGACAGGACGGTCAGTCACCCAGAGTACTCACGCAGGCCAGCCCAGGCCAGCCCAAAGTGCTAAGTGGAAGAAGGGTACATTTCCGATTAAATAAATTTTTAAAATTGTTTAAAGGTTGCAATTTGACTAGAGGTATAAGTGGGTGAGAATCTTTCAATCTCAAGGTGCAGAAATGAAGAAACCCCAAGGTTCAAATTTCTCTCTGGAAATAGAATAATGAAGCCCGTCCTTGGTGGTTTACAAATAGGGCTAGGGGTCACCACCCTTTCCTACTGACAAATAAGTCTGTCTTGAGAGTCCTGTGGAGGGTGCCAACCAGTATGGGCCTGGGAGCAGACTTCCTCATCCCTGCTGCAGGTCCCTTGAGCAGAAGTGGCCCTAAGGGAAGGTCACTGTGGCTAAGGACTGGAGAGGGGAGGAGGAAAGCTGAGGAGGGCCCTGGGGGTAGGAAGTAAGGCAGCAGGAGAGGGTGCGGCTGTAACCACCTGCCAGGAACTTATCAGGTGACAAAAAAAAAAAAAAAAACAAAACATTTATTTGCCTTAGGCTGAGAAAATGAGAAGATGGCTTATATGAAAATGGAAGTGCTAGAGCAAGGAAGAGGCTGTATTGGGACACAGTAGGAAAGAGATGAGAAAGGCCAGGTAGAACCTTTGCCACTGTAGCAGGTCCTTAGAAAACTGTCCCCAACTCTGGAATGATCTTTCCAGAAGTTGAGAAGAGAAGCAGGAAAATTCCAAAAGAAAGACCACTCACTGGTCTAGATGCCCTGTTGGTTACTAAAATATTATCAAGCACTCGCAACACCCCCTCAATGAGTATCAGTTGAATACTGGTTTATAATATATTATATATTGAGTGAGCAACTGTTAACTACAAATGCATATTAATATATACTAACATCGTTGACCATGTGGTGAGGGAGAAGGGGGCATGTTCTGGAGCCAAGTTTCCTGGGTACAAATCCCAGCTCTGCCACTTACTAGCTCTGTGACATTTGGTACATCACTGAACCTTTCCATGCAGAGCTTCCCCCTCTATAAAATGGGGGTTAAACACAACGTTGGCTTCAAAGTAAAACTCTCAATAAATGCTAGCTTTTATTTTTAAAAAGCCTCAGGATTTAAAAAGATGCTAAAAGACCTGGGGTGTCAAGGAGTTTATAAACAGTCCTTTTCTTAGGCAGTAAGTGGTGAATTATCTTGTCCTCCTTGGTGACTATAAGCATGGGTTTTATCTAAAGACAGAGAATTTCCTGTCTGTATCTACGGAGGCAATGCGCTAGGTGTCTGGTTCACTGCTTCACTGCTGTCCAGGCTAGACTCCTCTCAGTCTGAGAGGCCCATCTCTCCAAGTGCCCTGCATCCCTGCTCATAAAACTGTGGCTTTTAATTAGCTCTAACTCTCCTGTCTCAAGAGGGACCCATTACAGAGTCTTCAGGAAGAGGTGACCCAGTATGACAGAGGATCCTGACAGCAGTCACAGAGGGCCTGCTAAAGAACCGCATGGTGGACTTACTCAGGAAATCGTCACAACAGGCGTAGAGGCCACTGCAATGGGGCTTTGCAGTGGGGGGAGAGACTGCACTCCCCGCTAATCGCTGCAAGGAAAGCAGGGAATTCATAGCCAGCAGCATGGTGGGCATCAGTGGATGGAAAGTTTCCAAGAAGAAACATCACAAGGCTAAAGCAACTAAACTGGTTTCTCGCTGAAGGCAGCCAGGGTGACAAGATCACCTGAGCGATGGTGGAAAACGACGCTGTGGTCTGAATGATGATGTCCCCAAATTCATATATTAGTACTTAACTGTCCCCCCACCCCCATGCTGACAGTACTGAAAGGTGAGGCCTCGAGGAGGGTATTAGTTGTGAGGGCTCCACCCTCATGAATGGCATTTGTGCCCTGATAAAAGAAGTTGGAGGGAGCACCCCAGCCCCTTCCGCCACATGAGGACACAGAATCTATAAGGAACAGGTCCTCACCAGACACCAAAATTGCTGTTGCCTTCATCTTGCACTTCCCAGTTTCCAGAATGGCAAGCAATACATTTCTGTTATTTATAAATCACTCAGTCTAAGGTGTTTCGTCACCACTGTGCATATGGACTGAGACAGATGAGGGACCTGATTGGATATTAAGGCTGATTGGATACTGATGGTGGGGGATTCTGACCAAATTGGATTCTTTCTAAAGTTGGACAATGCAGAGATAAACACAGAGGTTCAAAAGCTGAGGCCCAACTAAAATGCTCAGAAGAGCATGGAAGGAATTTGGTCACAAAGAGAGACTCTCTGACAGAACTAACCTCAAGGACAGCATGCTGGGGTGAGATCCCCCCTTTTCAGGAGATGTGACTCTTGAATGACTACTTCTCCCACACTGGGAGAAAAAGGATCAGGGTGGGAAGACAGAGCAGAAAGAAAGGGAAGTGCTAGAAGCAGGGCCATCACCAGTGACATCACAGTGTTCGCAGATGGTCCCTGTACTCTCTACGATAAAATGAGTTGTTCAATCTCCCAGCGTCCTGGGTCAGGAAATAATGGTTTCATCTGTTTCTTTTTAATTTGCTTCAGTCTTGGTGCACCTTGGAATCAAAGTTCTCATTGAATGGACACAAAATTAATTCAGGATCTTTTTATCCAACATGCAAGAAAACTTGGTTTCTATTAAGCCATGGTCAATGGATGCCAAGCCAGCAGGACAGAAGGGAAGGCCTTTCCTTCCCAGGCAGTCTTCCTTGGAGGTGGGATGGAGCAAGAGAAAGGAAGCAAGTGATCCGGGGTCCAACCATGAAAGACCTGCTGGCAACTCCACTCCCAAAGGCCCTTCTTGCACCCATTTCCAGGTACCAACTTCACATAATCCAAGAGTGAAGGCCTGGGCTCCTCTCCTCAGATCCTGTGTGGTCCTCCACTACATCCTTCAGGTGAGGACCCTCAGGGCTGGCTGTCTTCAGTTCAGCCCTTCCATGTGTAACTGGTCACACATGGACACGTGCACAAACAAACACAAACATGCGTGCACACCCCCCCACACTTCTGTTCTATTATTGTCTCCAGTTCACAGGGGAGGAACCTGAGGCTCCGAGAATAATCTTCCCAAATTCCCACAAGCGGTAAGCCTCTAATTCAAATCCAGCCTGACTCTTCTCCAAATTGGCATTCCTTTCCCTGCACCCAAATATTTTCAGACCATGATCTTCTGACCTGTCAGCAGAACCCAGGCATTCTAGAGAGGCCTTATCAGGAGTTTCTGGGTTCCTTTTGAACTACAAAGCCCTTTATGGGAAGAACAGGCCTTGTGAGTGCTATGGGTAGGGGGACAGAACAAGATCAGAGAGGCTGCTGGGCCCCAGGCTGAGCACCGCCATACTCGGCTGCATCAGGACCTGCCACGTGCAAACCTTCCCCACCAGCTGCTCCAGACATGCCTGTGCCAACTTTGCCTCTCTGTTCTCAGTTTCCTCACCTGTAGGATAGACAGAATAATGCCTGCCCTGTAGGGCCGTGGTGAGGATTTAATGTGATAAAAATCCTAACACACCTGAGGAAGTGCCTAGCACACAGGTGGCCAGTGAACCGTGGCTATTGTTACTGCGCCTGGGTGGATTCCCAGAAGTCACCCCCAGATTCAAATCAGGGAAGAGGAGGGAGCAGTCCTTCCTTGTGGAAAGACTATTCTATCATCAGTATGTTGAAGAATTTCTGGTGCATAGAGAGAATGAAATCAAACAGATTTTTCGTTGGTTGTATTATTGTTTTTTTTAAATATTTATTTACTTTAGTTGTACACAATGCAATGCATTTATGTTTATGTGGTGCTGAGGATTGAACCCGGGCCGTGCACGTTCGAGGCGCGCTCTGCTGCTGAGCCACAACCCCAGCCCTGTATTATTGTTTTTATCTTCTCTGCAGACAGTGCCTGATGGTGACCATGCAGCTCCTTCACAAACATGGGCCTGGACCCAAAGGCCTCTGAAAAAGCATTCCAAGGCAAAGGAAATGTTGTGGAAAGCCTATAACACAGAGGAACTTGCTGTTTAGGAAGGCCAAGGGAGGGAGAAAGGAGAGTGGCCAGAGATCAGGCTAAAGTGAGGAGAGCCCACCTTCTAGGGCCATGCAGGCCTTATGAAGAACTTTCAGTTATCTTTAGTTTAGCAAGAAACCACAGAGAGGATCAGGCCAGTGCAAAGAACAGTCTGGAATACTCAAGGAAGAATGTATAAGAACAACTGGGAAACTTGTAGCAGTCGGGCAATGGTGGCCTAAATAGGGGAGTGGAAGTCAGATGGACAAGTGAAATGGATTCAGACAGTCACCCTTAGGAAGAGGGATGGGTAGGAGTTAGTGAGGGATTAGGTGTTGGCAGGTGGCAGAGGGGAGAGGATGAAGTTGGGTTTCAGACTCAAGCAGCGGAGAGGTGCACAACAGTGGTGCCCTGTGTTAGTCAGTTTTTTTTTTTTTTTTTTTTTCCTGTCATTGTGACAAATACCTAAGGGGAACAACCAAATGGAGGAAAGACTTATTTGGGCTAATGGTTTCAGAGATTTGGGTCCATGGTTGGCTGGGTCCATTGCTTTGAGCTTGAGGCAAGGCAAACCATCATGGCGGAAAGGTGTGGCAGAAGAACGCTGCTTACTTCATGGAGGCCAGGAAGCAGAGAGGACAGAGGAAGGCACCCAGACAAGATAAAGTTCCCAAGGGCATACTCTCAAGGACCCACTCCCCTCCACCAGGTCCCACCACCTACAGTTTCCACCATCTCCCAGTAGTCCATTGAGCTGTCAATGGATTAACCCATTGATGAGATCAGAGCTCTCCAATCACTTCCTCACAGCCTTGCCACTCAACACTGATATACTGGGGGCCAAGCCTCCCATACATGAGCCTTCAGGGAACATTCCAGATCCAAACCATAACTTGCCCCTTCCTGAGACAGGCTATGTCTGGAGAGGAGACTCCAAGGCTGAGGGCAGGGGCTGGAGGTTATGGGTTGGGCAGTGGGCATGAGATGATGTTGGTCGGAACCATGCACATGTCAAGTGACCCCAGTGGAGATGTCAAGAAGGTGGTTACATTTATAATCAGGTGTTCTAGAGAGCAGGCTAGATCAAAGGTATGGAAGTTGAAACCACAGAGGTGACATCTTCACCAGGGAGGAAGGACACAGTAAGAAGAGACATCCTCAGATTCTGCAGAACTCCAATCACAATCATCAGTGGCCAAGCAGAGAGGGCAGTGGACAGCAGGAGAAGCAGCAGTAACCAAAAAGAGCAGGTAGGGGACCAGGAGCCTCAGAAGCCAAGGGAAAGAAAAGCATCCTGGGTTTTAGTGATCTTCATAAATGCACTCAGAGAGCAAAAACATGGAAGATGGAGCCATGGCATCAGCATTTTGGAAGACGCAGGCCAGCAGTGTACAGGTATAGCTGGATGTGCAAGGGCTGAAGAGACAGGTGCACACAGTTCAGGGAGCTGCCCCTACACACCTCCATCCCGTCATTGGGCTTATTCTAGCCACAATCTTAACGTATGATATCACACTTCTTTAGGTGTATGCTTGTCTACCGTCTTCTTCTCTAGTCAGAAATGCAAGGGCTGGAGGGCAAGCTCTTTCTGTTTTGTTCACCGTTAGAATCCCAGTACCTAAAAGCATGCATGGCACAGACAGGAATTCATGCAACAGGATCTCCTGACTGTTGGATGAGTGAAACAGAAACAGAGAGTAGAGGTCAGTTTGCTGACTAGGGAGGGAGAGAGGGAGTTGGGAACTGCTGGGCCCCCCCCCCCCCCACCCCCCCTTTTATGGGGGGGGCTGAAAGCAGAAGCTTCTGGTGGGAGTGATCCAGTGGTGAGGAGGAGAGAGATAGGTTAGTGCCCCTCTCAAGGTGGGACCCCCAGCTTGGGTGGAGGTTTGGGGCAAAATGTGGGACACTACTATGCACACTTAGTAGAGGATATGAGAGGCATTTTACTATCTAAATGGTGTCCAACCCTTATGTCCTTGTCTTAGGTAATGTCTCCGAGAAGCAAACTTTAAGACAAGGACTCCTGAGCAAGTGACTCACTAAAGAAATGCTTCCAGGAGAGTTTGCAAGGGAGTAGAGGAAGCAGGAGAGAAGGGAAGAGGACAACCAGGTGTCACCTCAGGGGACAGCCCAGCCCCCTCCCAATGAGCCTTCCAGGCTGTAAACTTCACCTCCTCTGAGTTTGTCCCCCAACACCAAGGCCAAGTGGCTGAACCTTCAGCTCCCCCACCTCGCCCTGGTTAATACTGGCTCCTGACTGTCACAGAGGGATGCCACTCACTCCCAAGAACTCCATCTCTGTTGGCAGAGGGCAATCCCCGGAGAGGATGGTGGGACAAGGCTTTACCAAGGGCATAGATGGGCATGCAGAACTGGTCAAAGTGGTCCAAGAGCATGTAGGCACAGTGCCAGCCATGTATGCTACTAAATCTGGACAGGATTCTGTGTGAATTACCCTGGAAAATCCCACCAAACAAATAGCCCCATCCCAGGAGGCTGGTGATACGGGGACACTTACCACTCAGAACAGTTTCTGTTTCAAAAAATAATCTTTCACAGGAAGATATGCAGGCCCACAAAGTGCACAGAGTGCTCTTGGATATCTGTGGGGTGTGAATTTAGAACAACTACTAAAACTGAATGTGAGATGCTTTAGAGTATTCAGAAAGACTTCAAAGTCAAGGAATGGAAAACTGGATAATGTGTGTTACATTCCTGGGACATATTTATTATAGCACAGTACAATGATATTACAGAATCCTCAGAAATACAATCAATTGAAATAAAACAAATAAATCAACCAACTAATATTTATGAACTCCTGCTGTGAATTCAGCCTTGTGCTGGCAATGGTAAAATGGAGAAACATCCCCCTGCTAAAAGTCTGTCATCAGATGGGGGTCAGATGATGCTCCAGAAACAGTTAAAGAATAAGGTAACAGAATCCACAGGAGGGCATGTGGTATGATGGTTAAGAGTTTAGGAATTAGAGTAATCCTACTAGATTCTCTGTGCCTCAGTTTCCCCATCTGAAAAACAGAGATACTAGTACTTCTTTCACAAGATTCCTCAGGGGATAAAATGAGGTCATTTCTGGTGCTGTGTGGATGCATACAGCTGGCACTCAGTCCTTGAAATTGCTGTAGTTATACTGGAGGTGAGGCACAGAAAAGACCAGTGTTGACCCGACCTGTCCTATCCTGCTTTCCTTGGGAAAAAACAAGGCACTTATGCCTGGTGAGGGATTCACACAGGAAAAGAAATCAAGAAACATCTATCCTCTTTTTCTTGGACCCAGATGTGACCAAACTAAGCCTGGACTGAGAGCTGAAGGACGGATGGCGTGCTCCTCTGCTGAGTGGGCTGGGAGACAGGGTCAGCAGCTTTCTATCCTGGGAGCCTTTCAGACTCAGAGCACATACACACTCAGACTCTTAAAGAGGGTTAGGTCAGCAAACAGACATTGAAAAGCCATTAGCATCTCTGTGTCCCTGTTAGCTATCTCCTGCCCAGCAACCAGGAACCAGTGCAGACAGTTTGCTGATTAGCCTGCAGAACAGGGTGCCCAGATCCAAGGAATGCAGCCACATGGCCTGTATTCCAGCTGTACCTTCATGCACAGCTGTGCGACCTTGAGTCCATGACCTTGACCTCTGAAAACTCAATTTCCTTGTCTATAAAATAATTCCTGACCCAGCTACACATTTAAAACACTGGGGAAAGGAGAGGTGTTTGAAAGTCCAAATGCACAGGCCTCACCCCAAACCAATAAGATCAGAAGCCCCCTGATGAAACCCACTGCTGTAAGGTGACATGCTTACCTTCTACTCACAGAAGTGGAACTAAATGAGAGATCTGTGGAAGACATTTACACCATGATTTTGCTCCGTAAAAGGTGGTTTTCATGCTGGACCACTCCGAGTTCCTAGACCTACCCCAACAGGCCCCTGGAGAAATGTACTTTAGTCTTTTACTCTGCCCATGGGAAGCTTCTGCTCAGGTACCTCACTTTAGCAATTATCAAAGATCAATCGGCATTTTCATCTTTCTAGTTCTTTCAATCACCCTAGTTCTGAATCATCTTATTGTGGGAGAGAGGAAAAGTTCAGGCCCCCAGTGTTTCTATCTCTGGATTAAAGCCTGTGAGGCCACATCCTTGTCTCCAGCTATGCTCTCATTGGGCCAAATATCCCCCATCCTGAGAAGAGAGCTGACATCCACAGCTTCAGTCCTTGGCTTACAGAAGTGTCAGGGCCTGAGATGGGCATCTGTGACTGGCTACCATGGAGGCTGCTCCAGCAGTCACATCCTGGGCAGAGTCATAGGACAAATATCCCTGGCCTGTGGTTGTTTTGCCATGTCTCCAATCAACACAGGGCTTCAAGCCCTGTGAAACATGGAGACTGATGAGAACTGGGTTATGAGGATTTAAGAGTAGGCGTGGGGCCTTTTCAGTCCATCCTTGTTTTTTGGTTGATATGTCTGGACCCAGAGCTGGGGAAGGAACTAGGACAGAGTGAAAAAAGTTAGGGTTCCTTGTAGTTTGTAGTTATGAATTTTAAAGAATAATAAACATAAAGAACAGAAACAAAACTTAACTCAAGGACTGGTTTTGTAGCTCTGTGTATAGCACTCACCTGCCATATGTGAGGTCCTAGGTTCCACTCCCAGAAACACTGGCAAGTGGGAAATATGGAAAAATGTTCAATCAAGTAGTAAAGGGAGGTATCCAGCTGGGAGATGAGCTGGTAACAAAGGGAAAAGTGCCGTCCACCCGGTATAAAGGCATTAACTTTGCTGCCCAATGAGAGGCCAGGTGCCAGGGTTCCAGGAAGCAGAGCAGCTGACAGAGATTCTTCCAGACTCCTCTTGAGCTGCTAAAAATGTGCATGTCAGACCCTAATACCCCTCTTATCAAGTCTCTCAACAACATAGTATTCAGTATGGGCTATCTATCTATCTTTCAACCTCATGAGGTAATCACTGGTATTACCCATCACCCTTTTGCAGGTGAGAAAACTGAGGCACACAGAGGCTAAATAACTTGTTCAAGGTCATATAGTATGTAACAAAGTTGGAATATGAACCCTGTAAGTCTGGATTCAATGCCTGTGCTCTTACTTCTTATGCCAAATTGTCTAGTGAGGGTATCAAACAGGTCAATAGACAATTAGAATACAGTGTCTAAGTAATTCCTGGGGCCTAGCACAGATGGTGGTATCCAAAATCCTATTATAATCTGGTGTTCATTCACAGGAAGGAAAAAAGAACCTAGTGACAGGCTGATTGGCACAAAGACAGGCAAAATGGACATTCCAAAAGAGACCTGAATAGGTATTTCCCTGAGCAATAAAAAGATATGAACACAAAGGCCTATGCCTAATTGTTCTTGGAAGCTTTATTTGCCATAGGCAAACTTTGGAAACAACCCAAATTTCTACCAATAAGTGAATGAATTTTTTTAAATTATACATATTGAGTACATCTTATCTGACATGCTTGGAACCAGAAATATTTCAGCTTGCAGGCTTTTTCCAATTTGAAATATTTTCATACACACAATGAGATATCTTGGGAATGGGAACTGAATCTAAACATGAAATTCATCTATATTTTGCACACATAGTAATTCTAGCTACATGGGAGACTGTGGCAGGAGAATCACAAGTTCAAGGTTAGCCTGGACCACTTAGCTAGACCCTGTCTCAAAATTAAATTAAAAAGGCTGGGGGTGTAGCTCAGTAGTAGAGCACTTGCCCAGCATGCATAAGTGCCTGGATGTAATCCCGAGTACCACACATACACAAAAAATCATTTATGTTTCACATACACCTTATACACACACCCTGAAAAGTTATTTTATACAATATTCTTGGTGTCTGCGTTGTGACTGTGACCTATCACATAGTCCAGGGATGGAATTCTTCACTTATGATGTCTCGTCTGTGCTCAAAGAGTTTTGGGTTTGGAGCATTTTGGATTTAGACTTTTGGGTTAGGAATAATTAACCTGTATACCCACCCATTGGAATATTATTCAGCTATGCAAAGAACGAACTGCTGATGAACACAACACAGATAAATCTCAAAGCATTATCCTCAGCAAAAGAAGTCAGAAGCAAAGTATGCATACTTTATGACTCCATCCAGATGCAATTCTAAAAAAAGTAAATTGTAGTGTCAAAAATCCAGATCAATGGTGGCCAAGAGAGAGGGGTGGGAGAATTGATTGAATGGGGCACGAGGGGACTTTTGGTGATACTGGACATGTTCTATATTTTGATTATGACAGAAGCTACGCCAGTGTAGACATCTGTTTAAAAACCCTTTGAATTATACACTCATAAATGTGAATTTTGTTACACATAAATTACACTCAATTTTTCAAACTTTTTGAAAAGACCCTTAAGGTTACCCAGTCCCAATTGAGATGTGCTAGGCTCTAAAGTTAGGAGTGAGAGTTGGACATATCCTCTTCTCTTTTTGCTTCTTTGCTTCCCCCCCTCATTTCTTTCATTTGCTCTTCCTTCCTACCTTCTTCTCTCCTTTTTTCTTTCTTCATTCTTCTTCCCACTTTCCCTCCCTTCTTTCATCTCTTTTTTCCTTTCCTTCTTCTTCTCTCTCCAAAGCCTACCATCTTCTTTTCCAAACCAAGCCTGGTGACAGGGCCCTGTGCTCCAAGCATTTCCAGTACTGCCATTACAAATTAGTGGAAATGATCAGACACCCAGGTAGATTGGTTCTCAGTCCACTTGAGAGGGGCAGATGCTCTGCAAAACTGGCCAGTGACCCACAGAGAAGGCTGGCAAGACCACAAGACTCTTGCTGGGTCCCTCTGTGGCTTCTGCCTACCAGGTACAAACTATGCATATATTAAACAAAAGAAGAGGAAGTGCCTTTCTAAGAATTACTAGGCTTGGGGAGAGAGGAAGGTCATTTGTCTTCAACCAAGGGAGGGGGGAAAAAAGGTTCCTTCCTTGGGATCTCCATTAGGGGCTGAGGGGGGTATAGGTGAGGGGGTCCAGCAGGGGAGAGTAGGAAGTGCACGGAACAGGGGAAGCATCTCTGGGCGACAGCTAGGTGAGCTCTTCAGCTTAAACCCTAGGAAGGTTAAAGGGAAAGATGGAGCCCTTCATCCAACCAGTGCCCACAGAGCCACCTAAGACAGCACCCAGGTCAGACACATCCCCACCCTCACTGAATGAGAAGAGAACAGAGAAGTTAACAGGGCAAAGGAGGCAGCAGGAATGGAGACAGAAATGAGACTGGCATGGTTCCCTCCTGTGGGCTGCAGGAGGCCCCTGGCAGCCAGAACATCCATCTGCTATGCCCCACCACTAGTAGGCTCACAGGAAGGGAAGGGGACAATGATGGACCTACAGCCCCTTGCTCAGAAATATACCAAAAAATGAGCAGCAGGACCCACCAGCTTGGGAGTAAACCACAGCAGAGGCATCAGTCGGGGCTCTCTTGGATGAAGAGAGTGATAAAGTCTCTCAGCCAAGAGGTGGAGGTTGAGTTCAGCCAAGCTCAACCCAGACACATGGGCAGTGAAAGGAGGACTGTGGAGGCCAGCTGCCCCGCAAGTTCTGTTTCATGGAAGTTGAGAGAGCCAGTCTTGGAAGACTGGTGCTTTCACTATTCTTCCCCAAAGGAGAATTGGTCCCCATAACCGCGTACCAAGCCAAGAATGAAAAGAAAAGGGAGCATGAAAGAGAACCTGGCCTAAGACAGAGAAAGGCATCCATAAGAGAAAAGGTACAGAATCCTGGTCTCCTAGTAAGTGGAAGAGTCAAGAGATCAGCTCCAACCCTAACTTAACTATGCTCCAGATTTGGAAAAAAGCTATATCCAGGAGAAATATCCTGCCAAAGCAGGATAGCCCATGTGTGGAAGTGAAATTCAGCCAAAACCCTGTCAGCTCTCCCAAGTTACAAGAAGGAAGAATTAACGCCCTAGAAGATGGTGTACTTTTGCACTTTGGGGTTAAACTACATATTACATACTCAACATTGTTCCCTTCTAGAACAAAATTGGGTCATTTGCAGGAAAATGGGTGGAACTGGGGAGCATCATGTTAAGCAAAATAAACCAGATTTAGAAAGTCAAAGGCCATATGTTTTCTCTCATGTGTGGAAGCTAGGGAGAAAGAAGGAAACTAAGGGATCTCATGAAAATAGAAGAGAGACCAGGGAGGGGGGGAGGGTAGGGGGAGGTACTAGGGATGGAAATTGGTCAAATTACACTATGTGCAGGTACATATATGATACACTGAAACCCACTGTTCTATATAATTATTGTGCACCAATAAAAAAAAATCACTCAGCCGGGCGCGGTGGCGCACGCCTGTAATCCCAGCACTTTGGGAGGCTGAGGCAGGAGGATCGCAAGTTCAAAGCCAGCCTCAGCAATGGCGAGGCACTTAGCAACTCAGTGAGACGCTGTCTCTAAATAAAATACCAAAAAGGGCTGGGGATGTGACCCAGAGGACGAGTGCCCCTGAGTTCAATCCCTGGTACCACAAAAAAAAAAAAAAAAAAAAAAAATCACTCACTTCTATACATAACCTGTTTATGCTGCATTACTGAGAACATATCATTGTATCTATTATGAATCATGGAATAGACTGACCACTGTAATAAATGCAAGTATACACAGGCTCAGCAGAGTCTGTCCTGGTTAACAAGTGTTAAGATTTGTAGTGGTTTTAAGAAAAACTTATAGTTTTTTTTTTTTTTTTATTTTCAGCACTATGGTGGACTAGATATTGCATCAACTCTACTTAAAAAACTGGATACTATAGAAAAAATATGTTAAATAGCTAACAAGCTGGCAGTTTTATAAGAAACATTAGCAAGCAAAAAATAAGTAAAACCTGGAGAGGAGAACAAAAGTCATGCCCTGAAGCTAGCTTGAGGACATCTGCCAAACAAAGTGACCTTGAGCTTCATCTTTTGTAGCCTCATGGGAAGAGGAGACAAGATGAGAATTCCCACAAGTGATAAAAGATATTATAACTTGGATCTAGGGACTCCAATGAAAACCAAGCATGAGAAATAATAAGAAATGTATACTGATACACTTAGTGAAACTGTAAAATACCAATCAAGAGTATATGATAAAATAAAGTAGAATTATATAGCTTATAATGCTTATAATATGAAAAAAATGACTGTAAATTAAAAAGCCAAGTATTCAATTTAAGAAGTTAAGAAAGAACAATAGTTCCCCGGACACAGTGGCACATGCCTGTAATCCCGGCAGCTTGGGAGGCTGAGAAAGGAGGCTCACAAGTTCAAAGCCAGCCTCAGCAAAAGTGAGGCACTGAGCAAATCAGTGAGACCTCCTGTCTCTAAATAAAATACAAAATAAGGCTGGGGATGTGGCTCAGTGGTCAAGTGCCCCTGAGTTCAATCCCCAGTACCAAAAGGAAAAAAAATGCTCAAACCTAGATAAGTTAGAAGGGAGACAACAATAAAAATTAATATAAAAATATATAATTAGTGATAGAATGGAAAAGTCAAATAAGGATCTTGAAGTCAACATCTGGTTCTTTAAAAAACTAGTAACTGACAAAATTCTAAAAAGACTATGCAACAAGAAAAAGCTGAAGACACAGAAGTAATAAAAACAAAAAGGGGTCATAACCACAGATGGTACAGAACTTAAAAAGATAAAAGCATGTTATAAATAACTTTACAGTAAAAATGTGAAAAAAACAACAAAAGATTAAAAAGCATGTTATAAATAACTTTACAGTAAAAATGTGAAAACACAAATGAAATGCACAAATTCCTAGAAAAATCTGACTTAAATCAAAACTGAGTCAAGGAAAAAAATTAAAACCTGAATACCCATTCACTATTGAAGACGCTGAGCAGTGGTTAAACAACTTCAGGGAAGGAAGAATTCTAGCTGTGTATAAACTCTTTTTGAAAACAGATAAGGAAGAAACATTCTACAACCTACTTTACAAGTCCAGCATAAACTCAGTAACAAACTGGACAAGGAGAATCTGAGAAGGAAAAATTACAGTCCAATACATTCCTGAACATGACCAAACCTTCTACACTAATACTAGCAAAACAAATCTAGCAATGTATAAAAAATGAACCCATTATGACCAAGTCAAGTTTATTCTAGGAAAGCAAGATTAATTTAACTTCAGAAAATGAGTTTACCAGACATTAATAAATTAAAGGAAAAAAAGTAAATCCTCTCAATAAATGCAGAAAAAGTGTTTTATAAAGTTTAATTTATGATTACAAATAAAACCTCTTTTGCAAACTATAGAAGGGTAGCTCCATATTTTTATAAAGAATATTAAAGCCATAGATAACATCATATTCAGGGAAAATGTCCAACACAAAAGGCAAAAACTAAAATTTAAGAAGACAATAAAAGAGATATATTGTTCTTCGGGATGCCCTTAAAAAGACATGTAGTGTTAAATGATAAAGGAAAGATTGATACATTTTTATTATGTGAAATTAAGAATTTCTGCCACTCTAAAATACTAAAAAAGATCATGAAAATACCACAAATTAGGAGATGATATTTGCAACCCTGAGTAATAGTCTTCAGCACATATAAAGAGCTCCTACAAATAAATAGGAAAATCATAAACCATACAATTTTTAAATAAATATGCAAAAACCTTGAGAGGCCCTTCACACACAAAGAAAGAAAATCCAAAAGGCAAACAATATACAAAAAGATCCTGCACCACTTTAGCAATCAAATAGATGTAAATTAAAATCAGCTAAGATATTGTTCTATCCCCATGAGATTGACAGCAATTCCCAACAACATATGACAAAATATATTTGGTTCAAAAAGATCCTGCCATAATAATTATAGCTGTAAATTAAAATCAGCTAAGATATTGTTCTATCCCCATGAGATTGACAGCAATTTCCAACAACATATGACAAAATATAAAGTGTTAACAAGGACACTGAGCAACAGAAAGCATTCCACACTGTAGCTGGATATAGAAATAGCATTTCCGATTATACTCAATGATCTGATATAATTGTTATAATTAATAATTATTATTTATTTATTATTATTATTAATTATCTGAGGTGAAATTTATATAACTTAATGGAAATTAATTTCAAACAATTCTAATAGCATTGAAAATGCTCACAGTCTGGGACCAGTATTTCTACTACTACTGTGTTTATTCCCTAAGCAAATTTATATACATGCTCAGCAGGACTTGAACAAAATGTTTATAGCAGCAGTATTTACAACTGCAAAAAAACTGGAAATAGGTGTTCATTAATAATAGAATAAGCCGGGCGCGGTGGTGCACGCCTGTAATCCCAGCACTTTGGGAGGCTGAGGCAGGAGGATCACGAGTTCAAAGCCAGCCTCAGCAATGGCGAGGCACTTAGCAACTCAGTGAGACCCTGTCTCTAATAAAAACACAAAAAAGGGCTGGGGATGTGGCCCAGTGGTCGAGTGCCCCTGAGTTCAATCCCTGGTACCAAAAATAAATAAATAAATAATAGAATAGATATATAAACTCTAATACTCATTCAATGGAATATTGCAGTTCAGCAAAATGGGAAAAAAAATTCAGTTCCACTCAACAACGTGAATGAATCCAAGAGTAAAACATCTAACAACCATCTGGCATTCATGGTTACCATGTTCCTGTGACCTCATGGGAGCTCTGCAGAAGCAATAGGTAAGAAGCAATCTACCAACTGATAACCAAGTGATAGGGAGATATTCCAGTTCTTTCAACCAGTGTGACCTTACTGGTGTGCAGGGCTCAATATGAGCATAAGAACAAAAGCATACAAATGGAGTTCAAATCATATTTAGTCACAAACACATACAACTAAATAAGATATTATTTAGGGATACAAATATAAGTGTAATACAATAAAGAAAAGCATGGGGAGAAGACATAGAAATATCTGGAAAATAGTTATCCCTGAGAAGGGTAGGCGGATGGGATATATTGCAGTACTCAGGGAAAACATTCTTTCAAATTGATTGCTAGGCACATGGGTGCTGGTATTACTACTCTTTAAACTTTTATATACGGTTTAAGTATATATACTTTTAAGTATATACACTTTTCAGTTTGTTGCATCTAGTGTGTCTACTCCATTAAAAATTATTTTAACAGAAGCGCAGAGAGAAATTTTTAAGAAGAAACCATCATATGGAATCACTGTGGTTTCTGCCATTTCTAGTTGCTGGGCAAAGATGATCTCCCAGGTTGCAATTGGTGGTGCTCTAACCCACTTAAAATTCTAAGAGCTTCTCCCCAAATCACTCCAGAAACATTCTTGCAAGAATCTCTCCTGCCATGTATAGCAAAGCTGGAGTACATTCTGCTCTGGCTCCTTCATTTGATACAATCAAAATCATGGTCTTTTTTTTTTTTTTTATCTCCCAGAATTCTTTCAAATTTTGAAATGTTCAAAATGAGGGCATGGAGCGAATGACTATACTCTGTGTCTCTTGCATAGAATTCAATGGTGATGCTCCCACTGTAAGTTCTTCACCATATGCTTCAGCTGTGCAGTGCCCCATTCCCCTCATCACGATTTGCTGACTGAGAAGTTTCTAACAATGCATTAAGTATATACTAATGGCCAGGGCGTGGGTGTTATCTCCAGGGCTTGCACACATGTGTGATATTTTGGCAACCCCAGCAATACCTGGCATTAGTAGATTCAAACTTTCAGTTTTTCAGTTACTTGTGAATAATCCCTAATAGCCACATCTATGGTAACTTCTCTTCTTCCCCCAGCCCCCCACCCGGAGCACCAGTGTGAACTATGTATTGCAAAGTCACAGCACAAGAGGGAGTCACTTATCTATAGAGGCTGAGCCTTCTCCAAGGTCCAGCATCCCCAACGCAAGGTGCTACCAGGGACACAGAAACTCTATGGACATAAGAAAAACTTTATTTCCTTAAGTACAAGTTGAAAACGCAAATAATTGGTGGCCTGTGAATAATCCTAGGAACTTTTCTCCCTGTAAAACCAGTTGACAAAAGAAGTCAACAACCTAGGCAAGTATTTTTGCATTTGCAAATATGGGGATTGACCAAGGGCTTAAAATGTATCCATTAGGAGTGCCAATGAATCTTGGTTGAGGAAGTTTTCAAAATTCTTGTTGTGTTAAATTCATTCATTCTTGTCAGGGTTCCTCTGATCTTAAGATAGCTTCACCATCTAATGTCAAGTCTGAGGGTTCAGTGAATGACTAAATAGACTAAAGTTGGTGACAGACTCAGCAGAGCATGTCATGTATTTATAACACTGCTTTTAATTTTTTCCACCTCTTTCTATTGTTTGTTCATCAGCTTTGCCTTGGATCCCAGTTATGCAAAAATAACTCGTTTTTAAAAGTTCATCCTGGACCCCTCTTCAAGGATCCAAGAATACTCAGAGAGATCCCAAGATTCTTAAGACTAACTTCCCTTTCCTTCTGCCTGGCCTCCCTCCTCAGATCTGCAGGGCATTATCACATCATCCCTAGGCACATCTGGATATAAAACTCCACCTTTCGTATTCCACAAGAATCCCAGCCACACCTGGCATTCAGTAATGATTGTAAAGAAGAGAGAAGTTCTGCTCATTTACATGCGAGGGCCATGGCTGGAAAAGCCCACCCTCACTGTCCTGTCCCCAAGCACCAAGCACATGTTCCCAACAATGACTCTCTCAACCAGACAGTTCTCAGGATGGTGGGGTTCAGTCACTCCCCACCACCAACTCCCTTCCTCTGCCTTCCAAGCCCCCTGCAATT
This sequence comes from Tamias sibiricus, assembly GCA_025594165.1. NCBI lineage: Eukaryota > Metazoa > Chordata > Mammalia > Rodentia > Sciuridae > Tamias > Tamias sibiricus. The sequence continues at coordinate 35,393,511 of CM046658.1, forward strand.
CCATGGAATCCTCTTTTCTCCATCTTATTACAGTAGGACCCTGTACTTATATACATGGAATCTTTAGAGAGTTCTGAGCATTTACGATTATACTCAATGATCTGATATCGAGAGTTGCTTTTAGAAAATTTAAGAATTTCTTCCCATAGGTTACCAAAACAATGAATTTATGAGTATGTAGAAAGTGAGTAATATTCTTCCCTTAATTTTAATGAAGTCTTCACATGCTCCACATAGGTACTGCATTTTAAAAAATACTCCTTAACAAATAAATAAAAAGGAAAAATAAATAAATAAAAAATACTCCTTAAAAAGCATCAGCATTCGTTTTCCTAACCTTTTGTTTTTCCTGTTGCCTTTGTTTTGGAGCAAACTATCACTGCACAAATTGGCAGAGGGTCCAGCCAAGCCAAGCATCGCTTGCTCACATAAGTCAGCTGTCCTTCCAGTTTTGAGTATAAAGTCTGAGTTCAGTACACACAGCTGCCGAGCATGGGGTGTGGTCAAACATCTTGAACTCATTTCTCTGATGGACCAGGACACTGGCAGTGGTAAATCCACACTCCCCACACAGATGCAAGAAACAAATGCCACTAGGGAACACCTCTCCTGCTCCCTTGCGATCAAGTCTCTTCCAACAACCAGCATTCACATCAGCAAGCAGGCTGGAAGGGCCTGAAAGTGTCCTCCGGTCACACAACAGACTGAGGTTCTAATATCTCCTTAGTATTTTCTGTAGCATGAAATGTTGAAACATAACTACTACTACTAAATAGCAGAATAGTTCCCTAATAAATTTCAACAAAAGATTATAAGGTTCCCAATTAATTTCAATATCCAGGTTTTATCACTCTAATATAATTTGATCAGCAAACCCCTAGCTGGCCAGAAACCCAGGGGGTTTCTTTTATCCTGGAAAGCTATGCTTTTTCCTCTAAACGTCAAGGTAAAAAAAAAAAAAAAGACATTTGGGGTCTACTTCTGATTCTCCTGCCTTCTTAAATTGGACACACAAAATATCATTTAAAATCTTCTTAATGTACATGGCTCATTGTGAGCATCAGTTACTATGCTACAGAGAAGAGTCCTGAAGACCCAATAAAATACATAAGATTTCACTAACTGCTTACAGCAAATTCTTACATTCGACTTAAAACCCCATGTTTGGAATATTTGCATCTCTTACATTTTATTTTACTTTCTCTTTAATTGTTGTTTGTTTGTTTCTTACATTACTATTTCTTCATACTGTTGCTTGACAAGAGAACTTTAATTATCCTTTTACAGTAGCTTATGAATCTCTTCCAATTTGCTCTTAGAATTTTATAAACAAAAGCAGAGTCCTGAAAAAGGGTCTGCAATCACCTTCAACAATCCAACTGATTGAACTGCAGCTCATGGACTTATGACATCTCTCTTGGTTTACCTTTTGTAATTGCACATTCCAGATTGTTGTGGTACTATTCTAACACCCACCAGCTACAGAGCACATGTTACTGTTTAGCTGATCTCGTTTTCTACTCAATACTTTTCGGTACACTTAGAACAAGTCAAGGGCTTTGGCCAGGTCTGACCCCAAAGGCCAGCACTGCTTGTTCGCCTAGCCAGGGTTTCCTGCCCTGCCTGGAGATTTGCAAATACGCTGTGACTCCCAGGGAAACAGAATGAAGAACAGCCTGTCAGGGGCTCTCTGATGGGCAGCATGGAGGGCAGCAAAAAACCTGAAAGACACCCAGGAACTCACAGAGCAGGAAGTGAGAGACAAGTTAAAAGCTATGCAGTTGTCACCCAGCTTTCTTAATGTTATCTTCGATCAAGGCGGTCCTGCAATCTGCCAGGACTTCACACTAAATGCATCTTCTTCTTGCCTGTACCTTTCACACACTAAGTGTCTCCATGGCTCACTTGGCAAGGGCCCAAGGGCAGCATACACTTCTCCACACCAATGAGGGTGGCTGCCACTAAAATGCAATGGGTGGAGACAGCTCAATAATAGTGCCAGTTGAGCACATCTTGATTCACTGCCACAAAGCACACGTTAGTAGTTACTAGTTGGCCCTTAAAGCAAACCCACTGGGATGCTAAGAGCAAAAAACCCTCCAATACAGTTTTAGCCTTAAGTGGCCAGACTTTGCCACCAAATTAACAAATGTGTCCAGCAGCCCTTGGCTGAGACACTAAGGGATGTGATAGGAAGACTTTGTGTTAACAATTCTGTATTCTGTGGGATATCTTAACAGAGTATGGAGGGTAAAGAATGCTAAGTGTCACACACACACCCTTCTCCTGCCTGCAGAAACCTCAGTGGGAGAGCTGTCCTCCTACCTTGGGGGTGGGGAGAAACCTCAAATATTCTAATGCAAGAATGGAAAAGGCCACCAACCTCTACAGGTGTTCTCAGTTTTAAAGAGCAGAGGTCCAGCAGCTCAGTCAGTACCCAAGGTCTGCTCTTCAATTCCACAGGGCACCCAGCCTCAGAGCAAAACTGACCCCTGGGGGGACAGGCACTCTTTCCACTCCAGCTGCTCACCTGGAAGCTGAGAAATAGCTGAAACCTGGGCCTTCACCTGGATTCAGAATTTTCTGCTTTGAGTTAGGAACCTGGGGGCTCCGCAGGGGAGATTCCAACCTTCTGAAGGGACCAAGATGGGTGGAATTGCCCACTAAAAGTTCAGACAAGCAATGACTGGCTCAAAGAGACATGGGAGGGTCTCAGATCAACACCAACCCAGAGCCAATACTACACCATGCTCAACAGGAGACATGATTTTTGCCCTGTGCTCCTCACATTCAAGTCATTCAAATGATTCCTCCTTGTCACACGCTCCCTATTCCCAGCATGCACACACACATACACACAATTACATAAAGACATCATAAACAACTGTAGCACCTAACTTCTGCAGTTGGGGGAGGACCAGGAGATAGTGGGGGATTGGTTGGGCATAGGGTCTGATCATCAGTTGGGCTTACGTAATCACACAAATATGGCTGGAGAACACTTCCCTGGAGATCAGTTCAGCAAATGCCTCATTCTCACTGCCCCCTCCCAGAACCAGAAGGCAAGCCAGGGTTAACATGGAAGCGCCCCCTGTAGCTGGAGCGGGTGGGGACCTGGCTGCTGCCATTGCAGTGTCAATGGCTGCCAGAAACTTCAAGGACCAAAACCAAGGGCCAAGGTGCTGCTCACTGGCACCTAGTCCTTCAGACCCTCTTCCTGCAACCACTGCCCCCAAAGTTCAAGGGCAGGCCAAGCCAGAGAAGTGCTGACTTGCAATGTAACCCAAACCAGTTGCTTGAAGGAAACCAAGGCCCCAGCCCCCAAGTTCCTGTACACCACCACTTCTGTCCCAGCTATAGGGCACAGGTTATCTGCCACACTCAGGAGTCTTCAGGCAGCCTGGACAACTCATCAGGGGCCAATTCAGCATCATTCCTGTTTCCATTTTAAAATATAGTAAATGTGGGGCATAACTTGGAGGAGGGCCACCAGCTTTGCTAGTGGGAAGGCAAGAATTCCCACCAGAACAGGAGCATGTGCTTAGTTGGGAGTTCTGTGTTTGGGGCAGAGGAGTAATTTTTCTTTAGGAACATTTTCAGAGGGGCAGGATTAAGGGGAAAGGGAAAGCTTTCCCTACCGTCTGGGCACCCAGCATAGGAATCTCATTCTCAACCAAACAGAGGATAGAGTCGTCCTGAACAACCCGGGAGCCACAGCCACAACAGCAAGAAAAAAAAGCAATGCCTTTGACGACAGCTAAGGCTCTGGTAGCCCAGAGCCGCGTTTCCAGCACGCCGCTGCCCAACCGGCGCTGGAGCGAGCTCAGGAGCGCACGGCGCACACAGGGTTACAGCCCAGCCGCCGCTGCCGGTGATTGACGCGCGGGGGTCACTTGAGGCTGGTGCAGCTCCCCCAGCACAGGCAAGCGGCGCGCTCAGCCCACCCAGGGCACCACGGCCGCCCACCCAGCCGGCCCTTGCCCTCGGCCTCCGGACACCTGGCGTAAGAAAGAAAGCAACAAAATGGAATCGCAGCTCCTTATTGCACTTCTCCGTGGCGGCCGCAGGCAAAAACACAATCAGTTAAATAAAGCACAAGGAATCCATCCGCCGAATAAAAACCCAGAGTCCCCTACCTTCGGCCTTGGGATGGCAAACTGGTCCTGTGTTCTCTGACCCACGGATCCAGCCCCTTCTTCATGAATTATTCCGGCCAGTCGGGATATTGTGCATTTTTTTCATGAACACCTGTTTCAAGTAAGGGGTAAAGACCTTATTGAAAGAATTGTCCTTAAAAAATAGCCTGTGCATACGTATGTCCATCCAGGCATGCATGCGTGTTTGTATACACACGTATGCACACGGAAGATCCATGTACATTGGAGCACCAAACTAGGCAGTGGGATAATGGGAGAGTCGGCTGGTTGTGAGCATGCTCGCACCGGGAACAGATCCACCCTCTGTTATTCCTCTGAATAAATATAAATCACCATCAGAAACCCAAACAGAAGCATCCCTCTTGAATTCCTGCTGCTGAAAAACACGGAATAAATTCTGCCCGCAGACACAGAATCTAATCAGCAGCTGTTTTCTGAATCCAGAGCCAACCCATGCCTGGCTTGTCTTTTCCACTAGGAGTCCAGGCCTTTTTGAAAGGGGTTTTAACCTTTTAAAGATACAGTACACCAATTATCACTTCTGAATAGCCATCATTTGGAGTGTAGGAAGCCAGTTCCATGCCTACAACCACACAAGGCAGGGTTGCATGCAATGACAATGATTTCATTTATTGGTGCCCTTTAAAAAGTACATTGCATGTGTTTCACATATATGCATGCATATAAAAGGCATATATATGGAGAGAGAAAAATATGTAAATGTAAGGCATAAGACTAGGCATACATATTCATTGCCTGATGAGCTTCTCAGTGATGAACTGGCATATTCTGTAAACACTATGATCCTGCACTTCCGAACACACATGTTCTCTCGGTCAGATGATCGGGGAACTCTTGTCAGCACAGGTGCCATCCTGCACCAGCCCCTTACTGATGATAAAGAGCCAGGATGCCTGCAATAGTGGCTGAAGGAGGTGGGGACCTCTGCCGCCCCAGAGTTCACCACAGGGCACTCCTTGCCCTGCCCTGCAGTTTCAGGGACCATGTCCTCAACTCAAAGGATCACTCTGACACTGTTTCTCAACTCTAATATGATCTAGGACCAGATTTTGTCCCAAGACATAATTTCTTCCATCCAGACTCAGGACTACCACCTAAACCATAGAGTATTAAAAAATTGAGATTTGGCCCTTCCTTGAGATTTCAATGAGATTTTTGTTACTTTGTTTTTATTTTTACACTTTTTTAAAGAGTAGGGTTGAGCATGGAAGTAGAAAAAACAGGGTAAAAGATAAACTGCCCCCAGTCTAAATTAAAACAACAAAAACCTCACCAAGTACTTCAGCCACCCAGATGATATTTATTCTAGTTTTGCTTTGGTTTTTAAAGAAGTAGCACTGAGAAGAAACAAAACTTCTACCCTTACTCATGTTTGAAAGGAAAACAAATGCCTTTTTCAGTTTGTTTGTTTGTTCCCCACACACATTCCCCGCATCCTGGCTCCCTGCAAGCCCAAGAACTTCAGAATGGAGTGGCCCTACTCTCCCCTGGTTCTTGCCTATTAGCAGTAGTGGCCACCAGGCTCACCTCTGTGGTGGTATTCCTACAGTCACTCCAGGACAGGTCCCTCCAGCTCTAGCACCAGTGCCTACTCCCTCCCTTACCCAGTCCTTCCAGGCACACTACTGACATCAGTGCTTCACTCTCTCACCTGGTCACAGCACTGTCTGCTCTGTCCTCCAAGACACACACACACACACACACACACACACACACACACACACACACACACACACACGCTCACTCACTCTTCCATCCCTCCCCCCTTCCAGGGCTCTTTAGCAGAAAATTATCATATTTCATGTGTCATCGCCCTAGCTAGCTGGGCCTGTCACCGATTGGCTGGGCCCTGGCAGCCGGAAATGTCACCAGCCACACAGCATGGGAGCTGGCTCTCCCTCAGTCACCACAGACCTGAGCCCAGGAGGCTCAGTGACAAGGCACAGACCTACCACAGGGAGCTTGTCACTCTCTCCCGGCTTCCAGCACTGGGGGAGGGGACTACCAGTGGAGGAGGAGGGAGGGCAACCGCAGTGAGGGCAGGAGCTGCTTGCGGAGAAGGAACTAAAGATGTCTCCATTCAGATTGAAAGATCTGGAGAAAGTGTTCCTGACAAAAACACTCTCTCTTCACTTAAAAAAAAAAAAAAAAAAAAAAAAGTCAGGCAGGCTGGGTGTAAATAAGCTCCTACTCGTGGGAGTTCATCTGCTGCTGCCTATTCCCCACCTAGCAGCACATGCACCCAGTGGAGAATCACAATATCACTAGGCTGTCTGGCAATCCAGAAAGTAATTTGGGTCCATCCGGTTACCTTTACAGAGAACAGCGATTAACCCTCCAGGAAAGGAAGCTTCTCAATGTGGCTTTGCAATGCATTATGAAGCCCATGACTTTTCAAGCCTTTGGTGTGACAACAGGAGTCATTTGCGTCTGCAACCTATGAGTCTTCTGTGGATTTAATGAGACTGAGCATTTAAAGGTCCCTTCATTCTCTTCTCCAGACTAAACTACACGCTATCTCTCTGGCCCTTTGTGTAAAAGTTATTTCTCAAATCTTTCATTATATTTAGGGTCTAAAGATAATCTTCCCAGAGAGAGGAGGCCAGAAGGTTATTTGGCTCTGCCATCCCCATGATGGTTCAGTCCCCTAGCCTAGTTCCACACTGTGGCTTTTGGTTTGGGGAGTGATAAATTAAGCTCCTATGCTTACCCCTTTTCCTTCCTACCCCTAAAACCACTTTCATGACCAAAACATTAGTGGCCATGCTGGGAAAGAAAGAAAAATGCCTTCAGGAAAGCAGACATTTTAGCAGGATGCAGTGGTGCACACCTGTAATCCCAGCAGCTCAAGAGGAGGAGACAGGAGGATCGAGGGTTCAAAGCCAGCCTCAGCAACTTAGCAAGCCGCTAAACAACTTAGCAAGTTCCTGTCTCAAAATAAAAATGAATAAATAAAAGAGAAAGTAGGCCTTTTGAAGAATAAGGAGAAGATCCAAAGTTGACAGGGCAAGGGTAAGGAAAGGCTGCTTCGCAGGGATAAACTTATGATTCTGCACGGACCCCAGAAGAAGTAAGTACTCGGGTTTCCAGAAAAGAGTTCTGGAAAATTATAAGCTCAGAGAATCCAGACTGAACAAGGGTCATGGCCATCAATGCAGAGGTATATTAAGGACATGACGAACAAAGACAGTTATCTCCACATGAGTAAATCGAAAACAGAAGTTATTTCACAGCTTCTTTGGAAAGTGGGAGGTTTATTTCTAATATAAAAAGAGCCAGAGGTTGAATAGGAGCAGGACACCACCTCTTTTGGCAATACTATTAAACACACGTGCTCATACATACACACACACACACACACACACACCCCCAAGAGAAAGAAACTGAAATAAGCTGAAGAAAAACAAGATGTAACAGAGAAGGTCCGGGGTTGTGGTTCAGCAGTAGAGCACTCACCTAGCATGTGTGAGGCACTGGGTTCAATCCCCAGCACCACATAAAAATAAATAAATAGAGAAGAAGAGAGGATCCAGGGAAGATGGCCAACAGAGGGAGTGCTCTCTGGACACAGTTACAAAAGACGCTTAGTGGAAGTCTGAGCGCGTTACTAGCAATTCTCTTGCAACTGAAAGGGAGCCGAGACATTCGTGCACCTCTGGACAGTGAAATACAACATTCTCCGGACCACGGCGGGCAGGGGCAGAGTCGGAGTGGTCCACAGTCCGAAGCAGTGCTGTCTGCACTGCAGGCGCAGCTGCCCGATATCATCTCGGCAAGGGGATGATCCACACAGTGGCTTGGAAACCGATCAGCAAGGAGGGATAGAAAGGAGCCGAGAGGCGCGGGCGGTATCCACGTAGAGCTCTTTCGCACAGCTTGCCAAGCCAATCCTGCACGCTCTGGAGTGACACAAGGGTCTGCGGAGCTGCTGTTGAGCAGGAGGAGAGCACCGCCATCTTTGAGGAATACAGTGGCTGACCCAGACAAAGGGAAAAAGACAGAAAGGAAGGACAGCTGCAGACATCCAGGGAGCTGCCAACGCTCAGAAAACAGCGCACACCTGGGTGAGGCTTGGGTAACCAGCAGGGGAGGGCGTGTCTGAGGCCAGCGCAGCAGCCCCAAGAAGCTACAACTGTGGGTGGGCGTGGGGAAAGGGTGCCTTCTGGAGGGTCCCTTTCCCAGTGCCATTCATCTGCTGACACACAACCTCCCTGAGCCACTCTTCCGCTGGGCCATTCTGCCACTGGCCAAAGGTGCAGCCTTGATTCCACTGGCAGGATCCCTGTCTAGACACGATCCAATGCGGTTGGCTTAAACTGGAAAGGAAAAAAGAGGGGGGCTTCCCAGGGCCCGTTTTGTTTGAGACTTGGGGTTCGACGTTTTTTTGTTGGTTTGCTTGTTTTGTTGGTTTTCTGGGTTTTTTTTCTTTTTCTTTTTTGGCTTTGTTTTGTTTTGCTTTGTTTTTTGCATTGATTTTCAGTGTGTTTGTTTACTTCTGCTCCTCTTTTCTTCCTTCTCAATTTTGCATCTTTTCTTCTTCCTTCATCTTTCCTATTTACACCCTGCCAGTGCATACTACACAGAGGCAAAAACAAGTAAATTGGAAACAATATCTGGGTTAACCAAATCTGTACATTGTGATCAAACTTGGATTTTCTGAATAGAAAGTGTTAGATTTTAAAGTGTAAAGGAATTATAAGAGGATCTGATAGCATTGTACTACAGGAACAACATAAGGCTTTAAGGTAAAATTGAAATAGTCAAGGTCCCACAGTGCAGGAAGAAAAGACACACAAGCAACATGAAAAAAAACAAGGGAAGAAAGTGACACAAACAAATCAAGATACCTCATCAGTAGATTTCATGGCAAGCACAGTTGGTCAAATGCCAGAGATGGAATTTAGAAATTACATATTCCAAATGTTTATGGAACAAAAGAATGAACTCAAAAATGAGATGAGGGAGCAAATACAGGTGGCAAAAGATCATTTTGACAAAGAACTCCAAAAACAAATACAGGAAGTAAAAGATTACTTCAATAGGGAAATAGAGGCTCTAAAGAGAAACCAAACAGAAAAACCAGAAATGAAAGAAGCAATAAACCAAAATAAAAGTTCAATTGAAAGCATCTCCAACAGAGTAGACCACTTGGAAGAAAGAACCTCAGACAATGAATACAAAATATATATCCTAGAGAAGAATTTAGATTATACAGCAAAACTCATTGGAAATCAAGAACATAACATCGAAGAATTATGGGACAACATAAAAAGACCAAACTTAAGAGTTATTGGCATAGAGGAAGGGGCAGAGTTTCAAGCCAAAGGAATGAGTAATTTATTTAACGAAATAATTACAGAAAATTTTCCAAACTTGAGGAATGAATGGGAAAACCAAGTTCAAGAGGCTTACCGAACACCAAACAAAATCACAACAGATCCACACCAAGACACATTATAATGAAAATGCCTAATATACTGAGCAAGGAGAGAATACTAAAAGCCACAAGAGAAAGGAAGCAGATTACATATAGGGGGAAACCAATCAGACTATGTTCAGATTTTTCAACCCAGACCTTAAAAGCAAGAAGATCCTGGAATAGCATATTTCAAGCTCTGAAAGAAAAGGGATGTCAACCAAGAATCTTATATCCAGCAAAATTGAGCTTTAGATTCAAAGATAAAATAAAAACCTTCCACGACAAGCAAAAGTTAAAAGATTTCGCATCTCGAAAGCCAGCACTTCTGAACATCCTGGGCAACATTTTCATGAAAAAGAAGAGAAAGATAACAACGAAAATCAACAAAGGGAGATATTAAACTAAGGGAAATACCAAGCAAAAGAGAAACCAAATCAAGCTAAAGACCATAATACAAATAAAAATGGATGGGAATAAAAATCACATCTCAATAATAACCTGAATGTTAATGGCCTACACTCGCCAATCAAAAGACACAGATTATCAGAATGGATTAAAAGAAACAACCCAACAATTTGCTGTCTCCAAGAAACACACCTCGTAGAAAAAGACATCAACAGACTGAAAGTGAAAGGCTGGGAAAAGTCTTATCACTCACATGGCCTGCGGAAACAAGCAGGGGTTTCCATTCTCATATCAAATAAGGTAGACTTCAAACCAAACCTAATCAAGAGGGACAAAGATGGATATTTCTTACTACTTAAGGGAACCATTCATCAACAGGATATAACAATCATAAATCTATATGCCCCAAATGATGAAGCACCTACATTCATCAAACAAACTCTACTCAAGTTCAAGAGTAAAATAGACCACAACACAGTTATTCTAGGGGACTTCAACACACCTCTCTCACCAATGGATAGATCATCCAAACAAAAGCTAAACAAAGAAACTTTAAGCCTCCTTAAAACAATTAATAATTTAGACCTAACAGACATATATAGAATATTTCATCCCTCAGTAAACGAATACACTTTTTTCTCAGCAGCACATGGCTCCTTCTCCAAAATAGACCATATATTATGCCACAGGGCAACTCTCAGCAAATATAAAAAAGTAGAGATACTACCCTGCATTCTATCAGACCATAATGGGATAAATTGAAAATCAATGATAAAAAAAAGAAATAAAAAAACCTACTCCAACAACTGGAAGCTAAACAACATGCTACTGAATGAACAAGGAGTTGAAGAAGACATCAAGGAGGAGATTAAAAAATTCCTAGAGGTAAATGAGAACACAGATACATCGTATAAAAATCTCTAGGACACTATGAAGGCAGTAGTAAGAGGAAAATTCATTGCACTGAGTTCATTCCTTAAGAGGAAAAAAAACCAACAAATAAATGACTTAACATCATACCTCAAAGCACTAGAAAAAGAAGAACAGACCAACACCAAGAGCAGTAGAAGACAGGAAATAATTAAAATCAGAGCAGAAATTAATGAAATTGAGACTAAGGAAACCATTCAAAGAATTGACAAAACTAAAAGTTGGTTCTTTGAAAAAATAAACAAAATTGACAGACCCTTAGCAATGCTAACAAAAAGAGAGAAGAGCAAAAACTCAAATTACTAACATTCATGATGAAAAAGGGAATATCACAACAAACACCTCAGATATACAGAAGATAATTAGAAATTACTTTGAAAACTTGTATTCTAATAAAACAGAAAATATTGAAAACATTGACAGATTTCTAGAGTCGTATGATTTGCCTAAACTGGAACTGGAGGCTATACACAACTTAAACAGATCGATTACAAGCGAAGAAATAGAAGATGTCATCAAAAAGCTACCAACAAGGAAAAGTCCAGGACCTGATGGGTTTACAGCCGAGTTCTATAAGACTTTCAAAGAAGATCTAATACCAATGCTCTTCAAACTATTTCAAGAAATAGAAAAAGAGGGAGCTCTTCCAGACTCTTTCTATGAGGCCAATATCACATTAATTCCAAAGCCAGGCAAAGACACAGCCAAAAAAGAAAACTTCAGGCCCATATCTTTAATGAACATAGATGCGAAAATCCTCAACAAAATCCTGGCAAATTGGATACAAAGACATATCAAAAAGATAGTGCACCACGATCAAGTGGGGTTTATCCCAGGGATGCAAGGTTGGTTCAACATTTGGAAATCAATAAACATAATACATCACGTCAATAGACTTAAAGACAAAAATCATATGATCATCTCAATAGACACAGAAAAAGCATTTGACAAAATACAACACCCCTTTATGTTCAAAACACTGGAAAAACTAAGAATATCAGGAACATATCTCAACATTATAAAAGCTATTTATGCAAGGCCCGAGCTAACATTATCTTAAATGGAGAAAAATTAAAAGCATTCCCTCTAAAAACTGGAACAAGACAGGGATGCCCCCTTTCACCACTGCTATTTAACATAGTACTGGAAACTCTGGCCAGAGCAATTAGACAGATGAAAGAAATTAAAGGGATCCAGATAGGAAAAGAAGAGCTCAAATTAGCACTATTTGCTGATGACATGATAATCTTCCTAGAAGACCCTAAAAACTCTACCAGAAAACTTTTACAACTAGTAAATGAATTTGGCAAAGTTGCAGGATACAAAATCAATATACATAAGTCAAAGGCATTTTTGTACATCAGCGACAAAGACTCTGAAAGGGAAATGATGAAAATTACCACATTTACAATAGCATAAAAAAATAAAATAAAATACCTGGGAATCAACTTAACAAAAGAGATGAAAGACCTCTATAACAAAAGTTATAGAACACTAAAGAAAGAAATTATAGAAGAACTCAGAAGATGGAAAGACCTACCTTGCTCTTGGATAGGTAGAATTAATATTGTTAAAATGTCCATACTACCAAAAGCATTATACAGATTTAATGCAATTCCAATCAAAATCCCAATGTCATCCTTCAAAGAAATAGAAAAAGCAGTCATGAAATTCATCTTGAAAAATAAGAGACCCAGAATAGCCAAAGCAATCCTGAGCAAGAAAAGTGAAGCAGGTGGCATCACCATACCAGACTTTAAATTATACTATAGAGCAATAGTAACAAAAACAGCATGGTATTGGCACCAAAACAGACTGGTGGACCAATGGTACAGAATTGAGGACACAGAGAATAATACATATAATTTCAGCTATCTTATATTAGACAAAGGCGCCAAAAATGTACAGTGGAGAAAGGATAGCCTCTTCAAATGGTGCTGGGAAAACTGGAAATCCATATGCAACAAATTGAAATTAAACCCTTATCTCTCGCCATGCACAAAACTCAATTCAGAGTGGATCAAGGACCTAGGAATTAGACCAGAGACAATACGCCTAATAGAAAAAAAGTAAGCTCCAATTTCCAACATGTCAGATTAGGCCCCAAGTTCCTTAATAAAAATCTGTAGTGCAAGAATTACTACCAAGAATTAATGAATGGGATAGATTTAAACTGAAAAGCTTCTTCTCAGCAAAAGAAACAATCAGTGAGGTGAATAGAGAGCCAACTAATTGGGAACAAATATTTAATACATGCACATCAGACAGAGCACTAATTTCTAGAATATATAAAGAACTCAAAAAACTTGACACCAAAAAAAAACAAATAACCCAATCAATAAATGGGCTAAGGAATTGAGAAGACACCTCTCAGAAGAAGACACACGATTAATCAACAAATACATGAAAAAATGTTCAACATCGCTGGCAATTAGAGAAATGCAAATCAAAACTACTCTAAGATTTCATTTCACTCCAGTCAGAATGGCAGCTATCAAGAACACAAGCAACAATAAATGTTGGAGAAGATGTGGGGAAAAAGGCACACTCATACATTGCTGGTGGGACTGCAAAATGGTGCAACCATTATGGAAAGCAGTATGGAGATTTCTTGGAAAACTGGGAATGGAACCACCCTATGACCCAGCCATCCCACTCCTGGGTCTATTCCCAAAGGACTTAAAAACAGCATATTACAGTAACACAGCTATCTCAATGTTTGTAGCTGCGCAATTCACAATAGCTAGGTTGTGGAACCAACCTAGATGTCCCTCAGTAAATGAGTGGATTAAGAAAATGTGGTATATACACACAATGGAATTTTACTCAGCAATAAAAGAAAATAAAATAATGGCATTTGCAGGTAAATGGATGAAGTTGGAAGACATAATGCTAAGTGAAGTTAGTCAGTCTCAAAAATCCAAGTACCAAATGTTTTCTCTGATATAAGGAGGCTAGTTCACAGTATTGTTGGACGGGGGTACATAGGAGGTTTAGAGGAACACTAGAATGGTCAAAGGGAAGGGAGGGTAAGGGAGGGAGCAAGGTGGGAGGGAGGGGGAGAAAAGAAAAAAAAAAAAAAAAAAAGGTGGTTGAATGAGAGGGATATCATTTTCCTAAATGCATGATTGAAGACCTGAATTGTACGAATATACTTTGTATACAAACAGTTGTATGTAAAAAGATGCTATATACAGGCACCATGAATTGTAAATATTAAAAATTATAAAAATAAATTAAAAAAAAGAAAACCAAAAAATAAATAAATAAAGGTATTGTGTCCAACTACAACTATATATATTATATATATAATCTTATTTAAAAAAAAAAAAAAGATGTAACAGAGAGATCCAGAACTTCTAATATCACTCCAACAGGAGTTCCAGATGGAGACAACACCATCAATGAAGAGGAAAGCAAGGACCAAGGAAGCAAGAAAAGACCATTCCCTTGAGCTAAAGAAAGAACTCAGGCTCGGGTCATATCCTGTCTGGGCAGCAGGATCACTGAACAAATACAAACTTCTTGATGCAGTCTGCTACTCCAAGAACAAAGACAAACAACCACAAGCTTCCTCATAGGGGAGAACCATCCGGCTGCTTAAAAGGAAATTAAACAGACTGACCTCCTACTTCTCGTCTGCAGCATTCTGCTCAAAGACACCGGCAGAGTTTTTATAGAATTCCAAGGGAATGTTATTTGAACTCATAGTTCAACAGCTGCCCAACTCTAATTTCCCTCTTATGTGATGACAAAATAAAGGTATGTTTGAAGACACAGAAATTACATCGCACAAACACCCTTTATTAAAATTTTTTTTTCCAGAGTGTAGATCTGTTCAAGGCAAGAGGGAAAATAAGCCAGAATAATGAATTTGAGAAAAGAGAAGATATATAAGAAAATGTAATGAAGAATAAAACCAACAAAATATAAAGATTAAGCATAATAATTGATAACAAGTTTGTAAAATTTGTTAGAAATTTTGAAAAATCAAATTTAAATGAATTAAATACATAGTTGTCCCCACAGCCTGCAATTTCACTTGCTGCCATTTCAGTTACCCATGGTCAAGAAGAAAAAGAAAGGTAAGTACAGTGAAATGACATAGACAGACAATATTTGCATAATGTTTATTACAATGTCTTGTTATAATTGTTCTATTTTATTATTATTGCTATTAACCTCTTCCTGTGCCTAATTTATAAATTAAACTTTATCATAGGTATGTATAGAGAAAAAACAGCATGTATAGGATCCAGTACCATCTGTGGTTCAGGAATTCTCTAGAAAGGGTCTTAGCACACCTGGGTGGATAAGAAACTATTACTGTATAATCTATATCTACCTACCTACCTCTCAGATATAAATGTCTGAAATTAAATCTCCATATGATTTTTAAAAATTAGAAAATTTCAATGGAGACAAGTAAGTGAAATCTGTCTCTAGAAAGTGCCTGACAACAGAGTTTGTGAATGGTAAGTTATTAAAAGACAGAGAAATAAGGTGAGAGGATCATCCTGGCAGGAGATGATTCTATTCTCTTCTCTTCTTCCCAAGACCCATATTTAAAGTGATGATAAGGAATTTTAAGTTGAAATACTCAATGAAAAGAAAATAGTAAAGGAACTATTGTTCAGGAAAATTGAAAAAGAATAGAGGGGAGACTTAATATATCAGATAGAAATATATACTTCAACACTATAGTAAATAAGACAGCATCATTTCATGGCAGAGATCTACAAAATGGACTGATGGAATGGAATGAAGTCAAGAAGAAATTTGGCTATAGTTTCCTACAGGAAGGTCAGGCATAAAAACAGTTTTAAATCAGGGGAGGAAAAAATATATTATGTGATAAATAGTATCACACTGCAGCTATATATTTGAAAATCATTCTTTTACCTCTCCTACCTTATTTAAAATTTGTTCTATATTCAGAAAAAGTTATTCCAAAGAACAGATAGATATTACAATTGATCAGTAAGTCATAGATTGGTATGAACTTTTTTTTCTGCCAGTGGTAAAAAAAAAAAAAAAAAAAAAAAAAAAATGTGGTCTTTCAGATGATGTCAAAATACTATTGTGGAGTCCCACTGACCTCCGCTCCAGAGCAGGAGACAGCAAGGACAGACCCGCCAACTCTGCTTGAGTCCAGGTGGGCCCAGGTCAGTCCCACTGACCTTCACTCCAGTTCGGTCAGCCCCAGATCAGTCCCAGCCAGTCCCAGTGACCTCCGCCCCAGAGCAGGAGCCAGCAAGGACAGACCCGCCAACTCTGCTTGAGTTCAAACAGGCTGAGGACAGTCCCGGGGGACCGACATTGGACTGCCGCCAGACTCAGGTCAGTCCTGCTGACCTTCAGCCCAGTGTGGCCAGCCCCAGGTCAGTCCACTGACATTCCCTCGAGTGTGGCCAGGCTCAGGAAAGTTCCGCCAACCTCTGCCCAAGCACAGGTGGGCCCAGGTCAGCCCAACCCACACCTGCAGAGCTCAGGCAAGTCTAGGACAGCTTCACTGACCTCCACTCAGAGGACTGCCTCTTCCAACCAGCAGACCACAGCAGGAACTCAGACTCAACCAGTTCGACCCACACCAACCCGCGTGGACCCAGCCCCAGGTAGCACACTTTGAGGGACAGCAGCAGGTTCTGATAGCCCAACACTAAGGGGAGGCACAGACAACCTGCAAGGATATTATAAGAATATAGGAAATATAGAAATATAGGAATATAGAAACTATAAAAACTCAGATCTACACTGCAAGAAAGTAAGGCAAATAGACATCATGAAAAAACAAGGGAGGAAAGTACCCCAAACAAACCAGGATTCTACAGTAACAGAACCCATGCTCAGCGAAGTTGATGAAATGTCAGAAGGAGTTCAGAAGGTTCACAATTAAAATGATCTGTGAATCAAAGAATGACCTAAATGAGCAAATACAGGCAAAAATTGACCACTACAACAAAGATATAAGAAAGCAAATACAGGTACCAAAAGATTACTTCAAAAAAGAGATAGAAACTCTGAAAAAAAAACAGTCAGAAATCCTTGAAATGAAGGAAACAATTAACCAAATAAAAAACACAACTGAAGGCATCACCAACAGACTAGATCAACTGAAAGAAAGAACTTCAGACAATGAAGACAAAGTATATAATCTTGAAAATAAAGTTGACCACACAATGAAGATAGTAAGAAACCATGAACAGAATATTCAAGAAGTATGGGACAGCATCAAAAGACCAACTCTAAGAGTAATTGGGATAGAGGAAGGCACAGAGTTTCAAACCAAAGGAATGCACAACCTCTTCAATGAGATAATATCAGAAAATTTCCCAAGCATGAAGAATGAATTGGAAAACCAAATACAAGAGGCTTATAGGACACCAAATGTACAAATTACAACAGATCTACACCAAGACATATTATAATGAAAATGCTTAGCTTACAGAACAAGGATAGAATTTTAAAGGCTGCAAAAGAGAGGAATCAGATCACATATATGGGGAGACCAATTCGTATCACAGCAGATTTTTCAACTCAGACACTCAAAGCTAGGAGATCATGAAACAACATTTTCCAAGCTCTGAAGGAAAAGGGATGCCAAGCAAGAATCTTATACCCAGTAAAATTAAGCTTTAGATTTGAGAACGAAATAAAAACCTTCCATTATAAACAAAAGTTAAAAGAATTTACAAGTAGAAAGCCAGCTCTACAGAACATCCTCAGCAAAATATTCCATGAAGAGGAAAAGAAAAACAATGATGAAAATCAACAGAGGTAGGTATTACACTAAAGGAAAAAACAATCAGAAGAGAAACCATGTCAAGGTAAATACCAAAAATAAACAAAAATGGCTGGGAATACAAAACACATCTCAATAATAACTCTGAATGTTAATGGCCTAAACTCACCAATCAAAAGACATAGACTAGCAGATTGGATTAAAAAAAACAGACCCAACAATATGCTGCCTCCAAGAGACTCATCTCATAGGAAAAGACATCCATAGGCTGAGGGTGAAAGGTTGGGAGAAATCCTACCACTCACATGGACTGAGGAAATAAGCAGGGGTTTCCATTCTTATATCAAATAAAGTAGACTTCAAGCTAAAGTCAATCAAAAAGGATAAAGAAGGACACTATATACTGCTCAAGGGAACCATATACCAACAAGATTAACAATTATAAGTATATATGCCCAAACAATGGAGCATCCATGTTCATCAAACAAACTTTCCTCAAGTTTAAGAGTCAAATTGACCACAACACAATAATTCTGGGTGACATTGACACACCTCTTTCACCACTGGATAGATCTTCCAAACAAAAGCTGAACAAAGAAACTATAGAACTCAAAAATACAATAAACAACTTAGACTTAACTGACTTATATAAAATATTTCATCCTTCAACAAGCGAATACACTTTCTTCTCAGCAGCACATGGATCCTTCTCTAAAATAGACCATATACTATGACACAAAACAACTCTTAGCAAATATAAAAAAGTAGGGATACTACCCTGAATTCTATCATACCATAATGGAATGAAATTAGAAATCAATGATAAAATAAGAAATAAAAGCTACTCCAACACCTGGAGACTAAATAATATGCTACTGAATGAACAATGGGTTGCATATGACATCAAAGAGGAGATTAAAAAATTCTTAGAGGTGAATGAGAACACAGACACAACATATCGAAATCTCTGGGACACTATGAAGGCAGTTAAGAGGAAAGTTCATTGCATTGAGTTCATTCCTCAAAAGAAGAAAAAGTCAACAAATAAATGACTTAAAATTACATCTCAAAGCTTTAGAAAAAGAAGAACAATCCAACACCAAAAGTGGTAGAAGACAGGAAATAATTAAAATCAGAGCTAAAATTAATGAAATTGAAATAAAAGAAACAATTGAAAAAATCGACAAAACAAAAAGTTGGTTCTTTGAAAAAAATAAATAAAATTGACAGACCCTTAGCCAGGCTAACAAAGAGAAGGAGAGAGAAAACTCAAATTACTAACATATGTGATGAAAAAGGAAATATCACAACAAACACTATGGAAATACAGGAAATAATTTGAAATTATTTTGAAAACTTGTACTCCAACAAAATACAAAACACCAAAGGCATCGACAAATTTCTAGAGTTGTATGATCTTCCCAAACTAAAGCAGGATGATATACATAATTTGAACAAACCAATTTCAAACAACGAAATAGAAGATGCCATCAGAAGCCTACCAACCAAGAAAAGCCCAGGACCAGATGGATACACAGCCGAGTTCTACAAGACCTTTAAAGAAGAACTGATACCAGTACTCTTCAATTTATTTCAGGAAATAGAAAAAGAGGGAGCACTTCCAAACTCATTCTATGAGGCCCATATCACCCTGATCCCCAAACCAGGCAAAGACACATCAAAAAAAGAAAACTTCAGACCCATATTTTTAATGAACATAGATGCAAAAATTCTCAATAAAATTCTGGCAAAACGGATACAAAAACATATCAAAAATATAATACATCCACGATCAAGTGGGGTTCATTCCAGGGATGCAAGGATGGTTCAACATATGGAAATCAATAAATGTAATTCATCACATCAATAGACTCAAAGATAAGAACCATATGATTATCTCAATAGATGCAGAAAAAGAATTTGACAAAATACAGCACCCTTTCATGTTCAAAACACTAGAAAAACTAGGGATAACAAGAACATATTTCAACATCACAAAAGCTATATATACTAATCCCCAGGCCAACATTATTCTAAATGGAGAAAAATTGAAAGCATTCCCTCTAAAAACCCGAACAAGACAGGGATACCCTCTTTCACCACTTCTATTCAACATAGTAATTGAGATGCTGGCCAGAACAATAAGACAGACGAAAGAAATTAAAGGGATACAGATAGGTAAAGTTGAACTCAAATTATCATTATTTGCTGACGATATGGTTTTATACCTAGAAGACCAAAAAAATTCCACCAGAAAACTTATAGAACTCATAAATGAATTCAGCAAAGTAGCAGGATACAAAATCAACACCCCATAAACCTAGGGCATTTCTATATATCAGTGACAAATCCTCTGAAAGGGAAATGAGGAAAAATACCCCATTTACAGTAGCATCAAAAATAAACAAATAAATAAAATACTTGGGAATCAACTTAACCAAAGACTTGAAAGACCTCTATAATGAAAACTATAGAACACTAAAGAAAGAAACTATGGAAGACCTTAGAAGATGAAAGATCTACCCTGTTTTTGGATAGGCAGAACTAATATTGTGAAAATGACCATACTACCAAAAGCACTATACAGATTTAATGCAATGCCAATCAAAATCCCAATGACATTCCTCATAGAAATAGAAAAAGCAGTCATGAAATTCATCTGGAAAAATAAGAGACCCAGAATAGCTAAAGCAATTCTTAGCAAGAGGAGTGAAGCAGGTGGCATCACTATACAAGACCTTAAATTATACTACAAAGCAATAGTAACAAAAACAGCATGGTATTGGCACCAAAATAGGCTGGTATACCAATGGTATAGAATAGACATCACAGAGACTAACATATAATTTCAGTTATCTTATATTAGACAAAGGCACCAAAAATGTACATTGGAGAAAAGATAGCCTCTTCAACAAATGGTGCTGGGAAAACTGAAAATCCATATGCAAGAAAATGAAATTAAACCTCTATCTCTCACCATGCACAAAATTCAACTCAAAGTGGATCAAGGATCTAGGAATTAGACCAGAGACACACCACCTAATAGAAGAAAAAGTAAGCTCTAATCTCCAACATGTTGGATTAGGCCCCAAGTTCCTTAATAAGACTCCTGTAGCACAAGAATTAATATCAAGAATCAATACATGGGATAGATTCAAATTACAAAGCTTCTTCTCAGCAAAAGAAACAATCAGTGAGGTCAATAGAGAGCCTACTAATTGGGAACAAATTTTTACCACATGCACGTCAGATAGAGCACTAATCTCTAAAATATATAAAGAACTTAAAAATCTTAACACCAAAAAAAAACAAATAACCCAATCAATAAATGGGCCAAGGAACTGAACAGATACTTCTCAGAAGAAGATATACAATCAATCAACAAATACTTGAAAAAGTGTTCAACATCTCTGGCAATTAGAGAAATGCAAATCAAAACCACTCTAAGATTTCATCTCACACCAGTCAGAATGGCAGCTATTAAGAACACAAACAACAAAAAATGTTGGTGAGGATGTGGAGAAAAAGGCACACTCATACATTGTTGGTGGGACTGCAAAATGGTGCAGCCAATCTGGAAAGCAGTATGGAGATTCTGTGGAAAACTTGGAATGGAACCACCTTATGACCCATCTATCCCACTCCTTGATCTATACCCAAAGGACATAAAAACAGCATACTACCAGGACACAGCCACATCAATGTTTATAGCAGCACAATTCACAATAGCTAAACTGTGGAACCAACCTAGATGCCCTTCAGTGGATGAATGGATAAAGAAAATGTGGTATATATACACAATGGAGTATTACTCAGCAATAAGAGAATAAAATCATGGCATTTGCAGGTAAATGGATTAAGTTAGAGAATATAATGCTAAGTGAAGTTAGCCAAACCAAAAAGCCAAATGCCAAATGTTTTCTCTGATATAAGGAGGCTGATTCACAGTGTGGTTGGGATGGGGAGCATAGGAGGATTAGAGGAATACTAGAATGGCCAATGGGGAGGGAAGGGAAGAGAGGGGGCAAAAGGGTAAAGGAAAAAAAAAAAGATGGTTAAATGAGATGGATATCATTACCCTAAGTGCATGTATGAAGTCACAAATAATGTGAATATACTTTGTATACAACCAGAGATATGTAAAAATGTGTTTTACAAATATAATATGAAATGTAATACATTCTGCTGTCATTTCTAACAACTTAGAATAAAAAATAAATTTGAAAATAAAAATAAAAATACCATTGTGGTGGGGCTGGGGTTGTGTGGCTCAGTGGTAGAGTGCTTGCCTAGCACGTGTGCGGCCCTGGGTTTGATCCTCAGCACCATGTAAAAATAAATAAATAAGATAAAGGTATTGTGTCCAACTACAACTAAAAAAGAAACATTTTTTAAAAATACCATTGTGGTATGCTAAATAATGGCTCCCAAAGATATTCACTTTCTAATCCCAGGAAGCTGAATGTTACCTTACACAGCACATTGTCTGGAAGGACCCTGAATGTAATCATCAGTGTCCCTTTTAAGAGAGAGGAAGAGAGCACAAGAGAGACAGAGATGGGAGTGATGCAGCCACATGCCAAGAAATGCTAGAAGCCACCAGAAGCTGGAAGAGGCAATGAACAGATTCTATCCTGGGGCCTCTGAAGGAGGGACCGGCCCTACCAACACCTGGATCTCAGCCCAGTTTCTGGATTCCAGAACTATAAGCAAATAAATATGTTGTTTTCAGCCACCAAGTACGTGGTATTTGTTACAGAAGCCAGAGGAAACTCAGAAAACCACCAAGTTGAGAAGCACAGCACTTCCTAGGGATTATAATTATTATTATCAGCAGCAATACTCATGTGTGCTTAGCACTGCTAGATTTACACGTCTCATTTAATTTGAATATGAGGAGGCGGCAGAAAGTTGGGGTTGTTGTGGCTCTGCCCCTTCACAGTAAGTATCCTTGGGTAAGTTAAGTAACCTCCTAATGCTGTTCTTTCTCACCTGTAGAGGTAAGAATGGCACCTAACTCCGGGTGCTGTGGCACACTCCTGTAAGACTGAGGCAGGAGGATCTCGAGTTCAAAGCCAGCCTCAGCAATGGCAAGGCACTTAGCAACTCAGTGAGACCCTGTCTCTAGTAAAATACAAAAAAAAAAAGGGCTGGCTTTCTCTCACTGATTCTCATTCTTCCTTTTAGATACATACAGAACAAGGGTCTATCCTAACTTCCAGAACGTCCTGTCCTTCAAATACCTGAAGACAATGATCATGTTGTCAGAGGTCAAGCTTCTCTAGGTTAAAATGCCTTTGGTCATTGTCCTTAGGAGTTCATCTGGAGTCCCTTCCCATCCTGGTCACCTCCCTGAACACATTCTGTGCCTCTTAAGATGTGACCCCGGACTCATCACTGTGTTTATCCCAGAATAGAGTTCCCCAAACTATAGCCCTCACTACAACCTAATTTTTGTAGCCATGTGTGAAGCATGGATTTGACATTTTTGAAGGCTTGTAGAAAAAGAGGCACAGAAAATATTTTGTGACAGAGACCATATGTGGCCTATAAAGTCTAAAAATGTTTACTACTTTACCCTTCTCAGAAAAAGCCTGCCAACTCCTGTTCTAGAAGGTACTTTACTTCTATCAGTACAATATAAAGTGTTCAAGACTTTTTGACAACTGCTACTATACATTCTGAACTTAACTCTAAGGCTACTGATTGTTCCATCTTTATCCATTCTCCCCTCCCTTGTCACTCAGTAATAAAATTCTTAGCTAGGAACATGGCTGCTGAGCTAAAGACTACATTTCCCAGCCTCCCCTGCAGGAGGGCATGACCAGGAGAGAAGGCTTCAGCCTTGAGCCTTGAGTGTAAGCAGATGTGAAATGTGTCATTTCCCTGTCATGCTCTTGAAAGGAAAAATCCCATTCTCCCCTTCCCTTTCCCTGTTCTACTTGCTGGAATGGGGACCTGAGAGCCATGTGGAAGAAGGGTGGCGGAGTAACGAGAAAGAAGACTCCTGGGTCTCTGGTGCTGCCATTTTACTTTGTGCTCCTTGTTCTCAATTGGTGAAGGAGAAACAAACTTTTAATTTATTTATCTACTGTTCTTTCTGGTCGTTGTGACAGCAAGTGAATCTGTGCCCCAAGGAATATGACCATCATTTTCAAATCCCAAGTATTTTTCAAATTGCTAGTACCAAACCACACACTTCCCTGGCCTGTACTCACACAGCTAATTTGTTGAACCCCTTGACAGGACTTTACATTTAGCTCTACCATACTTCTTCATTTTGTTAGAATATGAAGCCCATTATTTTGTCCCTGACATCTGGGACCTAATTCTATCACCCAAACTAGCTTTTATCCTTTCTAATTTTATATCATTCTTCAAAAGGTACTTCAGTCGTAGCACTCAGACCACACAGAGTACTCATCAAAACACCTAATCAAAAGTAACAATAATGCAGTGGAAAAGACTGTGGTATCCATTTGTAGGGAAAGGAAATAATGGATCAAGTCAAGGTCTAAATGGAGAAGGTGGAGGAGAAAAAGGAAAGCATTTACTATGTTCCAGTCACTTTGCTGGAAACCTCCCCACTGTTAGCTCATTTATTAAATATTTTTTTATTTATTAATTTGCTTCATTTAGTAGTCATTTTAAATTTTAAAATACTGACTAGAAATGCCAACTTCACAGGGAAGAGCAGAAACCCATCATCTGTAAACACTGATGAAAACACAGCCCATGCAAATCTCTCTTTGCCTAAGTCTGAGTACACCCAACCTCTCTTTGGACTCCTGAAGAATGCATTCCCAGCATTCCTTGTAAGTCTTGGAGTTAAAGCTGGATGTAGTCCAAGCGTATCACTCAAGAACCAAAATCATCACTGTAGACTGTTGGTCAGTGTTTTCAGGAATATCTAAGCTGGGCCCTGGTATGACAGGGTGAGAAGTAAGTGCCTATGCAGAGCTGTATGGCAAAAGGCTATGAGTAGTGTCAGACTCATTGGGTCCAAGCCCTGCAGGACCTGAGCCAATCACTTGTCCTTTCCTGCATGGTTTCCCTTTTCTGTAAAAGAGGCATGTGTTATCTTTCCCACACCATCTAAGGTAGATTCCCCTCTCCCCATATTTTGCAGATGATGAATATAAGGCTTATG
This sequence comes from Tamias sibiricus, assembly GCA_025594165.1. Classification (NCBI taxonomy): domain Eukaryota; kingdom Metazoa; phylum Chordata; class Mammalia; order Rodentia; family Sciuridae; genus Tamias; species Tamias sibiricus. The sequence goes on from CM046658.1 coordinate 35,418,335, forward strand.
TTCCTTGTCCAAGGACAAATCAATGAGGTCATGACAGCATGAGGATTTAATCCTAAGTGCATGTGATTCCTAATCTCCTGCTCTTTCCTATTCCAGAGGCAGAGAAAGAAAATATGACAATTAAGGTATAAGGTATCAAATCATACCAAAAAGGATGACCTGCCCAAGAGAAGTAAGGTCAGATAACTTCATGGGATGCTCAAGATGAAGGCCTAATGGACTCAAAGGTTGTTTTCTTCTGGCTTCCTTGGAGAGCTTGCATTGGTTAGGGTAGAACATACTTTAGGATAGTGTTTAAAACAGACCTGGTTTAAGTCCCACTCTACTCTTACAATCAGCCTGTTTGGTGAATGTAAGAGTAGAGTGTTTTATCCTGTTTTAAACACAAACCATGTTTGTCTCCTCCTCTTAAGAAGCTGGGAAAATATACAACTGGGTAATGTTTCCATTTAAAGTGACTAAACGTTAAAACATTTTGATGTTTAAAGAGCAAGCTCAAGTTACAAAAATTAACTCTTAGAAAGCCTCGATCCCTGAAAGTGCAGAAATATAAGGTGTGATTACTCTTTCACTGGGCTTTGAGGCATTCTATCAAATCATTGTATCATCTTCATCATATTCAATCTGAATTAACTTTATCAGTACCCATCATAATCATCATGTGCTCTAATGCTGGGTTGCTTTCCAGGGAAAAAGGGTTCTGCTGATAATTACACTGTAACAACAGGTATAAGCTAGGACTACTCTAAGCAACCAACACATTTGATCACCCTAGTATTATATCATTTCCCCACTTTTAAGAATAACAACAACAACAAAAGTTTATCTTCCTCATTATAAGCAAAAACAAAAATATAATAGTTACATGCTAGTAGAAAGAAACTGAAATACATAAAACGAAATAAAAGTGTTCCCTTTGTAGCACCTAGAATTGTACTTCTCATAGGTAATATCCATTAAAAGTCTGCCTTGGGTCTTCTTCCAGATGGGGAGGACAGAATCTCCCAACACTACAACCCAAGGTCAGCTAAATGGAATTAAAGGTCTATCCTATACATGGAGTTCAGGTGGGGTCTACCCACCCCTGTGTAAGCTACCTGGTACCAAAACCCGGGAGGAAAACTCTCGGAGGCAGAGTAAAGCTATTACTACTTTTACTTCTACTTTAGCTTAGAGAGAAAGAAAGATAGAGCTTAGCTTCTTCTTGTCTTCTTGTCTTGTCTTTTTCTTCTTGTCTTCTTAGCTTAGAGAGAAAGAAAGATAGAGCTTAGAGAAAGATAGCTTAGAGAGAAAGAAAGATAGAGCTTAGAGAAAGATTATTTTTTAGAGCTTCTTGCTTCTTTCTTCTGTCTTCTATCTTCCTCGGGAGCCTCGGCCTAACTCTGACCAGGCCATTACTTCTTCTATCTGGTTTCTCTTCTGTAACCGCTCTGCCTACGTTCTGGCCGCTCTGATTCTTTTCTCCGACCCGAACTCTTCTTCTGACCGACCGAGCTACTGCACGACTGACTGAATGAATTCTCCGTTCTCCTAACTCGGACCGCTTTCACCCGGTTATATACCTTCAGCTTTGCGGGTGCCTACAGGTGCGTCACATACATATCAGGTGGAACTTATGGCTTCCAGCTAGCTGCAACAGCCCTTCCTAATTAGGGCTCCTTCACCCCTGTACTCTTGGGGTATAGCATGTGATGTCAGTCTAAACAGCTGGGTGAGTCACTTTCATCCTGGTCACAGTGTTGGTTCCAGGTGGTCACATGACTCTTTCAGAGCCAATGATATGCAAAGAAACTTTTGCTCAAACTTCAAAGTAGACAATCCAACTCCTAATTCACATGTATTGAAATTAAAAGGATCCAAGGCCTTGACCTGCACAATCCAAAATGGTAGCCTCTAGCTACTGAGCACTTAAATGTACAAACTGAGATGTGCTTATAGGCATCAAATACACCCTGGATTTCAAAGACTGTGAAAAAGGGATGTAAAATATCTAATAATTTTTATATTGATTACCTGTTGAAGGGATACACTGTATCTCTATTGGACAGTGCTGGTCTAAAACATTTGAACCCCTGATAAAGCTAGGCCTGTTGGCAGCCCTACTATGGGCTTTTCATGTATGTAAACTAATAAGTACTTATTTTGCTTAATCAAGTCCTAATTGGCTTTTTAGCACCTGCAGCTGAGTCCTAACCGAAATGATGTATATGTAGAATCATACCATACATTCAAGATACTACTCTTTTCATGGAACAACTGATCATGGGCATTTTCCATGTCAGTACCTAATAGCAGTGTGATAAGATATGCACAAAATCTTTCACATGAGGAGAAATCAGCCATTGTTTTCCTGTTAATACCACTGTGCGTGCCCAGGATGTGGCCCTTGCTTTCTTATGACCTCCGGGCCGACACTTTCTTAACTCCTGCATATACATTACCTTCTGCCCATCACACTCTGCCTTCCCTTTTCTTTTCTATTTTGTGGCATGGGGGATTGAACCCAGAGCCTTGCATGTTTAGGCAAGTGCTCAGTCACTGATCATCACATCCCCAATCTCCCCTTAATAATTGTCTATGATGGTCTCAAACTTGTGATCCTCCTGCCTCAGCCTCCTGAGTAGTTGGGATTCTAGGTGTTCACCACCATGCCTGCCTTCTTCCCTCTCTTTTCACTTGCCTGACTCACATTAATCACTCAAGTGACCATTTAAATGCCACCTACTCACAGCTGAGTTCCTTGACCACTTGACTTAGAGAAGGTCACCCCTATTTTGCCTCTCATAGCACCACATCTTCTCCATTTGGCATGGAACAAAATATGTTTTGATTTCTTTTGATGACTGTTTAATATCCACCTTCTCCTTCCCACTATACTATACCCTACATTAATGCAGGACCCATGTATATGCAGTTCACCCTTTTGCTCCCAGCACCTGGAACAGTGCCTGGCACAGAGCAGATGCTCAATAAACATCTGAGTGCCATCAGTGAAGGCTAAAAGGTTCAGAAGAAAGAGGAAGGACAGGGGAAGGTAAAGAAATGGTGGTAAGAGAACTCAGATAATTAATTCAGTGAAACCAACCACTGATGAACTGATTAACTCTGTCCAGCAGAACCACAAAGAAAGTAAGGATGAGAATTGGAAAATGAACAGCAGGTCGGACATGGGAGAATTGAATGGTTAATGGCTACCTAGTTCTTCCTCCAGGTATACAAGTAAATACTCAAGAGCTGCAAATGGTGAAGCCCATAGTTCAAAAGTTTCCCTGAACTTCACATGATACACCTAAGGCTGAGTGACAACCTGGTTCTCAGGCTCATTCTTTTCTTTTCTTTTTTATTCTTTTTTTTTATACTGGATATGAACTTGAACTCAGGGATACTCGACCACTGAGCCACATTCCCAGCCCTACTTTGTATTTTATTTGGTGACAGGGTCTGAGTTGCTTGGTGCCTCGCTTTTGCTGAGGCTGGCTTTGAACTCGCAATCCTCCTGCCTTGGCCTCCCAAACCACTGAGATTATAGGCATGCACCACTGTGCCCAGCTCAGGCTCATTCTTATAACCTGAATGCAAAAACATGGGAAAGCTGGGGTCCACTCCAATAGTTATCATCCAACTCTGCCCAAGGGCAAGATTGTGCTCTTTCACTTGTGCTTTGTGGGACTTCTTAAGAGCCTAGGTGAAACACTGCCCTGGTCATAGCCAAGCCAGTCTTTCTGGGCTCCACAAAATATCTAGAATGTCTTCTATTTTACTTTTCATACTCTCATTTTCACATGGGATATTTACCACTATCTGCTTGCATTACTTGGAATACTTTACACCTTAGAAGGAGGAAGAAGGTGTTTTATTGAAACCCTTAGCATTGATATATTATAGTCTCCTAATTATTTCTCTGGAGGTGAGCCCCTCTTTAAATAAGAACGTCTTATTTTGTTTTAAAGTGATATGTACTTTTAATTCATTAATTTGATCATGGAAAATATGACTGATTCAAAAGAATTCATTTCAGCTGGGCGCGGTGGCGCACGCCTGTAATCCCAGCACTTTGGGAGGCTGAGGCAGGAGGATCGCGAGTTCAAAGCCAGCCTCAGCAATGGCGAGGCACTTAGCAACTCAGTGAGACCCTGTCTCTAAATAAAATACAAAAAAAAAAAGGTCTGGGGATGTGACCCAGTGGTCGAGTGCCCCTGAGTTCAATCCCCAGTACCACAAAAAAAAAAAAAAAAAAAAAAAAAGAATTCATTTCAGGCAGGCTATTATACAAAGTAAAATACAAAAATGAAATTCTTGAACCAAGCACTCAATTTAAGGTTTAGAATGTTATCTTTGAAGTCCTCTGTGTGGCCTTCCCTGCTTTCATTTCATCTTTAAAGAATGCAAAATACTTTATTAGTGATCTCCAGGAACCTGGGCTCAGAAAGGCCAGAACCTTAGAAATTCAAAGCATGGTGCTGTCCATCATGCAGGTGCTGACAAGCCTGGAGTGAGATGGGAGAGCCACACTCTCAGAGGAGGAAGGAAGCATTGTACCCTTTTCTCTTGTAGCTCTCTTTACTTCTCTCTTTTCTCCTTCTCCTTCCTTCCTTCCTCCTCCCATCCTTGGCCCTCCCTTCTCCTTCTTTTTCCCCTACCCCTGAAAGACCAGGAAAGTCTACTTATAGAGGAAGCAGGTACCAAATTCTAGGATCCTCTCTCTTTCTTTCTCTAACAGAAGGATTGCATTAACATTAGCATTTATCAAGTATTTTTTTCTTAACAGGATCGAACACACACTGGAAAGACAAACAGCAGAATCACAGAGCTGGAAGCATAAATTCATTACAGAACAACAGAAATTTTACAACTGGAAAAGATCTTAGAGATAATTAAATCCAATCTTCATGTTTTAGAGCTGAGGAAAGCATAGGACTTGCCTGAGGTCATTTAGCTAAACACTTGTCTTCAACTTCATTATTTCCCCCCATTATTCAATTTCCATTATTGATACATTTTCATTATTAATAATTCAATCACATTATTGATAGCTTTACTTTAGTCTGAGGCACTGGACCTTACCTAGTGAAGGAAATGGAGACTTACAAAACTCTCAGGAGAAAAGGAAGCTCAGGAATTTGATCTGCCGCCATTTCCCCTATCTGCCCAAATCCCCCTGCTCACCAGAAGTAAGACTGCCAAAAATAACTGACCAACTCCTCCCATGACCTGGCCCTGCTAAACCCTATAAAACCCAGACCCTTGTTGCAGCCCATCACCATTTTTCCTCTTGAAAATGTGCTCCTTGTTGCTTAATAAAGCATAGCTGATCCATTGAGGTCTGTCTCCTTTTCTTTTTCTTTTTGTATTCACTTTCATTTGCTTTCATTTGGTGCCAAAACCCAGGACGATAGGGTTTGGGGCCCTCTATCCCTTCCTGTCCTAAAGAACTTCTACTTCTCATCTCCTTCCTTTTCTTTCTTTCCTCCTGATATAAAGAGGCCCTTCACACTCTCCAAGTCCACTATAGCTCAATGGTGACTGATATGCAACCCAAGATTGACCCCAATCCTGGGCTAGATTTTTGCTGCCTTACTTCCATGTGGATGGAACAAGGACCTGTCCTGGGCATCCTCCTCCTAAGCCTATCCTCTCCAATTCCTTCCTTCTCTTATGTATTTGGATCTCCAGATCAGAAGCTGCTTTCTGCCATTTTGTTCTTGCATGCAATACCAGCCTTCTCATTTATCGGAGAGGTAAGATCCCTTCCAGTCTCTCGCAGAGAGGCCCTGCCTGGGACCCTTGCATTTTGGCTCATCTGGACCCCAGGGATCCTCCACCATTGGGACTGCAGAAGGGACACCCTCTCATTCTCAGGAGGAATTCTGTCCAGAGACAGGAGACATCAAGGAACATTTTGATCTCCACCGCCACTAGGTCAAACCTCTCCAACACGGGGGCTAACTAATTCATTCCACGGGACTCCCTCTTAGATTGTTTCATTAAAAATCTCAAAACCCTCTATCTCCAATCTGACCTCAAAAGCAAATGCCTTATTAGGCTGAGTACCCAGATCTGGCTGCAATATAAAATAGACAACCTAAGTCAGTTGCCCCAATTCAGGACTTTTGACCCCCAAATCCTCCAGAACTTAAATAATTTCCTCCAACAAAGTGGCAAATGGTCTGAAGTTTCCTACCTCCAAGCTTTCCTTCACCTCTGCTCAAAGCCCTCCTATGGCAACCTTGCTCTGCTCTACAGTTGATTCTCGCTGACTCTCCACTCCACAAGTCTGCTAAATCAAACTCTGACCCCCAACCTTCTTCTTCCTTTACTGTCCCCAAAATAGCAGATGAACCCCCACCTTATTAGTCTAAAGGAACTTCTTCTGTCCCCTCATCTCCACCTCCTCCCCAAATACCAAATCCCCACTTCCCATGCCCCATAGCTTCACCTCTAATCACTTGTCCCAAAACCCTTCTCTTAAAAACACCTTTCCCCTTCCGGAGGTGGCCAGGGCTGAAGGGATGGTCTGAGTCCATGTTCCTTTTTCCATGACGGATATGTCCCAACTTGAGGACAAATTAGGTTCATTCTCTGAAAATCCCACCAAATTTAAAAAGGAATTCCTGTGTCTGACTTAGGCTTACTATCTCACCTGGGCAGACATTTACTATCTCCTCATTTCCACCCTGACCCCTGATGAATGTGCCCACATTTAGCAAGCAGCAAGAGAACATGCTAACCTCCTCCACATCCAAAACCCTCATGCCAGTCCTGTGGTGGATACTACTCTCCCCATGGTTGCACCTAATTGGACACACCACCCCCAAGACCTGGGAACTATTTGATCCAACATATGATTACCTGCCTCCTTGAAGTCATGACAAAAAACTCTCATACTCAGGTTAACTATGACAAAATTAAGGAAATCACTCACGGCTTGGATGAAAATCCCACACTGTTTTGGGCCCGACTTATTGAGGCCATTATTAAATATACGACCCTGGATCTCAATACCCCTGCCAGTACTCTTTTTCTCCATGTTCAATTTGTTGGTTGTTCTGCCCCCCACATCCGAGAAAACTTAGCTTGAAAAAGGTCCTGAAACCCCTCAGCAGCAACTTCTGGATGCCGCTTTCAAAGTATTTAATAATCAGGAGGATGAAGCCAAAAAAGAAAAAGAGAAACATCTCAAAGCTAAATATCAACTATTGGCCTCAGCCATTTATAACCCCAAAACAGCCCCTGCTGCCCATGGCCTCACCATACCCTCCAATACTCCTCCAGGGGCCTGTTTCTGGTGTGGACAGACAAGACATTGGGCAAAATCCTGCCCAAATCCAAGACCCCACCACCACCAACCCCTGTCCCAATTCAGATAATGGGGGCACTAGAAAATGGACTTCCCCTAGGGGAGGACACCCCTGCCCTTGGTACAGACCTCTTCCCAAGTCCCATACACTGAATTACTGGACTGCATTGCCTCTATCACCTCATGTGATACCTCTCAGAAGACCCAGGTTACAGGGATGGTGAACGGACAAGAGGTTTCTTTTGTGGTTGGCACTGGGGCAAGACTTTCCCTTCTGACACAATGGCATGGACCTACCTTTAAAATTAATACTCCTACTATGGGAGTATCTGGGACCCCTGTATATCCTCTAAAGATACCTCCCCTCTTTTGTATTCGGATCCCCCTCACTATCCCACTCTTTCACTGCCATGCCAAAGTGCCTGTCCCCCTACTGGGCCGAGATCTCCTTCATAAACAGAAGGCTTCCATCTCCATTCCCCCTTTACAATCTACTACCATCTTTCTAGTACATTCCAACCTGGACCTAGTCCCCGTGCCCCATAAGCCTCCTGATCATCCCTTACTAGCCAGGATCAACTCCACAGGCTGGGATACCTCTCAACCCAACATCACTAAGCACCAACCCCCATCCAAATCCAATTAAAGGACCCCACTCACTATGCTACCCTTCCCCAATACCCTCTAACTTCCTCAACTCTCAAGAGTTTAAAGCCCATTATCTCTGGTCTATTACAGTCTCATCTTCTCACACCAACCCACTTTACCCACAACTCTCCCATCCTTGGGGTCAAAAAATCTAATGAACAATTTTGGCTAGTATAAGACCTCCAAAAAGTCAATGAGGCAATTATCCCCACCTACCCAATAGTACTACCCCATAGTACCCAATCCCTATACACTTCTTTTTCATATTCCCTCCTCCACCACCCATTTTTTGGTGTTAGACCTAAAGGATGCCTTCTTTACCATCCCCCTCCATCCCACCTCACGTCCTCTTTTTGCCTTTACCTGGACTGACCCTGACACTAATTTCTCTCAACAACTCACCAGGACTGTCCTCCCACAAGGCTTCCAAGACAGTCCCCATTACTTTGGCCAAGCTCTCCAGTGCAATCTGGCCACCCTGGATTTGTTCCCTAGCCACCTTACAGAGTATGTTGATGACCTCTGGCTCTGTAGCTCCTCACTAGAGTTCTCAAAACATCATACTACAATTTTCTTCTCAATTCCCTAGCCTCCTGGGGATACTGGGTCTCTTAATCTAAACTTCAACTCTGCTCCCTCTTAACCCCAAACACCCATACCATACCCCCAGAGAGACTTCAGGGTTTGAAGGATATTCCGCTAAAATAGATATACTTTCCCTCTTAGGCCTTTTCAATTACTTCTGTATCTGGATCCCAAAATTCTCTCTCTAAGCCCCTATATGAAGACTCAGAAGGGGATCTTTCTGAACCTCTTCCATCTCCCTGCTCCTTTTACTCCACCATTTCCATTCTTCAAAACTCTCTTCTCAAATCCTTAACTCTTCATCTACCAAACCCTAACAAGCTTTTCTTCCTGTCCCCCCACTCAGAATGTGGACAAGCCCTAGGAGTCCTTTATCAAAGTCTACCAAGACCTGCCTGATGCCTCAAGGTTCTCGCTACAGCAGCCCTCCTCATCCCTGAGGCCCACTGATTTGTCCTGTATCAACCTCTCACGGTCCTTACCACACATTCTCTCTCAGAGCTCCTCAGTCATCCTTCATTCCTCTCACTGCCCCCAGCCAGAATCCAATTACTGTACGCACACCTCCTGGACACCCTGACAACCTCCCAGCAAGATTCCTCATTAAATGCCTCTACTCTCCTTCCAACAAAAAATCTTTCTGCCCCTGTGGTTTCTCACTCCAGTCCTGACACCCTTGACTTCTTAACAAACCCCTTTGATATATAACTGACCAACCACTCCCCAAATCCCCAGACTGATTCATAGGTGGAAGCTCCCCAAAATATCCCCCTTACGTTGCAGGCTGTGCTATAATCCAAGGAAAAACTACTGCAAATTCCCCCTTCACCCTAACCCAAATAATTGAAGCCTCCTCCCTACCCCAGGCACAACCTCCCAAAAGGCTGAACCAGTAGCCCTCACTCAAGCCTTATCACTAGCCAGGAATCAATCAATCAACATTTTTACAGATTCCAAATATACCTATCACATCATTCATTCTAACATCCTAATTTGGAGAAAGCAAGATTTCCTCACTCAGAGAGGAACACCTATCCTCAATGCTAGCTATGGAAAAGATTTACTAGAGACTGCCCTCCTACCCCTCCAGGAAGCTATTCTTTACCGCAGTGGGCATCAAACCAATAAATAATACATTTCCTTAGGTAACACTGAGGCTGATCGACTAGCCAAACAAGTTGTTATCTTGGGTCACCACTCTCAATCACTAAACACTCCGAGTCCAGTCCTATACACCACCTCCACAAACTTCAGCTTCCGCCTGAAGAGACCAAATTTCTATTCTCCTATATCCACAAGCTTTTTGACCCTGATCTTTGATCCCTTCAAGTCTTCCTAAAGAATTCCCTAAACTGTCTCCTTCTGATTTACTGTAGCTCCAACAAATCTCCCAATCTTGCACCACCTGTCTTAAGGCTAATCTCAACTCCAACCTGAGACCCCCTCCATTCCCCACACAAGAAGCCAGGGGAGCCCTTCTGGCTATGGACTGACAGCTTGACTTCACTCAAATGCCCCATATATAAAATTAATAAATAAATACCTCCTTGTCCTGGCGGACACTTTTACTGGATAGGTCATGACCTTTCTAACCACCATTAAAAGGGCTTCTACAGTTGCAATCCTACTTTTCCAAGAATAATCCCATGCTTGGTTTACCTGCCTCACTGTAGTCTGACAACGGCCCTGAGTTTACCTCCTCCATTACCCAAGAATTAGCTAGACTTTTAATATAACATGGAACTTCCACATTCCCTATCATCCACAGTCTTCAGGAAAGGTTGAAAGGACAAACAAAACCTTAAAGACAACTCTAACCAAATTATTCACAGAAACTCATCTAGATTGGATTAAGTTCCTCCCCTTGGCCCTTCTCCAAATCTGGGCTCTCTCCAAAAGGCCTCTCATGATTAGTCTATTTGAACTCCTCTATGGACAACCTCCTATCCTGCCTGATAGATAGGCTTGGACCGATGGACCACCTCCCCCATGGAAATTTCCATAAAGAGCAACCTGGTTTCATTTTCCCCAGGCAGGAGCCAATCAGCTTAAAGGTTGCCCTGTTCCCTGGGAAAAGAGCCAATAGCATTAAAGGTCACTCTGGCACAGCCCCCCCCCCACCAGAAATCCCTACTTAAAGCTCCTGCCTGCCCAGAGCTCAGACACAACAGCTCATCCCTGCTGAGAGGAAGCAGCCACTGCAACAGCTCCAGACTCACCATCTCCAGCCCAATGGCAGCTGCCCCAGCCAACAGCTCTAGAGACCATAGCCGGCACGACCAAGCACCCACCCTCCATCCAGAGCTCACACACTCCCCTCTCCCTGATTCCTCTCTCCCACCAGAGCTTGCATACTTCCCTCTCCCTGACTCCTCTCTCCTTACTTCTTCTACCTCTGACCAGCCACATAAAGGCTGGTGAATAAATCTCTTGGCTGCACAGTTGTCTCTGGTGTGATTTTTGCCCTTCACTGCCTACCATTCAGCCCCAACCACCAGATATTTCCCCAGACATCCTAACCCCCTCCTAGCCCACCTTAGAGCAACCCTTTGAAAATATGCTCACTCCCATTTTCCCCAGCCCTAATCTTCAAGTCCTATCTCCACAGGGAACTTAATATATCTCTCTTCTCCCCAGCCTTCCGCCCTTCTCCAAGGAAAATGGAAGTGTCCCTTCAAAGTAATCCTCACCACTCTTCTAGTAGCCAAACTGGAAGGTCACCCCTCCTGGATTCATCTGACCAATCGGAAACTTGCCCCTACTAATGACCTTACCAATCTATTCCCACAGACCCCACTTCAATCAAAGTCTTAAAAAAAAAAACTGGAAATCTTTCCCCCATCCTTGAACAGGAAGAAGCCAACAACTAAATGCTCTCACTTGAAGAATTCCACTCCTTTTTAACCACCATCCATATGGATCTAACCTCTTTCCCTCTTCCCCCTCTTCAAGAGAGACATCCCACTTCATTTCGTCTCTCCTCTCCTAGGTTACTGACTTATGGCTACAAGGAACCCTCTCTCCTTTCTACCCCCAAATTATTTTCTTTTCCTTCTGTTCATTCTTGTGCTCTACTTGGACTAGCCTCATCCATAACTCCTGCCCCTTCTCCCTCTTCTGCGGCCACAGCTATGAACTCTCTTACCCTTCCTCAACTCCTCAGCTGCCTTCCTCTTTGAGGCTAACCCAGTGTGGTCAACATTTTGGGTGTATACTCAGGCTTTTTGCACTAAATGGCTCTTCATCCCTGTCCCCCTCGACATTTGGGCTACGAGTTCTATAAGGCTCTATCACCATCTATCCAAGGGTTCTCTTCAAAAGAATCCCAATCTAATATCCTTAAAATGGCCAACAAGCTCTCCAGACCCTAACCTAACAACTTAATTCATACTCATCCACTCTCTGGACCAAGCCCCCTACTTTCAGCCATATTGCTCAAAGTCTTCCTCAATGCCAAGCCCCCTCTTCATTTGTTGCTTTCTTTTCAGGGAGGAAAGCCCCTGGGTGCTTACCCAAACTGCTCCTCATGCTAACTATTCTAACTCCCTCTATCCTTAAGAACTCCTATTCTACCACTACAGGCGGACATTACAATGAATGGCCTCAAATAACACCTACTCACCCACTTCAATACACCTCTTTTCAGGCTGTATCAGGGCTGACCACATCCACAACATCAGCCTTTTGTCAAGGTTGAATCCCCACAAACCAGGGGGGGGGGCCTACTTTATAGCTTATCCTACCCTGAACCTCTTCAAAACAATGATTGCAGAGGGCTCCCCACCTCTTTCCCTGTCTCTTCCTCCACCAAACATGGGAAGACTTGCCTCTGAACACCAGATTCCCTGTACTGCTAACACCAAACTACAACCACTTACAGCAGCACATCTAAGCATCACCCTGACAGTTTACCACCATGAGCTGAATGCAGATTGAACAGACCTGCTTCTCCACTTCACCTTTCTATGTGGGGATCAGGCCTACTTATGCCCTCCCTCCAATTGGTTGGGAACCTGTACTGCCTTTGCAGTTCCCCCTTTACTCTACACCCTGGATACCTCTATCATCCCTGTCCCTGCCACCCATTTTCTCCATTGCAGCTGGTGGAACCCTGGCCTGATTCCCATCCTCATAGGTCCTGGAGTCCTCACAGGGGCAGCCACAGGAATAGCTAGTCTTGGGGTATCCCTAGACAAGCATGGGCAATTGTCCAGAGTACTTAGGGAATCACCTGACAATATAGCCTCCCAAAATAATGACATCCAAGATCAATTGGACCCTCTGGCTGCTGTCATCCTTCAAAACCTGAGGGGTCTATGTAGATTTAGTTCTCATGGAAAAAGGAGGTTTATGCTTATATCTGGAAGAAGAATGCTGTTTTTATGTTAATAAGTCAGGAATAGTAAGGGATAAGAAAGCTAAAGGAACAAGCGGCTAACCTAGCAACTACCTCCTACTCCCCTGGATGGTGGGGAGGACTCCCGACATAGATTTGGCCCATTATGACCCCCATTCTCTTGATGGTCTTATTTTTCTCCCTTCTTCCATGTTTCATTATTTTTTTCCAGAGGTTTCTAAAAGAAGGTGTCTTCACCATCTCCAGGGCCACCACCCAAGAACATGTGAGAGCTATGTTCCTCCTTCATACTCTAGAAGATTACCCAGCAACACCCCTTTTCAGCAAGAAGTAGCCAGACATGATGATGTCACCCCAAAGTCTGGAATAAAGGAAATGGAGACTTACAAAACCCTCAGAGAAAAAGGAAGCTCTGGAATCTGACCTGTTGCAATGTCCCTTATCTGCCGAAATCCCCCCTGCTCCCCAAAAGTAAGCCAGCCAAAAGTAACTGCCCAACTCCTTCCATGACCTGGCCCAGGTTAACCCTACAACACTCAGACCCTTGTTGTAGCCTGTCACCATTTTCACTCTTGAGAATGTACCCCTCCATTGCTTAATAAAGCATTGCTGATCTGTTGAGGTATGTCTTCCTTTCTTTTTTTTTTGTATTATTTTTCATTTGCTCTCACCTAGAGCATCAATACTTTCACTTAGCAACATTAATAAAATTAATTTTGACACACACATAAAAGTAGAAGATACGCTCATCTTCATAAAAAAAATTTTTTTGTTTTGTTTGTAACATTTATGTTATCAATCAAAAGCCACTAGTCTATCACTCTTTTGATATCTTGACATTCGTTGCTTCTTAAACTATTTCCATTTCTAATAAAATGCATTAATTGAGTTGAATCATTTAAAATATAGAACATCAGCATACTTTCAAACAGTGAGAGTGATAGTCATCAAGATCTTTGTCAAAAAAGGGAATATCACAACAAACACCTCAGATATACAGAAGATAATTAGAAAAATCTTTGAAAACTTATACTCTAATAAAATAGAAGATACTGAAAGCATTGACAGATTTCTAGAGTCGTATGATTTGCCTAAACTGGATCTGGAGGCTATACACATTAGGAATCTACACATTGCTACTATTCAATCAGTTAACCAAAAATCAAAGACCTATTACGTGCCCAACACTATTTTAGACTTTACTCTTGCATCTTCTTCAAGGTAAAATGTTTTGAAGGTTAGATTTTCAAGAATTCTTGTATGTATGCACATAGGTATATTTTTGCTTATTTTTTTTTTTTCAATAAATTCCATTTCTATTACACTCAAGGCTGATAGAAACTGTAGGGGGAAATGTGGAACCAACTCTTAGGAAAATGCTTCCATGAATAGCAACAGCATATGGGCTGAGAGAGTGATCAGAAACACTAATGCCCACAGAGGCCAGGCAGGCGGTATAAATGCAGGAAACAAGTTGAGTTTAAGGCAAAGGGAAAAGGAGGATTATGGGGAGCTGTGAAATGGATGTAGAAAGAAAGGAAAGAGGGTTTGTGGCTACTGGTGAGTAAGTGGGGGAGCAATTGAGGGGGTGTCTAGGACTGAGCCCCAGGAACCCCAGAGCTTCAACACTGAGTGGTCAGGTAGAGGAGGCAGGAAGTGGGAGCAGGGAAGCCAGCAGGGCAGGGTGTCCCAGAAACCACAAGTGTACATACTGCAAGACAGAAAAGATGGTCAGCTGTGTGAGATTTTTCTACAAGTATCTATTGGATTTGACAACCTGAGGTCCCTGGGAGCCTCAACAAGAGCAGGTACAGCAGTAAGGCAGAGGTGGAGGCCAGACTGAGTGTAGTGGAAAGTGGAGGGACAGCAGAGGGACAGAAACAACATAACAACAACTCTTCAAGAAGTTTTATAGTGAAGGGAAACAAAGAGACAGCCCATGGTCAGAGTGAGATAAGTGGTTATAGAAAGAGTGTTTTTTAAAAAGATAGTTGATAGCAGATCAGGTTTTCCTACTGATGGGAATGATCCAGAAAAGAGGGAGCCATTGATGGTATTGAAGGGAAGATTACCAAAGGACATCTAGAGAATGAAGGCACTCACAGATGTAGGCATACACGGAATGTTGGCATACACAGAATGGTCTTTGATCTTAGGAGGGACACTTCTTCCATCACTATATAGAGAAGTAAAAGAGGCATAGATGCTGGCATGGTGAAAATATTGTGGTAGAACTGTAAAAGAGTACTCACTGATGGCTTCTAATTTCTGCCTAAAATAGGGGAGATTGTTATTCTATTGTACTTTATTTTTGTAAGTTGCCACAATACCTTTTTTTGCATTCAGGTGGCCTATGTACAAATAAAATCCATGATCAAAATAAATAAATAAAATAAAATAAGGGAGAACCTTGGGAATAAAAAGGGAGGGTGAGTGAGGGATTTGCAGAAGGGAGAAGGCATGGAATAATCCCCTTAGGACTAGAAAAGCTACCCCACTAGAGAAACATGGTAGGAAATACAGGGTCCTGTAAACTGCAAATTTAAGGCACGAGCAGTAAAACTGTGTTTTAATTTTGTCCAGGGAAGTCCAACTCTTCAAAAGGGCATTATCTGTGGAACTTGAGAAAATGCAGATTCTGAGTAATAGGTCTGGGGTTTTTGCATTTCGTATTTTTTAAAGAGGCTTTCTAAATTCAAAGGTATAGCTAGATAAGTACATTTGTTTACAACTGTGAAAAAACTAGGACTAACTTCTTTATGATGACCTAAGATTTGGGGGATAATATACATGAATTGGCAGGAATAGGTGAGCTCTTACTGGTAAACTGATTCCATTTGGCCCCCACTTCTTGATTGATTTCTCTCCCTACTCTCTCTTCTACCATCTTGTTGACTTCCTGACCAACTCCCCTGGTCAATTCTGTTCCCCTGACTGGCCACCTGACCAGCCTATCTGGACAGACCTGCCACTTGATTAGTCATTCCTTTGCCTTGAATTAGAAGAGTATCTCCACCATAATATTCTTCAATTTCAGTTATTGTGGTGGGCACTAAGAGCATTCAGTCATGTCACTCTGCCTGTAACCTTTCTGGCTCTGTTGTAGGAACAGCAAAGCAAATACTAGTATTTCCTTTCAGGGGGCATATTCTGGCCCTTTGGGACACACTGCCTTGCTTTCTGTTAAGTTCTTTCCAAGCTCAGCTGACATCCTGGATTTCTTCTGGGCTTTCGAGAATCGTGGTCACAAAACACTTATCAGAGCTGATAAGAGATTATGGTTCAAGGTTCAAGATACCAGAAATCTGCGTGAGGCTGTGGTCACTGCCCCTTTCTCTTCTATCAGTCTCCACACTGATGATCAGGAAAAATCCACATCAGCATAAGAAATGAAATCCAGAGAACTGATGGCACTCATGCTTTTAGATTTAACTAAACTGTAGAAACACCTATGCATTTAAAAGTAATTCCTGCTTTTTGTTCCACATATCTTAGTTGACTTCTTTCTCTTGGTTGATAAAAATATGCAAATTCCTGTCTGGTCAGCTCTACTTGTGCCTCAAGAGCGATGGATATTGGACTTAACATCCTATGAAGGAGAACTTTGAACCACCAGATCAACCTCGGGAATGTCCAAACCATGGACAGCCATTTTGGTTGCCACCCAAGCTTGAAAACTACCTTCTCTGAAGCCTTTCAGTGTAACTTCTCTTTTGACTGCCCAATAGCCAAAAGGAAACACTGGGAATTCTGTTTCATGTGGATTCATGATCATTTCAGTTACATTCTTCTTGGTCTCAAGGAAAACAATAGCCCTCCTTTCATTAACACAGTGTACCTGAAGGACATCTCCAATAACTGCTGGCCTCTGAGACCAATGGCACTGGGTGGCCAAAGGTTCCACAGTACTTGGAGCCTTCTGAATCACTTTTCCAACAAAGTCAACTTGTTCATATCTGGACTGCATGTATTCATGTATTTTTTTTCCTGCAAGTTTATATACCCACTGCTGACAAAGTGAAGTCTGAGGATTGTCTTCAGAATCATTTTCATAGGATTTGTGGATAATACATTTTACTCATTCAGCAAAACCCAAATCTAACATTCAATTCACTTCATCAAGCACAGCATAGCATACTTTAGAAAGATCCAAATAGTCATTCTTCAGATGACCTTTGATACCACCAGAAGTCCCAACCAAGATGCAAATGTCACTTTGAATATGATTAATTTGGCTTAGATATGCTGTTAGACCATAAAACAACCACACTATGTTTCCTAGTTATCTCCCTGAAGCATTTGGTTATTTGGTTTGCCAGTTTCCTTGTTGAAGTCAAAACAAGTACCTTTGGTGAGCAGCTTTTTAAAAAATTGTTTCTTGGTTTCTTTGGAGCCTTCCAATCAAGAGTATGACAAAAGAAATGTCTTTCCTGTTCCTGTCCATGCTCAACCAATTAAATCTTTTCCTTCATATATAAGTCCAAAGGTATTAACTTGAACAGAAAAGAGAGTGTTACCCTCTACCTTTCAGGAGCTTTATTGTTTCTTCAGAAATGAAGAAATTGAAGAAGGCTCCTCCTTTCTGTTCATACGTTAGGGTCTCCTCTAATTTATCATCACCTGATTTATGAGTGGAACTTTCTAAGGATGACACTCACTTCGACTTTTTCCATGTTCACGAGTCTCTCCATTGGTAGATTTTTTTCTTCTTGACTTACGAGATGTAGAAATGCATCTGAAAGTCTATCAAATCCTTCAGTGTCTCCATTTAGTTTTTCTTTCATTTTTGCTTTTTTTTTTTGGGGGGGGTTGGGAGCATGGGGTCATCACAGCACTGTTTTCTCTGGTTTCTCTTTTCTCATCTGAGTCATGATGCTGCCTTGACTTCCTCCTATCATGCCAGCATTGTGGGATATGTTTTTGGTTTACCTCGTTTAAGTCTTCATAGTAAACTTGTAAGGGAAGTCCAGGTCCATAATCCCTCATCAGAAATTCTGCTTTCCATGAAGTTCTTTGCTGCTCCTTCCTCTAGATTTTGGGCTCTTCCAAGAGTGCGTCCACAATGTTCCCAGAGGGGGTTCCCAGGCATTACTGGCTGCCACCACCTCCCTCCCAGCAAGGTGGTCATAACCATCTATAGGCTGTGACCTAGCTCCTGCATTTCTAACAAGCTGACAGGTGATGTCCCTGCTCCTGGATCTCAGGACCACAGTCTGAATGACAAGGGCCTTTTCGTTTATCACTATCTTTTCAAGCATTTCACTAGGTGATGCAACAGATAAATAAAAATTATAAACCTCAATGATAACTGAAAAGGAAGGGGACGTGGAGAAGGTAGATAATTTGACTAATCCAACAATACCTGTTTTAGAAATATATTTTCTTGCCCTTCTTCTCATCTACATTTCCACCTTTGGCAATTTATGTAATCTCACAGTTTCAACCAGCATCTTTAGGTGGAGGTAGTGACTTCTTTCTTAGCTCCAAAGGTCTAATGAATACATCCACAGGGGTGTCCCATGAGCAATTCAAACAGTAAATTGCCACCTATGTCTGCTTCTCCTTGACCTCTTTTAATCCTTTGACTCTCCTTTTCATTGATCTCCACATTTAATTAATTGTTAAGTCCCACCGATTTTTCTCTAAAATATTAGCAGCTTCTGCGAATGAAAATCATAACTACACCAAGAAACATTTGCCCTTTATCAGAACTTTTAGCAAAAGTAATTTGACAATATACTCTGCTGGATTGATTGAAGAAATAGATTTACACACTTTGCTAGCAAGAATGCAAACTGCTACAACTTCTGTGGAGTTTTTGTTTTGCAATATAAAGCAAAATTACTTATGCCTTGACTCTTTGACCTAGGAATCTATCCCCAAAACACAATGCACCATGTAAAATGACATGTGCACAAGGCTATTCACTGAAGCACAATTTATAACAGCAAATAAATCAAAATAATACCCAAGTGCTCACCAATAGTGGACAAGTTGAATAAACTATGATACTTTCACATAGTATCATGTTATGCAGATATAGAAAGACATAAAGAAAATCTCTGTACACTGACATGAAAGAATTAAGTGAAAATGTAAAATGCAGAAGAATGTGCACAGTATGCTACTTTTGAATTTAAAAAATAACAAGATGAACACATAAACATATTTGCTTATATTTTCAAAAGGAAGAAATGGAAAATAACTCAAAACCTAACAAACAAGGGCTGGGGTTGTGGCTCAGCGGTAGAGCGCTCGCCTAGCACGTGCATGGCCAGTGTTCGATCCTCAGCACCACGTAAAAATAAACACATTGTATACAACTAAAACAAATAAATAAATATTTTTAAAAACTAACAAACATGAATCACCTATAGGAGAAAGAAATGAACAATGTGGAGGGGAAAGGAAGCTAGATCTGTCTGAATATAGCATATTTTATAGTATTAACTTTAAAACAATGTAAATATTTTACTTGATTAGAAAATAAGCTAATTCATAAATAACAAAACAATGCAAAATCTTTAGCGGCATCCCACCACTTACCCTCTGGATCCAGACTCCTTGGCCTGGATTCAATTCTCTTCTGTTTGCCCTGGCCACACACTGCCAACTTACTCCTGGATGTCCTTCCCGTCTACTCTACCCACATACTATTAACATTATCATTTATCCCCCACTGGACCAAGTGTCTTTGAGGATGTTTTCCTCCTCTGATGTATTTTGGAAACCCACCTTGTTCAGTCTCTAGAGTTATTACAACACAAATTGGATGATTCTTCTAGCATTTGAAAAATTGTTTGGAAATTTTATATTTATTCTGAAGAATTCAAGGAAGTCATAGTTCCTTGATAATATATAAAACATCTCATCAAAGAGTAACTTTCTAGTTAGAAAACAAAAATAAAAATTGAAGAAATCCAATGTCCATTGGCAAATGAAAGGATAAACAAAAAATGGTCTACCTTAATGGGGAAGGGGATTTCAACACACACCACAGCATGGATGAATTTTGAAGGCATAATGCTAAGTGAAATAACTCAGTCATACAGGACAAACACTGTATGATTCCATTTATATGAGGTGCCTAGAAGAGTCAAATTCATAGAGACCAAAAGTAGAATGGTGGTTTCCAGAGGCTGGGCTGGAGGATAGAAGACAGAATGGAGAACTTTTGTTTAATGGGTACAGAGTTTCAATGGTGCAAGAAAAATATGGTTCTAGAGATGGTGGTGAGTCATACAACGTGAATATACTTAATTGTGAAAATGGTAAATTTTACAACAATTTAAAAATTTTTATGCAAGGGAAATGAGCCCTTTGGGAATTTTTTAAATGCTACCTCATTTTATTAATGCACCAGTTTTAGCCAAGGCTGTCCTCTCCAGAGCCATTAAGGATCATGGGGGCAGGGGTTGTGGGGGAAGAGATTTGGCTTTTTGCTTAGAACATGGTACCACACTCTTGCTCCCCAAGAGTATGTCCAACAAAAACATTCTACCCTGGGACCATTTGGCACCCTGGTTTTTATATAACCAGGAGTTAGACAAAGTTGATTAACTTAAAAGGTATTTCTAAATTTCTGATGCTTGCTCCTAATCAAAGCTTTATACTTGCATTGATCCATAATATCTGTATTTGTACTTCTAAGTAGAATGTTCTTTCCCCCATGTCCACACTGTGAGCTACTGCTGAGGCTGAGAAGCCATTTGAAATGAATGCACCTTAGACTTAGTTTTGAAACTGCATCTTTTACCACAATAATTTGCAGTGTAATCTGTATGAGAAAAAGAAGGGGTATATGGGAACTCACTGACCATTTAGATGGATTTTTTTGTAAATGTAAAATTGTTCTAAAAAAGTTATTGGAATCTAATTAAAGTTAATTAATCATAAAAGTTTTAAATTAATTCAGTTAATAAAAAGTAGACCTTTACTTCTTAGATTCTTTGAGTTCTTGGTATAGCAAATAGTATTATTGGTCCATGTAAGTGAAATTGATGCTTTCTTAACAAAGAAACCTGTTTTTGTTTAAATACTTAATATATCTGCCCAGAAATTGAAAGCATACTATGCTAGCCAGTCAACACTATAGTCATGTTGGTACCTTATAGGAAGAAAAATAATTAGAATCCAGTCCCCTACCTTCTGCTCTTGGTTGCATCGGAAACCCCCACATTTCTAACACATGGTTTTGCTTTTCTCTTATCACCTAAAAAACAGAGAGACATACTGAAGTCCTTGACCACAACAAGAAGTAAACACTGTGAGAAAGGCCCAGCACTGTGCTCTATGGTATACTGAGGCTGCCTCCACAGAGACTCAGATTTTCCATCTACTTGGTTTCTGGCCAAAGGTAGAAACTTCAACGACTGCCCAAACTGGACACAAAACCACATCAGCCTCAAAAGATAGGGAACCGCCTCCAGTGATTCACCTTGGGTGATGTCTACGAGCAAGAGCCCCACAGGTGTGTCAGGAACAAGTTCCAGTTCTCTCCTATCATCCAACACCTCACCAGCCTCAACTAGCAACTCAGCTGACTGAAGATGAACAAATTAGAGTAGCTCAAATAAGTAGCATCATAGAGCATCTGTCTAAAGAAGTTTATGATGCTGAAACAGATGGATCAAAAGAAGAGGTGCCAGAGTGTGTGATCTGTTGGACAAAGCTTGTCTGTGGGGACTCCATCTTATATCAGCTATATACAAGCACATCTACCACCTGGGCTGCATAGGTGAGTGGCCAGTTGATAAGGCATGGCCTATACCCTGAAGACTAGTAGAATGACTTCAAGTAAAAAAACATCAATTTTGTTAATTTTGTGATATTTTGTCATTGAATGCAAAAAGCTAGAGTTAGAAATTTTGATGGTGAACATGATTTTTTAAAAATTTCCTGAATGGGAGCCGGGCACGGTGGCGCACGCCTATAATCCCAGCACTTTGGGAGGCTGAGGCAGGAGGATCACGAGTTCAAAGCCAGCCTCAGCAATAGCGAGGCACTTAGCAACTCAGTGAGACCCTGTCTCCAAATAAAATACAAAAAAGGGCTGGGGATGTGGCCCAGTGGTCAAGTGCCCCTGAGTTCAATCCCCGGTACCACAAAAAAAAAAAAAAAAAAAAAAAAAATTTCCTGAAAGGGGGTTGGGGTTGTGGCTCAGCGGTAGAGTGCTCGCCTAGCATGTGTGCAGCCCGGGTTCGATCCTCAGCACCACGTAAACATAAATGCATTGTGTACAACTAAAGCAAATAAATAAATATAAAAAAATTTCCTGAATGGATATTAATATTGGGATATAGAGAGTAACATTTTAAAATCAAATGGGGCCTGTCACAGTGCCATGCACCTGTAATCCTGGTGATTCTGGAGGCTGAGCAGGAGGATTGCAAGTTCAAGTCTAGTCTGGGCAACTTGGAGAGGTCCTGTGTCTCAAAATAAAAAATAAAAATAAAAAGAGTTGGAGATGTAACCAGTGGTAGAGTGTCCCTACGTTCAATCCCCAGTACTGTACAAAACAAAAACAGAGAAAATAAGGTAATATCTTATGTACAACCTTAATCCAATATTTATAAATGTATCTAGGTTGTGTTTTTGCTCCAGTTAATTAAGATTGTGTAAAGTTTCACAGCAGCTATGATTTAATAATTTTTTCTACCAAAAATACTGAAAGAAGGAAGAAGTTATTGAAATGACCTTCTAAGAATTATTCAGAATGTGGATAGATGCTTATTCTTCCATCTGTGATGGAGTAGCTACTATCAGACTAACACTCTAGTTAAGAGCATCTGTAAAAGCTAAACAAAATCCTGCTTACACACACACACACACACACACACACACACACACACTCACCCAAGTCAACTGCTTGAAGATGTTGGAGAACAACCAAAACAGCCAACAGTAAAGGATCTAAGATCCCAGGGAGCAGAAATATTCACTAAAGGTAGGCTCCTGTCCAGGACCACATTTTCCCCTTACTACATTTAATAATACACAAGGCAAGCATAGAGGCCAAATACAAACCAGCAGCCTAGGACTGAAGCAGGCTCAATGGGCACAACAAAAAAAATTGGGATTCGGGGTCACTAAGAAGAAGGGGCTTGTTAAACACCAGACTTTTAACTTAAACTCTGGAAGAGATTTATGATGAAGAATAAACCAGAAATAGACCAGTCTAAACAGGACTCTATCTGAGAAAATTAAATGCTATGCTATCTGAAGGAAGATAAATCATCCACAAGCTCTACAGTAGTTCATACATAATGTCCAGATTCAGTGTGAACTACCAAGCATTCCAGGAAACAGAACCAAACCCCTGAAAGCCCAGAGAAAAACAGAGGGCAGAGACAGATCCACTGATGAACCATATATTGGAGTTATCAAGCATGGGCTTTCCATCAATCAGCAAAATATTTGAGCCAACACTTCACTAGAAAAAAAAAAAGAACAGATTAATGACCAGTAAGAAAAGAAACTCAGTATCATTATCTATCAGGAAATCCAATTAAAACTACAGTGAGAAGCCGGGCGTGGTGGCTCACACCTGTAATCCCAGCACTTTGGGAGGCTGAGGCAGGAGGATCACAAGTTCAAAGCCAGCCTCACCAATGGCGAGGCACTTAGCAACTCAGTGAGACCCTGTCTCTAATAAATACAAACAAGGGCTGGGGATATGGCCCAGTGGTCCAGTGCCCCTGAGTTAATCCCCAGTACAAAAAAAAAAAAAAAAAAAAAAAAAAACCTACGGTGAGATATTACTACACACCTTTCAGAACAGTTAAATAAAATATTAAGTGTTGATGAGGACATGGAGCAATATGAACTGCATAAACTGCTGGTATAAATGTAAATTTGTATAAATTTACAAATTGTTATGCAGTGATTATAAAAGTTAAGCATGCATATACCCTATGTCCCAGTAATTTTATACCTGAATACATACAGAACAAAAAAAAATAAGGGTTTGGTCTACTAAAATATAATAATCAAGAGTATTCATAAAAGTCTTGTAGCCCTGCTGGGCGCAGTGGCACATGCCTGTAATCCCAGCACTTGGGAGGCTGAGGCAGGAGGATTGCAAGTTCAAAGCCAGCCTCAGCAATGGCGAGGCACTTAGTAACTCAGTGAGACCCTGCTTCTAATAAAATACAAAAAAGGGCTGGGGATGTGGCCCAGTGGTCGAGTGCCCCTGAGTTCAATCCCCGGTACAAAAAAAAAAAAAAAAAAAAAAAAAGTCTTGTAGCCCTGAGTTACAAACAACCCAAATGTTCACCAGCAATAGAAGGATATATTCCAGTGTAATACAATTATCCAATGCAATAATTAGAAAACAAGGAAGAACAAACTTCATTCACGAAATGCACAACAATGAAGTTCAACAACATAATGTTGAGGGGAAAAAGTCAGACAAAAAAGAGAACATGCTGAATGATTCCATATATTCAAAGATTCAAGCCAGGAAAGATTAGTCTATGATGGCATAAGTCAGAATAACGTTTGTACTTGATGGACAGGCAAAGACTGACTGTGAGTAGGAAAAGTAAGATTTCTGGGGTTCTTATCATGGATCATGTTCCATTCTTGGTTCTAGAGAGAGAGTAGTGTTTATTTTGTGAAAATTTTACAAACCCTGAACTTGTACACTTGGTGGGCATATATAATATACAAAAATAAATAGTAATTGAAACATGTAGTTAAGTTACTTGGACAACTAGGAATTCCCTGACAATGGGGGCAGAGGGACTGAGGACTGGAAGATTTTTAAGACAGTTCTCAACTGTGATTCTCCTGCCCTTCCATAAAGTAGCCACTCTCCTACAGGACTATCATCCCACAAGGTATGTACTCTGTCTAGTCCATCTGACTTCCATGCCCAATTTGGATTTTGCAGCAAGTGGTTACATTTGTTTTATCCATTTAACACAGGAGTCAACATATTCCAAATCAGTCATCATCCCTTACCTCTCCCTTTGTGAATTTCTTCCCATATTTTCTACTGCAAATTAGAAGACAGTCAATTTCCTTGCTTTTTTTTTTTAATATTTATTTATTTGATTTAGTTGTACACAATGTGTTTTTATGTTTACATGGTGCTTAGGATCGAACCCGGGCCCCGCACGTGCTAGGCGAGTGCTCTACCACTGAGCCACAACCGCAGCCCAATTTCCTTGCTTTTTAAGAAAGAAACTGTATCCTCATTGCACCATGATGTGGTTTCTGGAGGTTGTCTCTCAGAAATCTTCCTCAGATCCATGCCTTCTTCTCCAACCATGTGGCAATTTTCCTCTTTTGCTTATTCATTCATTGACTAATGTGTATTTATGAAGTGTACAGTGCCTGCTAGGCTCTGGGAGAGGGACTGAGGATTGACGGATACAAATCAGATCCAACCACTGCAAATCAAAGCCCTTCACTTGCCCTGGACCCTCCCAACTGCTTTCTCCATGGTCTCACCATCAAGTTTTCCTCCTCACAGTATCCCTGCCTCTGGACTGCTACCAACTCACACTGTCCAAACTCTTTACACCTGGGTATGTATACACAAGTAAAGTATCTATGCATTATTTAAATGAAGAAGATGAGCTCATTAAAGAAAATTCAGAAAACACATAAAAGACTAAAAAGGAAAAAGGTCACATCATTCATATTCCAAACACACTTAACCCTCAAAGATTTTTAATTGTGTGACTATATTCTCTACTAATTTTTAAACGATGACTGTCTAGTATATAAGTCTGATCATTTCCTTCTCTTCTCAGAGGTGCCAAATTATTCTGTTGCCTACAGGACAAACTCCACCTTGTGAGTGCTTGACGCAAGGCCCTCACAGTCTTGCCACAGCTATTTTTCTGGGCTCTTCTCTTGTCACTAACCATCACCCAGCTCATGTACTGTGAATTCCCAGGCTTCTGCACTTCTGTCTCTGCTCACACTGTTCCTTATGCCCGCAATGCTCTTCCTTCACTGGAGCCTAAAACACTCCAGGCAAGATTCAGATTTCACTTCTGCTAGACCCTACTTATGTGATGCTTGTCACAGCATGCTGTAATTAAGGGAAAGGTAGCAGAACTGTTAATAATGCTGATGCTGGAGTCAGACGGCCTGGGCTCAAGTGAGATCTGTGACATGCTGGTGGTGCGACTTTAGGCCAATTATTTAATCTGTCTTTGCCTCAGCCTCATGTATAAGAGGATCAAGTGCCAGAATTCCCCCTCAGAGCGTTTCTTTGAGGATTAAATGAGATGATCCAGTGAAAGGGTAACTCAGCACAATGCAAGGTGCATAACAGGTGCTTGGAACATGGTATTAGTTATAACTGTCAGATGTCTGCCTCTTACCTCTTGTATTATTCTGATTTTGTTACCATAGCAAAATACTTAAGTCTGGGAAACTTGTAAAGAAAAGAAGTTTATTTAGTGCACAGTTCTAGAGGTTCAAGGGCATGGTGTTGGCTTCTGCTTGGCTCTGCTGAAGGTCTCATGGAAAATGGCATCACAGAGGTGGGGATCAAGAGACAGAGAAAGAGAGATCACATCGCAGGACAGGAAGCCAGAGAGCAAGACTGGGGTTTCATGAGAATTATGTTAATCCGCTCTGAGGGCATGCTCCCCAATGACTAATGACCTCCCACTAAGCCCCACCTCTTAAAGGTCCCACCACCTTTTAACATTGCCATTCTGGGGACCAGGATGCCAACACAAGAGCCTTTGGGGGACACACCTAACCACAGCATTCCTGAACTGCACACTTCCCATAGAGAGCATTTCTTATTTACCTTTGTATCCCCCGCTCCATGCTCAGTTTAGAGCAAGTGCTTATAAATGTTTGAGGAATGAATGAATGAATGAATGAGTGAATGATCAGCCAAATTTTGATTTTTTTTTCAAGTTTCATTCACTTTATTTTTTTGTGTAAAAAACCCTATGTTGTAGCCACAGCTGGAGGCTGGGTCCTCTGCACAGAGACTCTGGTGTGGGTTTTCACAAGATGGTTAGTGAATGAATTCCTGATAGGGAGACTTGAACACAGTCTCTTTCCAGAGATCAGGGTCAAGTAGCTGTATGTCTTAGAGATGGCATCAAAGATGGCCTTGGCGAAACTGCCCAAGGTGGCAGTGCAGCCCCTGGCAGAAGTGTAGCAGTCATCAATACCAGCCATCAGCAGCAGTTTCTTGGGCACAGGGGCTGGGACAATGTCCCCTCTGGGAGCAGGGATGAGCCGCATCAGCACAGAACCACAACGTCCTGTCACCTTGCAAGGGACAGTGTGGGGCTTGCTAATCTTTTTCCCCTGGTAGCCTCTCCACACAGGAACAATGGAGAGCTTGGCCAGGATGGTGGCCTCTCAGAGAGCAGTGGCTACCTCCTTGGAGCCATTGTAGTCCCAATAGCTACAAATGCCTGGTGTGCTGGCCAGCACGAGTCAGCTTCTGTACAGGCATGATTTTCAAAACCTCATCCTTGAGTGATGCCCCAGGAAAAAGTCAATGACCTCAGACTCCTTGATGGGCAAAGAAGATATAGATCTCCTCCAGGGACTTGATCTGGATGTCCTTCTTCAAGTGGCCCAGCTTGGTAACTGGGATCCACTCCTTGTCTTCAGCCTTGCCTCCATTAGCAGCCACTGTCCCACCCCCCAACTGTGGCCAAAGCCTCCACAGAAGCCACCGTGGCCACCCATCTCTATGCCCCAGGACCTCCCGCTGCCACTGGCATCACCCGCCATTTGGTGTTTTTCCAGAGAAGAAACTTGACTTTTTGTTGTTGTTATTCATATTTTCAAAGTAGAAAAGAGGGAGGGCAGAAGGAAGATGGGGAGAAAGAGGAAGAAGAAAAGGGATGAAAGAGCAGATGGAGGAGAAGGCAGGAAAAGAAGGAATAGGAAGAATAGCAATGAGTTGCCACTAATAATAATGGCATTTGACTCTCAGGTGCACCAAAAAGAGGCATCAGGTACAGGACCCCAGTCTTAGCAGCCACTCTTGCTGCTGACTCTTGGGAACACAGACTCTTGGGAACCCCCAAACTTGGAGCAGAAGTCAACATTCTTCAGTGGCCTCTGGGGCAAATGAGTTGTGCAAATGGTACTGTGCCCAGACAAGGGACCTTCAACTGCAGAGCCACCCAAGGGGCCAACTCTGCAAGGTCTACACAGGGCCTGCACAGGAGGTCCCAGAACACCTGGAGGGGAAGGATCCTGTGCAGGGCTCGGGCATCCTCGAACATCAGCTCATCCTCAAATTCCCCAGCACAGATGCAGCACAGGATGTGTGGAATATTTAAAAGGTTCCCTTGCAGCTGAAGTATCTTGGCAAAACCCTATTTTCACTGACTCCAAATATCCTGGCTTTTACTTCTATTCTAGAGTCAGTGATAAATCCCCAAGAACTCATTAGTAGTTTCTAGCACACATAAAATTACAGAAAACCTTTGTTTTGCTGATTAGGGAGGCTACATCAGTTTCTAACTTGATTATTAAGAAATAAATGCCAGCCTTTGCAAAGAAATACATTTCTCTCTGTCTCTGAAAGCCAAGGAGAACTTCAGAGGGCTCATCTTGGCACAGGTAGGCGATTTCACCCCAGCCTCTGGGGGCAAGAGCACTTGTCATGAGGGCCCCGAGTCTTAGTGAGTCAAAACCCTCGCTGGGAACACTTGCTTGCAATTTTTTGCAAAGCTATTAAACTGAAGCCTTGGAAGTGAGTAAGGCTGCAGCTCCACCAGTCCCAGCTTGGTGGCCTAGGGCAAGTTGCTTCATCTCTCTAAGTCTTGAGTTTCCTCATTTGTGAAATGGGGATAAACACAGCAGCTGTCCCTCAGGGCTGGGGTGAGGACTAAAGAGATAATACACATAAAGGATTCAGCACAGTTCCTGGGACAGGAGTCATACTCAGAAATGATATCTATTGTTACTCTTATTTAGAAGCCATTTTCTCAGCTTCCAGATTTTGTTGCCACCGAGAAAGGAAATCGAAATTGAGAGTAGGAAGACTGAATTGAACATTATAATAGGTAATCTTTAGGAGTTTTACAGTGTCCCAGCTATGATGTGGATGGTACTGACATGTTTTATCTCAGTTAATCTTCACAATAGATCACCCATTTTACAAAGGGGGCATCCTGTCCGAACCCAAAGATATCACCCATTTTACAAAGGGGGCCCAAACATATAACTCACCTTGGGGAGGGGATAAGAAAGGAAATAAATGATTTGTTGGGCTGGTGGGAGGGGTGGTTTTGGAAAATTTGTAGTGGGAAGGAAAGGAAATATTAAGAAGTATCTTTGTAGGTGATGAATGGATTCCCTTTAATGTTCTTTCAAAGATACAAATTAAGATTGGGATTCTTTTTGTTGTTGTTGTTGTTACTGGGAATCGAACCCAGGGGCACTTAACTACTGAGCCACATCCCCAGCACTTTTTGTATTTTTTATTTAGAGACAGGATCTCACTGAGTTGCATACGGCCTTGCTAAGTTGCTGAAGCTGGCTTTGAACACATGATTCTCCTACCTCAGCCTCCGGGATTCCTTTTTAATGAGTAACAATACCCTCGTTTTGAGACCACCTAAGCTCAGAGGGCACAGATAGGAGGGAAGAGCTTTAACCAGAATTATAAGCTGGTGTCCTAGGACAGCAAAAACTCACATTAGACTCAGCCACAACCAATGACCTCACTGCATTAAGTACAGCATCATATGACAACAGGACACATTCCCCAAAGGGAAGACAAGACAGTGAAGGCCTCCAGATGCTCAGTCACACCTAACCACAGCGAGCCACCCCCAAGTTTCTCCCAGGGCACAGCTTCTTCTTGTTCTTTCATTTTTGTCCTCTCTATAATAATGAATGTGTGACTCAGAGGTTTAATGAGTTACCAGGAGAAGTTAACCAGAAGGGAAGCCCATTGAGTAAACTCATAATTAAAATTGTGAACGGACAGAAGAATATAATCATCATGCGAGAGGGGAGCATTCAGGAATGACTCAGGGGTTAGGCTGGTTAGAAAAGGGCCTCCGGGACTTCAAGTATTGATAGCAAAGATCTGAAGCTGAAGGAAAATTCTGCAACCCTTCTACAGTCAAAAGAGACAGGAAGGCCACCTGCGGCCTTTCTTTTCCCTCTGAAATGATCCACGCTGATAGCCAGGAGTCACTTCCCTGCAGAAGCTGAACAACAGCGAAGGCTGGATGCACCAGGGAGTCATTACACCTTTGTTGCCAACACCACCAGGCTTTAATGTCAATTGCTTCCAGGTTTAGACGCGGGTCCTGTGGGAAACCATGACAGTCAAGTGAGGTGAGAAGCAAAGACAGCATCCCACTGGATTTCCACCTCTAGCCAAACCCAGAAATATTTTGCATCTGTTGAGGCCTGGCTGCAAGAGAGACTGAAGACGCCAATCATGCACTGCTACTGCCTTTAGGGAAGGGAGACTGGGCTGTGGTAGTTAACAAAGTCCCCACGCCCACCTGCGGCCCACTGTTGTGTGGTCAGGATTAGAAGTGAAGTAGTCCAGGGGGCTGTGAGTTCTTAGGAGAAATGCAGGCTGATCCTTAACAAGAAACATAATAACCTTCCATTGGGATCTCTGGAAAATAAATAGGCACGGAAAGCACACTCTGCCTGTGAACCTATTCCAGAAGTTTCTATAACTAAGGGCTCTCCACACTAGGCATGCTGATGCAGCAGCCATACAAATTAATCACAAATATCTGATGATCTAAATAAGACTGTCTTATTCCCACACACGTGTGCTGGATACTTGAAGAAGGCCAAGGCTGTCCTCTCTCTCCTGCTAGGACACAGAGGCAACCGCTTTGGCCAGGTGGAGAGGCAGGCAAGACTCAAAGGTATCTCCCCTAATGGAAATAACTGGAGGTAAGAGCCCAAAAGTTATGGATGGAGTTTGAAATTTACTTGCTGTTCAAAAGCAAATTTCACAGGTTTGACCCACACTGAGAACAGATTATTGACACCATAATGTGAACCACAGAGCAGGACTTAGAAGGGGCTCCCATTTTTGGACCTTGTTCATTTACACAATCCTCCAAAATCCTCCTCCTCTGCTCAGGGCAGACTGGGAGTGAGTTGCTTGGGTGGTTAGAAGACCTTACTTCGGAAAACTGGGGAAGGAGCTTAAATTCTTCTTTAAGTCAAAAGTGTATGTTTATTTTGTAA
The DNA here is from genome assembly GCA_025594165.1 of Tamias sibiricus. NCBI lineage: Eukaryota > Metazoa > Chordata > Mammalia > Rodentia > Sciuridae > Tamias > Tamias sibiricus. The sequence goes on from CM046658.1 coordinate 35,449,402, forward strand.
AAGATATACATATGTTCATATATATATTAAATATTATTGATATATGTCTTATGTGTATATATATATATATCAATAATATTATTAGAAGTTAAATGAATATGTAAAACAAATTATATTAACCTGAAAGGACCCAGTGATTTATATTTCAACTTCACTCAATAAAATCAGAAGTTATTTATATTTTTACCATGCTTTCTAAAATTCTACCTCTCACTAGTCTATAAATACTATGAACATAAGTGAAAAGAACTCTCCTGAGTCCCAAGAACATAAAAGTTTACCAGAGTAATCTTTATATCAATCATTAAAAGTTCACTTTGTCAAATAAACTAGAATGAAATTCAATATTATCAGTATATTGATCCTGATCCAATCCCCAAACAGTTGTGAATTCCCCAAGACACAGCTAAACAAGTATGTGTTAGTTCCTCATTGATCATTTTCAATAAATATCAGATTTATTTATGGCATGGGCCTGGTCTGACTCAGTGGAGCTGAATCATCTGGGGTCCAGTCCCGGCTCCTGCTTAAATAGCTTGGGCATGTGAATTAACCTCTCTGAACCAACCAACTCCTTAATGTTCCAGTCAGTCCAAGGGCAAACTGGGCAGAAGAAAGGAAGAGTTGGGTTCAAAATGCAGTGGTCCCTATTAAGCACTGGTCCCTACTGTCTAGTTTGGATACAGGGGTTAAAAAAAAAAAAAAAAAAAAAAAAAAAAAAAAACCCTCACGACTCTAGTAGAAGAGGACAACTTCAGTAGGGTTTATTCTTGGTCCAGATCTATTCTTAGCTAGGGGATAAGATGAATACCTAAAGGGTTATAATGCGATCCCAAAGTCTCCCCAATTTAGCCAACTCTCAGTCTGAATCACTCATGAGTCAGGGAAGGACACGGCACCAGTGCCTGTCCTTGAACAATACAGGTACCTGAGTCACAGCCTATTTTGAAAAGCTAAAACTGATCTACATCTGGCATGTCAAGGGCGAGCCAATTCACCCACATGCAATCAACCACAGGTGAGTTTTTCTTCTATTCATAGATATCCTGGAAATAGGTCTGAAAGCATAGAAGAGGTGATACCGTGAGCCACCTCCTTCCAGCTGTAAGACCTTGACAATTATTTAACCTCTCTGAACATAATTTTTCATCTATAAAATGGGTGCCATAGAAGATTACCCATTTTGAGTGGGACTCAGAGCTTATGTCCAGCCACAGGTCTAAATCTGCAATACAAGCAGCCCTGCCCTTTGGGCCCCATGACCAAGCAAAGCCCAGGGCACTAATGGTAGCTGGGATAAAGGTGTTGTGTGGAGCCTTGGACGTGCTTCAACAGAGAATTTCAGTGCAGACCCCTAGGGTTCTGCCATGAGGCCAAGCCATCTTTAGCAGATGACTATATACCATTCTACAAACAGTTCCTGTTGTTCATGGAACTCAGTGAACACTGGCCATCTGACCATGGGACAATAAGTGACCACATGGGCAGAGTTGCAGATCTTAAGCTAACTACTGTCAGACCCAGGAAATCATAGGTCAGGAGGGTCCCGCAACAATCCTTCACAGAATAGAAGTAGCACATTCCAAGCTTTCCATGAGCATGGGCAGAGGGCACAATTAAGCTGCATAAGTGGGTGGCCAGACCCACCCACACCCCATGGCTCACCAGTGTTGCAGCAACCTTATCCCTCAGGTCACACCTGGGACCTCACGACTGGCTGACAGAGAAGGAAAAATTAAAAAAAAAAAAAAAAAAACTCAGAATTTGTTCACAGATAGATCAGCTGGCTGGGCTGGGGGAGTGGAAAACAGACTCTCACTCCTACTCCCACTCCCAGTGGGTAGAGCCTCGTCCCCCTGGAAGAGAAAAGTGACCCTGAGTGAGGATGTACAGACAGACGCACAGGCAGTAGTGAAAGGCTCCTTTGGTGGATCAAGGGCTTGGGCTTGGGTGGAACCAATTGGAAGACTAGGGGCAAGGAAATCTATAAAAGGGCATGTGGGTGGACCTTTGGGAGTGAGCACAAAGTATAAGCAGCTCAACATTACCTGCTAATGCCCACGAGTGAGCACTGACTACAGATGCAGTGCTAACAACCACCTGGACAGTAGATGTCAGCCAGCCTCTGTCCTTGGCCATCAGTGTTTATGCAATGGGCTTGAGAATGGAGCAGCCATGATCGGGATAGAGGTCCCCCATGGCTCCAGGAGCACGGGATCCTAACTTCTAAGGTTCATCTGGCTCCTTCCACTGCTCAATGTTCAGCCTGCTAGCCACAAATGCCAGTACCCCCAATATGGTACCAAGCTTAAAGGAAGTCAACTACCTTAGTGACAAGTCGATTAACTTCCACCCTGTAAAGGGTGATATTTCATCCTGATTAGAATTGACAAATATTCCAGGTATAGATTTGTCTTTCCTGCCTGTAGGCCTTTGCCACTGCTACTGTCCAAGGACTACAACTCAAAGTCTGAAAAATCTGATCCCGCATAAATTCACTTTAGACAAAGAAATTCACATTGTAACAAAGAAGATGCCCATGTGATCCACTGGTCCTGCTATTTACTGCACCATTCTGCTGCTGCTGACTGTATACAGCATTGGAACAGCATTTTGAAAACAGCCAAGGTGCAAACCTGGCCTTAACACCTTGCACAGGTAAGAAAAGGAGGCCATATAAACTTTAAATCAGGAGCCATTATGCAGGATTGGTTCTCAATACATAGAATATATCAGCCTGAGAATCAGATGTGGGGGATGAAGTAGGAGTGGCCCCACTCACTATTACCCCTGGTGTCACTTGGGAAATTTGTGCTTCCTACACACAATATTGTAGACTCTGTAGGTCTAAAAATACTTCCATCATGCAACCGTTTTTGCTAAAATTAAAGCCGTATCTGCTGTCTGCCTGGTTACTTTAGGCTCCTCATTCCCACAGTAGACAAAGAATGCAAGTCATCTTATCAACAAGAGGGCTTGACCATGATCAACGTGTGGAAGTAGTGATACTTCTTCAAGATGGAAATGGGGGAGTACATGCAACACATGATACATTTAACAGCTGATCCACTGGGATGTCTTCTAGTACTTCAATATGTGGTTTGACTGTAAACTGGAAAGTACAAAAAATACAGCCTGATGGGAGCATAACAGGAGCTCAGACCCCTGGCATGAAAGTCTGAGTCACTCCTCTATATAAGGATTGGCAGCAGTAGCAGCCAAGAGAGGGATTTCAGAAAGGGTAGGGGACAGGGAAGATGATGGGTATCTGTTATGACCTCAGAACCAACTGCAACAATGGGGACTGCAGTTTGTCCTACTAATCTGAAAAATCTGGCCAACAAGAATCCTAGAGAAGTTGTGAGAAGACAGAGTAAGCTTAAAGTGAGAAGCAAGTGGCTCTAAATGGCATAAGGGGTGGGCTGTAGTGGGCATAAATGGTGTCTCATGCAAATCTCCATTTACCAGGCAGGTGTACTATATTAGTCAGTTTCCCATCGCTATAACAAAGTATCTGACAAAGGCTACTTATGAAGCAAAGGGAGGTTTATATTTGTTTATGGCTCTGGAGGCTCACATCCAAGTTTGGGTGGGATGTGCCTCTGGTAAAGGCAGCACATCATAGTGAGAGTCTGTGTGTCAGAGTGAGCAGCCACATCTCAAGCCAAGAAGCAGAGACACTGAGAGAACAGAGTCTCACAATCCTCCTCCAGGGCATGCCCCCTATGACCTAAGGATCCCACACCCCAGTGGATCAATACTGCCACCCTGGAGACTGGTCCTTTAGGGACACTTAAATTATACACAAACCATAGCCTGTGCCCCTTCAGCTGCTGCTGCTGCTGCTGCTTCAGGTGTTGGCTGCTATGGCTCACATCTACACTCTTTTCTGGAGGATTCTCCTTAGCTAATGGAAGCTCTCTTGCATGGAGATGTCTGAGAAGTATCTCAGGTGTTCCCCCACCTTCCCCAAGTAACATCTGTGACTGAGATGGGAAAATAAAAATTCAACCTCCTGACCTCAAGGTAGGACAACCTTTGTGGTGCAGTTTACACTTAGGGCTTCTCATAGGTTTAGGCTGAAGTCAAATTTCTCCAAAAACCACATTATGACTAACTTCTGCCCATGTCCTAGGCTGCTTCTTTTACCCTGTTAGGGAGTTTTCAAAAGAGCAGCCCCTCAATAAACGTGTTATATAGGCTTCCCATCTAGGCCATGCTTCTGGGTTCCCAACCTAATATAGTTATCCAATGGGTAATTTTGCATATGCACTCTGTTTATAGCCCTATACCTTGTGCAAAAGGTATGTGATGTTTAGCCAATATCCACTCTCCTCCCCCAACTGTGGGCACAGAATATTTCCCTGCCCCACCGTGGCAGATTGTACTTTCCAAAAATGGCTGTAACACTATCACTCATTCCTCATGTGCTTTTTATAATGCGACCTTCACACACATCCCATTGAGAGTTGGGATCCGTGTTTCTTCCCCTTGAAAGTGGGCAGGCTTTGTGACCATTTCAGCCGATAGAAAGCACAGACATGCTGCTATGTGATTTCCAAGCCTTGTTGGAAAAGACAGGTTCCTTCCATCTGCTTCTCTGGAATGCCTGTGCAAGAGTTCTAACCTGCCTTGTAAGCAGTCTGATGATCCTAAAGCCACCAAGTGTGGAGAAGCTCAAACTAGCCCACTCAGAGACGACATGGAGAAGGCTGAGACAACATGGAGAGAAGAGTCAGGTCAGCCCCCTACCATGCCAGCTCCATCCACCCCTGCACTGCACCTGCCTGAGAGATCCTGAGTCAGGACCACCTAGCCCAACCCATCCTGAGTCCCTGACCCACAGAAACCATGAGAGACAATAAAATGATTGTGATTCTTGTAAGCCTCTAAGTTTCAGGGGAATTTTTTTTTATATAGCAGTAGTAACCAGGACTCCTACTAATACCAAGTTTGGTCACATCTCTTATTTTGGGCCAAAAGCTTCTGCACCTGGTACTTCTGTCATCATCCTAAGAAAAGCTTGTCTTGAGTACAAGCCAGCCTTAGGTATAAGAAAATTGAGAGAGATATGCAGCAGACCTGAACAAAACTGCAACCTGGGGCCAGCTCAGCCCAGATCAGTCAATTCTTAGCCAACAAACTTGCAGAGGCATGATTCAGAAATAAATGCTTATAGTTGCATGCTACTGTGTGAGGTTTTTGGTTTTTTTTTTAATTTTTTGTTATGCACCATTAGGGTGATAATTCATTCAATGTGGGAATATAAAAGTAAGAGAAAGTATTTCCTGTTGCCAAGGATAAGATATTACACAATTTATAGTTAAGGAGGTTTTATAATTATTATTAATAAAAATAATGGAAATAGAAATATTTTCTAAAATCTCTATTCTGAAATATAATATCCCTCTCTCTTCTTTCCAATAAGGCCCAACTAGAAATATTTCTTCCTTTTTTTTTTTTTTTTTTTTTTTTTTTTGTGGTACTGGGGATTGAACTCAGGGGCACTCGACCACTGGGTCACATCCCCAGCCCTTTTTTGTATTTTATTTAGAGACAGGGTCTCACTGAGTTGCTAAGTGCCTCGCCATTGCTGAGGCTGGCTTTGAACTCGCGATCCTCCTGCCTCAGCCTCCCAAAGTGCTGGGATTACAGGCGTGCGCCACCGCGCCCGGCTTCTTCCTTTTTTTGAGTCTTTAAAAGTATAAGACAAATTACCTCACAGTTTTTTCTTAACCAGCCTCTATAACATGAAGTGTTGTCAAATGTGTAACCCACCTCAAATAGAAGACAATGAACAGTTAGGAAATTCTCCTGGCAATCAGAATTAGGGACACTATAATCCAAGATTTAATTTCCAAGTCTCTTAAGAGAACAGGTAGGAATTCCATCAAGCAGGCAGGTATTGATCTATCCAAGTGGCATACGATGGTCAAAAGTAAAGAAGCATCAAGAGATTCATATAGGCCAGGAATACAGAAAGCTAAATTTCAATCCCAATGATGAAAGAACAATAAATACTTACCCATGGGACTTTGAGGACAAAGTGAGAAGCCCTGCAAAACAGAGAAGGAGCCAGGGCCCAGTTCCCCAGATCAAACCCAACCTCAAACCAGGAATTATTCAGGGTCAGTCTTGGCCTAAAGGTTTTGGTTTGCTGGAACCAGTTGTTTGAAAACCATTTATAACATATTAAAAATAATTATCACTCTGTGTCTTTGTGTAATAGAACGTAAGTTTATTGGAAAAAGGAAGGAAATTTCATACCACATTGCTCCACAATTCATATTTTGATTTTATGTTAACCTCCCAAAACACTTGTCATCTGTGAACTTATGAGTTTTCCCCCAAGGGCTTTAGTGAGACATTGAGTATCTGAAAGTTATTATGCAGCTTTTTCTGGTACAAAAAGTTGGGCCAGCTGGGATATGAGACTCTTCTCATCTCTGAATGGCTTTGAGGATACGGACTGGATTCTACATTCATGCTCATTCCATGACACTAATCAGAGTGGCAAAGGTATTGAGAACCTCCAAGTCTCTTAGAAAAACCAATGATGAAAAATTTGAGAGAAGGGTACACCAAACTCAAACCAAATATTTTATTACTATCACCCTAGATGCTGAGGCACACACCTTCACTGGCATAGGTTTATCAACAACAGCACAATCAATACCTGAGTTGGGAACTGAAGACAAGTCTTTATTGGGGAGGCCAGTTCTTGCATTGCAGGATTTTATTTAGCAGCATCCTGCTCTCTACCAGTTAGATGCTAGTAGCACCTTCCCCCTTCCCAAAGTTATCACAGTCAAAACTGTGTCGCCAAACACTGTCAATGTCCCCTGGACAGTAAACCAGCCCCCATCCACAGTTGACAACCACTGCACTGGTGTGAGCTAGTCTTAAATGGCCAACTTCCTACGAGACAAGCTTATATTATATCAGTGGTCTTTATTCTTTTTTTTTTTTCCCCTTCTGCCTGATGATGGCTTCAAGTTCACAGGCAGACACTTGGATGTATATATTCAGATTGACATAATTTGACTATAGATTATATGCAAACTCCACCTCTTCATTCTGGCCTAAAATAGAATATTAAAATCCAAGTGCATAAAAAATGACATTGCAATGGATTGACTTGTGTCTCTAAAAAAGATATATTGAAATTCTAACCCTCAGGACCTCAGAATGCAACCTTATTTGGAAATAGGGTTTTTACAAATGTAGTCAAGTCGAGATGAGGTCAGTACAGTGAGCCCTAATCCAATATGAGTGGTGTCTTTTCAAAACGGGGACTCATGGACACACTCTGGCACATACAGCAGGAGGACTCTGTGAAATTGGAAGGATGAGGCCACAAGCCAGCATCCATCTGCAGCTATGAGAAGCTGGAAGAGGCAAGGATGGACCCTTCCCCTACAGGTTTCAGAAGACACATGGCCCTGTTGACACCTCAATTTTGGACTTCTGGCCTCTATAGTTGTGATACAATAAATTTCTGTTGTTCGAACCCACCCAGGACTTCCTTACAGCAGCTTTAGGAAACTAATACACATTTGATCTGGGGAAAATTATAAACCTGGTTTAATTTTTTTTAATTAGTGAGTTATTTGAAAACACTGCTGCTTTACTAATTGTAGCAAATAACTTGTAATGCAATCACAGTACACCCAGGTCACCAGTGGATCACAATCGAGCCCAACTGAAAATAATATTTACAAAGAAAGGGGGCAGTGAAGGCAACAGTAAGAATTGTCACCTGTGTTGTGCTTCTGAGAAATATGAGGTAGAACTTGTTACTTCATTTGGATCACAATAATCTGAAATCTATAAAAAAAAGCATACACTATCTATTCATAATCATAATAGGATTGGGAATGGGGCCAGAGAACAGATAAACTAACAATGGCACCCCATTTCCTACAGTCTAAATCCAGAATTTAGCAAAGCATGGAAGACCCTTTACCATGTGGTCACAGCCTGTGACCTTATTCCATTTGGAGCTGATCCAGAGCCTCCCAAATTTATTCATGTCAAGGATCACATGAAAGATGATCATATTTGAGGGTACACTAGGGTAAACAGACAAGGCTTTGAATGAGAGCGAGTGTAATGGAAGTTCCTGTCGCCCTAGACCCTACCTGGAAGCACAAAGGCTTCAAAGATCAATAAATTGTTAAACCTATACTTAGTTAAGGCAGTTCCAGGATACCATCACACACTACTTGGTTGGGAAACTCTGTTCTAATCCACTATTATCCTGCTTCCCCATTATTGTTTGAATGTTTGTGTACCCCCCCCCAAAATTCACTTTGAAATTTTAGCCTCAATGCCACAATAGGTTCTGTAAGAGGTATCTAGACCATGAAGACTCAGTCCTCATGAATGGATCAGTGCCTTATAAATAGGCTTCAGGGGACAAGGTCACGAACCTTCCATCTCTTCTACCATGTGAAGACATAGGAAGCAGAGCTTAACCCTCCCCAGACACAGAGCATGTCAGCACCTTGATCTTGAATTTCCAGAACTTTGAGAAATAAAATTCTGTTCTTTATAAATTATCTATTCTCAGAAATTGTGTTACAGCAACACAAATTGACTAAAACCTTGACTTTATTTCCATTTAGGAAACCCTACTTCTCATTTAGTTCACCAATCCTTTACCTTGAAAACTGTTATTTCTTCTTCAAAACCCAATTTGATTATCTTTCCCTCTGTGATGTCTTTCCACTTTTCCTCCATTATACTCCCACTGCACCCAGTATTAAGGCTAACACTTGCCATGCTGAGCTGCCATTGCACCTACCCCACCTGAGATGTGATCGTCTGGGGTCTAGAGACAACAAAGAACCAACTGGATCTAAAGTGATTTAGCAGATACTTGTTGGCCTCCTATTATAGGTAGGACATCAGACCAGTAATAAAAGATGGACACTAAGCCACCATTTACATAATCAGTGGTTTAATGACAACTGTAGAGCATGTTTCAAAAAAGAAGTATAGGCATTGATAGATGTATGTAAGTATACCTGGTATATTTTAAGAATCTGGGGAAGCTGCATTGAAGGTGTGGCAAATAACAGATAATCTCCAAAAGATAAATTGGAAGAACTAATTAAGTGAAAGGCAAATGTGTATAAAGGGAGCATGCCATGTTCCAAATCAAGCATCCTGGTTCTTGACATCTGCATATCCACAGGAACAGGACCATATGGATCCTAAATAAATATTTAATAAATTGAATTTTTTAGAAGTTTTGAGTACCTTTAAATACTTTGTCTCTGAGTGGGATCTTCCAAATACTTATTATTTTGGAAGTACTTTTTAATAATTCAAGTACTCGGATCTTTACTGACACATTATTACATAATGCAAGTCACCAAGTACTTGAGACAAAAAAAAGTGAGCAAGAATTTTCTACGTAAAGAAAATAGAAGAAAGTGTACCAAGTAAAGCAGAGATCACATTTTAGAAGAAAACCATGGAAGCAAGAAAGCACATACTGTGATCTGGAAATAGCATGGAATTTAGTTCTGGAGAAGTATGGGACCTTGATAAGGAACAAAGAGATTAGAGCATGCATAAGTTATCTATTGCTGAACAAGAAACTGTATTCAAAACTCAGAGACTTACATCATACATGTGTTATTTCGAGTCTCTGCGGGTCAAGAAGCCAGGCATAGCTTAGCTGGGTCATTACTACCAGCTTCAAGGTCTCTCACAAGGCCACCATTAAGGTCTTGGCCCTGGGTTTCTCACAAGGCCTCAGCCAAGGTATCTCCTGGGGCCACCGTCATCTCAAGGTTGAACTGGAGCAGGATCTGCTTCCAAGTTCACTGAGTGGTTGTTGGAGCTCATAGGCTCAGCACAAATTTCTTGAGAGGGATAGCAGATGCTCTGGTGCCTTCTCATCACCTCCACAGAGCCCACCTTTAAGACTGAGGTTTTATTCATCACACTGCAGACAGCTTTCAGCCAGGTCCATATCTGGTAATTGTCCTGGACTGAAAAGACCTGGCTCTTCCAGGGCCACACCCCTTCCTGAGGAAGGCAGCCCATGTGTCCCATGCCTGTCAGTGCTAGAATTAGATATATAAAGGCCTGGTCCTCTTGTCTCAACTTGGGGCAATTATGAGAAGCCATCCCAGCTTCTGAGACTCCAGTGAAGCCTTCATTGTGATTATATCCCAGTTCAACTTTCCCCTCTACCCCATCCTGCTTCCCTCATTTCCCCACAGTTTTTGACCCAGAGAACATTCCCCAGTAACTCTCCTGCCTGCAAATCTCCATCTCAGAGTCAGTTTCCCAAGGAACCTGACCTGAGACAAATGGGTAAACACAAATGAATTTTATCCAAATCACTCCTAAAGCAGAAATGCCACAACAATATTTCTAGGTCAGCCCGGATGGTAGAACATGCTGGATCTTCCATATATTAGTGGAGGAAAGCAATCTGGCCATTTGGTCCTAGAATTCTTCTGGCAACTCTGACCACACACTTTGAGAGTCTAGTTCAAATTTCTGTATTTCTTTGGAAGCAAGAAAAATTGATTATAAGTGATTAACTATTCTTTCAGTTGGTCTCCATCTTGAGGCTCTATCCCAGCACAGTATGGTTGAATTCTACTGCTGCTATCACCAGAAAAGAAAGCACAATGCCCAGACAGTTCTTAGAGAATCTTTCTTTAGATCAAACGAAGAATAGAAGGCAGAGATTCTCTCTATCCCATGCCGTTATGGACAGGAGCCTGGTGCCATTGTCTTGAGTCACAGAGACTCTGGAATGGCTCATGTCCATAGAGAGACATGCTGCTGAATTGCAAACCATTCGGGAGTTGACGAACCAACAAGGTCACGTTAAGAGATCAAGGGCCCCTACTGTGGGTTCATATGTGGAAGTGCACCCAGCCAGCACTCACATAAGGAAACCACTCTCAAGCCAGAATGGGGACAGCGTGTACCAAACTTAGAAATTTATTTCAAGACCAGTGACTTCATCTACCTGATTGATTTTCTCTTTGATCTGCCCTCTAGGTCAACCACGCTTACCTCCACACTTGTGGTTACAGTTATGAACCACTGAGATAAATAGAAAAGAAAAGGAGATAATTTTTTGTGTCTGTTCCAAGTGGTAATTAAAAGTTTACCACTCCTCTTGCAACCACCTTTCACCTGAGGAGCTCCTGAACTCATTTACAGCATAATTCATTAATTCCCATCACTCTTCTCTAAGGCACTATTATTCTCCTCTTGAAACAGAGTAATCCAAGCCTCAAAGATTGGCTCAGGTGTAGGCATTCGATGCCAGAAACCCAATTTGGAGCTCCCAAGTCTTACCCTTATGGGCTGGGCTTGGTTGTTCCAGATTGTTCTCCAAGAACTGGCAACTAATGGTTCACTCATCTCCATTTTCTTCTGAGTCTACCTCCAACAATTCACACCTGAGAATTTCACTACCCCTTTCTTTGCTTCCTAATTTGCATGCCATTTCCATCTTTTCACCCTCTTAGAAGCATGTTATAAAAATTTGTGATACAGTATTTACTTACAATCATATTCTCAGAAACCCTAATTTAGACTATAATCAAAGTTACTCCTCATAGTAATCCAAAACTACTATCACAGAAATAGGGCCATCGCAGATGTAATTAGTTAAGATGAGATTATAGTAGACAGAGTGGGTGCCTAATCCAATATGAATGGTGTTGTCCTTACCACAGAAACTGGAAAACAGACATACACACAGGGAGAGGGCCACATGAAGATTGTGTTATGCTGCCACAAGCTGAGGAATTGCCAGAGGCAAGGAGAGCCAGAACACCTTCTTCCCTAGTGCCTGTAGAGGGTGTGTGGCTCTGCTGATGCCTTAATTTTGGACTTCTGGTCCCCAGAACTGTGAAGCAAGAAACTTTTGTTGTTCTAAGCTATCCAGTTTGTGATAATTTGTAATGGCAACCTTAGAAAACTAAAACTTAATATGTCTCCAAAGTTTACAACTTTAAAACTGCACAGTGCTCACCGCTTATTCAAACAAAGGGAGAAAGGAAGTGGGGAAGCTGAGCAGGAGGGAGAGCTGGGCTTGTGGAGTGTTATTTCCAAGGTGAGTGAACTCAGGTGGAAAGAGATGGGGAGAGAGAAAGGAAAAAAAAAAAAAAAAAAAGTAAAAGCAACATTCAGACAAGGAGTCAGGGCAGAATTTGGCAGCAGCACATGAAGGGCTAGAATAAGAATTCCTACCTTCCTCGGCTCCTCCAACTCCACAGTCCAAAAACTCCAGCTGGCCCTTCCATTGTGTGAGCTACGGAACTGCTGCTACCTCTGAATGAGGGGAATGTAGCTACCCCAGGAGATGGATGAGTCCCCAAGTTCCCCCACCTCCCAGCTGCCCGCCTGCCTTGCTCTTGGCCTCCAAAGGTCCCAAGCTGCCTGTCCCAGGAGAGGAAGCAGGTACAGGAAAGGAGGTGAACATCACATGGCCTCTCCTGCAGCTCTCAGACTGACTGATGCTCAGCCTGGGCACTGAAAGCAAGGGGAGGCCACACAGCTCAGGAAATGTCAGGCTGTCACACCAGAGATATCAAACTCATTAATCAGGACATTTGCAAATAAAATAGAGGTCTCAGGTATAATGCATCCATTCATAATCTGCACAGCACAGGGCTGTGCTGTGGAAGGACTAGATGCTGTGAGGCTCAAAGCGTAAGTGACAGATTCCATATTTCCTGCCACCACCCAAAGGGCAAAAAGAATGAGACTCTTCTGCTGTGTCTGCCCCACTGTCTGATTCTGCCAGCTATGCTACCTGCTCTGACCCCAACAAGTGGCGCACCTCAGTGAAGGCATCTGCACTACAGTCAGATATGAGTATGTGAAGATATGAGAAGATCTGGGGGTCAAAACAATGAGGCTGGGGATAACCTCATGCAAGTTCATGATGTATACCAAATTAAATCAGCAAAAGCTCTACAGTAAAAGAACTAGATAGCTACCTTAGAAGTCAGGTCTTTTAGCACATTTTTATTCCTACCTTTTTTCCTCATTAAGACCCAAGTCTATGTCTTTAATTTCTGGTCTAAATTATTGCATTTATTAGTTTACAACCAAAGATGGTGCTTCCCTTACTTGGCGGGTACCTCAGCCTTTTATAAGGCATTAAGGTACCTTTTGGGTTATAGATTCTCATCCCTCGTGGCGCTCTATACTGAGAAATATGACCCCTCCTGTCAGCAGGTGGGTCACTACAGTGGTGTTATGGACTGCCCTGCATCTCCCCCAAAATCCCCAGTATGAAGCCCTAACTCCCAATGGGACTGCACTTGGGTATAGGGCTTTGTGTGTGTGTGTGTGTGTACCAGGGGTTGAACTTAGGGGCTCTCAATCTCTGGGCCACATCCCTAGCCCTTTTTTGTATTTTTATTTAGAGACAGGGTCTCACTGAGTTGTTAAGTGCCTCACCATTGCTGAGGCTAGCTTTGAACTCATGATCCTCCTGCCTCAGCCTCCCAAGTGCTGGGATTACAGGTGTGAGCCACTGTTCCCAGCTTGGGTATAGAGCCTTTGAAGAGGTAATTAAGGTTAAATATGATCAGAAGTCTGGTTTCTAATCCAATGTTTGGTGTCCTCAAAAAGAGACAGAGACTCCAGGGATGCACTCACAGAGCAAAGACCAATTGAGGACACACTGACATGGTGGCCATCTACAAGCTAAGGAGAATGGCTTCAGGAGAAACCAAACTTGTGACACCTTGATCTCAGACCTCCAATTTCCAAAAATAAGAAAATTCATTATCCAGTCTGTGATATTTTGTTAGGGTAGCCCTAGCAGATGAATACAAATAGTAATTCTCTATGTGCCTTCATTCAACAGATATTTATTGAGCACCTACTCTGTGCCAGACACTCCACTAACAATACAACAATAAATAAGACACAAAGCATGGGGAACCCTAAAATGCAATATTAGAATATTCTGCTGGGCAGGTAAAATGTGAAAATGTTCCTGTGCAGGGTCTAAGAACAAGGGCATTCAAAGTGAGAATATGGAGAAATAGGAGCCCTCAGATGTTACTGACAACAACATAACTGATACAACCACTTAGGAAAACAATTTGGCAGTTTCTAGAAAATCAAATATAATCTTACCATATGACCCAGCAATCACCTCCTGTGTCTATTCAAGAGAAATAAAAACATGTCTACATAAAGACTTGTACATAAATGTTCACAGCAGCAGCATTCATAATAGCCAAAAAGTGGAAACAGCCCAAATGTCTGTCAACTGGTGAATGAACAAACAAAATGAGGAATATATCCATTCACTGGAATACTATGCAACAGCAAAAAGAAACAAACTACTGATACATGCTGCAACATGGATGAACTTCAAAGGCATCCACCAAGTGAAAGATGCCAAATGCAAAAGACACATTGTATGATTCTATTGATGTGAAATGTCAGTAAAGATGTTTTTCAAAGGGAGCCGGGGTGTAGGTAGAACCACCTGAAGTACATAGATGATAGCTTTTTGATTTGGTGCAACTGAGGTCTGTTAACCCTAACACATATCAGCCCCAAGAAGAAGTAGCATATTGTTTTCTTCTTTAATAAATGCCTTGAAGGACAATCCAAGGGAAGGGTCTCAAAGCAGATGTGTTGCTGCTGGGAAAATACTCCCTGAGGAGTGTTAAGACAGGAATGGGCCTGCCAGGGTCTTGGCCAGAGAAAGAAAGTAGAGGCAGGGCAGGGCAGGTAGTGCCCACAAGGGCTACAGTGCGCGCTGTCAAGCCTGGGCCAGTCTGAGAGAAGCCTTGGTCAGGAGCCACCTATCAGGATCCACTTGTCCACACGCAAGGAAGGGCAGAGGGTGGGCAGGTTCTGGTGGGATCCAGCAAGTGGGGCCCAGGAGCAAGAACAGAAGGCAGGCCTTCCCCCGTGACACAGTGAGGAGGGCAAGAGAAGGCCCACAGCTCTGGGACAGCAAGCTCCTGCGGGACACGTACTTCAGCTTAGGTGATCCTCAGAAGAACACCACCAAAAAACTCTCCCAGGGGTCTCCTCAGACAATAACTTCAAAAGATTCCAGGAAGACTCCATCTTCACCCTGCTGAGCTGGGAAGCAAAGGTGGGAGACTGAGACCTGTGGAGGGTGAAGGAAGGGAGGCGTGGGGAGGAGCCACCACCCCAGGGGAGGCTCAGCCCGTCAGGTCCAGGCTCTGCTGAGCTCCTGGCAGCAGGAACGGGAGGCTGGACTCAAGGAAGGCCCTCTGACCCCACTCTACAACACTCCAGTCCTGGACCATCCATAGACCACGTAACCACACTGTCAAATGGAGCTTCCACCTGCTCCAAAAAATTGTATAGGGCTTGAGGACAGGATAAAAATCAGCGAGAGACCCAGGCAGGAGGTGAAGGAGGTGGTACTGACTGTGTTGTACACACAGCTTCTCACTGGATTCATCATTCTGGGACTCTCTTCTACAGACTCTCAAAGGTGAGGAAAGAAAAAAAAAATACTATGAAAGGAAATATTCCACTTCAAGTCACATCAACATTATAATGAAGAACTATATCTGGGAACTACGTAGCTGAAGCTAGTTGGTACATAATATCGCGATACTCTACAATGAGTCACTTCGCCAGAATTTCATTTCTATGCCAATACTTCAGTTAGAGGAAAGCTCACTGTATGTGGCTGGAAAACATATCAAGCAATTTGTATTTCTTGTTCAGATAGCACACCCATCTCAATTTCTTTACATAGCCCTTATATAGCCTGTCCCATGCCAGATCATATTTTTTAAACTGAATCACCTTGATCTTGGAAGGGTCCCAAAATGCACACTTCCTGTAAGCCTTTGACTCAGAACTGCCAAGCTCCTTCTGGGCATGCACCAAGGACCAAGATCAAGAGTTGCCTCCTCCTTGGCCACTACAGTCCAAGGTGGAGGACAGAGACACATCTTAAAGCATCTTCTGATGTCCATAGGATGTTCAGAAACTTAATCACTTGAAAAATCCTCCCTGAGTGGATACAAAGTGGACAGCTGCTGAAATACGTGGCAGGGCTGCCCCCAAAGAACTACGGCAAAGGAGTCTGCTACTTAAAATTCAAATGGAGGGCGGGGTTGGTATTTCTGAAGAGAGTCATTAAAAGCCAAGATATGCTTACTTCTTGAGAATAAGGAGATGGGGGATAAAAGGAAGAGAGAATGGGAGTGTATTTCCCCCACTTGTAAAACATACTTCAAAGTCTGTACTTCCAAAGTCAGTTTCCTTATCATGGTACTTTATAAGATTTCTTTGTTTGCTTGTTTTTAATTAACAGCAAGTAGACAGCACTGAAAGAGAAACCTCATTCGCCATTCATGTCAGGGGGCCTAGAAGGGTCAGAATCAACCTGAATGGCAACTATTAACTAAAGTTTGGGGAATGAAAATACAAAAGGGGATTCAAAGACAACAAAATCCTCATCCTTACATTTTTCTTTTTTAATAAAGCAGTTTAATGGCATTAATAGAACTAAGTCCCCTTTTCATCTTCCCTTTGCCTACTAAAGCACTCAGGGTGTCTGAAAATCATGAAAGCCAGTCCTAGCTTATTTTAATAAACAACTACATCCAAAGTAAAAAAAAAAATCAGCATGGTTTTGAAAAATCAACATGATGAATCTTGTCCTTCAAGGAGAGGTATTTTAGATTTACCTTATATGACCTACCCGTCATGAAACTGAGAACCTGTAATTTATGTATGCAGTGAAAACAAAATTGATTAACAAGTCAGTGTAAATGTCAGTTTGGGGGAAATTACCAAATGCAGTTCCAGGGTGTCAGTTCTTACCTGGTACTATTTAACATTTTCATTAATTACTTGCTGACAAAATAGGTGATAGAATTGGAGGTGTTCCATTAAACCTGCCATTTACCAAAAAAAAAAAAAAAAAAAAAAAAAAAAAAAAAAAAAGTTAAAATACAAATAGATCTTGACAAGTTGAAAGATGGGGAAGAATCATTTGATATTCTCAAGGCTCTGTCTGGTACAGAGTAGGTGCCTAATACATGATTGAATGAAAGAAATGCCAACCAAATGCAAGTCCAGCATCAGTGTTTCCACAAAGGAGAAAAAGGAAATTCAGTTAACAACAGTTTTACTAGATATCTCCTATATCCTCATAAGACTCAGCTCACATCCTCCTCCCACAGGATCAGCAGGACTTAACCAAAAATACAGACCTGCATAGAAGGGCAAGATTGGAATACTACACAGACATGGAAGAGGGGAAAGAAGAGTTAGTTTTTCAAACTATTTTTTGACCAAATAATAGACCTGGATAGAACTTTCTTGGGGAAAAAAAAAAAATGAGCAAGCAGACAATACCCATGGGCTCTTCAACAACAGCATCAAGAATGCTGGAAGAATTTAAACTATGTCTCATTCTCTTAAGGAAACTTAAAGGGACTGTGGCTCAGTGGGGGGCGGGGGGAATCAAAGCTGTCCTATCACAGTTGACATGATAGAATTAAGGGAGAAATGAGGAGAAAAGCAATATCAATTCAGAAATCAAAACTTTCAAATGCATGAGAATGATCCAGAGGCAGGATTATCATTTCAGAAAACAACATCTACAAAGAAAAGCACTGAGGTGGCCACGGGACACGTTCCTGTAATACCAGTGGCTTGGGAGGCTCAGGCAGGAGGATTGTGAGTTTAAAGCCAGCCTCAGCAACTTAGCAAGACCCTGCCTCTAAATAAAAAATAAAAAGGGCTGGGATGTGGCTCAGTGGTTAAGTGACCCCTGGGTTCAATCCCTGTAGCCCCGACAATAAAAAAGGAGCACTCACTTAAGAGGAGGTAGAGGAAATGAATAAAGAGTTTTAAAAAGAGGCCAATGTAAGACAGACAGCAGAGCTTTGTTTTTTGTAGAAGAGTACATTCACCACTAATAGAAATATACTGCTATACTTTAAATCCTGACCAGTCCCAAAAGGCACATGTGTTAAAGGCACGGCCCCCAGGGTGACACTATTGGGAAGCAGTGGGTTTTAGGGGGTAGGGCTTAATGGGAGGTCTTTAGGAAACTGGGGGTACATTCTTGAAGGTGACAGTGGCACCTCAGACCCCTCCTTGTTTTCTTTCACTCCCTGGCCATGAGGTAAATGGTTCTCCTCCACCGTGTGCTCCCACCACAGAGCCAAAGCAATAGGCCAGCTCATCATTGTCTAGAAGCTCCAAAACTGTGAGCCTAAATAAACCATTCTTTATATTATCTCTGGTATTTTTTTTATTTTAACATTTTATACATGTTTACAGAGTACATTTCATTTTATATTACATATAAAGAGCACAACTTCTCAAGTTGCTGGTTTTATATAAGGTATTTTTACAACAATGTGTCTTCATACATGTATTTAGGGTAGTCATGAATAACTCAGTCTGCCATTATTCCTATCCCTTTGCCCCCTCCCCCCTCCCCCCCTTTGTTCTATTTAAAGTTTTTTTCATTCCTCTCATCCCCACTCCCTTGCCTTTATAAGTTAGTATCTTCATATCAAAGAGATCATTCGACCTTTGGTTTTTTGGGATTGGCTAACTTCACTTAGCATTATTTTCTCCATCTCCATCCATTTACTTGCAAATGCAATGTTTTTATTATTTTTTTAGTGCTAGTAGTGTTCCATTGTGTATATATACCAAAGTTTCCCTATCCATTCATCCACTGATGGGCATCGGGGTTGGTTCCACAGTCTAGCTATTGTGGATTGTGCTGCTATAAACATTGATGTGGCTGTGTCCCTGTAGTAAGTTGTTTTTAAGTCCTTTGGGAATAGACCAAGGAGTGGGCTAGATGGGTCAAATGGTTCCATTCCAAGTTTTCCTAGGAATCTCCATACTGCTTTCCAGATTGGCTTCACCAATTTGCAGTCCCACCAACAATGTATGAGTGTGCCTTTTTCTCCACACCCTCGCCAGCATTTATTGTTGTTTGTTTTTTTGATAGCTGCCATTCTGACTGGAGTGAGATGAAATCTTAGAGTAGTTTTGATTTGCATTTCTCTAATTGCTAGAGATGTTGAACATTTTTTTCATATATTTGTTGATTGTTTGCATATCATCTTCTGAGAAGTGTCTGTTTAGTTCTTTAGCCCATTTATTGATTGGAGTATTTGTTTTTTGGTGTTAAGGCTTTTGAGAGCTTTATAAATCCTTGAGGTTAGTGTTCTATCTGATGTGCTTGTGGTAAAGATTTGCTCCCATTCTGTAGGTTCTCTATTCACCTCACTGATTGTTTCTTTTGCTGAGAAGAAGCTTTTTAGTTTGAATCTGTCCCATTTAGTGATTCTTTGTTTTAGTTCTTGGGCTATAGGGGGTCTTATTGAGGAAGTTGGGGGCTAAACCAACATGATGGAGATTTGGGCCTACTTTTCCTTCTATTAGGTACAAGGTCTCTGGTTTAATTCCTAGATCCTTGATCCACTTTGAGTTAAGTTTTGTGCATGGTGAGAGAAAGAGATTTAATTTCATTTTATTACATGAGGATTTCCAGTTTTCCCAACATCATTTGTTGAAGAAGCTGTCTTTTCTCCAGTGAATGTTTTTGGCACCTTTGTCCAATATAAGATAACTATAGGTGTGTGGGTTCATCTCTGCGTCTTCTATTCTGTACCATTGGTCATCTGGTCTATTTTGGTGCCAATACCATGCTGTTTTTGTTACTATTGCTTTGTAGTACAATTTAAGGTCTGGAATAGTAATGCCACCAGCTTCATTCTCCCTGCCAAGAATTTCTTTGGCTATTTTGGGTCTCTTATTTTTCCAGATTAATTTCATGATTGCTTTTTCTATTTCTATGAGGAATGATATTGGGATTTTGATTGGTATTGCATTGAATCTGTATAGTGCTTTTGGAGAATGGTCATTTTGCCAATATTAGTTCTACCTATCCATGAACAAGGTAGCTCTTTCCATCTTCTAAGATCTTCATTTTTTCCTTCTTTAGCGTGTTGTAGTTTTCATTGTAGAGGTCTTTCACTTCTTTTGTTAAATTGATTCCCAAATACTTTATTTTTTTTTTTGAGGCTATAGTAAATGGAGTAGATTTCCTAGTTTCTCTTTCTGAGGATTTGTCACTGATGTACAGAAATGCCTTTGATTTATGGGTATTGATTTTATATCCAGCTACTTTGCTGAATTCATTTATTAAATTTAGAAGACTTCTGGTGGAATTTTTTGGATCTTCTATGTATAGAATCATATCGTCTGCAAATAGTGATAATTTGAGTTCTTCTTTTCCTATCCGTATCCCTTTAATTTCTTTCATCTGTCTAATTGCTCTGGCTAGGGCTTCAAGAACTATGTTAAATAGGAGTGGTGAAAGAGGGCATCACTGTCTTGTTCCAGTTTTTAGAGGGAATGCTTTCAATTTTTCTCTATTTAGGATAATGTTTGCCTGGGGCTTAGCATAGATGGCCTTTACAATGTTGAGGTATGTTCCTGTTATCCCTATTTTTTCTAGCATTTTGAACATTAAGGGATGTTGTATTTTGTCAAATGCTTTCTCTGCATCTATGAGATGATCATATGATTTTTATCTTTGAGCCTGTTGATGTGATGTATTACATTTATTGATTTCCTTATATTGAACCAACCTTGCATCCCTGGAATGAAGCCCACTTGATCGTGGTGTACTATCTTTTTGATGTGTTTTGTATTCAATTTGCCAGAATTTTATTTAGAATTTTTGCATCTATATTCATTAGAGATATTGGTCTAAAGTTTTCTTTCTTTGATTTATCTCTGTCTGGTTTTGGAATCAGGTGATATTGGCTTTGTAGAATGGGTCTGGGAGTGCTCTCTCTTTTTCTATTTCATGAAATAGTTTGAGAAGTGTTGGTGTTAGTTCTTCTTTAAAGGTCTTGTAGAACTCGGCTGTGTATCCATCTGGTCCTGGGCTTTTCTTGGTTGGTAAGTTTTTTATGGCATCTTCTATTTCTTTGATTATAATTGATCTATTTAAATTGTGTATATCATCCTGATTTAGTTTGGGCATATCATATGTTTCTAAAAATTTGTCAATTCTTTTATTATTATCTATTTTATTAGAGTATAAATTTTCAAAATAATTTCTAATTATCTTCTGTATTTCTATAGTATCCATCGTGATATTTCCTTTTTCATCATAGATATTGGTAATTTGTGTTTTCTCTCTTTTTTTCTTCATTAGCATAGCTAATGGTTTATCAATTTTATTTATTTTTTCAAAGAACCAACTTTTTGTTCTGTCAATTTTTTCAATTGTTTTTTTTAGTTTCAATTTCATTAATTTCAGCTCTGATTTTAATTATTTCCTATCTTCTACTCCTTTTGGGGTTGATTTGTTCTTCTTTTTCTAGGGCTTTGAGATGTAATGTTAGTTCATTTATTTGTTGACTTTTTCTTTTTTGAAGGAATGAGCTCCATGCAATGAACTTTCCTCTTAGTACTGCCTTCATAGTGTCCCAGAGATTTCGGTATGTTGTATCGTGGTTCTCATTTACCTCTAAGAATTTCTTATCTCCTTCTTGATGTCTTCTGTAACCCATTGATCATTCAATTGCATATTATTTAGTCTCCAGGTGTTAGAGTAGCTTTTCTTTCTTTTTTTATCATTCATTTCTAATTTCATTCCATTATAATCTGATAGAATGCAGGGTACTATCTCTACTTTTTTATATTTGCTTAGAGTTGCTTTGTGGCATAATATATGATCTATTTTAGAGAAGGATCCATGTGCTGCTGAGAAGAAAGTGTATTGGCTCATTGATGGATGATACACTCTATATATGTCAGTTAAGTCTAAGTTATTAATTGTATTATTGAGTTCTATAGTTTCTTTGTTTAACTTTTGTTTGGAAGATCTATCCAGTGGTAAAAGAGGTGTGTTGAAATCACGTAGAATTATGGTGTTGTGGTCTGTTTGATTCTTGAACTTGAGAAGAGTTTGATTGATGAATGTAGATGCTCCATTATTTGGGGCATATATATTTATAACAGTTATATCTTGTTGATCTATGGTTCCCTTAAGCAGTATGAAATGTCCATCTTTATCTCTTTTGAATAGCTTTGGCTTGAAGCTCGGGTAGTTTGTTGTAGTGACAGAAAGCTGACTAATACAGATACAGCTTCACTAATGCACAGATATTAGGGAGAAAGTCCACCAAGGCCACAGGATAGAGTGTAGAAGAAACTGAGAGGTCATTTCATTATAGTCATTCATTTAATGAACGGTTTCAAATTTGCCTTCTGTTTGTCAGGCACCCTGACAGGACCACAAAACAGAACCACAGAACAAAACAAATGAGTTTCCTGCCTTCTTGAGGCATAAAATCTAGTAACAGAGCAGAGAATAAACAAATAAAATGATTACAGATTCCACCAGGTGTTTTATATGAACATGCTGAGAAAGAGAACCAAAAAAAGTTAAGGACTTGCTTCAGACAGAAAGGCAGGGCAGGCCTTCCAAGACAATGATTTTAAGTTGAGGTCTAAAGGGTGAGAAGGAGCAGCCACAGGAAGAGTGGGAAATTAGTTCATGGCTGAGGGGAAATGAACTATGAAAAACACGGTGTGTTTGAGAAGAGGATGAACTGTACTGAGCAAGATGACAGTGACACAAAATGAATCCAAGAAGCAGGCAGGGGCCAGATCATGTAGAATCTTGCAGGCTGTTGTAAAGAGCTTGAATATTCTACTGTTGTAATGCACTGTCATGACTATTACCATAGACTGGGTGGCTTAAACACTGGAGTTATTTTTCACAGTTCTAGGAAGTCCAAGATCACAAATCAAGGAGAAAAATGGCAGCTCCTGTATCAGGCCAGGCCTACCACTTTTTTCCCCTGTATCCTCACATGCCAGAGAGAGAAAGAGATAAATTCTCTCATGTCTCTTTATATAAAGGGACTACTCCCATCATATGGGTTCCACCTTCTTAGCCTAATTACTCTCCAAAAGCCCTACCTGCGAGTACCATCCCACTGGGATGAGGGTTTCAAAATATAATTTTTTTTTTTTTTTTTTTTTTTTGGTACTAGGGATTGAACTCAGGGGCACTCGACCACTGGGCCACATCCCCAGCCCTTTTTTGTATTTTATTTAGAGACAGGGTCTCACTGAGTTGCTAAATGCCTCGCCATTGCTGAGGCTGGCTCTGAACTAGAGATCCTCCTGCCTCAGCCTCCCAAGTGCTGGGATTACAGGCGTGTGCCACCACACCCGGCTTCAAAATATAAATTTGATGGGAGCACAAACATGCAGTTCATACTATCCACTGAATATTTCTCCTCAGTCTGAGAAATGCTGAATTCCTCCTGCTTGTCAGATCCAGGCAAGAGAGAAGCAGCAGTCCTCAGAAGGAGAAAATGCCCAGTACCATCCCACTGAGCTGTAAGCTACCTGGTACTGAAAACCGGGAGGAAAAACTCTCGGAGGCAGAGTTAAGCTTTTACTACTTTCTTCTGTCTTCCTCAGGAGCCTCGGCCTAACTCTGACCAGTCATTACTTCTTCTATCTGGTTTCTCTTCTGTCTTCTATCTGGTTTCTCTTCTGTAACCGCTCTGCCTACGTTCTGGCCGCTCTGATTCTTCTGACCGACCGAGTGACTGCCCGGCTGACTGAATTCTCCGTTCTCCTAACTCGGACCGCTTTCACCCGGTTATATACCTTCAGGTTTGCGGGTGCCTACAGGTGCGTCACATACATATCAGGTGGAACTTATGGCTTCCAGCTAGCTACAACAGCCCTTCCTAATTAGGGCTCCTTCATATTCCTTCCCTTTAGTTTAAAAAGGTGCTTTAATTCTATTTTCTCTATTTTCTCTATTTTATTTTCTCTATTTTATTTTCTTGTCCCTACCTAGCTTTTCACCTCTTGTTTTTAAAAGGGTGGATATTTGAGCCCTTTTTGAGAAGGTGCTGCAGCTTTAAGGAAGCCTACTGCTGAGGAGCAGCTAACGCACTTAGTTAAGCACAATTGTATAAGCGGCTTTGACCTTTTTTTTTTTTTTTTTTTTTTTTCTCTTCTTTATTTTTCTTTATGGCTTTCTTGCCAAAGCTCAATGGCTTTTTTTCTGCATGGTTTTTACCATGCTATTTAATTCTCTATTTTCTTTTAAGCTCATGGCTTTTTTCTTTATACTAAAGCTCAAGGCTTTTTCTCTATATTTTTTATGGCTTTTGGCCGGCTACTCTGCTTCGGCTTTTGGCCGGCTCGCTTCGGCTTTTCGCTGGCTACTCTGCTTCAGCTTAATTCTTAACTGGCCTCAACTGAGTCAGAGGCTATGCTCTCTTGTTTACTACTCTTTTTGCTGGTCTCAACTGAGTCTGAGGCTATGCTTTTTCGTTGCTCTCCTTATTTCTTAGCTTTTCTTCTCTGCCTGCCGAGCCCCGGACGGACCACCACTGAGCCACAAAGAATAGTAGCTCAAAGGAGAATGCTTGCCCATGTCCAGTAGGCTGTGAAGTAGATATGCTTCCTAATGCATCAGCAAAAATTTCAGTTCAGGGTTAGAACACTAATTCTCTTCTGTGAATACAGAGGCAGATCACAAGGTGATCTCTCCATGTAAAATTTATCACAGATTTGGTCTATCAAGTTCAAAGTTAAGGTCTTGGACAGGAAGTCTGCTGAACCCAGACCTGCATCTCTCAACCAATGATGTAATCTGGCTCAAGTCATGCTACCTGGGTCTCGGTTTCCTTGTCTGTAAAACCAATGGGAGAAAATGACCTGCTTCCTAAGGTCTAAAATGTGGGAAACCTGCTTATATAAGCAGTCAGTGGATGAATGTTTCAAAGTGGAAGGAAATCTTGGTGCTAAACTGAAGTAAACTGTTCAGGTTTCCCTTATACATGATGAATTATATTAGTTCACCAAAAACATGTCATATTCATATAACAAGGTTCCCACAATTTAATATCAAAGTTCTATAAGTATTTGTGGAATAAGTGGCATGGCTTTACTGTCATGGATATAACTTTTTATTTTGAACAGGAAATTTTTAGCACAAATGAATTTATTAACCACTACACATTTAATAAACTATTTATTAAGATAATACCCTTCTCCCAAAGTACTAAATGAATACTACTTATGAAACATATTTAAATGTATTTATTTTAAAAACAAATTGGTGTTAGAGAAAGCTGTAGTTCTTAATTAAACAGACCTCCATAGAGTAATAGACTCTTCCAGAAGCTGCTTTGCACTGCCTGTATCTCTGATCTTGAGAAATCTCTGTGCTGTGATCTACAGGTAATGCCTGAAGCATTCTGAGTATCTGAGATAATTTCTGGGTGTTTTTTTGTTTGTTTGTTTTGTTTTGTTTTCTGTGTGTGTGTGTGTGTGTGTGTGTGTGTGTGCATGTGTTTGTGTGTGTATTTTGTCTGCTTGTTGGTTGGCTGGTGGTTGGTACTGGGGATTGAACCCAGGGGCATTTTGCCACTGAGCTACATACCCAGTCCTTTTTATTTTATTTTGAGACAAGGTCCCTCTAAGTTGTTGAGACTGGCCTCAAATTTGTGAGCTGCCTGCTTCAGCCTTGCGAGTCACTGTGGTTACAGGTGTGTGCTACCTGGATAAGCTGATACAATTTCTTTCATTCATACATTCTACAAATATTACTTATTAGTACCTACAATTATAAAACTATAAACGTGAAAATATTAATATTGCTAAAATGTCCACATTACCCAAAGCAATTTACAGATAATACCATCCCTGCCAAAATCCCAATGACATTTTACAGAGAAATAGAAAAAACAACCCTAAAATCCACATGGAATCACAAGAGAACCCAAATAGCCAAAGCAAGCTTGAGCAAAAATACTAATGCCAGTGGCATAATAAAACCTACTACAAAGCTATAATAATCAAAACAGCATGGAGCTGCCACAAAAAAAAAAAAAAAAGAAAAAAGAAAAAGAAATATAGGCTAATGGACAGAATAGAGAGCCCCAAAATAAATCTACATATTTATGGTCAACAGATCTTTGACAAAGGTACCAAAAACATACAACCAGGAAAGGACAATCTCTTCAATAAATGATGCTGGGAAAAGTAGATACCCATATGCAGACTAGTGAAATTGGACCCTTAGCTTATCCCATATACAAAAATCAACTCAAAGTAGATTAAAGACTAGGGCTGGAGTTGTAGCTCAGTGGTAGAGCACTTGCCCAGCATGTGTGAGGCACTGGATCCTATCCTCAGCACCACATAAAAATAAATAAATTAATAAAATAAAGGTATTGTGTCTGTCTACAATTTTAAAAAATTAAAAAATATATAAAAGACTTACACATAAGTAAGACCTGAAACTATAAAACTTCTAGAAGAAAACATGGGGTAAAAACTTCTTAATATTAATAATTTGGGTATGAACCCAAATGCATAGTCAACAAGATAAATAATAGACAAGTAGCACTACATCAAACTAAAGAACTTCTGCACAATCAAGAAAATCAATACACAGCCGGACGTGGTGGCGCACACCTGTAATCCCAGCACTTGGGAGGCTAAGGCAGGAGGATTGCGAGTTCAAAGCCAGCCTCAGCAATGGCAAGGCACTTAGCAACTCAGTGAGACCCTGTCTCTAATAAAAATACAAAAAGGGCTGGGGATGTGGCCCAAGGGTCAAGTGCCTCTGAGTTCAATCTCTGGTACCAAAAAAAAAAAAAAGAAAGAAAGAAAGAAAGAAATCAATACACAGAGTAAAGAGATAAGTTATAGAATTGGAGAAAATAAATGTCAGCCATATATCTGAAAATGTCTGATAAAATCTTACATCCAGTGGTCAGAAAGGGATCACTGATAAGGTGGCATTTGAGCAGAGATCTGAAGAGAATTAAGGACTAAGTCAGGGAGCTCTCTAGGGAAAGAGAAAAGGCATCCACAGTAGGAATTTGCTGTCCAAATTTATCTTACTTACATTGGCCAAACAAAACAAAACAAGCCCTAAATTTATTTAAAAATTATAATAGACTGGAGTTGACCCTAGGCACCTAGCAGAAGAAAAATAAATCCTTTCTGGAGGAGGACACCGTCACCTGAGGGATCAACAAATTCCTACAGCTTATTTTTTAACAATGATTTTTTTAAACAATGATAAACTCGCAGAGAAAAAAATATTTAAGCACCTGAGGATACAACATATCATAAAAAGAAACACATCACTAGAAACAGATCACCGGGACTAGAGATGCTGGAATTAAGAAACATAAATTATAACAATCATACTTTCTGTGTTTAAAGAAACAAAGTACATGCCTGACCATATCTGGTAATAATTTTTTTTTTTTTTTTTTTTTTTTTTTGTACCAGGGATTGAACTCAGGGGCACTTGACCACTGGGCCACATCCCCAGACCCTTTTTTTGTATTTTATTAGAAGCAGGGTCTCACTGAGTCACTAAGTGCCTCGCCATTGCTGAGGCTGGCTTTGAACTCGCGATCCTCCTGCCTCAGCCTCCCAAAGTGCTGGGATTACAGGCGTGCGCCACCGCGCCCGGCTATAAAAATTTTAAAATGACATGAATTACCTGAAAAATATCCAAAAAGAAGCTCCAGAAATAATTGAAATACTTTTTTAAAATACAGAAGATCAATGGCTTGGTTTAGTAAAGATTAGATATTACTGAAGAGAGAAATAGTGGAAAGGTCCCAAAGAATTACCCCCAAAATTGCAAAGATTGGTTATAGAGGAAATAAGGTTCAACATATATTTGATCAGAATTCCAGGAAGAGAAGAGAGAGAATGAGTAGAAGCAATATTTTAAATAATAATCAGAGAATTTTCCAGAACAAATGAAATGTGATCACAGATTCCCAGTAAAAGACCCAGTGAAACCCAACCACAGTGAGAAGAGACCACTCCCAGATACATCCCAGTATCATAAAATTTCATAAAATTACGACAAGCTGAACATCTTCAAAGTAGCCAAAGGAAAAAGATTACCCTCAAAGTCTGGCAGTTGTCTTCCTGACAGCAACAGTGAAGGCCAAAGATGATGGAATGATATCTTCAATGTATTAAAAGAAAACTTCTAAACTAGAATGATATTCTCAGTGAAAACATCTTATAAACATGGAAGTGGACTTTCAGGCAAGATGGCAGAATATAAGTATCCTCTGTGTGACTCAACAAGCGAGAAGTCAGGGTGACAGATAAGAAACTATATTCCAAGAGAGGAAAGGCTCTGGGAATCAAGGAAGAGGTGACAGGAAAGCTAAAAGGCATGAAGCAGAAAGGCAAGTCACAGAAAGGTACAGTCAGTAACTGAACCCCAGCTCCCTGGGAGGCACTGAGAGGGGAACCCAATACCAAAAGCACATGGAAGGCCCAGAAAGTGCAGTAGCACCAATGGCAAACAATGAACTGGCCATCCTGCCAATCAATCAGTGGCACCAAAGAGAATACCTGCACTCAATCTAGCGCAGGTCTTTAGCTGATAGAGACTTTTCATACCCGGCAGGCTATCGTAGCACTCACCTATCATATCTCAGAGTGTTATAACCAGGAACCCTCTTGAGAGGGGGGCCTATTGTTTGGGACTGAGCTACTCTGGGGATCAGAAGACTCAGAACAATTGCAATTCAGGGTTCTGGGGAACACCTTGTGTGGAACTCCCCTTTTTAGCCCCACGCCCCTTTTTAGTCTAACCACTTGTTTTTGCTTCTGTAAAATGCTTGGCTTTAAGATAATAAGAGTCAAAATGCTGTGACTCTATATAGTAATCAGCTATCTCTATTCTGTCAGCCTCAAGCTGTTACAAGTCTCCGGCCACGGGGACAAAGAGAGGAAAAAGCCCGGGCATTTTAAGCCAGCCCCGTGCACAATAAAACCTTATAAGATAAAAGCAGGACACTGCAGTGAGTTTGAGTAACAGCACATTCCATTGCTGTGAAGAGAGATTCCACCAATAAAAACCCCCTCAGTTATCAACATGCTTGGAGCGCGCAGGCTCCCCTGGCCTATTGTAATGTGACAAGACACCCTAACTGTAAGGATGGGCAATCATGTGAACCCCCTCACTCTCCTTGCTTCTACCTCAATAAAAGGCTCACCCCTCCTGAGGGGGGGGGGCTCTCAGTACGGATCCACTGCGTTGGTAAGGTCTGAGAGTCCGCGCTCAAGCCCAAATAAAGGCTCTTTGTTCTTGCATACACTCTGGACTCCTTGGTGGTCTTTGGGGGTCTGTTCTCTGGGCACAACACTTGCTGCAGTGACAGGGTGGGGGACAGCTATGAGAGATAGTAGTGGAGAAGGAGAGGATCACCAGAAGACCTGATGAAAAGTTTAAACATCAGGAAGCTCAGGCTGTGGAGGACACCATAGCTGGTGACAGTGCCTTCTGTGGTGAGGAGTGAGACCAGTCACATGCGGTTTACTGAAGGGGCCAGGTCCAAGAGGTGCCAAGACCAAGGCCAATAGATTGCTTATGTTCCCTGGTTGCCTGTCTCTAGCACAGAACTCAGTGGTCTATCTGCTTCACACACTCTCCAGTGCATTTGAAGATACAACTTAGCTTGGGTGTTTGGCACGTGCCAGGTGCACAGACTGGGGGGCCTCTAGCATGAGTGGGCACCTCCCCAGCCCACATGCCATGACACTAGTTGGAGCAAGTAGTGGCTCCTTGTGTACATTTTTTTTTTAAGTCTCTGAAGTGAATGCAGTCCTGCCACAGTCAACATACCATCAACCAGCCTGGCCTGGGGGGAACTTAGGGCAGGGCCCAGCCTACATACAGCACCAACCTGTTTGGTGGGAGCAGAGAGGAATTACCACAGTCCCCAGCTGCAACTCCTGGTGGATCCCAACATTACAGGACCTGGAAAGAGGCTTTTCCAATCCAAGCACCTCAGCTAGGGAGAATTTTTTTAGACTCAATTTTCTTTCTTTTTTGTTTCATACTTCTTCTTACTTTTTAATCTAATTTTATTTAATGAATTTTTATTCTTTATTTAGATTTTTATGTCTCTTTTCCCCTCCTCTTTCTCATTTTCTTTTCCTTTTCAAAATCTTATTTCTTTCTGTTTCCCTCTTCCCATTTCCTTTTTCAATTTTTTATTATTATGACTTTTACCTTTACTAGTTTTTAACTTTTTAGTTTATTCCATATTATTTTTACCCCTTTCTTTTCTATTGTTACTGGTGGTATGATCATTGGCTTTAATTTGTTTCTGCTGTATTTCTATACCTGATCTGTATTTGTTTTGTAATTGTTAGAACAGTTTGTTTTCTCTTCTCTGAGTCATACAGGAGATCAAGCACTTGAGAGAAGCCTTCTCACTAAACAGACCCCTAAATAAGAGTGGAAAAGATATTCATCCCAACAGATGCATAAATCTCAACATAGAAACACAAGAAATATGAAAAAAACAAGGCAATGTGACTCCTCCAAAGGCTCGTAACTCTTCAGTAACTGGATCCAAAGACACCAAAATGGATGAAATGACAGACAAAGAATTCAAAAGACAGATTTTAAAAATTAATCAATGATATCAAAGAGAATACAAACAAAAGAATTAAAATCGCTGAATGAATTAAGGAAGATAATACAGGAGAGGGAGGAGCAATTCGATAAAAAGATGGAGCTTCTAAAAAAGAACCAAAAAAAATTGGAAGAGAAAAGCTCAATAAGTCAAGTTACAAAATCAGTTGCAAGCCTCATCAATAGACCAGATCAGGCAAAGAAATAATATCAAAGTTTGAAGACAATGCTGATGAATTATCACATTCAGACAGTAATAAAGAAAATTCTTAGAAATTATGAAGAGAACATACAAGACCTATGGGACACCATTAAGAGACAAAACGTGAATAATCAGTTTAGATGAAGGAGTCAAGGCACAGGCTAAAGGCACAGAAAATTTTCCCAAATATTCGCAATTTTCCCAAATATTGTAAAAGAAATGGATATCCAGGTCCAGGAGGTATTTAGAGCCATATCTGAATGGTACTTATATACTTTGTATACAAGCAGTTGTATGTAAAAAATACTATACTTGTGCATGATGAATAAGTAAATAAATAATAAAAAAATTAAAAAAAAAAAAAGAAACTCTACATTGTATTAAGTTACCAAAAGTACAGAACAAAGAAAGAATATCAAAAACTACAAAAGATAAGCACCAAGTTACTTATAAAAGTAGACTCATCAGAAGAATTGAAGATTTCTCAGAAGAAACTCTACATGACAGTATGGCATGGAATGATATAAGTCCTGAAAGAAAATTACTAACAACTGAGATTACTATATCCAGAAAAGTTATCCTTCAGAATTGAAGATGTAATAAAGACCTTCCAAGATAAGCATAAACTAAAGGAATTCATGTCCCCTAAGTCATCATTATAGAAGATAATTAAAGGAATCCTACACACAGAAGAGGAAGCAATACAAACCCAATCATGAGAGCATAGACAAAAAAAAAAAAAAAAAAAAAAAAAGTCTTACTAGAAGAGTAGACAAAGAAATGAGAATTAGGAAAGAATCAAGCATGATTAATTAATTAATTAAACTATCAAACTTCTAGGATGAATAAGGGGGAGAGAAAAAACTCACTTAAAACAATTGAAACTAAACAAAAAAAAAAATGGCAGGAAATAGTACATGCCTTTCAATAATAACCCAGAATGAAAATGATCTGAATTCTCCAATCACAAGACAAAGATTGCTGGTTGGATTAAAATCAAGACCTGATATTTTGTCTGCAATAACTCATCTTACCAGCAAAGATACAAGCAGACTGAAAGTACAAGAAGGGAGAACTATATATTTCAAATGAATATCTTTCAATCAAATGAAATCTGGAAGCAAACAGGAATAACTACGCTTTGTCCAACAAAACAGACTTTAAGCCCAAATCAGTCAGAAGAGACAAAGAAGGTTACTACATATTAATAAAAAGAATGATCCATCAAGAAAATATAACAATTGCAAATATATATGTACCAAATGTTGGAACCCCCAATGTTATAAAACAAATGCTACAGGACACAAAGGATAAAAGCAGGCTCCCATGCAATCAAAATGGGTAAATTCAATACCCCACTCTGACCATAGACAGATCTTCTGAATGAATAAAATATCATCAAGGAAATATCAAAGTTAAATTACACTATACGTTGGAGAAAAAACAACCTTTTCAACAAATAGTGCTGGAAAAATGGGATATCCACATGCAGATGGATGAAAATTAGATCCATGTCTCTCGTCTTGAATAATAATCAATTCAAAATGGATCAAATAACTTAATGTAAGACCTAAAACTTTGAAACTACTAGAGGAAAATAGAGAAAAAACTTCGAGATACTGGTATAGGTAACAATTTCCTGAACAGGACTCTAAAAGTTCAGGAAATAATAGAAAGGTTTGACAAATGGGTTTGTGTCAAATTTAAAAGCTTCTGCACAGCAAAGGATACATTCAACAGAATGAATAAACACCCTACAGAATGGGAATAAAATCTTTGCCAGATATTCATCTGACAGATGATCAATACCTAAAACATATAAAGAACTCAAAAAAATCAATACCAAAAGAACCAGCAATCCAATCAACAAATGGCCAAATGTGTTGAACAGACACTTCTCAAAAAGAAAAAGTACAAAGTGGCCAATAAATATATTAAAAATGCTTAATATCTTTAGCCATCAGGGAAATGAAATCTACATCAAGATTCCATCTCACCCTAGTCAGAATGAACATTATCAAAAAAAAAAAAAGAAAGAAAATGATGATGAGGATACAGGGGAAAGGGAACTATTATACTGTTAGTGGAAATATAAATTAGTACAGATGCTATGGAAATTGGTATGGAGGTTCCTCAAAAAAACTAAAAATACACAACCATCATTTATAATCAGAAGGGATGTAAGTGGAACTACAGTGTCCTCAGGTCAGTGTATCATTCAGGAGAAGGATACAGGAATTTATTAAGTAACTGTAGATTCTGATGAGTGAAATATGCATGTTGTAATTTCTAGGGTGATCACGAAAAGAACATAAGTAGAGTATATAAATTCAGAATCAAGAAAGGAAAAGAATGGAATGATACAAATTTTTAAAAGGGGGCCAAGAAGTGAAAGAAAACAACCCCTAGAATAAGCAGAACAAATAATAAGCCAAAATAAGATATTTAAACCCAAATAGATAAGAGGTAACATTAAATATGAATGGACTATTTTCCAGATAAAATTCAGTTTGTCAGAATGAATATAAAACAAAATCTAACTTTACAAAAGATCCACATAAAGCATAATAGAGAAAGTTAGGGTAGGAAAAGATACATAAGGCAAATTCTTACCTAAAGTACAGTTGGTATCCATGTATAGATATACATACATAGAGACATAACCCCACACACACACACACACACACACACACACACACACGCATGTAAAATATCTTCATATTTTCATGAAGGAACCAATATCCTTGTCCTAAGCAAAAGCAGAGATGGAGGTAGCTAAATGAAGGATGAAGAGGGATGAAGATGGGAGAGTCTATAACAGGTTTGCATGTTGAGAAGAGAATAGAAAAGGAAAAAACAGATCAAGCAAAAGGGGGGGGAGCCATTGCTGAAACAATATTCTCAAGGAGACAAGAGGTACTGAGACCTAGTAGCCAAACAGAGGGTCTGGCCTGAGGAGAACACAGCCAGTTCATCCACAGGCAGGAAGGCAAGGTGTGGATTTGGATGTAAGAGGAAGTTTCCGTCTGGTGGCTTCTCTGTCCTCGGAGATAGGAAATAAGGTCATTATCTGAAAGTGAGGCAAGAAAGAACACACATAGACAATGTGTGGGAGAAGAAAGTGAGAGAGCGCCCATCTGGCATACTAGGCGCTCTATGGGTGTTTGCCAAGTGAGTGGATGGATGTGAGAGTCCACGGGCTAGTAAATACTGTAGAACTGTCAGATGGTTCTCAGGATCCACCTGAGGTTAGTGATCATAAATTTGAGATGGCTGCCTATTTTTCTCCAACCATCAAATTTTGAGTTTATTACCCCAAGGGGACAATCTGTGGTACAAACTGACATGCTAAGGATGGCAGAGTAGAAGGATCTTGTAATACTGCTAAACCCACCTCCTCTTGGCTTCTTTAAGCATCTTTACGTTCTCAGCTTCAGGCATGCAGGGACTCTGGGGCATACTGCTGGGATCATCCTACCCAAAGCAGCTGTGATTGGGTATTCCAAGCCCAGGGGTTTCAACAAATCATCTTCTGTCAATCTGGTATCTCAAAGACACAAGGTCCACACCAAGCCACCTGAGGATTCAGATTTCTTGGGCTCATCTCTGTTTCCTTTTACCCCACCCATCATAGCCTGTAGCATTAACTCACTATCACAGACCAAACCACACTGGCCTCTGGGTAATAAGGGAAATGTTCTGCCTTGGTTCACAGACTCTCACCTTCTCTTTGGCCTCAACAATTCACCCTGTACTTACTGGTATAAAGTTGCCATTTTATCAAGCTTGTGGATTCTGTAGGCTAGGAATTTTGGCAGAGAAGAGCAGAGGTAGTTTGTCTCTTTGTCACTGTGTCTGGAATCTCAGCTTGGAAAACTCAAAAGCTATAAAGGTGTGGGCTGGGGGTATAGCTCAGTTAGTAGAGTGCTTACCTGGCATGCACAGGTGCACAAGGTCCCGGATTAAATCCCTATCACCACCAGAAGAAGAGGAAGGAGAAGGAGAAGAGGAAGAGGAGGGAGGAGGAGGAAGAAGCCAAGGGGTAACTCAAATGGGTGGAGGCCAAAATCCTACAGAAATTTGTTAACATTTATCTGACACCTGGGCTGGGCTAGCTCAAAGCCTTGGCTCCCTTGAGTGACTAACCAGAGGACCCATGTGTGGCTTGGGGTTCTCATAGCATGGTGACTGGATTCCAAAGAGAGTGTCTTGGGAGGAAGGATGGGGAGGCGAATGTTTCTGCTATAACAAATTATCACAAACATGGCTCTTTAAAATGATACAAATGTATTGTCTGAGAACTTTGGAGGTCTGAAGTCCCAAGTGGGTTTCCCTGGGCTAAAATCAAGGTGTGAGCCAATCTGCATTTCTTCTGGAGACTCTAGGGGAGAACATCTTCCCTTGCCTTCTCCAGCTTGTAAAGGCACCTGCCTGGTTGGCTTGTGGCCCCTTCTACCACCTTCAAAACCAGAAGCATAGCATCTTCAAATCTCTCTTGGACTGTGACCCACTTGGTTCCTGCTTCTAAGGACCCTTGGGATTACACTGGGCCCACTTGGCTAATCCAGGGTAATCTTCCTATCTCAGGATGATCAATTTATTCACATCTGCCAAGAGTCTTCGCCATGTAAAGTAACAGTGTCACAGGTCTGTGGATCAGGATGCATGTGAACATCTACAGGTAGCAGGAGGGAACATGAGTTCAGCCGACTACCCCATGGAAGTCATATAGTTTCATTTCCACTGCACGCTACTGATCAAAGCAATCACAGCCAGCCCAGATCCAAGAGGAGGGGCATGGACCCGACAGCACAATGGAAGGAGTTCAAATGAATTTATGGCATAGTTAAAAAACTGCCACACCCCACTCTGTTGTGGCTGGTCCACTCCAGGACCACTCTGTTGTGGGAGCTCCACTCCCATTCTTGACTCAAAAGCATGAATGCAAAAAAAAAGCAGACAGTCAATGCTTTCCCAGGCACGTGAAAGGAAGCAAAAGCCTAGGGTGCAGCAACATGTTATGCAAATTTTAGTGTTGTATGAAAATATTAACAAATCCTTTCTTTATGCACAGTTGAAGTCAAGCAAATCCTACTTTTTATTTATTCCTAACTGAAAAATTGGACTTGGGTTGTACAAGTTTTGAGTTATATGAGTTTTTGTGGACTGCATCCCTTGCATAAAATGCAAATATTCTGTACTTGTTTTAATTCTGTAAGGATCCAAAACATAATATAGTAGAAGAAAAGAAAACAGAGAGATGTGAAAATTACATCCAACTTTTAGCATGAGGATTAAAGAATCACCAAATGATTAACTTCCCTCAAAATACGAGTTTCCCATGCTGTTTGAATTGAAGGAACGTTTCTTCTGTTGAAATCAAGCATTATTAGTAAACAGCAGTTGTGAGAACTCAAAGTGGCTAAATTGCAGGCTTTGTTGGAAACAGGCCGGAACAGAACATATTAGCATAAATTGTATTTTTTTATGGTTAAGCTGCAGTGTTAAATATCAAACTGTGCTAAACGATTGCTCTCCATACAGCAGCAACACTGAACTACCTGTTATATCAGTTTAGTAAATTGTCCAACTTGGAGGAGTCGGCAATTTAATGGACATATTTATAAAATATCCTGAGGTACTCTGGCTTAACATCAATGAACAAAACACCCCTTAGAGTGTTAAAAGCCTGTCTGTTAAAAAGAAGGATTAGCAAGGGGGTAAATATAAGATTAATTTTAAAAAGGAAAGCCAATTACACTGTGAAAATGAACATCACACACATTCAGCTCAAATTTCATGTAAAAATGTTCATATTCCGCCTTAGTTTTCTCTAAGTAGTATATTAAATAAGTTGTGCCTTACCATTGCATCATCATTTAGGAGACTGGACATTACATTCTGCCCAGTTAAACTGACCAGCACTATTTATTCCTTACCATCTTTGACTTTGGGTATTTAGCACATTTTATTAAATGGGGGGAGGCAAAATGTGTTCCCTCCTGACCTCATCCATGGTGCTAAGCTTTATATGCTCTTTGAGAAATTATACTGAGAACTTCTATCTTAAATTGTATGTTAGGACTCCACACAGCAGATACTTAATACTGGGGGAGAAGGTTGAGTAGAGTATGCTCAGTTCTGTCAAAGGTGAAATTAAGCAAACATATAAGACAGCATTGGGAGCCAATGCTGATTGCTGAAGGTCAAATCATAAACCCATATTTGAGGTCTGGCCATTTGAAATCATCAGTAATAATCAAGGTAATACACAGTTTGCTTATGTCTTCTGTGTAACACGAAGATTATTAGACAATAAGATATACTGTCATTGTCCCTTCCTTCATACTATGTTGCCATTCTTATTTTACATAATAGGGAATCCTTTTCATTGCTTAATATTTTCCTACAATTACAAAAGCAACACGTGTCCCTTGTAGAAAATGTAGAAAATATAAGCCAGTGAAATAAAAAAGTAAAAACTCCTCCATAATAATTTCTCTGAAACTTCCCAAATTAGATCCCCATTCTCATTCCCCAAATCAAAAGAAATTAAATTGGAGCAAGGAGGTAAATATAGAAATGAACCTACAAAGTCCTAAAGGGAGATATAGGTAATTTTTACAAGCACCTGGCCAGCAGTCTCTCCCCTAGGATCCTCATAGACAGAGGGCCAGGTTTCCACCTCACCTCCATGGACATTTGAGCCAGTGTCATTAGGATGTCAAAATCAAGATGATTCTGGACAACAAAAAGGACACATGGACAATTAATCATAATATAGGGCAAGTTCAGATACAAAGAAAAAAAATTAAAGCACTGGGGAACACAGGAAAAGAAGAGAAAAAATCTGACTGGCAAAATCAAAGGTGAAAAACATGTAAGCAGAATTCCAAGTGGACCAAGGAAGTCAGACATCAAAGGGAACCATATCACCAAGAGAGAGAACACCAAGGACGCCAGAGAGTCGTGGAGTCCAATAAGGATGGTTTGGTCATCAAGTCACAGAGGAAGGGCCTCAATAACCTATTCCTAAATCAAGAGAGTCAAACCAGGCAGAAAAATTGATCATTCCTGTATCTAACTTTTTTCTAATGAGGTCATCTCATAGCATTCTAGAAAATCTAGCGCATAAGATATTTATACAAATCAGGATTGTTTAGCCAGAGTTGACAGAAGCCCAATTCAAATCAGAAAAGAAAAGAAACAAAAGAGGTGAATATAAAAATTATATGGGGGAAGGATTTGTGAACTCACATAATTCAGCTTAGCATGTTTTCCCTGGTTCAGGTAAAGCTGGATCTGGGTGCTCAAATGATGTAGTCATGTTTCTGTCCCTGTTTCTCATTCTCTACTCTGCTTATCTATACCTATCTTTACATGTTAGCTTCATTCTTTTCTGCTATAGACATTCTTTCTATACACAGGAGAGCAAGCACTGGGCAGCCCCATGCCAATCTTCTCACAACTCACAAACATGCATGAAGAGAATGGTCTTCCTTCACTAGATCAAGTAAAAGGGCCCCGGGGAAGCATCTCTGTAGCCTAGACTGGGCAAATGCCCATCCCTAAGACCGTCACTGTGACTAGAAGGATGTGGTACGGGGGTTGGCCCACTACTGGTCACATGCCCACCTATGAGGGCAGGAGGAGGTACAAGTCACCTGAATGGACAGCCCCACTAGACCCACAGGAGGCAGGGGACCAGCTCCCCAAAGGAGGACAAGGAGGCTGGGAGAGCGTGCCTGGCACACACTAGCTGCCAAGTGTCACAGCTTCCCTCCAGCCATTCAGAGGATCCCCTCCTTCCCAACAGCAGGGACACATCATGTAACCCCCACAGCTGTCCAGGAAGGAATGCAGGCAGATGACAGTCCCCTGCAACTATGATGGTGATGATAAGAATACCGATGACGCATTCGAACCAGCACCAAAAAGACCCCCGTGACAAGTGTTTCCAAACGGAAAGTTCCATTGAATTCCAAAAGAGAGAGAAGCTGAGCAGCCCAGTGCTTCCCAACCTCACCACTGCGTATCAGAGTCACCAGGTTTAGCTCTTGTGTCTTACATTAGCATATTTGAAATCTGGTCATTTAAAATTAGATCAGAAGTGGAGCAAGCATCCATATGGCACTGAGGATGTGCCAGGCGCTGTCCTGAGTGTGTCAGGTATACTGAGACTCGTACCTTGTGATACTTGCAGACGCAAAGGCAGAAGGGGTCCCCGTTTTCACACTTTGTTCTTGACCCTGGCTGTTCTCGCACTAAAGTAGTATCTATTATTGTCTCCATTTGCGGTGGAAGAAGCCAGAGCCCAGAGAGGCCCCACTTACAGAGAGCCAGACCTGAACCCAGGTGATCTAGCCCCAGAGCCTGCATTCATAACCCCAAGGTTAGACTTGGTGCCTCTATACAAGACAGATCAGAAAGCAAAGATGGTGAGCCAGGGAGCAGGAAAAAAGCGACACTCTGGACCAAAGGGATCTGCAACAGAATAAACAAGCAGATGTAATGGCATGATCTAAACGCTGAACTGTCAGTTCAGAAGCACAGGCTTGTCGGCGTAGCCCCAACACTGTCTAGGGAGGGTGTGAGCAGTCTGGTTTAAGGAATCCAGGTTAAAAACTCATCACATTCCCCTGGTACAAAAATATCCCCTTCTTTTCCACAGATGCTGTGCCCACGAAGGCAGCCTGGTGTCTGGGGATAACCTTTCTACACAGTACCAGTGTGGTGTCTGGCGCATTGTCACGCTCAAGTGTGTTTCTTTAATAGTGAGGCATCTGCAGCCACCTCCTCTTAGGCGAGTCATAAGAGCTGAAAGACTAGGTTCAGTGATCAAGTATTTGTTGAGCACCTGCTATGTGCCAGACCCTGGGCTGGGCCCTGAGGACATAGCAACAGATGCGACAGACACAGCCACACCCCCACAGCATCTTCTAGGCAGTCCTGGCTTATCTCACACTTGAGCTGAGATAAACAGAATTTTTAGCATCTTTTACAAGCAGATCTGAGACCTGGATAGTGTACACCCATGAGCATCCCCAGTTGGTAAAATACTAAAATATTTTTGTAGCACTTGGTAGATAGCCATTGCTTAAGTCTCTACCTACCACTGCCCACCCTGCCCTAGGCCCTCTCCAAGGATGCCCAAAACATCTCCATGAGTCATCAGCTAGTGAGATAATCCAGGTCTAGCAGGGAGGCCCCCAGGACCCTGCTGCAGCCTGCATCCATTCTGCTTGGTGGGTACCCATGCCCTGGCTCAAAAGCACTAAAAGTGATCAAAATGCAAAAAGTGCCCTCCCCCTACTTAAGCAAGCTTTAAACTCACACTTTTCTGGTCAACTGCCAGTTCTCTTTAGAAACAGTAGGTCTTTATTTTAAAAAAAGAAAAAAAAAAGAAAAAGAAAAAGAAAAGCATCAGACACACAATGTGACAATCAGCATCTGTCTGAGCACAGCCTGTTGACGCAGAGGACATCATGCCAAGACAGGACCAAATTACCTCCCCCCCCCCACCACCCACAACAGCTCCTACCAGCAGGCACCTTCAGACCAGAGGCCTCAGGGAGCTGGACCCAAATGGCCCAGCAGCCAAGGTGACTAGAGGGTCCTCATCACCTCCACAGGCCTCTCGCGGGCCACAGTAGGAGCAAACAACACTGGTCAGGAGTTTCACCTACATATCTATGTGGCTCCTCAGTCACGGGGAAATCCCTATGTCCATCTAGGTGCCAGGAGAGGTTGTCCCTGACTGACACCTAAGAGCAGACTCAAAAGCAGAAGGGGTCCCTGTTTCCACACTTTGTGCTCAACCCTGGCTGCCCCTTAGCATCACTCCAGGGTTCCTTTAAAATTACAGATGCCAGGTCCCAGCCAATCCTATCAGCTGATCTAGTGAGGCATATCCTGGCTTAGGGGACCCCAGTTCCATGAACTACTTCTATGGACCAGTCAGATGGACCCCCAAGGCCTCACTCTCCACACACAAGTCTGCAGCCCAGAGGGGGAACACGTCCAGACCTCACTCTGGCTCCAGGTTCCCCGCCCACCCTGCCCATGCGCTCATGATCTAGGAGAGAGAGGTGTCTCTTTCCACCAGGGGACACAGCGTGCTGGCATTTCACCCACACATGATGGCTGGACAGTGAGTGCAAGAAAGACATTTATTCAAGCCCTAATCTGAGATTGCAATCTTTAATGGCATCGTTCAGTTATTTCCTTCCAGGGACTTCCCAGGGGGATGGGGTTCCTAACTGCTAGCTCATGTTTCATAATATTAGTGACCTATGTAGAAATTAAGACTTGAAAGCTGACTTCTCAAAGATAATATCATACAAAATTGAAGAAAACCATAATATAAATGAACATTTATTATTTTCTGAGCCTTTCTGCAAAGTACTCCATCCTTAATTGAGCCAAGGGGTCCTTGTCCATGTACACAAAAGTCAACCCAGCCAGCAGAGAGGCAGTAGTGACTGAAGATAAATGTCTTTGGGAGGCAAATCCTCCAGGCACTCTTCCTGGCACAGATCCTGAAATCAGGGCCCTCCTCCCATGAGACTGCCAGATTGGCAGGGAACCAGGCCACTGACCCAAGAACCTGCAAAGGTCTCCTTTCTAAAGAAGGATCACATTTCCTGCATTACTGACAGGAAAACTAAGGTGCAGGGAGGTAAAGGGGCCAATTCAATGGGCAATGTCTTTGTAGGGAGAAAAAAAAAATGTCACTTTCAACACCTCGAGAATGTAGCAAAGAGAAAAACCTAGACATGCCTTTGGGGAGACAGACTCTCAAGATCTTTAGTTAGAAGATGCTGCTGTTACATGTGTAGGATTTTTTTTTTTTTTTTTTTAATCTCACAAATCTTATCACCACCAAAAAAAAAAAAAAAAAAAGGAAAAAAAAATCAATGCAAATGTCTCAGGTTAGGGCCTTGATCTGGGTGGAGTGACAGGGCATCTTGTGCTGTAGGTCACCCCTCCACCCTGCCCTGTCAAGGAAGGCAAGCGGGACATGACCTCACCACCACCTCTCCCAGCCACTCCCACACCTCTGCAGAAAGAACACCAAGCAGGTGCTAGAGCAGGCTCCAGACACTATGGAGAAAGAAAGGGAGAGGAAAACAAATCCTGGAACTGAATCTGAAGCACTCGTGTTCAAAATATACAGAGCCCACACCCATCCATCTCAGGCAACCTAAGCCTAAAAACATGGCAAAGATACAACGGATCCTTAGAGCTTTGACTTTTCTCATTTCAGACCAAAATATGTCTTCCCTTCCCTAATTAAAAAGCAAGATTTAAAGAGGTTTGCATGTCTGACAGTACTAGAAACAGGGAAGAGAGGAAACTTTAATTCCATGGCTTGGCATATCAGCATCTTTTCCAAAACTTAGTAACTATGTGACGTGGGCAGCTGTAGCCTCCCTGAGTTTCAACTGCCTTGCTAGTAAAAACACAGCAAAAATTATTTCTCTAAAAGACAAAGGGTTGGACCTGCTGAGCACTTGAGCCCCATAACATGTAACTATAGGAACCACTGAGGAACATGAGTTATTTATATAAAAGATATGCTCCTAAAGAGTTAACAATACAATATGTTTAAAGTGCATCACAGCATTCACTATGACAGAAATTCTATTCTCTGTAGAGCAGTGATTCTTAAAGCATTGGGACCCAAGAAGCAGCAGCAGCAGTAGCAGCACCTGGGAACCTGTCAGAGAAAGAGCCCCTTGAGCCAATCCCAGAATAAGAGGCTCTGAACCTTGGGGGTGCACCCAGCACTCTTATTTTAATGAGTTATTCCCATGATCCCATGCATGCTATATCAATTCATGTAGTAAACAAAATAGTTCCTCATGGATTTGTTGCAAATATAACTTAGTTGTGTATTAGTCAGGTTTCCACTACTATAACAAATACTGGAGACAAATCAACTTATAAAGACAAAAGGTTTACTGTGGCTCATAGTTTTGGAGATTTCAATTCATGACAAGTGGTCCATGTTGCTCTGGGCCTGTGGCAGCACCCCACATCATGGCAGCAACACATGGAGGAGCAAGCCTATTCATCTCATGGTTAATGGAAAGCAAAAAAGAGGAGGAGAAGAGACCTGGATCTCATAGTCCCCTTCAAGGGCACACCCCCAATGACCTAAGAACTATTAGGCCCCACCTCTTAAAAGTTTCCACCCCCTCCCAATAGTGCCATGGGTTGGTGACCAAGCGCTTTAACACACAGGCCTTTGGAGGCTGTTAGAAATCCAAACTGCAGCAGGATGAAAGCATGTCTGTCTCATTGCTCTAGAGCCTTTACTGCAAATGGTCAGTATCTGTTTCAGAGAGGAAGAAAACAAAAAACTCACAAGGGTCACCTTGTCTCCCTGGACCCTCCTACCTTGGGGCCTTTGCTTTGGCCATTCCCTCTGCCTGGAGCACTACCCACCCCTCCTTCCAACCCCATGCAGGACTTGAGTCAAATGTTGTCACCTGTTTAATGAGGCATATGCTGCACCCCCAACTCTGCTTCCTCTTCTCTTTGGTTCCCAAAGTTTTATCCCCTTCTGAAGAACTCTGTAATTAACTTATCAATGCAGAGAGCTTTCTATATGTCTCCTTCCAATAGCCTTGATAACAGTCTGCAATGCCTAGCACATGGTAGGCTCTTCTACACAACTGCATGACTAAAAGAGTCAGGCAAATTCCAGAACCAACCCTGAGTGGACAGCCTTTGTTTATGTTGTAAAGACTTAGGCAAGGGGCTACCTTTATAAATTGGAGAGAAGTTTCCATCTCTCATGGTAGGTCCCAGTGTGGGGGACCTTCCCACTCTACATCCTAAAGATACCCAAATGGTGGATAATCTTGCTTTGCAACCAACATTTGTGGAAAAACAAGTTGCTAGAACCACACTCTGAGCCTTTGGTGCAGGTGTTGGATATAGAGATCTCAATGCATCTGCA
Organism: Tamias sibiricus; assembly: GCA_025594165.1. Classification (NCBI taxonomy): domain Eukaryota; kingdom Metazoa; phylum Chordata; class Mammalia; order Rodentia; family Sciuridae; genus Tamias; species Tamias sibiricus. The sequence goes on from CM046658.1 coordinate 35,493,091, forward strand.
CCACTCCTCTGGCAATCCTTTCCCTCAAATAAAGCCTTCATCAGTGTTTAAAGGTTAAGACTATTAATTAAATTGCACAACCATCATGGATAACTAAATTCCAATACATTTGCTTCTAGCTTAAAGTTGGAAAATGTGAAATTGTGCCCAATATCAATTATCTCTTCTGGGCTGGTTCAATGGGATGATTTAGAAGTAGGATCTCCAATCTTTCATAACCTGTTCCTTTTTTATGGTCTTCCCAGAAATTTCCAGTCTAGATATTTTTCTATATAGCTTTTAGGTCACCAGAGGGTCAAAGTGAATACTGACCATTAAAAAAGATCATTGGGCCATTGCAAGAGATTTCCACACAATCTTCCATCCCCACTTCCTCTGAAACACTGAACCAAACTGAAGTAACTTTTCCAAAAAGCATTTTAGTTTGGAAATTAAGATCTGGTGGAAGAACAAGCTATAAACTGCCAGTTTGTCTTTTAGCATGTGTGTTAGGATGGTGTGTGGGGTCAGAAGGGAACAGGCAGACAGAGGGTGAAGAAAGGGACCAATCAAATAATGTGCAGGGAATGCCTTGCTAACTGCAAACACTAGTTCAGCAATTCTGAAACTCTTTGGTCTCAGGACCTCTTTTCATTCTTCAAAATTATTGATGACCCCGAAGAGCCCTTGTTTATGTGGATCATGTCCATCATTATTTGCCACACTAGAAATTAAAATAGAAAGCATCAAAGTGCTTATTCATTCCTTAAAATAACACTAATCAACCCATTGCATGTTCATACAAGTAACATTCCATGGAAAATACTGTATTTTTCAAAACAGAAAAAAATGTGAGAGAGGTAGTGCTGTTTCACATTTTGAAAGTCCCTTTTATATAGGCTGGATAGAAAACAACTTGGTTCCACAATATCTGCAGCAATATCAGAGGTCCCATGGTCTATGGAAAACTCCACTGTTTACTACCTTTACAGCAAAGATGGAAAAGGTAAAAACATCTTAGCATAATTATGAAAGTCCTCTTGACCTCACAGAAACTCCTAGAAGCCCCCAGATCCCACCTTAAGAATGACTGTACTAGACTAACGTTATGACTCTGTCCCCTATTTAGAGAGAGAAACTGAGACCTAGAGGGGGAAGTCATGTGATTTACAGGTCAGAACTTACACATGGGTTTCTAACTTGTGGCCGAGTGCTCTTAGCATTAGACCTGTGTTTTTCTCTCTGTATGGTACTTTCTGCCTAAATCAAGTGGGTTTTTTGTTTGTTTGTTTGTTTGTTTGTTTGTTTTAGCAATAAGCACAATTATGAAATACAATGGGGCTGGTTCAGTCAGTCAAGATTTACTGTGAACTTAAGATCCCCATCACAACAGGACGGGGGGATTTTTAAAGCCTGATGGATTACATGGGCAATTTCACTCCCAAGCACAAGCCCTACAGTGACAGCGAGGCAGGGGGTGTGAATGTGCTATTCCTTCACCAGGCCTGTCACCATAGCTCTCTCCAAGTATAAGCATTTTGCCACATTGGGTCAGATCCACGAGATGAAGAGATTTTTGTTGGTTAAGTTTGGAAGAATGTAGCTTGAATACAATCGTCACAGTTTTTATTTAGTACGTAGTCAACTGAAGGGGGGAAACACCAGCTTTATTGAGTTTACTGCAAGATAGCAGTTTCTAGCACTGCAAACAGAGTATTTGATAGGCAATTTGAGGATGTTCAAGGGTAATAATGACCTCCTACTATCTCTGAAACCTCACCCTCATCTAGGGGCAAGTCTCCTCAAGGAGGAAAGTCCTACAAAGAAAGCAACACCTGAGAGATAGGGATGCTTCTGATGAGAGCAAAGGCCCAGTGGTGGATGGGAGCCAGCGCCAGTGAAGCCATATTGCAAATTGCTCACCAGAAATATCCGGCACTTCTGCCAGGGCCTCTCAAGCTGACAGTGTAATGCCTAGCACAAGTGAAATACTACCACAAAACGCGCTACTCCACGATATGCCAGCATCTGTACTAAAGTTCCTATTATAAAATCAATTCAGCACTTTCTTTAAAAAAAAAAAAAAAACTAGTGCAAAAGAGCAGGAGAGTCTCACTCTGACTCCACCCACATTACAGTCCCACGCCGCAGACATAACAAATCTGTTCCTCTCTTCATTCTTTGGATGGTTTCCTTCATAACTCTAATGCACTTACATCTCTGTCTCTTGATTTATCCACTTCAAAAACATGAACTCCCACTAAAGGAAGACTCACCTGGATTCCCCTCCGCCTTGCTTCCTACGCTCCAAACGTGGTGGATAGATTTTCATTCTATTCAGTAATTATATTTTCCATGCTTTGTCTTGAAATTGATCCTAAAACAAATAAAATCTACTAAACAGCATTGAAAATAGGACTGAGAGTACAGGACTGAGAATTGCAATTGCACCAGAAAGAATGAAATGTGAATCGTATGTCATGAAATCTGTGTCACTTGAAGAATAAAGTTCTGAGCGCAAAGAGCAATCAACTTTTCTGTTCCTCCTGTTTATCAATTGCTGAGAAGCAGGACCCATTTTTTGTTTCCTTTATAGTTGAACTTTGACTTCATATTTTTCCCAGAGTTCCTAAGAAGAAAGAAAAAGAATGGCATCTCCCACATCATATCATAATGCCCTGAAAAGATCCTAATCACACAGTTTCTTTAATGGAACCCACTTTCTTCTCAACTTCTGATTGCTACCAGTGACTTTCTAAATTTTCCCCAGAGCTGCTATTTGGGGATTTCTTTTCATTACCCTACTGGGTTATTATCATTGGTTTCTTGGGTCTCATATTTTCATTCATTCTTTTTTTTTTTTCATTATTTCTTGATCATATATTGTTTACCCGAAGAATATTCTTCAGTGATTGCTCTTTTTTGGAAAGGCTACATGGAAGTAAACTTCCTCACTCCTTGTTGTTTGAAAATATATTTGGTTTACTCTCCTATTTAATTGTTCGTGTGCTTGGTAGAGCAGACACTACTAGGTGTCGCAACATCTGTTTGTATAGATGTGACCACAGAGGGATGGTTTCTGATTCATCTACCTTCCAGTGATTGACTTAGGAGAACACACATACCAACAACTGGGTCACTACAACATGAAGAAAAGCCTGCTGGGACTTCTGAATGAGAGGCTTCCCATCCTCCTCTGGAGTCTGTCATTTCTGGACATGGTGCCTGAAACTACTGTAGACATCTTGTCATGGGGAAGGAGCTAGCCTGGGCGCACAATTCACTGACCCAACAGAACAGTAGATGAGTCTCAAATCTTAGTGATTATTATTTGTCAGTATCAAACAGATGGACTTATCAACCTGGTGATGCCCACATCTGAATTTCATCTGATAGGAGCTAACACAGTTCCTTTTTGCTTAAATTACTGTGAGGGTTTTCTGTTTCTGCAGCCAAAAGAATCCTGGTTAATATAACTGGGTATCGAATTCTTCATTTACTTTCTCTCAACACTTTGCAACCATGATGCCACTGTGTACTGTCATATACTGTTATCAATTAATGTATTAATATGTGAATCTATTCCCCATTTCCTGAGAATAGTACGGCTTTCCCTTTCTTGGGAGCTTTTATGCTCATCTTTATTCTCTGACTACTGAAATTCATCAAAATGTGTCTTGCTTTGGATGTTTTCTCATTTATTCAGCTTAGCAATCCTTTTAGTTGAAGAATTTCATTTGTTTTCTTTTGTTTAGCTCAGAGAAAGTTTATTTCATTATTTTTAATTTCCTTTGTACCTATTACATAAATATTAGGTGTATTTTTTATACATCTCATACTTACCACATTTTTGTTCTAGGTCTGAAAGAATTTTCAAACTTTATCTTCCTGTTTACTTATATGGGATATATCAGTGTCCTTACTGTTATTCTGACACTTTGTTGCATTTTAAGTATTTCATCAATCATATCTTTTTTTAATATTTATTTATTTACTTTAGTTGTACACAATACAATGCATTTATGTTTACATGGTGCTGAGGATCGAACCCGGGCCGCGCACGTGCAAGGCGAGCGCTCTGCTGCTAAGCCACAACCCCAGCCCATCAATCATATCTTTAAGACTGTCTTCTAACTACATATCTTTTATAGCAGCAAATCATTGTCTTATCTATATGAAAATCTCTCAGTTGCTTTTAATATCCCTTTTATCTTCTCAAGTAACTTCTTATTGATATATCTTGGTCTTTGTTTTTTATGATGTTGAGTTCCCTTAGATGTCTTGTGGTCCTTAGGTGATCATTTTCATTTCTTGGTGAAGGACAGGGAACTCCTGTGTGTTTCCTTTGTAGTTAGGAAGGTCTATTTACTCTAAATGTCAGGGGTAAGCTGGGGCCTTTGTGTGGAAAGATCCTCCTCACTGGTAGACAAAGCCAGGGAGCAGGCAGGTAGATCTGGAACTCCCACCACCATCAATGGGTGCTTCGATGTGGTTCACCCCTAGTCTGAGATAACTTCCCCTTTACCTTCTGGCTCTTTCCCAGAATTTCTCTTTTGTGTGTGTGGGGGGGGCAGGGGGTGGGGGGATACCAGGAATTTAACTCAGGGGCACTTGACCACTGAGCCACATCCCCAGCCCTATTTTTTTGTATTTTATGTAGAGACAGGATCTCACTGAGTTGCTTAGTGCCTCGCTTTTTGCTGAGGCTGGCTTTAAACTTGGGATCCTCCTGTCTCAACCTCCCAAATTGTTAGGATTATAGGTATGCACCACCGCACCTAGCCCAGAATTTCATTTTTTATCTTCTGGATCTGCCTCAGCTATTGCTCTACATTGCTCCGTGGCCCCAACTTCATATCTTGAGCTATCCTTTAACATAGCTTTCTAAGAAAACAATTCTTAGAATTCAAATTGTTCTGTATACACTGTAGAAAGGAAAGAATTTCTTAGCCAAAAAAAAAAAAAAAAAAAAAAAAAAAAAAAAAACGTCCTGAGGGCATCTCTCCAGTTAACCACCAGATTGTTGCTTGAAGCTTTCTCTTCTCTGTGTCATCTCCAAGCCTGGAGCTTATCTGAAGTTTCCCATCTGAGATAAAATTCTCCACTTGAGTTCTTGGCTTGTTTCCTATTGTATTTTGAACACTTGAAATAATAAATTAGCCCATCTAGTTCCCACCTTTCGGAAATTTGATGTGTCTCAACACATTGCAATGCCTCCTGTTTTCAGAGTTGTCGTGAATTCCTTTTTTTCCCCCTCTGTCTTTAATTGTTGTTTCAGTGGGTTCCAGAAAGGCAAATGAATGTACTCATTCTGTCATCCTGCACCAGAATTTTCACTTCATTTCTATTAATACAATCAACTTTTTCTCTCCATCTTTTTAACAACGTAAGGAATTTCAGAGTATCTTGGGAGCCTATATAATGTGGATATAAAGATAATCAGCTAGGAGGGAAAATTAATGTACTAAGTAAAAATAATTTAATTCTAGCTTCAAGTGTATAAAGTCAAATACACTTTTTCTCCATAAGGATAATTAATTTCTGTATTAACCTCCCATTCCCTTCAAAGTCAAAAGTGTAACCTAGGTTATTTCCAGGTAAACTCAAACACTTCTGGATAATATTAGTCATTTCAAAATTAACCTGGTCAATTCAAGATATCACATCACTATCATCCTTCTTGCCAGGACTATGTAGGATAGCCCTGGCATTTGCGAATGAAATACCTTTCCTTCCCTCCATCACCTACCTGATCTTTGGCCATTGGCCCCTCACCCGCCACCAAATCCGTGGTCCTCATATTGGCCCAAGCATCAGGACAGAAGGGCCATGCATCCTTTTCACCTCAACTACAAGTTCCTCTGGGTTTACCGTATCACCCACTCACAAGCTTCTCTTCCTCCATCTGCCTATTTGCTGAAATTATCTTAAAGACCAGGAGTTTGAAATGCTGTCCTGTTCTAATCTCTAGTCCTAAACTCAGAAGTGCTACCCCGCCCTTTTGCACTTTTGCTGGTGCTCTACCTCACAGACACAGGAACTTCTCTACAGAGCTTCATCCTGGGAATAAGAGAACTAGAAAGTGAGGTAGGGAATGTCCCTACTCTTGGATTTGTCTAACTTCATCTCCAAGGCTCAGCCCACTGCAAAAAAAAAAAAAAAAAAAAGATGGAACACGGACTATCTCTCCATGAACCCACTGGAATATAAGCTCTAGCACATCTCCTCTGGTTGTTCTCTGTCCCTAGTTTAGGCTATGCTTAGCTAGTTAACAGAACAAGGTGCTTTTGCTTCTCATCTAAGATGCCACTACTAAGATATGTTTCTTTACAAAAGCACACCTTTTAAACTTTGAATTGGGATGTACAATTGATGATATCTTAGATATTATGGACTGAACGTTTGCATCCCATGAAAATTCACATTAAAGCCCTAACCTCCAATGTGATGGGATTGGGAGAAGGGGCCTCTGGAAGGTAAGTTGATGAGCAATGAAGATGGGGTCCCATGACTGGGATAGTGTCCTTGTATGAATAAGATGCAACAAAGCACGTGCCTGCATGCTTTCTCGCTCCCCGCTTCCCCATCCACATGGGAAGACACTGAGAAGGTAGCTTCTACAAGCCGGGACAAGGGCCCTCACCAGAACCCAACAATATTGGCAATATTGGCAACAATATTGGCACCCTGATCTTGGAGTTTCAGCCTCCAGACTCTGAGAAATAAATGTCTGTTGTTTAACCCCACCCCCACCCCGTCTATAGTATTTTGTTACAGCAACCTGAATAAACTTAGACATTAAATTTGATGTAATATGGTATTTCTAATTTGTTGCTTATGACATAACTTTATGCCTTTTATATTAGTTTGCTATGGCTGCTGTTATGGTTTAGATGTGAGGTGTCCCCAAAAGCTCATGTGTGAGACAATGAAAGAAGGTTTAGAGGCAAAATGACTGGTTTATGAGAGCCTTGATAACAATCAGTATGTTCGTCCCCTGATAGGGATTAACTGAGTGGTGACTATAGGCAGGTGGGGTGTGGCTGGAGGAGGTGGGTCATTGTGGGCATGCCTTTGGGGTATATATTTTATCCCTGGAGAGTGGAGGCTCTCTTTCGGCTTCCCGGTGCCATATTTCCAACTGCTTTCCTCCACCACACTCTTCCACCATGATGTTCTACCATACTTAGGGCCCAGAGCAATGGAGTTGGCTATCAACTGAGACCTCTGAAGCTGTGAGCCCCAAATAAACTTTTCCTCCTCTAATAGTTCTTGTCAGGTCTTTTGGTCACAGCAGCAACAAAGTTAACTAAAACAACTGCTATAAACTTTCAGTTAAACAACAGAAATTTATCGTCTACAGTTCTGAAAGCTAAAGTTTGGGATCAAGGTGCTGGCAAGGTTTGTTCCTTCACGGGGAGGAAGGAAGGATCTGCTCCAGGGCTCTCTCCTTGGCTTACAGATGGTCCTTTCTTCCCTGCGTTTCTTCATACTGTCCTCTCCCTGTGGATGTCTGTGTCAAAGTTTCCATATTTTCTAAGAATACCAGTCATATCAGATTAGAGCCCACTCTAATAACTTCATTTTAACTTGATTACTGTTATAAGACCCTATCTCCAAATAAGGTCACATTCTGAGGTACTTGGAGCTAAGACTTCAACATCTGAATTTGGTGGGGAGGGGGACATAATTCAACCCATATACCTTGATTCCTTCAAAGACTTGCTTTTGATACTCAAACCTAAACTCTCACAAATGAAGTCTTGCTCTTCTCTTCTATGAATTTGAAAACATAGGTATTTAAAATCCTGATGGGAGTGCTGCTTCCCTACTTTTATCATTATCTTTACTTTATCATTACTGGAGAGTGAGGACTCTATAACAATTCAAATGTTCCCAGTAATGAATTAATAACAGAATAAGGAGAGGAACATAGGGAAATTTTTAAGGGGTGAAGAAGAAAGAAACTTCCATTAATATTTCAAAAGATTTCCAACTTAATTAAATCAACCCAAGATCCAAATTTGCTGGGTTAAACCAAAATCAGATTGCCACTTACAGGGAATGCTTTAAATGCTACTCAAAATTCTCTACTTCGTATACAACCAGAGATATGTAAAAATGTGCTCTACAAGTATAATATGAATTGTAATACATTCTGCTGTCATTTCTAACAACTTAGAATAAAAAATAAATTTCAAAAAAAATTCTCTACTAAAGTATTTCCTAACAGCAGAGGAGTGGAAAGACGCCCCAAGAATTCTGAAGACATAGCCTAAAGTGGTTTATCAGAAACAAGGAATGTTTACACGTCCTGGTTAATCTTTAAATGCATGTGAATTTTATGTCACCCTCCACCATCTTCCTCAACCCTTGTGTGGCAACAGGTTTTACAAGGAAGAAAAATTCAAAACAACTTTCCCCCCAACCAGTTTCAAGTAACACCCAGGAAGATGTCCCCCGTTTATCCTATGATTTCATGTGCCCCTGGCATGATGCCCCGGGTCTGAGAAGCAAGGCTTTCAGGGGAGGAAACAGGAAGTTCCACAGATAAAGGGGTTTTGTTGTTTTCGGCCAAAAAGGATCTTCATTTTGGCACTGCCAGAAAGCCAGCCCTTTCCCACCCAAAGGACAGCATTTCCTGAAGAGCACAGCCACGTTGCTCCCCAGCTGGCAGACAGTCTGCGAGGTAGAAAGGAAAACCAACAATGGAGCTGCACTTGGGGGAGGCCATGCACACTGAGAGGAAAGGAAGGTGCAAAGCGTGAGGAGAACGTGGAGAGGAGGAGAAGCAGCTCCAGCACAGGGCGAGGAGGCGAGTGGGCGTGCGGGCACACACAGGAAGGCAGAGGGAAGAGGCAGAGGAAGGGGAAGCTCAGGTTAGTGTTTGTGCCAAAGTCAGATGAGTCTGAACTGATGGGGGGACAACCTTGCAGGAATAAACCAAAAACACCCACATCCTGAGAACGGTTGCAAAGAAACAGCCTTTTCCCTTGTAGGTCCAGTGACTCTATCCTATACCTTCCTTTCCATTGCTTCATGATATTGTGACAATCCACTTAAGTGAAGTTTCTAGTGCTGATGAAGCTGAAGCTGCCTGGTGACATCTAAAGTTCACTCTAAATTCTATGAGTTGATGATACATTTAGGTCTGCAAATGACTTCACCAACTCTGGAATGAATGCAACTCAGTGGCAGGCATTTTCTCTCAGGTTTAGTAAGTTAGAAAAAAGTTTATAGTTGGTTTTCATTTGCATCTCTTCAGTATACAGCATCAACTTTGAGTGTGTTTTGGGCTGGGTTCCTGTAAAGTATTGCCCAGGAAGTTCTCATTCTATTCATCTTTGCCTACCCATCTTGCAAAAAGATGCCAAAGAAGGTGGGAAAACGTCATACACCTGTAACAGCCAGGCCTGTGTTTGCACCAAAGATCCACGTGAGCAGCCCCTCAAAGCAGCAAGGAGGGGACAAAGTAGGCCAGCTTCTGAAGACAAGTTCTACAGAAATCCCTGGAGCTGATGGCCAATCACGTCCAAACCCAGCCAGCACCAGCACCAGCACAAAGAAAGAAAAGTGAACCTCTCCACTTCAGTTTGGAATAGGGACAGTTCTCAGTTTTCAAACTCAGGTACATTAGGGACGCAACTTTACTGCTCTTCAAACAACTCATTTATATTTAAATCTTCTGTGTGACAGAGATTAACTCCATGTAATTCAAGGTCTCCCCTTCCTCCCCATACCTCCAGAGGTGAGTTTAAATTCTGGTCCTCACTCAGTGAATACTGAAGCCACTGGGCTTGACCTACATACTGAGCCCCAGATTGCCTCTGTTCTTGGCCTCCTCAGACCTTCAAGGGGTTTGCACAAGTCACTGTGCTTCAGGATCAAGCCTAGATACAGGGCACGGTGTGCCTCCCCAGGGGCCACTAAATGGCTGCCTCTCCTTCTTCCAACTCTTCTCTCCTCTCACCAAGGACACCATCACCCCATTGGGAAGGGGGCATTTAGAGGAGCTGGAGAAGGCTTCTTTGACTCATCAGGCATCTTTCTAAATCTTTTGTCTAAGCATCGAGTCCTTTGGTGTCCCCATGAGGACTAGGCCTTGGGAAATCAAATACCAAGTATTGATTTCTGAATTCTGCTATGTCATTTGTCCCCTGAGGCAATGAACACAGAATGCCCTAGCTGCCTGAGCAGGGGATGTGCCATAACTCAAAGGAACAGAGAGACAAAAACTTCCACGAATATCTGGAAATAGTATCAGCCACATTCCCCATCGTCCTCTCGGCTGCCTATGTGTCCAGGCCGTGTCTGTGTTCCTTTTATGTTCTGTTGCTTTTGAACTGCTCCATTTAAAGTGCTTAGGAAAAACATCAAACAATTAGGTGCCATAATTGCCAACTGCACAGGGATTAGAGGGAAGGGCAAAAAGGGCTTTTGGCTAGTCACATCAGGGTGAAACGGCAGGAACAGTTCAAGGAATGGTAAGTCATAGAATGTGGTTGAGATGCAGGGGTCAAGTCTGTCATTTATGTTTTTAAAAAGACCAGATTTAGATATTGATATATAGTTATGTGCATGTACAAGAAAAGATTGGAGCATCCACTTTCTTTCTCTATTGGCTCTAATTATTTCTAATAAGGAAGTATAAAAATGAAATGCAGAGTGCAGGTAGAAGATGAGCAGCAGATAAAAAAGTAAAGAGGCAGGAAGGAGAAAGACATTCCTTCACGAGCAGTTCAATTTTTCTCATGGAGTTGGTAAAACACAAGACAAAATTTAAGAGTACTAATTAGCATCTTCTGAGTATTACATCAACACATACTCATTGTAGAGAATTTGGAAACTATGAAGAAATATAAAAATAAATCTAAACTCATCAGTAATCCCCCCAAAGATAACCAGTGTGACATTTGGTATAGTTTCTACACATTTTAATACATGTATATGAATATTTTTAGTTACATAGGATCATTTTGTAAAATAATTTTATTTTGCTTTTGTGTAATTTTAGTTTTGTTTTTCTGCTTACATAAGTAATACACTCGTTGTAAAAAATTCAAATAAATGACTTAGTAAATGTTTTCATAATCTTACCATCATAGTTAATAGTTTGATGTACACTGTCCCAGAATTATGCAATAAAATATACATTTCTTTAAATGAGATCATGCTACACAAATATTCATCAACTTACTCTTCTCAAAATCTCCTGGTCATCTGATTTTATCAATTGAAACACATCAATCTGAGTCTTTCTACCAGACACAGTTAAAACAGGGAAAACCTTATTTAACCAACCTTCTGTTGATACACAAAGTAATTTCAAGTTTAATATTATACAATGCTTCAATATCTTCATATACACATAAATATACATATGCATATATACATATTACATGTACAGATATATACATAAGAATACATACATACGTATATGTATAAAAACACACATGTGAATAAGTGGATGAACAGACATATAATATATATTCATTTGTGTGTGCTGTGTATTTCCTGAGACAAAATTTTTAGAATTGAACTATTAGGTCAACTAGGAGTCACATTTTAAGTTTTAAAGGATACTGCCATCCCCTCCAAAAAATGTTATGGAAATAGAAAATTCTAACAGTGTTGCTATTGTTTGAATATTGAATGTCCCCAGTGGTCCATCTATTAGTTTAGTCCCCAGGCTGGGGATATTATTGGGCAGTGGTGAAACTGTTATGAGGTGGAGCCTAGTGAAAGCTCCTTAGGTCATCTCATTAAGGGTGTCACCTTGCAGGAGATTGTGGGACACTGGTTTCTTTCTTTTTCTGCTTCCTGGCCATGAAGTGAACAGTTTGCTCTACCATATGCTCCCTGGTGATGAAATGTCTTGCCACAGGCCCAAAGTCTTTCTTACTGTACGTAGATCATGGTTGAAACCTTCAAAACTGTGAGGCAAAATAAACCTTTTCTCTTTATAAGTTTATTATAACATGCATTTAATTCAGTGACAGAGGACTAACACAAGTAGGGTGTACCCTTTTGTTAAATCTTACAAACACTGGGTATTATCAGTCTTTTAATATTTAGTGATCTGATTACCAATACATATCACTTTTTTACAAATATTCCCCTGAGGTTGATATTTATTTACCTTTTGATTTTTATTATAATTTAAATTTTGCTTTTCAAAGAAATTTTTAATTGTATGCAGTCCAATTCCTGGTTCCAACATTATAAAAATGCTGACCTGAATTTCATTTTATATTTAAATACAGAATCTATCTATAATTTACTTTGGTTTAAGAACTTAAGTGAGGATTCTGATTTTTTTAATAAAAATTTAGTAAAGTGTAAGATACACACAGAAAAGAGCATAAAACATAAATGAACAACTTGATGAATTTTCACAAAATAAACTCTTCATCTATTGTGGTATATGGAGTGCCAGCAAGATCAAGAAACAAAACATGATCCTTCGGTTCATAAGCGTGATGATCAGGTGTTCACGCTATCGTGTGAGATGTGCCTCCTTTTAAACCTTGTTACGACTTCGGCACATTACCTGTCTGACATAAAAAAAAAAAAGAAAGAAAGAAAGAAAGAAACAAAACATGACCCACACCTACAAGTCCTCTTAATTTCCCCTTCCAGTCATTACCTCCCCCAAGTAACAACTACTCCATTTATATTACCAGAAGTCATTTATGCCTCTCTGCAGCCTGGTTTCTTTTCCTCAGCATTACGCTTGTGATTCACCCATGTTTTCACACATAGTTATAGATTACTAATTCTCATTACACAAATATGATTTTTTATGCAATTCATTATTCCATGGCCTTTGGAAGTCTAGGTTGTTTCTAGTTTGAGACTAATGTGAATAATATAAATGCTATGTACATGCTTATACCTGTGTTCTGGTAAACATATAGACATAATTCTGATGGGTATATACCAGGCAGTGAAACTCGGGTATAAGGTGTATGTATGTTCAGCTTTACTAGATACTATTGAACAGTTTTCCATAGTAGTTGTGTCAGTTTATGCTTCCACCAACAAATCATAACAGACCAACTGTTCCATGTTTTCATCAAAACTGAGTATTGTTTGACTTTTTAATTTTAGCCATTCTGCCGGATAGAGAGACATATCTTATTGTAGTCTTACTCTGCATTTCTCTGACAATGAGTGAAATTGAATAGCTTTTAATAAATTGATTAAACATTTGAACATCCCCTATGTGAAGTGTTCATTGAAGTTTTTCAGCCATCTTCCATTGGGTTACTTGCCTTATTGATTTGTGGTTCTATTATAATATCTTTTCCTACTCTGCGTCTTGCCCTTTTGTTCTTTAAATGGCATCTTTTGATGATCAGAAGTCCTTGATCTATCAAATATTTTCCTTTAATGTAACAGTGAATTCTGTCATTATGTATAATTATGATGAACCAACAAAAATACAAAAAAATTCCTTTCTAGTCCTTTCATGTCTTGTCTAAGAAATGCCTGCGTATTCTAAGATTACACAAATATTCTCTTGTGTTTCTTGCCACATAATTTATGTCTTATCTCTTGTATGTAGATTTACAATGCAGCTAGAATTGATTTTTATGAATGTTTTGAAGAAGATGCCAAATTTATTTTTTGACATGTGAATATGAAGTTGGACCAGCACTATTCATGGAAAAGCCATCCTTTTTCTATCATATTTTAGTGTTAACCTTTGTTGTAAATCAGGTGTTTGTATAAGGAGCTCTTTCTAAATTTTCTAATCTGTTCCATCAAGCCAGAAGAAATGGAAATATGTCACCCTGAAATGTACCTCTTTAACAAAAATTATTTTTTAGCTAATGACAATTAAGGAACAATCAACAGAAGAAAAGCTCTCCTCATTCCCCCACTTTTCTTCCTAAAGGAAGGATATAAATTCTCCTTTTCTTGGGACAGCTCTAGATTCTTTGCCCAAAGACAGAACCAGAGGACTTTACAAGCAACCTTACTCCATAGTTTCTTCCCATATATTTACTTTCTCTTTAGTTTTCTTCTCTTTAAAACATAAAATCCCTCTTTGTCCTTCATTTCTCTACAAATTATTGCTCTTTGTTGAAGATGCTATATAAAACAAAATTCTAAGCCACTGCCTTAGATTACTTTTTATTGAGCTTTCTCCCCTATGATGTGTACTTCACACACTAATAAACTTGTTTTTCTCATGTTAACCTGGCTTTTATCCATCACAAGAACACATGGAGGTTGAGAACAAACTGTATTTATCCTTAACAGGGCCATTTGTCTATTCCAGCACAAATACCACACTGACTTAATTATAATAGCTTTATAATAAGTCCAAATATATGAAGACATAAGTTGTCCCAGATTTCTTTTTATTCTTCATGACTGTCTTAGGTAATCGTGGCCCTTTTTCTTTCCATGCAGATTTTATAATCAGTTTTGTGATGTCCATTTTAAAAGACTGCTGGAATTTTGAATGGCTTCCATAATTTCAGGTTAATTTTGGGAAAACTGACATCTTTACCATATTGAGTCATTCCCATATGTGAACATGGTATATCACTCCATCTACTTAAGCATTCCTTAATTTCTCTCAGTATGTCTTCCTGATTTTAGTGTAGACATCTTACCCATCTTTATTGCATTTGTTTCTATGGATTTGTTGGAACTTTTTTAAGGTTTTTATATATGACATTGGTTTATGAAATTTCATTTTCTATTTTCTTTTTGTTGTTAATATATAAGACTACAACTGATTTTTTCTTTTTTCCTTTTTGAGACAGAGTTTTTGCTATGCGGTCCAGGTTGGCCTCAAACTCATAAGCTCAAGTAATTCTCCTACTTTAGCATCCCAGATTGCTGAGACTACAGACATGCACCACCAAGCCCAGCAAAGTACAATTGATTTTCATATATTGATTTTTGTATCCAGCAACCTTGATAAATTTACTTATTAATTCTAATAATTTTAGCTGGGTACAGTGGCACATGCCTGCAATCCCAGCAGCTCAGGAGGCTGAGACAGGAGGATCATGAGTTCAAAGCCAGCCTCAGCAAAAGCTAGGCACTAAGCAACTCAGTGAGACCCTGTCTCTAAATAAAATACAAAATAAGACTGGGGGGTGTGGCTCAGTGATCAAGTGCCTCTGAGTTCAATCCCTGATCCCCCACCAAAAAAAAAAATTTTTTTTCATTTTTTTAAAAGGTTCTTTCAGATTTTCTGCATACCCAATCATGTTGCCTCTTAATAAGGATGGTTTTCCAATCCATATGCCTTTTATGCCTTTCTCTGGCCTTGCTACAATGGCTAGGTCTTCTAATGCAATGTTAAATAGAACATCTGAGAGAGAAGACTTTCAATATTCCACCATTAGGTATTGTGCTTACTTTAAGATAATTTTAGGTTCATATTATAAGATTGAGGACTAAGACTTTTTTAAATCCATGAATCAATATTGAATTTAATCAAATTGTCTTTTTTTGTAATCCATTAAGATGATAATATATCTTTCTATTTTATTCTCTTACTATAGGGAATCGTCTTGATTTGTTTTCAAATGTTAAACTGTGGAAGAGGGGTACTGGGAATCAAACCCAGGGCCTCATGCATGTGAGGCAAACAATGTACCACTAAGGTATATCCCTGGCCATCTTTATTTTGGCATACTGTATTGCTAAGTTGCCCAGACTGGCCTTGCACACTTGTGCTTCTTTTGCCTCAGCCTCCCAAGTAGAAGGGATTAGAGGCATGTGCCACCACAGCCTAAACTACTCTTGAATTCCTGAAACCTATCCCACTGGTTATGATATATTAGCCTTTTTATGTATTGCTGAAATCATTTTGATTGTATTTGTTTAGGATTTCTGTACATATGTCTATAAGAGCTTGGTCCTTAATTTTCTTTTGTTGTTATGTCTTTGCCAAGTTTTGGTATGATGGTTTTTCTTTAAAGTAAGCTCAGAAGTGCTAACTTCTTTTTTTTTACTTTATAGAAAAGCATGTAAAATTGGTGTTATTACTTCTTTTAAATGTTTAGAAGACTTTACTAAAGAGATCATCTACATATAAATTGTTTTTGTTTGTTATTAAAGACCTTCCCACCAAATAGCAGACAAAGTAAATTCTTTAGTACGGTGCTATTCAGATTTTCTATTTCTTCTTTTGTTTTGGTATGTCAGGTTTTTTAAGGATTTATTTCTTTCATCTAAATTGTCAAATATGTTGGCATAAAACTATTCATATCTTCTAACTAAAGATGCATCTTAAATGTCTAATCAGTTTCCTCAAAATCACCCAATAAATCTCTTACAAAATTATATATTATATGTTAATTTGATTTAATCATTCAAAAATACATATTGGCTCAAACAATAATCCAGCTATTCATTCATATTTATTCTTAAAGAATCTGTCTTCCAATCTGTTTCCTTTCCTCTGGTCAGATTGTCCTGGTCCCCAAACACCTTCAATTTTTCTTGCCTACAAAGCATATTTCATCCTCATCCTCTCCCCTGAAATGCTTTCTTTCTTTCTCCATAAATTTACCCTCTTTCGATATATAGATCAAATCTTTCTTGTCCTGTGATAGTTCCCCCAGTTACTACATTAGTAAGTGTTATTTCTGTCTTCCTAGATACTGGTACATATATATATGGCATTTTTTTAAATGGTCCAGATTTGTCACAAATTTTTTCCATATTTTCTACAACCTCCTAAGAAGATTGGAAAGTCCTTTGTGAAGAGGTCTCTGTTTCATATATCTATGAATTCTTCTCAGAACCTACCCAATCCTAAAACCATAGTTTCTACACTGAATAAATATTTTTTAACAACTGCCTGATTAAAGCTACCATCCCTATTTCTGTGTTTTTTGTTTACTAAGAGAGGAACAGCAACAGAAGAAAAAGCAAAAAAGAAAGTTTTTGTGATGTGGATTCTTCCCTCTAGATGAGTAGCCATCATTTGGGAATGGTTATAAGCACTTAGCACATAGTACCCTGAATGCTGGAGCTTTGGTTATAGGCACTGTGGAAGGTGAAACCGACATCCTCTCTGTCCCTGTAAAACTCACAAATTTCTTAACTTATTATTCCATTCTTTTCATAGTAGCTTTGGATTGAATTTAATCTTAACGTAATTAAATTTGTCAATCCTTTCTTTAGTGAAAGCTAATGTTTTTGCATATTATTTAAGAATCCTTCCCTATGCAAAGATCACAAGAATATATCCAATTATTCAAAACTTTTCTAGTGTTTCTTTTCATAATTAAGGTTTTCAATCCCTTTGAAATTGATTTTTATATCTTATGTCAAGTGACAATCAAATTATATTTTTTTCATATACATACCCATCAGCCCCAGTATCATTTATTGGAAAGCTCACTCTTTATCTTAGTGTCCCCTTTGCAACACACCAACAGTCCAGAAATGTGAAATAGTTTCCAAGTTTTCTATTTGTTCTATTG
Source organism: Tamias sibiricus (assembly GCA_025594165.1). NCBI lineage: Eukaryota > Metazoa > Chordata > Mammalia > Rodentia > Sciuridae > Tamias > Tamias sibiricus. The sequence continues at coordinate 35,510,532 of CM046658.1, forward strand.
GACTATGTGTTTATTCTTGAATCAATACCATGTTGTCATTACTACTATAGCAATACCCATACAGCAAGTCCTCTGACCTAGTTCTTCTTTAAAATGTCTTATCTGTTCTCATTTAACATAGCTATGAGCAATGCTATTTCTATTTCTCTTGGTAGTTTGTTTTTGTTTTTTCTGCTTTTCTTCCTAAGCATTTCAAGTCTGGGGTTTTGGGACCCCAGATTCAAGTATGCTCTTGGACTTGATCCATTGCTGCAAGAATCTTAGGGAGTCTTGTATGCATGTTTGTGTTATTTATTCACCAACATTAAACCCCAGGACAGAAAATGTGAGGAACAGGACTCCTTCCTCCATGGCATGTGTTGATTTCAGAAGCAGAGGTGGAAAACAATGGAATTTTCCTGGAAACTGGGCTGTAATGAGAGCCATGATCATAACATACCATCTCTTCCCCAATTCTTTCCTTTCAGTTTCTGAAGGCAGAAAATAATCTCCATTGAAAATACTTGATAACAATTCCATAAAACAAAAACACATGCTTTATGCACCGCTTTCAGATATTCTGAGGTTGGTTCAGCTGGTGGATGAGCTGATTGATGCTTTCCCCCCATATCCCATCTCCTTGAGGAAGCCCACTCTATTCTTGGTAGCATGATGGGCCACAGAGAGGTGGAAAGAATACAAGAACTAAGCGAGTGCCTGGAAATATTCCCCTGGGAAGGCAATTTCATGAATGAGGTCTTCCAGACAAACGAAACAAAACCTCCCAGGTGCTCCTCAATCACTGTGTCATCTCTCAGGGGGATGGACTTATTCTTGACTTCTGCTTTTCCATGTTTCAAGATGAGTTCCTGGATAGCCTTCAGATTTGTAAATCCCCAGGTCACATAAGGTTCTACTATCCATAGCAGTTTTAGGTTTGGGGGTGACTTTGACAAAGACACCACTAAACATTTTCTTCAAAGTCTTGTGATGGTCCTCTGCACCGGTAAATTCACCTCATCAATCCTCTGGATGGAACAACAAAGACCAAGGAATGTTTATCGGGCACTTCCAAAGCATGAGGTTTCACTCCAAGTCATCTGAGGCACACCTTGTCACATCGCTGCCACTGGGAATTATGTAGATGATTCCATGTCACTTAAACCTGAACTTTTAGCCTTTCCTCTGCTCCTCTGCCAAAAGCACCTGCTTTGTCTGGGTAGCTTTGAGGGCCTGATAAGCATTCCTCTTTTTCAGGAGATTTCCTGGAACCAAAGAGATCTTTTTTCCTTGCTCTTCCTCCACCATCTTCCCAATGCTGTGATTATTGCTCATGCTGTAGTTCTTTGTTGTTGTTTCATTGTTTATATGATGTGCTGTTCTTTGGTGCAAAAATTTTCAAATTAATATTTTCCTGAGGAAAAGAAATTGTGTATTCCTAATAATGCTTTAGTCATAATGCCTATTTTACCTAATATTTTGCTTCTTATTTGACAGTACACATTTTCCCATCCTTTTACTTTCATTTTCTCTGTAACTGTATGTTACAGATGGATCTTCCTCAAGGATCTAGGCCGTTACCTACTCTCCTTCCATTCTTTTTGTGGTTATTCTAGAAATTACAACATACATTGTTAACCTAGCCTGAAGAAAGTCATTATCTTTACTCTCCTTCCAGGTAACATAAAGACCTTAGGATGCTTTTGATTGCTTTTACCTCCTTTCTTTACTCACATGTCATTTTTGTCTTTATTTCAATTCCATACATTTTATTCTGTAAGATAATAAAATTTTGTCTTATACTTCACTGTTACATTACCTACATACTTATTTCTTTTTAACACCCCTCATTCTTTGTCATCTCTCAGCTTTTTCACCTGGAGTCACTTTTCTTTGGCCTGCAGGATATCAATTAAGGTTGCCTTTAGTAGAGTCAGATACATTAACATGGTGGAACACTCTATGTTCTTCTCTATAGGAAATGTTTTGATTTTTCAATTATTCTTAAAAGATATTTTCTCTGTGCATAGAATTCCAGGTTGTCAGCTATTTCAGTTATAGACTTTACTATGCTGTCTTTCTGGCTTTCGTAGTTAGGGTTAAGAAGTATGCCGGGTGTGGCGGCGCACGCCTGTAATCCCAGCACTTGGGAGGCTGAGGCAGGAGGATCTCGAGTTCAAAGCCAGCCTCAGCAATGGCAAGGCACTTAGCAACTCAGTGAGACCCTGTCTCTAGTAAAATTCAAAAAAGGGCTGGGGATGTGGCCCAGTGGTCGAGTGCCCCTGAGTTCAATCCCTGGTACCAAAAAAAAAGAAGAAGAAGAAAAAGAAGAAATATGTAAACACTCTTTCCAAGGTAATTTGTCTTTTTTTATTTTTTTTCTGGTTGCTTTTAGGATTTTTCTCTTTGCCTTTATTGTTTTGTATTCAGGGCTTAATAAATTTTTCCAATTCTGGGAAAATCTCAATCCTAATTTCCTTGAATAGTTACTTCTGCCTGGTTCTTTCTTTCCTCTCCTTTATAAACTCCAACTAAGTACATGTTAGTTGGAGTTTGTGATGTGGATTCTACCTGTAGATTCTACCTCCATGTCTTTTAACCTCTCTTCCATATTTTCTTTTTTGACTCCTTGTTCAGAATTCTGTATAGTTTCTTATGCCTTATCATCCATTAATCCCTTTCTGATCTTATCTAACAAGCTGTCTAATGGTAAGCTATTACATTTTTATATTTTAGTTTTGTATTATTTTATAGAAGATATGTTTGGTCTTTTTCAAATTTGCCAAGCCACTTTTAACGGCTACCAATTCATTGAGGATATGTACAAATTTACCTTTATTTCTAATAACATAACAAGCACATTTTTTTGTCTCCATACTTACAATACCTAAAGAATTTGAGTCTTTTATTTGTCCTGTTAATCACTTCTACTCTTTCATCATATTTTATTTTCTTCTGTGCCTTATTATTTCTGATTATACCATTCATTAATCCTAGAAGATTAGGAAGAAGGTGACTTCATACAAAGATCAACTTTGATTTTCCAGGTATCTAGGGTTGATATAGGATACAAAACCAACCTGCAACTACCTACACCAAGTTCTAAGGTTCTCTGAAGTTGAGTTGATTATAAAACCATCCTCAAATTCTGTCAAAAGGCTGGCTGGTGATCACAAGTTAGCTTTCCTTTTTATTTTGGCTCTGCTCAAAACCAAAGCAACCTTCTCTGCCTTGGGGTGAGGACACGGTTTTACTTCTGGTTTACTTTTGTCCTGGCAAGTTACAGCTTCATATGGAGATGGTCTCCTATGAGACTCCCACCTTGCACAAGCCATGTACTTTGACTCCTAACCTCCTTGTCCTACAGGGCTGCCAAAACCACAGTCTATATTAAGATCAACAAATGTTCTCAGGGCAAAAGCAACTTAGATGTTCTAGTATTTTATCCAGCTCTCTAGGTTCCCAATTGATCACAGATTTTAGCCTCATAGTTCCTTTTTATCTTCTCAGCTTTTAGTGCTTTTAAGGAAATCTAAAATGTTTCAACCTTAAAAATATATTCAACATTTTAACATTTTCAATGGAACTTTGGTTCAAATAACCTTGCCTACCACTTTCAGAAACAGAAGTCTACCAATTTTTCTCTTCATAATCATCGATTGGGCTGTTTTCCTGGATATCTACTGTATCTGCATGAGGTCCTCTTGGCAGAACAGGGGATATGCCAAGGATACTTTCAGATGACATATTCTCATAACCCAAAAGCTCTCTTACCTACTATCACAGAGATAAAATGCTTCCTACATGGCTCACCTATATGATGATGCAAATTCTCTTCCTTTACTCTCTGAACCAAACTATATACCCAACTATACATCCAGTTGCTACAATTATTACAGCAAGGGATATAGCTTTTCCATACCATGGTATACTTCCCACCTTAAAATATGACCTTTCTGGTACTTTCTAAGAACTGTTGCTTCTGGGCTTTGTGTATCTCTGTTCTGTTTCTCTTCACTCCCTACTATGCGGCTTCCACCTGAGCTCATCTACTTGGAACAGTCTTTGCACATATTTTGAAATCTATGTATTAAATTTATATCCTGCTTTTTCTACAAATAGAGTTTTCAAAGTTTTTATTTTATTTTTTTCATTTTCCTTGTTGCTTCTGAAGTCTCCCAGGAAGACAAATGGAAATGCAACCCAGTGCAGTAATGTTTGCATTCAGAGGTTCAAGTCATCTTGACTCCTCTCTTTCCCTCACAGCTAATACCCAATACAGCCTTTGTCAACTCTACCTTAAGATGTATTCAGACCTTATCCACTTTTCGCCCCCTTCACTTCTATCCTACTCAGAGCTACCATTGTATCTTATGTGGACTATATGCACAGCCTCCTAACCAATATTCCTTCATTCACCTTAGCTGCTTTACATTCTATTCTCCATACATTTTTAACACATAAACTAGATCATATCACATGTGCTCAAAATCTTCCAATAGCTTCTCACTTCAGAATAAATCCAGTCTTCAATAAAGCTTGAGACCCTGAAGTCCCCTACCTCCTTCTCTCCTATTATTTGTTGTAGTCCAGCTGCCACATCCTCCTTGTTCTGCACACATGCCAAGCATATTCCCACCTCAGGGCCTTTGCAGTTGCTGAATCCTCTGCAGTGAGTGCTCCATCTCTAGGTCTCCTTGTGGCTTACTCTTTATCCTTTCCATCTCTGCTCAAATATCACTTTATCAGGGGGGCTTCCTTGAACAACCTCTCTAACATAGTATCACTGCATGATATACCCACTCTCTGTCTCTATACTGTTTTATTTTTCTTCTTGATACTTATTACCACTTTGCATAATTTATTTTTTTTTTACTGTTTTTTGCACTTTTGTCTGGAGTTGTCTGTTTTCCTTCACCAAAATACAAGCCCTAGAAGAAAAGGATCTCTGACTGTTTTGATTCACTGATATACCTAGGATAGTGCCTGGCATTACGGTAAGCACTCAACAGATATCACTCTGCCAATGCTGTAGATAGAGGAACTCCATTGCAGGAAAGACCAGGCAGCTCCTTTCTTTCTGTTGCCCTGTGATCTCTCACCCCTGTGCCTCTGGCTTCTTTGTTCACTAAACCACTGTCCTAAGGTCACAATTTTCAGCCTGAGTCTACAAGTCCTTCCTGCCTGAGACACCTCAGTTCACCGATTCAATCTCCAAATCCCAAGTCTGGTTAGTCTGTTGTGGTCCAAAAACCCATCCAGAGTCCAATTAGTCATAGCTAAGGGTTGTAGGAAGGGGAATGTGGGTGTGTCTATCCACACACCTAGCAGAGGTGTGTGGGCTGTCTCTGGGCTGTCACAAAGCTGGGGAAATGCTAGGAAGCTTTAGTTCAAACACAGAACAAGCTTTCTCTAATATATCTTCAACAGTGGCAGAGAGAATGTACATAACTTCTATTAGATGCCTCTAACTCAAATGCCTTCAGAGTCCTGGCAGGTAATATAAATGAGTAAGGAGGGCAAGGTGGGAAGAATGGTAAACAGGGGAATTCTATGCTACATCCAAAGAGAGCAGCCACTCTAACTAGTGCCAAGGAGGAATGGGGACCCAAGGTTGTCAGATCTTCTAATGGTTCAAGAGAGGCCAGAAATCTGTATTTTAATATAAAATCTCCCGCTTTGAAAAAATGACAACTAACTCGATTTTTAAAAATTCTATGCAGAACAAATAAAACCATCTGCTGACCAAATTTGGCTCGGGGCTATCAGTGTGCAACTTCTATTTTATATAGTCAGCTCAAAAATAGGACACAGGTAATTTATCACACTCAAAAGCAGTTTCCCAGGGGGTTCAGTGGGAAGATTTCATTAGCTGGAGTAACCAGAACTCTCAGTCCGCTTTCAAAACTTCCATCTTCTCTACCAATTCTGGTACAAACTCCCAGCAACTTTAACCATGAGAAAACATCTGGGCTTTGGAATCAAAAGATCTAGTCAAAACCCAATGCTATGTCCTAGCATACTTTAACCTCTGTAATCCTTAGTTCCCTTATCTGCAAAATGGGAATACTAATTCCAATTTTGGACAAGTGCTAAAGAATAAATGTAAGTAATGCATCTGGCACATAATAGAGGCATAGATATGTAAGCTGCCTGTCGTGGCCAGCCACAAACGCCGCGGGAGGAAAACTCTCGGAGGCAGAGTAAAGCTATTACTACTTTTACTTCTACTTTCTTAGAGAGAGCTTAGAGAGAGAAAGAAAGATTTTTCTTCTTCTTAGAAAGAGCTTAGAGAGAAAGAGCTTTTTCTTCTTCATCTTCTTAGAGCTTAGAGAGAAAGAGAGAGAGCTTGAAAGAAAGAGATTTCTTCTTTAGAGAGAGAGAGAGCTTAGCTTTTAGAGCTTCTTTCTTCTTTGTTCTTTCTTCTTCGGGAGCCTCGGCCTGACTCTGACCGGGAATTACTTCTTCTATCTGGTTTCTCTTCTGTAACCGCTCTGCCTACGTTCTGGCCGCTCTGATTCTTTTCTTCTTCTCCGACCCGAACTCTTCTTCCGACCGAGCGACTGCATGACTGACTGAATGAATTCATTCTTCTCCTGACTCCGACCGCTTTCACCCGGTTATATACCTTTAGCTTTGCGGGTGCCTCACGTGCATTTACAGGTGCGTCACATACATACTTATTATCAGGTGGAACTTATGGCTTCCAGCTGACCGCAATAGCCATCTCCCTAATTGGGGCTCCTTCATAGATACATAATAACTATTAGTAACAGTCTAGGATTTACCTTCCCCAAAGAAAATCATGATACCTGATAATCCAACAATTGTGATACACAATGTCCATAATAAGCTAATGCCACCTGCACCTCTTTATGGAATAAGAGAGTAAAAATGCTTTAATAAATAAAGACAGGAAACACAGCTCTGTAGGGACCCAGGTCTTCACACCAATATACCTGCTTGTGAACTCAGTCCAGAATGTCTAAGTTTATAGAAACCAGTACTAATTAAAATTCATAGACATCAATTATCTGATTATTCAGGAACTCTCACAACTCTTGAAGCCATTTCTTGTATGCACATTACAACATGACTCTGAGTCAAGTGAAGGCATGCCAGTTCCCCAAAGGGCTGAAAAAAATGAATCCTGTAGTTTAGGGAGACACAACTGGGAAAGAAAGCCAAGTATGTGCAGCAATGCTTTCTCTATGCCAGGTAGACTACGGCAACTGAAAGGGAGTCCTCCCTCCATTGACAGATGCAAGGAAGAAGCAATCTCTGCAAAGCGTGTTTCACCACCATTGGAAACGCCTGTCCCCTCCCATCCACTTGCCCTGTGCCTTTCCAGGAGAAGCAACTCCATGAAGAACCATGAGGTATTCGGGAGAATGCATAGGACACTAAGCCTTGCTCCACACAGTGCACACCTAGAGAGCCACGAGACAGGATGGGGCCATCCCAAAGGAAGCACACAAGCTGTGCTTTCTCCAGGAGCCGAGAGAACCCTCTGCAGATGAATCCAGACATGTGTTTCAGCCAGCAGAGAACACTCAGTAGGCTTCTCACTCAGGAGGTTTAAAAAGAAAGGAATTCATCTCTGATCAGCTGTACTTTCCCCCCAAGAAGGGCCGAACCTCCAACCCCCATGCCAGATTTGCCCAGTCTATTCCTATTTCTCAGACCCTCATGGTTCCTATAATCATGCATACCAAGTATCAGTTTTTCTCTGGGGAGACCCAAGCACTGGAAAACCACTTACCTCTTTCACTGCCAAGTCTCTCCTAGTAAGCAGGTGATCAGTAATTATTTATGCTATTTCTAGGCTTAAGAAAAGGGAGCTTCGGGACTAGAGGTATAGCTCAGGGAGAAAAAGCTTTCCTAGCATGCATAAAGCCCTCGGTTTGCGCTCCAGCACTGAAGAAACAAAAAGAAAAAGAAAAAAGAAAAGAAAAAGAAGAGGAAAAGGGAGGGTCAGAGATGGCATAGAGGAATTAACAATTGCTAAAGATGTGCATTGGGTAAACAGGGATTCAGAATATTTTTTCTAAATTTCTGTGTATGTTTAAAATTTTCCATAATGAAAAAAGTTGTTAAAGGGAAGTAGGAGGAGGATGCAGACACAACTTGAAAACAAAAAACTACCTTGTTCACTCTCTACACTGCGCCTGGACACAGAACAATCTGGGAAGTGCTCTGGCTCTCAGATCCACAGCCTAGAAGGTCATGTGCTCCTCGAGCAGAGATTGTATCTTCTAAGCAACACACTCCATGTCCTCAACAAAATAACCTTTGAAAATTTCCCTAAAACTTTTCAAAAGTATTCTGGCAGGACCCAGCTTCCCTTCTTGGCCTATGTACCCTCTCTGCCTCCACAAATCATCCCTCCAGCCTCTTCCCATTACAAGAGCCTCTACTCCCTGTTCCAAACTACTGTGTTGAGCAATTCAGCCATCAGAACAGTTCCTGGGTGGCAGCCGAATGCCTGGGTTTCAGCAGCTTGTTTATTTGAGTCTCCCTCTGGATGTCAGATGTGAGGATACTTGCTTTCACTTTTTTTTCTTTGGAGGGGGGGCTACCAGGGATTAAACTCAGGGGCATTTGACCACTGAGCCACATCCCCAGCTCTATTTTGTATTTTATTTAGAGACAGGGTCTCACTGGGTTGCTTAGCACCTCGCTTTTCCTGAGACTGGCTTTGAACTCGAAGTCCTTCTGCCTCAGCCTCCAAAGCCACAGGGATTAAGGTGTGCACCGCTGCACTCAACATTGCTTCTCCTTCCTTGACCCCTTGCTTTCACTTTTAAAGGGTCAAAGAATACTTTGTAGTTTCTTTACCTTCCTCTTCTCTTAACCTCAATTTGTACTTCATCAATGTTTTTTAACCTCAAGTGGAGTTTCACAACTTTAATATTATCAGTCTAGAAAATTCTTTGTGAAGGAGGACACTGTCCTGTGCATTGGAGGATGGTCAGCAACATCTCTGGTCTCCACCCGCTAGATGCCAGTAGCACATATGCCACCCCCAGTTGTAACAATCAAAAATGTCCCCAGGTTTTGCTGAATGTTCCCTGTTGGTGGGAGGGTCCCCAGTTGAGAACCACCAGCCTTAAAGATATTGAAAAAATATGACCAAATTGTCCTGGTTATATTATTACACAGTTTATTTCCACATATGCTATTAGACAATGTATTTCAAGTTATAAGTTTGTAAATATGAGTATTTAAGAAATGTTGCATCCTAAGCCAGAAATACATAAAGTAACAAGAAAAAAATGAACTTAACATTTGCAAATATGTTTTCTTTGCCTTGGTGGTTTCCTGTGTAAGTCTTATTTGCTTCTCCCAAATGATCCTGTTTTCCAGTCAATGTGGTCATCAAAACATCTCTCCCCCAGCCCTCTTGGAACACCACACAATCTGAGTTTAAATTGGAAAGAAAAGCTTCCAATAGCTTTCTCAGCACTTCCCATGACGCGCGCTGGCTTTCCCACACATATTTAACAGGGGTCACTGGAGAACAGAATCCCCCAAAAGAGCATTTCTCAACAAAATCAGAGGGGAAAAATGTACTGCCAATGTGTTCTAGTGGTCCAGCTCTGAAACCGTCACACCCAACTCCTCTGCATAATCCAATGAAAGCAACATCCTTTTGCATCTGAAAATCTCCATGTCTAGAGCACCTACTTCCAATTCTGCCTTCAAGACACTGGGTCCAATGGATGCTCCAATGCAGCTTTCATCTCTCTCCCCTGCCACATCCTGCACCTCTGAGGCCAGAGAAACACCCAATTCCCAATCTAACCAGAAGTTTAATGGGAGGTTAAAGCAGCCAGTGTCAGAGGCTGCAACACCCATGGGGAAATGCTGTTATTTTTCTTCATTAGGCAGAGGGAGTTTCCCACTCTATTTAAATGGACACTCCCTTCTTGAAAAGAAAGGAAATCTGTTTACTGGTCTGCAGAGCCCTTGCATTAGCCGCAGTCTATTGCACATCTTTGGGAAATATGCAGACAAAACTGTCTCTCCTCCCCGCTCCACTGACTTCCCAGTTCCATCAATGGCTCTCCCAAGCCTCCACCCTCTCATACTCCCAGGAGATGTCAATCTCTGATGCTGTGGGATGTAAAGGGTTCTGTAATCAGGGGTCTAGTTCTTTCTAGTCTTCTGTACTTTCCCATTCCCAACCACTGGATACACTCCCATCTTCTCAGATGCATGGATTTGTGAAACAGATCAAATGTTTCCCTTTGGAGGTATCCAAGCAGGAGTAGGATGAGCAAAGGTGCCCACTCAAGGGGGCATTTATCCACTGGACAGATAATGGAGGGAGAAGGAAGACGGTTTTTAATTACGTTAACTTAAAGCTTCTTTCTGTCCCTGACATGCTGTGATTCTGGGAACTCCATGGTAGGCAATTCAGGTCCTGCCATCTTCCAACCACAAGCCTCCTGTAAAATGATAATCTTATGCTGTGCCTTACAGAAGAGGGCATTTAGTTCTTAGGCTCATCGACTGCTCTCTCCAGTAGGCTAGTTAACTCATCTAATTCAATAACTATTATTCCATCAATGTGGAAATGGGAGGTAGGGAGATGAGGCATCTTACTCAAAACCACAGATGAGCTGGTGGCAAAGTTAAGTCCAGAAGAAGAACTCCTAACTTGATGCTTGTGATGACACTGTAAAGCATTCTTCTACCCATGATGCAGAATGCGACACTCTACAAACAACAGGTAGAAATAAACACCTACTGAAAGAAGGCAGAACTGCACACTGGTTAAGGATTTGGACTCTGAAATCAGGTTACCTAGGCTAGGCTCTAGCTGTTACTGGCTTAATTATATGACCTGAGTTAAGCAAGGGGGCTTCAATCTAATTACCTAACACAAGATAATGATAGTCTCTTCCTTATGGGATGGTTGTGAGAAATAGATAACTTAATAACTGTAAAACACTCTAAACAGTGCCTAGTAGCTAGGGTGGTGGCATATGTCTGTAATCTCAGAGGCTCAGGAGGCTGAGGCAAGAGAATTACAAATTTGAGGCCAGGCTCAGCAACTTAGCAAGGCCCTCAGCAACTTAGTGAGACCCCCCCCATCTTAAAATTAAAAAATAAAAAGGAGACTGGGGATGTGGTTAAGTGCCCCTGGATTCAACCCCTGGTACCCAAAACCAAAACAAAAAAACTAGTGTATAGTAGATATGCTAATAAAATATGACATCATTATCATCCTCGTAGCTCTACTATAACCCCCAAAATAACAAATACCTTGCTTTAAAAAATACAGCCTAGCAAATCAAAACTGAATCTTATTATCTTGGAAATTCATCCAAAAAGAAATCAGTATGGAGCATAAACTCATATGATATTCGTCCAAAAAATATTTAAGTGACATAGTGACTGCAACCATTACTACCAGGAGGAATGACCTCATAAAACCTCACAGATCAAAGCCATTTTAACACCTACTGCACCAAAGAATTTTTTTAAAATTACTTAGCCTCTAGCAGTAATTATCTAAGTAAAGTGGGCTGCAAATCTGTTAGAGAATTGTTTTTTCTGTGATAATACTTCTAGTAAATTGCTGCTTCTATATTAAAAGTACTGGTGTTGCAGAACTGGCATACTAATAGAAAGATTATTATAGAAACACTATTAAAATGAATTAGATATTATTAAAGATTCAACACTACAACAGCGCCTGATTACAAAAGATTTCAAGCCTATTGCTTAATGGGCAGATGAAAGTGCTAATTAAGCCCACTCTTAAAGGATGTCCCTAGGCAGGTCTGCAAACCACAGGTAGCAAGAGGTCTTCAATCTAAATGAGGAACCAGTAATGCCTACCCCGTTGGATAAGGTCCTACTGGGAAGATGGGGAGGAAACAGGAAGAGCTAAGCTTTTCTGCACTGGAGGGGTAGTAATCTAGTAAAGTAGGAAAGTATTCAAATTTAATTTGAATCTCAGTTTTGCCCTTAACTGCTTCATCAGCAACACTTGGAATTCCTCCTTTACTTGAGTGAAGAAAACCAAAGAACCAGTCATAGATTGGAAACCTTCAATAAACAACACAATCAAAGAAGGCAGAAAAAGCTTTGCCATCACTACCAAGTCTTCACAAGCAACCAGACTACACTCTCTTCGCAGGCACCTTGGCCAAAAGCATCTCTGGCTACAAACACAGCCTAAAGCTCTCAGTGGTTCTTAAAAAGAGTTGCTAGACTATGGACATCAGCCATGCGTTTCAGGATGTATTTTGCTTTCCCCACCTTGTTAATTAACTAATCAGGAATGGCAAAGCACCTCACAGATATGAAGTGTCTGAAAAAATTCGCCTACCTGGTCTAAATATCAATACTAAATTAAGAAGGGGGAAGGGTGAGATTGAGCTGTCCCCAGATTGCTGCAATCAGGGGCTCCCTAACGTAGAAGCGAGAGACCCGCGTGCCCTGCAGCAGCCTCCGGCCCCAGAGCAGGGCTCTCGGCAGGACTTCTGGAAGAGAAACCTGGACCAGGGCCACCTCAGGGCAAAGGCAACGCCGCTCGCGAGGCGCATCCTCTCTGCTCAGCCTCCATCTCCCAGCATCTCTCGGATGTCAACAAACCCAGACCACAAAGTGAAACTTTCCGGGCCGCCCAGGTCGCGCCGGGTCTCTGCCCCTTGCTTGGGAGAAGACAGGTGTGGGGCTGGGATGGAGACCCTCGCCCCCAGTCCCAGAGATTGTGGAATCGGCCCGAGACGGGGGCTCGGGACCAGCTCCTTACGCCTGCAACGGGAGGGCGGCCGGAGACCCTGGCTGGAAGGCGCGGCACCCTAGATTTGGGGGTGGGGGTGGGGAGGGCTGTTGTCCCGCCCCCCGGGACCGCCCCCGGCGGCAAGGGGAGCCGCGGCGCTGACACAGTCTGGAGGGGGCGCCAGCGCGGCGGACCGATCCCGAGAAGGGGGACGCGATGGTTCGGCAGCCACGGCCGGCCTTACCTGAACGACGGGCCGGGACGCGGGAGGTGGCTCGGGATGCCTGATGGAGAACGGCTGGCAGCAGAGCTGGCAGCCACCAGGGCCACAGCGTGCAAGCAGCCCCGGTGGCGGCGGCGGCGGCGGCGGGCGCGGACTGACAGCCCCAGGCCCCGCCTCCAAGCCGCGGGCCCCGCCCCCTCCGTGGCCTCGCGGCTGGCCCCGCCTCCTCCGCCCACCGCCGGGGTCAAGCTCGGTCCACCGACGCGGAGGGCGGGGGCGCTCGATTTCGATTGGCCCTGGAAATGTCCGCCCCGCCCACTTCCCGCCCCCTCCTTGGCAGGAAGTAGCGCGTGCGCAGTGCCCGGGAGGGAGCGAGTACGGTTGTTCCTGGTCTGCGGCCCGCGGTACCCGAGCATCTTTCCTTATTATGGAGGACTGGGAGCCGTGGGTAACCCGAGGAGCAAGGAGTCAGACTCAAGACTTAGTGATGAATGGTCCTCATTCACCTGTGAACGAATCTGCGGGAGTGAAACCAACCCTCAGTGGCCACAGGCTCCAACCAGAGGAAACCCCAGAAGTGTGAACCACATCAGAAAACAAGCCAGCCGGCCGCGACCCAGCGCCGACCAGTCTAGGGGTGCATTATTCATGCGCTCAATCCGCTCCCTGGCCAGCAAGTGTGAAATGTGCGCCGGGTGTCTAGTAGGTGTAGAGATTAGCGTTGGCGTTAAGGGTCGTGTTAATCAGAGTGAGTGACACGGAAGGAAATAACACTTCTCTCTATAGCACCTTTTCTGCTCCTCTGTCTACCTTTTCCATCTCTCCCTATGCACTGGCTCCCTAGCTCAGCCTGTAAACAAGATCAAGTCACTGAAACTCAGCAATTCCATTCCTAGTTAACTATTCAAGAGATTTTGTACACACACTCACACGCAAACCTGTACACAAATGTTCAAACAACATTCACAAGGACAAAAAGTAGAAACAACTGAAATATTTTGTTGATTGATGAATGGATACACCAATTATGGTTTATACCTGCAACAGAATAGTATTTGGTCATAAAACGAGCTAAGTTCTGATACATGCTACAACTTGGATGAACCTTGAAAATATACAAAGTGATAGAAGCCAGTCACAAAAGACCACACACTATAATATGAAATGCCCAGAATAGGCAAGTCCACAGATACAGAAAGTACATTAGTGGTTGCCAGGGAGGGACTAGGAGGAGGAGAGAATTAGGAGTGACTGCTTCATGGGTACAGAATACTGGTCATGATTGTACCACTTTTGTAAATACACTAAGTACCACTGAATTATACACTTTAAAAGAGCCAATTTTATAGTATCTGAATATCTTCATTTAAACATAAAATCTAACAACCAAAAAGAAACAGCTCCCTTTATGCTGTGCCCCCTTCAGTTAACCAGCAATTCTCATCAAAGATCCTTGCAAGGGTGCCTGCTCATTTTTACCCCCACTTCCCTGCCTTCTATTTACACAACAGCTGCCTAGAATGTGGTTTCTGCTGGCACCACTCACTCTTTAAAACTGTCCTTTAGCTCTGACCCTGCACATTGCTCATTCTCCTTTCTTCCATTCTTCCTGTCTTTAATACTTTCTTTCTTGGCTCCTTCCTGAATACTTCCTAGGTTGTGGGTTTCACACCCATGAGTTCAGCTACCGTGCTTCAACTTCTAACATCCATCTGACATCCACCAGTGTTCTCAAACTTGAAGTGTTGTAAGCAACTTGCCATCTCCCCTCCCACTCCTCTCTCTCCTCTTCAGTAGTGATATCTAGTACCACTTTCAGAGACCTGATAATCATCCTTGATTTTGCCCTCTGCCCTCTTCTAGAGTCAGTCACGGGTTTTTAGCTCATAGTATTCTTAAATACCTCAATTCTCTATTCATACTACCAAGGCTGTTGTCCATTACCTCTCTCCCTGATCTTTTGTCTTTTAAATCCCTTGGTCTTTTTTCCTCTTCAACTCTAGCTTGCAAACAGCTGTTTGAAGTGGGCACCCATTGCTTTAGCTAACATACCCAGCATCCCTTTCTTACAGTAATAACAACCTGATTTTGCTTTGGGAATCTACTCTCTGCTATGAGATCTAGGTTTGGGGAGACCGCCAACTTTAAGCCAGATGTGGTGGAACACACCTGTGTTCCCAGTAACTCAGGAGGTGAAGATGGGAGGATCACTTGAGTCCATGTGATTGAGATCAGCCTGGGCAACATGGAAGACCCTGTCTCAGAAAGGAAAGGGAAAAGGAAGGAAACATTCAAACCAAGCTGCTAACTTCATCCAGCCCAGGCTGGGGCAATACAACATCTTTCACCTGGGATGTGAATCCTAAATAGAACAACATAAATGAGGAAGTTAGATCTGATTCTTGCCAACTAAAGATACTGCCAGTTGATTGCTGCTGTTTCTGTCCTGGAATCTCCCTTCAGATCTTAGGTTCTTCAGATTTTCTTTGTTTTCTAAAGGATCCCATATCTCTCCGATGCATTCTTCTGCTGGAAATTAAAATCCCCTACAACCATAGAATCTCATACAAAACATGTCTTAACATACAAACCACGTATTGGTATTACTTAAATTCTTCAGTGGCATCCTACCACCTATAGGACAGACTCCAAGTTCATAACCCAAACCTTAAATCCCCACAGCCAGCTTCTGCCTGCCTCCCAACACCTCCTCTCCCTACTTTCTACCTTGTCCTTATACCACTACCCTCTGCATTATTCTGGTTTTTGTGTAAACTTGCTTCAAGGTTTCATGCCTCACTGTTCATGACTCCCCTCTGCAGGATCCCTATGTCTTCCGCTCAGCTAACACCAGAAACTCCTACTACTCCCAACTACTTCCCTAACTCCTACTGCTCCCCAACAACTAGGCTTCCTGTTCTCAAAGCACCTCATTCTTCAGTGATGGCATTTTATTTAGCCACTTAATACTTGCCTCTTCCACCAAACCTGAAGCCCCTTGAGGGCTGTACCCTTATTTTCTGTATCTCCAGAGCCTAGGACAGTGTCCCGTACATGGCAGGGACTCAGAACCTGCCTTTTCTACTTGGAATGCAACCACCATTTGACCCAGTTATCCCACTCCTCGGTTTATACCCAAAGGACTTAAAATCAGCGTACTACAGTGACACAGCCATATGAATGCTTATAATAGCTCAGTTCACAATAGCCAAGCCATGGAACCAACGTATGTGTCCTTCAACAGATGAATGGATAAATGAAATGTGGTATATATACACAAAATGTATATATACATAAAGAATAATGAAATTTTGGCATTTGCTGGTAAATGGATGGAACTGGAGAATATCATGCTAAGTGAAATAAGCCAGTCCCAAAAAATCATATCTCTAATATGTTGATACTAACACACAATAAGGAGGGCAGGGAAGGAAGAATATAAATTCACTGGATTAGACAACCGGGAATGAAGGGAAGGGATAAGGAATAGGAATAGGAAAGACAGTAGAATGAATCAAACATAACTTTCTTATGTTCATATATGAATACGCAACCACTGTAACTCCACATCATGTTCAACCACAAGAATGGGATCCTAAAAGAATAAGTTATGCTCCATGTATGTATAATAATGTCAAAATACATTTTACTGTCCTGTATATCTAAAAAGAGCAACACAAAAAAAAGAACCCTCCTTCTCTTCCTTGGTTCTTCCTGAGTGCTATGGCTTGGATCTCAAAGTTCCCCAAAGTGCTCATGTATTAAAGGCCTGGTCACCAGCCTGTGGTGCTATTAGGAGGTGGGGCCAACTGGAAAGAAATTAGGTCACTGGGGATGTACCCTTAAAGAGGATAGGAGAGTGGAACCCTCCCCCCACCACCACCCTCTGCTTCCTGAATGCCATGAGGTAACAGACTCCTCTGCCACAGGCTCCAATCATGATGTGCTGCTGCCTCACCACAAGCCAAAAACAAGTGGAGCTAACCAACCATGTACTGAAACCCATGAAATTGTCAGCCAATAAAATCTTTCCTCCTTGTAAGTTGTTTATCTCAGGTGTTTTGTCACAACAACAGAAATCTAACACAGCTGAGCAAGAGAAAGGGCTCTTACTGAGGACCATTAACAGTGAAAACCCAGGTGTAAGGCACCTCCCAGAGGGTGCCCCAAAACTTTACTATAATTCTAAAAAACATCCCACCACACTGCCAAACTGAGGGACACTTATTTAAATGATAGCCCTCATCCTCTAAAATCTACCCAATTTCTTCTAAAAGTCTTCATGCTTTAGTGAGATGCAAAATCAAGGGATCAGACTATTATCTTCATTAATGTGATTAAATGACAAGGTGTGTTTTGTACATATTTTCAATCATAACAAGGGAGTAAACAGAAAATAAGCAAATCCATAGTCCCATGTGGATGTCTTTTGGAATTATGCAATCATCATATGCAAATGCTGAGTTAAGAGAACAAGTTCTAGTCCCAGCTTGGGCATGACCAGCTGCTTGACTTTAGAAAAGTTATTGCCCTTGAACAATTGTTGTCGGCCTTCCCAGTAGTCATCCTTTTTTCTCCATCAGAACCCCAAAACGTATTTGATAAATTGTCTTTCCTCCATCCTAACCCATGTGGTCTTGCTGTTATTCAAGACCCCCAAAACTCCAGGAGTTGGTCCTGATTGACTTAAAGCCACGTTTCTTTATTGGTTCTTATTAGTTATATATGATAGTAAGATGCATTTTGAGATATTATACGTATATGGAGTATAACTTCTCATTCTTCTGGTTGTACATGATATAGAATTACATTAGTCATATAATCATAGATGAACATAGGAAAGTCATGTCCAATTCCTTCTACTATCTTTCATATTCCCATTCCCTTCCCTTCCCTTCATTCCCCTTTGTCTAATCCAAAGTACTTCTATTTTGAAAAAGCAGGACCAATTCTTCACAATGTCAGCTTAGGAACTGACTTTCTTAACAAGACTCCTAAAGTGTAAGAAGTAAGATTAGGAATCAATAAATGGGATGGATTCAAACTAAAAACCTTCTTCACAGCAAAGGAAACAATAATGTGGAAAGAGAGCCTACAGAATGGGAGAAAATCTTTACCACACACACATTTCAAATACAGCATTAATCTCTAAGATATATAAGGAACTCAAAAACTTACCACCAAAAAAAAAAAAAAAGTCAATAAATGGGCTAAGGAACTGAACAGACACTTCACAGAACAACAAATACAATTGGTGAGCAATATATGAAAAAATGTTCAACATCTCTAGCAATTAGAGAAATGCAAATCAAAACTACTCTCAGATTTCATCTCACTCCAGTCAGAATGGCACTTTTCAATAAAACAAATAATAAGTGTTGGTTAGGAATTGGGGGGAAAGGTACACTCATACATTGCTAGTGAGACTGCAAATTGGTGCAACCATTATGAAAAGCAGTATTGGAGATTCCTCAGAAAACTTGGAATGGAACCACCATTTAACCCAGCTATATCACTCCTCAGTTTATACCCCAAAGACTTAAAATCAGCATATTACAGTGATGCAGCCACATCAACATTTATAGCAGCTCAATTCACAATATCCAAACTATGGACCCAACCTAGATGCCCTTCAACAGATGAATGGATAAAGAAAATGTGGTATAGATAGACAAAGGAATATTACTCAGCCTTTAAAAGGAATGAAATGATGGCATTTGCCAGTAAATGGATGGAGCTAGAGAATATCATGCTAAGTGAAATAAGCCAATCCCAGAAAACCAAAAGCTGAATGTTTTCTCTGATATGCAAATGCTTAGTCATAATAGAGGGGGTGGCTTGGGAAGAATAGCAGTATTTTGGATTAGAGGGGAGTAAAGGGAGGAGGGAGAATATTGGGAGAGGAAGGATAGTACAAGGAATCAGACATTATTACCCTATGTTGCACATATATATGCTATATGATTTCATGACCAGTATAATTCTACATCATGTACAACTAGAAGAGTGAGAAGTTATACTCCATCTATGTATGATATGTCAAAATGTATTCTACTGTCATGTATAAGTAATTAGAACAAATTAAAAATTTAAAAAAAAATTTTAAAGTACTTCTGTTCTTTCGTATCCCCCCTATTGTAAGCCAGCATCCACATATCAGAGAAAACATTCAGCCTTTGGTTTTGGGGGATTGGCTTATTTCACTTAGCATGATATTCTCCAGTTCCATCCACTTACCAACAAATGTGATAACTGCATTCTTCTTTATAGCTGAGTAATATTCCATTGTGTATATATAACCACTTTTTAAATTCCATCCGCTGGTACATGAGTTAGTTCAAGGGCAGGCAAGGAACCAAGATAGGGGAATGAAATTTGAGATGATATTAGCAAGGGCTCTGACAAAAGATCCCTCTGCCTGCTATAGCTATTAGTGATATAAGATCTGAAATTAATGAAGCCACACATGGCCACAAGAATAGAGATGAGATTACTAGGTAATAAAGGAATAATGAGGAAGGCAGAATGGGAAAGTGAAAAAAAAAAAAACAGAGCCTCAATTACACTGTTGAGTAGTAAGCAACTAGGTCAAGCCATACCTGAAGCTGATATACCTCCCTGCTCTTTGGTTATATGACCAATAAATTCCTTCATTATTAAAATTTATTTTACAGAGAGAGAAAGAGAAAGAGAGAGTTCTAACAATCCCTTTGGACCTCCATTTTCTCATATATCAAATAAAGGCAATATAAGTAATCTCTACAGATTCTGCCAATTCTCACATCCTATGAGTCTCTGAAGGGTAAATACACTAATAAAGATGCAAGTATATAACCTATCAGTGAGCACTAAGGAAAGCAACACTGTCTAGTTTAATGCAACAAAAGACAGCTGAAATTAGAGGTGTAAAGAGAAATCCTTAACCTGTAATAGGAGTTACTCTAATCTCCACTTCCCCTCTGTACTTCATCCAGCATCTTTCCTATGCTCTGGAAATAGTTGGGGATTGGGAACAGTGATCTGGGACAGAAGCAGACAAGGTAGGCCTGCTTTAGAAGACCTGAGAGGCAATAGCAAGACCTTTTGTCACTGATGCCCTCTAGCCTTGGATCTCGCACAAAGTCTGACCTCTTCTACCAAGCTCTTTGACCTAGGTCCGCGTGTGCTCTCCCCTCTGTCTTACTCCTCTCCCCATATCTGGCCCCTGAATCCCACATTTAACTTGCCAGCCTCCCCTCAGGTCTGCATTCCTGGCGCTGGCCACCTCACTTACCTGGAAGAAGTGATATATCAGCCAGGCAACTCCAGAGCACAGATTCATTTATCTGTATCATCAAGGTATAGAGGAAGGAGACCGGGGGGGGAGTGGTTGTTCAGTGGAGGAGAGTCACTTAATAAAAGAGATTAAGCACCTAGAAGCCTGAAGGTTTGAACAAATTGTTGGATACACTGCTTTAGCAATTACCGGTGAAAGGTGTCACATGCCTGGCTTCCTGGATACATACCCCTTTTAAAATAATGCAAGTGGACATTTAGTTATAATCAGCATCCTAACTGGAAAAGGCATTAACTGGGTCCCTGGCAGGTATTGCCTTGGGACACATACCTTGAGGCACTAGGAACCTCAGGAAGAGGGACATGCAAAGAATCCTGGTTGCTTTGCTGGAAATGGAAACTAAGAACTTGCTGCTGGTTGAGTTTGTCCTTTGTTCTGGTTTTGCAAGATTTGTGGGAAAAGAGCGAGCCTCGGCACAGTTTTGATTGATTGATTGATTGATTAAATACTGTGAGACCAGATAACCTTTGCATACAGAGATGTCTGAGACAGTGCTCCTCTTCTGGAGGAGGAGATCAGGAGTTAGAGGAGGAAATTGCTGTGTCAGTCGGGGCCCTGCAGGGAACAGAGCTCACCCCATACAACTGAAATGAGGAGACTTCAATGGAGACGTAACCCACAGAGGTCTAGGCAGGAGAGCTGAGACGTCCAGATAACCAATAGCAGCAGAAAACCACACCCCCACCCCCAGGACAAAGAGACAAGCAGAGGAAGCAGGAGCAGGGCCCTGGAGGAGGGCTCCCTAGAGAGGCCTAGGGAGAAGAGTAGGCAGAGAAGGGGGGAGAATTGGAGAATGGATGCAGGAGCGCAAAGGAAGACTCATCAGTCCAGTCCACCCCCTTTGCCACCACTTTTTACCTTCCATTTTTGCCTGTCACTTAAATGATGAAAACCTCATTCCATGCACAAGGAGACACAAGTGTTAGCAGCCACTGTTTTGTGACTGGCAGTTGCCATTTCAAGTGCTCCACCTAAACCTAAATGATAAGCTTGTTACCACCAGGACTCTTCAGGGAAAGAAGGGAGAAAGAACTACTCAGTATAAAGTATGGCCACGATGGTCTCTCCTTTCACACCCCACCAAGCTGGAGCTAATAATCACGGCTTCCTTCTTTCTTCACTTTCTAAGTGTGCCTTATTCTCCACTAACCCTTCTGCAGGCAGGGACACCCTGACCTTCATCTCCACAGAGCTGAGTCCTCACCAGTCCCCTCTATTCTGTCTCTGTACTGCTGGGCTCTCCACTAACCTCAGAAGTGGCTCCTGGACCCCCTGGGTTCCCCACACAGTCCTTCCAGCCCTCTGGCCCAGCAGCAACTCAGTTTCCCCTTGGTAGCCAGCCCTGTGATCCAGGCTTAAACCCACCTATGTGCTGGACATTCCAACCTTGCCTCCCTCCCCTGCCCCACCTGCCTGAACCCGCTGATCTCTCTCAGTGCTCTCTCTGCGATGGAAAGCAGAATGGGGGGAGAAGGGAACAAACACCCAGAGGCCAGTGGGATGGCCTGAACATTACTTGGTTTTGTCTATTCTAGGCCAAGCATGGGAGATACAAGCAGAATTAGACCTCAGAAGACACGGTCCCCACGCCCTGGGTGCTGTAGATCCTGCTGAGGTGGACAGACAGGCAAACCAACAGTGCCCACAGCACATGAGGAACCTGGGGTGCAGGACAGCCATTTCCAAACGAATATCCCTCTGGTGACACTTCAACTTTCTCTTCTCCAGAGCAAGTGATTCCTTTGCCTTCTTTTCAAGGTTCCTATTTCCTAACGATAGAACCCAACAATATAACCAGCCTCTCACACATTCTGCAGCCAATGCGTCTACCTTCCCTCCGGTTTCAGATGCAAAGCCTGTCCCCAACACAGCCTCGTGCCAGTTTCAAATGTTGCATGCTGACACCTCTCTGCCAAAAGGCCATTTTAATGAGGAACTGGGTTCAGGCCTCAGCTATAGAACATTAATATTCATGGTTAGTATTTGTAAAAACCTTTATTTGCATCTTTTGTTTCTGTTGAGGAGGGAGTCTTCAAATGGCCAGAAATTCCCAATTCCTGTTTATATTATCCAGGCCTCTATTTTCAGAGTATTTTCTTTTTGGCTCCCTTATTTCATCATGGTTGGCAAGGAAACTTAGTTCTGCTCCTGTCCAAGTGTTAAATGGATACTCATGTGTCTCTTTGCCACATTGGTATAATTAATTTTATTGCAAAAAGGATTTTTTTTTTCTCCTCTGCATGCAAATGTGGTACTCTTTCAGTGTTTGCATAATAGCAGTAATTCTTTCATTTGTACAAAAGGACATGCATTATTTTGGCAGATAGATGGAGCTTTGATGGAGAGATTATTACATTTCCAAAAGCAGAGGGAATAAATCAGAATTTAGCCAGACGCTGACTAAACCCCCTCCCCCAACCCCTCTGATCTCGAGCCAAGTGTCTAATGCGCTGCGCTTTCCTCCCAGACAACAAACCTTGCTGCTCTGTCTCCGTTCTCTTGGCCTTGCTCTGCGGATGCCATCACCTGGGCTCCCTTGCCCTCTTGTTTCCAGGTGGGTTTGGCCAGTGGGAGGCACCAGAGCGAGAACTGGAGAGTCTAGAGCAGCAGGACTGTTTATTCCCCTGTCCCCCTGTCTTGCGTGGGCCAGGCAATGGCTGTGCTCCTCCTAGGCCACAGCTCTGGCCATCTGCCCCTCTTCCACCAGCCCAGGCCTCACTAGCCTCTGGTAATGCCCTCCTCCTCCTCACTGTACCAGGCAGCTCCACTGCCCCCTGACTACCTTGCCCACATCTATGTACATAGTCTTTTTGTCCAACCCCTTCAAACATGCCACCTCTCTCCTTCAGGGACATTAGGAGAAACACCATATTCCTAATACCTCATTGGGTACCCCCGTCCAAAAAAAAAAATCCATAGCACTGGGAAAGTAATTAGGAAGCCCTAAACCACTGGGGTATAGAGGGATCCACGTGTCCCCACAAAGTTTAGAAATTCTACAAAGTAAAAGAGGAACTTTCCCTCAGCATATTCTGCTTCACTGTGGTCCTGTAGATAGATGATTTATATCTGATTGATACCTGTTCTTTTTATCTGCCTGTCATCTGCTCACCATCTTCTTCATAGCCCCTCTTATTTCTCCTGAAGAGTCAACACCTGTCTTGGTACAGGTGGTTTGGGTGGGGCTTCTCCCACCTTCAGCTCAAAGGAATTATGGGACACCACCCCAGCCCAGCCCCAGCCTCCAGCCTCCCACCTACCCCTGCCTGCCCTAGCCAGTCAGCTACTCAGGGCATCTGTTCTCCCAGGTCGCAGTGATTGGTTCAGGGACGGGCATGTGATTTAGGCCAGGCCAATGAAAAGTAACTGGATGAAATTGTGAGAGTTTGGCTGGAGCAGCTGGGGAGAGACCAAGCCCTGGGTAATCACAGAAGAATCAGAGCCCAGTAATGAGAAGAGGAAAACTGGAGTCTGAGCACATCCTTTGAGCCCTGGATCAAACCTGGCCTTGCTTTTGCAATTACCCGAGAGTAAAAAAATTCCTTTTTTTTTTTTTTTTTTTTTTTTTTTTTACGTTTTGCTTAAGCTGGGTTTCTGTCACTGAAAGAATCCTGACTGGTGCACTGAAGAAGACAAGTTCTTTATACACTAGGACCATCATGGACTAGGTAAGGGGAAGGCAGAGAAGAAAATAGCATTTAATTTCTCTGGAGCATCTATTGTATGCTCTAGAACAGAGCACATACAAATGTAGGTTAATTTATTTAATTCTCAAAATAACTTTGCTTAGCTAAGTTGAGGAACTTGCCAAGGGCTACACAATTAGCAAATAGCAAAGTTAAGTTCAAACCAAGGACAGTCAGCTTACAAAGCTATTCATCTGCTCACTCTGATGGGCTGTGTTATCTTCATGTCTCCATCATCTTCCTCCTGTTATTGTCACCATCTTTGGGAAGCTCACTAAGGATCTGGACCATAGGAAAGTAGGTAGGTAGGTAGGTAGATAGATAGATAGACAGACAGATAGGAGTGTGTGAAAACTATAACAAGAAGTAGGAAGTGCTCAGTTCCAATAAGCAGGAACAGATATGATGTTAAGATAGCTTACTACCTTTTGAGGTTCTAGAAGAATTTAGACTTTCAGAAATGAAGAAGGGAATCCAACTACAAGAAAGCATCCAAGTAGAGGCATAGGAATGCCAACTGTTATAGGAATACCATATCAAAAAAATGGTTCCGTTTTCCCATTTACAACTAATAGGGTTCTCCTGATCCTCCAGGATTTTATCCTTGGCTCTCTCCTCAATTTTCTTTTAATGTTCTTCCTTGGCAATACCAAACCCAGGAAGCTGATAATTCCCCAGTCCCTCACTTACCACAGTGTTTGGGTGTTTGGCATAGTCCCTATAAACTTCAGAGCACAGCTATTCGGCCTTCTCGTGTGAGTACACCTGCCCTTCATTTCACCTTGAAGGCCCAAGGAACAGGGAACTGGCAACCACACTGGCTGGTGTTCAAGGTGAACCTAAAAACCTCTGGATGTCTGGATGAGTCCTCAGCGTGTCTAGGCTCCTGTCCAGCTCCAGAGAAAGAGGTGTCACATGTTCTAACATTGACAGTTGTTCCAAATATGGTGTGAATCCAGCCCCGGAGATACCACCCTTTCTGTCCCTTCAACAGAAACCTTGCTCCTGACCTCTCCCTTCCCCCATGGTTGTCTCATTACTCTCTCTGTGACCAAGAGACTGCTTTCACACATGCGTCAATACCTCATTTTAGCACGCTTCTTCCCTGCATCCATTACCAAAAGGTGTCTTGCTGATGCTAAACCAGGTGGCCAGACCAACCCCGCCCCCAGTCAGTGTGTCTGCCAACTAAAGCACAGGAAAATTCAACACACTATTTTTAACAGCAAGTTAAATAAGGTGGCTTTTAAGTCGAGTCCCCTGGGATTGTACTGAGTCCCTAGGTTTTTGGTTTTATGAGCCCCAGAGACCAAACAGGTTAGCTTTAATTGTTTAACTAGGCCACTTAAGTCTCTGATTGAGCCCTTACCTAATAGGAATATTTATAGGGATTACATTATCTCAATGTATCTCAATTTTGAGCTATTCTTCTTGGATTGAAATCACCCTTCAATTTTTTGGGGAAGTGTTTAAACTCAGGAGGGAAAAACAACTGTTTCTTCATTAGTAGAAACCACTAATAAAATGGAATGAGTAGAATAATACTGAGATGGTAACTTTTTGGAGGCAAGAATGGTAGGAATTTAATATTCTCTCCTGGCCAGAGTTTCAATTCACAGCTATGGAAAATCTGAAGGTGATATTTTGGCCACCAGAGGCCGGAGCAAATTTGATTAAAATTACTAGGGTGGAAAACTCAATCGAATCAAATTTCCTTCCCCAAGTGCATTACTGTGGTTTGATATAACATATTGTTTGTGTGGTAGAGATTGATATGGTTTTTATTGCTTTGACAACACATGATAGGTTGTAAAAGAGTGAGTTTATTTTGCTGTTATTTCTTCATAGGAACTTTCCAGCTATGTCATATCCTCACGATTTAATCATCATGATGGTGATGGCTAACATTTATTGAGTATTTACTATGTGCCAGGTTCTGTGTATAAGCACATAAGACACGTTGTGTCATTTAATCTTCCAGTAATACTATCAGTTTCTATTATTGCTATAACATTAAAGATGAAAATGAGAATTAAAAGGCTGCTTAACTCAGAGTCACACAAATGTAATCAGGGGAAATGGGACTTTGAGCCAGGACTGAGTAATTCCCCGGGATTCCCAAGCCTCTGAGCCACAGTAGTGGGCCAACTTCCATTGATACATGGGTCATGCATGCACTTTCTCCATCTAGTTCTGCACTTGAATCATAGAGTTATTGAGATGTTTTTGCTGAGAGAGGTGCCATCCTCTCTGAAGGGCACAGAAACCTCACAAAAACAACAGACTTGTTCTCACTAAACGATAAAAATGTTTATGTATTTTGGAATATTTTTCTGTAATAAATACAAGTAAAATTGTTTTAATAAGAACTGTTACTTTAAGTAGGTAGTTATAAACCTGTAACAGGTAGCTTTCAGAAACTAAAATGAGTGCTCAAAAGAAAAATGAAAAACTTTACAAGGTGAGCAGATTTCCAGTCAAGATGAACTAGCAAAGATGAATGCTTTGATCTCTCTGCTTCACTCCAAATGCATTGTAATGGCTGATAAAATAGAAGAGGAGGGGGAGAGGAAAAGATTAATATCTATCTTGACCAGGCCTGATGAATGAATGAATGAATGAATCAGAAAGTAGTTAGTGGGTTCGAAGCCACAAGCCTCATGTTCCAGGACTCCAAGCACGCAGTGGCGGTTTGAATCCTGGCTCCCGACACAGTAATGAGAACTAAAAGTGCTTCTTCATGCATAATAGCAGATCATAACCAGGCTCAGTGTTTGAAGCCAGGGACAGGGAGGAGTTCTGCCATCTACAGAAAGAAATCTATTAAGATAAGGCAATTATCAACTTACTTCCTGAGACTACAAGATTTACAGGAGACTAGGAAAGCAGACAGTAAATAAAACTTCCTGGCCAGGGACTGAGCCAGTCACCTGCTGACCTGTGCCTAGATCTGCCATAGGCACAGTTTCACTGCTAAGCAAATTCCACCTGGTCTTATACCAGGGACTTTGGCAAATCCCCAAACTACTAGACAAACAGGATGAGAGAAAAACATCACACACACGTGTGTGCACGCTCAAAATAGAGCTGCCATAACAAATAAAGAAACCTTATATTAAAGAAGACAGCCTATGTAAGCTGCCTGGTACCAAAAACCGGGAGGAAAAACTCTCGGAGGCAGAGTTAAGCTTTTACTACTTTACTTCTACTTTCTTAGAGCTTAGAGAGGGAAAGAAAGATTTTTCTTCTTAGCTTAGAGAGAAAGAAAGATATCTTAGAGAAAGATTAGAGCTTCTTTCTTCTCTCTTCTTTCTTCCTTCTTCTTTCTTCTGTCTTCTGTCTTCCTCAGGAGTCTCGGCCTAACTCTGACCAGTCATTACTTCTTCTATCTGGTTTCTCTTCTGTAACCGCTCTGCCTACGTTCTGGCCGCTCTGATTCTTCTGACCGACCGAGTGACTGCCCGGCTGACTGAATTCTCCGTTCTCCTAACTCGGACCGCTTTCACCCGGTTATATACCTTCAGCTTTGCGGGTGCCTACAGGTGCGTCACATACATATCAGGTGGAACTTATGGCTTCCAGCTAGCTACAACAGCCCTTCCTAATTAGGGCTCCTTCAAGCCTAGAAAAAAATCATCAAAATCATTTATGAAAACATTATCCATGTGAACATGTAAGTGTTTCTAAAATGTTCACAGACATAAATTCAGGCATTATATCCATTAATGGTGACTATGAAATCATGAAATGCAAAGCAGGCATAAATGAAGCAAAACCAAATGGGTATAAGGAAAAAAAATAAATTTATATTGGAACTAAAGGAAAATTAGTTGCCAAAATTAAATCTCAAAAGAAACATAAACTCTAGATTAGTTCCAAAGGGAGTAATTCGGTAAATAGTTGTGAGACAAACACACAGAGCTTAGTCCAAAGATACAGTTTTTCAGTGGAGTGGTTAATAGACATGGAGGACATATCAAAAAGCTCCAACATACTGCTGGAAGATATTTTAAAAGAGGATGGAGGGAATGATGGGGAAGGAGTATTTGAAGATATTAGAGCTGAGAATTTTCATAGTTGCAGAAGACACGTGTCCTCCAATGGAAAGGACACTCTGGGCAGAGTCCAACCCAACACAGGGCCAGTGCAGAGCACCATGATAATTAGAAGAAACTCCTAAAAGCTACCAGAAAGAAAAGACAAAAAAAACCCAGAAAGAAACATTAAGCTGATGATGGGCTTACTTTCAGTAGCATTTTTGACAAGAAGATAACAAAATAATATCTTTAAAATGAGAAGGGAATATAACTGTCAATCTAGAATTTTTATATTCAGTCAAGTTATTATTTAAGAGTAAGGAGGAAAAACAGTTTCAGAAACATAAAGATAAAATGAATCCCTGTGGACAAAGCTATACCAACACACTTAGTGAAGGATGTACTTCATTAAAAAGAAAAGTGAAACTATAGCAAAAATGGAGACAGACGTAATGACAACATAATGGTAAAAAAATTAAATATGTTTATGGATTTAATTAAATAATGACTGCTTGATAAAATTCTGTTTAGAAAAATAGAATTGCTATGTAATAAATGTTTGTTGGAATACTTTTAATTCAAAAAGGATATGTTAAAACTATAACTACTAAAAGAAAAAATTAACAACCAACAGTGGAGTGGAGAATAATTTTTAAAATAATTTTCCAACTTAAATAAAAAAATCCAAAAGATCTGGAGGGAAACACAAGGAAAATGTCAATAGAGAGAAAACACAAAATAAATTAAAGTTTATCAGAAATCACAATAAATGTAATTGGACTAAATGTATCTATTATGCAACAAAGATTTACATATTGAAATGAATTTAAGAATCCAGCTACTTCTGAATATATACAACATACTAAAAACAGCATAAATCCAAACAAGGAGATTGAAAATAGAGAGAAAAGGTTTTATCATACATGTACTAACCCAAATAAAGCTAAGTGAGGTGCTGTTAATTTATTCAAGAAGCAAAAAAACTAATGAGAATTGAGAAAGACATCACCAATCTACTGAGAAGATATAAAAACATGAATTTATATGTTATGAAATATACAGAATTAATTACAGGGAAAATGGATAAATCTATAAGTAGAGTCTGGGATATTTTAAACATTTCTATCAGAAACAGATACATTAAGCAGGCAAACAAAATAGTAAGGCTATAGTAAATAAGAAGAACAAAATTTACAATCATGACACAATATGGAATTTTTCAAACTTTTAAAAATATAGCCCCTTTAAGAAATATATTTTATATTAGAATCCAGTACACAAACGTATATGCATGCATGCACACACATTTATATAGATTGATTGGTAAATAGGCATAAAGATATTTATTTAACAATACCCATCTTTTATATAAGTAAGGCATTCTAATACTATTTGCTTTATTCTGGTTTTTAAAAACTGCAAATTATAACAAACTAAATTGATGTATTGTGACTTTCAGTTTACAAAACAATGAGTTTACAAATATATCCTGTTATGCGTCCAAGAAGTAAAAATAAAAAGTTCTTTTCAATCTCACATAAGTAACATACACACTGGTGACACCATAGAAATCTTCCCAATAAAGTCAGGAGCAAACAAGGATACTTGCTATCAACAATTCTATTTTAAATTGTGTCGGGGGGGGGCGCTGGGGTTGTGGCTTCGTGGTAGAGCACTTGCCTGGCATGTGTGAGGCCCTGAGTTCAAATTTCAGCACCACATATAAATTAATAAAATAAAGGTCCATTAAATTGTATCAGGGGTCAAAGTTAATGTATAAAAACAATAAAAAGAATCATAAGTCTAGTATTTTGAAAAACTAAATATAATAAATATCAGCTGATTTATTATCTGCATAAATTATCTAAGAGAATTTACAGATTTTTAGTAGTAATAACTGAGGTCAACAAGGTTCTGAACACAAAAACAATAAGCATTAATAGTTTTCCTAAATGCCAGTGATAATCAATTAAAAAATGAAATGGAAAAAAGTTTTCATTCATTATAGCCACAAAAACATAAAGCACTGGAATATGTACACTGCCTTCATGGAGAGCATTACATAACACTACAAAAAGGTTAAAAAAAAATTGTAATAAATGGAGAGACATGGGCTGGGATGTGGCTCGGTAGTAAAGCACTTGCCCAGCATGTGTGAGGCCCTGGGTTCCATCCCCAGCACCACACAAAAAAAATAATGGAGACACATACCCTGTACAAGGGTGATGGAAAGTTGATATGAAGGTGGCAACTCTCTCCAAAGCAATCTAAATTGGTAGACAATTCCAATCAAAATCCCAACAGAAAAAAAAAATTCATTAGGAAAATTCATTAGGAAAAGCAAAGAAACTTGAATAAATGAGAAGTTTGGAAAGAAAACATTGGTGGGGCGATTAGCTTAACAGATAGCCAGGTCTATTTCAAGCCATAATAACCAAGACAATGTGAAGTTGGCTTAGAGATGGACAAATGCATCATTAGAGCAAGATAAAAGAGTACAGAGACAGAGATACGAGGATATCTTTACTAATGCTTTGACATATCCAAAAGGAAAATTTTAAATTTAATCCTTCGTTATATAAGATTTAATACTCCTGGGCATGGTGGCACATGCCTTAATCTCAGTGGCTCTATACGTAGGTTGAAGCAGGAGGATCACAAGTTCAAAGCCAGCCTCAGCAACTTAGCAAGGCCCTAAGCAACTTAGTGAGATCCTGACTCTAAATAAAATATAAAAAGGGATAGGGATGTAGCCCTGTGGTTAGTGGTTTAGAGTGCCCCTGGGTTGAAACCCCAGTATAAAAAAATTTGATTTAATACAAAAATTAAAACTTCAAATTTTCCAAAGAAAATATATAAGTATACAATTGTAGCAAAATAAATATTTCTTTTATCTTGTATTTTTTTGAGATCGGGTCTCACTGTGTTGCCCAGGATGGCCTCAAACTCTTAGAATAGTGATTGTGAAAGGTTGAGAAGGGTGAAAAAGGTGGGGATAAAGGAATTTGGGGCAACAGGTACCAAAACAAGTTAGGTAGAAATAATAAGTTCTAGCATTCTATAGCACCATGGAATGACTATAGTTCACAATAATCTATAAGAAGTAACTGGAGAGGAGCTTGAAGATTGCAAACTTGAATGATCAGGAGATGGAAACATCATTCATCCTGATTGGATCGGTACATACCATATACTTTTATGGAAATATCACAATATTACAAGTGTGTACAATCATTACATCCGAGTAATTTTCTTAATATTTAAGGAAATGGAAACGTTAATCACCCTGATTTAATCATTAAACATTCTATACATGAATCAGATTATCACACTGTGCCATATAAAATACGTACAAGTAAAATAATTATTTTGTTATTTATTTTTTTTTAATGTAGTTGGACACAATGCCATTATTTTATTTATTTATTTTTACATGGTGCTGAGGATTGAACCCACAGCCGTGCATTTGCTAGGCAAGTGATCTACCACTGAGCCACAACCCCAGCCCCAAAATAATTATTTTAAAAGCTCCAAAAATGAGCAAAAGACTTCTTCATAGAAGGAAAGCAAACTTGGATGGACCATAAGTCAATGAAAAACTTTTTTGTGGACCCTGGGAATTAGAAAGTGAATTACACAACATTTCATACCAACAAATTGTCAAAATTTTTAATTTTGGTAGCACAAAGCACTGGGGGCTACTTATAGCTATAAGAATGCCCACAAGCACTTATGGAAGTGCAAACTGGTGAAACCACTTTGGAGAATAATTTGGTCTTATCTAAAAAAGTCAAAGATGCAGAAATCCTACTCCTAGCTATGGACTGTAGAGAAATGCTCAGGCACATGCAAGCAGACTGAGTGCAGCAGTGTATTGAACACAAAAAAAATGGAAATAACCTAAGTACTCATGAATAGGAGAAAGGATAAATAAATGTGGCACGCTCATCTACTGTACCACACAAAGGTAAGCAGATAGACTAAAACTACCTATTTCCACATGGGTAAATTTTCAAGCATGATGTTAAGTGCAAAAGCAAACTGCACGAAGGTGTCTTGAGGATGATAACATTGGCAATAAGTTTGAAAAACTGAAAAGTATGCTAACTATTATTTCTGGAGCATGAACCTTTTCAATAATTGCTCTCCCAAGGTGAAGTTTCTGTTCCTAATGCCCTATGTAAAAATGTTTGATAGTACTGGGTGGCTTGATCTAGCCATGGACTCCAGTTGTAACTCTGTAGGAATAATTACCATATCCCAGTGGTAAATTTATTCCCCAAAGTTGTCCTTGGTTACAATTCTTTTGACTATTTCAAGAAGACAAGCTGAGGAATGTCTGTCTTGACCAATTTATAAAATTATCGGAAAGATGACATGGACCATGGTACCTTAACACCATGTGTATTCAGTCATGCATCACTTAACATTCTGAGAAACATGTCCTTAGGTGACGTCATTGTGCAAAGATCATGAAGGATACTCACATAGCTGGTGTGTCCTACTACACACCTACACGCTATGACAAATCGCTCACACAGCATGGCCTCCTGATGCAATTAAGAGACACGGTAAACACGAGAGGGATGAAGCTGCTGCCAGCATAACACGGTGTCTTGTTTTACATTTGATTTAAGTAGAAGAAGTTCACTCAAAAGTAGTGATTTAAAATATAGCATAACAAAAACATAAACTAACAGCATAGCCATTTATTGTCATTATCAAGCAATGTGTACTGTACATAATTGTCTTGCTGCACTTTTATACAACAGGCAGCACAGTGGGCTGTTGACACCAGCACCAGCACACGCACATGTGAGTAATGTAATGTTGTGCTACAGCTGTGAGATGGCTAGAACAACACCAGAGGGGAGGAATTTTTCATCTTGTTATAGCCTTATGGGACCACTTTGAATATGCTATCTACTGTTGTCTGAAATGTTGTTATACAGTGCATGGCTATAATTAGAAATAACTCTTACTTAATGATCATACCTTTGAGTTTGCACATCTTAAAACTATGCTCAGAATTTGGGGCACAAAGGAAAACACTTTTTTAAATCTACATTATAAATGATCTTTCTAAACTTTGAGTTTTTAAAAGCAATGTGCTGGGAACTCCTGTTTATCTTTCCTGAAGTGTGAAAGGAACATATTGAGAAGCACCAAAATATGAGAAATGAAATATAAATAAAGACATTAAAAGCCCAATCTGTTCTCCCAGTGATTAATTAGAATTTTATAAAATCAACACATTTTGTTTTTTCTTCCCAAATGGGTTAATTGGGGCATATATTGGAAGTAACTAAGTGGTGGTAAAACTTGCAGCAGCTATTACATGGATGTTCTTAGCAGCACGACAGAGGTAGAAAAACTGCAAACAAAGTGAAAGGCTGTCATTAGAAAATGGTTAAACAATTACTACCTGCATGCTTTGGAATATGAGGGAGGCAGCAAGTAGAAAATGACCTCATCATTGGCCTCTCGGTTAGAGAGATTTCCATGGGGTACCACTAAGTAGGGAAAGAAAAATATAAACAAGGGCTGGGGATATAGCTCAGTTGGTAGCATGCTTGCCTTTGCATACACCAAGGCCCTGGGTTCAATCCCCAGCACCACACACACACAAAAATTATCTAATTTCATATGATTATATTATTAACATGAGTTCCCTGTGTGTAGGAGGAAGGTGAGGGAAGTTGGAGGGGAGACAAGAGAAGGCACGAGGAAAAAAACCTCAATTCTTACAGAAAATTTGGACAACAGTTTAAGTAAAACTTTCTTAATGGGCAGTAAAAGGAGCAGTATTGAGAACTGATGGAAGATTCCACTTTCTATTATTTATATTTAGCTTGGTCTAAGATAACATGATAGAAATCATGGAGTTCACACCTACAATAAATAAAAATAAAATCTTACAGGATGCTGATATGAGACTGACCAAACAATATCATTTCAAAAACTACAAGCCAATTTTACTTATTTTAAAATGAGACAGATTAAATGACCACATGTTCACATATGTTACACTAGAAAATATAATCAGAGCACAAACACAGCATTTAAGGTTCTAATGACTTTGGCCTTAACTTCCTGACTTGGCTAAGTAGCATGCATATACAGAACTTGAAGAAACTGGAGGTGTATGTGTCACCAAATTTCCTGAATGTATTATGTGGACTTACCTAAATTAAAAGCTATCTGTATTCCATGAGATTAGTCACATTTCTCTGACTTATTTTTCCACCTGTTCACATCTTTCTCCTTGCTAGCTCAGAAATCCCTTCATTTGAGAACATGTTTAGTTGTATAAGAAATTGCCAAAGTGTCTTACAGAGTAGCTTTACCATGTCTGCTCTTCCACTAGCAATGAATAAGAGTTTCTGTTGCTCCACGACCTCATTAGCATTTGGTGATGTCAGGCCATTCTAATAAGAGTGCAGTGGTGTCTCATTGTTATTTTAATTTGCAATTCTCTAATGACATATGATATAGAATATCTTTTCACATGATTATAATTATAATTAAAATATAAAGCAGTATGGAGATACCTCAGAAAACTTGGAATGGAACCACCATTTGACCCAGCTATCCCACTCCTTGGTTTATATCCAAAGGACTTAAAAATCAACATACTACAGTGATGCAGCCACATCAATGTTTATAGCAGCTCAATTCACAATAGCTAAACTATGGAACCAACCTAGATGCCCTTCAACAGATGAATGGATAAAGAAAATATGGTACATATACACATGGAATCTTACTCAGCCTTAAAGAAGAAGGAAATTATGGCATTTGCAGGTAAATGGATTGAACTAGAGAATATCATGCTAAGTGAAATAAGCTAATCCCAAAAAAACAGAGGCCAAATTTTTCTCTGATAAGCAGATGCTGATCCATAGAGGGGTGGGGGAAGGAAGAATGAAGGAACTTTGGATTATGTAGAGGGGAGTGAGAGAAGGGGTGGGACAATGGGGATAGGAAAGACGAAATGATAGAATGAAACAGTCATTATTGCTCTATATACATGTATGATTACACTATTGGTGTGACTCTGCACCATGACTGAGAGGTTGTGCTCCGTTTGTGTACAATGTGTCAGCTATCTTGCCATTATTGATTTCTAGTTTAATTCCATTATGTCCTGAGAACAGACATTATATGATTTCTATTCTTTCAAATTTGTTAGACTGTGTCTTATGGTCCAGAATATCATCTATCCTGGTGCTTGTTCCATGAAATACTGAAAAGAATACGTACTCTGCTGTGGTGGCATGAAATTGTCCGTTGGAGTAAGTCATATGTTGATTGGTGGTGTTTGCTGATTTGAATCTGAAATGTCCCCCCAAAATCTCATATGTTGAAGGTTTTGTTCCCATGCATCAGTTTTCAGAGGCAGGGTTTTGAGGCAGTTGGCTCTAACCCCACCCATTGATGGATTTATATCTTAATGGGCTACAGCGAGGTAGTGAAGATTTGGGAGGGGGTCTGTGGTTGGAGGAGTGGGTCATTAGGGATACCCTTAGAGAACATTTCTCTCTCTCCTCCCTTCCTGGCCACCATGAGGTGAGCAGCTTTGCCCCACCACGTGCTCCCCACCATGATGTTCAGGCCCAGAAACAATGGAGCTAAGTGACCATGGACTGAAACCAGAATCCAAAATAAATCTTTCTTACTTTGTTGATTTATCAGAATTTTGCTACAATCACAAAATTCTGACTAACACAATGCTATTTAGTTCAACCATGTCCTTAAGTATTTTTGCACCTGCTAGATCTGTCCATTCTGATAAATGTTTAAATCTCCAACTACAGGAATGGATTCATCTATTTCTTCTTGAGGTTCTATTAGCCTTCACCTCATGTATTTTGATACTCTATAAGTTAAACACATACACATTTAGGACTGTTATGTCTTCTTTTATTTTTTATTTTAGTTGTACATGGACACAATGCCTTTACTTTATTTATTTTTATGTGCTGCTGAGGATTGAACCCAGTGCTTTATCATTACTCTGATAATTGCTCTTGCTGGAGTTAATTTAACTACTTCTGCTTTTATATTGATATATCTCTCTCCCATTTATTATTTTTATTCTGTATGTGTCTTAAGATGGGTTTGTGAACACTAGAAAGACTAGGGATAGTACAAACATATCTCAATAATGTAAAACTATGTATGCTAAACCCAAGGTCAACATCATTCTAAATGGAGAAAATTGAAAGTATTCCCTCTAGGAACTGGAACAAGACAAGAATGCCCTCTTTCACCACTTCTATTCAACATAGTCCTTGCAACTCTAGCCAGAACAATTAGTCAGAAGAAATAAATTAAAGGGATACAAATAGGAAAAGAACTCAAAGGATCCCTATTTGCCAATGACATGATTCGATACTTAAAGGCTCTAAAAACCTCCACCAGAAAACTTCTAGAAATCATAAATGAATTCAGCAAAGTAGAAGTATATAAAATTATCACCCATAAATCAATTACATTCCCATACATCAGTGATGAATAAACTGAAAGAGAGATTAGGAAACTATCCCATTCACAATAACTTCGAAAAAATGAAATATTTGGGAATCAATCTAACAAAAGAGGTGAAAGACCTCTTCAATGAAAACTACAGAATACTAAAGAAAGAAATTAAAGAAGACCTTAGAAGATAAAAAGATCTCCCATGTACTTGGATAGACAGAATTTAAATCATCAAAATGGTCATACTACAAAAAGCACTATACAGATTTAATGCAATTCCTATTTAAATTCCAAAATGTTCTTCATGGAAATAGAAAAAGCAGGTGTGAAATTCATTTGGAAAAATAAGAGTACCAAAATAGCCAAAGCAATCTTCAGCAAGAAAAGTGAAGCAGGAGGCATCACAATACCAGACCTTATGCTATACTACAGAGTTATAGTAATAAAAATGGCATGGTATTGGTACCAAAACAGATATGAAGACCAATGGCACAGAATAGAAGACACAGAGACAAACCCACATAAATACAGTTATCTCATACTAGACATAAACATACATTGGAGAAAATACATCCTCTTCAACAAATTATGCTGGGAAAACTAGAAATCCATATGTAGCAAAATGAAATGAAACCCCTAACTCTCATCCTGCACAAAACTCAAAGTGGATCAAGGACCCATGCATTAGACTAGAAACTCGGCACCTTCTAGAAGAAAAAGTAGGCCCAACTCTCCATGTCAACTTAGGAACCAACTTCCTCAACAAGACTCCTAAAGTGCAAGAAGTAAAGTCAAGAATCAATAAATGGGATGATATCAAACTAGAAAGTTTCCTCACAGCAAAGGAAAACAATCAAGAACATGAAGAGAGCCCATGGAATGAGAGAAAATTTTTGCCAAATGCACCTCAGATAGAGCATTAATCTCTAGGATATATAAAAAACTTAACACCAAAATAATAAATAACCCAACCAATAAATGGCAACCGAACTGAGCAGGCACTTCACAGAAGAAGAAATACAATTAGTGAACAAATATATGGAAAAAAATGTTTGACATCTCTAGCAATTAGAGAAATCCGAATTAAAACTACAGGGAGATTTCATCTCACTCCTGTCAGAATAGCAATTATCAAAAATACAGATAACAATAAATGTTGGAGAGGATGTGGGGGAAAAGGTACATTCATATATTGCTGGCAGAACTGCAAATAGTTGCAACCACTCTGAAAAGTAGTATGGAAATTCCTCAGAAAACTTGGAATGGAAACACCATTTGATCCAGTTATCCCGCTCCTCAGCATATATCCAAGGGTATTAAAATCAGCATACTAGGGCTGGGGTTGTGGCTCAGCGGTAGAGCGCTCGCCTAGCATGTGCACGGCCCGGGTTCGATCCTCAGCACCATGTACAAATAAACGTATTGTGTACAACTAAAGCAAATAAATAAATATTTTAAAAAATCAGCATACTATAGTGATGCAGCCACATCAATGTTTATAGCAGTTCAATTAACAATAGCTAAACTATGGACCCAACATAGGTACCCTTCAACAGATGAATGGATA
This sequence comes from Tamias sibiricus, assembly GCA_025594165.1. Lineage (NCBI taxonomy): Eukaryota > Metazoa > Chordata > Mammalia > Rodentia > Sciuridae > Tamias > Tamias sibiricus. The sequence goes on from CM046658.1 coordinate 35,548,580, forward strand.
AAGAAAATATATATATATACACACACACATACATACATACACACACACAGGGAATATTATATATTTTACACACACACACAAGGGAATATTACTCAGCCCTAAAGAAGAAAGAAATGATGGCATTTGCCAGTAAATGGATGGAACTGGAGAATATTATGCTAAGCAAAATAAACCAAACCCCAAAACCAAAGCCAAATGTTCTCTCTGATATTCTGGGGAGAGAAGAATAGAAGTTCATTGGATTGGATAAAGGGCAATAAAGGGAAGGGAATAGAAATGGGAATAGGAAAGACAGTAGAATGAATCAGATATAACTTTCCTATGTTCATGTATGAACATATGACCAGTGTAACTCTGAATCATGTACAACCACAAGAATGGGAAGTTACATTCCACGTGAGTATAATATGTCAAAATACACTCTACTGTAGTGTGTAATAAAAAGGAACAAAAAATAATTTTAAATGGGTTTTGTGTAGGCAACATATAGTTAAATTTTTTGTTTGTTTTTTGTTTCACTCTCACAATCTCTGCCTTTTAATTGGTGTATTTGGATCTCTGACATTTGAAGTGACATTGATACAGTTAGATGAATGTTACAGTTTGGATCTAGAATGTCCCCCAAAGGCTCATGTGTAGAAGGCCTGGTCACCTGATGTGCTACTGAGAGGTGGTGAAAACTTTAGGCGGTGGATCACTTGGAATGTGCCTTTGTGGGTATACTTTGTCCCTGGACCCTTCCTCTCTCTGTCTCTGCTTCTAGGCTGCCATGAGGTGAGGCCCTTTGCTCTGCCACTGTCTCCCCACCATGGTAATCCAGAAGCAAGAGAGTGGAATAAGGCAGGGACTGAAACATCTGAAACTGTTAGCCAAAATATGTCTTTCCTCCTTTAAATTGTTTATCTCTGGTGTTTCGCCACAGCAATAAAAAGCTAACACAAAATTGGTTCTGAGAAATGGAGTCTTTTCTGTGACTATACCTGACAATATAGTTCAGAAGCCTTTATTGGTTTGTGGAAGGAGTTTGGAAAGGTTTGGAGATGCAGGCTAGCAAAAACTTAGAATGTTGTAAGTGGAGCTTAATGGGTATTTCTGGTGTGAGATCAGAAGACCATGATGCAGATAGAAATGCAGACAGTAGGGGCTGGGATTGTGGCTTAGCGGTAGAGCGCTCGCCTAGCACGTGCACGGCCCGGGTTCGATCCTCAGCACCACATACAAATAAACACATTGTGTACAACTAAAGCAAATAAATAAATATTAAAAAAATGCAGACAGTAAAGACAATGTTCAAGGGGTTTCAGAAGGAAATAAGTACTCTACTATGAACTGGACTAGCGGTCATTTATGTTACATTTTGGCAAAGCACAGGTCTGTATTTTGTCCATGTCCTGAGACTTTGTGGGAGGCTGACTTTAAAGGAGACTGACTAATTCATCTGGTGGAGGAAATTTCAAGGCAGCACAATATTTAGGCTGCGGCGTGGATATTGCTGGCTTCTTTTAGACAGTTTTACAGTGAGAATTAGTAGTAAAGAGCAGAGCAGAAAGTTTTGCTAAACTTACAGTTTGGCCAGGAAAAAAAGCTTGTATGCTGCCAAAGAGAGTGCAGTTGCCAAAGAGATGAATGTAGCAAGCCAAGTACTTTGCACCCCGACAATAAGAAAGATACTTTGAGGGCATCTCAAGAATTAGCCAGACCCCACCCACTGCACGTTCGAGGATATGAAAGCGTAAACTCTTTGAAAGACCTTGCTTTGAGAAGAAAGTCCCTGGTCATCCTGCTCCCAGAGGGCTGCCTAGGTAGTTATTTCCCCAGGATTCCTTTCACCATGCTTAGCTATCCAGACATTCAGAGACTGCTGCAACCTGGTCCAAGGGAGCCCAGCTATCACACCCATTGGTGGCAGACCTTGGCACCATCTACATGATGCTGCTTTTGCAGATGCGCAGAATGAAAAAACTGTGGGGTGACAGAGGCTTCCACCAAGATTACCCAGGAAAGCCTGGGTGGTCAGGCAGTGCGCGGCAGGATCATAATCCCCGTGAACAGGGGAGAACCTGACGCGTGAAGATGTGAGAATGAAGCTGAAGCTGCAATGGAGATCCCAGAAGGTGAAAGATGCCAAGAAAGTTGCAGACAATGAGCAGAGCCAGCCCCAAAGAGAAGCTACGTGGACTACAGCAAGCCAGGCCATGAGGGTGGGGCTGCCCAAGACCCTTAGAACTGACATCATTCCACTGCATGCCCCAGATGCCAGACATGGAGCCCCAGGATTTAACATTTGCCTCTGGTGTTGATCTTGCTTTGGTCAGATCCTTTCTTGGTATTCTCCTAATTCTCCCTTGTGGAATAAGAATGTTTACCCTATGCAATTTTATGTGGAAGTATATAACTTGTTCTTGTTTTTTTTTTAATTTTTGCAGGAGTCCATGGCTTAGAGTTTGCCTTGAATCTCACAGGAGACTTCAGATTTGGACTTTTGAGCAATGCTGGAACTGTTAAGACTGTGGGACTCTTGGAGCTGGGCTAAATGTATTTTGCATTGTGAGACTGGCATAAGCCTTTGAGAAGCAAGGACAGAGTGTGCGTTTGGATCTGGAATGTTCCCAAAAGGCTGATGTGTTGAATGCTTGGTGGTGCTATGGGGAAGTGACAGAAACTTTAGGAGGTGTGCCCAGCTGAAAAAGTAGCGTCACTGAGGCACATGCCTTTGAAGTATATAATATGTTCCCAGACCCTTCCCCTCTCTTTCATGGCTGCAATCAGGTGAGCACATTTTTATTTTTGTTTATGTATTTGTTTGTTTGGCCACACCCTCCCTGCCATGATGTTCTGCCTCATTACAGGCCTAGAAACAATGAAACCAAGTGACCATGGACTCAAACCTCTAAAACCACAAGCCAAAATGAATTTTCCCTCCTTTAAATTGTTTGTTGTTGTAGTCTGTAGCGATTGCCGCTTGGAGCAACGATGCTACAGGAGAAAATTCGGAGGCAGGATGGAAACGAAAGAGTTCTTTTATTCTTCTCTCTCCGGCTCCTGTAACCTCTAACACCATACACACTCTTACAAGAAGCTACCACACAGACATACACACACACACACACAATGGCGTTGACCCCGCACGCTATCTCGCGAGCCCCAGCAAATGGCGCCCACCCGATTCCTCTCTTGGGTAAGTCTCTCCAGATCCCGGGCCAAGTCCCGCGATGCCACGGAAGGCAGCAATGCCCGGAATTTCCATGGCCCGCAGCCAAACGCAATTTCAGTCATTTCCCCAATCAGGGCTCCTGCAGTTTGTCTCCGGTATTTTGTTACAACAACGAAACACTAACACAATATTTACCATATTTGTTACTGTTTTCTGTGGCCTTTGTTCTTTGTTCCCATTTTTGTCTCCACACTTATTGTGGTTTTATTTTATTTTATTTTAGTTTTTGGTACCAGGGATAGAACCCAGGATTGCTTAACCACTGAGCCATGTCCCCAGCCCTTTATATTTTTTCTAGAGACGGGGTTTTACTGAGTTGTCCAGTGCCTTGCTAAATTGCTGAGGCTGGTTTTGAATCTTCGATCCTCCTCTTTCAGCCACCCAAGCCACTGGGATTATGGGCAGGCGCCACTGTGCCTGGCTTTTTGGGGTTTTAATTGATCATTTTGTGATTCAGTTTTTCCTCTTCTTTCCTAACATATCAGTCATAGCTCTTATCAATTATAACTTTTTTAAAATTGGCAACCTAGAGCTTGCAATATACACTTAGAACTTACTCAAATCCACTTTCAAACAACAGCATGCCACTTCACAGGTAGTGTGAGTACCTTATAATAACAAACAGCCCTAATTCCCCCCTCCTATCCCTTGCATCATTTCTGTCACTCATTTCATTTACATATAATTGTATGTAAAGCATATACATTTACATAAATGCATAAGATATGTGCAGAGGAATACCTAATTGAATACATTGTATTTTTTGAATGAATTTCTGTTATATCAATTAAGAATGAGAAAAATAAAAGTTCTTAGTCTATCTTCACTTATTCCTTTTTTGATGTTCTTCCTTTCGGTATATAGAGCCAAGTGTCCAACCTATATTATTTTCCTTCTCCCTAAAGAACTTCTTTAAACATTTCTTGCAAAGTAGGTCTACTGACAACAAATTTCCTCAATTTTTGTTCATCTACTGAAGATTTTATTCTCCTTAAACTTTGAAGGATAATTTTTCAGGATACATAATTCTAGTTTCCTAGGGGTTTTGTTTTGTTTTGTTTTTTTTTGTCCTGTCAACACTAAATACTTCATGCCACTCTCTTTTTGGTTGCATGGTTTGAAGGGAAGCTGGATTTTTTTTTTTTTTTATGTTCCTCTCACTTCTTTTTCTTTTTTTCTTTTTTGTGCATCATTTTGTTGGATTTTATTTTTCTGCTGGGCATTCTCTGTGTTTTCTGGATCTGTGGTTCTAAGTCTGATGTTAATTTGGTGAAATTGTCAATCTTTTTTTTTTTTTTTTTTTTGCTTTAAATATTGCTCCTGTTTCTTACTAACTTTTTCTCTTTCCTGTATTCCCATTCATATATAGTTCTCCTTTTGTAATTGCCCCAGCATTCTTGGATATTCTGTTTTGTTTTTGTTTTCAACCTTGTCTTTTGGCTTTTCAGTCTTAGAAGTTTCAATTATCATAGCTTGAACCTCAGAGACTTCTTTTCCTCAGTCCTCTCCAGTCTACAAATAAGTCCATCAAAGGCATTCTTCATTTCTATTACTGTGTTTTTATCTCTAGCATTTCTTTTGCATTCTTTCTTAGATTTTTTACCCCTCTCCTTACATTATTCGTGTGTTCTTGCATGTGTTGACTTTTTCCATTATGATCCTTGAAGCAGGATGATCACAAGACACAAAGCCAGCCTCAGCAACTTGGTGATTCTCTAAGCAACTTAGTGAGATCCTGTCTTAAAGTAAAAAACAAAAAGGGGCTGGAGATGTGGCTCAGTGGTTAAGCGCCCTTGGATTTAATCCCTGATACTCCTACCTCCCAAAAACCCCTAGCATATTAATCATAGTATTTTTAAATTTTCTGGTCTGATAATTCTAAAATTTCTACTATATCTGGCTCTGATTCGATATTTCTCAGGCACTTCAAATGAAATCTTCTTCATTGATGTCTACCTTGTACGTGTGTGTGTGTGTGTGTGTGTGTGAAAGATGGATACAATGTAGTCAAAAGGCCTTTAGTAATGTAGTACTAAGTTATGGAGGAAAGGGATTTGTTCTATAACCTTAGGATTAGGTCTCAGTCTCTTAGTGGGTCTGTGTTCCTGAACTATGAACCTCACCATTGCCTCTCAGGTTTTTTCCTCCTTAGGTGGGGCAAGATGGCTAGAGGGATATGGAGTTGGTATTTTCCTTTCCCTCAGTTGGTTAGACCTTGATTAAAAAAAAAAAAAAACTCAGCATGTTATTTTCTGATAAAATGATTTCTCCAGAGGGCAGGCAGTCTCAAAACAGAATACTCTGGTATATTTCAAAATGATTACTTTCCCTCTCACCCTGTCAGAAGCACAAGAACATTTTTCTCTTGATATTTGCTGTGAGAACCTGATAAGGCTCCTAGAGATAAAACTCAAGCATGGGGCACACTTGTGACTATGTTCCCCTAGAGTTTTTATCTCTCTGACTGGTCCCCACTGAGCCTCCAGCAATTTATCAATTATGGTTCAGATTTTTTTTATATCTTTATTTTTATTTATCTATTTTTATGTGGTGCTGAGGATTGAACCCAGAGCCTCACGCATGTGAGGCAAGCGCTGTACCACTGAGCTACAACCCCAGCCCCTGGTTCAGATTTCTTACCCTGACACTGGTTCCTGTGGAGGCTCCAGTAAATTCCTGATTCTCTGCATTTGCCCATTTGTCTAATTTTAGGGGCAATGGTTTGCCTTAATTCTCTGAAAGTTCTAAGAGAAGTTATTGATCTTTCTGTTTGTTCAGCTTTGTACTTGTTAGGACAGAGTAGCAACTTCTAAATTCCTTACAAGTTGGACCAGAACACAATAATCCCCCAAGGTGTTATTTTGACTAAATTTAAGACTAATGTCCCCAAAACAGCCCTCATTGAGGGCTTCAATGCTCTCATGAAGTTTCTAGTTACAATGAACACTTTGGGGTGACTGGCCCAGTTCCCAATACCCTCCTTACCTCTCTCTTGGAGTAATCCCTGATCCAACCAGGGTAGGTTGCTTAGTCATGTTCGTACCCTGTGACTCTGTATGTTTGGAGCAAGAGTGATCATGTGTCCATGGGACAATCAGATTCTCTCTGATTGACACTGAGGAACTCAGCCAATTTTTCTCTGCCTATTGCTATAAGTTGAGAGCCCTGTTCTCTGCCACGAATGGACAAAAACAGAGAAAGCTTGTCTCCAGTGACAGACTCAGAGATGAAGGAAGAAATGGACAAGAGACCCTGGACACTTCCCAGATCCTGGTTTCAGATTTTTCCTGATGTGACTGCATTCTCACTTTGGGATTTCATGAAACACTCCCATTTTTTAATAAAATTAAAGTCATCTTCCTGGTTATGCCTATTTGACTGTTTTTCTGTTTCTGACAATCTAAAGAGCCCTAGTGAACATACTAATCCATGAAGAGTGAGAGCAGGACTTCTCCAGAAATCCTCACTTAATCAGGCGAAAATCCTATTACACAACTGCCTTCCTGCTTTCTTCCCTCCGAAATCCAACAAGAAAGGAAACAGGAATGGCAGGCAGAATCCTCCCTGCATATACCTTCACTGTGTAAACTTTACCCATATCCCTGTAACTTCATTATGCTTCATTTTATTCCTAACTACGCAGCAAAGATAATGTTTACTGAACCTTCTCTACATAAATGGCAGGAGAATGAAGTAAGAAATGTTTGCTATGGATGTTGAATTTCTTTGATTAAAAAATATGACAAATGACACTCAGTATTACATGAAACTTACCTCTCAGGTAAATATTTTTTTCCAGGAACATCTACCCTGAGAACTTGGAATGCTCAGCTACATATTTTACCTAAATATAAACTAAAAGTCTGAGACTATTCATGTGACCTTTTTGGCCAACTATGTTCCCACTTGCGAAATCAAGACTTGATGCTTGAAATAAATTCTGACTTATAATAATATTATCAAGGGGGAAAATAAATTAGTAAAATTTACATATTTTCCAGAGTCGGTTGCAGACACAATCACCAACCTCCTCTCTAACAAATGCCAGCTTCGCCTTCCCTTCTTCCTCTGGGGAACACAGGAAGGAAGCCAAAGCACAGCTGGGCTGTGAGCAGCCCTCAAGCAAGATAGGCTTATAATAATTCACAGAAAAATTGCTACCCTATAGTTTCATGACCTTGGAGTCTAACAATTAACAAGCAGAGCTGGGAATCTGACTCAGTGGTAGAGTGCTTGCATGGCATGCATACGGTCCTGGGTTCAATACTTAGCACTGTAAATATATATATATATACATATATAGAGTCTTTAAGAATGAACAAGAAGAAAGCTTAAAATGACTTAAAATGACTTGAAATGAGAACGGTGATCAACAGAAGCTGAGTTCCCACAAAGCTAATGACACTTGCTTTTCAGGACCCCGTACTGTGTCAATCACTGTGAGAGCTGGTAACTTATGGGAGTGGTGAAGGGTTCCCAGAAGGGAAGCCAGGTAGTAGGCTCTCTCTTCACATTATTGAACATTTCCTTTCCCAGCCCTTTTTTTAATGCTTTTTATTTTGAGACAGCATCTTGCTTAGTTGCTGAGGGCCTTGCTGAATTGCTGAGGCTGGACTTGAACTTGTGGGGCTCTTGCCTCAGCCTCCTGAGCTGCTGGGATTACAGGCATGCACCACCACACCTGGCTATGTTGTTTATTTTTAACTTATTGATTTGTGGGCATTCTTAAGATATGGATGTGAGCTCTTTGTCAGTTGTGTGTTTTGTTCTATGTTTGTGGCTTCCCTTTTCGTTCTTTCAATGGCATCTTCAGAGGACTATAGTTCAATTTGTCAATCCTCTTCCTATGTTATATTTAGGAAGATGGTTGTCTTCCTGTTGGTTGCCACTGGCAATCTTGTCTTCAACCTCACATCCACATGTGTAAGAATCTGTTGCTGGACCCTCTGCATTTGGTCTATTTGTCTGTTTTTGAATGCCACACTGTCATAATTGTATCTTTATAGTAAATCTTAATATCTGATAGCACAAGTCCTTTAGCTCTGCTCTTCAAAAATTCCCTTGACTGCATTTTCATAAAAATTTTAGTGAATGTTTTTGTCAATTTTCACCCAAATCAAAACCTTCTTTTTTAGTGGAATTGCTTTGAATATCAATAAATGGGGTAACTGACATTTTAACAACATTGAATCTTCTAACCATGAACATATTATATTTTCCCATTTATTTATGTCTTGTGTTTTTGGTGTTAAGTTTTTTGAGTTCTTTGTATATCCTGGATGTTAATGCCCTATCTGAGGAGCAGGTAACATGGCCTCTATGGAAACTAGCATGGATTTTTATCAAAAAGTTAAACATAGAACTACCATATAATCCAGCAGTACCACTCAGAGTATATCCCCCAAAATTGAAATCACAATCTCAAAGAAATGACTCACTGCCATGTTGATTGCAGCATTATTCACAATAGCCAAGATATAGAAACAACCAGTTTTGGTGTATTGTGTGTTGCTAATAAACTATGCCACAGACTGGGTAAGTTATAAAGAAAAGAGGGGCTGCGGTTGTGCCTCGACCATAGAGTGCTCACCTAGCACGTGTGAGGCCCTGGGTTCGATTCTCAGCACCACATAAAAGTAAATAAATAAGCCGGGCATGGTGGCGCACACCTGTAATCCCAGCACTTTGGGAGGCTGAGGCAGGAGGATCACGAATTCAAAGCCAGCCTCAGCAATGGTGAGGCACTTAGCAACTCAGTGAGACCCTGTCTCTAAATAAACTACAAAAAGGGCTGGGGATGTGGCCCAGTGGTTGAGTGCCCCTGAGTTCAATCCCTGGTACCAAAAAAAAAAAAAAAAAAAAAAAAAGTAAATAAATAAAATAAAGCTATTGTGTTCAACTACAACTAAAAAATAAATATTAATAAAAAAGAAGTTAATTTTGGTTCCTGGTTCTAGTGCAAATAACCCAATTAATAAATGAGCAAAATGGAAGCTAAACCACAATAAAGCCAGGGAGGAGAAGAAAAGAAGTTCAGTATATTAGACAATGGGGAATGAAAGGAAAAGTGGGGGATAGGAATAGGAATGCAGTAGAATAAATCTAACATAATTTTCCTATGTACACATATGAAAATACCTAAGTGAACTCTACCATTGTGTCTACCACAAGAATGGGGTCCTATGAAGGAGCCCCAATTAGGAAGGGCTATTGCGGCTAGCTGGAAGCCATAAGTTCCACCTGATATGTATGTGACGCACCTGTAAATGCACGTGAGGCACCTGCAAAGCTAAAGGTATATAACCGGGTGAAAGCGGTCGGAGTTAGGAGAACGAAGGAGAATTCATTCAGTCAGTCATGCAGTCGCTCGGTCGGTCAGAAGAAGAGTTCGGGTCGGAGAATCAGAGCGGCCAGAACGTAGGCAGAGTGGTTACAGAAGAGAAACCAGATAGAAGAAGTAATTGCTGGTCAGAGTTAGGCCAAGGCTCCCGAGGGCTGGTCAGAGTTAGGCCGAGGCTCCCGAGGAAGAAAGAAGAAAGAAGAAAGAAGAAGGAAGCTCTAAAAAATAATCTTTCTCTAAGCTAAGCTCTATCTTTCTTTCTCTCTAAGCTAAGAAGAAAAGAAGAAAGAAGAAAGTAGAAAAATCTTTCTTTCTCTCTCTAAGCTCTCTCTAAGAAAGTAGAAGTAAAAGTAGTAATAGCTTTACTCTGCCTCTGAGTTTTTCTCCCGCGGCGCTGTGGCTGGCCATTTCAGGCAGCTTACAGTCCTAGGGCTGGGATTTGGCTCAGCGGTAGAGCGCTCGCCTAGCATGTGCGCAGCCTGGGTTCGATACTCAGCACCACGTACAAATAAATGCATTGTGTACAACTAAAGCAAATAAATAAATATTTAAAAAAAAAAAAAATGGGGTCCTAATTAGAATAAGACATATTCCATGATTGTATAATTTTATCAAAATGGATTCTACTGTCATGTATAACTAAGAAGAACCAATATAAAAAAGGAGCTAAACAGACATTTCTCAAAATAAGAAATACAGATGGCCAAAAAATATATATGAAAAAAAAAAAGTTCAATATCTCTAGCAATTAGGGAAATACAAATCAAAACTGCATTGAGATTTTATCTCACTCTAGTCAGAATGGCAATTATCAATAATACAAATAATAAGTGTTTGTGAAGATGTGGGGGAAAGTATATTCATACATTGTTGGCGAGATTGCAAATTGGTGCAACCATTCAAAGCAGTATGGAGCCTCAAAAACCTAGGAATGGAACCACCATATGACCCAGCTATCCCACTCAGCATATAGCCAGAAGATTTAAAATAAGCACACTATAGGAATACAGTCACATCAATGGTTATAGCAGCACAATTCACAATAGCCAAGCCATAGGACCAACTCAGGTGCCCTTCAACAGATGAATGGATGAAGAAAAAGTGGTGTATATATACACAATGGAGTATTATTCCGCCATAAAGAAGAATGAAATTATGGCATCTGCTGGTAAATAGATGGAACTGAAGACTATAAAGGTAAATTAAATAAGCCAGTCCCCTAAAGTCAAAGGTTGAATGTTTTCTCTGGTATGTGGAAGCTAGTCCAAAATAAGGCAGAAAGTGGGGGGGGGGGAGAGAAGAGAGAAGAAGGACCAAGAGAATATGAATGAGGGTAATTCCATCAAAATTGAAGAAAGATCAGTGGATTAGATAAAGAGGGTTGAGGGGAAGGGAGCAGGAATGGAATAAAGGAAGAATAAAAAATAAATAAAAAGTAAAGATATTGTGTCCATCTACAACTAAAAAAAATATTTTACAAAAACTACACTGAAACTCCATCTCACTCTAGTCAGAATGGCAATCATCAAGAATACAAGCAACAATAAATGTTGGCAAGGATGTGGGGGAAAAGGTACACTCATACATTTCTGGCAGGACTGCAAATTGTTGGAACCACTCTGGAAAGCAGTATAGAGATTCCTAAGAAAACTTAGAATGGAACAACCATTTGACCCAGCTATCCCACTCCTCAGTTTATATCCAAAGGACTTAAAATCAACATACTACAGTGATGCAGCTGCATCAATGTCTATAGCAGCTCCATTCACAATAGCTAAACTATGGAACCAACCTAGGTGCCCTTCAACAGATGAATCGATAAAGAAACTGTGGTATATATTTACACAATGGAATATTACTCAGCCTTAAATAACAATGAAATTATGGCATTTGCTGGTAAATGGATAGAACTGGAGAATATTATGCTAAGCAAAATAAACCAAACCCCCCAAAACCAAAGTCCAAATATTTTCTCTGATATGCGGATGCTGATTCACAATAAGGGGGAAGGAGAATAGAGGTAACAGACTAGACAGAAGGGAGTGAAAGGAGAGTAGAGGGCATCAGGCTAGGAATGATAGTAGAATGAATCGGACATTATTACCCTATGTGCATATATGATTACATGACCTGTGTAACTCTATATGATGTATAACCAGATGAATGAGAAGTTATACTCCATCTATGTATGATGTATCAAAATGCATTCTACTGTCATATATAACTAATCAAAACAAATTAAATATATATGTTAAAAATAATTAAAATAAAATAGTCAATGAAAAAAAGGGCTGGGGATGCAGCTCAGTGGTTAAGCACCCAAGGTTCAATCCCTGGGACCAAATAAATAAACAAATGAACAAACAAAACAAATAACATAATAGAAAAATAGGCAAGAGACTTGAATAGGCACTTCACAAAAAAGAACAACCAAATGTCCCCTAATAAAATTTACGAAGGGCTGGGGTTGTGGCTTAGCAGTAGAGCGCTCGCCTAGCACGTGCGCGGCCTGGGTTCGATCCTCAGCACCATGTAAAAATAAACGCATTGGGTACAACTAAAGCAAATAAATAAATATTTTTTAAAAATTTATGAAAATACATTCAACTATTTTAGCTATGTGAGAAACACATTCAAAACCATGAGTTACCACAATCACCTGTCAGTACAGCTAAAATTAAAAGGACTGATATTACCAAGTGTTGGCAAGGAAGTGAAGAAAACTAGAACTGCTACATGCTCCAGATGGGTATGAAAATTGATATAATTAGAAAATGGTTGAGCAATACCCATCAAGTTGAATATATGCATTCAGTAGGACCCAATAACCCCATTCTCAGTTGTGTACCCATTAGAAATGTGTGCATACATGCACCAAAAGACATGTACAAGAAGTCCATAGAATAACTGTCATTGCCTCAAATTGGAAAAATAAACAAATGTCTATTAAGAGTAGAGAATGAATAGACCAGGCTAATGTCCTATAATGAAACAATGTTATCCCATAACACATTGTTTATATTAAAAAAAAAAAAAAAGACCGGCTGGGGCTGTGGCTTAGTGGTAGAGCACTTGCCTGGCATGTGTGAGGCACTGGGTTCGATCCTCAGCATCACATTTAAATAAATAAATAAATAAAGGTCCATTGACAACTAAAACATATTTAAAAAAATAAGGAAGAAAGAAAGAAAGAAAGAAAGAAAGAGGCATCTTACATTTCAATCCCATCTTGGCAAATTGTTAGCTTGGGTAATGGCCTTGGGCAAATCACTTAACCTCTCTGAGGTTAAGGATTAAAAATAGTACCTGCTTTTCAGGTTTGTGTCAAGGATAAGAGATAACAGGTAAACAGTGAGCACAGAGATTTACACTTTGCTTAATAATGCCATTTTTGGTTAAAAAAAAAAAGCAGACACTTTAGGTGTTGATTCTTTATTGATAAAGTAGGCAAATTATATCAGAGCTTAAAGCCCTGAGAAGAGGGCAGGAAGGAACTATAGCACCACTGGCCAATCTTCCAAACCAAGCAGGGCCCTCTGCAAGTCCACCTTGGGGACTGCCTGTGTCCATGCTTATCATCACAGGAAACTCGCTGAGCACATTGAAGCCCATGGGGCTTTACTAATTCAGCCAAGACATACTTGTGGTTTGCATGGTGTGTTCCAGGCACTGTGCCAGGTGTTGGAGATGCAGTGAAGACAATGCCAACCCCATCCTCTGACTTGGTGGGCAGATGGTGCCTCCCTGTGTAGGAAGTTCTCTGTGTAGACATGCGTGGTGCAGGCAGGATGTGTATCCAAAGCAATGGTGTTTTTGTCCTCCACTGTCCTTTCAGGAACCCCTTTGACTTCTCTTGTCACTCTGGGTAGTGCAGGTCCTCCATGCAATCATTAGGATGTCCGAGTTCATGTAGTTATCAACGCTTCCAAATCCACTCAAAAGTACAGCTTCTCCTAGAACAGAGACCCTCCGCCTAATAGAAGAAAAAGCAGGCCCAAATCTCCACCATGAGGACTTAGGAACTGACTTCCTTAACAAGATTCCTAATGCACAAGAAGTAAAACCAAGAATTAATTTATATGTAATATGAAATTAATTGTACTCTGCAAACATGTATAACAAATTAGAATAATTTTAAAAATTAATAAATAGGATGGAATCAAACTAAAAAAAAACTTCTTTCAGCAAAGGAAACAAACAATAACATGAAGAGAGAGCCTACAGAATGGGAGAAAATCTTTACCACATGTATCTCAGAGCAGTAATCTCCAGGATATACAAAGAACTCAAAAACTTAACACCAAAAAAAAAAAAAAAAAAATCAATAAATGGGCTAAGGAACTGAACAGACACTTCACAGAAGAAGAAATACAATCAGTCAACAAACATATGGGAAAATGTTCATCATCTCTAGCAATTTGAGGAAAGCAAATCAAAATTACTCTAAGATTTCATCTCACTCTAGTTAGAATGGCAATTATCAAGAACACAAACAACTGTAAGTGTTGGCGAGGATGTGGGGGAAAGGAACACTCATACATTGCTGGTGAGACTGCAAATTGATGCAACCACTATGAAAAGCACCATGGAGATTCCTCAGAACACTTAAAAAGGAACCACCATTTGACCCAGGTATCCCACTCTTAAGTTTATACCCTAAAGAACTTAAAAACAGCTTACATAGGGATGCAGCTACATCAATGTCTATAGCAGCTTCATTCACAATAGCTGAACTATGGAACCAACCTGGGTACCCTTCAACAAATGAATGGATAAAGAAAATGTGGTATATATACACAATGGAATATTACTCAGCTTTAAAGAAGAATGAAATTATGGCATTTGCTGGTAAATGGAGGGTGCTGGAAAATATCATGCTAAGCAAAATAAGCCAAACCGAAAAAACCAAAGACTGAATGTTTTTTGTGATAAGCAGATACTAATCCATAATGGAGGGGGTGAAGGAACTTTGGATTGTGCAGAGGGAAGTGAGAGGAGGGGAGGTGGTGTGCGGGTGGGAAGGACAGTGGTATTAGATGGACATTATTACCCTATATACATGCATGATTTCACTACCCATGTGACTGCATTGTGTTCAGCCAAGGGGAAGGAAAAGTTGTTCTCCATTTGTGTACAATGTGCCAAAATGCATCCCACTGTCGTGTATAACTAATTAGAACAAATTAAAACATAAAAATATGAAAAAAGGGCTGGGTGCAGTGGCACACGCCTGTAATCCCAGCACTTTGGGAGGCTGAGGCAGGAGGATCGCAAGTTCAAAGCCAGCCTCAGCGATGGTGAGGCACTTAGCAACTCAGTGAGACCCTGTCTCTAAATAAAATACAAAAAAGGGCTGGGGATGTGGCCCAGTGGTCGAGTGCCCCTGAGTTCAATCCCCAGTACCAAAAAGAAAAAAAAAGCTGGGTTTGTGGCTCAGTGGTAGAGCGCTTGCCTAGCACCAGTGAGACACTGGGTTCGATCCTCAGCACCACATAAAAATAAATAAACAAATAAATAGTAAAGGTTAAATTCTTAAAAAAATATATGGAAAAAAAAAAAGTACAGCTTCTCCCAGCCCCTCAGACCCATTTGCAGGTGAAAAGCCCTAAGCAGGATTTTTTCCTTTTTCTCCTCCCTGATCTTTGGGTCTGATGTAGAAGGGAAGGGTGGAGGGTAAGACAAGTCAGGGAAGTTCTGATTTGACAGGCACCGTGTGCTGGCTCTGGGCTCTCTGGGCCTAGCAGGTGTTCAAAGTTGACCTTTCCTTTCTGTGGTTTCACTGGGGAGGGCCACCCACCCATCACTGACTTAGTCAAGCTTCCCCAGTGTGTGGCCAGCGGGGGCCCCAGCCTTCTCAGATGGGACCTACTATGACCTACCCAAGATTTTTTGTACATGTGGCCCCAAAACTGGCTCACACAGAACATTTCTTTCACCCTGACCACTTGGGCATACAGGCCCTCCTGTTGTGTCCCCCATCTCAGTCCAGGTCAACTCCTTCCCCTTCAGATTTCTCAGATGAGAATCAGACCCTGGACTGATTCTCCCCTTCCCCCAAAACTCCAGAGGCATAAATCATTTCTTATAGCAGAGCACAGCCCTCTCTCTTAGTCAAGGACAATGGAGAATCAGCAGCATCCTAAGGTTGGGGGGGGCGGTGGGAGCATTCTGCCCTGGGTGCAGCCATGCACTGCTGTGGAGCACTTAAAAATCACTCTAAAGACAACTACATTGGGCCTGATTTTCATTATGAACATGCTCAGACAGTGCTTAACAATGTCTGTGACAAATCACTCCTCCCTGCTGTCTCAGACAGAGCAGGTACTCCATGCCCTCACCCTCCCAGGCCGTGGGCAGCTGTTTGCAACTCCCCACCAATGGTCATGCAGCCTGGCCTTTGAGCATCCTTGATGTAAGTGGCACACTCAGAATCACTGAGCCCATTCTTAATATCCCATTGAAAATGGACGTCTTGGCCAGCCTCTGCCTGTGAACTGTACCCTCCAATTTAGCAGGCCACTGTCCTTCCACCAAGCTGGAATACACGTTCCTGTACCTCCCACTCCCAGCCGGGAGGTGGGCATCACTCTCCAAAGCAGGAAGCCACAGAGGATTCTGATTTAAGAGGCCAGGCACCTGGCTCAGGGCTGGGCACAGAAGGCACCTGATGCTCCCAACCCCTGCCTACCCCTTGCCTCTGGGGACCTGGGGGAAGGAAGGGAAAGTGATAACTTTCTGACCTTTGCATGGGACTCATCCAAACAGAGCCTCACCTGTCCATCCATCTGCCTGTCTCACTTAGGGAAGGTCATTTCATTCTTCCCTGCCTACATAAAGTCATATATTCTTTTAACTTTATTTTTTTTTTTTTTGTACTGGGGATTGAACTCAGGGGCACTGACCACTGGGCCACATTCCCAGCCCAATTTTGTATTTTATTTAGAGACAGGGTCTCACTGAGTTGCTAAGTGCCTCGCCATTGCTGAGGCTCGCTTTGAGCTTGTGATCCTCCTGCCTCAGCCTCCCAAGTGCTGGGATTACAGGTGTGCACCACCGTGCCTGGCATATTCTTTTAACTTTTTAACTAAAAAAAATTAATAAAACCCAGAATGTTTGTATAGAACACTTGAAAAATACTGGCAATACAAAACGAAATAAAATTAAAACATCTCACACAGAAAAACACTTTTAATAATGTTTTCGGGACGACTTCTCTGTATATTTCTATACATCTATCTCTGCAGACAGATATATGAGCTCTTATGTGCATGTACACACACCCCTCATTAGCATCAAATTGTGTATAAAATCCTATATTCTGTTCTTTCCCACAGAATGCTCTTCCCTTCCCTCCTTCATACAGCCTCTCTCTAGGGCTCCAAGCTGGTTATCTCTCCTTCCCAACTCTGGTAGCATTTTGCAAAATCCCAGAACTTTTTTAACTTAGTAACATTTCCCACAATCACATTTAACTATTTAATGCTTTATCTTTTCAAATCAGACTTTCCTCAAATCTGTATGTTTTATTACAAAAATGATGCACTCAAAAATTTTGAACATTGCTGGACGTGGGGGTGCATACCTGAAATCCCAGCTACTAACAGAGGTGGGGCTGAGGTAGCAATTCACATTCTGCCAACAGTATTCAAGGGTCCCAATTTCCCCACATATATGCCAATATTTCATGAAAACTTTTAATATTAGCAAGTCTAAATGGTGGTTTTGCTCTATTATTGTTAAGTTCTTTGCTGGGTCAGAGATTGCTAGTTCTCCTGAACCAAATTCCGTGCCAGTACAATTGTTAGGTTGGATTATGTTCATTCAAGTAAAGGGACATTCCCAGAACCTTTTAAAGCCACGTGGCTGCCGTGTAGCAACAGCCAGGCGTGAACATCCAGGAGGGTGTGAGTCTCACTTTGTATCTTACAGGGAAAGGCGTCCTCCACCCTGGCCTGCTGCTAGGCTGTGGGCTGCAGCAGACCCTGCACCAGCTGGGCTCTAAACACAACAGCAGAGAGGGGAGAGGCCTTGTGGGAGAAGAACGTGTCATCTCAATGTTGAGGCGACACAGAAACAAGATGTAACGATTGTCACAATCCCTGACACTCCAGAATCACCATGCTGGCTCTGGGCTGACTTACTCACATTTTCATATGAGGAAGAAAATAGTCTTCCTTAGGTAAGCCACCATAGTGTGAGGTCTCCTCATTACAGCTCCAAGCTTGTACCCTAATAGAGGTGGGGGTCTAGAATGCACTTGCACTGCTTTCTCCCAGAAGTCCTGCCAGTGTTCTGGCCACTTGTGGGAAGAGCCTACCTTTATGCACTTGAAGTACTCCCGGGATGACCTTTGTCCAACACTGTACCAGAGGAGAAGCCAGGAAATGTCCAAGTTTGCAGCATGGTGATCACTGTGCTTTGTGTAATCTAAAACATCCTTGCAGGATTTACTTGAGTATGATTTCTCAGAGCTAAAGTTAGACACTTGATAGGCTATGAGCATTGATCCAATAACTCTCTTGCACATTTTAGACATTCATAGGATTCCTAAGTGAAGCAGGTGGCAGGGGGAATTGATGACAATAATGACCACATTTGTTGATACACTCAGTCATTTGTGAGATGATTCTCTGAAACTGTAAGTTGACTCAGCTACTAGACACACCAGCTGTGAAGGAAGAATCAACAGAATCTAGAGAACGTGGCTTGGAATCTTCTGACACCCAAATAGGTCCAAGTCACAGCTGTTGATGGTAAATGGCAGGAAGGGGAGCTGGGCATAGTGGCACACACCTGTAATCTGTGCAACTTGGGAGGCTGAGGCAGGACGATCTCAAGTTTGAGGCCAGCCTCAGCAATCTAGTGAGGCCATAAGCAACTTAACACAACCCTGTCTCAAAATCAAATTTAAAAAATAAAAAAAAAGAAGGACTGGGGATATAGCTCAGTGGTAAAGTGCCCCTGGGTTTAATCCCCAGTATGGAAGGAAGGAAGGAAGGAAGGATAGAAAGAAGGAAGAAAAGGCAGGAAGGGCTCAAACTGGAAAAAACATTAGAGTGAGTTTGGAAAGGGGTATTTTACTAAAGCTTAAAAGGAAGATCAGGGCTGGTGGGTGATCATCATTACAAAGTGGGTACAAATTGTCAGAAAATAGAATTCAGCTCTCTCTTATACTTTCTCATAATCTGTGGGCTGCTTTGTAATATAGCAAATTTGCCAGAAGGGTTTAAGGAGGCACTAGATGACCATCTTCAGGGAAATGGGAAAATAGCTTCCTCACTTACAAATGTGAGACCATGTGACTTGGCCCCTTTTGATTAAAAATGGCCACATCCTCATGCATTATCCCAGAGACCCTTACTTTTGACCAAGGCATTATGAAGATCCTGAGAAAGACCTTTCTGTGTCGTTTATATACTTTTCTAAATTATCTCTAAACCTTCCAGGGCTTCATGAGTTACATTAGCCCACCACCCAGAAGTGCTTTGCTATAAGACATGAAAACTTTTACAGACTGTATTAAGAGAGATGGACAATTAAAAATATTGATAGTACCCCTGGGATCTCCATTCCCTAAACAACTTAAGAGTCTTCTTCCCTAAAATTTATGAAGGCAAATATTTGGCCAGCATTAAAGAATCTACTATGACCCCCAAAAGGCAGAGTAGCAGACTGTGTTGCTTTGAAGCTAATGATAGTTCAACCTGGGGTCAGGGCATCCCACCTACAACCCATCCTAAAGGTGACTCAGGAAGAAATCCATGACTCTATCAGCTACCACATGTAGTGAGCCCATTTCTTCTAGAGTTAACTATAGTAAGCTTTTGGTTTGGCATCTCCTTCATCCTGCCTCCATGCCCCAAGACCCTTTTCTCCACAACAACCAGACCTTCACCTTGCCCTTGAACTCACTCAAATAACCAGTAAGTCATAAAAAGCAAACACACATACCCAAGACGGACCCCTGCTCTGAAGAACAGACATGCTTCCCAGGGGCTGAAAGCCAGCTGATAAAAACAGAAATGAACAGCTTCACAAATAAAAGGTGTGATCCCCCAAATCCATCCATTTTTCTCCTCTACCTGCTGGCTGCAAGGTCAACTTCACCCGCTGTGTCTTTAGGAAAACCTCCATGAATCATCAACCCCACCCTGTCACCTTTCACTTGAGGAAACAGAAACAGAGAAGCTGGGCATTTCTGCAGAGCTGCACAGCCCTCACCTGGTGAAATGAGGCTGGAGTGGAGGCCTCGTCGTGCAGCAAAGACCCTTGGGTTCTCTATCTCGGCATGGCCTCTCCTTGTCATCCTGCCACCACCAAATAAATGTCTTTCCTCTGGGGCAGATGAAGCTTCTTGGTAAACTGTAAAGACTGCCTTCTGCTTCCTGAAATCCTAACGCATTTTGGTGAGGTGATCTGCAGCAAAGCCCTTGGGTTCTATCTCGGCAGTCACTGAAAGATCACACGTTTCCGTGCCTGCGGATTTTACATCACATGCCTACTTGGAACAAAGAATGCATGCTAATGAGGAGAATTAGAAAATTTGGCAAAGAACTAACCGTGGATATATTAAGATTATATCAAAAGTGTGGAAGTGAAAGTGAAGTTGTGAGAAGATGGACACCACCGGCTCTCCCAGGCAGCGGTGTGAGCCAGGTCCAGCACAGAGATCGTGAGGCTTTCTTTCCTTTCCTTTCCTCTTCCTTCCTTCCTTTCTTCTTTCTGTCACTAAGGGCCTGCTATAAGACAGACCTCAGTTCAACCACTGGTATAAAATATTGTTTTTTGTAAGTTCAGCTTATGGCCTCTCCTTGTCATCCTGCCACCACCAAATAAATGTCTTTCCTCTGGGGCAGATGAAGCTTCTTGGTAAACTGTAAAGACTGCCTTCTGCTTCCTGAAATCCTAACGCATTTTGGTGAGGTGATCTGCAGCAAAGCCCTTGGGTTCTATCTCGGCAGTCACTGAAAGATCACACGTTTCCGTGCCTGCGGATTTTACATCACATGCCTACTTGGAACAAAGAATGCATGCTAATGAGGAGAATTAGAAAATTTGGCAAAGAACTAACCGTGGATATATTAAGATTATATCAAAAGTGTGGAAGTGAAAGTGAAGTTGTGAGAAGATGGACACCACCGGCTCTCCCAGGCAGCGGTGAGCCAGGTCCAGCACAGAGATCGTGAGGCTTTCTTTCCTTTCCTTTCCTCTTCCTTCCTTCCTTTCTTCTTTCTGTCACTAAGGGCCTGCTATAAGACAGACCTCAGTTCAACCCTGCTATGAGAAACTGTTAACCTGTCACAATGCATGCAAGCTATGTGTACAACTTCACACAAATAAAACATTCATTTCATCATTCTTCCCTAGAAACAATGTGAAATCTGATATAGGAGTTTGAGGGGGCAGTAACTCTTATTTCAACTTAAAATTAAAAGGATAGTTCTTTTCAGACATTTTTTAAAATCTCACTGAAATATGATCCTTTCTATCATACAAGGTCTTGTTAAAAAAGGAACACTAATTATATCAAACATTAAAATAGCTTTTAAAACCCTGAATTTGCCAGCATGGTGGCGCATGCCTGTAATCCCAGCTGCTCTGGAGGCTGAGGCAGGAGGATTGTGAGTTCAAAGCCAGCCTCAGCAAAAGCAAGGTGCTAAGCAACTCAGTGAGACCCTGTCTCTAAATAAAATACAAAATTGGGCTGGGGATGTGGCTTAGTGGCCGAGTGCCCCAGAGTTCAATCCCCAGTACAAAAAAAAAAAAAAAAAAAAAAAAAAAACCCTAAATTTTAACAAATAATTGAAAATATATTTCAAAGTATACTTAGAGTTCAAAAAAAAAAAAAAAAAGCCCTATTAACCAATAACTAACAAACTATTCAAGGAGTAGTTTGATTTTGGGTCTCCGCTATGTGTCTAGGTATTAGAGATCATATTTTTTAAACATACAGGAATTTTTAAAAATCTTGACCCTTATGGAGCTGACCTGCTATTAGGGAGTTGGAGAAATGAACAATGAGTAATGCAATGGGGGGAGTATCAGAAGGTGGGAGTTCTAATTAAATAAGGGGCCATATCTAAAACTTCACTGAGACCAAAAGCCTGGATATTTAAAGCAAGTGATGTGAGAAAAGCAAGTGCAAAGTCCCTGAGGTGAGAGTGAGCCTGGCACGGGGAAGAACTGGCCAAGCAGCAACACAATGCTGATGGAACAGAGGAACTGTCAGAGGCAAGTCTCAAAAAGCAGCAGGGAGGCCAGGGGCAAGAGAGTGGAGTTGAGAGGGGATGACAGGAGAGAAGGCCAGAGAGCAACCGGGACCAGCCCCTGCAGAGACTTTGTTAAGGACCTGACTTTCACTGTGAGTGGGGCGGAGGGTTTTGAGTGATGCGATCTGGAGTTGAGCGTAAGGAGGTGGCCCTGGCTTCTGTGCCAGAGAGCAAGGGTGGAACCCAGGGCCAGATAAGAGGCTCCTGCGAGAAGAGCCCAGAGAGAAAGTGGAGCTTAGATCAGGGTGGGGGCTGGGGATGGTGAGAGGTGTGCAGATGCTGGGTCTGCTTGGTAGGTGGAAAGAACAGCTTTACAGGTGGATTAGATGTGGCGTGAGAACGTGGGGGACAATCTTGACTTGGAGGGATCAGCTGGCACTGGGAAGGACAGAGCAAGCATCTGCTGAGATGAGAAGGAACCAGTGTCAGGGGAAGACCTCGAGTTCACGTAAGACGGTGCACACGGAGACGTCTCACAGACATCTAAGTGCAAATGTGCAGTGATAGATAGGCTCCAGCGGACAGGCCACCTCCCCCATGGAAATTTCCATTAGGAACAACCTGGTTTCATTTTCCCCAGGCAGGAGCCAATCAGCTTAAAGGTCATTATGTTCCCCAGGCAGGAGCAAATCGGCTTACAGGTCGCCCTGTTTACTGGGAAAAGAGCCAATAGCGTTAAAGGCCACTCAGGCACCCCTGAAATCCCTACTTAAGTCCCTGCCTGCCTGGAGCTCAGACACAACAGCTCCTCCCTGTGGAGGAAGCAGCCAACTCAAGAGCTCCTCTCTGCAGAGAGAAAGCAGCCGCTGCAGCGGCTCCAGATTCATTGTCTCCAGCCTGTTGGCGCTGCTCCAGCCGACAGCCCTGGAGACCGCAGCCCGCATGAGGACCCTCCGTCCAGCGCTTGCACACGTCCCTCTCCTTGACTCCTCTCTCCCCATACTACTTCTGCCTCCAACCAGCCATAAAGGCTGGTGAATAAATCTCTTGGCTGCACGGTTGTCTCCGGTGTGATTTTTGCACTTCATCCAGCAGGAAGCTGACCCCTAAGGGAGGGGTCTGGGGAGTTGTCAGCATAGAGATGGTGCTTGAAACTCCACACAGGAGATCACCAAGAAGAGAAGAGCTCCAGGGACCAAGACTTCTAAGCTTAAATGCCTTAAACACCTCAAAACGAACACAGTGTTTAACGTGGATTATTACTGTTATATTAAAACCTTGAGGGCTGGGGTTGTGGCTCAGAGGTAGAGCGCTCGCCTCGCACGTGTGCGGCCTGGGTTCGATCCTCAGCACCACATAAACATAAATGCATTGCATTGTGTACAGCTAAAGCAAATAAATAAATATTAAAAAAAAAAGACAGGTGTGGTGGTGCTGCCCATAATCCTAGCCACTCAGGAAGCTGAGACAGGAGGATTGGAAGTTCAAGGCCAGACTTGGCAACTTAGCGAGACTCTTACTCAAAATAAAAAGGACTGAAGATGTAGCTTGGTGGTAAAGCACTCTTACGTTCAATCCCCAGGACCCCCCACCCAAAAAAATTATATATATATATATATATATATATATATATTAGAGAGGGAGAGAGAGACTATATAAAGAGACAGTGAGAGAGATACTATACACACACACACACACACACACATATATATATAGAGAGAGAGACAGAGAGAGAGACTAAAATGCTAAGGTCACTGATTTAAATTTATTTCTTGGTTATTGCTATTCATTTTAAATATATTATTATTTTTATTTGCTGCAAAGTAATTGTACAGATTTATGGGGTACAGTGTGACATTTCAATACATGAATGCTCTGTGTAATGAGCAGATCAGGATAATTGGTGTATCATCACCTTAGACATCTATCATTTAATTATCTCTACACTTAGGTTTTTATTTATTGTCATTCTCATTTTTCCTCTTCTCTGGAGTTACCTCCTAGCATTTTATTTTACCAGAGAAGAATATGTACCTACTTTGTCCAACATAGTAGCCAATAACTACATGTGGCTAAATTTAAATTAAATTTGATTTAAAATTCAATCCCACCAGCTACATTGCAAAGTGCTCAATAGCCATGGAAGCTCGTGGCTACCAGATGGACAGTGCAGATATAGAACATTTCCACTGCAGATGGTTCTTTTAGACAGAGCGGATCTATACCATCTTTGGGATGTAGTCATCTCATTAGATTCAAAAGAAGAAACAAATTTCATCTCAGAGAAGTTAAATGTGCAAGATCTGGGGTGTCAATCTATTAGATCTTAATTGAAACACAGGACCTGGTTGTATCGTCCAACAAGATTCAAACCTGAGCCTCCACTCATGAGCCTGATTCGTGAAATAACATTCCGTTCATTACATCAACAGGACTTATTTCACGTAAAATCTAGATTTATTTTTGACTTTTAGTACCTTTCCCAGATATGATGCCTTCTTTATATTTCACAAGCTCAGAATGACCTCATTAACTGACTGCCATTGGGAGCTCTTGACCTATTCTGTCAGCAGCATTGAAGTTGTACTCGAGCCTTGTCAGAACCTCCTTATAATTAGAAGAGCCAAATGAGACAGAATCTGTGCTGCTATTTCTCCTCTTCGGGAAACTTGGCTGATTTATCATCTTAAAGCTCACTTTGGTCCAACAGTAATGATCACTGATGCAGAACAATTGCTGATCCCTCATCTACCTGATTTTTCCAACTGACCCATGGCTTCAAATAGTCCTTCTTGTTTTGGGCACCGTTCTCAATTTTTTTTCAAGGATTCTTGCTTATTCACATGTTTGTATTTGTTCTTTCTCTCTTTTTTTTGATTGACATAATAATCGTACATATTTATGGAACACAGTGTGCTGTTTTGTTACACGGGTACTCTGTGTGGCGACTAAGTGAGGGTATTAGCATACCATCACCTTAAACATTTACCATTGCTTTGTCAGGAGAATATTCAAAATCTTCTCTTCTAGCTATTTTCAAATAGACAATAAATTATTGGGGTGGAGAGGGGAGAACGGGGACAGGGAGAGATTTGTTTGTTCTGTCTTGCTTACACGTATTAAAGCACTAAATGTATCTGTTTCATAACCTAACACGTGTTTTTAAAAGCACCAAAAATTCTAAATATCAATATTCTGCTAAAGTAATGAAAATTAGGCACATCTTATCATACCCATCCCTTCTTCTCCCCACCCCCCACCTTAGTACCAGGGATCAGACCCAGGGATACTTAACCACTGAGCCACATCATTGGCCTTTTTTTTATTTTTTTTTGAGACAGAGTCTCACTAAGATGCTTAGGGCCTCACCAAGTTTCTGAGGCTGACTTTGAACTTCTGATCCTCCTGCCTCAGCCTCCTACATCACTGGAATTATAGGTGTGCACTGCCGCACCAGGCTACCATCCCTTCTTTTGTATCACAATGGCTTTTTTGTACATCTTGTGTTAATGTTTATCTTTTGAGTATTATTAGGATTGTATTAATTCATTCCAAATAATTACAACCATAATAATGATTTGCACTCTATGCTCAGATTATCACAGCTTATGAAATAGGAGCTTCCTTAAGTCCATTCAGCTCGAACATCTTTGAAAGTATACTTGCTCCTGGATTTTATTTTTTTTTTTGTTTATTTATTTATTTATTTATTTATTTGGTACTGGGGATTGAACTCAAGGGCACTTGATCACTGGGCCATATCCCCAGCCCTTTTTTGTATTTTATTTAGAGACAGGGTCTCAGTGAGTTGCTAAGTGCCTCGCCATTGCTGAGGCTAGCTTTGAACTCGCGATCCTCCTGCTCAGCCTCCCAAGTGCTGGGATTGCAGGCGTGTGCCACCACACCGGGCTCATTTATTTAGTTATATTTTTAGTTCTTTAAGTGATGACACTGAGGACCCAACTCTGGGTACCAAATTGAGATTTCTTGACAACTCAAAGTGTTTCTGCGACTGTTGGGCCATGTTTATGAACAGGGCTTGAAAAGATATTTCTTTTTAAGGTCATAAGTCCATATTGATTTCTTTTCAACTGGGCATTTTTTTGCCAAACTCTGCTCTCCTAATGACATGATGTTTCATTTACCACTAGGACTTACTAACATGACCGAACAGAGCAAATTTCAAAAAGGGAAGGTCATTTTCCCTCTAAAGGCCATTTGTTATAATTTTTAGAAGAAAATAGAATTCTTTCAGCCTACACTTCTATTTCCATTATAGCCGGCAAGGTTATTTGGACTGGGTAATGAGTAGATTATTTTTAAAAACTGCTTAAAAGAATTGAAGAGTCACCAAGAAAAGTAAGAAATTATCAGGACTAAACCAAATTAAATGCAGAAACCTGGGGACACGAGGCACTCAAATTACTCTTGCCAAAGGACCTTTTCAAATCCTGGCAAACCTGGGTGTTTCAGTCATCTTTTTCACTGCTGTGACTAAAAGACCCAACCAGAACAACTGTAGAGGAGGAAAAGTTTATGTGGGGGCTCACGGTTTCAGAGGTCCCAGTCCATGGACAGCCAGCTCCATTCCTTAGGGCTCAAGATAAGCCAGAACTTTATGGTGGAAGGGTGTTATAGACAGCAGCAGTTCACACAGTGATAAGGAGGGGGAGGGGAGGGGAGGGGAGGGGAGGGGAGGAGGAGGGGAGGGGGAGGGGAAGGGGAGGGGGAGGGGGAGGGGGAGGGGGGGGGAGGGGGAGGGGGAGGGGGAGAGGAGGGGGAGGGGGGGGGGGGGGAGACTCTATTCCTAGATACAAATATATACCCCAAAGCCACACCCCCCAGTGCCCACCTCCTCCAGCCACACCCCACCTGCCTCCAGTTCCCACTCAGTCAATCCCATCAGGGATTGATTCACTGATTTGGGTTAAGGCTCTCATAACCCAATCATTACCCCTCTGAACCCTCTCGCATTGTCTCACCTGTGAGATTTTGGGGGACAGTTCACATCCAAACTATAACATTGAGCTTCAGTTTTGACAGCTCTGAGGGCGAGAGCCCAGCAGATGGGGCACACCTGAGGTGGGTGTCTAAGGGAGACCTCCCACTGCCTGCTGGGACTCTGAGGAGCTTTCTTCAAGGGAAAGGGGAACCCAGGCAAATTGCCCTCGTGTACTGGAAGCCCTAATTCACATCATGTAGTGGTTCAACTTTAAAAAACACAAATTAAATAGTTCCAGACTATTAATGCCCCAGACACCTGAAAGAAACACAAAACTCTTTGGAGAAAGATATCCTAAGCCAAGGTCAGCAGAGTATAGCCAGTGGACCAAATCCTGCCCACATTCTACTTTTGTAAGACCCACAAGCTGAAAATAATTTTAATATGATTCATGTGTTGTTAAAAGAAGAAAAAGAAGGAGGAGCAGGTGCAGGAGGAGTAGAAGCTAGAGGAGGAGGAAAAGGAGAAGTAATAGAGACTGCATATAGCATGAAAAGCCTCGGATATTTGTTACACAGTCCTTTATAGGGAAAGTTTGCAAATCTCTGTCCAGGTCTTCACCTTAGGTCTGAACAACAAATAAACAAAAGCATAAAGAATCAACTTACAATTAGAAGATACCACAGATAACAGAACAAGACCTGCCAATTTTTCTGGAACTGGAATTATCCAAAAACACTAAGATAATTATGCTTAATTTTTAAAAATAAAAGACAATATTTACAAGATATATCTGGAGAAAAATTACAGAATAACTTGGGAAATATTAAGTAGAGTCAGAACTTTAATTTTTTAATTTATTTGTTGTTTGTTTATTTTTGGTACTGAGGATTGAACCCAGAGGTGCTTTATCATTGATTCATATCCCCAGCCCTTTTTATTTTTTATTTTGGGACAGGGTCTTGCTAAGTTGCTTAGGGCCTCATTAAATTGCTGAGGCTGGCCTTGAACTTGCTATCCTCCTGCCTCAGCCTTCCCAGTCACTGGGATTATAAGCAGGTGCTACCACGCCTGGTGCCAGTGGAAGTTTTGAGAAAAAAAAATAACATCCCAAAGTAAAATTTTAATTTTAAAAGTATAATTAACATCCCAACAAATGGGTTTAAGCATGTAAAATAAGTTAGGAGTTGTAGAGTATAAAGCAAGATTGCCTATTATATGGCTAATGTTTCTTAATCCAGAATAAGAAAGAAGAAAGAGAATGAGTCAGAGAAATATTTCAGGAGGAGACAGTTGATAATTTTCCAGAAGTGATAAACACTAATCCATATATTCAAGAAGCTAAAAAAAAATCCCAAGCAGGATAAATAAAAATAAATACACAACCAGACACATCATAATGAAACTACCAAAGACAAAGATAAATCTTAAAAGCAACCAGAGATAAAAGGCTAATTGCTTATACTAGATCCTCGGGTAGTCTGGGGACCAACTTCTCAACAGCAGCAATGACATGCAGAAGACAATAAAATCACAGCATTCGTGACCTGAAAGAGAATTGCCAATCTGAGATTACAGAGTCAGTGAAAATGTTTTCAAGATCAAGAGTTAAAATTAAGATATTTCCAAATAAACAAAAATGGGCAAAATTAGCCACTAGTGAAAGCACATGGAAAGAAATTCTGCAGGTGGCACGTCAAACCAAAGAAAACTGATGAATAACCTGAGGTCCAGGAAGGAATGATGAATCCGATGGTCCTAGGTGCCGACTAAGATGCCAAGCTCCCAGAACTCCCGCACCCTGACAGTGCAAATGATACACTAGGTGGAAAACAATGTGTTATGTTACCAAGAAGAAAACTAGGAACTGGCAACTCAACTCATTCATTCCACTTCCAGACATTGACCCAAGATGAATAAAATTATATAATACCTGTAACCAAATGTTATAGCAGCTTTCCTTTGTAACAACCAGAAACTGAAAATGACTCAATCCAAGGCAAATGTCTATTGGGAGAATGGACCAAAGTACAAAACCTTGTCCTGAGCAAAAGAAGAAACAGATGAAAGATCATTTACTGTATTATTCCATTTATATGACGTTCTAGAAAAGTTGAAACTAACAGGAATAGAAAAGAGAGTAGTGGCTTCCAGAGACCCAGGGTAGAAGAGAATTGACCATAAAAGGAGTAAGGGATATTTGGGGGTGATGGAAATGTTTTTTAATCTTAATTGTATTGGTTGTTGCATGGGTGTAAACATTTGCCAAAGCCTAGCAAACTGTACCCTTAAAATGGTACATTTTGGTACATGCCTGTAATCCCAGCAGCTCAGGAGGCTGAGGCAGGAGGATCCTGAGTTCAAAGCCAGCCTCAGCAACAGAGAGGCACTAAGCAACTCAGTGAGATCCTGTCTCTAATAAAATACAAAATAGGGCTGGGGATGTGGCTCAGTTCAATCTCCAGTACCACCCCCCGCAAAAAAATAAATGGGTGCATTTCACTGCAAATTATACCACAATAAAATTGTTTTGAAAAAATATATATCATGATAGCACCAAAAAATTTTTTAAAAAAACAGTGCCTAGAAATAAATCTAGTAAACATGCAATTCCTTGACACTGAAAGTTAAGAATGAGAAACATTAAAGACTTAAGAATGATGTGGGATATTAAATATTACGCAAATTCTTTAAAGCTACTCTCATTAAGAGGTAGACTATATCTGCACCTCTTGAATCTGGATGGCCTTGTGATTTTCTTTGATGAACAAGGATGGTGGAAATGATGCTGTGCGAGTTTTGGAGCATAGGCCTCAAGAGCTTTGACCTCTTGGAACACTACTCTGAAATTTCCATGTTTAAAAACAAACAAGAAGCTGGGTGTGGTGGCGCACACCTATAATCATAGCACTTGGGAGGCTGAGGCAGGAGGATCACAAGTTCAAAGCCAGCCTCAGCAATGGCGAGGCACTTAGCAAGTCAGTGAGACCCTGTCTCTAATAAAATACAAAAAAAGGGGGGGGGGGGGGGGCTGGGGATATGGCCCAGTGGTTGAGTACCCATACAAAAAAACAAAAAACAAAAAGCAAGAGAAGCCAGGTGCGCACGCCTGTAATCCCAGCACTTGGGAGGCTGAGGCAGGAACATCGCGAGTTCAAACCCAGCCTCAGCAATGGCAAGACACTTAGCAACTCAGTGAAACCCTGTCTCTAATAAAATAGAAAAAAATAAATAGGAAAAAGGTCTGGGGATGTGGCCCAGTCATCAAGTGTCCCTGAGTTCAATCCCCGGTACAAAAAAAAAAACAAAAAACAAGAAACTGTGTTTGCCTATAAAGGGTGAAAGGCCATGTGGAGGAGACCCAAGGTGCCCACAGCCTGACAGCCACCCCGGACCCTCTAGCCCAGCCAAATCTCTAGCAGACACCTGGTTAAAGCAAACATAAATCTTCTCCTGTAGAAGATATGATCACCCAAGTTCTCAAGTTATGCCTATAAAACATTTTTTCTAATACAACATCTGACATCAAATCCAAGTAAACCAGGCTCTACCATTTGGATTTTGAAGGCCCCCAAAGGCCACGTGATGAAGGTGTGATCCTCAGCCTGTGATGCTGGGATGTGGCCTGAATGGCATAGAACGATAAGTACTTATTCTCAGAAGTCCCTGAGTCCGTTGCGAAGCCCTGATGATCTGAGCTGGGCTTGGTAGGATTTGCTCACGTGTCATCTGCAATCAGCGAGGCATTTGCTTCATATGTTCTCAAGTTTGGAGCCTTGGCCGGGACAATCTCTCATTCCCCATCAGGGTAGTGCAGAATTGTACTCGGGGACAGTATTCCAAGGGAATAGACAGCTGGACACAAGGCCTCTGGAGATCTGGGCTCAAAATTGGTGCCCCGTCACTTGTGCCACATTTGGTTGGCCAAAGCAAAGCCAAGGGTAGCCCAGATTCAAGTAGAGAGAAACAGACTTCACCTGTTCTTGTGAGCACTGCAAAGTCACGTGATAGAGGACACAGATACAGGGAAAGGAGAGAACTGGGCCTTCTTGCAATCAGGTGAATACAAACTTTTAAAATTGTATTTCTTTTTCTTTCATTGTATCTTTAAAATATCAATAACTCCAGAAGCAAGCGCAGTACACCTGTAACCCCAGCTACTTGGGAAGCTGAAGCAGGAGGACTGCAAGTTGGAGGCCAAGCCTGGGAAATTTAGCAAGACCTTGTCTCAAAATAAAAAAGACAGGGATGTAGCTCAGTGGTACAGTGCTCGCCTGCTTGTGGTTCAAATTCCAGAAGCACAAGCAGAACAAAAAGAGAATAAGGAAAAGAAGGCAAAAACTAGTAGGATCAGATATTCTATTGAGAAAAAAATGCTCCCTGCAGGGCTCAGTGATGCACATCTGTAATCCCAGCAGCTTGGGAGGCTGAGACAGGAGGATCGCAAGTTCAAAGCTAGCCTCAGCAACAGCGAGGTGCTAAGCAACTCAGTGAGACCCTGTCTCTAAGTAAAATACAAAATAGGGCTGAGGATGTGGCTCAGTGATTGAGTGCCCCTGAGTTCAATCTCCCTCCCCCCCCCCCAAAAAAAATAGTCCCCTAAAAAAGTTCCCTTCTATGACCTCCATCCCTCTACTTCCATCTAGATGGGTTGTTTTGACGACACCCTAGGACTTCTTTTTCACTGCACTATACTTTCTTTTCTTTTTTTTTAAATTTTTTTTTTTTAGTTGTAGATGGACACAATACCTTTATTTTATTTGTTTATTTTTATGTGGTGCCGGGGATCGAACCCAGTGCCTCAGGCATGCTAGGCAAGTACTCTACCACTATTTCTAGAAACTGATGGTGGTTTTTTTGTTGTTGTTGTTTTGTTTTGTTTTGTTTCAGTTTACCTCATCTTGCTGAAGCCTACCTCCAAGAAACTGTCTTGGGGTATGTGGGAGATTTTTTTTTTTTTTTTTTTTTGGTCCATGTATGTCTGAAAATATTTTTGTGCTATCCATATATTTGATAAGTAATTTGTCTACTGTGATAATCTACACTGAAAATAATTATAATTTCAAATAAGGCATTGATTCATTCTATT
Source organism: Tamias sibiricus (assembly GCA_025594165.1). Lineage (NCBI taxonomy): Eukaryota > Metazoa > Chordata > Mammalia > Rodentia > Sciuridae > Tamias > Tamias sibiricus. Next base: position 35,580,374 of record CM046658.1, read on the forward strand.
CTATTATCCAGACTTGCTGTATCGTCTGATGTTCTGTTTTATTTTCATTAACATAGTTTATTGTAAAATATAATACACAAACAGAAGAGTCCATGAAAATATAAAACTGATGATTTATCATACAGTGAACTTGTGTAATTATTAGCCTCATCAAGCAATAAAAAATTTCTATCCTTTCCATTCTTCAAAACAAATTCCCTCTGTCCTTCCCCACCCCATCACTACTGCTTCCCTTTCCACAAAAATAACAATTATCTTGACTTTTCTGGTAGTCACTTTCCTTTTATTTTTAACTTTATCACACAACCTCCTATACCTCATGCCAGACACAAAGCAACAGAGCCAACCTCTGAAATTATAACCCTATATATACCTTTTTCCTTATAAGTTGTTTATCTCAGTTAGCTTTCTGCCAATGTGACAAAATACCTAACACACTGGACACAGTAGTAATCATGATGATACGACTGGCACCCATGAGGAAAAAAAAAATCAGATGATGGAAGGAGAGATGTTCAGATATTAGAATTAGCAGACAGAGATTTAAGATAGTTATTGGGGAACTATTATGTGTTGAATACTTGTGATTGGCTCCGATTGTTCTTTTACTGTCTTCTTAAGGACAAAGACAATAGTTAAAGAAGTCAACTTATACCTGAGGTGAGGCAAAACGTCATGGTGGGGAGCGCATGGTAGAGAAAAGCTTCTCACCTCCTGATCACCAGGAAAGAAAGGGGGACAGTGTCCCAATGTCCCCTCCAAAGGCACACCCCCCAATGATCTAACTTTCTTCCACTAGGCCCCGCCTCCTAAAGGCTCCACCCCCTCCCAATAGCATCACAGGCTGTGACCAACCCTTCAACACGTGAGGCTTTGGGGGATATTCAAAACCCAAACTATATCACCTGGTTTACTTGGATTTTATGTCAGATATTTGATTAGAAAAACTGTTTAGGGGTCTAACTTGAGACCTTGGATAATCATATCTTCTGCTGGAGAAGATTTATGCTTGTTTCTACCAGGTATCTGGTGGCCCTGATTGAAGAGTCTGCAGAGACCATTTGTTTACATCGGAAATGCCTTCCGGATCTCGCTCGCCTTAAACTCTCACGGGACTTGATGCGAGATAGAAAAAACTTTTTACCAGAGGAAAGGACCAACAGGGGCCATTCTCTCTCCTGCCGGACCGCGTGGTAGTGGGCTCTTGCACGGGAGAATTAAATTAATCTTTTCTTTTCTATTTTGTCTTTTGAGTTCTTTCCACAGCTTCGCCGTAACTTGCCCGCAGCCTGTTACAGGGCCATGTTAACCCAGAGCCAGAGACTGAGATTTCTCTGGGCCACCGAGATAAGCTGCAGTCTGAGTAAGGACTGACTCCAAAACAACAGAGACTATTTCTTAATATCCTCTCACTAATTGTCCTTAGCAAAAGGATTGATCCTCTATTACTAGAGGTTGAAATTTGCCCTCAATAAATATTTGTTCCATGAGGCACTGGCTAAACCTAGCTGTCTCCATTTGGGGGCCTTTTTGCAATATTTAATGTGATGGAAAGAAATGAACACGTTGCAGTTTTCAGTGAGGCCTGCAGCTGTTTCTGCATTCTAGGGGTGGCAGCAAAATTCATCTTTGGAGAAGACTGTTCTTTTGTTTGGGAAAATGCTTTAATGAGCCTCTTGAGTATGCAAAGGTGAGGCTGAGAAATGAGTCTGGAGGGAGAGGGGAACAATGCAGAGAGAACCGCACTGCCAGAAAACACCAGAGGCTTGGCTTGCCGCTGCAGAGATTTCCATGCAAAGGAAATTTTTTGCTTTTGGGCGGCCCCAGGACTTAGGAAAAGAGGATCTGTGTTTAGCAGCTCTGCAGTAGGAAGGAGCTTGGGCACCCCAGGAGTGGCGTGACTGGTCCTAGGCTGCGATCCCTCTGTTCCATGCAAACCTCTGCTCCTTTGTTAGCTCTACAGTCTGCAGTCCTGAAGGGAGCCAAGAGATGGAACCACATGCATACAGGGGACATCCCGTTTGGAGAAAGGTGACCTCCTTTGTGCCATTCCCTCCTCTGGAGCCAGCAGGGGACACAGAGACAGTCCTCGACTCCAGCAGCCCAGAGTAGCTGCTCGGAGCTGGCAGCTACAAATGGCACCCAAGCAAAGGCATCAGCCACAGACAACTCCTCCATCCCCTCTACATTCATCTGCCCCCCTACTCCTGGCTACTTCACTCCTTAAACGTTTTCCCTCCTCTCTGGCCACTGCCCCAGCCTGTCAGGTCTCCCTGGGTCTTCTCTGGACAAACTGCAGCAGTCTTAAGCCAACCTGCACATTCTTCTATTTCTAGTTCATTATCACAGCTGCTAAGGTGATTTTTTTTTCCCCCCAAAACACAGATCAGCTGGCAAGCTCTCCTATGCTTCTGTGTCAACAGGGTGAAGTCTCAGCTCAGGCAGGTGTCAGACAAAGCCTCCACCATTCAGCCCTAACACACGCCAGAGCTCCTCTAGCTGGTCTTCCTCCACTCCTCAACATGCACACAGGTAGATGGTGGCCATGTGGTGTGAGGTCCAAGCCCCAGGGCCTGGCTGCCAGCCTTTGAATCCAGCTCTGCCCTTAACTAACAAAGTCAGGTAAGTGAGGATTAGTGAACCAGTCTACCTCCAGCCCAAGATCAGTGCCCGGTGCTGCTGCAAAGGCGTCAGCTGATATTATCGTCATTGTTATTATTCTCTGCACATTCCTGTTTACTGTCACTATTATTTTCCCTCCCAGCTCCTCCCACCCCAATGTTCTTCCCATCTGTGTGCCTGAAAATTTCCTATTCATCTCTCACGGTTTCCATCACCTCCTCTTGGAAGCTATTTCTGATCCTCTGTGCCCACTCCGTTCCCTCCAAAACACTCAGCATCCACTTAGTATTTGGGATCCCAGTTCTCTGTTCACGTCAACCTCCCCATCACATTGTGGGATACAAGCAAACAGGGACCCCAATTTACTATCTCTATTTCCCTAGTGCCTGGTACATAGTAGGTGTGCAATTAATATCCCTAGAGTGAAGCTCCATCTCCCTCCTACCTTGGAAAGGTCACAAAATGGGACCATGTGTCGGTCATTCTTGTGATCCGCAGTCCTCCCACATTGAATGTCATCCTTTTCCCTCTGATGCTCCTCACCCAGCCCCATGGGAGCCACATGTCTTATTATTCAGCCAGTCTGAATGATTCTGATCTTAGACACTGGTTCTTGCCTGGCAAATGCCAGAATATGTCTGTGTTTGGCCTGTCCCCTGCTCTTGCTGTGTGCCAATCTGATACTGCTTTGTCAATAGCTCACAGCCACTGGCAGGTGATTCAGAGAGTGTTTAAAGAGGATTGACACAAGCAGAAAAGGAGCAGGTTTTATTCTGACCCCAGTTCCCACAGAATCCTGGGGCGGGGGCACCTAGAGAATTTGTTGGGGCGAGGCGAACAGAGTCAAATGGTCTTTAGCAACAGGACACTTCATCGCATAAGACAACATCCACTTAAACGATGAAACAAAACATCATACCATACTTTATGACCTTGGATGTTTCTTACTTCATCTACATTAGAGTTAAAACACTATCTATGATCTTAAAAGCATTGTCAAGGATATCCATTTCTAACACATATTCCTCAGCCTTCTGTGCAGTGGGCATTAAAAATATTAATTGCTTTGTCCTGCCAAATGACCTGACTGTAATTCTAATTCAACCCCTAGTGGGTTTGTGGAATATACAGGACCCCACCCACTCCCCCGGAACATGGAAACCAGCATCCATCTGTGTTCCTTTTCTTTTCTTTTTTAGTTACATTTCCTTTATTAGGTGACATTCATAGAGTTATTGTCATAATGTACTAAAAATATAGCAACATTTTCTTTAAATAGGTGTGTACATCTGTTGTAAAAAGAGTATTTGCACCAAATAAAAGGTCAGACGGTATGTGGAAAATTGAAGGACACAGGAGTTTTAAGTTTGAGAACTAATGTGTGGGAACATTAAAATGAGCTCAGCAGCTATCTTTTTTTTATTATTATTATTTATTTACTTATTCATCATGCACAAGTATAGTATCTTTTTACATACAACTGCTTGTATACAAAGTATATAAGTACCATTCAGATCTTCAATCATGCATTTAGGATAATGATATCCATCTCATTCAACCACCAATTTTTTTCCAACCCCCCCCTTACTCTCTCCCTCCCCTCCCTTTCCATTGACCATTCTAGTGTTCCTCTGATCCTATGTACCCCCTTCCAACAACACTGTGAACCAGCCTCCTTATATCAGAGAAAACATTCGGTACTTGGATTTTTGAGATTGACTAATTTCACTTAGCATTATATTCTCCAACTTCATCCATTTACCTGCAAATGCCATTATTTTATTCTCTCTTATTGCTGAGTAAAATTCCATTTTGTATATATACCATATTTTCTTTATCCACTCATCTACTGAGGGGCATCTAGGTTGGTTCCATAACCTAGCTATTGTGAATTGTCTCAGCAGCTATCTTTTAATCTTTTTTAAAAATCATATGAACTAAAAGAGTTCTATGGGAAACATCTGTTTTCTCAAAACTTAAAAAATAAAATAAAATCACATAAATCTACTGCATGATTTTGTGTGTGCTACAGGTAAATGTCACATCTTGAGCTATGGATTTTAGTTTCATGAGAAAAATATCCTCTCATTGACTTTATCATCCTTAAACTACTGGAATTCTCATTGCCTGGAAGCATGTTATATTGATGTGTTTTGTCAATGCATATTTTCTATCCCTAAAGTTCAGAGATTAATGACCCTGACTTTTCCCAAAGCCCAAAACCCATCCTTTCAAGTGTCTCTTACCTGCATGGGAACCAAATAGGAGAAAACTAGGGGTTTGAACATCATTGGTTGAAAAGAAACACATGCCAAGGAAGGCCACAGAGAGAGGAGAGCCAGCTGCCCACAGAGAGAGGAGACTAGGCTTCTGAGTGACCACTGGTGACCCTGGTCTCATCCCCTACTGGGGACAGTTTTGTCTATGCACCAGCTCTAAGGTGGGCTTTTAGTAAACCAGATCACAAGGCCCCAGAGCATGACCCTGAACACCAATGCACTCATCTCCCCTGGGGACTGTTCTTTCCAGTCTCAGAGGTTCAGGAAGGCAGGTTAATGGACAGAAGGTGGCTCACGTTGAGGTGGCTTCAGCCTGAACTGGGGGACTCTCTTAGGATCCCATAATATGTGCACATCAGATAGAGCACTAATTTCTAGAATATATAAAGAACTCAAAAAACTTTTTTTTTTTTTTTTTTTTTTTTGTACAAAGGATTGGACCCGGGTGGGGTCTTTAGCACTGAGGCACATCCTCAGCCTTTCTTTTCGTTTGTTTGGGTTTTGTTGTTGTTGTTGTTGTTGTTGTTGTTGTTTTGTTTTTTTTTTTTTGTTTTGTTTTTGTTTTTTTTGAGACAGGGTCTCACTAAATTGCTTGGGAGCCTCACTAAGTTGCTGAGGCTGGCTTTGAACTTGCAATCCTCCTGCCTCAACCTCCCAAGCTGCTGGGATTACAGGTGTGCACCCCCGCACCTGGCATCATCTTTCTTTGTGTGTTAGCAGGACTACCTGGAGAGCATCTCCACTCCTCTCTCTCAGAATTGTTTTCTACCTGCAAGCACAAGGGACTCCAGGAAGGGAAACTGGGGGGGTGGGGGTAAAGAACAGGGTGAGAGTTATACCATTTTCTTATACTTTTTTTTAACTCCTTGAATTTTGTGCCCTGCTAATTTGTAATGTTAGGCATATCATATTTAAAGGAGAAATAAAGTTGTATATAAAAAAAAGAATACTCCTACCTTTCTGAGCATCAGGAAAAGCACACTCCCCAAGCTGGAACACTGTCCCAGTGCTTGTGGAGCCCTGGAGAGAGGTCACCAGAGCCACGCAAGACTGGGGCACCAGGACAGCAGGACACACAGAGCCGTCCTCCTGACAGCGCTGAGACAGCTGGACCCACCCTCCCTGCCTTCCATGAACTTGTGCTGCTTTAAAGTCCATTAATAACAATAATCTCCTGGGTGGTTTTGCAGCAACAAACTCCTGAGCCACACGTGCAGCCTCTGGGGGCAAAGAGAGCAGCCTGGCAGAGTGGTCTGGAGTTTCTGAGTCAGAGACATTGGAAACTGATCAATCACTGGACATGAAATTTGGGCAAATGGCTACACTTTCTAGAACCTCAAGGCTTTTTCACATTTTAAGTTGGGGCCAGTAGTGGTACCTCTCCACTGGGATGTGAGCTCAGAGAGGGCAGGGACCATCCATATCTCATGGTCTGCACAATGCCTGGTACGGGCTGGTGCTCATGAACTAGTTCTTCAGTGAATGATGAATGTCTCATTGGGTTGCTGTCAGGATTGAACAAGAAAATGCATGTCCAGTGCTTAGCAGAGAACCTGACCCTTGCTGAACAGGAAATAAATATTATTGCCTTTTATTGTAACAATTTGACTGGGCTAGAAATTGGTCAAGATTATTTTGTTTTCCTTTTTCATTTTTTAAGTTGCTACTGAAGTATAATGTACATACCTAAAAGCACAACATGATTGCAATGAACTGGAGAACAATATTGGCCAAGTTACATTGTTATAACATGTGCACGTGCAAATATGTAACAATGAACCCCACCATCATGTATAATTATAAGGCACCAATAAAAAAAATATGGGGGAAAAACTTATTGCCATCTGCCTTCCCCCCTTCGCCCCACTGGTCTTTGTCCATTAGCCTGATCCTCTCCTGCAACACGTGGTTTCTGGCCATTTTCAGCAGCTGTCATACTTCAAGCTAATTGGTCCAGTTAAATGGGGCCAGTTGGCTTCACAGCTCCGCCTTAGAAACCAATGTGGGGAAGCCTTCATTCCCTGCAGATACCAACAACATCTAGTGGAGAGGCTGGCAAGGGGTGGGTGTCCATGTACACACTTAATGTCAAAAATCCATCTTGACTGCAGGGCCTTCTGTGGTTTCTGAGTGCTGCCTGTAAATGCAGCCACAAAGGTCAACGGCTTTCTCATCTCCTCCCTCAAATGGGGATCCTGCCTACCTGAGGCTGGTGCAAGAGAAGCTAGACAATAAAATGCTGGAGACAGGGGTTAACTGGGGAGTAGTCTCTTACATTATTCATTCCTTCATTGCACACTCCACGTTATCACTGAGTTAAATGCTTAGCACAAAGTCATAAATGAGTTATGGTCCCTGCCCCATAGACTTAGCCGTCTAGTAAGCTAAGTAGAGACTGAATGGATAATTGCAGGAATAGTGAGTGCTCTGGAAAGGGAAGTTTGGATTTCCTTGTAAAGATATAAAGTGTGGGGGGTGGTAACTTGGTGGAGTGAGGGTGCATCTGGAAGGCCTTCTTGGAGGGTCCAGGTGTCCAAGCAGAGACCAGAGAGCACGTGAGCCCAGGTGAAGCTACTCTCAGGTCCTCCAAGGAATTCCCTCGGCCACTGTTTCTCTGCCGTCCCTGAGCCATGTCGGAGCAGCACCATGCCAAAGGCAAGATTTTTCTGGGCACCTTGAAGATCCCCAGGCTTTGCCCAGCAAGTAGCTGTGTGCTCTGGTTCTGAAGGGAAAGCCAGGACATTGCTATCAGTTCCCGCCTGGGCCTTGCCTGCCTCTGCTCCAGAGGGACTTTCCCCAATCCTACGTGACAAATCCCTCCCTTGTGCTATGTCCTCGTTCTTCCTACTCTAGAGCGAGTCCTCCAAGCCTTGGATTTTCATATGTAAAACTGCAGCTTCAGATAGTCCAAGAAAATGCCTCCTCTCTCCAATGTCGTCTTTTCTAGACTAGGATCAATAAAATTGGGTTTTGGGGTTTTTGTTTGTTTGTTTGTTTTTCTGTCAAGGGCCAAGTAGTAAGTATTCTAGGCTTCGTTGGCCATACAGGCCCTACATCACATCTAAACTACACTACTGTACAAGAGCGGTGTGGATCATAAGTCAGCAAATGAGCCTGATTGTTCCCAGCAAAACTTGATTTATTAAAACAAGCCCTGTATTTGGCCCACCTGCTGGCGTGGGCCAACCTCTGCTCCAGGCATTGGTCCTACAGGTTTCAGGAGTCTGGTGTGAAGCTCTGCCACGTGCTCGGTTTTAGGAGCTATTCTCTCCCCTCTTGCCCTCTTCCCTGGGGAAGAGCTTGGCCTCCCAGCACAGCGTTAAGAGCTGCAAGGAAAAAGTAAGCAAATTACAAAGAAGGGGAAATGTACCGGGAAGTTTTTAAAAACATCATCCTATACCATGTTTAAAGGCTGGGGGGAAAGTAATTTGGGCATCTAGAATGAAATCCTTTCTGACCTTCTCGTCATGACGGAAGCTTGGATAGTTTGGAACTAGTCCCCTCATTTCCCTTCATGCCTGCTTTCCATCCATTCTCCACTCCCCTGCCCGAGTGTTTTTTAAAAATCACAGATTGGATCATGTCACCGTCCTGCTCCAAAGCCCTGCAATGGCTCCCCGTTGCTCACAGAACAAAGGCTGTACTGGACAACACAGTTCCCACCCTACTCCCTCCTCACCACTAAAACCCACTGTGTGTGCCCGGCCCAGGAGATGAACCGGGCGGCTTCAGCCAATCATGGCAATCCTATGGCAGTGATGGGCTTGGGGTGGACCTGTCTGTCCTAGCCTCTTCTCTACTTGGATAAGAGGTATCTAGGGTGAGATGCAGGGACTGTCATAGCACACTGGGTGGCAGTCCTCCTAGGCTGTACTTTTGAGAGGACAAAGTTGATCCAGAGTCCCTTAGGACCCCTTAAAGATGCCCACCACTAGCTGGGTGTGGTGGCGCACGCCTGTAATCCCAGCACTTGGGAGGCTGAGGCAGGAGGATCGAGAGTTCAAAGCCAGCCTCAGCAATGGCGAGGCACTTAGCAACTCAGTGAGACCCTGTCTCTAAATAAAATACAAAATAGGGCTGGGGATGTGGCTCAATGGTCGAGTGCCTTGAGTTCAAGCCCCAGTACCAAAAAAAAAAAAAAAAAAAAAAAAAAAAAGCCCACCATTTATTATAACATGAACAAAGTTACTAAGGAGCCTCACCACTATTTTAAGGGGTCAGGGTATAGTTCAAGTGGCAAAGCGCTTGCCTAGCATGTGAGAGGGCCTGGGTTCAATTCCCAGCACTGCAAAAAAGAAAAAAGAAAAATCCTGGACCAAATTCTCTTGATTACATAGGGCACAGAAAGGCCCCCTGCTCCCTGCTGACAGCAGCCTCTCTGCCCCTGCCCCTGGTGCCCAAAGCATGAGCAGTACTCTTGCAGGGGCAGGTTCCATGGGTGCTCACCCAAACCTGCCCACTAATGGCCAGTCTGGCCCAGGAGCAAATGCTCTCACAAAACTTCTGGTTGAATTAACACAGAGAGCTGCAGGAGTCTTTAGTTTTATTTACCCAGCTCAGCACACAGATGGATTTTTCAAGACATTGAGCTCCTCTGTATCCATATCATACTGCCAGACTTGCTATAAACTCTTGGGCAAGTCTCTGTATGTCCTAGACCAGTCCTGGCTCCCAGGGGTCACACTCCAAGGTTCTTGGAATGTGGCCAGCGGTCTTAATCAAGGCCATCCCCAAATATGTACGTAAAGTTGTGACAGCTCTGCCTTCTCCAGCCTCGTCCAGTAGCCTGGGATGGCCTTGGGCAGGAGCCAGGGGGAGCTCGTTTTTCTTTGACTCCTTACTAGGATAGCACCTCTTTATTCAGGCTGACTTTAAATGGAAGCAATGCTGGGAGAAAGGAATGCGGCTGTTGGAGAGAAGCTGGAATCAAGGCCTGCATAGAGTTCACACCTCGTGTCCCCTCACCGCCCCAGACTCCTCCTTTCATGTTCTCAGACCCCCACGGGACAAAAGCCAACGGTGCTGACCAGCGTGGAGTTTCTTCCTGGGAGAGGGAGAAAATGAATGTTTTCAGCTGGAATCAGCATGAGCATCTGTAAAGAGGAGAGCCGGTGACCATGTCCTGTCACGTGGGAACTCAGCATCTCAGCCTCCCTAGGCAGCATCCCCTCTTTGCAGATGTGGAGACAGGCACGGAGGGTGTAAGTCACTTGCCCGAGCTCTGATGGGGACCCAGCAGTCTGTTCCAGAGCCCTCTCGATGGCCTCTCAGGAAGAGAAATAAAAGATCAGAGTGAGTTTTTCAGAGGCGCCTACAGATCCTGTCGCCCTGCTGTTTAAAATCCTCCAGTGGCTTCCTTCCCACTGCTTTGGGAATGGAAACCAACACCTTGCCCAGGCCCACAGAGGCCTGCAGGCTACGTGCCCTGCCGGCCTCCCCAGCCTCCCCAGCCTCCCTGCTCTCCACCCCGTGGCCTCCTGCCTGTCTCAGAGATTCTGTTTTAGTCAGCGTTCCAACACTGTGACCAAAAGACCTGACAAGAACGATTTTAAGGAGGAAAAGTTTGTTTGGGGGGTCACGGTTTCAGAGGTCTCAGTCCATAGGTAGCCAACTCCATTCCTTGGGGCTCGAGGTGAGACGGAACATCATGGCAGAAGCTGGGAGCCTGGCACCGGGAAGCAGAGTCAGAGCAAGCTCTGCTCAACAAGGACAAAATATACACCCCAAAGGCATGCCCCACCCCCCCACCCTGGGGACACACATCCTCCAGCCACCCCCTGCCGGCCTGCAGTAACCACCAAGTCAACCCGGGCAGGGATTAATGCACTAAGTTAACCTCCTACAACCCAATCATTTCACCTCTAAACTTCCTTGCACTGTCTCACACATGAGCTTTGGGGACGCCTAATCTAAACCATAATGGTTGCCATGCGCCCCACCCCCCACCCCCGCCTGCCACAGTCCTTTGGTATTAGCTGTTTTCTCTGCACTAACCGCATTTCCCCTCCATCTACCTCCTCCCCCACCCCCACCACCAGGTTTGGATTAGTGTCCCCCAGAGGCCTATGTGGTAAAGCCTTGGTCCCTAGCCTATGGCACTATGGAAGGTGGTGGAAACCTAGAAGATATGGGGCCTAGTGGGAAGGTGTAGGTCATCAGGGGCGTGCCCTAGCAGGGGACTGGGGGACGCCAGTCTATTCCTCTTTCTCGTTCATTCCCAGCCATGAGGTGAAAGGGCTTCCTCCGCCACACACTCCTGCCATGATGCGCTGCCTCACTACGGCCCAAAAGCAATAGGGCCAATTGACCATACATTGAAACCTCCCAAACTATGAGCCAGAATACAGAATAAACCTTTCCTCTTTTTAAGTTGATGGTCTCAGGTATTTGCTTCAGTAATGGAAAGCTGACTAACACACACACTCCTCCTGCATCCCCTCCTTGAGATCTTCACCCTGGCATGACTTCCTCAGGTGAGTTACCCCAACCCCTGGTGACCTTGCCCCACCCCACCCCATCCAAGCTCTCAGGCCACACCCCTGTGTGTCAAATGTTAGCATGCCAATTCAGTAATTACTAGATTAAAGTTTGTCACTTCTCTATATAAGCAGCGACCAACAGAAATATAATATGAACCCCAGTGGCCATTTTACATTTTCTAATAGCCATCGTTTAAAATCCGTTTTAGTAATATATTTTATTTAGCCCAACATATTCAGAACATTATCCATTTCAAGAGATTATTAATGAGCTCTTTCACATTATTTTTATCAGACGAAGAATTCAGAATCTGGTGTGTGTTTGATCCACGTAGCACAGGTCCCTTCAGACAGCCACAGCCACGTGTCCAACAGCCACATGGGGTCTGTGGCTATTGGGTTGGACAGTGCAGGTCTAGTCTAATCTCTTGGCCTCACCGAGGTCAAGTGTGGTCATTTTGCAACCGAAGTCAAAAGTGCTGCAGGGGAGAGAGAGACCAGACCCCCCATGGTCCCCCTTAGTCTTCCTGTGGGCTCCTTGGCTGGATCTAGAAATCCAATAAATACAAGAGCTGATTTACCAGAGAAAAGCATCAAGTTTTATTCATTTTACATGTACACAGGGATCCTCCCATGAGAGAGACTCTGAAGAAATGACCAAGGCATGGGACTAACGTACTTTTTAGATAAAGAACAATATATGTGTGGACAGCGGTGTCTGGATCAGGGTAATCCACTCTGGGGCTGTTCCCGAGAGCTATCTGGGGCGTGTAGAAGCTGGTGGAAGACAGTTACTGCAGAGCCACTGCAGGTGCACGGCAGCTCTTGTCCAGTGTTGGTAGGGGAAGGCCATCCCTCCCACAAAGAATCTACACGCTTGCTGCATGTAGAAAGACCCAGGCCAAGCGACCCTGCCTGCAGGTGTAGGTCCTCAATGGTTTCAGTTTGGTACCACCAACATACCAGTTTGGCGCATCTTGAGATGACACATCTTTAACTCCTTCTGCACTCAGTCCAGTAGCTCTCAACCAGGGGTGAATTCTCCTGTAGGGGACATTTGGCAACAATTGGTCATATATTATTGGCATCTGCTGACCAGTACTGTATCCCCCAGTCCAGGGAAGCTGCTACACTTCCTACAATGCCTAAGACATCACTCACAAGACAGGATTATTTGATCAAAAATGCCTCTAGTGTTCACAGTCAGATGAACTTTCAGAGACAGGTATTCATTCGCTCATTCATTCATTCCCTGCTGCTTCTGGGGGCCTGTCCCTTCTGTTATCCACACCATCCACTTGGAGTGTTGCTTCACTAGTTCTGAGCCTGCCTTTCACCATCAGTTCAGCAGATGGGTCCCTCTCCATGGACTGCCAGGCCAGTGGCAGAGGGAGTTCTGCACCCGCCTCCTGGAGCGGGGCTGGAAGCCAAGCAGCCTTCACCTGGGGCGTGTGGCTGCCCTGTTCTTGTCCCACCTCCACACAGACACCCCCAGAGGCTGGAGACTGAACCCAGTCATTACTTTCATTGCAAACCACTTCTGAGTATCATTAAGACTCTTCCCTGGAGTTTGTGCAAGGAGTGCAAATGCATCAGATAGTGACCAAGCACATCACCAGCCTCACCTATTCTCCAGTGTCTCCACAGGAGGCCAGCTGGAATATGAAAGAGACAGCTGACTCCCCAGGAACCAGAGAGGAAGCACCCCCAGGGGCAGAGAAAACACCCCAGACTCCACCCTCCATGACATACCTCACTCCCCTGGCTCTGTGCTAGGAGACTGACACAGCTGAGGGCATCAGGGAGAGGAGTGTGTCCTTTAATGCCCTCCTCAGGTTGGATTTAAGGAAGCCAGCTTGCTGTCTAAAAGAACCAGGACAATAGATTTGTAAAGCAGAAAATGGGCTTGAGATTGGAAGGAATTTCCCTGTGCCTTAGTATGCCCTCTGAGCAACCAGCTCTGACCCCATGAATTTTTGGGGACATTGGCTTACACAGGCTTTGCCAGGGTCCTAAGAAAACAAAGTGAAAGTGCCAATTACAGAGCCTGGCCTGTCGTGGAGATTTTGTGTTTTAAAATAATTGTTGACAAGGCAGCAACCTAAATGGAGCTTGAACCCCCCAGGGCCTGTAGTAACTCACAAGCTCCTCACTCTACACATAGGACTTTATTTGTTACAGATTTATTGAGGTACAATTTATATGCAAACACTGAAGACAGAGCTACAATGTGATGTTTTGACAAATATATACACCTGTGAAACCATGGCCACAATCAGGATGGTAAACATGTCCATGCTCCTGAAGCCTCTTGGAAATCCTTCCTTCTCCCCACCCCCCAGAGCTACCGATCTGCTTTCTGTCACTATGGATTGCTTTGTATTTCATATAATGTTTTATAAGTGAAGTCATAGAAATCTATTTTGAGATTCCTCCATGTTGTCTATGCTCCTTTTTTATTGCTGAGTAGTATTCCACTGTATGGACATATCAACATTTGTTTATCCATTCACTTCATGAATATACACAATGCTTGTGAAGGTTCATGTACAAATCTTCATGTAGACATGTGCTTCCATTCCTCTTGCAGAGATACTCAGGAGTATTTACATAGGAATGGCTGGGTTTCCAAGTAGATGTACATTTTACTTTTTAAGAAATTGCCAAACTGTTTTCCAAAGTGGTTGCAACATTTTAAGTTCCTATCAGCAGTAGATGAGAGTCCCAGTTTCTGGGTCAGTCTTTTTAATTTTATCATTTTTGTGGATGTGTGATACCCCCTTGAGGTTTGTTTGTTTGTTTTTTTTTTAACCTTTATTTATTTATTTATTTTTGTGTGGTATTAAGGATCAAACCCAGCGCCTCACCCGTGCAAGGCAAGTGCTCTACCACTGAGCCAGAGCCCCAGCCCCAACTGGGATTAGTTTTTTTTTAAATTTATTTTTTATTCTAAGTTGTTAGAAATGACAGCAGAATGTATTACATTTCATATTATGCTCGTAGAGTACATTTTTACATATCTCTGGTTGTATACAAAGTATATTCACATCATTCATGACTTCATACTTGCACTTAGGGTAATGATATTCAACTCATTCTACCATCTTTTGTTTTTTCTTCACCCTTTTGCTCCCTCTCATCCCCTCCCTCCCCATTGGCCATTCTAGTGTTCCTCTAATCCTCCTATGCTCCCCGTCCCAACCCCATTGTGAATCGACCTCCTTATATCAGAGAATACATTTGGCATTTGGCTTTTGGGGGATTGGCTAACTTCACTTAGCATTATATTCTCTAACTTCATCCATTTACCTGCGAATGCCATGATTTTATTCTCTCTTATTGCTGAGTAATACTCCATTGTGTATATATACCACATTTCCTTTATCCACTCATCTACTGAGGGACATCTAGGTTGATTCCACAACCTAGCTATTGTGAATTGTGCTGCTATAAACATTGATGTGGCTGTGTCCCGGTAGTATATTGTTTTTAAGTCCTTTGGGTATAGAACGAGGAGTGGGTTGGCTGGTCATAAGGTGGTTCCATTCCAAATTTTCCAAGGAATCTCCATACTGCTTTCCATACTGGCTCACCATTTTGCAGTCCCACCAACAATATATGAGTGTGCCTTTTTCTCCACATCCTCGCCAACATTTATTGTTATTTGTGTTCTTAATAGCTGCCATTCTGACTGGTGTGAGATGAAATCTTGGGGTGGTTTTGATTTGCATTTCTCTAATTGCCAGAGAGGTTGAGCACTTTTTCAAGTATTTGTTGGTTTCCTTGAGGTTTTAATTTGCACTGAGACCACTATGATCAATGTGCTTATTTGTGATCCTTTCATCTCCTTTGTTGAAATGTCTATTCTTTTGGCCATTTAAAAATCTTTTTTTTGTTATTTCTTTTTTTATTACTATCGCCTCTTGAGAGTTGTTTGTATACCCTGGCTATAAATCCTTTATCAGAGCTGGGTGCAGTGGCACACGCCTGTAATCCCAGCACTTGGGAGGCCGAGGAAGGAGGATCCCGAGTTCCAAGCCAGTCTCAGCAATGGCGAGGCACTTAGCAACTCAGTGAGATCCTGTCTCTGAATAAAATGTAAAAAAAAAAACAATAATAATAAAAAATGTGGCCCAGTGGTCAAGTGCCCCTGAGTGCAATCCCCGGTACCAAAAATATAAAAAAAAAAAAAAATAAAAAAAGATCCTTTATCAGATATGTGATTAGCAAATCTTTTCTCCCTATCTGTTGCTTGTCTCCTTAATCTCTTAATAGCATGTTTTGAAGGAGAAGCATTCTTAATTTTTAAATGAAGAACAAAAACTCACCTTATTGTTAAGTGTTTTTTTCACCCACATTAGGAGCACTCTGCTAGATATTAAGAATGGGTTCTCCCATCCCGAACCAGACCACCCCCTTGCTAAGCAGCCTGAGCCTTGTGGAGCCTTCCAAGAGATTTCCAAGCAAACCCTCTGTGCCTTAGTCTCTGCATCTTTGAAATGAAAATAATAATACTCACTTCATAGGGCTGAAGACGGAAGGAATTGAGTCAGTGAGCACATTTAAAGCTCTTACAAGAGGGCCTGGCATGGATTCAGTTCTGCCTAAGTCTCACCCTACTATTGTTACTCCACACCAAGAACTTCCACGCAGAACAAATATACTACAAAAATACACCACCTTGCAGCAAAATACCTGAACAGTCCTGATTGTATTGCTCTTGATAAACATTTGTTTATCTCTATGCCAGTCCTGGGCTAAATGCCTCACCTCACCTACTCAGGGAGACAACCCAAAGGAGGTGTTACCATCATTGCCCCCATTTTATATGTGAGAAAACGGAGATCCAGGCCGGTCACGGGGTGACTTAGCTAGAATTCCAACTTAGGTCAAAACCCCTGCAGCAGGCCACCAGCCCCTTTGGCTTTCCTCCTAAGGTGGACTCATTGCCAACCAGAAGAGGGCGCCCTTCCTGAAATCCTGCGGGTCTTCTGCCCCAGGCCTGGCTTCTCTATTGTCCTGGTGCAGAAGGTAGACGCTACAGAACCTTTTTAAAAATCTGGAGTTGAGTCTATAGCAAAGATGATGCTGGAACATCAAGAGAATGGGCACTGTTCAAAAGCAAAGGCTCCATCCACGTGACCCAGGCCAACCTGGGAGAGTCCACAGTCGGAAGTGTTGTAACGAACAAGCTTAGGGCAGAACTCTTGCAGAGGATTAATGAGCTTATTAAGCAAAGAGAAAGGTGCCCAGGTCCACCTGCTCCTCCCAGAGACGCATTCTGAAAAGAGGTGGGAAGGAGCCCAGGCTGTGGCAACGAGGCCCTGTGAGTCCCTGGTATGATAGATTAAAAAAAAAAAAAAAAAAAAAAAAAAATCTATGAACTGTAAAAAAATAAAACACTAAAGCATTTACTGAGCACATTCTTTTTGCCAGCACTGGATTAAGCTTTGGGAGGACTAAAAGTGAATAAAATATCACCCCTGGCCTTGAATAATAATAGCTTATGCTTTTATAGCCTTTGCTATGTGCAAGGTTCTGTGTATGCACTTGACATGCACAGCCATCCTTCAGTATCTGCAGGGCATTGGTTCCAGAACACCCTGAACATACCACAATTCATGGATGCTTAAGTTCTTGTATGAAAGGGCATAGCATTTGCATATAACCTACACGCATCTTCCCGTATACTTTAAGTCATTTCTAGATTATTGTTGTAGTCAGTTTTTTCACCGCTGCCACCAAAAAAACTTGACAAGAACAATTAGAGGAGGAAAAGTTTATCTGGGGGCTCCTGGTTTCAGAGGTCTCAGCCATAGATGGCAGGCTCCACTCCTCAGGGCTCAAGGTGAGGCAGAACATCATGGCGGAAGAGTGTGGTGGAGGGAAGCGGCTCACGTGATGATCAGAAAGCAGAGAGAGACTATACTCAGCTCACAAAATATATACCAAAGGGATGTCCCCAGTGACACACCTCCTCCAGCCACACCCTACCTGCCCACAGGTACCACCCAGTTCATTCCTATCAATGAATTAATGCACCGATTAGGTTAAGGCTCTCATAACCCAATCATTTCACCTCTAACCATTCTTGCATTGTCTCACACAGGAGCTTTTGGGGGACACCTCACACGTAAACCATGACACTAATAATACTTAATACAATATACATGCTGTGCAGATAGTTGTTACACTTTGTTTAGAGAATATGATAAGAAAAAAATATATATCTGGTACAGATGCACCGTTTAACATTTTCGATCTGCAGTGGCTGACTCTGCGTGTACCCAGATTGTGGAACCTGTGGAAGCAGCGGGCATCTTTATTAACCCATTTGTTCCTAGAGCATTGCTCTCGGGTGGACGCCCTCTTAAACCCCGTTTCACAGTTGAGGAAACTGAGGCAGGGAGGCACTCAGATTGCTGCCCCCAACACCACAGCCAGACAGACTGCAGGGTGGGGCCACTTCACTAAGTGCCACGGGAGAGCGTGAGCTGGGGGTGAGGGGAAAGGGAGGAATGCAAAGAGGATGATGCAATTGGGGGATGAGCAGGTAGCTGAGGTGTCCTCACACACTCAGGTGTTCTGTCAGAAAGGCTGAGTCACCCTACTCCAAAAATGCCAGGGACACTGGCTCCGAGAGTCAAGAAACACTTGTTGAGCATGTGTAGTGTGCCAGGTGGGCCACCAGAAGCATACCCGGGCCAGGAATGACAAAGGCACCAAATGTCACCAGGGGAGGGGGGGCGTACAGAGGAATTTGGGATCATCTTATGTCATGACCAACCTCCTCTGAGAATTGTAGAAAGCTTGCTGGAAGGAGGGACGTTTTGGTGGAGAATGAGCTAGGCTATGGGTGCCAGGATACCTTCTAGGCAAAGGGAATAGCATAAGATCACAACATCGCAAACTTCCTGCAGCATTCCAGAACATGAGAGAAATCCAGTGCAACTTGTGTGCAGAAAGAAAGGGGCAAAGGGGGCTAGGGCTGGGGCTCAGCAGTAGAGCACTCATCTCACATGTGTGAGACCCTGGGTTCGATCCTCAGCACCACATAAATAAAATAAAGGTATTAAAAAAAGGGGGGGGGGCAAAGCCTGGAATGGTGGCACATGCCTATAATCCCAATGACTCGGAAGGCTGAGACAGAAGGATTGCACATTCAAGGCCAGCCTCAGCAACTTAGTGAGTCCCTGTCTTAAAATTTAAAAGGGCTGGGGATGTAGTTCAGTAGTAAAGTGACCCTGGATTTAATCCCCAGTACCCACCCACCTATTCTCCCAAAAAAGAAAGGGGCAGGGATATGATGGATAGACCTAGGTGACATTCAGGGGCCAGATTTTTCTGGGCCCTTCATCCTGAAGTAGTGAGGGGACTGTAGAAATAATGGGGAATTAAAATTGGAGCAAGCTAAACTGTTATTACAAATTAGTTCCAAAATGTACAAGCTCTTAATTGTGAGAGAAATCTCCCTCTTGTTCATCTAACTGTCCAAGGCATTGATTCAGTCCTGGTTGGTAGACTGCTATATCAGTTATCTATTCTAATGCTGCATAACAAACATCCCCCAAACTTCAATGGCACACAGCAACAAGTGTTTACAGGTCAGGCATCTGACGCCAGCTTAGGCTCCACTGGGGGGCACTAGAGAGCAATGCCAGCAGAAGGCCAGCCTAGTCAGGCCATGGCTGCACAGCTGGAGTGACTTAAGGCCACGGCTGCACAGCTGGAGTGACTTGAGGTGACTCTACCCACGTGTCTCTCCTTCTCCAGCACAGCTGTCAGGAATGGTCACAGGGTGATGGCTGAGGTACATACAGACCGCAGGGTTTCTTGAGATTTAGCCTAGGAAGCAACGTATCATCACTTCAGCCTCGTTTCATCGCAGTGGGAGACCCGCTCCACTGCGTTGGTCACTATGCTCTGCCTGTGTAGGAGGAGCTCTGGGACTATGTGGCAATAGCTATGGGGAGGAGGGAGAAGCAGAACCATCTAATGCACCCCCTCTACCATGGGCCCTCTCCAAACATGTTGATTCAGAGACCCTGGCTTCTTCCATCTTGTGCCTCTGCCACTAGGTACAGCCTTGTCATCATCTATAACCAATCAGTCGAGGGAAAATAAGGATGGAGGAGACACACTGTCTCCTAAGAGCCTTCAGCTATGGGCTGGGGCTGTGGCTGTGGCTCAGTGGTAGAGTGCTTGCCTAGCACTTGTCAGGCACTGGGTTCAATCCTTAGCACCACATAAAAATAAGTAAATAGAAAAAAGGTATGCTCATACCTTATACATATATACATATATATATACTCATACATAGACACATATCACATTGTGTCCATCTACAACTAA
Organism: Tamias sibiricus; assembly: GCA_025594165.1. Classification (NCBI taxonomy): domain Eukaryota; kingdom Metazoa; phylum Chordata; class Mammalia; order Rodentia; family Sciuridae; genus Tamias; species Tamias sibiricus. Next base: position 35,600,106 of record CM046658.1, read on the forward strand.
AAATAGTAGAGAGAGAGAGAGAGACTTGAACTACAAGTGGCACACACCCTTCCTGTGGCATTCCACTGATGCAGCCTAGGCATAGGCCTGCACCTAGCTGAAGGCCCTGCAGGACAGCCGCTTCCCAGCCATGACAGTGTAGGGTGGATGGAGAGTGGGTTTGATAAACAACCAGCCATGTCTGCCACAAGGAGGGTCACTACTGTGCACCCCTAAATCCCTAAGAGAACGAGGATCAGAGTAAAAGCTTTCTGCATGATAGCGCCGCCCCAGGCAGGAGGGATGGCAAACCTTGCCTGTGACCAGAATCTCCCCCAGACGTGTCAGAGAGGCCACGGAGACCAGACAGGGCTGTTGCGGAGACAGTATCATTGCAGATTCTAACGCAGCAGACAGAGATAGAGACAGGTCACGTGACATTGTCTCTGAGCTGCACCTCCTGAGGCCACATCTGAGTACCTGGTGGGACTTAGTTGAGGGAATCCCCCTCCCTCACCGCTGATTTCCCTCTCCCACCCACCAAGAAATGCTGCCAGACAGCACTTGGCCTGCCCAGCCAGGGTCAAGTTCAACAGGCTCGGCCACACCAGGAGAGGGATCCCAGCAAGCTCTGCCCTGCCTCCCTCCGAGTGGTGCCCCCAGGAGCGCGCCTCTGGAAAGCTGTGGGTCGGTGGCCAAGCCTCTCTCTAGAAAGCTGAGACATGAAGCGAATGCCAATGGTCCCCCACCCTGGGAGGAGGGGGACGCAATTACAAAAAAAAATTCTGCTTACAGCTCAGATTCAATATTTGGAAGGGATAATCCTGAAATAAGAGATTGCCTGATTTCTCTCCCAAGCCTGTGAATGCTTCATTAGCTCCTATTTGACATTTGATGGTTGAGTCTGATTGGCTTTATTGTGGAGTTGGACTTTAAGAAGTCCCCAAGACACAGCAATCAAGTTTCACAATGACCCCCCAACTGCAAATTTTAAAACATAAATGGCAGCTGTGCCTTGGACATCAAAGCCGTGAATGCTGCGGGGAATTTGTATTTCATCCTCACTTAATGAAACTCAATCCTGCTTGGCAAATAGGGGTCCCTGACTCAGCAGTTAGGATTTCCTCTGCAGTTCGGCCCAGGCACAGCAAACAAAGAACCCCCAGGATTGAGCATCAGCAATGATGCAGTACCGGGTAGGGCCAGCTTGAGGAGCCCTGGAGTCTCTGAGGCTGTTCCCTACAGGGGTACTCAGTCTAACTGCAGAGGGGGGCCCCAAGCACCAGAAACAGACATGACAAAGGTAGCAGGTGCTCCATTGATGGCCGGGGCCGCGGCCGCAGGAAGTCCCAAGAAGGGGAAAGTAGGAAGGAGTAACCGGCAGGGGGGTATCCCAGGCACCAGATGTCGTCAAGGGCTGGAGGAGACTGGCCCCACAGTTCTCCCACCTCCTTGCCAGGCATGAGGGCTCCTCTGGGTTCCCTCCACGCTGTGCCTGCTGGGTCCTCGTCTCTGTGTCTGCCATGTGGCTCTGTCCTCGTCTGTCCTTCTCATCCAGAGGCCCTTCGCCGGCAGGGGCTGCCTTGCCCATTCCTGAGCCCTGGTGCCCCACAAAGACTTGGAACCCAATACCTGTTTGGTGGCTGAGTACAAAATTGCCCCTTCCCGTGTTACGTGCCCTTGATGTGTGGATTACTTTTGGTGGTGGTTTAGTTTCATTTCTTTGAGAGATCAGAGTTTCAGGAATCCAGAGCCTTCTGTGGGGTAGTGTTCCGGGGGCATATGAAAAGGATTGATCTCTCCCTCAATTGTTCCCTTTGACCCCTAGAAGGGACACAGGGAGAGTGGAGGGGATGAGGGGATACATCCCCTCATCTGCACCATGAGCAGAACATTGTGCACACAGGCCAGTGTGCGGTGGTACCTATGACACCAGCTCAGGAGCCTAGAACACTTAGTGTGTTTTCAATCTCTCTGTACCCTGTGGTTTCCTTTGTAAAAGGGGGAGAGCTCTGGACTGCCCTGGGTGTGTGGGGGGATCTCTCTCTGTGTAAAGCCCTTAGAGCAGGACCTGGGCGTCGTGGGCTCCCAACGAGCACGTGCTGGTTGCTGTGCTCACATTCCATCCTCTTCACGACCCCCATATCGTGGCGGGGGTGTGTTGTTTCCACCTCACCGTGGAGAGAACCCACAGAGAAGTTGAGGACTCACCCAGGATCCCACAAGAGCGGGACCTGAGCGCCTGACTCCAGAGCCACAGCACCTGGACGGCTGCTGGAGACAGGAGGGGGAGCGGGAGAAGGGGGGCGTTCTGGAGGGGTCTTCACGGGCTGGAGGCCTCCCCAGCCTCCGCAGCCCTCGGTTCCCCAGCGACCCGGCAGTGGTGTGACGCCCCCGCCCCAGAGCCCCTCCCAGCCGTCCACACCACCCGCTCTCCACCACCCTGCCCAGCGCCGCTCACCGCTTCTCCTCGCGGGGCCCGCGCGGCCGCGCACCCGGCACCCCCGCACCCTCACGCACCCTCTGCACGCTCGTCGCTTTGCCGCCACAAACCCGATCTCAGGGCCTGAACCTTCCCGCCCTCTCCCCGCCCACCCCCAGCCTCGGGTTCACCTGGAGACTCCATCCGGAGGCCGCAAGACGCGGACTTACACCAGGACCTCACGCACTTCCCCTCCCGCGCCTCGGAGGGGCATCCCGGACGATGCCCAGGTGTGGACACCGGGCGGAGAGGCTTTCCAGGACGTCGGCTCAACCCATTAACTCTCCGGGACGCTGAACGGCGCTCTCGTCCGGCACAGTGCCCCGGCTGTCGCCAGGGGGCAGCCTTGACCCACTTTCTGGCGTTAACCCACTACCCAACCCCCCACTCCGCAAAGGCATTGAGGCTGGAGAATATAAAGTAGTCAGAAAAGGGTGTGTGTGTGTGTGTGTGTGTGGTGTTGGGGGGGGGGGGTTAAAACACGATCAACACACTATGGGTAGCCTAGTAAAATGACAGATTATGCGTTTCAGTTGAATTACTAAGGTAATGTTGGGGCCACAATTTGGTTCTGAGTTTCCTAGTGGCCATAGCAAAAATAGAACCCGTTTGTTAGGTCACCTGCCTCTCCTGGGAAAGAGGGAAATTTTATTTGAGGAGCTACTAGGAAATTTGCCACACCTTGGTTTCTATAACTCCCACTACAGGGTCCAGAGCAAGTCTACAATATATGCTATGCTGATCCTTTAAATGTGTCATCTTTCTGCTTTATCTTTCGATTTAAAGTGATAGATAAGAACTCTCTCCATTTTCTGTCTTCCTGTCTTGTTTTTTGTTTTATTTGTTTGTTTTGTTGTTTTTGTAGTAGTGCTGATTAGACCAAAGACACTCTACCACCGATCTCCAGCCCCAGCCCCTTTTAATTTTTTTATGTGAGACAGGGCCTTGCTTAATTGCCCAAACTGGCCTTGAACTTGCAGTCCCCCTCCCTTGGCCTCCTAAGTAGCTGGGATTATAAGCATCCACCTCCACGCCTGGCTTATATCTGTTCTTGAACTCATTCCAATCAGACTTCATTCTCACCACTCTTGGAATTGATCTTATCAAGGCCACCAGGGACATTCATGTTGTCAAATCCAAAAACAGTACTCAGTCCTCGTTTCCCTGGAGCCGACTGTGACCTTTATCCCAGGCAAGCACCTTCTTGCCCCTGGAGCACATTCTTTATCTGGTATCACTGACGTGGGTCTTTCTTGATCTCCATCTACCCTCCTTCTCTGTCTGCCAGGCCGCTCCTCCCTTGGGGCCTCACCTCGCAATGCTGCAGGACCCAAGAGCATGGACCTGCATCTCCTTTTATCCATCTGTTACTCCCTCAGTTCAGTTTCAGGACTCAAAAGTAGCAGATAAGCCCTGATGACGACAGTTATGCCTGTGGCCCCCATCTGCTCTCAGATGTCAAACAGGCATCTCAGACTTAACATGTCCAAACCAGACTCTTGATACCCTTAGCTGGGGTATCAAGAAGCTAGAGCGGTCAGAAACCAGAGTGGCCTGCTCATTCCTGTGTCCCATGTCATCATTTGACTTGGTGACCCAACCTGATTATCATCCTGGGCTCCTTTCTTCATTCAGCCTTTATATCCAAGAACACAGAAAATCCTGTGGGCTCTGACCTCAGAGTGTCTCTAGACTCCCAGGCCTTCTCACCATCTCCATTCCCTGCCCCTGTCCAAGTCACCATACTACTCTGTGAGCAGTAGCTGTGTTGTTCTTGTTAATAACTGCATCCTCCATGCCCAGACTGGTGTCTAGCAATGAACTATCAGTTCATTCAAACTATTTATTTGTTGATCGAATTATTGAATGCCCTAGAAATTTCTTTACACTCAGGGCACGCAAAGGATTGATTTCTGGAAAAGATTTCAAAGCTATGACAATAATAAGAGAAAATGCTTTTTGAACACACACCATGTGCCAAGAAGATGCTGGGTGAGGTGATTATGGCTCAGCAAAGTGGGAAATTGTCCAAGAGTAAACATTTAATTGTTGGTGGAAGAGATCTTTGAATCATATTCATTTACTCAATTCATCAAGTATTTGTCAAACACAAATTGTGGGCCAGGTATTGTTTTAGGAGAATAAAATAGGCAAATTTCTAACTTTAATGGACCTTGCATTCTAGTAGAAAGACTTAAGAAGTGATGTGTGTGTATGTGAGAGAGAGAGAGAGAAAGAGAGAGAGAGAGAGATGGAGAGTCAACAAGTTAAAGGAATTAGGAGTCGTGAGTGAAGCTCTCTGAAGTAGTATGATCAGGCATGGTCTTTTAAAGGAAGTGGCATTTGAGCAGAGACCTGGAGGAAATGAGGAGGTACTTATACCATGTTTATAGGAAAAGAGTAAAACCCAAGGTGAATAATCTTGGACGTGTTTGGAGGACATGAGAGTGAAGGGCAGAGGTTTTGGAGCTGAGGTCAAAGATGAAGAGAGGATCCAAAGGTACCTTGTAACTGGATTTTTACTTGGAGTAAAGGGGGAAGCCATTCATAAAAACAGGGGAAGGGCTTGGATTCTCAAAACAATCTCTCTGGCTTCTGCCTGGAAAAAGGACTAAAGAAGGACAAGTGAGATCTCTGTGGATGTTGTTGTGGTTAATTTGACATGTCAACGTGGCCAGGCCCAGGTACCCCTTTGTTTGGTCAAACAAACAAACAAAAAGTCTAGGTCTTGCTGGCAAAATATCTTTTTAGATATGATTAACATGTATACTCAATAGACTTTGAGTAAAGCAGATTGCCCTCCATAAGATGGGGGTGAGCTTCATCCAGTCAGTTGAAGGTCTTCGGAGCAAAGATAAAGCTTTCTTAAAGGAGGAGTTCTTCCTCAAGACTGTGTTTCCCACCTGCTGACCCACCCTTCAGATTCCAGACTCGAAGCTGTGTTTAAATGAAGGATCTTCAAGACAGGGAACACCCCTCCGATGATTAAGAGAGACAACACAAGATGGACAAGGAGATTTTATTACTTACAGGTCCTGGGGGGTTAAATGGCGCTCCCAGTGGCCACATGCATGGAGGCCAGGGAGAGCATGGAGAGAGAGGCCAGTGTGCCCACATCTTTATTGGGTTCAGGGTGTTATCTAAACAGGTTCCCCTTGGGGAGTTTTAATTGGTGAGTTTAAAACAAACAGGCACAAGTTCCAGGAAGTCACACCATGACTGACAGGGGGTTGCTATGATGTATCTGCACAGTCCGTGCAGAGCATGAGGGTCAGGGGACCTGTCAAACAAGCTGTATCTAGCTGTCCCATAGAAAGTGTTCACCAAGGTGCAGTTGCATGAGGCAGAAATCCAGATCAATCACATTGAGGAACTAGTACAGAGGAGATAAAACTAGAAACTGTGCCAAGGGTGATGGAGCCCTACTGCTGGTGTGAGAAAGTCCAACTTACATTTAAAATAGATGCTGGAAAAACATAAAATTAAAAGAATTCACTATAGACTATACTAGCAACTGTTCCCTGAATCTCCAGCCTGCCAACCTACCCTACAGATTTCAGGCTGACCAGCCCCAACAATCACATGAGCCCACAAGTTCAAGGCTAGTCTGGGAATTGAGAGAAATCCTATCTCAAAATAAATAAATAAATAAATAAAAAGGGCTGCGGATGTAGCTCAGTAGTAGAGCGCCCCTGGGCTCCATCCTCAGCACGAAAACAAAACAAAAACAAACACACACAACGTGTGTACAGAGAAGTGCCTTCAAATTCCTTTTAAGTAAACTAGATGGAAGATTGATGGATGGGTAGATAGATGGTAGGTAGGTGGATAGAGCCTGTTGATTCTGTTTCTCTGGAGAACTGTAATACAAGGGTATCCCAATAATCTGTGAGACTAATGATGGACCTTGGTGGAGGTGGTAGACATGGTTGGAGTCTAGAAATATTTTGATCTGGATCTGCTGATGAATTGAATTTGGTAATTTAAAGAATGCTTCCCAGATTTTCCACCTGAGCAACTGGGCAAATGGGCACACCATCGACCTTGATGGGAGACACTAAAGAGGCAGGTAGACAAATGAGCCTGAGCGCAGGGAGTGGTCAGGCTAGTGAACCAAAAGGCAGTGATGGTATTGAACTCCATGAGACCAGACAGAACCACCAAGGTGGTAACTGCAGACAGAGGTCCAAGGACTACCAGGTGCCCTTGAGGCATTTGAACAGCTGAAGAAGAGAAGGAAATGCCAACAGAAGAAACAAGATGGAGCCCATGAGGTAAGCAGAAGAGCTGGGAAGCATGGGTCCCAGCAGCCAAATGAAGAAAAATCATTATTCCAAGAAAGACGGAGTGGTCAGCTATGAGAAATGCTGCTGGGGAATGGTCAGTCAGGGGCAGAGAGAGTCATGGGCTCTGGGGTACCATGGTGATAGATGCTGGGCAGGGGCCCAGTGTGGGAAGAGAAACAGCCAAAGCACACGGGGCAAACTCTCATCCACCAGCACCCATGTGGGGCTTCCATGGGCTGACGTGAGCGCCATTCCCACGTCCCCAAAGAAGGAAGTGCCTTGATTATACTCGTCAGCATACGCAGGCTGGCCGGGGTGGCAGCCGGGATTTGCATCTGTGGCCAAGTTGATTGTGATGGATGGTGGGTCATTCATGAAGAGATTAGGAGGAGACGGGTTTGAAAAATGAATTTGAGTCCTGTCAGGCAGAGGAGGAAGTCAGACCTCATTCCCAGAGAAAGACTGATATGCACTGACTGGAGAAGCCAGAGGGTAAAGAAAGGAAAGAGGCCATAGCCACAGGGCTCCAAAACCCACAGGCTTGCTCCTTGTCCCTTGATGTGGTGGCAGGGCCCTTGATGCTGATAGAAGGAGCATGATCAAGAGGGCTGGTGACAGCTTCTGATGCTGGAGATAGGTCTCATTTTTGCTTTTAAATGAGAAACTGAGACCACAGAGGTTTTGTTTCATGCTCAAGTTCAGAGGGTTGGCCAAACCCAGCACTGGACAGAACAGCATCAAGTTCAGCTTGCAGAGGCCAGAGGTCAGACGTGTTCCAGCTGCATCTTTTCTGGGAGGATTCCGTGGAGAAGGACAGGCAGGGAAACCACCTTATACTGTAGGTCCCCTGTGGGCTAGGTACTTCCTGGGGAAATGGTCAGTCTGGGGACAGAGAGAGTCACATGCTTCCTGGAACAGGGAATGCCCAGTTTTTCCTTATAACAAGCACAATGAGGTGATTCATTATGTTTTCCACTTTCCTGTTGAAGAAAAGTGGCTCAGAGAAGCTAAGTAACTTGTCCAGGGTCACACAACTAATGACTGCTGGATTCTGTGTTCAGAATGCTCTGGATTGAAAACCTGCAGCCAGGCATTGTGGCGCACACCTGTAATACCAGCAGCTTGGGAGGCTGAGGCAGGAGGATTGCGAGTCTAAAGCCAGCCTCAGCAAAAGTGAGGTGCTAAGCAACTCAGTGAGATCCTGTCTCTAAATAAAATACAAAATAGGGTTGGGGATGTGGCTCAGTGGTCGAGTGCCCCTGAGTTCGAGTACCCAAACAAAAGAAAAGAAAAGAAAACCTGCTCACCCCTCCTATTCCCACAGAGAAACAAACAGGGTGCTTCATGGGCCTCAGGCTACTTGTTTATAAAATGGGGACAATCATTACACCCATCCTGTAGGATTAAATGGGATTATGCCATTCTACAGCATTACACCTAGGATACAGTACTCAAGAAATGAAAGCTATTACTATCTGATTATCCTTTTCATTTTACAGACATGAAAGAATATCAAAGTCTATTCACAAAGGCTGAAGTCTGCATTCAAAGCAAGACATAGGAAATTCCAAAGTTCACTTGAAATTGTTTTCCGTCTCAATCCAAGATAAAAATGAGATGGGCATTTCTAGCAGATGGACTGCATCAGTGGCAACGTGTGCTGGGATCAGGCATGCATAAATCCAGCTGTTGTGATAGAGCAGGTTTTAGCTACCAAGCTGGAGTGGGACCTCGGATGCTAAGATGGGAGCAGGTTTTAGCTACCAAGTTGGAGTGGGACCTCGGATGCTAAGATGGGCCATGGGAGCTTTAAGCCAAGGTCATGCATGGGGTGCCTACCACATGCCAGAGTCTGTGCCTGGCAGAACTGAGCCATGGCCCTGCCACTGTTGACAGCCACCTGTGCTGGCCATGGTGATATCACCCTTACAGACTTTGCCCTCTTCTCTCAGACCCAACCTTCGGCCACTGAGGCAGTGGGTTACCCATTGCCTAGAAGGCAGTTGTGAGAGTGAGGAACCTGCTGTGGGAGTACTACCCAGGACATGAGGGTGACACAGGGGGACTGGAGCCCCCTCGCTCTCAGAACACCCTTAAGCCGTGGGTTCTTTTATGCCACGGGATGGAGGAGGAAATGAAGTTCAGTCGGACTCGATGAGACTTCCAGGATCACAGAACCGCAAGCCTAGCGCTCTTTCTTCCATGCTGGGTCAGGCTATTGGGTTCTGAAAGGGACGGACAGGTCAGATGGGTCACATGAAGCCAAGAGCACCCAGGCACAGGTAGGAGACAGCAGGTAGAGGCCTGGGCAAGACCTGGGTAGAAGGCTGGTCTTTCAGTAGGACTGGGGAGAGGAGTGGGAGATGTGGGGGTTTTGAGGGCGTTTGTGCTGGAGCACCCTGACATTAGGGCTCTGTCTGCCCACCTTGTCCTGGCACTTCTGTCCCTGGGTGCCTTTCCCAGAGAAGGAACTGTGGCTGACCTGGGCCAGAAACAGTGGGCTGTAGTCTCTGCCATTGCTGAGGCCTGTGACTTAGGACGAATTCCTTTCTCTCAGGAACCTTACTCTCCCTGTCTGTGAAGTGGTTGCCCTGTCTTTCCCCTGCTGCAGGTGTCAAGGAGTGAACGGGAAGTGCAGTGATCTGCGACCTTCACAGAGAACCCTGCTCAGGCAGGCAGCTGACACAGCCCCACCATGTTCCTGAGTGCCCTGGCTCCCCCTCCTCAGCACCCACAGCCCCCTGCCTGGGAACCAGCTCTGGGCTTGTCAGAGAGCCAAACTTCTGTCACCCCACCCCAGCTGGCCGGTTAATGAGTGACCAGGGCTCCAGAGCTTGGCCTATAAAGAGCTGCCAGCCAGGGAAGCAGGTTGGAGCCAGGTGACAGCGGCAGCGAGAACTGAGACGGAGATGGACAGCGGGACTCTGCTGGGGCGCCTGCTGGGGGCAGCTGTGGTCCTGCTGTTTCTGCTGCAGAGCACACAGTCAGTCCACATCAAGGTGAGTCCCTGGCCAACTTGGAGTTGGCATTACTTGCCATGTCAGTTTAAGGAGCGTGACCTGTTAGTGGTTGTGTCCCAGAACCAGGACCCCCAGAGGAATGTCAGATGAGGGAGCTGAGGCTCAGACGGGGGAAGAGAAAGGTGGCCATTCCAGAACACAGCTGGGATTTGAACCAGGTCCCCCGTCTCTAACGTCTGTGCCTTGACTCACCGTGCTCCAAAGCCCTGCGTCGACCTCACCAGCCCCCACAGCCAGTGGCATGGTGGGGAGCAAAGGGCTGCTCCCTCCACCCAGGTTGCTCTTTCCAGTGTGGCCTGGACTTTCCATAGAGACAGGGAAGGGTCCAGAAGACCTGTGGGGCCTAAGTGCCTGCCCCTGGTCCAAGGCCTGACGTCTCCCATCTCCCCAACACCCACCCCCAGTACCAAGGCTTCCAGGTCCAGCTGGAATCGGTGAAGAAGCTGAGTGAGCTGGAGAGGCAGTGGGAGCCCAGCCCTCCCCTGCAAGCCAAGAGCCTCCTGCCCTCTGTGTGCCACCACCCAGCCCTGCCCCAGGACCTCCAGCCAGTCTGCACCTCCCAGGAAGCCGCCAGTATCTTCAAGACCTTGAGTAGGTGCCTCACCCCTGCAGGTCTCCCTCCACCACCCCAGCTCCCCCTGCACGGGTTCTTTCTGTCAAGCTCCTGTGGTTAAGTACCCAAACCTCCCCGCCCCAGCACTGCCCCCGTCTGGGCACAGCAAGCAAGACAGGCCAGGAACCCCCTTAGTCCCAGGGAGTCCCTCAAAACCGTCACAGGTGGGAGGGAAGACAGCCCAGGGAACAGACCCCTAAACACACAGTGAGTGCATGGGACAGCAGCAGAGGAAGAGCCCGTCCTCACACCTGATGGGACAGGGTCCCAAAAGCTTCCAAAGGGAGGTGATGGCTGAGCTGACAGCAGAGGGACGAGGCAGAGCCAGGCAGCAGAACACAGTGACTGGTAGGCATTTGGCTGAGCCTGCTCTGGGCCGGGCCCCGTGTCCCTCCTTTGCCCACCTTCTCTCCTACATACCCTTGAAAGGTTGAGCTGTCCACAGAGCAGACAAGAAAAGGGCACAGAGCAAAGTCCCCTGCCCAGTCCCTGCTAGGAAGGAGAGATCTGGGACAGAAACCAGCCTTCACTGCTTCCAATGCTCCCTGCCCCTCCTTGGTGAAGAAGATGCCGGGCCCCCTCCTATAGAGTCCCTCTCTGCAGTCTGTCCCACAGCTCCCCTGTGACCACCCACCTTCCAGGTCCAGGTTAAGGTCAGCTGACTGTCTTTCTTCCCTGCCCAGGGACCATCGCCAATGATGACTGTGAGCTGTGTGTGAATGTCGCCTGCACCGGCTGCTGAGATGGCCCTGGGAGCCCTGAGCTCACCCTGGACACCTGTCCCCCCACCCTCCACTGAAGTAGAGGTTCCTGGCCACCACAGTCATCACCACCCTCCCCAGCCAGAGCAGCTGGCTCAGATGCAAAGCAATGGAATACAAGATTGAGGAGCGTTTGGCCCCCAGGGTTCCGGGCTCCTGAATAAACTCTCCACTCACACGGAGCCAAATGTCTGTTTGTCCATTGGAACATCTTGGGAAGCTGCATGGGTTGAGGGCAAGGTTGGACTGAAGATAACAGGCAGAACTTCCCAAGCCCGAAGAGCTGATTCATTAAGCTCCATATCATAGGTGAGGGAGCAAAGCTCAGGTGGAGAGTCACGTGAGCTCACAGAGAACCCAGGCTTGTGAGACCCTCAGGCTGAGCTCCAGGACCCCAACTTCAGAGCCAGCTCTGTACTCCTGATAGGGGTGAGGACAGTTGGAGAGGGATGGAGGGAAGTCACCTGGTGCCCCTCCCAGGCCCATAGTCAGGGCTGGCTGTGCCAGTGGCCTTCCCAGAAGACAAAGGTTTTCTCTTTCCTAAGCTCCCAGCCTGCTCTTGGCCTCCTGGGCACCATCTGGCCAACTCCAACTAGAAGACCGTCCCTTCCCCTCCCCATTCTAGAGGCCCCAAGGAGTCCTAATAGTAGCCAACATTAATTGAGTGTTTGCTGTGTCCTGGACACCATTCTGAACATTTGGCACATGCAACTCACAACAGTCAGGTGAAGTAGGCATTGTGGTTCACTCCCACCTCCTTTACCAGTCAGGAGGGTAGGCACAGAGAAATACCCAGCCTGGGACCACGCACTTGGCAAGTGGCTAAGCAGGCTCTTCCCAGGATGTCTGGACCACAGTCTGTGTTCTGACCATGCTGTCCCTGCTTTCCATGTTGCCAGCCTATTGATGATGATGCTGAAGGCAGGGCCCAGTGCAGCCACCACCCCCCCCCCCAACAGCCTTCAGGGCCTTGACTAAAGCCAGGGGCCACGCTAGGAATCCCTGGGAACAGAGTCCATCCAAGAGCTATGCTGGGAATTCCCAGTAGTGGGGCCTTTCCAGAGCGGGCTCCATCTTGTCCTTCATCCAGGGCAACCAGGGAGGAGGGAAGCCAGATACAAAGGACCTATGCTTTCTAGAAGCTCCCCAAGGCCATGGTGACTTCCCAGTCAGCTGCCCAACCTGACTGCCCAGTTCTTCTAATGTCTGCACCCTCTCAGGCTCTAGCCTCTTTCTCTCCCTCCCCCAGGGGTGAGGCTGGGGCCCTCTGCAAGGCCTGCTGCAGGAATCTAGGCCCCTACTTCTCACCCTCTACCGTTACTCAGGCCAGGCCAAAGCTTCCTTCATGGCCTTGTATCATATAGGCCCCTCATGCTCCTTATCCTGCTGTGGCTCCCCAGTGCCACCTCTCAAGTCTACTTTGAGCCCAGACGTGCTCTGGATGCAAGTGCCACTGCTCCCTGTAGCTCACTTGGTGGAGACAGTGAAGGGGACCGTCACTGTGGAGCACCTCCCATGTGCAGGCACAAGGATTTGCTTCTGCTGGAAACAGAACAGCAGGACCTACAAAGTGCTCTCCGTGGCCCAGCAGAGCTTCATTTTCCTTCCCCTGCCCCTCCCCCTCCTTTTTCTCTTTCTTTTTACCATGCCCCCATTTTCTCCCCCACTCCCAGTCCCTGATAACCGCCCTTCTACTCTCTGCATGGATGAGTTAGATTCCTTTTAGATTCCCCCTGTAAGTGAGGCCATGCACTGCTTGTCTTTCTGTGCCTGGCTTATTTCACTTAGCACAATTTTCTCCAGGTTTGTTCATGCTCTCACAAACAACAGAATCAATCAACCTTTCTCTCTCTCTCTCTCCTTCTTTCTTTCTTAATGCCAAGTGTTAGCAAAATACCTGAAAAAAAAAAAACAATTTGGGAGGAAAGGTTGATTTGGGCTCATGGTTTCAGATGTTTCTGCCCATGGTTGGCTGGTTTTGAGATAGAACATCATCATGGTGGGAGGGTGTGGCAGAGGAAAGCTACTCACCTCACAGCAGCCATGTAAAGGAGAATGGGGGAAAGGGGCCAGGGAGAAGATACACCCTTCCAGGGTACACCCCCAGTGACCCACCTGGGCCCCACCTCCTACAGTTTCCAACACCTTCCATTATTGCCATCAAATTCTTCATCAATGGATGAGGTCGGAGCTCTTGTGATTCAATTATTTCCCACGGGCCCTACTTCTGAACATCGCTGCACTCAGGACAAAGCCATCAATACATGAGCCTTTGGGGGACTTTCTAGATCCAAACCAAACCAGGCTGAATCGCCTTCCATTGTGCATGTGTCCCCTATTTTCTTTATTCCATGCCTTCACTATTGGGAATGATGCTGCAATGGACGTGGTAGTGAAGACACATTTTGGACATGCTGATTTCATATCTTCTGGGTGTATATCCAGAAGTGAAATTGCTGGGTCCATATGGTAGTTCTCATTTTAATTAGAGGAAAGATCTCCAGACCATTGGAGGGCTAATGACTGCACCAGTTTACATTCCTACCAACAGGTACAGGGGTGTGTTTTTGCTACATCCTTCCCAATTTCTTCCAAATCTGTAGATTGCTTTTGGTAGTATAGACATTTTAATTATATTAATTCTTTTAATCCATGAACATGGAATATCTTTCCATTTATTTATATTTTCAATTTCCTTCATTAATATCTTGTATTTTTCAGTTTACGGTTCTTTTGCCTACTTTCTTAAATTATTCCTAAAGTTTTGTTTTGTTGTTGTAAATAATATTTCCTTGATTTTTTTTTTTGATAGTTCATGGTTAGCATATAGAAATGTTCTGTTTTTTGTTTTTTTTTTTTTTGTTTGTTTGTTTTTTTGTACCAAGGATTGAGCCATGTCCCCAGCCCTTTTTTTAAAAATATTTTATTTAGAGACAGGGTCTTGCTGAGTAACTTAGGATCTCACTGAGTTGCTGAAGCTGGCTTTGAGCTTGCAATCTTCCTGCCTTAGCCTCCCAAGCCACTGGGATTGTAGGTGTGCACCACCATGCCAAACAATGCTACTGATTTTTGTATATTTATTTTATATCCTGCAACTTGTTTATTAGTTCTAACAAGTTGTTTTGTTTGTTTGTTTGTTTTTGGTGAAGTATTTTGGGTGTTCTATATCTAAGATCATGTATTCTACAAATAGAGACAATTCAACTTCTTCCTTTCCGAGTTGCATGCCTTTTATTTATTTTCTCATCTAATTTCTCTTGCTAGGATTCCCATTACTATGTTGAACAGAAGTAGGAAAAGTAGGCATCCTTGTTTTATTCCTGATCTTAGAAGAAAAGCTTTTGATATTTTTTATAATTCTTCTCTTTTCTTTCCTCTCTTAGTCTAGCTAAAGGTTTGTCAAAGTTTTCATCGTTCAGAAGGCTAACTCTTAGTTTTGTTAATTTTTCTATTGTTTTTCTAGTCCATATTTCATTTATTTCTATTCTGATCTTTAATATTTCCTTCCTTCTGCTAACTTTGCTCTAAGTTAGTAGAAGTTCTTTTTTACTAGTAGCTATTTTTCTAGTTCCTTGAGGTGTAATGTTATATTGCTTATTTGCGATCTTTTTCTATGTAGGCATTTGGTGCTATAAACTTCTGTCTTTGAACTGCTTTTGCTGCATCCCATAATTTTTGGTATTTTGTATATTTATTTTTGCATGTCTGAAGATATCTTTCAATTTCTTCTTTGACCTGTTGGTTGATGAAGATTGATGGACCTTTTTTAAAAACTTTACCAGTACTGCTTCATCTCATCTTCATTCAACTCTACAAAATAGGGATTCTTGCCATCCCTTTTTTTTTTTTTTTTTTTTTTGGTACCGGGGATTGAATCAGGGGCATTCGACCACTGGGCCACATCCCCGGCCCTTTTTGTATTTTTATTAGAGACAGGGTCTCACTGAGTTACTAAGGCCTCGCCATTGCTGAGGCTGGCTTTGAACTCGCGATCCTCCTGCCTCAGCCTCCCAAAGTGCTGGGATTAACCACCGCGCCCGGCTGCCATCCCACAGACAAGGAAACTGAGGAGCACCCAAGTCCAGCAAAGCCAGGATTAATTGCCAGAGAGTCTGACTCCAGAGTTCAAGCATTAAATGGTTCTACCCACCACACATCTCATCAACTCTCCCAGCCACCCTGGGAGGCAGGATCTCCCAGCCACCCTGGAGGCCCATTTCTGGATGAGGAAATCAAGTCTCAGAGAGGGGCATGAATGGCATGCTCAGGCTCAAACCCAATCCTGACAGCCTCCAAGGCTCCATGCTGTCCCATCTGAGCTATTACTATTCCAGTGCCTCTGTGTGTGTGTGTGTGTGTGTGTGTGTCCACTATCCTAAACTTCTGGAAATTTCTCTTCCTCCCTCTTCTACATTGGTTTTAAAGTCCATCCATTCTGATGTAAGTCCCCAAGGGCTAATTAAAATGTGTTTCACAAAGGCTATCCTGACCTCAGCTAGCAGAGGTGTCATCCTCTGAACACCACAGATCATGGGAATCCTACCTGGATGTCTCTGACACTTCCTCTCCACCCCACTCCCCAGGAAGGACCCAGGTGATCTCCTCTTTCCTTGTTCCCTCTCCCTTCACTAACTGGCCTCACTTCCTTTTCTAAGGTCACACAGCATGCTGAAGCCTGGAGCCCAAGGCTGAAACTACCTTGTCCTACCTTACCCCCTACCCTGGTCTATCTCCATGATATCAACATGTGGGTAGACTTCACCCTGTCTGGGAATGAAGAGACTTCCCCAGACACAGCACAGCAGGGTAAGTAGAGTTGTGCAAGGAGTGTGAGTAATCAAAGTGCACAGACAGCACCAAGGACAGAGTGGGAACACTACAGCTCCTCTTGGGTGAATCAGACAAGATACCTTGAGGAGAGGCCATGGAGTGATGTCTTGGAGCCTGGGTAGTTTACCTGGCCAGGGGTGCAGAGGTGAGTGGGAGCAAAGGAAATGGCCATAGGTGCAGCTTGGGGTGGGATCATGGAGGGAGGGCAGGCGACAAGGCTGGCCTTGTCAGAGGGAGCCAGATCCTGGGTGCCTTGAATATAAAGAGCTTGACACTGACCTCATAGGAGATCGACCCACTGCGTTGGACATCCTAACCAGTTCAGACAGGCTTTGTGCTCACAGGTGGCTTTGTGATTTTGGTGACCCCAGGAATTGTGAAAAAAGAAAAGCAGTGGTTCCACCCTCCTAAGTGACAATCTAGAGATTCATGTTCCCTCTGTCCCTGTGGGTGGTGGCAGCCCCAAGCAAGTGGAGAGCTTAGCAGGGAGAATGGGATCCTTCCACCTTGGTATGCTAAACCGTGAGTCTCCCAGGGTAGGATCGGCATCCATGAAGCTGGAGGATGGCTGAACTGGTGGGGAAAGCGAGGAACAAAGGCAACACTGGAAGGACTCTGGAATCTGGTTTATTCGTCGAGTATTGGCTGGATCTCTAGTGCCTCAGCCCCTCTCTGGGCTGCTCTCTCCTCACCCACAACCTCCACCCCCAATTCTGGGGCAGGGCAGATTGTGCAGCTGGGTGTGGAAATATCACAGGCCACCCTTCCAGCAGAAGAAAGGGCTTCCCTGCAGGATGGGGGAGAGGGCAGTGAGCACCGCCGCCCTAGCATCCAGCACAGGCAGCGTAGGCACAGATCTCGCATGTGCTCGGGTCCTCAGCGATGGCCTCTGGACAGGAGAGATGGGGCCTGATGAGAGCCAGCTCTCCCTCCCCCAAGGGCCCCTGCCTCCCTTCAGCCAGAGCTTGGACATCGGCTACCCAGCCCCCAGGACAGGCCCGACAAGCCTGGCCTCTCTGACCCATGAAGGGCTTTCCCTGCACAACAGGGCATATGGACCACTCAAGCCATCCAATCAGAGTGGAGCTTCTACCCTGAAAAGAGATAACACACCAACCCATGTATCTGAACCAGGATCTCCCCGAGTCTCGTCAGTTACCACTTGGAACTAATCGTAACATTGAGCTCAGACCCACCAATTAGAACCGAGCCTCTTCTCCGAACCCCACCAACCATAGAACATCTCTTCCTCAAGAGCCATCAATCAGAGAATTCCCCAGCCCAGCCTTCTTCCCAGAGGAGGCCGCTCACCCAGCCTCTGCAGGATCTCCTCGGCGTTGGGCTCCTTGCAGACAGGCCTGAGTTCTTCTGGAAACTCTGCATGGCTGCAGATCATGGGAACCACAGGCTTACCAAGGCTGGACACAAGCTTGCTGAGGCTCCCAAGCTTAGGCTGAGGGAGATCCTGGAGGTCTTTAAGTTTCTTCACTGACTCCAGGGAAAAGGAGAAGTCTCCATCCTGAGAAAGACAGCCAAGGCGTGAGGGCAGGCCGCAGCTTCCTGGTGTGACCCCAACCCTGCAGTCCCAGCGCCAGGGCACACGAGCTCCAGTGGGCTGGGGTGGGGGTCAGAGCTGGCACCTGCCCTGCTGGCTCTGCTCTGTGGCCCTGGGCACCCTGGAGGCCTCAGGTTCTGCCTGCTGTTATGAGTAATGAGGAAAACGGAGGTGGAGGGCCAGGGACACTGTAGTGCCTGACGAGGAGTCCCTGGGCTGATTTTTAGGGAGAGGCACGCAGAGACTCGACATCCCAGCTCCACATAGCCATGCACAGGCTGCCTTCCCCCACCCAAGAGCCTGTGGCTGCTCACTGGGCCCCCATCTCCAGCCTGCAGCCTGGTTTTTGTCTAAGAGGCTCCAGGAGTCTCTCATAGTGAGCAGGACTGGCACTGGGTGCCAGCATGCTTGGAACTGTCCTGCCACCAGCCACGTGGACCTCTGGGGTGTCCTGGGACCCAGATGTATGCTCTAGTGGAGCACAGGGCTGAGGAGTAAGGCCTGGGTTTGAATCCAGTTTTTTCATTTCTCAGCCGGACATCTCTCTTACAGAGCCTCTCTGGGGCTCAGTTTCCTTCCCTGTAAAATGGAGTTAAAAACCGTCTCCTCCCAGGGTGCTGGTGGGGCCTCAATGAGAAGCTCGAGGAGGCACTGTACTGGCAGGCGTTCCATCACTCACCTTTCCCAAACAGCTTTCTTTCCTACCTGGGTTCTGCTCCGATTTGAAGCAAAAGGTGTGTGTGGCTGGCAGGACCGAGAAGGGGGTCCCCAAGGAAGTGTAAGCCTCAAATACACACTTCCACTCCAGCCCCAAAGCCGCTGCACCCTCTCAGGGGCCAGGTAGGGATGGGGCTTACCTGCACGGTGACCCCCTCTGCCAGCGCAGCCCAGGCTCCCAGGAGGCACAGCACTGAGAGCAGGAAGGTGTTCATGACCGCAGTTCTCTCTCAGCCCTAGCGGGAGGAGCAGCTGGTCTGGATGTCACAGGAAACAGTGGGGCTTTTAAAGAGGTCAGGGTTACTGAATAACCCTGAGCTTGTGTCAGTGTCTCATCTGCTGCCTGTCAGGCCTCATCAGATAAGGCTCAAGGCAGCCCGGGAGATAAGAGATCAACCCGAGCCTGGCAGAGCCCCAGCCCCTCCCAGGGCACCACTTGGACCCACGGGCGGGCTGGGTCAGGCCCCGGTGTGATGGGGTGGGGCCTGCAGACCAAGCCCTACCCTGCAGGATGGAGGCCCAAACCCAGACAGTGACGACACTCAGGGCCATTAGGGTGGGGGCAACAGGGCTACTACTGGGAGGGAGGGGCCACCTCCCACCTCACCAGGGGGGCGGGTGGCTTGGGAGGGTTTCCCAAGGAGGTGGTGTCAGTGCTGAGGCATGGAGAATGGGGCTGGGTGGGGGTTCTCTGAGGTGGGATGGAGTAGAGGGTCATGTTGTGCAGGAGGTGTTATGTCTGGGACAAGCGGGAGGTAAGAGAGGCCCAAGGTGTTGAGGATATCCCTGGGAGGGGAAATGGTTGGCATATAATGACTAAATGGCAGATCTGAGGTCTTGGACCAAGGGCTTCTATAGCTGCAGGGAGGGGCTCGGCTCTGCCACCCTCAGGCCTGCGTTTGAATGCACCTACTGCCCCATTTGGATATGTGTGACCTGGGTAGATTAGACCCTTTCTGAGTCTAATTGTCCTGGTGTCCTCTGTGGGGACCAATATTAATACCTACCTTGTGGACAGTGTTATGGCTTTGAGGATCAGATGAGACTCTAAATGTTGAGCCGAATGCCTGGTGCACAGGAGGCCTCTGTAGAGGGCCATTCAGTGACCTTGTTATCAGCAGCAGATCCTGGTCCCCACTGCCCCTTTGTGTTACCTGCCTGTCTAAAGCCACAATCTGGCCTCTTCCTGTGCTGGCCCCTTGATCCTGCCAGCCCAGCAGGCTCAGAGTGTCCTCACCTGGAATCCTCCTGTTGGGACTGCTGCCTTTCCACAGGCCATGCAGGGTGGGAAAGCCTGATGTGTCTTTTGCACACCCAATCTGATCCCATTGGGACTCACCCGGCTCCGCAGTGTGTGCTCATTGTGTAATCTCTGGTGAGCGGCCCCAGTGCACAGGAGACAGCCTCTCTCCCTGAGCTCGCCATCTTGCTGCTCCACATCCTAGTTAGTTTCCCTGACAGCTCCAAAGAGCGGGTGGGAAATCCCTGGGCCTGCTGAGTAATCAGCACTGAAGAAGGAGCTGGAAGGAGCAGAGCCCCTGGAGGAGGGAACTACAAAGGGGCCCAGGCCTCAGGGAGGGGCAGGAAACATTTGATCCACCTCAGACTGGACTTCACTCCCCTTGCTGGTGTATGTGTGTCTGTGTGCACCCAGGTGCATGCATTTACACCCAGGTATGTTTTGCGCATGCCAAGATGTATGTGTGTGTACCCTGAAATGTGTGTGGGTATATAGAAATGTGTGTCACAGAGGTTTGTTACATTTGTGCATATGCTGAGGTGTGTGCGTGTGTGCGCTGAGGTGTATGTGCCTTTGTATGTCAGGTGTGTGTGTACACTGGGATGTGTATGTGTGCCAAGGTGTGCACATCTGTGCATGCTTTGAGGGTGTGTGTAGGCATGTATGTCTGCATGTGCTGAGGTACGTGGGCGTGCACTGTGTGCCTGCAGAGGTCTCCTTGTGCAGTCCGTCCATCCCCACAGGGTGGAGGTCTGGAGGGAGTTGGGTTGAGGGTGAGGCCAGTGATTCCGCTGGGACTAACAGGGGTGCTGGAAGGGGATGAGCATCAGGAACACTCAGGTGGTGCTGGGATTGCTGGGGGCTGGGTGGACCTGGGTGGGATTAAGGAACATCAGCTTTAGGTGAGGGGTTGGCCCTGGGGCTGAGTTAGGGTGGACTGCTGTAGCAGCTGGGGATGGGAGTCCAGTTTGAAGTAGGGTTTGGATTAGGGTCAGGGTTAGACTGGGCACAGGGCAGTGCTAGGGTTAGGTTTGGAATTGGGGGCCCAGTCAGGATTGGCCTGATGTGGAGACCATTCCTGATGTGGAGGTTGCTGTGAAGTTAGGTTAAGGCTCTTTGTAGAGTTGATTTGCAGTTGAGGTTGGAGGTGTGGTTGGGCTGGGTTTATGATTGGGGTTGGGTCTGGGATTCCGTGGGAGGTTAAAGCTGCATTGGGATTTGATTTGGCCTTAGGATGGGGCTTGGGGTGGGGCTGCTGCAGGCTGAAGGAGCCCTTTCTCTGACTCACCTAGGTTCTCCAATCTCTGTCCCCTCCTAAGGCACTGCAGGGTTGGGCTAAGGGGAGGAGACTTTGGTTCCTGATGCCTCTTCCTCCCACAGGCCCCTGGCCAGGACTTGCCTGGAATAGAGCAGGAATGGAGGGGTTAGGGACTGTGGGAGTGACATTGCTCCTTGGTGGGAAAGAGGAAGTGGCTCCTAGGCCTTGGCCCTTTGGGTCCTGCCCTACCCAACCCCCTCTGACATCAGCACTGGGAAATGGGAACCAACCCTTAGTCCCTTGCCCCCCCCAGCTCCCCTCCCCAGCCTGGTTCCAGCTGTGAATTCAAGCCCCCTCCCTCCTCTCCAGGGACATAGGATCTCAGCCTGAACTGAGGTTGTTAGAAGATAGATCTTGGGGTCCTCCCAGAACCCCAAGCTTTCTAGACCCCATGCCCACACCCCGAGTCCCCTTGGTTCCCAGCAGCCCCTACTCCTCACCATTCTTGTGTGGGCGGGAGGTGGATCTGAGGCTGTTTGGGTTCCTTGCATCCCAAAACCACCTCTTCTAGCAAACTCTCCCCTGTGGCGTTCCAGGCCATGCCACCTCTACTCCTGCCTCTCCATTGAACCGCATCAGAAGCTGCCCCAAACCTCTGGGGGAAAGCCAAGCAGCCTTGCTTTGCACTCAGGGTCATCATGATCAGGCCCCTGCTGAACTCACCATTCAGCCAAGATCCCAAAGGACTCCGCAGGAGGGGACCAGGAAGCAGGGACCAAACCTGGAGGTCAGAGCTCAGGCTTTGGAGCCAGGCAGCTCCATCGTTTAAACTCTGTGTGGCCTTTCTGGGCTTCAGTTGCCGCCTCTGAGAATTAACAGCTCTGTTGCAAATTTCAGCTCTTCTAGAGCTTTCTCAACCAACCCCAACCCCGGCCCCAGCAGTGGGGGTTAAGACTACTTCCCCTCCTCTGTCCTCCGGTGGCCTCTACACTCTTCCCCGCATGCCCCTCCTCTGGCCCGGGAGCTGCTGAAAGCAGCATCTGAGTGGAGGCCCCCATGCTCATGCAGGGCCTGGAGCTCGGTGGGTGCTGCAGGTCTTTATGGAGTCAGGAAGGTTGCAGCCACTGACAGTCACATTAACAACCGCAGTTAATGCTGACCAGGACTCACTCTGTGCCAAGCTCTGGGCTAAGTGCTTGTCAACTGTGGAAACAAGACCCACCTCCCACCACACTGCAGGAACCTGCAGGCTTTGCCTACTGTCGGGGAAGCCCTGCCCTAGGAGGAGGCCAATGCCATTTCTTTTGGCCAAGAGGTCAACACTTGTGTTTGAGTGACCTTCTCATGGTTCTTGTGTGCCCATTGGAATTGGGTCCAGTTTGGCTCAGCCCTTCTGGGCCCAGCTCTTCTTCCCTCCAGGCCCAGCAGGCTAAGCTGGTCTTAGCAGAAAGGCCTGGAACAGCCCAGGTGGGAGCCTGGAGACTCCAATCCTGATCTGGGTGTGGTTCACATTTCACAGCCTCACCTTTAAAACTTATAAATGTGTTTTAAAGGTATAACAAACTTTGGTTCCTATGGGAACCCAGGACTGCCTGAGGTAGACATTACAATGGATGTAAACCTACTAACAGTTCAGGGAATACTCAAGAAGTAACTGTATAACCCCATTTTATAGATGGGTAAGCAGAAGCTCAGCGGCTCAGTGGGGTTCAACACCATGATTATCCCAAAAGTGTGTCTGTGGCTGCAGGGTACAGCTGTATTGCAGAAGGTCACCTGGGCACCAGAGAGCACAAGTCTAGACACAAGCGTGGGCTACTTCAACCCCGAGGAAGGTACAATTTTTCAGATTCATTGTCAAGTGGAATTGGTAGCAGCTGTGGTCACAACAGAATCCAGTTCTCTCAAATTTCAAAGAAAAATCTAAGCTTCTACTCAATCCAATACCATACCTCCTATACAGTCTTTCTGGTACCAAACTGGCATATTTTTTCCCCTTCCAGGGAAGAAAAAGAAGAAAGGAGTGGCCATTGAGCAAACCTTGTGAGGTGGGTCAACGATGTCCACTTTCCAGAGGAGGAAACTGAGGCTCTCAGAAAAAGAGTGTTCAGTGTCACACCAAGTGGATGGCAGCTGGGATCTAAGGCCTGCCAGCCAGAGCCCACGTCTAGGCTCCTGTGAAGGGACTTCTCCCCAGCCCCCCTCGGGCCCCAGGTGGGTCGGCTCTTTCCTTTGATGATCCAGGGGGGCATCTGTGGAGTGGACAGAGGGTGTGTCTGCCTGTGTGTACAGCAGTGTCATCCCCTGTGCCCGGCCAGGGTGAGGTGGTAGGGCGCTCCACTCACCATCTGCTCCCAGTTGGCAGCTGCCGCTTCCTCCCCACCCCAAGCCGTCGGCCACCAGCCACGGAGACAACCTCCCTCACTGAAGGCTGCTAGGGAAGAGGAGACTCGGCTGGAGAACCTTCCATGTGTCCCAGAGGGCACCTCCCAGAGCCACGGCTGACTGGAAAATAGGACATGGGCAGCCTCCATGAGACTGTGGGGAACATACTGGGGACCATGAGAGGAGGACAAACTGGAGGCTGCAGGTCCCCTTAGCCCCGTCAGAGAATGTTTGCCGGCCAGGATGGGGTTCGAAGCAGGCTTGATCAGCGGGAAGATGTGGACATAGGAGATGCAGAGGGCAGGAGGCTGGCTTGGCACGGAGCAGTGAGTCCAGTGTAGCATCCAGAGGGCGGGCTGAACACCAGCTCAGAAACAGCACGTGGTGCAGGCCAGCAGCGGAGGAGGCTGAGGCAAGAGGATGACAAGTTTTAAGACCAGCCTCTGTAACTTAGTGACACCTGGTCTCAAAATAAAAATATTTAAATGAAAGGGCTAAGGGTGTAGCTCAGTGGTAGAGCAGCCCCGAGTTCAACCCCAGTACCATAAAAAGAAAAGAAGAAAACACCAGCTAGGGCATTTGCCCCTAACCTGGAGACACTGGGAAGCCATGGGAGGCTTTGAAGCAGGATAAGATCATGGCAGAGCTGTGATTTAGAAAGACCACCATGGCAGTGATATTGAGAGGGCTCTGACAAGAAGGGAAGGGGTGGGTGGGAGGCTGCTGGGGCAGGACAATCAACTGGTCTTGCAACACGGCCACAGATAAAGGGAAGACAGTTCCGTGGGACCTCCTGCATGCTGGCACCTGGCAGGCTGCTCTCCCCCTGCCTTCTCCATGACACCTGAGGCATGGCACCCACTGTCTGCATGAATTCTGGGTCCTTCTGACTTCAAAGTCCACATTTTTTCCCCACTGCCTCAGGTCCTTCAGGGAACATGCTGGCCCCTGAGGCTGAATAACAAATCTGAGCAGCCTCTGGTTAAGGAAACCAGGGACGGGCCAAGTAGGGGCTGCCAGGGGACCCAGCTCAAAGGGATGTAGGTAGGAGTAGTAGTGACAGGGACAAGCCAGGAATGTGACGAGAACAGAAAGACTATCAGATGCACAGGACTTCACTCTGCCAGTGTCTGAGAAGCCAGGTTGATCCCAGGCAAGTTCTCCCCAGATATGGGACCTTGGAAGAGGAGGAAGAGGCTAATGAGCCACCAAATTTGAGTAAGGAGCTGTCTCCTGTCCGCAGCTTCTGAGCACAGAGAGAGCAAGACACAGGCACAATCACACAGGCTGCACAACCACGTACCCAGTCAGACATGATCACACAACCACATGAGCATACGCGTCATTCACAAACTTACACACATACGCACTTTCACAGAGCCAGAGGACTGTTCCTGCCTCTGCCTGTGAACATTGCTCAGGATGGGAAAGGTGGGAAGTGTCCTCCAGACATCTTTATTGCCATGGTCTGGGACAGGAAGTTACCCCTATGACCTTTTAGGAGCTCAGTAAGAGAGGTGGAGTGACATCAGCTCAGAGGCTCTGAGGTGGGGTGACATGAGGGAGATCAAGGACAACTGGGAAGTGTTGGGGAAGAGGCAATCCGCCTCAATGGAAAGAGCAGACCAGAGTAAGGCGGATCTGGGTTCCCTCCTCTCCTTCTCACTGGCAGCGACCTTTGGGCAAAGCACTTCACCTCTCCAAGTGGCAATGCCCAGCAGTAAAAAGGCAGATAATGACACCAACATCACCAGGTAGTTGGGAGTGCTAACTCAGATAATGGCTGTCAATGGCTGTCAAGTACCGGGCAGGGGCCTGGCAAATGGTGGCAATAATCGTAATGTTTGTGACAGCCAAGGGAGCCAGTGTGTGTGTGTGAAGACACCAAGGCCCACTCAGGCTCAGGGGCAGGGCTGGGGGAGGGCAAGGCGTGTGGCTGGCCCAAATCACACCTGCCCAAACACTGGTCAGTCCTGGTCCCAGAAGAGGAGCAGAGCCTCAGGAGAAGAGAGTTTGGGGATGATGGTAGGGCAACCTCCCCCAACCCAAACCTCGCGGTGGGGATGCAGTAAGCGGCAGGAGATCTGGGAGCATCAGAGGCTGCTGGGGAATGGGCCCCACCATTGTTTGGCTCTGAGGACTAGAAGGGATCCTTGGCTTTCTCCAGCTAGGAGGGCTCCAATGCAGGAAAAGAGGAGCACGGATTCTGAGGGCTGGCACCTAGTAAACCTTCAATAGCACTGAGCTCTGGGGGTTGCAGAGAAATGGAGCACAGTCCAAGGGATAAAGGAAACCAACCACAAGGGAAAGAGCACACAGCTGGCTGCTCCACCCCCTGGAGGCCACAGGTACCCACTGCAGCCACTACTTTGTCCCAAGGCCCTCAGTCTATGGTGGGTGGCTCAGGGAACAACACCAAGGAGCAGGCATAGCACTATGCTAGTGAATAGTGCTGACGCTGGAGCTGCAAGGCCTAGGTTTGAATTCCCAGCTCTACTGCTATTATCATCATTACCTACTACTTACCAGCTGGATGATCCTGGGTAAGTAAGTAGCAGAGATTCTTCATGTGAGATTAGTAATAACAGCTATCAGCCACACCGCTGTTTCTCAGAGTAAATATGATAAACGCAAATTGAATCAAATGCTTGGGGTAAGTGATACCAAGTTAAGATGTACTTAATAAATGGTAGCTGTCTATTCTGTACATCTGGGGGTCACTGTTGCTTAGGGAACTGCCCGTAAGGTTAAGAGCTGACACAGCTCTGACTTGAATTCTGGTTTTGGTGCAGCCAGTTACCAAGTTTATGCTTTACACATGTTGTTACTCCCTTATATAGAGGGGGATGTGCAGGGAGGAAAGTTCAAAATCACTCTTAAAAATCCCCTAGGAGTGGGGTGCGGTGGCACATGCCTGTTATCACAGCAATTCAGGAGGCAGAGGCAGGAGGACTGAAGTTCAAGGCCAGCCTGCGAAACAGTGAGACTCTGCTTGGGGGAGGTGGTGGGGGATCCTCTAGGAAGGTACTAGTGTTGTGGAAACCCATGTTAGTAAGGCCAACATGGCCAGTTTTTCTAGATCTTGGTTGTAATCTGTCCATATGTGCCAGATAAAGCAGCAGGCTTATACCCAAAGTCCATGTTGTCTAAGCATGTATATCTTTAGCCAATGAAATCATGCTCAGTGGTGAGATGCTTAAGTGGAGACAATACAATGGAAGCAGATACCAATTACAGTCTCAGATGTGTCTTGTGTCTCACTGAGTCAGAGGAACACAAATACTCCATTATAACACTATTTAACATTTGCATTCCTTCGGTAGAATGCATTCACGATGCATCTACATTGTGCCTTACCTCTCCGAAGCTGTTTCTTCTTCTGTAAAATGGGGCAGTATCCGTACACATCAAGTTATTTTGTAGACCAAATAAGACAATGTATACAGCAGCCTTTTGCACAAAGCTACATGTTGAAGCCTCCAGAATTGAATACGAAGCTTAGTGATCTTGTTTCCTATTTCATTTGATGATGAAATAGGAAGGTGCACTGGAATTGTACAAGGCAACTAGATTTAACTGTGCCCTTCAAAGGCACTGCTATTGCCCAAAACTTAACCTGTGATGGGAGGAAAGCAGCCCCACTCGCTAAGGAACACACACACACACCCCTAGTAGGTAAGCAGTCCCTGTTCCTGGCTCAAAATAACTAAATAATTATTTTTTCTAACATATATATTTTTGTACTGGAGATTTAACCCAGGGATGCTTTACTACTGTATCACATCCCAAGGCCTTATTTTTTGAGATAGGATCTTGATAAATCATTTAGAGCCTCATTAAGTTGCTGAGCCTGGCCTTAAATTTGCCAGCCTCCTGAGTTGCTAGAATTACAGGCATGTGCCACTGCACCAGGCTAATTTCTCTTCTTGGACAGTAGTGGAAGTAAAGGAAATGAGTTCTGGAATCTGACCCAGACTAAATTATCCCAGATACTAGCTGTGAGAATGTAGGCAAGTTAACCTTTCTGAGCCTGTTTTCTCTTTTGTAAAACTGCAATAAATTGATGTCTCTGGTAGTGTTGTATAAATTAAATCAGAAGAAGCCAGGGGCCATGGGTAGATCATGGGATTGGTCAGAAGCTCCCCGCTCTCACGTGAGAGACACACTCCTGGTTCAATTCCAACTTCCCCAGTACAACTGGCCTGTCTGTTGCTTAGCCTCTCTGAGACTGCTTCCACATCAGTTAAATCAGAACCCCACCATTTTCATAGAATGGCTATGCATGGTGCTTTACTAGCAGCCTGACACCCCTCCCACCTCAGCCCACAAACCCATGCTAATCTAGCTCCCAAGCTTGGTTCACAACAATGGCGCCAATGAAAATTACTTTCTCCAAACTTGGCTAATTTGAAGATTCAATAGGAATAGCCCATACTCACAAGAGGCTTTCCTAGACCCTATCCACCCACCCTCTTCAGTATGACCTAATCCCTCACCACCAGACTCTTATCTTGCCAAGGAACACTTTCAGAGAAGCCTCCCTGACCAGTTTCCCAGGACTGGCATTTGCTACCCGTCCTGGGCAAGTCTATACCCCCTAAAACCAGAATTGCGGCTTTCTCATCTATGGGCTGCCTGTGGGAGGCGCTGTCACAGAGTATTGCTCAGCAAATGATAATCTTCACTTTTGCCTTTTAGTAATGGCTCTCTGAGAAAGCAGTACTGGGGATAAGATTGGCAGCTAAGTGGAGTAGGGACAGCGGAATTCTCTTGGCATGGAGTCAAATATCAGCCCCGTCACTTGCCAACTAAAGGATCAAGACAAGTCACTCTACCTGTATCTGAAGATCATGGCACCTGGCACATACAGAGTACCACCAAGTTTTATGCTCTGGGTGTTATTCTACATGTTTAGATGTGTTGTTCAATGTAATTCCACTCCAATGCCAGGAGGTGGTATTATTCTCATTTTACAGGCACTATAAAAAAGGAAAGTGAGGTTCAGAGAGATTAAATATTTCCTCAAATTCACACAACTAGTAAGATGCTCAGTAAATGGCAGCAAGACTGCTGATGCAGTAGTGCACTGGGGCACAATCTCAAATACCCCAAGGGCTCTGGGTCCTGTCCACATCTGAAGTAGCTCCAGTCTTACTCCCTTAGCTGCAACAAATGACATGTACCAATCAGTGTTGTAAGAGTTAACGTAATATATTTATTTTAAGTGCCATTCATGCATATCGGGTCTGGCAGCAACAATCCTAATGACACTTGGAATATTTTTTTACAGCACTAAACAGTTACAAAGAATGGGTGCCGTTCATCATAGAGGCAGAATATGAAATCGTGCAATAGCAAAACTGTAGAAACATTAAAACACTGACTGTCCAACAGCAGTACAGAGAGCAGGTTTGTGTTTGCACAAAAAGCCAATGCATTTTCATCACATATATACAATATAGATATGTACACATCACCCTCTGAATGAACAATATCAAAATATTCTATTTCATTTGAAATTATCCCCAGATTGTTTCCCTCCCACTTCAAAGGACATTTGGGAGACACATATTTACAAGAACACACAGGAATACATTTACATTTCAAAAACTGCCACAAATGCCAGTCGGATTATTTTCCTGGACAGAGTGCCCCATTTGATTACATGCATTTATTATTCTTTTTCCCCCAAAGTCTTTAGTCAGTCTAAGCCCAAGACAGAACTTGCTTTTTTGCATTAGCAACTACCAACAGAAATGGCCACTAGAGGGACTCTCTGCGACTCACCAGGTAGCCCTGTCTGGCCATGGCCCAGATGCCAGTCCTGGGCTTCTGGGGCACCTGGACCACAGGAGAGTGGGATACGTATAGATGAAGACTTTGCCTCCAAGGCCATTCTTGGTAAGTTTAAATACAAAAATATTGACCACTGCAAATCAGTAAATGATTACCAAATGAGCAAAATGCATCACAAAATTTGTAAAATCATTGTTGGTGTTTCTATCCAAATCATTCAGTTTAAGAGACTGCATTCCAATACCCAAACTGTTTAAAGTGCACATTTCTACTCAAGCAATTCAGCCAGTTTCAGAACAGCTATTTTGGTGACTAGGAAACAATGACTTGAGCAGACTTCTGAAAATCACTCCCCCTGTTTTGAAGCTTTTACTCTGCAGGCTGCCATCTCATCTTGCCTTGATCCTTCTAAGAGGGGCCTGCTGGCTACCTTTCCAGCATCCTCTGATTTTCATTGATCCAAGGGGTTGGAACTGAGCTTCCTTTTTCATGCCAAGCAAGGTCCAAATGACAAAGAAACATAAAGCTCTTCCTTTCTCCCCAACATCACCAGCCCTTACCATGGCTAGCTTCCCAGTGACTCTTTCAAGGCAACACTCCCATTTAAAAAAAAACCACACACACACGCACATACATACATACACACACAGAAACAAAACAAAAAAAAAAAAGTATGTTTAGTTCAAGTAGAGATTACTCAACCAAAGAATCACTAAGGCTAATTAAAGTGATTTAGCATATGGCTGATAGAGACCAGAGGTGCTAAAAAGAAACCAGTGAGCAGTCATTCCTCCTTGATTTCATAGAACCTATTTCCCCATTAAAATGAAAAAAAAATTTTTTTTCTCTAAAGAGTCAATTCAAAACCTATTCATTAGGGGGAAAAATCTCATTTCTTCTAGTTTTATTATAAAACTAAGACAATCAATCCATGCAAAGTAACTGTGAGATGACATGAAACAAAACAAAAAATTAATATAAATTCCTACAGAGTAGGCTTCATTTCAAAGAAAGCCACCCAATGTCATGCACACACAGGACAACAGAAACAAAAGTCCACTTAGTAACAGCACTGAAGACCGAGGTGAACAGAGTCTATGTGTAGCTCTATCCTCCTTCCAGTGCTACCTAAATGGAAAGAGAGTAAGTAGAAAACTTGCTTCATGAATCTTGCCCTACTGTTCTGTTGCCCAAATGGTCTTTGATTCAACTTCTGGAAAAGTCCTATTTAGCTATTGAGTCTCAATCAGCAGGAATGCCAAGATAGAGAAATATACTCACCTGGTAAAAGGAGTGATGATAGAAGAGAATGACACAATGTCCCTCTGATTGTCTTGTCTGTAAACTCTTATCAAGAAAAATAATTCTGTGCTTTTCAAACACCACATTTCTCCTTAGTGAATCCCAATAGGAGCTGAGTATTCACAGAAGGTAGTAATAAATATTAAAATAACACTTCTGAATAATAAATACATATGTGAATGTGGAGGCATTAATTTTTTTAGAGCCAAGCAATGCCTAGCTTCTAGCCATTGAAACAAATTTCAGAACTGTCATAATGCAGATTTAGGAAACAGACATTGACAAGGTACAACATATACTCTATAATTCCCCAAGCATCGAAACAAATTTGGTCAGTTCTTCATGCTGCTCAGGAACAACATGCCCCTCTAGATTGTTTGAAGAGTATCAAACTCTGGGTTCCTTGATTTATTGGACAGAATTCATTATTACCCACATTTCTGAAAATGATTAAATAAGGAAAACAGCTTTGGAAAAATCTATTTCCTTTCACTTCCCTACATCAATTAAAAGCATCCTGCAGAAAATAGCCTAACAAGAATAAAAACTGACAGTAACTTTCTTTTCAAGACATAATAATCCAATTAGAAAAAATTGAAGCCTTTCAGTAATTTTTGTACATATATTTACACATATGTATCTATAAACTGCTTGCAGCAAAATAGGCTCTGTCTGAAAAATCAGTCTGGCACTTGTGGTTAACATCAAACTGACACAAATATGCAAAAAGCTGTCCAAATCACACAACAGTTAGGAGCTACATAGGGCAGTTGGCAGGGAGACAAACATGTAGTACTTGTTTGGGTCAGATAAAAGCAGTAAGTTATCCAGCTAAAATCTTTTTGATTGTCTTCAAAAGAAATTTTGATAACATTGGTGAAGTGATTAGCAACTTTGTTTTCTCAACTGGATTCTCTTAAAACCTTTCCCTTCAATGCACAGAAAGGTGACGCTGGGGTCTGATGCCTCGCAGAAACAAGCCCTACACAATTGAATCCCAGTCAAAGTCATCCTGGATGTCATCTGGAGGCAGGGAGCGCCGCATCTGGAAGGCTTGGGAAGGCATCATGTGCTGCTGGTTCATGGCTCCGTGATGGCCTGGAAGGAAGAAAGAAATATCAGTAGTGACTTGAGAGAAGAATGAAATACACTACCCGCTACTGAGCATTTCCTATGTAGCAGGTACACAGCACACATTGTCTGCTTAGCCTACCCATAAATCTTCAACCAAGGCTCATATGATGACCTTCATTT
Organism: Tamias sibiricus; assembly: GCA_025594165.1. NCBI lineage: Eukaryota > Metazoa > Chordata > Mammalia > Rodentia > Sciuridae > Tamias > Tamias sibiricus. Next base: position 35,631,584 of record CM046658.1, read on the forward strand.
TATAGGTAAACAGGACAGGGTTTAAAAGGATGAGCAAGTTACCCAAAGTCACACTGACAGTAAGGGGTCAAGATAAGATTTGAACTCAGTTCACCTGACTCTAAAACCCATGCTCTTTTCATTATACTAGACTACAGCAAGTAGACATGAGAAAAGTGCAGACACAACAGTTTTTCTTACAGTCTGTTCTGCTCCAATACATCTGGGTAACAAACTGGCTCACGTAAGAATAGTAAAGAGGAGAGTGATGTCAGTGTACTATTGATGTCAGACTGGGTCATACTGAATTTCCCATAGCAAGTTAATTTTTGAAGTGAACACAGAAAACATCAACACAGTGGACTGCAGTAAACCATGGAGAAAGATTGTTGACTCCACAATTCCTACTCCACCTGCATTCTTCTTGGATCACTCTGGCCTCTGTCTGATCTTCCCGATTTTAGTGCATTCTGCCTGTGTCTCTGTATTTTGACAGACCCTTCTAAATCAGTTTCATTGTTTTTAAAAGTAGAGATTGAAATTTACTCATAGAATTCATTCTTTTATTAGTGATTAAACATATCCTTTTTTGTTTGGAATTTTTTACTGGATCATCATTTTTGTTAGTACTGAGACGACAAAATTTTTACTAGTCTCCTAAAATTTTTAATGTACAATTATGTAAAATGCTGAAGCTTTCAGTAGATCATGGTATAGCAGAAATGCCTGTATGCTTTTTATTGAACAAAAACTTAAAAATTTCTTACCCATGCCTCAGGGACTAATTTACATGATTTCCAAATAACCCTAATTTACTCCTCTCAACAAACCCTAAAGGTAGGTAGTGTTCTTAGTACTCTTTTACTGACAGGGAAGCTAAAGTAGGAGGGTTCAGAGGCTTGATCAACATCTCATAGCTATTAAGTGGTAAAGGACCAGGATTCAAACCCTGGCAGTCTGGCTCCACAATCTTAACTACTGTATCATGCCACCTATACATTACTAGGTAAGTGCTAACAAAATATAACATCTTTTCTCTTCATCAAAGCATGTGTCACTTGGTCCCACTCTTTCTTCACTACTGTCTGGCACACAGTTCTGCGTAAGTTTTAAGCAAAGTCCCATCCTCTGCATTACCTTTTCTTTCCCTCACATAGTTTTAAGTAAAGGGTGGTGTGGTATATGAGAATAACAATGGACTCTGAATCCAGACATTAGGACTTGAGTCTTGGTTTGGCCATCTATCAAACTGGGTGGCCTGGGCAGGTTCTCTTTTCTTCTGAGCCCCTATTTCCTCATCTAGGTGATCCTTAAGGATCCTTCCAGCTCTAACAACATGATCCAGTCCTCTAGCTAAATGTAACTTTCCCTTCATTTAGGAACCTAGGAGGAAAAAAGCTTAGCATCTAAGAAGTCCTCAACTTACCTCCTCTATAAGAAGTACCCTAGAAACTACAGCTAAGGGAACACCACTGGAATGAATGGAACAGAATCTACAGGAGCTAATCAAAAGTAGGTTCCCTAAAGCCTGCTAATAGCCTGTCAACGTCCTATCCTCACAGATACTCTGTCCCCAGACTCCCAACAGAAGCAGCCTCATTCATTGTTGGGAAAGCTTAAGCTTTTTAAAGAATTTTACATTTATTTTTATTGGTGCAATATGATTGTACATAATAGTAGGATTTATTATTACAAACTCATGCATGCACACAATATAACAATACAGTTTCATTCCTTAGTACCTCTCCTTCTCCCTTCCTCTGGTTCTATTGGTCTCCTTTCTATTTATGAGACCACACACCTTTTTTTTCTCTGTAAGCTTCAACATATGAGAGAAAACAAACAACCCTTGACTTTCTGCAGCTCAAGCTTTTCAAGAGCAAACTCTGAGCACCAACTGCAATAAACACATACACACACTTACCTGCCATCGTTGTTCCTGGAGTGCTGAGTGCCTGTGGGATATGAGGATAACCAGGGGGTGGCATCACTGAAGGAGGGAGATTTTGCCTAGAGTCTATGTACAAATTTCCTAATCAGATAAAATAGCAGAAAAAAGAAAAACATGTTACCATAAATAAAACAAATATAGCATTAAGATCTTAACAAAATTATGGCCTAAAACTTAACAGGTAGGGTGAGGAGGGAGAAGGAAAGAAACATTATTCTTTTCTGATGCTAAAGCTCTGTCAGAAGGTGGTACTGGCCTTTTGAACAGCCTTCCAGGGTGTGTATACACTGGCACTAATTCTGGTGCTGCCACTAACTCTCTGTAAGCTCAGAAGCAAGTTGTATCTATTGCTGTTGTCACAAACCTCATCAATTCACAAGTGTTTTCATACTCATTACTTTATCTGACCTTCCCACTAAGCCCGCAAGGAGAACAAGACAAAAAGCTATTATTCCTTTTCTATAGAGGAGGCAACTAAAGCTCAGAAAGGCTAACCTGACTGGCCCAGAGACATGAGGTTGACAGGAGTTAGAATCCAGATCTCCTAACTCATGAACTCTTTCAACTATTGCCTATTTCTCTACTGCTCTGGTTTTCTCACCACAAAGCAGCTTAATTGTGTTCTAGTTGATTAACAAAGTCACTGAGACACACAAAGTATCAGTAAAGATCTGCATAAGGTAAAAGTGCTACACCAAGCAAAGGTGACTAAAAATGTATTATTCTGAAGTGTGGAAATGTGTTTAACAGATCTTATTCAAATGATATTTAAGAAAGTTTTTAATGTGTTTTCATTGACAGAAGCCATCATGTGTAATGGCTCCAAAATGTTAATTACATTGTATTATGATGTAAAATAGACCAGGAGGGGGGAAAAAACATCATGTTTCCCCCACACACCCCTCTAACTCTTAGGGAAGAAGGAAAAAACTGGTTCACATTGTAAGAAACATCTGGACTTTTAGAAAGGCTGCTTTCCTAAGGGTTTCTAGTGTTTCATACAAATAATACTAGAACTAGTTTCATTATAGCACTGCTAGAAAAGACAACAACAATTTTTCCAGAAGAAATTAAAAAGGGAAGACGAACCCCCCCCACCCCCGCACACCCCCAAATTAAGGGAAAGCACACTGACTGGCTGCTCACAAGTTTTCACCTGCCACAAGAAAGTCAGACCTGATCAGGCCCAGGCTTGGCTTGAGATGGCGTCAAAGACCTAACCCAACCCAACCCGACCCGACCTTTGACCACACAGATGGGGAAACAAGGCCAGAGAAGAAGAAAGCCAGAACCAGGAAAAGAATCCAATACATCTAAGTCCTAGTCATTGCATTCCAAGATAACATGCCTTTTAGACTAAAGCTCACAGTCGGAACTGAGCTCTCTAACTGACCATACTGATGATTTAGGAAAAAAAGACAGGAAGAAAAGTTTTGCTGAGTTACAGTTCTAGTATTCTTGGTGGTGGTGGGGGGGGGAGGTTGGGGAAATCCTGTCCCTAAAGTGCTCATCAGTCAACATATGCATAGCTAATGCACTTTCTAAAGCCTGCACCAGGTTGGGGAAGCCACATTACTAAGAGTAATATGGCCAATCGTATATTAACACTTTCCAGACTCTGTCCTACAAAATCTTAGCTCTCTTTTTTACACATCCTCAGAGTCCAAGCCACATCCAAAAGACAAAAACTGATTTTTATTGGGGATTAATATTTTTTTATGGCTTTAAAATTCTGACTTTAAAGGCAGAGGGGGGTGGGAATTAAGAGAGGATTATAGGAATAAATGGGAGTCTACATTAAACATTCTAAACTGCTTTTGAAGTTCTGTCATATTTCTATTACTTTTATTTTCACAGAGAAATTTTCATCATTTCTCATTTTTTCTATGGTCCCATTTTAGAGCATGAACAATGAAAACCAGACATTATGTCTACTCTCCAAGTAAACTTGGAACTTTGTTAGCAACATAACAAGTTGCCTAAGACAGTGAATTTCATACAAATGAGAGATAAAATCAAGAAGATTCCTAAGCCCATACCTGTTCCAATGTGTTGGGAAGGTTTTGTTGGATGCATGGCACCATGACAAACATTTTGCTGAACATTACTCTGTGAGTGTATAAGGCCAGTTTGTGTAAAGAACTGATTAAGAGAAGAACAGAGATCAGCAAACTGAACCTGATCTAAAGACCAGTTCTTCAGATCTGCCTGTCTCATACTCTCCATCAGACCTATGAGGAAAGCATTTGAAAGACAGTTAGCACAGTTCTGCAAATGATGGAATGAAAATAGCAAGGTACTATTTTTCTCAGCCCTCAAATTTTCCAATGACTCATTTTAAATTATGGCAGAGATTTACCCATGAAATCAGGAATGAGAGATTATTCAAAACCCAATTCTTTTAAATATAGTAAAATTTCTTTCAGAACCCATCCATGACCCTCTGCTACATCAATTAGCCAAAATATTTTATTATGAATTTTACAGAGTATTCTTTTTAAGCATACTACTATCTGCAAAAGAAATACCTTTATATAAGATGTTTATTTCTACTACAAAGAAACTTAAAATCTTCCAGACAAAACAACCATGTATATATCAAAAAGAACCAATACTCACCTTGGAACTGGGAAAGGTCTACATCTGACCAATTAACACTGCTGGCAATTCGACAGCTTTCTTTCAGCATATCAAGCGTTGCATACCAATCGTTAGAAACACCTATAAAGTAATATTGACAATATTGTAATTCTCAAATAGAGTTTTAAGAGTATGTTAAGAAGGCAATGAGCTGACCTTATTTCTGACACTGGCTGATAATCCCCCATCCACTCTTAGAAAGGGAAATGTACCCATTTTACCAGGTGTTAGGACAATCTGCTCTGTGACATAGGCACAAAGGGTATAATTTCTCTCCATTTTACAAATGAAAGAAACTGAACCCAGAGAGGTGGTTTAACTTTACAAGGTCCCTATGATGAATCTAACACTTGAACGCAAGCCTTCTAACCTATAGTTAGGCAGCCTACAAATTGCCATAACATCTTGTAACATCAAACTTGATGCTGTTCTTTTCATTTTTTTAATAGGACATTTTTTATAGGACCAAGCACAAAAATTATGCAAACCAGTACTTCCTTCTATTTAAGTTTCATTTTCCTGTCTTGTTATAATCTTAAAAGATATGCTCTTTCTCACTCATTGAGAGAGGCACGCATTTAGAAGAAATACACAGTATAATTTAATGCACTGTTGTCCTAAGAGAGATAGGTCACCTCCTATAATAATAGTGGATGCTTCTTCAAGGCAAACTTATAGGGGAGAAAGAAGTGCTTTAACACAATTCTCTGCCAAGGTAGTGAATGAGAAAACTGAGACTTCTGTAAGAAATGCTAATGAATCAAGGTCAGAACATTTCTAGTTAGAAATGGTATCCTCTGCAGAATGTGACATCATCAGGAGAATTTAAGACTTCATACTCCGTTATAGCAATAAAGTGGGCACGGAGCAAGGGCCACGGGGAAAGAATTGGCCTCAATGAGAAGGTGTTGAATAGAGAAAGAAAATCATCCATTCAGTGATAGCTGCCAAGTTGCTGTTTTTAGGATCATTCCTGGAAGGATGAAGGTAAGCGCTAATAAAAAAGATACATTCAAGTCTATCATACTCAGATCCTCTAGTCTAAGAAGAACTTTACAGATAAGAAAAACAAGGTTCAAAGGAATTTTATGATTAAAGTCACCCAGGTAATAGATAGCCAAAGCAGTACTAGAATCCAGATCTCTTAATTGGAAGGTCAGAATAACACAAAGGCCCACTGAAACAAAATTATGCTAGGAACTAGGGCATTCTTGCCATGACTAATTTGACCCCACACACAATGGAGGTAGCAGGAGGAGGGCTCCTTTGATAAATGCTTATTTGATAAGCCAAACTAATAGTACAACCTATGCAAAGAAAGTAGGGGAGCACACCCTACCCATTCAATTTAATAAATGTCCACTGATTTTAGTCCTTTTAGAATAACTGCTCACAGGCTTCAAAGTCAGACAGGTCAGGATATAAAAACCACTTCTTCCACTTAACAGTAATGTGATATTGAGGAAACTGCTTCACTTCTTAACTTGTACTTTTCCTATCTATAAAATGTAGTGATTTGTATTTGATTTGGGAGGATAATATGAGATATTGCCTAGTACATAATGAGCACTCAAACCACTTCTATTCCTTTCCTGTTTCCTCCCTATTTAAGACAACCTGCTTAGTCCATTCTTTTTTTTTAATTTTTTACTCTAAGTTGTTATAAATTACAGCAGAAAGCATTACATTTCATATTATACTTATAGAGCACATTTTACTCTAAGTTGTTATAAATTACAGCAGAAAGCATTACATTTCATATTATACTTATAGAGCACATTTTTACATATCTTTGGTTGTGTACAAAGTATATTCACACCATTCGGTATCCTCATACATGCACTTAGGGTAATGATATCCATCTCATTCTACCACCTTTTTATTTTTTTTCTTCACCCTTTTGCCCCCTCCCTTCCCCTCTCTCCCCATTGGTCATTCTAGTGTTTCTCTAATCCTCCTATGCTCCCTGTCCCAACCCGACTGTGAATTGGCCTCCTTATATCAGAGAAAACATTTGGCATCTGGGTTTTGGGGATTGACTAACTTCACTTTGCATTATATTCTCCAACATCATCCATTTACGTGAATGCCATGATTTTACTCTCTTTTATTGCTAAGTAATACTCCATTGTGTATATGTACCACATTTTCTTTATCCATTCATCTACTGAAGGGCATCTAGGTTGGTTCCACAATTTAGCTATTTAGTCCATTCTTTCAAATGCAAAATGAGTCATTCACAGGGATGAATTATTGTCACAACTGTAGTAATTATTCCTGACTCCCCACAGTGAAATCTAATTCTTCCTGGGCAAGCTACCACTGGTTAATGAACTGCCAAAGGCACATCATAGATTGTTTTTAGCTTCATCAGTAACTTTTTCTTTCTCGGCAATCATTAGACTACATGAAAAGGCAGGTGTGATAGAGTACCACAGACTTCTACTGATGCCCAATCTCTACTCATTAGTTAATCCCCATAATCATATTAAGAATAGGCTTAAATTTCTGAAAAACATACTGGTATTTAAAGGCAGGCAACAATAACTGACTTGACCTTAAAAAAGTTTAAATGCTGGTTTTTATGTAACCTTTTTCTCTAGGTATATATCTAAAAATAATTTCAAGATGTTTAGGAAATATTCCACTAAGGCAAGAACTATTTGCATTTTGGGGGAGGACTGAACCCAGGGGTGCTCCACCACTGAGCTACACCCTCACTGAGTTGCTGAGACTGGTTTCAAACTTGCGATCCTTCTGCTTCAGACTCCTGGGTCACTGAGATTACAGGCAGGTGCCACTGCCCTGGTTCACTATTTTTCTTATTTTAGAACACAGAATTACTAACCAGGAAAAGAAAATCAATTGTTAAAGTCAAACAAAATATTTAAACATCTGTTTGAATTTCTTCACCTTATCTCATAATTCTTCCCCCAAAACTTATATATAAGAGACAGCATGTATTATATCTAAGCTCATTTTCTTGACAATTGTCCAAGTGCCTGAAATGATGTTCAATTTTTAACTGGTGGATAAGAACTAGCACTGTCTAGTATTGAGAAATATTCCTTCCAAGTTAAAGATCTTATCAGAAAATATATCCTATGCTTGTATAATTTGATCAAAATGGATTCTACTGTCATGTACAACTAAGAAGAACCAATAAAATAAAATAAAAATTTAAAAATCTCATCAGTAGTTGGTAAGACAGCAGCTGGATAAGCTGAGGGAAGGACCTGACATGTGTATTTGCTGAGGATCAAACCCAGGGCCTTGTACCTATGCTAGGCAAGCAAACTTAACACTGAGCTATCCTCAGGCCCTTTATATTTCTTATGTTGCCCAGGCTGGCCTCAAACTTGTGATCCCCTTGCCTCAAAGCCTCCCAAACAGCTGGGATTATGGACATGTGCCACCACTGCCTGAGAGGACCTGTAATTTGCATAACTCTGAGGGGTCCCATTCACCTTGTAGTCCATGTCCACGGCACTCCCTTGGAGTTCCACAGTGCAAAGACTGTCTGGCTTGTGAACAATGTCAGTTAGGTACCTTGCCAGAAACCATCAACACATATTTATCTTTTTTTCTATTTTTTCCCCCTTCAATACTGGGGATTGAATAGAAGAGTGCTCCTCCACCACTGTGCTGAATTTCTAGCCTTTTTAAAAATTTCTCTTTTGAGTGCCTTTAACTTGTGATCCTCCTGTCTCAGCCTCCTGAACAGTTGGGATTACAGGTGTATGCTGCCACACACAGTCCATGAAGATTTATTTTAAGAGCAACACATTTGGGGGACAGAAGTGGAGGTAGGGTATAAATAATGCTTTTTCCTTTACAAGTTTTCATCCTATGAGATCAAATACTTGTCAACAAGAAGGAAAGGAGGTATAGGCATGAATGAAAAGTGTTAGTCTAGTATTAGCATTTTGCATTTGTATTCTTAATGATTCTCATGACACTGTACACCTCAGAATTTTAGCTTCATATTATAGGCAAGCAAATAACAAGACAAAAAGAAGTTAAGTAATTTGCCCAAGGCTACAGCCATAATGAGGATTAAAATACAGGTCTCTATAACACAAACCTGTGTTTTCTTTTAGAATCACACTGCATCACAATAGATTAGAGACTGTGCATTCACACCCTCCTTTTTTGGGGGTACTGAGTATTGAACCCAGAGGCACTCTACCACTGGGCTATACATCCAGACCCCCAGCATTTTTTTTTTTTTTTTTTTTTTTTTTTTTTAAATTTTGAGACAGGGTCTGGCTAAGTTGCTGATCCTCCTGCCTCAGCCTCCCGAATCACTAGAATTGCAGGCATGAGCCACCAGCTTCCATTTTCCTCTCAAAGGCTCATTGGAAGCAGTGGCCAAAAGAATAAGCCTATGAGAACAACTTAAAATAAAACAAAAAAATTTTTTTTTAAAGAATAAGCTTATGGCGGTTACTGAGTTTGGCTATGATTCCACGGTAAATTCTATAGTAAATTCTAACTGGGAAAATCTCCAGGTTAACTTATAGGTTAAACGAGTTGTAACTATAGAGTTACAACAAGTAAACACAAAAGAGACAAGTGAAAGGGGTTTGAAATAAATGCTACATGAGGCCCAAATAACAAAGGACAGATCTTAGTTCATAGTTAGCCATACACATGCCAGTAGATGAAAACTTACCAGAATTACAGGATACCTGTTGTGGGGGTGGGGGTGCCTGATGTGTTAACGTCTGATGCTGATGATTCGGATGGTGCTGTATGTGTTGATGTGAAGAGGGGTGCTGGGGGTGAGTGGACTGGAGCTGGCTGTGTTGCTGTGGGTGTGGTGCTGTGTGCTGGGGACGCTGTGGATGCTGTGGTAAACCATGTGGTCGATGGGGTGTATGTGGAGACGGCTGTGTGTGCATCTGGGGGTGGGACAGTGAGACTTGTGCAACAGAATTACTGCCCGTGGTGTTGAGACCACTGCCATGACTGTTGGTCAGGCTACTTTGGTTGCTGTGTGGGTGAGAGCTCACTGTACTGCTAGGAGAGTGCTGATAGGAACACGAAGTGTGGGACTGCTGGGAAGATTCAGAAGGGATGTTCATCAAACCTAAAAACAGTCAAAGAGAGCAACATCATTCACGGTCAGATTTCAGTTGTACTGTATGACAAACATCTGCAAAATTTTTTGAGAGCAAAGCATTCCTGTCTTAGGAAGTAACAGTGGTTCTATTGAACAAGTGTTTATAGAACATCCCATACACCGGGCTCTGGGATTACTGACAAGAGTAAGAAACACCATTCCCTGCCCTAGAGTAGTGCATGGTTTAGAGACAGACATTTAACAAGATTATGGACCACGATTTAAGTACTTAAGCAAAAGTATACAAAGGATTACAATAGCTTTGCTCCTTGTCTGTTTAGCTAAGAATGGGCTAGAGATACAAAAAAGACTTCCTTAGAAACACAGTATCTGAATTGAGTCTTCAAAGCTGAGTAAATAGTGGGGGGAAAGTAGGAAAGGTGTTGAGTCACATTCAGGATGTTTCTCTATGGGTATGAAGATCAAGACTTTGAAGATGAGGTGAGAAATAAAGCCTGGTTATTTCCGACTTTTTATCTCTGACTACTCCAAAAAGTGGCTAGGGTCCCTAAGACTAAGAAAACAAAAAAGCCACCTCCACTCTTCTTCATTATTCTATGGAATATTCTTAAAGTACACAGAGATAAGGGACTAAAACTGCATACTTTGTAGTACCAGAAAGTGAAGGATCAAAACCTCTCCACTATCATTTACACTCTCACTCTGGAAAGTTATTAACTTCTATGAACCACAATTATCTCACCTCCAAATGGGCACAGTAATAGTAACCACTTTAAAAGAGTTGTGAGGATCAAATGTCTTGGTGTAAATGCAAGAAGAGCTCAGTAAATGTTAGTTGCTATGAAAATGATTAGGCCAGAAGTACCTAATGTTAAATAATGCATGTCTGGTTTGAAGTAGTTAGCAAACCTTATTGCAACATTTGGTTCTACATACTAGGCTACTTTCACATCCCAAAGGATAGTCTATACAATGTTTTACTGCACCAAACATATATTCTATTGGATGAAGAAAATTTTTCACAACATATTATCAGTGAATAAAAGAATCAAAATGTTTTAACAATGATAAAATAGTTCTCATACTTGTAGTTAATAATAAAACTGTACTTGGGCACAGTGCGGGAGGGGAGGGGGGACCCAAAACTAAACCTAACAAGTTAATGTTTTGATGGTAGAAGAGTTACTAAAAGTTCTTGGAGTGGGGGTGTAGATCAGTGGTAGTGTGTTCTCCTAACAGGCATGAGGCTCTGGCTTTTGATTCCCAGCACCAGGAGAAAAAAAAGTTCTATCTTGGCCTTGGAAAACTGTCATTTATGGGGAATCTATAGGGTTATTCTTTAAGATGAAAGAAAGTAATAATTTATTTCCAATAAAATTTTAACATTCTAAAATTGTGATAGAACTGATAGGTGACCTACATTGTATTTTTAATCTCAAATTATTTTTAAATAAAGTAAAACAAAGCAAAATATCTCCCCAGAAACCCAATATATGAAACTTATAAAGTTGCTTTTTTTCTGAAGTCAGGGAAGGAAGCTGCTAGATTTTCCTCTTCATTTGCACATTTCTCCTCTTTCACCTTCTAAAACCTTTACAAAAGCCAGGGGCTCTGAAGGAAACAATATGAAAACCCCTGACTAGTTCAATCCTGTTCACTTTATAAATGGGGATCCTGAGGTGCAATTATGGTATAACCTGCACTAGAACCCAGAATTCCTATCAATGCTCCTTTCTAAAAATAGTGTAATAAAATGGAACTATAGGCTTCAGAAATTATCACCACTGTTATTTCAAAATCAGTATTTTTCTATTATATCATGAAGGCTGGATATGTTTAGAAAAGTCTTACATTAGTTCATTAGTTCTTCTTATACTTTCATAGGTAAAACATTAAAGACAAAATTTGAGAAAACATGACTCTTACTTCAAAACTACTGAACAAAAATACAATTTGTATACAAGCTATCAATATTTACCAATTAATGTATAACATTAGTATATAACATTAACTTTCATATCTCACAATAAGCATTAAAAAGTAAACTGTAAGGACAAGGACTTTTGTCTATTTTGTTCACTGCTATCGACAGGTAAACTCTGAGTTGGGGTGCTATGGTTTGCATGTTTACTTCATTCAAAATTCATTTTGGAACTCAACCCCCAAGGTGATATACAATACTAGGAGTTAGGGCCTTTAGGAGGTGGCTGGGAATTAGTGTCCTTAAAAAAGAGCTCAAGGAAACTAGCTAGTTCCTTTTTGCCCTTCTCTCTCTCCTGCCATGTGAGAATACAGTGTCCAGCACCATGTGAGAATACAGCTAGAAGTTGTCATCTATGAAGTATAGTCCCTCGCCAGATACCAATCTACCTTCATCTTGGACTTCTCCGCCTCCAGAAACTTGTGAGAAATAAATTTCTACTTATAAATTACCCTCTCTTGGGTTATTTTGTTATAGCAACAGGAAAGGAATAAAACATGAGGTATAAATAGTTAACCTAACAATTAACTTGGAAATGCTTCAGTGGTATAGTTCCCAACAATTTCTGACTAGTGTTCTATGTGGGAAAAACACAATGTTTTGACCCTAACAAATGACTCTGACTAAAATAAACCAGTTGTTAATGTGACAAGAACATATTATAGTAATAATCGAACATCTGGTAGAAATGCAATACTACATACTACTTTTAGGATTAAAATCTGATTTTAGTGTGTTGTGTAAAATAATGATTCAGATCTACCACTAGCCAGTATATTCACTTGTAAGTACCATTCACAAAATCACAAACTGGGTGCTACTACAGTCTAATAGCTACCTCTTTGTTAATGCCAGTCAGAACAGAAGCAAGGCCCATCCATTCTTGTGGTGCCTCATTCACCAAACACTTCACAAACAAATTAATCATGACAGTCTTTCCCACATGGTATAAATGCAGTCAGAATTTGTCAATGTTGTGCTCCAGGACACCTTAGTAACCAACTAAAATAGGCATACAAGATGAAATTCATCTGCCATTCCTGTGCCTGACTAAATATATACAGACTAAATACATACAGAGCATAGTGAAGTCACTAAAGGCATAAGGAAATTATCTGATCCTGATTGTGATAATATCTAAAATTAAAGAACTATAACACTGTTGTGTGAAAATAATTAAAAGACTATTTCTCAATAAAATTTATGTTACAAAAAAGATATCTGAAAAACTCACCTTGTTGACTAAGTGACTGCTCAAAAACTGACTTATAAAGGCTCCGAAATGAGGCACTAAGATCTTCAAAATTATATTCTGAGAAAAGTAGTTGCTTGTCTCGTTCTGGAAGATTATATTGTGGCTGCTGCTGAGGAGTTAATGATTGAGAGACTGGTTCTGGATGGTTTGTCACCTAACAACAACAACAACAACAATAAAAAAAAACAACTAACTCTGAGGCTCTATATTGCAATTGTTTTGTTACATGACACACATAACTGAAAACATTAGTGTCAACATACAACACTGAAATCCAAAAGAAATCAACTGTCTTTTGGACATTCTCTAGCTGGCTGCACCTTTATGGGTACAAAGAGCAATATCATTAATGTGGACCTTAAAGAACCACAGAAATCTAATCTAATTTTCACATTCACAGAAAAGGGTGGGGGGATGATGCCAAAGATGATACAAACATAATGAGTTAGAGCTGAAACCTTCCATTTCTGTAGAATCATCTTGATTTTTACAGAAACAAATTGGTCTCAGATTCTACTATACTATGAAGTTACTAACATTTCTTTCATTTATACAATTATTCTTTAAGAAAATAAACTCAAATACTATAAGTACTGTGAGCAGATGTGTGGCATTGCCCAAAAAAGCATGGAGCTTTAATATGCCTAATTCTTCATTTATAGAGGATTTTAAAAAAAAATGAAATTGAAAGGTGAATAAGAAATGAAGAAGTAAAAAACAAAGGAGGCACTAGGGACTGGCTCAGTGGTAAAGCATGTGCCTACCATGTCAAGACTGAGAGTTCAATCCCTAGTAACAAATAAAAATAAACAAACAACCAACAACAACAACAAAAACAAAGGAGATTCTGAGGAAGAAAAGAACAGATCAGGGCCTTCAGCTATACAGTGGGGAGGGAAACATCAAAAACACTTAAATAAGAATTATCTTTGAAGGCAACTAAACTAGAAATAAAATTAATAGGAGATCAGATCAGCTGTATTAAAGATCAAATCAAAAGAGTGTAAATAACAATTTGTTTGATGTTTTGAAAGTTAAAATCTGAAAACTCATTGTAAATTTACAGAGCAATTCAAAAAGATGCCCTTAAGGAGTCTGCACTAACTTGGGAAAATGTGAATCTTATGTAGGCGAATGGCTCCATCATTGGCACCCTTTGTGACCTCATCAGTCACCACACATACCATATGAGCACTGCACAATGGGAGGATGACTTAAACCTTAGGGGAACAGCTTGATTATCTTCATGAAATAACCAGAGGTCTCACAGAGCAAATTCTCATTTGCTCTCCTGTCTTATGTGAGGTGGCCATGGGGCAGCTTTGCACCTTTCTCATCTTGTCTCCCAGGAAAGGTACAGCTGCAGGTCATATAATTGCTTAGCTGTAGTATGTAATCTGTTCTTCCACTACAGAGTGACTCAGTACTTTCTGTAGTCTATCATTTCTATCTACTGTTTTGGTGTGGTTGTGTGGGATGCGGGGAACCGATACTATGATGATCTGGCTTACATGATGATGACTGCATGTTGCATATTGTATATTACTTACACAGATTCACTATATGCTTAGAGTAAGTCTTGCATAGACTTCATTTCAAACAGTCTGTATAAGTAATAAAACTACCTTGTTCCATGAGGATTCACTATCTTTATAGGTTTAATCTGTGGACATGTGACAAACCCAAAGAGCAGCAGCCACTACCACTCTTCCTTAAGGATTACCTAACCACTGACATCTTGTTGTTAAATGAAAATAGCAGTCAACAATGTCTACCTATCAATAGGGAAGATTAACCCATTTAAACTGATAGGTATAATAGACTCGTTAGCTTTCGCTTTTGTCACCTAGTTCTATAAATGCTTCTGTAATTTTTCCTTTTCATTGTATTTTGTGATATTTGACTCTGTGCACTTTGATTTCTATTCATCTCAAGTTTTTTTGTACTTAATTTAAAATCATTAAATTTTTGCTTAGTTTGCTTCAATGCTCCAAATATTCTTTTTCTATCATGACTCCATCATGAATAAGTCTTTAAATTAATTAATTAATTAATTAATCTTCTGTATCCATGGTTCCACATCCACTGATTCAACTAACTACAAACTGAAAATATTTGGGGGAAAAATTGTGTGTGTACTGAACAGATACAGACTTTTCCTTATGTCATTATTCCCTAAATAATATAGTATGACAACTATTAAAACACATCTACATTGTATAAGTAATATAGAGATAATTAAGATATATGAGAGGATGTATGTAGGTCACATGCAAAACTACTATGCCATTTTATATAAGGGACTTGATCATCCTTTGATTTTCATAACCCCTGAAGGTTCTAGATCCAATCCCCCACTGAATGATTACTGTAATTTTTTTCAGGAAGGACACCTAAAAACAAAGGATACTTTCTACACTCTGCCTACCAATGACTGTTTTTCCCTTGCCTTCACATGAGTGCAAATTTGGGTGGGTATAACACTTGTTATTCCATACCTACACCCTAAAAACTATACAGTACTCCATTATCTGCTGACACTTGTAAGTACTGAAGATAAACCTGAATTGTGTTTCTTTTCTTCCATCAGAGTATTTACATGGGTGATTACTTTTCAAATTTTTAAATTTGCCACAAAGCATATAAATATGGATTTTTTTCCTACTAATTTGTCTTAGAACTCAGGATCTCTTAATTCCTATTACTTCTGAAAACTGCCTCTGTATGACCTTTTTTGGTTTCTTCAGCAGAGGCACTTATGATTCTAAGTTTTCCATATTTATTGTCCTCTTGTACATAATTTTTATTCCTTTTTCTGTGTCTTCTGCATTCTGAGAATAGTATTTTTCCAAAACACTGAAGACAATTTTGAAGAGTCAAATTTGTTTTTTCTTACATTTAATGTGAACTTTAATTCCTGCTGAGTTTTTGTTTCCCTTGCATTATTTTCCTATCTCAAGTCCCACCCTTTACATCTTTGTCCTGTGTGAACTTTTTCCTATTTACTCATTGTGGAACAGAGATGATTTGGTGAGATGGAAGTTATACTGATAAACAATGTAGTGTGCAGCTCTTAGGCTTTATTCTCTGTCCAACTGTAAGGGTAGTAGTAGATGGTTTGGAAAGAAATATCAGATAATCCAATGACCATGTAATAGGTAACAAACTAGCACAGTGGCATTACTTATACACAGGTTCCTTTATAGCATGGTTTTTTCCCCCAAGAAGAATGAGAATATCATCAACTATGGTTCACTAAAGTATATTTTTTCCCACTCGCTTTTTGTTTAGGCGCAGAACAGACAGATACAGTATTCAATACAGCACAACCATCCACATATTTCTAACTCAGTAAAATACAAGTACCAAATTAAAAACATTACCAAAGTAGAAGTCTGCTCTACTTATTAAATTAAAATTAATGAACTGATTAGTGAAAAACACATTTCTTCATTTTTTTTTGCATTTTAATTAAATTTGGTTTAGTCAAGCACTGATTATCCAAAAAGAAGACAACTTCACAAGACTTACCGGTGTATAACTATGCACACTCCCAACACTGTTCAAATTAACAGATGCCAAACTCTGGTCTGAGAGACTGTTGTTAAGGCTACTTCGTGGGCTATCACTACCATCCTGATCAGTATTGTACAATGTTACCTGGAATTAAAAGAGCAACAACTGAATAAGTAATTCCTACATAAAGAGTACTTTTAAAGCAATTCTACAAAAAAAAAAAAAAAAAAAAAAAAACAATTGAGCAGGCATATGGCAAGAAGACAAAACATCAGTGGTCTTTCCTTCATCATTAACCAAATTCCATGCTTCTCATTATTAACTCCATATTCCTCATGAAATAATTTGCTCAATACTCTTCAACTAAAAGGTCTTATCTGTCTAGAAGTACATAAATTCAATTTGTGAGGCAAAATTTATTAAAAATTATGCCTGTAGTAAGATTATAGACTTTTACTGTTAAATATTTCTATAATGCACACGTTTTTGTTTAAACTTTAAACAAAATTACTGTTCTACCAAAATCTTAGACATGAAAACAAACAAAAAACTCCTAGGATTTAAAAAAATCATACCCCTTAGTGTTTATGATATTACAAATTGGAAACAATGTCCAATATACTCATAAAACCATAGATACGTGATCTAATTTTAAAAAATAACACGCTAATGTACACATTAGATGTGAAGAACTCGATGTCAAACTCTTAACTGGCAGGGGTTGGGAACTGCTGTAGACTTTTGTTATTGATAAGGCATATTAGTACAGTGCTTTGGTTTGTCTATAATAATCATTATAGTTTTTTAATTAGAAAGCAAAAAAAAAGTTGCTTTTTTTTTTTTTTTTCAAACAGAAAACTAGCCTTACATGTCCTTCAAGGTTCTGTTCAGATGCTAATTTCCACTTTTCCTTCTATGAGAACATTTGCCTCTATGTTCTAACTAATTTACAGCAAATTTTTATCTGCCACTAGACTATTACCTTCTTGAATTCCCCATAAGTAACTGAAAACAACATAGAGCTTTCTGCTCTGTATACAGTTATTTACTGAATTTAGCAACCAACTAATTGATCATCCTCTCTGTGCTGAAAACAGGGTTATGCTCATGCTCACTAACATTTGCCAAAAAAAAAAAAAAAAAAAAAAAAAACTGAATACATGAAAAACTAGGTACATATATCTCTATATTTAAGGCAAAAAACAAAGTGTCCCACATGCACATGTGCTGAAAATAAATGTCTAGGGAAAAAAATAATAAAGAAAATTCTAACAAAGATTTTTCTGGTGAATAACTACAGTATAAATTTCACAAAACCAACCCTATAGAACCCTATGAATAATTTAAAAGCTAAAAAACAGGGCTGGGGTTGTGGCTCAGCAGTAGAGCACTCGCCTAGCAGGTGCGTGGCCCAGGTTTGATCCTGAGCACCACATAAAAATAAAGGGATTGTGTATAACTAAAACAAATAAATAAATATTTTGCTAAAAAATATAAAACATTAACAACAAACTACAAACATCCCATAGTCATTTTCTCAGCTGCTCATTCTCTCCTTTTTATGCTCAGTTACCTACCGCTCAAGCCAGAAATACTTTTCATCATTTTGGACAACTCCTTTTGTTTTACTTGGAGGAAGCACAATTTTTTTTTTTAATATGAAAAAAGTAAAGTGCACAAATTATTTTATTTTTTTGCAAGATCGTACATCCATGTAATCACTACCCAGATCAAAGTACAGACTAGTACTTCTCAAACTTTGATCTCCTACCTCTTTTTTCAGTCTTAAAAATTAAGGAGCCAAGGAGGTTTTGTTTATATTAATACATCTATAAGAAACTGGTGTATTTGAAAGTAAAATTTTAAAAATTCTAAATTAATTCATGTAAAAAAAATTACAAACTCAATTTACATGTTAATATGAAAATGTTCCCCAATAAATAAGTAAAATGTGAAGTGTGGAACTGTTTTACATCTTTGTAAATCTAAATGTCTGGCTTAATAGAAAACAGTGGGATTCTTGTAGCTGCTTCCACATTTAATCTGTTCCAAAGTACTATTTGAGTAGAAGTATAGAAAAAAAACTTGGTGGAAAAAAAGGAATGTTTTAATCAACTTTACATACAACTGTAGATACTCTTCCTAGATACTACACCAACACACAACAAATGTTTGTTTTGGCAGTACTGGGGCCGCACATTGAGCTACATCTCCAGTCCTTTTTGATTTTCATTTTGAGACAGGGTCTCACTAAGTTGCCAGGCTGGCCTCAAACTTGCAATCCTCCTGCTTTAGCCTCCCAAGTCACTAGGATTACAGGTATGGCTACTACAGGGCTTAAGTGACAATTTTTAGAAGATAAACTGCAATGTGCAATGTAAAACCAAAGTAATATTTTTTTTATGCTCTGCTCCATTAAAAACTACTGTTATACCTTGTACTTTGAATGGATTGTTTATCCATACATAATTTTTTTTATTTTTTCAATTCTAATTTGTCATATATGACAGCAGAATACATTACAATTCATATTACACATATAGAGCACAAATTTTCCATCTCTCTGGTTATATACCCAGTATATTCACACCATTCGTGTCTTCATACATGTGGTCTGTGCATAATTTTATAACATCATATATTGGTCATTTGGAAAATAATGATTTGCCAAATTATGCAGACCTTCTATATGTTGATGTATTTTACAACATCAAAAATTACACTTCTTAATATCATCCTAATCTCATTAGAAACATCTTTTAGAAACTGGGAATCAGACTCACTGCAGTAAATAATGTCTCCCCAAATTCTCTCCCCCCACCCCAAAAGCTCAAATTTTACCACAGGAAACAGACATTTTTTTGTTTCCTTAAAATGACCAGATTCACTTTGTTCATTTTCAAGAAAAGTATCTGACAAACACTCAAATTAAGTAATCATTGTCAGTTGTTCTTTCAAATAAAAACAGTGAACTATGAACACAGTAGGCAGATGAGCTCCCAACTCAAATCTCACAAATGCTTTTTAAGAAAAGCAAGCACCGCATGTCAGTATGTAGTAGAAATGCTTCACGCATCCTCCCATGTCATCCCACGGTATAGTAAAAAAGATGTGAACTCAAAGGCTACAACTTAACAAAACTACTTTTCCAAAGTGATCATGTTTTTTTTAAAAATTCAGCGTATAGTAGTAAAGAATACAATTATTATACATGTTATTGCCTTGATGGGTGCCTAAAATGCCAGCAGGTGTACACAATCACTTTTGCCACATCAATGAAAATGCAAAATAAAGAAAAAGACAAATAAGTGTCTTTTACTAAGAAAACAATTTTCACCTCATGGAATCCCTATAAAGGTCTTGGTTACCCAAGCATCCACAGAGCAACCAAAGTCTGAGAATTGCTGATACACTATGGTACCAGCACTCCAGAAGCCCTACTGTGCACTCTCCCAATCATCCTTCAAAGTTAACTGATAATCCTTCCACATTTCCTGTTCTAGGTAACCTCTATGTGGATTTCTATCATTACTGACAGGCTTTCCTAGTTTTGGGGTAACTATAAGTGGAATCATATATCATGTGATTTCCTTTTCACAAAGCCTTGTTTTTCACTGCATTAATATCTGTTCTTAATCTTTACAATTTCTTTCTTTCTTTTTTAAATGAACTTAGGGGTAGAACTAGTTAGGCCTCTCTAGACACACTGAAATCATATGCAACTTTATTTGTAGTTTATACAATACACAAATGCTCTACCACTGAGGTACATTCCCCCCTTTTTTGACTGAGATACTTAAAGTTTCTTATTTATCTTTTCCCCTTATATTTTAATGTCACTTAGAAGTCTTCATCTTTTCTCTACTTTGTTGTCAGGGTCATTATTTCTATGTCTTTGTTCCAAGGATAGAAGCTACACCCTCAGTACCATCCTTCTTTCCTTAAAATTTATTCTAAGTGGGTTTTTTTGTTTTGTGCTTTTTGTTTTTATTTTTTGTCTGAGAACTTCACTATTGTATTGTTAATTTAGGTATTAATTCCACCTGAAATTGATTTTATACACAAAATGTGTTTTTGTTTTGTTTTGATCCTCCATTGATCTAGCACCACTTAATTCTGCTTTGGGTCTTATGTCAATACCACACTTACAATAATTTTCTGCATGAAAATTGTACATCTATTTAGTTATATCTTCTTTATTTTATCTCAGTAATTTTTAGTTTTCTATATAAAGTTCATCCTTCATTTAATCCTCAGTATTTAATGTTTTTTTTGCTAACATAAATGTTACCTTTTAAATTTTATTTTCTGTCTGTGGCTAGTACAACTGATTTCTAAAATCAAACCTTGCTAAATTTATTTATTAAAGCTCTATGGCTCTATCTATAGATTCTTTTTTAAAATTATTTTCATCAATGCATTGTAATTATACATAATAGTTGGATTCACTGTTAGATTTGTACATGCACATTAAAAAAAAAAAAAAAAACTAGTCAATTTCATTCCCCAATACCTCCCTTTTCCCTCTCCCCGTTCCCTTTCATCTACTGGATTGGTCTCACTTCTATTTTCAAGAAACCTTGCCCACCACACACACCTTGATCCACACCCCCCGCCCTTTCCCCTCTAGCTTCCACATGAGAGAAAAACATGACTCTTGACTTTTTGAAGAAGTTTTTGAGTTTGGCTTATTTCACTTAATATAACGCTCTCAAATCCATCCATTTTTCTACAAATGGACATTATTTCATTCTTCTTTATGGCTGAATAAAACTCCATGGTATAATATATATACCACATTTTCTTTATTCATTCATTGACTAATAGACACTTACCTGGTTCCAAAATTTGGCTCTTATGAATTATGCTGCTATAAACATAGGTATGCAGTGTATTTATGTGTTCCTTTTCCCCCATCCTCACCAGCATTTATTATCATTTGTATTCTTGATGACTGCCATTCTAACTGCAGTGAGACAGAATCTTGTAGTTTTGATTTGCATTTCCCTGATAGTTAAAGATGTTAAGATATTTTTTCATATATTTGTTGGTCATTGGTATTTCTTCTCTTACAAAGTGATTATTTACCTCATATGGCCACTTGTTTTGTTTTTTGTTTGTTTGTTTGTTTGTTTTTTTCTTTGAGTTCTTTATGTAGTCTGAGTATTAATCATCTGTCAGAAGAGCATCTGACAGCCGGCACAGTGGCGAATGCCTGTAATCCCAGCAGCTTGGGAGGCAGAAACGGAAGGATCCAGAGTTCAAAGCCAGCCTCAGCTATGGCGAGGCACTTAGCAACTCAGTGAGACCCTGTCTCTAAATAAAATACAAAATAGGGCTGGAATGTGGCTCAGTGGTTGAGTGCCTGAGTTCAATCCCCAGTACCCACCCCACCCCTGCAAAAAAGAAGAAGAAGAACATCTGACAAAAAGATTTTCTGCCATTCTGTAGGTTCTCCCTTCACATTCTTGTTTCATTTACTGTGCAGAAGCAGCCTCTTTATTTGACGTCATCCCACTTAATTCTTTCGGAGTCCTAACGAAGAAGTGTTGCCAGTGCCTGCATGTTGGAGTTTCTTCTAGCTGTTGCAAAGTTTCTGATCTAATTCCTAAGTCTTTGATCCATTTTGAATTGAAAATTCTTTTAAATTTTCTGTGTAAACAATCATGTCACATGTGAATAATGACTCTATAATTTGGGTTTCTTATATCTTCCATGTGTCTATGCAACATATTCAATGTATAACTGTTTAAATATTTTTTTCTAAGATAAGTCTATCATCTGTGTCATTTCTGGGTTACTGATTTTTTTCACATTATAGATTGTTTCTTACTACTTCTTTGTTTGCCTGATAATTTTTTTATTGTATGCCAAACACTGAATTTTACCTTGCTTTACACTTACAATTTTGTATTTCTATAAATGTTCCTGAGCTTCTCATTTGCTGATTATTGCTATTATATAAGTACTTTGTACTTTAATGACCTCTTATTTTTATTGCTTCTTCCACCTTCATTAGATTTGTTTTTAGATGTTTAAATTATTAGTATTCAACATTTTTTAGTCTAATACATGTAATGAAAGCTATTACTTTAACTACATCTCACAGGTTTTAATGTCATATTTGTATTTTTCACCCAAAGTACATTCTAATTTCTACCAGAATGTTTCTTTGATCCACAGGTTATTTAGAACTACACTACTTAACCTGCAATTTTTAGAGAATTTTCTGACTTCTCTTTTGCTATTACTTCTACCTTAATTTCATTGTGTTGCAAAATATACTCTATATAATGTCAGTCTTCTGAGATTTGTTGAGACTTCCTTAGGATCCAACAGATCAGTATCAAATGAGTAATTTTGGCAACTATTCCATGTGTACTTTAAAAAATGTATATTCTGTAACTGTTGGATGCAACATTCCACATAAGTCAATTGAATTAAATGTCCTCATGTTGTGGTTCAATCTTCTATATCTTTAACCAGATTTTTTGTTTGTTGTCTTTATTTCTGCCTACCTGTTCTATGAGTTTACAAAGAGACATGTTAAAATCTACCACTATGATCAAGAATTTGTCTATTCTCCCTTTCAATCATTTTAGCTGAGTCTATGTTACGACATGTATATAAATTTAATATTAACACAGTTTTCGTAATAAAATCTCTTTACTTTTAGTAATATGTCCTTTTCATTTAAAATGTATCTCATAAACATCACATAGTTGGGAGTCTTTTAATTTGGTCTGATAATCTTTTAAATGGAGTATTAAATATATTTACACTTAATGTAAATGTACATTTAATATAATTTCTAATGTAATTAGATTTAAATATTATTTGTCTTCCTTTGCTCCCATCGTTTCCTTCTCTTCTTACTTTTAGATTAGCCAAGAATTTATTTATCTTTTCCTTAGTACTTGTATATTCTTTTTTTTTTTTAAAATAGTAATCCAGAGCAGTGGTTTGTAAGGTATAAACTTATAATCAAAATTTATGACATTCAGAAGTTCTGAATGATGTTATCTTCCTCCAAACAGAAATTTAGTTTTTTTCTTGCAAGAATATTCAACTATCACTCTAAAAACAGCTGAAACTACTCTATTTTGGTGTGCTGTTACAGAACAAAACCTTTGTCAGGTAACATCTTGAAAACCTAGAATATTTACCACAGTACTGTCCTTCTGGCAGACCATGAATTACAAGGAAATCTGCAGGGCTTACTTATCTCAATGCGGTCACCTTTTCAAGGTTCCTGGTCCCTGAAACAACCAGAAAGTTGTCTTTTTCTCCACTGTCTTCTTCCTTTTTTTTAATCATATATATGACTTGTGTGTTTGTGTGTGTGTGGGGGGGTGTATTTTATTCAGACAGGCAGAAAGGTTTTTCTGATACTAGCTATTCTGTATCTAAAAGATGATGTCCAAAAATCTATCTTTGACACCACTTTATTTGCTCAAAAATCCCAGCATTACTACTTACTGTTTCCTAATAACCACCTATGTTTGGGCCCTTAGCATTTCTAATAGACTACTTGCAAAGAGCAGTTAGAAATTTCCGATTTCAACCCAACCACTTCACCAGCATTTCTCCAGGCTAGGTGCCATGATAGATATGATTTTTAAAAGAACAAATTTCTAGGCCTTATTCATAAGAATAGAGTAAAATTTGGTAGGACAGGATTGAAATCCTGGTATTACCACTGGCAGTGGAAAAAAAAACCCCTTCCTAAGTGATTCTGATGTGATCACTACATAGACTGTCATGTGGGAAAAGCCATTACTCTACATACATCATCTGCCAGTTTCCTTTCCTAAACTGGAAATCTGATTATGTCACTCTGATTATCTGTTAGCCTGTCTTCTGTTAATTATATATATATTTACAAACAAAAAGACTCTATGAATACTATGTTACTACAATGGTATATAGATGTATGGTATTTGTACTTATGTGTTTGCATGAGCAAGTAAAAGAAAAAGAAAGAAATAATCCAAGTGCCAGTGAAAGCCAAGACAGAAGAGAGAAAGTGTGTGTGAAAGCTAGAGGAAGAAAATAAGAGTAAGACTGAAAGAGTGTGAGCATAGGTAGGAAAGATGTATGGTTTTCAGAAACTCATTTCTGGCAGGGGAGGAAATAAATGCATAAAACTAAATTACTTCACGAACCTCCCAGACCTTTTTAAAGTTTTAAGATATGAGATTAAAATATTACCTTGTAAAGATTTAAATACTATTTGTAAAGAAGAGACAATAGTATCCCACTACATATCTAACAACCTGGCACAAAGTTTTAATGATTGCCATCACAAAAAATGCAGCAGACTACCATACAAGGTTTCTGGGTATGTTCCTAGACCTTTATACCATAAATACAGACTGACCACTGTTCCAATGAGCCTGCTGACTCCCTGGAATTTGACAATCTTTTTTCAACCATATATAGAGGAGAATGTAACTAAGGTTTTAAAACAAATTGATCCAATAAAATGCTTGCTCAAAAATTCTAACAATGGAAACTAGCAGAGTCAAGGATTTAAATTAGTATATAACTTCCCAATAAGCACATTCCAATTTCTCCAGAGAAATATTTTCTTTTAATTTGTGCATACTGTAAAACATTCTGGATTCAGTTTTAAAGCTGCATGTATAGGGTAAACAAATCTACACCACCTTAAAACTCTATTGCCATTATAAAAGCAAATTAAATGTATTACTCAAGGACATTTCAAAAATGTTTAAAAAATGGAATTACTTTGTTAGTCACAGTGTTGATTGCCAGAGTTGGAGAGGCACTTCCCGAAATAATACACTCCATTCCCAAAGAATCTGAATCTATGCTATATGGAGTTGAGGCCTAAAATATAAGAACAAAATAAATAATTATTATCTCATATATCCAGCAATTTTAACACAATTTGAAGGGATTTCATCAATTCTCCAACATCCAGTTCAGTGCTTTGTTTCTGAAAATAAAGAGCTACTGAAATGTCTTCTCTTATATTTTAGTATGCTACTGATCTGATAACTCAAAGTCCATTATTACAGCTATTCCCTAACAACTCTTCTAATAAGCTTAGGATAGGTTGCCAAAAACTATGAATAAACTCTGTAATGGAGACTGCTAATGGTTCTCTTTTCATTCTTCCCTTCTCCCTTTTAGTGATAAAATTCTAGTATCTTTCTCATGGCTACCCAGTTAGAGACTACCTTTTCCAGATGAATCTGCAGCTAGCTGTGGGCCATGTAATTAAGGTGTAGCCAATGGGATGTGAGCAAGAGGGACGTGTTTGTCCTGCAGTCTCTTGTTCCTTCTTATTGCAAACTAGAGCAGATATGGTGATGACAGTCTTGCTTAACCATAAAGCTCAGAATTCCCTGAGAAACACTAGAAAAACACAATCAGAAAGAATCTGAACATCTGAATAACCTTGTGGAAGAAGAGTTGTATATACTTCCAACCCAACCTATCAGCTTGGAATTTTACCCAAGAGAGAAATCTCTCTTAAGCCTCTCGGGTATTATTTTATTGTTCTTACTTTGTGGTTAAGAGCAACTGAATAAGAGTCTAAATATAAACATTCATATGCATTATTTATAAAGATCATATCCTGTCAGAATACAGAAGGTTTTCTACATCTAGAATTTTGAATATAAACATTGTGACAACTCATCTCTTTATCTGCAAGAGACTCTGATTATCTTAGTGAGTCCTCAAAAGTTCAACTTCAATGGTGAAAGTTAAAGAATGGCAAAGATAAATAATATGTGGCTATGATGCCAATCTCATGTACATTCTCTCTCTGGTAAAATTTGTTTGCCCTACACATGACACCAACTGGATAGGCATTTTAAAAAGATAAAACGGGCTAGGGGGTGTAGCTCAGTAATACAATGCCTTGCCTAATATGCATGAGCCCTGGATTCCATCCCCAGCACTAGACACCAAAAGAAAAAAGGATGATAATGAATGATCAAGAGAATAATTTTAGAGACATATTTCAGAAATTAATCTATTAATCACTAAATTATTGAATTTAGTGAATTTCTTTCATCAGACATCAACAAACTTGATAGTGAACAGGGAAATTGATTCAAATGAAAAAGAAGGAAAACGACTAGAGCCATCCCCACATGCTAAGAGTTCAGCATGGAGGTGCTGGGTACTCATTAAGAATGAGGTGAAAATGGAAAAGGATTCAAAAATATAAATGGAAGAACCACAAAAATAAGTAGGTCTTTGCTTCAATATTGGTGCCCAATAACTTAGTTATATCTAAATTAACACAGTGAATCACTTTAGAAAGCTGCAATTCTCACATTCCCATAAATCAACTGCGTTATCTTAGTTAATTAATTCTCACTCTCCCTCACTGATAGGAACAGGGAAGCCTTTACTGGGTGATTTCGTGCAAATTATTCTATGTTTATGTTTATTTTATCATCTATACAAGGATTGTGCCATTTCCTTTAGAGGTTTGTTACAACCATTAATGACATAATTTATGAAAAGTACCTAGCATATTACCTGAAACACACAATAAATGCTAGTTACTATGATAACCACTAGGATTACAGATGCCAGAATGTGCAAAGGAAAACTCAATAGTGATTAATGAAAAAGGAGACAACTTTAGTATGAAGCACGATATTAGTATGAGGCACAGTGTTCCCAGAGAGATTTGTGGCTTCAGCTATTAGATTTAGATAGTAAATTTTAAAAAATCTTTTAATTTTCTTTCACAGAGCTAGGCACAGAGTGCACACTTGTATAATCCCAGCAGTTTGGGAGACTGCGGTAGAAGGATTCCAATTTCAAGGCCAGCTTCAGCAAGTTAGTGAGAACCTGCCTTGAAATAAAAAATAAAAAGGGCTGGGGATGCAGCTGAGTATAAAGCACTCCTGGGTTAAATCCCCAGTACAAAAAAAAAAAAAAATTTTTTTTTAATCGTCCATGGGTACTTCCACTTATTTCAATAAAGTAAAGGGCACTTTCTTTAATGATTAGTCTCAATAGTATGGCATATATTTTTACTTATAGGTGCACTGATTCTGTTATGAACAGGCAACAAGTAGTCTGATGAATAAAGCCAGTGAATCTAGGCATCCCAAAATGTACTAAAACAGTAAAACCAAATTCTGGACAAATACAGTATTAATCTAATCTGGGTGGCGCACCAGTCGGTGTGTAAAAGGTATCTTTTGCCGTCTTATCAAGTTCCACTTCCAATAAAGCAGTATGATACTCATAGAGATCAAACTTCTGTAATTAACAAATACAAGCAAACTATAGTGGTGGGGAAAAAACAGCTACCTAAGGATTCTGAGGAAATACAGTAGGCAGATTGCGGAGAGAAGCCAGAATTTGGAGAGATCAACATCTGGATGAATTTCCCATTTTGATTCAGCTTGGTCCCAATGTTGGGTACCAGAAGCATGGACAGATAATGCTGGCAAAGGGAACTAGAGAAAATAGCCCAGGTAAACTGTCAGCCATCAAAGAGAAAGAAATCCCATAAGAAGTAAAGTTAAGAGATCCCACAATCCTGTGTACGAAACACTACAAAAGCCTCAAGCGGACCCCTGAAGCATGAATATACAGATTAGAGAATTTACAATCTGAGGTGAACTTAACAAGAACCTGTCTCAAAATAAAATTTAAAAGGATTGGGGATGTAGTTCAGTGGTGAAGTGCTCCTGGGCCCAATCTCTAGTACCAAAAAGAAACAAAACAATGTTTTCCTCTCACATTTAAAAAACTCACATATGATTACTTAACACAAAAGTTATAATGCTATCTTTTGAGATTTATGATGTGTGCAGATTTAATACATATTACTATTATGGGGAATGGTGAGGGAATGACTGGAAGACTTCTATATATTTTATGAAGTGCTAAAATAGTAACTGAGTAGACTGTAAAAGCTTAGGGGATGTATGTTGAAATCCTTAGCTATAAATATATAATCATAGCTAAAAAGCCAAAATATATTAAAATACAACCAAATAGTTTAAAAGTCAGGAAAGAGAGGAGATAAACTAAAACACAGAGGTCAAACAGAAAACATAAGGTCGACCTATATTAACCCTATCAGTTACATGTTAAATGTATAATAAAACTGTGCCAATAAAAAAGCAGAGATTGTCAGAAAGGGCTAAAAAAAAGTTAGGCTCAGTTAAATGTGGTTTGTGTCATGCCCTCAGATACAGAGGAGAAGCAGGCCTGGGAAGGAAAGGAAAGGAAAAGGAAAACTGTCTCTATTTCCAGTTGATATAATTATTCATATAGAATATTCCAGGGCATCTTCAAGCAACTATTAAAACTAATAGGATCAAAATATATAAGGTTAATAGACAAAAGCTGATTTTATACACTGGCACAAACAATTAGAAAATGTACTTTAAAATCAATTAATAGGGCTGGGGTTGTGGCTCAGCGGTAGAGCGCTCGCCTAGCACGGGCGCGGCCCGGGTTCGATCCTCAACACCACGTAAACATAAATGCATTGCATTGTGTACAACTAAAAGCAAATAAATAAATATTTTTAAAAAATCAATTCATAACAACTCATCAGAAAACAAAATATTCAGGGTTAAATCTTAACTGGAAATATGTAAGTCCCCACAACCAAAACTTAAAAAAAAAAAAAAAAAAAAAAAAAAGACCAGAGAAAATTAATTTAAATTAAATTAAATAAGAACTAATTAATGGAGTGATATAACATATTCATGGGTTAGAAAAAATATTGTTAAGTGAATTGAATTTTTTCCCTAGATCAAGGACTAAGGACTACAATAGAGGAAACTTTGGGGGGGGGGGGGGTGATAAAAATGTTCATTTGACACTGGTGTTAATTTCAAAATTGTATAGATGTCAAAACTCTTCAAATTATAAACTTTAAATGTGCAGTTAAGTACATGAACTATCTCCCTTAATCATGTTGTAAAAAAAAGTTCTTCCCACTCATCAAAACAAGCCCTCATGAAACTTCTTGATCTATATCTTCAACTGGATAGGATTTCTCCCTCTTAAAATCCTCAGTTAATTTCATCTATACCTATTATCTTGGAGGCAACATGCAGTGTCTCCCATGTAATGCACAATACATATGTTTACTCAACTGAAATATTTATTCAGTTCTATAGCTAAGAGTAGAAATGCAGACTGCCTTCCTTTCTCTACTTGCTCACATCATTTCCTTTAACTTGAATCTTCACTTTCACAGGCTCAATTGAGAAACTGAGTCCCAAAAAAATAACATGGCAACAATCTCAGATATACAGCCAGATGCAGATGGTCCTGCCAACTCTTCTCTATTTACCCATCAGTCTTCCAGCTATCACCCTAATTAAACTTATAATCACCTTTGAATAACAGCACACGATTTCATTTTTTATTGCTTCTGGGGATCAAACCCAAGGCTGAGCAAGCACTCTATCTCTGAGCTACATCACCAGACCCACAATTTAGCTCTTAACTTCAGGAAAAATTAATGTGCATTTCCTTCATCTCTGTTTAAAGGAAAGAGAAAATAGCAGATTATATGTTTTTTCAAAGGCCATGTTTGGTATAGTAAGTTCATATATCAATATGTGGACTTTTCTCCTTCAAATAATTTCTATGATAATGCATTAAAAGATTTTAAGCAAAACTATTCATGATGATTTCCTCCTAACTGATCCTTCTACCTTTGCTTCCTTAAAGCTTACAGTCCATACAGCAGCTAGAGGGATCCTGCTAAAGGTTAAGTGACATCATGTCATTTCCACTTATATTTCTCCAATGGTTTTCCACCTCTCTCAGAATAAAACCCAAGTTTTTACAATGGCTTACAAAGCCCTACACAATCTGGATCCTAACTCTTACTTCTCTGGTGCCAAGTCTTATTATTCTTCCCCCTCACACACACTGTGCAGTCACAGGGGCCTTTTTGTAGTTTCTCACCATCTCAGAACCTCTGCGTTTATAAGACTGCAGAAGGATTCTCTCCCAGACCTATGTAGCTGATCTGATTGTCCACTAATATAAGAAGCGATGCCCTCAAAAGCTAAATATCTTATTCTAAATTATAACATACAACTTAAAAAATAGGGCTCCTGGGCTGGGGATGTAACTCAGTGGTAGTGCCGAGTGTATGTAAGACTCTGTATTTAATCTCCAGCAAAACACACACTCACATACACACACACACACACACACACACACACACACGTTAGGTTTTATACAAGATGGCTGAATTATATATCTGCCTCTGCATTCAATCTACAGCAAAATCACAGGTCACAAAGTCTCTAGAACCCGTCTAAGATAATGAGTGAAAAAGGTAAAGAACGTTTTAGTATTAGTATGAACATAGTTTAACCTCATGTACTCCCTGAAATAGCATCACATATTGAGAGCCACTGTTTTAGCATAATATATTTCTATAAGCAAAGAATAACATTAGAAAATAGCCAAGACATAATTTAAGTTAAAAAGAAAAAGAAGAGGGGGGCAATATGATTCTGTGATTACCAACATGATAAGAGAGAAAATGCACTGGTAACTTTCAAGCACTTATTCTTTCAAGTCATTTTTTTTAAGTTGTAGATGGACACAATGCCTTTATTTTGTTTATTTATGTGGTGCAGAGGATGGAACCCAATGCCTCACACATGTGAGGCAAGCACTCTACCACTGAGCTACAATCCCAGCCCCTCAAGTCATTTCTTTTAACAACAACAACAACAACAATAATAACAAAAAAATACCCAAGACAGGTTTCTTCTTCTTCTATTTAAAGGACGTGAATAGTTTAATTACTTGCCAATATTCAAAAATACCCAAAAGGTAATATCCATTTTTTCCTCCTGCCCTGAGCAGCTTCCAGTGGAAAAAGCACCTTTATTAATGCATATACAACATAACCTTTGGTTGAACTGAACAAGACCAAATTAAAAAGCAAAATAGGCTAAAGAAGATATTTGTTAATATAAAACAAAGTAATAAGGAAAGGAAAAATGAAAATTAAAAATTACTGCCTTGGGCTGGGATTGTGGCTCAATGGTAGAGTGCTTGCCTAGCATAAGTGAGGCACTGGGTTGGATTCTCAGCACCGAATATAAATAAACAAAATAAAGTCCATTGACAACTAAATTTGACCTGTCAGTTCCTTGCACTCTGTCCCTTTCAAACACTGCCAATACTATTCATCTATTTCTGTTCATCCATCAGGACTCTACTGAAACATCACTTCAAGGAAACTTTTCCTGACTTTTAGATCTAAGTCATGCCTCTTTGCTATGTGGTCCCACAGTTCTCAAGAACATAATCTTTAGGGTGACCACATAACTTACCATTCAAATGTTATTTTCAAAATGAATGAAGAGGGCTTGGGGATGTGGCTCAGTAGTAAAGCACCCCTGGGTTCAATCTCCCGTACCAAGGGAAAAAAAAAAAAAAAAAGAAAGAAAGAAAGAAAGAAAAGAAAATGAATGAGGAACTAACAATTATGCTTAGAAAACAAGCTACATTATGGAATATACTTCCATCCTACCATATCAGTTTATTTTCCCTGCTTGAGTGGGACCTTTAAGAATAAAGCATACTGGTCTGTCACTGTTCCCTGAGACTTAGTTCAATGCAAAAGGTATATTCTCAGTTCTATGGATGACATGAATTTTTATAGTGCAAATTAACTTGACAAAAGAAAAACTCATCTGGACAAAAATCAACTGTATTCCTTCCCAGATCCTAATACTCCTCTATACCCCATACCCTTGTCATGATTTATGTACTACCCATGACTTAGCCACCCTAATCACCCCTGCCCCAGTCCATACTCTTCAATCAGAAGATAAACTTTGAGAGCAGAGAAGGTCCGTTTTGTTCATTGCTGTTTCCTCAGGACCTAGAATGGTGCCCATGTATGGTAGGCACTTGACACTTAATACATGTGCTATTAATGAATGCTGCCCTCTCTACCTTGCTCTGCCTATCTCCACCTGAAAGTCAAGCCACATAACCCATGAAGCCTTCTTAGTCCCAGGAAGAACAAATCTCTCTTCTACACAGGATAGCAATGCATACCTTTCTTATAATATGCTCTATACTTTACCCTTCTGCTAAAATTATTTCTGTCATGTCTTGTTCTTCTTGGTATGTATCTTAGTAAAATGGCTGGCAAGAAACATTTACAAAGATCTGTTAAATTAAATTGATAACATATTACATACAATCATGGAGATATATATATTTGGAAACCTGATACCCACTAATTTTCTAAAGAACTCTATCATTCATGTAGCATATACCCCTAGCCCAGGCCATTACCACTGCAACTCCATCTACTCAGTATCTTCCTCTTGCAATGAGTATTTTGTGAAGAGGAAGTATCTTTTTAAAACTGTTTTGATTCATTTTTTAACACCACAGATTGTCAAATCAAAGCAACATTCTTGATCCTATGCATTTTAGGGTTTTTTTCCTCCCCACTCCCTGTACTGGGGATTAAACCTAGAGTCTCATATATGCTAGGCAAATACTCCATGGAGCTAGAATCTCTGCTGTGTTGTGCTATACTATTTTATTTTGAGATACAGTCTCACTAAGTAGCCTGGGCTGATCTTATATTCTGCCTCAGCTTCCTGAACAGCCGAGATTCTGAACCTTTAGGCTTTCTACTGAAAACTTTCTACTCTTAAATATCTACAACAGACTAGCTTAAGTTTTTCATTATAAAAGGGCTCCCAATTATGCCCATCAGTATTTCTTACTTAGAAGTCACTCATGCATGTTTCTCCAAGTGGAATATCCTTTATATCTATGAAAAAAGTTCACTTCTACATCAATACTAAAGCCTCATCTTTCTTCCCAGAGGCCCTCATAGGCAGCATTGTCTATTTTGAGTCACTTTAATTATTAGTGGTTGGTCTAACAAATTATTTAGTATTTGTTTTGTCATTTATAATCACATTTATGTTACTTGATTATGTGTTCATATTAAATGTGGGCAATTCTTTTTTACACAGGATATGCACATATAAAATGAAATGTGATTCAGTGTTTTCAGCCTAGCAAATCCTAGTG
This sequence comes from Tamias sibiricus, assembly GCA_025594165.1. Classification (NCBI taxonomy): domain Eukaryota; kingdom Metazoa; phylum Chordata; class Mammalia; order Rodentia; family Sciuridae; genus Tamias; species Tamias sibiricus. The sequence goes on from CM046658.1 coordinate 35,665,056, forward strand.
GCAACTGTAAACAGCACAAACTCTGAAGGCAAACTACCTCAGTTCAAATTTGGGCTTTGGTACTAATTTTTTTTTTTTTTTTTTTTTTGTACCGGGGATTGAACTCAGGGACACTCGACCACTGGGCCACAACCCCAGCCCTTTTTTGTATTTTATTAGAGACAGGGTCTCACTGAGTTGTTAAGTGCCTCACCATTGCTGAGGCTGGCTTTGAACTCGCGATCCTCCTGCCTCAGCCTCCCAAGTGCTCGGATTACAGGCATGAGCTACCGCGCCCGGCCCTAACTGTTTGGTACAGGAGGATAACTTAACATCATGGTTCATCAGTGTCATCATTTTGGATAATTTTTGAAATTAATTAACATATATTAAGAACTATTTGACACAGAAACTCAATATAATTATCTATTATTAAATGTTATGAATTCTACCCTCTTACTTTATGTGAGGGTACTGTGGCTTAAAATCATTAACAATTGCCAAAAGTCATAAGAAATAGCAACTTTTAAAACTGAAAGAGCCGGCGCGGTGGCGCACGCCTGTAATCCCAGCACTTGGGAGGCTGAGGCAGGAGGATCACGAGTTCAAAGCCAGCCTCAGCAATGATGAGGCACTTAGCAACCCAGTGAGACCCTGTCTTTAATAAAATACTAAAAAAGGCTGGAGATATGGCCCAGTGGTTGAGTGCCTCTGAGTTCAATCCCCAGTACCAAAAATAAAAATAAAAAATAAAACTAAAAGAAAAATACAGACTTCTAGTAGAAAAATGCCTTGTGCTACTACTTTATATTTTCTCAATATAAAAAAAAACAACAACAACAACGCAACTTTATTTTTAAGATCTTCGGGACCATTATATGACTTAAAATTTTTTTTTAAGATGAAAGAAAATGGAGAAAGAGAAACATTTAAATACTTAAGAAAAGAAGGAAGAAATATTACAATAATAAAATAGAATAGATGGTCTGATAATCATGAAAATGAAGGGGGATCAGAGAAGTGCTCTGGAGAACTGTGTTAAGAATATCAGACTAGGGGTGGGGTTGTAGTTCAGTGGTAGAGTGCTTGCCTAGCATGTGACAGACTGGGTTTGATCCTTAGCCCCACATAAAAGTAAATAAAATAAAGGTCCAGTGACTACTTAAAAAAAAAAAAAAAAAAAAAAAAAAAAAAAAAAAAAAAAAAAAAAAAGCTTATTTCTCTTCAAAATAAGAAATGTATGAGACATTTAATTTTTTTTTTACATAGAATTATGATATTTACACATGGACAAAAGAATCACAATTCACAGAAATTTAGCAAAGAACTTTTAGGGATGTTAATTTCTTTATCACCTACATTCAAAAGTCCTTTTATTCTTTAAAAGTTTTCTACTTATAGGTCATGTTCAGTTTTTGAGAAAACTTTACATCTCTAAAGAGCATGTTCAGAATCATCCTTATTTCACTGGAATAAACAATTCCTTAGATAAAACTTTTTAAAAAATGTAAACTGTCTTAACAAAAATACTACATATTATATAACTCCTCACACCCTGCCCACCCAATCTCTAAGTGAAAAATATAGACACATCTGTTTATTGGGGCAGGAAATCATGTTTTTGTAAAATAACTATCTTCCAGAATTTGTATTAAACAGTATCTGTCTGCCTGATTATATGTACTTCACTTAAGCTGATCTCTTTGGACCGTTTCCTCTATAATAGCAACCAACAGATAGCTCAGACCAAAATAAATATCAATATTGCTAACTGAAAGACTCTGGTACTATGTAGATATTTTGTGGAACTATAGGTAAATTTTTACATTTTAAACTTAAAATGAAGATTTAAAAAGTAAGCAGTAAAGAGAACACAGTAAACATATATATCCAAACTGAACAGTCAAGAACACATTCTTTTGTAACCTGTATCATGTATTTCTTTAGACTGGCCCAAATTTCCATCATGTTGGATTAGGCTCCAACTTCCTTATTAAGACTCCTATAGCACAGGAATTAAAATCAAGAATCAATAAATGGGATGGATTCAAACTAAAGAGCTTCTTCTCAGCAAAAGAAACAATCAGTGAAGTGAATAAAGAGTCTACAGAATGGGGGCAAATTTTTACCACATGCACATCAGATAGAGCACTAATTTATAGAATACATAAAGAACTCAAAAATCTTAATACCAAAAAAACAAATAACTCAATCAATAAATGGGCCAAGGAACTGAACAGACACTTATCAGAAGATGATATACAATCAATCAACAAATATATGAAAAAGTGTTCAACATCTCTAGCAATTAGAGAAATGCAAATCAAAACTACTCTCAGATTTCATCTCACTCCAGTCAGAATGGCAGCTATTTAGAATACAAACAATAATAAATACTGGCAAGGATGTGGGGGGAAAGGCGCACTTATACATGGCTGGTGGGACTGCAAATTGGTACAGCCAATATGGAAAGCAGTATGGAGATTCCCTGGAATACTGGGAATGGAACCACCATTTGACCCAGCTATTTCATTCCTTGGTTTATACCCAAAGGACTTAAAAACAGCATACTACAGTGATGCAGCCACATCCATGTTTACAGCAGCACAATTCAAACTGGCTAAATTGTGGAGCCAACCTAGATACCCTTCAGTAGATGAATGGATAAAGAAAATGTGGTATATATACACAATGGAATACCACTCAACATTAAAGGTAATCAAGGCATTTGCAGGTAAATAAATGGAACTGGAGAATATAATGCTAAGTGAAGTAAGCCAAAGCCAAATAAACAAATGCCAAGTGTCTTCTCTGATATAAGGATGCTGATTCATAATGGGGATGGGGGACAGTGTGGGAGGAATAGACAAACTCTAGATAGGGCAAAGGGAAGGGAGCGGGCATGGAGTTAGGATAGATGGTGGAATGAGAGAGACATCATTACCCTCAGTACATGCATGAAAACACGAATGGTGGGACTCTGGTGTACAACCAGAGACATGAAAAATTGTGCTCTATCTGTGTAATATGAATCGAATTGCATTCTGCTGTCATATATAACAAATTAGAATAAAGAAAATTTGGGCTGGGATTGTGGCTCAGCGGTAGAGCGCTCGCCTAGCATGTGGGCGACCCGGGTTCGATCCTCAGCACCACATACAAATAAAACGCATTGAATAAAATGCATTGTGTACAACTAAAAGCAAATAAATAAAAATGTTTAAAAAAAAAGAATAAAGAAAATTTAGAAAAATAAGTCTTCAAAAAAGGGGGAGGAAAGGTCTCAGAAATAAACAGGGATTTCTCTAAAAATTATGAAACAAGTGTAGCAGAATAAAAGGCAGCCTTCATATCCAAAAGGAATGCACAGTTGTCAACCCAACCACCAATTCCAACTTCCAAAAAATTCAAGTTTCAGGAACTTCAGAAGAAGAGATAAATAACAGAAAAGACCACAAATCCTCAGCCCTTCAACTTACGTCCTTCAAATGATATCCAAGTTGTTTTGTAATGGTGTAGGTTAAATAAAATAATGTGGATTTTTTTCTCTCCTTCCTTCAAGTTCTGGCAACAGAAGCTAAACATTTTGTACTTCACAATTCTATAACAAGTCCAAGAGGTAAGTCTATTTGAAAAGGCAGAGGCATAAGGGTAAGAACTGAGCTTTGCTCCCTCTCAAACCATAACATACCAAGCACATCAATATCTCAGTCTTGAAACTGTTCAGATCTGTTACCAGAAGAATATACCAACAATTTTAAACTTCAACTTCCTTATCTTTGGTTGTGTAAAGCCAAAAACTGTTATGACCTAAGAACTCTCATGTTTAATTCTATATAGATTGATAACTGACTCCAAAAAAGCTACCCCAACTAAGCCCCATTTCTGCTGTACCTCAGGGGCTCTTACGATCCCAACGTTAACCCAGTCTAAGGTCCTTGCCTTTGAGGCTCAGAAGCCATTCCTTTACGAGAAACAGGCACAGATCAAATTTATTTGATCAAACATTTACTCAGTTTCCTTCATTTTACTCTATTCTCTCTGCAAACACTTTCTGATACCTAATATAAATTGCAAAAAACACCAAAATCAGTGACATAAATATAAATATATGTACACACACACACACATATACATATAAAATTTTACTAAAGCCCTTAAAGGGGCATTAGTCCAATGAAAAAGACAAATACAGAAACAATTTCCATGAAGTATGAGAAATCCTAAAAGAGAACTTTATAAAAATTCTTGAGAACACAAAAAAATAAGGAAAGGCTTCGCAAAGTAGTAAACACTTGGAATGGATCTTGAAGAAGAGTAATATAAAGTATGGGGATGTTTTTATTGAGATGTTGGCTGGGGTTGTGGTTCAGCAGTACAGCACTTGCCTAGGACGTGTGAGGCACTGGGTTTGATCCTCAGCACACCACATAAAAATAAATAAAAAAACATAGAGGTATTGTATCCATCTACAACTAAAAAAATATATTTAAAAAAGGGGGTGTGGGAAAAGTTAAAGGGTAAAGTAAATGTACGATGGCAGCTAAATGGTTCACTAAAATGTTTTAACACATAACCAAAAAATATCAACGATAGTTCCTTTTCTCCTTTATTCCTACAAATTAATTTTAACCTGAATTCACAAGTAAGAATTATCTTACAAATAACAAACACACACGCAGAGAGATTTTGTGTACAAAGTGACTATTACATGGATGCTAGCAAGAAAAAGCATTTTGCGAACAATATGGAAAATTCTATGTAACCAGAAAGGTTATTTGCAATGGAACAGAAAAACTGAATTTAGTGTTGTAGGGGCAGAGAAACAGAATACTAAATAGAAACTCCAGAGACCTGGATGCAAATCTCAGACAACAGCTATGCCCTAATTATGAGAAAATCTTTTAATTAATTCCTTAACTGGTTACCTCACTCATAGTAAAGACCAAATACAATAATGGGTCTGAAAGGTAACTGGAAAAATACAATATACTATACAAATAAAATCTTACGTTTGTTACAGTTATACTTGCTATATTGGAAATGAACTTTTGAAAATCTACTTTTCTGACACATTCAGTCTGTCATACTAAAAAAAAATTTTTTTTGTCATACTAATTTTATGATAAAGAGCTTTTTACCCGTTCTACAGATCGTGCCCTCTTCTTTGGCCGAGTAGGCAGTGCATCTTCCTTCGGATTGGTGTCTATTGCCCAATAGGATCCCTAAAGGTAAAGAAATAAATTACATTAACAGTATGTTACAGTAACCCTGTGACATTAAAAGGGATTTTTTATAATCCTCTGCTCCAAAAGAAAACATTTTTCAAATACAACAATGGAAAAAGCAGCGTAAGAAACACTAGTTTTAAACTGAGAATAGTAAAGGTTAAGAGAAGAAAGTCCATTTATAACTAGATTATTGAGAAAAAAATCATAAGCTGAAGAATGAGTCCAAAACCTTATACCATGGCCAAATTAAAAGAGTAAATGATCAACCAGATACATTTTATATACTAATTCTTAATTCATATGATGACATGACATGCAAATCTCCTAATACTTTACAGATAAAGGTACTACATTTCTAGATCCCGTGACCTCACAAATCTACATGGTAAGTAAAACAATTTTATAAAGACAAATTGCTTCAGCACATTTTATATTATATATAATAAGAGCATCCTGAGAAACAATGGTCTGTACATAAATCTTTCATTGCTTACTTATACTATCACAATTTATTTAATTATATATTCTCTTTGGTACAAGTTCTCATATCATTAAAAAATATGTACTGAGTGTTCACTGTCAGGCATTCAGGAATTCTTAACTCCAAAATACTTTGAAAAGCATAGATGATAATAGTTTGTACAGCTTATACAAACAAGGAGACTAAAACTCAGAAAGATAAAGTGTTTTACCCAACCAAAGATATGACAACCAACACCAGAAACAAGATCTTAATTCTAAAATCAGTTTTCCCTCAATTATTCTGCTGCTATATACAAAGGTAAACACATATGTACACAAACACATTTGAGGAAAATGGCAACAATGGAAGGAGTAAGGGAAAGATGACCTTTACAGAAACAGGAATATAATGTATATCCTAGATTTGTAATAAACTGCAGACACAGTATTCAAATTTCATCTTTGCCTCTATTATGTCATTAATCTCATTAGGCTGCTTTTTCATACAGTACTTTGTAAAAAAGGGAAATATAGCTTTCATCTATCAAGGCTCACATTTCAGCCTGACACAAATTATGGGTTTAGAGTTTTTTGAACATAACATTATGTTTCATTGTAATCTGTACCTGCCCTAGAAGCTAATCTATCTGTAATATCCATCTTTCAATGGACAAATTCATAATCCACCTTCAAAATTTACCTCAGATATTATTTAAGGAATCCTTCTCTGGTGGTCCTGCAACATCCAAGAATTCACTATTCTCCACCTCTATGACATTTCCATACTTAACTAAGACCACTCACTGCACTTAATAACAATTTTATTTATGGGTCTGTATCTTCTAGACTGTAAGTTCCTGAAAGGTAGAAACCACTTTATTCATTTCTGTATCCACAGTGTCAGGCACAATGTGAAACACAAAGAAAGTACTCAAAGGCTGGGGTTGTGGCTCAGTGGTAGAGTGCTTGCCTAGTATGTGTGAGGCACTGGGTTCAATTCTCAGCACTACATACAAATAAATAAAAATAAAGGTCCATTGACAACTAAAAAAATTTATATATATATATGTACATATATATATATGTATATATACACACACATATATGCATATGTATAAAAGAGACTACTCAATAAACATGTTGAAACCAAATGTAAAAACACTGTTTATGGAAATGATAAATTCCAGTGTTTAATTTTGGATTGGTATGCATATGTGTATGAATCTGGGGAAACCATTCAACATCCAAACTTTAGACTGATTTGTTATTAAACATTTTAATAAAACTAAAAACAAACAAAAACCCATGCATCTTCTCTACACAAAATATGACTGGTTGCAGCTTGTTACAAAGAGATAAACCACAGGGATAAAAACACACAATCCTGAACATCCAAATATAAACATTAATGACTAAAATGGTTCACAAAATAATGAAATCTTCTATCTAGTGTCTCTGGTAACCTAGTATCTAAGTTTCATCTGTGAAATGACAGGTTTGGGCTAAGAACTTTAAATTCCCTTTCACCAATCAAAATCACGATGAGCTATTACTTCATATGCACTGGGCAATCTATGATTAAAACAACAGAAAATAACAAGAATTGGTAAAGATATAGAAAAACTGGAATTTGTGTGCACTGCTGGAAAGAATGTAGAATGGTGCAGCCGCTGTGAAAAATGTTATGGCAGCTTCTCAAAATATTATAATTACCAAATGATTCATCAATTCCACTTTGAATATATAATAAAAAGAACTGAAAGCACGAGCGGCTGCACCATTCTACATTCTATATATATATATATATATATATATATATATATATAAAAAAACTTAGTTTCTAAATATCTGGGGGTTTCTAAATATCTTTTTGTTACTAGTTTCTAATTTAATTTTGACAAAGAACTTACTCTTCCTGATTTCACCCTTTAATAAATCTACTGAACCTTGTTTTGGTATACAGTCTGTTTGGTGAATATGTCCTATGCATTTAAATATATATATATATATATATATGTATATATATATATATCTCCTGCAACTGATAGATATGGTGTTCAGATCCTTAATTACTTTTTTGTCTAGCTATTCTATTTGCTAAGAGGTCCATTAAAATCTCCAGCAATGACTGTGGGTTTATCTACTTCTTTCTTCAGTTCTGAGAGTTTTTGCTGTTGCTCGCTCCCTCCCTCCTTCTTTTTTTCTTTTTTTTTTTTTTTTTTGGTGGTAGTGGGGATTGAACTCAGAGGCACTGGACCACTGGGCCACATCCCCAGCCCTTTTTTGCATTTTATTAGAGACAGGATCTCACTGAGTTGTTAAAGTGTCTCGCCATTGCTGAGGCTGGCTTTGACGATCCTCCTGCCTCGGCCTCCCAAGTGCTGGGATTACAAGCGTGCGCCTCCACGCCCGCGAGTTTTTGCTTCTTTTTAAAGTTTTTGGACACACACATTTCTAATTCTTAAATATGCCTGATAAATTGATCTTTTCTTATGGTATCTCCAATATGGCATTCAGTGAATTTTTTATTTAGTGATTGTGCTTTTTAGCTCTATAATTTTATTTTATTTTCTTTCCCCCTATTTTTCCATCTCTGCTGAAATTCTCTATCTGTTCATTAATTATTTGAATATATTTTATTTAACTCACTGAGATTCTTTTGGAGGACTTGCTGGAGATAGACCCCAGAGATTCTCATATGAGCTCTATCATCACTGAAAATACAAATAATGGCTATTTTTAAAATACGTGTCTCCTGAAGTTAGGTCACCTTTTGCACCTGATTCAGGAGCTCTGCCACTGTTGGCTGTACCATCCTTAGGCATGTTCCTTAACCTGACTTGGTCTCAGTGTTCTTATATGTGATACAGGGGTGATAATTACATCACCTTCTTGATAAGGTCATTGTGAAGCTCTCTGATCTTGTGTAGTGTTTCTTTTTTTCTTCTTCTTCTTCTTTTTTTTTATTGTACCAGAGATAGAACTCAGGGGCACTCGACCACTGGGCCACATCCCCAGCCCTTTTTTGTATTTTTATTTAGAGACAGGGTCTCAACTGAGTTGCTAAGTGCCTCACCATTGCTGAGGCTGGCTTTGAACTCGGGATCCTCCTGCCTCAGCCTCCCAAGTGCTGGGATTACAGGCATGCACCACCGCTCCTGGCAGTAAGTGTTTCTTTTGCATCTAGCAAAGCTGCTTTTCCTGTGAGGCAATGTGGGCTGGCATCTCCCAAAGTCAGGAAAATGATGGTTAGAAACATAATTTTAAAAGGTAAATTTACAGGTCCTTCAACATAAAATAACATGCTTCCTCTGCCATGTCCTCCCCATCCTGCAGATAACTTCAACTTTTACCAGAGTCATACTGACATCACTTCTTACCCTTCCAGGCAAGGTGCCTATAAAGTTTTCCCTGAGTAATGCACTATTGAATTCTAATAAACAGACTTCAATATTTAGATGGTCATGTGGCATAATAAAGATTCCATCTATTAACCCAGAGATATAGATTCAAATCCCAGATCTGGCTGTATAACTATGCATGAATTACCAAACCATTGATCTACTATACCCATCTCTATTTCATAGAATTGTCATGAGAATTAACTTTAAGTTATCACTATTTACCATCTGAGTCCGATAGACACTTTGTTTAGAGTTAAAATCATTGTACAAATATTTTACACAGTAAGGGGTAGCAGAAAACAACCTTTAGCAGAATTTAAAACACACACACTTTATATCTTTCAATACTCCTAGTTTTGAAGGTTTATATACCAAAATAGTCAACATCTTTTGAATGCAATTAACTGCTTATCAACTGACATGTATGAAACTTAAACTTAACTTTATAAATACTGATTTTATATCTCACATCTCTAAAACATTCTACTTTACTATTCTGGTTCTTTTTCTTATATTTTACTATTGAAAGACAATCCTTCAATCCAGATTTCAAATACATTTCTAACATATTCTAGAGTATTATTATTTCTGGTTCTTCTTGTACTCACATTCTCAAAAGCAATATTCATAAGATGAAAAAAATACCATCCCATGTCCTTCCAGTAAAAAAAGTTAATTCAAATTCTAGCCACAAAATACTGCGTAATGAAGATCTTGTTGAATGACTAGATGAGACGAATACATTATCTTTTTTTTCTTCAATATCTCTAACTTAATACTTTGAGAAAAATTATCTAGTATATCATCAACTCAATTTCATCATCATAATAAGAGTCTAGGGGCTGGGGTTGTGGCTCAGCGGTAGAGCGCTTGCCTGGCACGTGCGCGGCCCGGGTTCGAACCTCAGCACCACATAAAAACGCATGTGTACAACTAAAAGCAAATTAAATAAATATTAAAAAAAAAAGAGTCTAAATTGTTGTTTCCTCTTTGTTATTTCCTGATTCAATGGATAATGGTAAACCATCTTTCTTTGCCAATTCTCTTTTGACATTATGGGAAGAAATTAAATTCTCAGTTATGTTCAATAAAAGCCAAAACAGAAAAAGACTTAAAATGGTATCAGTATATATGTATGCCTTTATACATTCTTGAAAGATGACATAATACTTTGTGAAACAATAAAAAAAAAAAAAAACCCCTCAAGAATAGAGATGATTCCATTATTAAAACATCCTAGGTTATTCATTGGTAATTCTGCATTCTTATTATTTTAGTGTTTGGGCACAGTGAAGAAAATTTATGAGTAACAGTGAGAACACTCTCAGGATGATGAAGTCACTTCGAGATACAGGAAAAATAAGATAACTAAGATCCCAAAGTATATCTTAGATTTGCAATAAATCCCATAATAGCAAGATAGAATGTAGTTTAATTACATTTTTAAAAAGTAAGTAAAATTTCTACTTGTTCTTTGGGAAACTTCTAAGAAAGGATTAAAAAGTCATAAAATATTAATCAAGTAGTTAGAAGTGTTCAAAATAGGTACTTAAAATCTAACTTGGGGCCAGTGAACCCTGATACTGAGGATTAAATGAATATATATGAAAATATCCCCTCCTCCACTATTTGACCTCATACTGGCTTTTATTAATCTTAAAATACTCTTTAGCATCTCCTAGAATCAAAAAGAAAGCACGTAATATTTGGCAAATCCTAAATCTTAAAAGCTGGGAAGGACCTTAAAAAACTATTTAGTATACAGCGTTTTGCCTAAGGGAATTACAACTAGAAAAGGTAAATAATTTGGCTGCTTTTAAAGATTTATCCTTTCATTTAGTATTTGCTGCATTTCTACTTTGCCCAAGAAAAGGCAAATAAAAAACAAATACCAAAGATCTAGATATAAGACCAGAAACTTCATAACTGTTAAAAGAAAACAGGGGAAACACTTCAACATATAAGTACAGGCAACAACTTCTTGAATAAGACTCCTATAGGACAGGAAATAAAAAGAAAGGATCAATAAATGAGATGGCATCAAATCAAAAAGCCTCTGTACAGCAAAGATAACAACACTGTGAGGAGAGAGCCTACAGAATGGGAGAAAACTTTTGCCAGCTACTCTATGACAGAAGATTAATATCCAGAATACATAAATAACTCAAAAAAACTCAATATTAATCAATGAACAAATAAATAACTTAAGCCAGGTATAGGGATGTATATCTATAATGCCAGCAATTTAAGAGGATAAGTTTGAGGCCAGCCTAGGCAACTTAGTGAGACCCTGTCTAAAAATAAAAAATAAAAAAGGACTGGGGATGTAGCTCACTGGTAAAACAACCATGGGTTCAATCCCCAGTATCACAAAAATAAATAAGTAAAAATAAAAATAGATAAATAAATAAATAACCCATTCAACAAATGAACAAATGAACCGAACAAACACTTCTCAAAAGAAATACAAATGGCCAACAGTTATATGAAAAATGTTTATCTTTAGCCATCAGGGAAATGTGAATCAAAACTATACTGAGATTCCACCTCACTCCAGTCAGACTAACAATCATCAAGAATAAAAACAAGAAATGCTGGTGAGGATGCAGGGGGGAAAAGAACTCATATACACTGTTGGTAGGAATGTAATTAGTACAGCCACTCGGGAAATGAGTATGGAAGTTTCTCAAGACTAGAAATGGCACCACCACATGATCCAGCTATACCACTCTTCAATATTTATCCATAAGAATGAAAGCCAGGCTGGGCGTAGTGGCTCACGCCTGTAATCCCAGCACTTGGGAGGCTGAGGCAGGAAGATCGCGAGTTCAAAGCCAACCTCAGCAATGGTGAGGCATTTAGCAACTCAGTGAGACCCTGTCTCTAATAAAACACAAAAAAGGGCTGGGGATGTGGCCCAGTGGTTGAATGCCCCTGAGTTCAATCCCCAGCAGCCCCCCACCCTCCCCCCCAAAAAAGAATTAAAGTCAGCATAGTTTAGAGATACATGCATACCATGTTTACTGCAGCACAATTCACAATAGCCAAGTTATGCAATAAGCCTAGACTTCCATCAAAAGATGGATTAAAAAAAAATGAGTATATATACACCATGGAGTTTTATTCAGTCAATAAAGAACAAAGAAATTATATCATCTGTAGGAAAATGGATGAAACTGAAGATTATCATATTAAGCAAAACAAGCCAAAGAAAAGTAGTATGTTTTTTCTCATATGTAGATGTCATGAAAGTAGGGTAAAGGAAGGCAAGCAGGGGAAGGGAGGATGGAGGAGGGAAAAGCATTGGAAAGTAATACTGACCAAATTATGTTATGTGCATGTGCCACAATGAAACTCACAGCTCTGTATAAAAAATGTGAACCAATTTAAAAAAAGACAAATAGCAATATTTCTAGTAAGGCTTGTTATCAAAATGAAAATAAGCCAGGTGCAATAATGTGTGCCCTAAGTTCCACCAACTTGGGAGGCTGAGGTAAGAGGATTTCCTGTCTAGCCAGGAGCTGAAGACCAGCCTGGGCAACACAATGAGGGTCTTGTTATTTAAAAAAAAAATAAAAGGAAAAGGGGAGGACAACTAGCTATACATGGACATAATCCTGAATATGATATAACCCAACTGAGAAACTTACACATTAAATCAAACTGACTAAACACAAATTTTAAGCAGATACCAGAAAGGTGAACAACTCATCTTAATGAATTCATCAAGGCTTGGTTCTGTACTAGGCACAATGCTGGCACTAGGAGTACAAATTAAAGAAGTCTCATCCTCAAGCATGGATAGAAAAACAGAAGTACCTGAAAATCAGTTTATTTCATACTGTGTTAATAATTTTTGCAACTATCTCAAAATGGCAGTTACACTATTACTTCAAATTTTTATTTTACCCGGGAAACATACAAATTACTATATCATAAATTTGTTTCAATATTTTTATAACTGTTAACTGTTCATCTTTATCATTAAATTTTTTTTTTAATCTCTTCTGGAGCCAGGCGCGGTGGCGCACGCCTGTAATCCCAGCACTTGGGAGGCTGAGGCAGGAGGATCGCCAGTTCAAAGCCAGCCTCAGCAATGGTAAGGCACTTAGCCACTCAGTGAGACCCTGTCTCTAATAAAATACAAAAAAGGGCTGGGGTTGTGGCCCACTGGTCGAATGACCCTGAGTTCAATCCCCAGTACCACACAAAAAAAACCTCATTTCTGTAATTACTTTGTTTTCATATAAAAATCCAGAATCTCAAAAGATCAATGATAATGTAAAGAATCAGAAGGAAGACTGAATTAGTAGGTTCATGAGGTGCCTAAACACTACATATAGATCAGGACAGGTTTTTTTGTTTTGTTTGTTTTTAACATTTTTAGTTGCAGATGGCCATAATAGCTTTATTTTATTTATTTATTTATTTTGATGTGGTACTAAGGATCGAACCCAGTACCTCACATGTGCTAGGCAGACACTTTTACCACTGAGCCACAAACCCAGCCCAGGATACTTCTTAATACCCTCTTATTATAAAAACCCACAGGAAAGCAGTCTTTTGGGTTGTCTCACATCCAAACGGGTCAGGGACAACACAGAAGCACTAACACTAGAGCATCAAAGTAACTGGCTGAATACATTTCACCAATTATCTATTAGCAAACACAAAAGTTCCAAATGGAAATTCCAGAATTAAAACATGTAATAATTGAAATAAAAACTCCACTAGATTTGCTTAACAATACACTGGACAGAGAAAGGGTCAGAGATCTTATAGATGAGTAGAAATTAACCATTCTGAAGAATAAGAGGAGAAAAATGAATAAAGCTTCAGGAAATTGTGAAACAATGTCAAAGTTTATCAACCTGAACATTAAAAGGAAAGGAGAAAAAATGTGCCCAAATAAATTTTTAAAGAAATAATAACTGAAATACTCCAAATTTGATGAAAACCTTTTCTTATGGATTCTAGAAGCTTGGCAAACCTCAAGCAAAATAAATGTGAAGAAAACTACACTGAAGCACAAAATAGACAAAACTGCAAAGACTAAAGATACAGAAAAAAAGAAAAAAAAAACTGAAAGCCAATGAAAGAAGAGGGTAGAAGTAGAAGAGACACATGATGTGAGGAATAAAATATAAATGATAGCTAAAATACTGGAGGCCAAGGACAATGGAACATCTTCAAAGTCCCCAAGGTAGAACACCCTACAAACCCAGAATTTCATATTCAAAAAAAGTACCCTGAGGGTGGAATCCAGACCTCTTCAGATAAACAAAAGCTCACAAAACTTGTTACCTAAAAACCTACACTGAAAGAAATGTCAAAAGATAATAGGCTGAACGAAAAAGATACCAGATGGAAACTTGGATTACAGAAAAGAACATCAGAAAAGGTAAATAACAAAGATTTTTTTCAAAGTAACTTCCTTAAAAGACAAGCAAGTAAAACAAATCTTAAGGTGGGATTTATGAGATAAGTAGAAGCATAAAATGAGTTGGAGCAACAGCACCATCCCAAAAAGAAAAAAGTTAAGGAAACGTTCATAAAGAGAAAAGAACAATTCAAAAGAAAGATTAAATACACCATACACAAATATTAATTTGAAGTGGATTGCAGACCTAAATGTAAAATATAAAATTACAAAGGAAAAATTTTCACGACTTTGATTTCCTGAACAACACACCAAAGTCAGTAACCAGTAAATTAAAAACTGATATATTAGATTTCCTCAAAATTTTATATTCCTTAAGACACTATTATGAAAAACAGTCTGAGAAAATGTTTATACAACATGAATCTAAGAAAGACTTAGAATATCCTACATCTTAGTAATGACACCAAATTTTGTTGTGGTGGTGGTGGTGGTGGTGGTGCTGGGGATTGAACTGAGGGCCTAGTACATGCAAGACAAACACTCTACCAACTGAGCTATATCCCCAGCCCACCAAAACAAATTTTAAAGAAAAAAAACCTTTAAAACAACCTTCAGAAAAGAAGATGTACAAATGGCTAGTAAGCACATGAAAAGATGCTCAAAATTAATAGTCATTAGGAAAATCAACTACTTGATAACCAGTAGAATGGCTAAAGTTAAAACGACAGTTAAACTGGTGGCCAGGACGTAGCAAAACTGAACTCTCTACCACTGAGCTACAATCCCAACCCCTAAAAGTTTTTTCATAATAGCCCCTAACTGAAAACACCCCAAATCTCCACCAACACATAAATGGATAAACAAATTGGGGTACATAAATATAATACTTAATAATAAAAAACTGATACATGAAACAGCACCAGGACACTGTGCTGAGTGAAAAGGGCATGTATATACTGAATGATTCTATTTATAGAAATTTCACTATACAAAGTTTATGAGAACTTACATTTAAAAAATCTATTACAGATTCAAAGATCATGAATTAAAACTGGAATCTGACCACAGATTTGAGGATCAAGATAATGCATGTGAAAGAGCTCTGAATTCTATAAGACAATATACAAATGTAGATATTATTTAATTGATGCCAAAAATTCTGGTACAGAAAGTAAATGTCCCCCTAAGAGGGTGAAATGCAATGGCTTAGTCTGTAAAATCGCTAACTAGAATTCTACATCTTTGACCACATGTTTTTTAAAAAACAAAAACGCTGCAAATTTCATGATGCCCTAATACAAAGGTTACTTCTAGAGAGAGAGCTTGAAACCAAACTGAAAACAAGGTAACATTTTTAAAAAATATTTATTTTTTAGTTGTAGTAGGACACAATACCTTTATTTTATTTGTTTATTTTAATGTGGTGCTGAGGATCTAACCCAGGGCCTCACGTGTGCTAGGCAAGTGCTGTACTGCTGAGCCACAACCCCAGCCCCAAGGTAACATTTTTAATAGGGGGAAAAAAAAAATCAAACAAATAATACAGATGATCCATAAACTTGAGGAAAATTAAGGTAATCAGATATAGAAAATGTATTGAAAATGAAGACGTGACAAAGACCAACAACAAACATAAATGCTTTTATTCTCTTTACAAAATATTTATTACTTCAAATAAAGTGCATTTTAATTATTCTAATACTTTATATCTTGTTGAATTTTTATGTCAACACAAGGTGCCCTGGTTTCTCACATACTAATTGACCTTTATTTAACCAGCCTTGGTCTGATTATAGCCTAATAAAAGTGCTAGGCTCAAAAGAGCCTTTTAAAAAATGCTTTTATTTGCTTAAGTATAAATAAAGCCAAGCTAATATTAACTTTTTGGAGAGTAATCCCTATAAAAGCAGCTAGCCATTCTAAATGGCTATTTCTACGAATTTTATGTTTTAACCTATTTCTCCCAGTGTTCAGGATACCATATTTGTCCAATGTCCTATTTAAACAACAATCTATTTTCATTCTTAATGATAATAAAGGATGTATAAGCTCTAGTTTATTATTTCCATCCTATCCTAAATGCACATGTGTCAATTTCATTGAAATATTTGCAAAACTGAAAACATGGACTTAAAGGGCTAACTAAACCCACTGAATCAATCGTCCTGTTTTCTATTCTTCCTTAGTTCTCAATGCACACTTATTTCAAGAGCTTCAAAAACAGTACCAGATCCTGTTGCTTTATATTATGCCCCCTTTTTCTCTCTTTCTCCCCCAGTTTATATTTGGCAATCCACATTCAAGATTTGTTTGCCTTGCTTACCCCTCAACATCTTAGGATGTTCTTCTTAATTTGAATGCACCTTTATATAAAGCAACCATACTTCCCAGTTTCAGTTCTGGCTTATACATGTTGCCTAAGCATATTAACAATAAATCATCTTCAATCTTAGAAGTTTCTACTCTGGGCAGCAAGTTAAATAGCCACTGTATTCATACCATAAAAACAGACGGTTAATGATCAAACACAGCAGGTACATTGTCAAAGCAGGCTGCTTGGCTGAGCTAGTTGGCTGAATAAATATATGAATGATACTCCAGTGCCAGCTTAGGTCCCTGGAACACTCTTTTTGAACAAATGCAGGGTTTTTTTTTATTTATTACTTTAAAACACAATGGATTGAAGATCTGAATGGTACTTATATACTTTGTATACAAGCAGTTGTATGTAAAAAGATGCTATACTTGTGCATTATGAATAAGTAAAAAATAATTAAATAAACAACAACAACAAAAAAAACACACTGATTATCAAGTTAAGGTAAGTGTTCCCTAAGACAGACAGTTAAGGAATTTACTCCTAATCAATGGATTTTAAGTATGTAATTAGCATATTGACTATAATATATATAATCAATAATAGATGTTTCTATAAATCTTAAGGATATTTTTAAAGTGTGTCCTATTAAGTGATCAATAATTAGTCATAATTTGCATTTAAATCATCCATACCTTATTTAACATAATCCTTTTGGAACTTTTTTGAAGTTGAACCTAAGGTTTTATATTATAATGGATTTCTAAGAGATAATACACCTATCATTAATCACCTATCATGATCCACTCACAAAGCAGTTTAATATGAAGTATTGCCTTATGCTTTATTCTCAATATTTGTAAAACTAATTACTGAGTCTAAGAGCTTGATGTGCAAATGAACTTACGACCAGCAACAATCCACATGTCCTTCAAATGGTGATTTAACTGTGGTAAATACAAATGATGAAATATAGCAATAAAAAGGGACAAACTGCTAATCTCCACAACAGTCATTTATCTCAAAAAGCATTTTGCTAAATCAAAGAAGTCAGACTCAAAAAAGGGTATCTACTATATGAGTCCCATTTACATGAATTCTGGAAAAGGCAAACTCCATGGACAAAGAACAGATATATGCCAGGGCCTAGGGAAAAGAAGGGGCCAACCACCAAAGGACAATATAGAGCACTGTTCCATATCTTGATCATAGTGATGGTTATGTAAGTTTGTCAAAAACAACTGGAATTACACACCCAAGAGTAAATTTTACCATATTTTAAAATTAATTTTAGGGTTAAACATTATTTAAGAAGTAGATTAAATCTAGAAGAGGGAAAAAAAAAGAGGACAACAAAATGTTCTCTTACACCCTTCAGAAGAGAATAGAAAACAGTGTGGGTGCAGCTATGACTAAAACTGCTGACCAACAGTGCAACACCAGGGCCCTCAGCCAGCATTTCTTTCTGCTTACCTCTCTGAATCTGGCCCCCATCTCCATCTAACTCAATCTTTCAAACCTTCTGAATACCAATGCTCACCCTTGTATTTTTGTTTTTTGGTACCAGAGACTGAACTCAGGGGCACTCAACCACTAGGGCATATCCCCAGCCCTTTTTTGTATTTTATTAGAGACAGGGTCTCACTGAGTTGCTAAGTGACTCGCCATTGCTGAGCCTGGCTTTGAACTTGCGATCCTCCTGCCTCAGCCTCCAAGTTGCTGGGATTACAAGCGTGCACCACAGCACTCAGTTTACCCTTGTTTTTTAACCCTGTTTTGTCTAATGACATTACATTCATAATCCACCTTTGCCTTAACATTCACTCACTGGCACCAATCCATTTCCTTTCTTGGACCTCAAGTTATATTAATTCCCTCAATTCCTGATTCTATCCTGACTTTGTTCTGACTGGTCCCTGAGCTAACCTGATCATGTTCTCTTCCCAGTCTCCAACTGGGTTCTCACATACCATGACTTAAAACCAGCAAGACTAGCAATTTCATCTACTCAAATCCTTCAGATGTGGCAAATTCTAAAGCCTCACTTAGGAACCCATACCAGTGTTTTCTCATCCCAAAAATGTGATGTCCTTATTTTTGTCCAATCAAGCTCTTACTTATCCTTAAGTTGTCTTTCTTGTTCGGTTTTGTACAAAAACATAAATAAGCAGTCGACTTTTTTTCTTTTCTTTTCTTTTTTTTTGCGAGGTGGGGCTATCAGGGATTGAACTCAGGGGCACTCAACCACAAAGTCACATCTCCAGCTATATTTTGTATTTTATTTAGACAGTTGCTTAGGGCCGGCTTTGAACTCACAATTCTCCTGCCTCAGCCTCCTGAGCCGCTGGGATTATATGCGTGAGCCACAGTGCCTAGCAGCAGTCAACTGCTACCTCACAAAAATCACCCATTTACTCTAGTATTAAAATTACACTCTTATCTTCCTTCTTCAGGATAAATATCTATGTTTCCTTGCAACGCTGTTCATCACCTAACATTGTATTTTATGTTTTCTCAAATCTCTCCAGTTTCTCCCTTTTCTACATCTTTTAATTCTTTCTCTTTTTTTGGGGGGGGGGATGGGGGGTGAGGGAGGTATGGACACTGGGGATTGAAGAACCCAGGAGCACTTAATCATGGGGCTACCTCTCCAGCCCTTTTGAGACAAGGTCTCACTGAGTTGCTGAAGCTGGCTTTGAACTTGTGATCTTCCTGTCTCACTGGGATGACAGGCAGGCATGCACTACCATACCCAGCCTTTTATAAATTTTTTATTGTTTTTGAGATGTGGCCTCACTAAATTTCCCAGACTGATCTTGAATTCATTCGCTCAAATGCTCCTCTTGCCTCAGCTCCCAAGTAGCTGGGGCTACAATCATGCACCACCATACTCTCTACATATTTTTTTAAAATAAAGTGATCCAAATACGATAACAGTGAATAATAGATAATTCACAAATAAGTATAGTGCAATACTAACATGGCCCAAAAAAGAATCTCTTGAAAACAAAGTGATGAGTCAACTACAATGTTGGAGGATAGAAAAATCAATCAATCAATCAAACAAACAAACAAAAAAAACCCACAATCTCAAAATCTCGGAAACTTTCAAGTTACTTCTCTAACAGTATGTTTGTCTCCTCACAAACCAAGAAACCCCAATCTTCAGTTACTTCACCTTTACAATCTCCTATTCCCAGATAAGAAAGAACTTCCCCAGACCCCCACAACAAAGGCAGGGGACTTTCCTTACTATGAATTAACTGTAGTTATCTTCCCAAGATTGGCAGGCAGTCTTTATTTTTTCTTTTGTAGACAAACACAATACATTTTATTTTCATGCTGTGTTAAGGATGGAACTCAGTGCCTCACATGTGCTAGGCAAGTGTTCTACCACTGAGCTATACCCCCAGCCCTCAGCAGTCAGTCTTTAAAAGAAAGTCTTAGCTATCTTTTCACTGTTGATAATTACTTAATATAATTGTTGAAACTACTTCCTTTAGTTCAAAAACATATATATCATTTTTCTCAACTGAAGAAAAGGTAATAAGGTTATGAAAAATTAAGCTGGGAAGGAGAGAAAGAACTCTTCTTTTTTTTAAAAAAATATTTATTTATTTACTTTAGTTGTACACAATGCAATGCATTTATGTTTACGTGGTGCTGAGGATCGAACCCGGGCAGCGCACGTATGAGGCGAGCGCTCTGCCGCTGAGCCACAACCCCAGCCCAAGAACTCTTCTTCTAAACTAAGTTTCGCTAATGATTTGTTTTTACATAATGTGAATAAAATATTTACCTTTAAGATAATTAAGAAGCATTATTCTGAATTAAAGAATAAGAAGACCTTCCCCCAAAAAAAATTTAGGTCAAAAAAATCAGACAAAAACAAAGAAAATAGAACTAATGAGGAGATAAAAGACAAGTTATTTAAAACGGAGCAGATTACAGGAGAAAAGAGTTGTAATCGAGTGGAAAAGAAATAAATCAATCTGTCCCTCACAATCAGAAAAGTCATGGATACAAAATATAATTTAACTTTGTGTTTCTTGTTAAAAAAAAAAAAAAGCAATAATGTGGCTACTTGAAATAAGTTACAAGGAATAAAGGAAAATGGATTTAAGATCATCAATGTACATGAAAGGGTACCAAATATAAAGCAATTTTATAATAAAAGCTTTCATGAAAAATTGAGCAAGGAAAAAATAGCCATATAAAATCATCTATAATTCAACAATATACTTCAAGTTTAGGGTTGGTTTTTATACCTCTCTCATAAAACAATGGACAGGAAACTATACCATGAAAATAGAGGGAAGAAGATACTATGAGTTACTTCTACCTCTTGGACGGGTTGGGACCATGGCTGCATCAGGAAAAATCCTAAGAGGTTAGAGTCCACCCCATACCCAAGACCAAAATCTACTCCCACCCCACCTTGGCTCAATGGTTTTCTCCCACTGTGGTGAGGATGGTTTTGGAAAAGCTCCTCAAATGCCAGGAAACACTGTAAATACAAAAAGAAAAAACAATTCATAAGTACCCAAACTTAACTAACATTTTGGCCTCCCTCACAGGGAAGATTGGTATAATAGAAAAAGCAGTAGCCTACAAATGAAGAAACCAAGTTCTGGCTGTAATTCCAAGTGATTTGGGGGACACGGTGAAGGACCCAGGATACACATTCTTTTTGATGTTACTAAACTGGTAATATAAGCCAGAAGCTGTTGATGCATCTCTGCCACTAACTGAGTAGAAAAGGAAGTCATCAGAGAAGTTAGCAGAACTAAAGGATGGAAAGAGACATTTCTGATAAAAACAACTTCAGAACCCGGTCCCTGTTCCTCCAGAAGTATTTTTCCATCTAAGGTAGCCTATATAGGGTTTTTGTGACTGGCAAGTAAGTCTGGTAGGTACACCTGAGTCCTAATTCCACAGTGAACCTGAGCAAGTCACTCCCCATCTTCTGGCCTTTGTTTTCACTTTTATAAAATTTTCAATGCATTTTAAAAGCACTAAAACTTTGTTTTCTTTTTACATGAAATCTCATTTAGATATCAGAAATAAGTCAGGCATAGTGGCACACACCTATAATCCCAGCTACTCAGGAGACTGAAGCAGGAGGATCAAAAGTTCAAAGCCAGCTTCAGCAACTCAGTGAAGCCCTAAGCAATTTAGCGAGACCCTGTCTCAACATAAAAAAGGGCTAAGGATGTTGCTCAGTAGTTTAGTACCCCTGGGTTCAATCCCTGGTACCACACATGAATGTATTTTGTGTATTTTTTGAAAGCAAATTCACATCTATTTCTGACCAAAATCAATGAGAACAATGACTATATACACCTCACTTTGAGACCAAAAATAAGTGACTCTATTACTATAAATGTACATTATAGATAAAAAATGATATTCACTCATTAAGACCAGAATCAATGAGAACAATCTGTTTTGATATATCAAAACTTTAACATCAAAGACTAATGGCAAAAACTCATGATACGATTTACTTTTATATTTGTTTTAGCTGCATTTTATTAAGATTAATCCTAATTTCAAAATAATAGTTTCAAAGAATAACCTATTTTCCACAACTGCCTTATCCTGTGATACTATTTAATCAAAAATGGAGAAAAACTTTTAACTTTTGAACAAAAGAAAATTAGCCTGATGGCACAAATTTTCTAAATAACTCTTGAAAATTTAGTATATAATATAGTTAAACATTCATGTGTTAGGTTTTAATTAATTAAAAATTAAACTGAAATCAAGTGTTTATGAATCTATACTTAGTGCTTTCATAGATTTCTAATAAAATAAATCTGGTCTTTTAAAATATTTTTCAATCTAATTCATATACACTGTCTACAGAAAATTATAATGAAGGATATATGTGTTTTTTAAATAATGTTTATTTAAAGGAAAGAAAAATTTCAACACCAATTCCTATTCACAATCTTAAAAGAGTTATGAGTGTAAACAAAAATTGAGACTATTACTGTAATAATCTATTCAATCTTAATGAAAACTATTCAATAGAACAGATACTGAAAGTGCTATAAAATGTTTATTACATAGAAGTGACAGTATTAAGGCAGAAATGAATAACTCACCATCTCTAACTGTTAAGAAGTTAACAGTCTAGCAGAGAATACAATTTATTTATTCAACAAGGGTGTCTCCTCAGTGCCACCAGCTACTGTGCAAGCAACTATGGCTAAACAACGAACAAGATAAACATGATTCTACACCTCATAAATTTAGGATTTAACCTAGAAGCATTTGATAACTAATGAACACTTTGGAAAAAGAAAGGTGGGGGTGAGGAAAGAGACTATGTGATTAGTAACATTTCTGAAAGACTGTTGGCTACTATGTAAAAATTACTATAAATTGGAAACAGTAAGCCCCAAATTAGATAAGTTAGGATGATGATAATGGCAATGATGATGACAGTAACAGGAACATAAAAGAAGGAGCAAAAACTCAGCTGAAGTACAAGGAAACAAATGTTTCAGCTCAATCCTGCAAGACAAGAAGTAGGCCATATAGAGGCAAAGATGCAGTAAAACCAAATAACAAACATGTTTGGGAAACTTCAAGACGTTCCTCACTGTGAACCTTGAATGAGATGAATCACAGCTGCAATGACAGATTAAGAAAAAGTAAGCTCTAATTTCCAACATGTTGGATTAGGTCCCAAGTTCCTTAATAAGAATCCTGTAGCACAAGAATTAATACCAAGAATCAATAAATGGGATAGACTCAAATAACAAAGCTTCTTCTCAGCAAAAGAAACAATCAGTGAGGTGAACAGAGAGCCTACTAATTGGGAACAAACTTTTACCACATGCACGTCAGATAGAGCACTAATCTCTAGAATATATAAAGAACTCAAAAATCAGAACACCAAAAAACCAAATAACCCAATCAATAAATGGGCCAAGGAACTGAACAGACACTTCTCAGAAGAAGATATACAATCAATCAATAAATACATGAAAAAATGCTCAACCTCTCTGGCAATTAGAGAAATGCAAATCAAAACCACTCTAAGATTTCATCTCACACCAGTCAGAATGGCAACTATTAAGAACACAAACAACAAAAAATGTTGGAGAGGATGTGGAGAAAAAGGCACACTCATACATTGTTGGTGGGACTGCAAAATGGTGCAGCCAATATAGAAAGCAGTATGGAGATACCTTGGAAAACTTGGAATGGAATCACCTTATGACCCAGCTATCCCACTCCTTGGTCTTTACCCAAAAGACCTGAAAACAGCATACTACAGGGATACAGCCACATCAATGTTTATAGCAGCACAATTCACAATAGCTAAACTGTGGAACCAACCTAGATGCCCTTCAGTAGATGAATGAATAAAGAAAATGTGGTATATACACACAATGGAATATTACTCAGCAATAAGAGAGAATAAAATCATGGCATTTGCAGGAAAATGAATGGAATTAGAGAAAATAATGCTAAGCGAAGTTAGCCAATCCCAAAAAGCCAAATGCCAAATGTTTTCTCTGATATAAGGAGGCCAATTCACAGTCGGGTTGGGATGGGGAGCATAGGAGGATAAGAGGAATACTAACTAGAATGGCCAATGGGGAGGAAGGGGAAGGGAGGGGGCAAAAGGGTGAAGGGAAAAAAAAAAAAAAAGATGGTAGAATGAGATGGATATCATTACCCTAAATGCATATATGAAGTCATGAATAGTGTGAATATACTTTGCATACAACCAGAGATTTGTAAAAAAAAGTGCTCTATATATGTGTAATATGAAATGTAATGTATTCTGCTGTCATTTATAACATCTTAGAATAAAAAATAATTTAAAAAAATAATAAAAAAAAAAAAAGACAGTAAAGGCTATAACAAAGAAAGTATACCACCTCTGGGACATGGATGAGTAAGCAGTGTGCTTATGTGACCAGCCTTACATTTTAGAAATAATTCTTCCAGGATCAATTAGCCTTAAGAAAAATACAAGCAGCCTATCCTTGTGCCACCAGCCACTGTGCAAGCAACTAGGGCTAATCAATGAACAAGATACACATGATGCATCTTGCTAATAGGTAGGCCGGCTCAAAATTCTAACCTAGTAATTTATCTTGACAACAAATAAGATCCAAACAAGAACTCTGAGCTTAAGAAACCAAACAACTGAATGAAATTTAGGCGATATAGTATGACATGGCTATTAAGACAACAAAAAAGGGAAGTCTCTGTAGATAAAACTCTAAAAATGTAATTTTACAACAAGTGTTCTAACTTTGAAATAAAGTTGTTTGTTACTACCACATTTTCGTAGTTGCTATACAGTATCTTCTTAACTCTGTTTATCTCCAATTTTTAACATTATATTTTTAGGAGCTGGGGTTGTGGCTCAGTGTTAGAGCCCTGATCTAGCATGTGTGAGGCACCAGGTTCGATCCTCAGCACCACATAAAAGATAAATGAATAAGCGCTGGGGTTGTGTGGCTCAGTGGTAGAGCATTCGCCTAGCACGTGCGCGGGCCCGAGTTCGATCCTCAGCACCACGTAAACATAAATGCATTGTACTGTGTACAACTAAAGCAAATAAATAAATATTAAAAAAAGAGAGATAAATGAATAAAGGTATTGTGTCCATCTACAACAAAAAAAATTTTTTTTTTAATTACATTTTTAGAGTTTTGTCTGCTCCACTTGTCAATTATACATAGATCACTCTTCATATGCTTCATTTCAAGAAAATAAATCCTACCTTTCCAGGGTCATCCTTGGATCGAGGCACTTTAAGGAAACATTTGTTCAGTGACAGATTATGTCGTATGGAATTCTGAAATTAAAGAAGAAAAGCCATTGGGTTTATGGAATCCAAAACATAAAACCTATCTGCAAAAAAAAAAAAAGAATCAGAAACATAAATATCCCTATGCATTGTAATACAATTACAACTGGTATAAAACTTTTACAATGGGCTTCAAATTTAAACCTAATTTTCAAATAACAAACAATGTAAAGGGAAATATTTATTAGAAAAGACACAATTTTTAGTGGATTCCATAACAATGTAATATATGTAGTATTGTAAACATTTAAGACCTTTTAATGATGCAAGAATAAGCCTGTGATGTAATGTTAACTGCCAAATTAAAAAACTACATGTCACAACTTTAATCATAGTTTTCAATTTATTTATTTATTCTTGGAAACAAATCAGAATGCAAAAAATATAAATTATTCTACAAGGGATTTTAGGTGATAATTATTTTCTTCTTTTTTACTTTCCTATAAGGTCCAAAAGGTCTATAAGGCACAGATATTAGCATTTTTGATCCATTTTTTTAAATATAAGGACTAGTGGAGTGTAGCTCAGGTAGGAGGGTGCTTGCCTAGCTTGCACAAGGCCTTGGGTTCAATCCCTAGGGGATAAAAAGTTTTAAAAGTTCCACTGCTCTATTATAAAAGCATATAGAAGTCAATTTGGAGCTAGGCGGGTTGGTGCACACCTGTAATCCCAGCAGCTGGGGAGGCTAAGGATCATAAGTTCAAAGCCAGCCTTGGCAAAAGCAAGGTGCTAAGCAACTCAGTGAGATCCTGTCTCCAAATAAAATATAAAATAGAGTTGGGGATGTGGCTCAGTGGCTGAGTGCCAATGAGTTCAATCCCTGGTACCCCCCCAACAAAAGTCATTTTGGTTCTCCCTGTATCTGTAATGGGAAAAAACACATGGAAAGATACTGGCTACAAAGGACTAGGAAGAACATCTAGGATCCTCGATGTAGCAGAGAAGAATAAACCAACTTGGGTGGCAGGAAGATGCCTTTGGAGACCTAGTGAGTCTGGGAAACAAGAAATTTATTCCTGAGTAAGTGGGACTGTACCATAATTCTCACAGAAAATATCCCGAAGTTCTTTTCTTCTCAATTAAATGCAATAAAATCCATTCCCCCATAATGCTGTTTGTTACCAAATGACCATGTATTTGGTGGAGAGAGGCCCAACTGTATTTAACCACGGCTTAAAATGGTGCCTTCTGGGGACATTTTTTGGCATAATCTCACAGGGGTGATATTGGGATTTAAAAGTTTTAAAAGAGGTACATAGAATATAAATTCAAGTCTATTTTATTGCCAAAGTAGAAATTTAAAATTTATGAATGGGAATTTCACCTCTACTTGGTATGTAAGCAGCTACAAATGATGCTTCCACACAAAAAATGTGAAACACTGGGTAAATTGAAAAATCAGGCTGATTTTTAAGCTGCATCAAAGAGCTCAGGTTATAAGGCAACTAAGCAAACAACATTCCTAAAAGAGACAAAGCTATTCAAGGAAGAACTGAATGTGCAAACTGCCTCAACTTTGGCAGAGCATGGGAAAAAGATCTGGCCACAATTAAGCAGGTAACGAGAATTAGATAAAATTTTAAAGGCTAGTGAGTTAGTTTAGAACAAGGGCTCCAGACACAAAGAATTTCCACCCACTGTTAAACTCCTTAAGCCTCTACCATGTGCTCATTAAAAACATTAGGGTAAGATAAGAGACTGGTAAACATCTTCCTTAGTGGCACAAGCAGCAAGAAGGTGACTGAAGGTGGCAAAATAGTGAGGGGTAGGGGAGCTACAAAGCCCACCAACCTTCAACAGATTTTTACAAAGAAAAGAAAAAAAAAAATCTAAAATCTAAGTTTGAAGTGGAAGCAGCAAAATCTCTCAACCATAGGACTCTGGCAAAAATTCATTACTTCTGAGGGGAAAATAGAAACAAAACACTTTCGTCTCTAGAGAGGGATAGGAAACCCGGGATACACGCAAAGATCTACTGGTACTGGAGGAAAGCCTTTTTGTGGAGGTGATATAAACTATCTTGGGCCCAGCATTCTATACTGACACCATGCAAAGGTCTGCTGTAGGCGGGGAAGTGGGAGACACTCCCATTCGAAAGCTACTACAAATACAAGGCTAGTTTGGCTGAGGGAAAGAAGACTAAAAAAGCCCCACCCCAAAGTTCAAGAGCCTATGTATGAGCCAGGCGCGGTGGTGCACACCTATAATCCCAGCACTTGGGAGGCTGAGGCAGGAGGATCCTGAGTTCAGAGCCAGCCTCAGCAATGGCGAGGCACTTAGCAACTCAGTGAGATCCTGTCTCTAATAAAATACAAAAAAGGGCTGGGGATGTAGCCCAGTGGTCTAGTGCCCCTGAGTTCAATTCCCAGTACCAAAAAAAAAAAAAAAAAAAAAAAAAAAAACCAGCCCGTGTATGACTGAGGCTGGACCAACAAAACAGAGAAAAACCCTCACCTCTACAAAAAAAAAAAGCTTTGCCCTCAATACCCCATGTGCAACAAGATAGGGAAAGGCGCTAAAATCCAAAGAGATGGAAAAATGAAAAAATCATGTCACATCCAATGCCCACACTCCAAGCACTAGGTAACAGGAACCTGCTACTGGAAGAATGTAAAGTTTGCCATGTATTAAAAGACCACCAACAAAACCCAAATTCAGCTCAACTATGGGCAAACTGACTTGACCCCCACTGCACACATATCAAGGGCCTGAGAAAAAGATACTTGTCCATTTACAAGTAGAAATACTATTTACTTCAAATCTCCACCATTCTTCTAAAACATCATGTACCTGGTACACAGTCAAAAAGTACAAAGCATAGAAAAGCGAGGGGAAACCCCACTATCAAGAGATAAAGCAATCAACAAAACCCAACCGAGAAATAACTCAGGTGTTACAACTATCAGACAAAAACTTTTAAATAATCAGGATTATTATGTGAAAAGGACCAGCAGAAAAAAGTGGACAACTTGCATAAAGAGATGGGGAATTTCAAAGGAGAAGTGAAACTGAGAGAGACAAAGATAAATGATAGAAATAAAAAATCCAATCAAAGATAAAGAGTTCCAGGCTGGGACTGTAGCTAAGAAGTACAATACTTGCTCAGCAATCATGAAGTCCTAGGTTTAATTCACAATAGTGCCCCTCCAAAATAGTGGTAAAGAATTTTTTGGGGGGGGAGGGAGAAGGGGGGGTACCGGGGATTGAACTCAGGGGAACTCGACCATTGAGCCACATCCCCATCCGTTTTGTACTTTATTTAGAGACAGGGTCTCACTGAGTTGCTTATTAACACCTCACTGTTGCTGAAACTGGCTTTGAACTTGCAATCCTCCTGCCTCAACCTCCTGAGCCACTCGGATTACAGGTGTGTGCCACTGCACCCAGCCAATGGTAAAGAATTCTTAAAATGGATTCTCATCAGTAAACTGGACACAACTAGATAGATCAACAGAAGTTATCCAAACTGAAACCAGCCCATACATGCATATATGCATGCAAAGACTTAAATATAAAGGATCCTTCAAGAACTATAAAACAATACATGTAATTCAAATCCCAGAAGGAGAAAGTAAAGAGAGTGAGGCAGAGGAATATCTGAAGAAGTAACAGTGAATTACCTTCCAAAAACAATTCAAGACAACAATTTACACATGTAAGAATTTAAGAAAACACCAAGCAAAATACACTAAAAATCCATACCCAAGGATTAGAGTTGTAGCTCTGTGGTAGAGTGCTTACCTAGCATTCATACAGCCCTGGGTTTGAACACCAGCAACACAAAAAACAAGGACAGAAAAAAATCCATACCCCTATCACCATTGTAGTTAAAATGCTAAAAACCAAAATGAAGAAAACATCTTGAAGGCAGTCACACAGGAAATAAGACTATGTCATAAAGGAATAAAGACAAGAATTACAGTAGAATTCTCTAAAACAATGGAGTGATAGCTTAAAAAGTATTCAAAGGAAAAAAGTATTAATTATATACACAGTGAAAATCTCACTCAAGAATGAAAATCTCTCTCAAGAATGAAAGCAAATTAAAAGACTTTCAGGCAAACAAAAGCTTGAAGAATTCACTTTCTATAGTACCAGCTTGCTGAAAATGTTATATAAGGAAGTTCTTGAGGCAAAAGAAATCAAATGGAAACTCAGATCTATAAAATTAAAGAAGAGTGCCAGAAATTGTAAAAATTATGGTAAATTCAAAGTATATTTTTTATTACTTATAAATGTCTTTAAAAGATAACTAAGACAAATATAATAATTTATTATAGCACACAAAATGTACGTAAAAGTAAAATGTACATCACTGACACAAAGGATGGATCAAAGAGATTGAAAAAAATATAGTTCATAAAGTTTAATCCTATTTGAATGTAGAGCATAGTAAGTTAAAGATATTGCAAAGGACTCTGCTCCCTCAAAACCCTAAATACTGAAACCTAATTCCCAATGTGGTAGTATTTAGAGATAGGGCTAGGTGGAGGTAGGCAGTGATTGGTCAATCTTTTCTTCATCAAAGGAATCAGTTATTATAAAAAAGAGTCCCTGGAGAGTTTGTTTGCTGCTTGTACCATGTGAGATTACAATGAGAAGATTACCACCTATGAACAAAAAGGTAGACCCTCACTAAGACTTATACAATAGCTTCAGTCACCAAATCTGGTAGTGCCTTAATCTTTGACTTCCCAGTTACCAGGACTGTTAGAAATAAATTATTGTGCCGGGCGCGGTGGCGCACGCCTGTAATCCCAGCACTTTGGGAGGCTGAGGCAGGAGGATCGCGAGTTCAAAGCCAGCCTCAGCAGTGGCGAGGCACTTAGCAACTCAGTGAGACCCTGTCTCTAAATAAAATACAAAAAAGGTCTGGGGATGTGACCCAGTGGTTGAGTGCCCCTGAGTTCAATCCCCAGTACCACAAAAAAAAAAATAAAAAATAAAAAATAAATAAATAAATTATTGTTTATAATCCACCCAATCTATGCTTTTTTTGTTATAGCAGCCTGAACAAACCAAGACAGATAGATGTGTATAGTAAACTCTAGAGAAATCTCCAAAAAGAAATTAAAAAGAGATATAACCATTAAAATAAATGTGAAAATAAAATGGAATCATAAATACTGAATCTAAATCTTAAAGAAGACAGGTAAAGAGAACAAACCATCAGACAAAATGGAGTTCTTCTATTCATCTTGTAAGTTCAAAATGGAAGATAAAAACAAATCAAATTAAAATCATCAGAAAAAAGAACCATTATTTTGTAAATGGTTCAGTATGAACATCAGGGGAAGAGTAAACCTACACTTGGTCTTTCCACTCTACAAAAAGCTTAAATACTGGAAATTTTCAGGTTTCTGCCCTAAGTCCTTTTCGCATTTCTACATTTGTCAATCATCTATAGCCATGACTTCAACTGAACATCTGTGACATAAAACTATCTTAATCTCCAACCCAGACCTTTCTCCTCAGTTCCTAACATATTTTTCCAACTGTCAACGAGACATCTTCAGAAACCCCTCAAACTCAACATGTCTAAAATTAAACTCAATCTTTATGCCCAATGTAATCTTCTTCAAAGTTATCCCTTCTCAGTTTGAATACATTATTATTCACATAAATGCTCCAATCAGAAACCTGTGAGGCGTACATCCTCCTTCTTCCTTACCATCTAAAACAGATCTACCCAAAATCTCATTAAGCCTACCTTAGATCTACTTGTTTTACTCCATCTTTTCTATTATGCTATTCATGTAAGACACCAGTCTCTAAAATTAGTACAATAACTTCCTAATTGCTGTCCTACTTCCTCTCTCTTCCCCTCTTCTGCCACTATCCACCCTGCAGGCAACTGTCTTTGCAATACCATTTTGATGCTATTCCCTCACTTAAAACCTTTCATTGATTTCCCATTGCACTGGGATAAAATTCCAAACTCTTAAGCCTCTGAAGACCCTATGCTGTTGTCTACATCCATCCATTCCAATGTTTGCTCTCACTTTCTAGGCCTTCCCTAAACTGTTACATCTACAAAGATTACTGCCCTTAGCCTTATTTCTCCTCTTTAGCTAAATGAATCCAATTTTCAACCAGCTCTTGGGGAACCCATTCTGACATTCAGAGGCTAGGGCAAATCTCGTTGTGATTTTTTTTTTTTTTTTTTTTTTTTTTTTTTTTTTTTTTTTTTTGGGAGGTGGTAATCGCGATTAAATCCCAGGGCCATAGTGCTAGGAAAGCACTCTATCCCCTGCTATGCCATGTTATGCCATGCCATGCCATACCCTGCTGTCCTATTCTATTCTGAGACAGCATCTCACTAAATTTCCCAGGCTGGCTTCAAACTTGTGATCCTCCTGCCTCAGCCTCCCAAATACCTGCCATTACAGGCATTTGTCACAACGCCCAGCTTACAATAAACTTTTTTTAATCATCCTGAATTTTTCTTATCACACTTGCAATAATTTGTTTAATATGAGGTTCCTCCTCTATGTTGTATTCTCTCTCAAAATGTAAACAGGTTACATGAAATGGGGACCTTATATAGCACTCTACCACTAAGCCACACCTCTCGTTCCACAAAAGCATATTTAGAAAATAAAAACAGAAGGGCTGGGGATATAGCTCAGTTGGTACAGTGCTTACCTTGCATGCACAAGGCCATGGGTTCAATCCCCAGCACCAAAAAGAAAAAAAGAAAAACAGAGATGCAAAAGCCAGGATATACGTAAACACACACACACACACACACACCATAAAGATTACTTCAGACCTCACAACTTGGATAGTCTCTATCTCTAAAAGCCCCAAGAAAAGAAGTCAGGAGAGTAGAGATTAGAGATTAGAATGATCAAGGTTAGACTGGAGAAAAATTGCTGAGGTTAAACAACTAATCAAGATATACTTTTTTTGTGTGTAAGATATACTGCTTGGCCTTGAAAATCTCATCCTCAAAAGTAGATTCTTAAAAAATTGGAGATGTATTTTAATACAGATTCCTAGACTTCATTCAAAGTGACTGACTAAAAATCCCTGGAGTTGTGGCCCAGGAATCTGAATTTTAAAAGCATTCTAACTGAAATTTATTTTAAATTTGGGCTTAAGCTGGTACCTCCAATCCAATTAACCATTATATGTCTACCTATCTCTTCTCCCACTATGAGTGTGTCCTGGTTCATTCCCCCAATTTTAACATATATACTCATCTGTTCTACCCTACTATGCGTATAAAATCGTTCCAGTATTGCTCCCAACTTTCTAACTTCTTCCTTCCTAACTTCTTTTCTTTGGGTTATTGGAGGTAAACAATGCCTCTAGTGAAGTATTACTATCAAGCACAAATCTGCTAACTTCATTCCTCTATAATTCCTTCTAACCTTAGAGTATATCCCATGAAGTCAGAAGGTTCTGGTCAGCCAGGCACACCTAAAATCTCAGGGACTTAGGAGGCTAAGGCAGGAAGATTGCAAATCAAGGCCAGCCTCAGCAATTAATGAGGCCCTGTCTCAGAATGAAAGTTTAAAAGAAAGGGCTAGCGATGTAGCTCAGTGATAGAACACCCCTAGTTCAATCCTTAGTACTGCAAAAAGAGAAAAAGAAAAAGAATGCTCTAGACACTTTTCTTCAATTTTTTTGTCTGATTGTGTTATTTATTTGCTGTGGTATTAGTTCAGTTTTAGGGTTTCTTTTCCATCTCTTTTTTTATTAACATGTAAAACATTTAAATAGTTCAAAAGTCACAATGATATAAATACAGGCATAATCAAAATCTTATTCCCTTCTCTATTTCTTCCACTTCAATTGTATCCATTTCCTATATATAATATTTATTACAGTAATAATTTATATTCCTAAATTTCTTTTCCATAACAATGAGCAAATGTATAATGTATTATTTCTTTTCTCTTCCAAACAAAAAGTTACATCCCCACACACTATTTTTAGCTGCAGATGAACACAATATTTATTTATATATTTATTTATTTATTTATTTATTTATTTATTTATTTAATGTGTGCTGAGAATTGAACCCAGTGCCTCACACATGCTAAGCAAGCACTCTACCACTGGGCCACAACCCCAGCCCTCCTAAGAATTCTTAAAAATATCCTTCTTCAAAACACAGTTCAATTTCCACTTCCCTCAATAGCTTTCTAGTAAATGCCCCTTCCTTTTACTCTCACAGCATTTGTTCTTTGTACCATTCACTTTAGAGCCTCATCCCACTCCCCATAAACTCTTTTAACTGTACCCTGCAGTCACTACTTTTTACTAGGTCACATGTAAAATTGATATGTTTATGGCTTACACATAGGACTGCCCAATTAGTCAACTATTTATAGCGCTGTACTCCACATTTCTCTATTAAAGAGGCTTCTATATAGCATTATAATTACGTGTGTGTGTGTGTGTGTGTGTATGTTTTTCATCCAATAAAGATTATAAACTCCCTCAGGGGCCCTATGCTAGGCTTCTTAATTTTGCCAAAGCCTAGAAGAATACTTCACAAGAGTACATAGCAAATAAATCCTTTTCAAATTAATGAGTGAAGGATTATAAATTAGCCGAAAAGAGGGTATTATCTAGATCAGAGATTCCAAATTAGTGGTCCACAGGCTTATGGACAAGGGACTTATATTTGTACTGCAGAGTATTTAAGAAAAAAGGAATTGATTGGGAACATTAAAAAATTGGAAAACCACACACAAAAATACAGATTTATTGCTTTTCTTGGGGAGAAGAAAACTGAAATATCTGCCTTGTGCCCTAAAAGACCACAAGTAACTAGAAAATGGCTGTTCCTTTTACATTAGATATGCACTCTTCAGGTGGCACAGATTTTTACTTTGTTCATTTATGTCACTTGACTGGTATCTGCAGGCATTTAGGTCAACAACCACTGAAAAAGACCCATATGCCTTATTCAAATTTTGGCCATTTCTACCCCGGCCATGATGTTTTTCTATTATCAAATGGGTTTATCAAAATCTCCTCTTTTCCTTATCCCAAATCTTAAAAAAATAAAATAAAATAAACAAACCTACAGTATCCCTGTGATAAAAACAAAACAAGAGTTTAGATTGATGCCTTGCTAAATTGATGCCTTGATTCTTGGGTCAAATTTTATCATGTATTTCCTCCACTGAAATATTTTGTTAGAGTGGACTCTATTCAAAGGTACTCCTAACAATCACTTTTCATACTGAGAGCCAATTAAGAGACAGTTTACCTTGGCAAATTAAATTCAATTAATATTTATGTAGCTTTTGCAAAATCATAGGTCCCGTGTACTGATTAAAAACATACACAATGAAATTTTCAAATCTATAAAGTCTGGTACCAAATATTGTCTCTATCATTCTCTAGACAAGAACTCTGCAAAGTTACTTAATTTCTTCAAAATCTTTTCAAATTTTTCTTATGTTCAAAATTTGAACCAAAGTAAAATGAAAAGACAATGGTTTTGAAGCAGAAAGGCTTATGAGAAACTCAAGAACAACTATCATTCAGTGGAGACATAAAACCTATAAACCGCTGCCCCACCACCACACAGCACACAACTGGATAATTTCTGTGTAAGAAAATGAATAAAACGCTCAGAGACAGAAGAAAATAAATTGAATTATTTGCTGTATAACACAAATTAGCTAAGAAACAAATGGAATGATACACCAAAATGCTCCTTAAAGAAGTGACTAATTCCAGGGCTGGGGAAGAAAGATACATAAAGACCCTGGAGTATCTATTTAGTGGTGATGCTAAAAAGGAAGAAAGTGCTAAATTAAAAAAAAAAAGAATGAAGACAACCTGTAAGAACTCTCAATGTCCAAAGCTGCAACAATTTGAATAACAGTAGCACAAAAAACAAAATAAATATCCATGAGTGTACAGTATTACAAATAAATTATTTAACAAGTAAATAGAAGGAGGAAAAGGAATAACTTTCTTACTGAAAATATCAATTAACAAATGTAGAAGGAAATGAGGAAAAAAGGAAATTCCCATCAGGAAAAGTAAAAATTGCTACAGTTATAACCTGCCAATGAATGGGCAAAGGTTTAAAAAGAAACAGAGTATCCG
The DNA here is from genome assembly GCA_025594165.1 of Tamias sibiricus. Classification (NCBI taxonomy): domain Eukaryota; kingdom Metazoa; phylum Chordata; class Mammalia; order Rodentia; family Sciuridae; genus Tamias; species Tamias sibiricus. Next base: position 35,700,754 of record CM046658.1, read on the forward strand.
CATACCCATAAAGTATTTCCCTAAAACACTGTATTTACAAAGCAGTAAATACTAGTTTTATAATGGGAAAACCTGGCAGATACCACTTTAACCATAGAATCATGGTTAACATTACCATCATAGGACAGACTGACATCATGTAATACTCTCATATGCAGAGAAGGACATATTACCTCTTCATTATTCTTCCCCCAAATGCAGTACAACCATCTAATTATGAGAAAATATCAGACAAATCTACACTGAGGGAAATTCTACAAAATATTTGACAAGTGCTCTTCAAAAATATTCATGTCATAAAAGATAGAGAAACCTTTACAAACTGGAGGACACTGAGAAGACATGATGAATAAACACAATGTAAGATTCTAGACAGGATCTAGAAATATAAAAGGGCATTAGTGGGAAAACTGATGAAATCCAAATAGGGCCTATAATTTACTCAGTACTTAGTAGTACTATCTGGTCAACAGTATTGTACCAACATTAACTTCTTGATTTTGGTAACTGTACTATAATTATGTAAAATGTTAACATTAGAGGAAATTAATTAAGTATATATAGGGGAATCTTCTGTACTTCTATAACTCTTATATAAATCTAAAATTCTATCAAACTGAAGACTTTAAAAAAAAACTGTGGGTAATGAATATACGATTAGTTACAGTACTATGTTGTTTTTACCTTACATTGTCAGTTTACCTGAACTATAGGTATTTTTTCCCACTGAATGCTACATTCTCACCACTTTTTATGCTACATAAACATAATAACATAATAAAGCTCTAACAGTTTGTCAAAAATAAATTTATCCACCTAAATTTAAAATTTTCTAACATCCTAAAAATGACTAGCAATCATCTTTGGCTTCAGTTATATAATATTCCACAAAGCTTTATTTTCAATAGCTGTCAACACTACTATCATTGCTTATTGCATAAAAATATACTTAAGTAAAATACTTACCTTCCAACCACTGCCAGCCTCTCTATAATATGGAAAGTTATCACAAATCCACTGGTAAATCTCACTTAAAGTCATTTTCTTTTTGGGAGAGCTATTAATTGCAAATGTAATGAGGCTGGCATAACTGTATGGAGGTTTCCCATCTTTGTGCTGTTGGACTTCTTCCTGGTCCAGAGTTGTATTTGGGTCAAGGAGTGCATTCTTCTTAGAAATTCCTGTTCCATGTGCATTTTGTGTAGCATCAGATTTTTGGATGGCTGCTCGCATGGTGAGCTGTGGTAACCAGTCCATAGATGTTAGGCTGCTCTCCAGTTCAGATGTCATCCTGAAGGTAAATAGACTCCTTAGTCAATATCAAGGAAAGAACCCCTGCTTCTCAAAATAATCCAATATTCACAAATCTAGTAGTTCCAAAGTGAGGGAAAGCCTGAGTTAAATCTGGAGGAAAAAGATTGAGTATGTTAATGACCAAACCAAATATTAAGGGATCAACATTTCCAATCTTTTTTCTTACTTTTTTCCTCTCCAAAACATAATATACTTGTTTTAAAGTGTTTAAAAATACAGAACAAAATATACAAATCAATCAATGCTGATGCTGATCTTTCTTTAAAAAAATAACACCTGCTACTTTACTAGGGCAACAGAATTTTGGTATAAAAAACTTCCGTCTGCAGCCCAGCTTTCTATACATCAAAACACTGAATGCCCTTAAAAACCTAAGATTGTAAATCTGAACAATTTCTTTTACACAAATTTTAGGACAGTTATACAAACAAAGGAATGCCAAAAATAAAGTAGAGGGAAGAGATCAAAGAAGTAACTGAGAAATACACATAGGAATTTGAATGGAGGAAAGAGGGTAGAGTTGAGCAGGTGGGAGGCAGGAAAAGTAAAGCAGGGTAGACTAGAACGGCAAGGAGACAAGCTAGTTGGGGGAGTGTACTAAAAAGAGGAATGCAAAGTCAAGGACACTGATGAGTAGGAGAAAAGAAAGATAAGCAGTACCAGGCAGTTATTTAAAAAAAAAAAAAAAAAAAGTCAAGGAACCAGCTTGTAAAAACTAACTGAAGTTAGTTAGGGAGTATAGGATATAAGAGACTAAATCACATAAATGGCCAGCAAAAAAAAAAAAAAAAAAAAAGGCATTCCAAGCTCAAGGCCAACCTTGGGCAAATGTCCAGTGATTTGGATTCTAATATATTCACTCTAAGGCTAAAATATTCACACCATTACCCCTTGAAGAAAAAAAACAAAACCATCCAGGTTGACACATATTTTAGAAACGTCTTTCCCCTAGCTATTCTAAGAGCTAAAGATGAAAATACAGAAAGAAAGCTTGATACTTCACATTGAAATTGTTAATTTTCAACAGTCCTTCTATTCTATTATCAAATTCAGGAACAATGATCCTGACAATAAAGTGGAAAAGAATGAAAAGACTTCTAAGTGACAACAAAATTAAAAAAGAAAAGAAAATTAAAGTACCTCAGTCAAAAGAAAACATTTGGGGCTCAGTGGTAAAGAGATTGCCTAGCATGCATAAGGCCAGTCTGGGTTTAATCCCCAACACTGTCCCCCCACCAAAAAACAAAAAAACCTGTGGCTAAGAAAATCCCATATACACCTCTCATCCCAAATGGCTCCTAGCAAAAAGCAAACTGGGGTATTGTACATAGGATCTGAACTTCTGGGACACAACATAGAATAGATAAAGACCACAGTTTTGGACACAGTAAAACTAGAATTCAAGTACTGATTTCAGTAGTTACTAGCTGTGAGACCATGAAAATGTTAATTATCTCTAAACCTCAGCTTCCTCACCAGTAAAATCAAACAATAATAGTACCTACAGTTAAAATATTACTTTGGGGGGTAGGGCTGTAGCTCAGTGTCGGAGCATTTGCCTAGCACATGTGAGGCACTGGGTTTGATCCTCAGCACCACATAAAAATAAACAAACAAAATAAATGTATGCTGTCCATCTACAACAAAAAAAATTTAAAAAAATACATATTACATTGAAAACTAAATGTGATAACATATACAGAGAAAATATTCAATAAGTATTTTAATAATATTAGTCTGAAACTATCTTAGGAGGGTAATAATATACTATAAAGTAAACCAGGTTAAGCAATAGCAATTATAAATCAAGAGACAGTTATGAGGAGTCTACCTGCACTGCCAGTCAAGAGTCCTATTATCATCTTGTTTTTCTGATATTTTGATCCAGTTTTGACCTTTCTCAAATTCTCTCTTCTCTACTGTATGGACTTCTCTGAAACCTGAATTTTAAATTCCCCTAAATAGTACCTTCAGGTATCTTTTTTAAAAACTTATCATCTTACTGTATAACATCAACCAGAAATGCTTGTTCCCAGCATGAAGCAAGTTATAAGCACTTACAGAATAAGGAGACAGGATTATTTAGAGATCATACTACATCAAAAGAATGTTTCTAATCCCTTCAATTTTAAGATGAAAAACTAACGTCCAATGAAGCTAACGGCTCACCTAATTTCACTTAGGTAGTTAACAGGACAATTAAAACCAAAGTCCGTATCTCCTGATGCCCAATTCAGAGTTTGTTTTGTTTTGTTTTGGGGGATACTGCATATTGAACCCAGGGCCTTGCACATGCTAGGTAAACGCTCTACTACTGAGTTACATCTCTAGCTCCAAAGTTTTGGTATTTTGTTTTGTTTTGTTTTTAAGTGCTGGGGGATTGAACCAGGCCTTGTAGATGCCAGGCAAGTGCCAAATGCTCTGACACTAAGCTACATGCCCAGCCCAAATCAGAGTTTTTCCTACCATATCTCACCTGTAAAATAAGGATGATACAGAGCCTAGGCAGAGTGTGGGGCAAGAGGGATGGAGAGAGGATGGTTTAACCGAACAGGGGAGCAGCTGCATAGAAGGAATAACTTCTAATAATCTCTAGAACCGCAGGAATAATTATGATTGATGAAAATTAATTTAATATCTCAAAATAGCTAGTAGAGAGGATATTGAATGTTCCCAACACAAAGAAAGAATAAATGTCAGAAATGATAAAATGCCAATTACTCTGACCTGATTATTACACATTGTTTACATGTATTAAAGTGTCACACTGTGCCCCATGTGACATGCAAATGTGTACAATTACTATGTGCCAATTAAAAATAAAATTATATTTAAAAAAAAAAAAAAAATAAGGATGATAATTAAGACAGTACCTAACTGATATAAAGTATTCAGAATAGTGTCAGGCAAATAGTAAGCGTTTAATAAATGTTAGCTCCTGGTGGTGGTGGTGACAATAGTAGTTGCTGCCATTATTCATATTTCATTCAATAAACATTGGCTATTACTATATCATGATGTCATCCAATTTGCCTTAATCAAGTCTCCACTGCACAGAGCTTTATTTTACTGAAATTCATAAAGCAGTCAGTTTTGTGCATTTTCAAAGTTAATATAAAAGCATGTTCTAAATTGAAATATAATTATTGCAGATGCCCCCTACTGAAAATCATCTTTACCTTCTGTTCCCCTCCGCCAATACCAGTAATGAGACTTGAAGACTCTTAGTAATGTAAACATAAAAAAGTAAATATTTTAAAAGTGTTATATTTAACAAGAATTTATAATCACACAAGTGTACAGAACTATGCTAGGGTAAAAACAAACACATACACAGAGAGGAAGCATGATAAAATTGCTGTTCTCCAGGAACTTAAATTTCAATTAGGAAGGTCAGACACAAGAAAAAACTAAATGAAAGAGCAAGGCTAACCTCTGGATGCTATAAAGGTTTACAAAAGCAAGAGCATAACACAGACAATAGCCTTGAAAGTACAAAGAACTTCAGCTAAGTAATGTAGAAAAGTTAAGGTCTAAATAGCCTGGAAAGAAAAAGTGCCTAGACTTCAAAGACATCCCATACTAAAAATTAATCACTGTTGTACTTATATTTATCAGTTCTGCTAGAACAAATTTTAAGTATACTATAAAATATGTCTTAAATTTAATTTGAAAAAATGGGTCTTCTGTTTTGTTTATGATTTATTGAATTTTACATATTGTTACTAAGGAGGCCGAAAGTGCCCACATCGTTAGTACTAAGGGTGAAGCAAGAACACAAAAGATGGTCATTAGACTTAGCCAGGTCACTTTAGCAAGAAACCTATTAGTGGAATGGTGATGACAGAAGTCCACTTGTATAAGAGAACAGATGGTGGTAAATTTAAAAACAGCATGGGAAGCTCTAAGGAATCTGGTTATGGAAATCTGGTTAAGAAATGTCAGGCCTTCATTACCTCACCTCATTCCAAAAGCTTCTTAGCTGGCCTCCTAGACTCTGATTTCTCACCATCCCCTCCCTGCTAATCACCTCAAGTCCACACACACACTCCAAGAAAAACCTATCAGCAAGATTCTCCTGACTTTCAATGTGTCCCTTTCTCCCAACTAAACCTAAACTGATTTTCAACTACATTAGCCTTTTTTGATCTTTCTCTAAATTTCTAGAGCAATTATAACTTAATTGAGCATTAAACATGCTGCTTCATATGCACAGTTGTATCATATTTCTAAACTTTCTAGCCTCACCCCTTCGCACCACCTCCGACTAAAGATGGTGACCATACACTAGTACTTCTGATGTTACTTGTAACATGCCAGGTACAAATTACCTAAAAACCATAGTGATTAGATAAGGAGTAAGAGCCATCTTTTCCGGTTGTTTTGTTTTTTGATACCAGGGATTGAACCCAGGAGACTTCTTTTCTGAAATGCCTTTCCATCTCACTTTATATGGGTAGCTTCTATTTTTCCTTCAAGACTCAGACTAAACATCTCCCTCTCCCAATATAGAAAGTGTGATTAATCCCCTCTTCCCAACCTCTATCTCCTAAACTTAATGAAATCTTGCTCCTGTAGTAGCATATAAATATCTCCAGCGTAGAAGTTATAAAGTCCTATAATTTGAAGCCTTACAAGGTTGCATTATAAAGAATTATAATTATCATCAAGAAGACTGTCAGCTCCTGAAAGTTAAGAATTTTCATGATTAAAATAATGACCTTCCAATGGTGCACTCCTCCCCAAAGACCATACCAGTTTTTATGAGCCAAAACACTTGTTAGGGGCTAAAACATTTGTTAAAATTTAAAAAGAAAAGGTGAACAAGAGGGCTTACTAGCATAAGGGAAGGATATTCACAGGATTAAAATCCTTTATAAGCTCAAAAGCAAAAGCATGACGCAGAGCACATACTGACAGGCAGCATTACACAGGACCAGAAAGTTATACTGGAATAGCAGAGAAAACAAGAGCAGAGTCACTTGTGGGAGAAAGCAAGTTATGGAGAACCTATGATAGAAGTTCTTAAATCTATGATGATATCTGTCACTTGAAGAACTTCCATAGGAATTTCTTTTACATAAATTTAAAGTGTAAGAATCATCAAGATATAACAACTCAAAACTAAGTCATGAGATGGGAGTAAAGGAGGGGGCTCTAATCCCATTTTATTAAACACTACCACTGATAAAATCCCACAAACTTTTAAGTTACTTTTATCACAATGTTCTGGCTTCAACTCTGCAATTTTCCTAATTCCCAAGAAGTAGTAAAGGCTTACTCAGAAAAGTTTTCCAAGTTTCAACAATATCAAAAAGGGAGGGAAATGATAGAGATATTTTCACCCTACACAGAGTAAGAGGAAGACACAAAAGAAGATAAAAGGAATAATAATAATGAGGGTAATGATGTTGTGGCCCAAATATTACTAAATCTTCCCACTCCGTTCCTGGCATTCAGCATTTCATCTTAAGACTTGGCAGCATATAGAAAATTGAGCAACTGAGAACTCTGAAGAAATACTTGTAATTACCACAGCAGTGATTATTATATGCTTCTGAACACATGCATCCCTGGGGGTCACTATGTGCTATCACTTTGTTATAGCATTTCAGCACCAAAAGCAACTAGAATCAGAGGCTGTGGCAAAGACCACTAACTGCCATCTAACATATCTATTTTACTTTCTTCCCTAGGAGTACAACCCATTTTATTCAGGATGGCATTGCACTCCTTTGCCCTTCTTGCTTGATAGAATGTAAATACGATACCTATTGCTCCACCAGCCATTCTGGATCATTAGGTGATCTTGAGAATTGAAGCCACACACTCAGTATATGGAAGTAGAGAGGAGGAATCTGGGTCCCTGATATTTTTGTGTGTCAAACTGCCATCCCAGCTCTGAAAAGGTTACCTTTCAGACTTTCAGCAGGTGAATGATTTGGGGACAGGACACTGGAGCAATACAAGTAACAAAACCTAAAATAAGGCACTATCCTAAAGAGGAGTTAACAAGTTAATGAATTTTGATACTGCAGGTTGGAAAACTGGTGACAAAGGATTAAGCTGACTGTCACCTGTGGAATTAGAAAGGCAAACCACAGGGTAACTGAGGTTACAGCAAAAAGAGATATGTAGGAAAAAGTTAGAATGTGTTGGCTCCTTCTTATCACTTAAAGCAAACTTCTAAAAGAGAAATAAACTTTCATTAGTACAAGCAAAGATAGAAAATACAGGTTTGCTTACTAAAGAAGGTACTCTCTGCCCATGGCCTGCAATTTAAGCCAAGAGTCCTATAATTTGAAGCCTTACATGGCTGAATACACACAAACTGCTTCTAAGTCCAAAATGAAGTAGTTAAGTGTATAAACACAACTGCAGCTTTAGCAAAAAAGAATAATGCCTTGTCACACAAAGGCAATGCTATATGAGTTGTCATTCCACCACAAGATTATTGTTCCAAATGTCTTCACCAGAGCCACCATTCCCTCCAGAGCTAAGAGGTCAATAAAGAATTTAATGGAGGAAAACACAGTCTTTACTTTTACTAACTTATAACTGAAATTTAGCACTTCCTTTAATTATGAAACAGTGTATCACACACAGTAGCATCAGCAGGACTTATGACTTTACCACCAATAAGAAATCATAAATATATTTATAACAAATGTTGCAGAAATCTCAAAGCTTTATTTAAATTCAGCAACTATTTCAAAATTATGCCATTTTCTTAGACTTGCCACTGGATCTTTTGTTTAATGTGATAATTTAAAAGAACATATATTACAATGACACAAAGTTAATATTTTGATTACTAATCAAAGTTAATATTTAATTATTTTGTATATTAATATGATTAATTGGTTTCCCTTGTAATCTTAACCTTTTCTTATTTTAAACAAACTGTGAACATCATTCTAAGAAAGGTCCATAAGCTTTACAAACTATTGAAAAAGTTCTCTTGCCCCGAAATAAGGAATTCCTGAAGTAAAAACAGCACAAAGGGCAGGGTCTTCACTAAAAAATTCTGGCTGGCAAGATGAATTCTAAGCAGAGTTCTACCAGACCTTTAAAGAACTAACTCCAGTCTTCCTCAAATTATTCCAGGAAATTAAAAGGGAAGAAACACTCCCAAACACATTTTATGAAGTCAGTATTACCCTGATACCAAAACCAGACAAAGACCCATCTAAGAAAGAAAACTACAGACCAATATCTCTCCCTGATGAAGATAGCTACTAAAATCCTTAATAAAATATTAGCAAACCGCATTCAAAAACATATTAAGAAGTTGATACATGATCAAGTGGACTTCATCCCAAGGATGCAAGGCTGGTTCAACATATGCAAATCAATAAATGTAATTCACCACCTAAATAGAATTAAGAACAAGAATCATATGATTGTTTCAGTGGCTGCAGAAAAGACTTTTGATAAAATACAGCAACCATTCATGTTAGAAACACTGGAGAAACTGAGATATAAGGAACTTACCTCAACATTATAAAGGCTATATTTGACATACCCATAGCCGAAATCATACTGATTGGAGAAAAACTGAAAGCTTTCCCTCTAAAATCAAGAAGAAGATAAGGATGTCCATTCTCATCACTTCTATTCAATATAGTTATTGAAATTCTAGCCAGGGCCATCAGTCAAGAGAAGTAAATTAAAGGGATAAAAATTGGAAAAGAAGTCAATCTTTCATATCACTGTTTGCTGATGATATGATCCTGTATCTAACAAGAACCAAAAAATTCTACCATGAGACTTCTGGAGCTGATAAATAAATTTAGCAAAGTAGCAGGATAAAAATCAACACTCATAAATCAATACCTTTCTATACTCCAATGGTGACTCGGAAAATCAGGAAAATCATCCCTTCACAATGGCCTCCAAAAAATAAAGTAGCTGGTAATTAATCTAGCCAAAAAGATGAAAGATCTCACCTATGAAAAAAATAAAACATTGAAGAAAGAATCTGGAAAGGACTTCAGAAGATGGAAAGACTCTGTTCTTGGATAGGCAGAATTAATATAAATAACTTTACTTGTTAAATCAAATAAGTTTTTCTATTTTTCAGTATTATTTTATTCTATGTGCACTGTGAGCAGGCAAAGGTTATTTACTCCACCGGTATATTCAGTGATGCTTTTTATTCTCTAACACTTTCCCCACATGTATAAATTTATAACAACTCGAATTTCTCTACCATCTCCCCTTTAGTAATAAATTTTTTTTTTCCAATTTTATACAATGTATTTTAAAATTAAATCAGTGGTTTTCTATCACTTTTTCCCACAGTTTCCTGCATGGGTTTTGTTTTGTTTGGAGTGGGGGTGTCCCCAATTAAACTGGATATTTGTTTGGCAACATTTTATTTTGTTAATCCTCAAACTATAATAATACTGATAGCTGACAGGAAGAAGAGTTTAATGGTTAAAACATGGGTACTGGAACAAGATGTATGTATAAATCCCAGATCTATCCCCAATTAGCTGAATGTCCTTGAGTTGCTTAAATTTACCTCAGTTTCCTCATTTGTTAAATGAAGAAATAAATGGTACTGACCTTACAGAATTATGGGGGAATTTTAATTAACACATATAAAGTACTTAAATAGGGCTGGGTTCAGTGGTAGAGAACTTCCCTAACATGCACCAGGCCCTGGATCGGCTACTAAGAACCATGGGGGCGGGAGGTTTGCTTAAATAATGTCTGGCCTAATAATAACAGTACGAATACCATAAATGTTAGCTACCAAAGTCACTATTCGGTCACAAAAGCAACTTTAATAACAGGTCCTTAAGTTAATAAAAAGTTATTAGCACTCTTTAGTATCTGTTCAGAAATCGAGGCTCCAAGGACATTAGCTTCTTAGATCAAAGATTATATTTAGAATAATCTAGACCAGCTCTGTCTCATAGAACTTCCTATGACAATGGAAAGGATTGTGTATTCTCCAATATAATAAGCCACTAGTCATGGGTGGCTAGTAAGCACTTAAAATGTGGATAGTGTTGAATGAGCAACTGAATTTTTAACAAGGCAAATGGCCATCATTATCAGAGAAACTTTAAAAGACAACCCGGAAAAGTTCAAAGCACTTTGTGCGTGTATGGTCCCAGGGACTGAACCCAGGGACATTCCACAATTAAGCTACATCCCAGCCCTTTTTATTTTTTATTTTGAGACAGGGTCTCACTAAATTGCCTAGTCTGGCCTCGAACTTGCAATTCTCCTGCCTCACTCTCCTGAGTAGCTGGAATTAAAGGCATGCTCCACCCCATCTGGCCTCAAAGTGTGTTTTAGAAAAGATTTCTGTAATGATCAAATTAGGAGGCTTTCTCATACCTATCTTTAATTAAAACATACCATACTAAACATGCAAATTAATAAAAGATTTTATTAATTCAAAAAAGCATTTGATAAATAATGATAGGGCTGGGGTTGTGGCTCAGCGGTGGAGCATTCGCCTAGCATGTGTGAGGCACTGAGTTCGATCCTCAGCACCACATAAAAGTAAATAAATAAAATAAAGGTATTGTGTCCAACTACAACTAATATATAGATACATATACACATATATGTGTGTGTGTATATATAATATCACATAATACAAAGGCTTTTTCTGCCAGTGTGTGGAACAGACCTAAAAGCATAGAATTTTAATTGTATTAACCATAAATACAATAAACAGATAATATTATACATCAGCAACATCCTTAGCCTCAGGGTCAGTGACAAATCCGAACATTTGACAGAACTCTAAAATAAAAGAATTTAAGGTGAAGAAAAAATAGAAGGAGATAAAGAAATCCTCTTCTACCTCATGTTCTTGAGCTGACAGCAAAGGATAAAAATCTGTCCCATCTGGGCTGGGGTTGTAGCTCAGTGACAGAGCATGTGCCTAGCATGTGTGAGGCACTGGGTTTGATTGATCCTCAGCACCACATAAAAATAAATAAATAGGGGCTGGGATATAGCTCAGCGGTAGGGCGCTCGCCTAGCACGTGCACGACCCGGGTTCGATCCTCAGCACCACATAAAAATACATGCATTGTGTACAACTAAAGCAAATAAATAAATATTTAAAATAAATAAATAAATAAATAAATAAATAAATAAATAAAGATATTGGGTCCATCTACAACTAAAAAAACTTTTTAAAAAAATCTGTCCCGCCGGGCGCGGTGGCGCATGCCTGTAATCCCAGCACTTTGGGAGTCTGAGGCAGGAGGATCGCGAGTTCAAAGTCAGCCTCAGCAATGGCGAGGCACTTAGCAACTCAGTGAGACCCTATCTCCAAATAAAATACAAAAAACGGTCTGGGGATGTGACCCAGTGGTCGAGTGCCCCTGAGTTAAATCCCCGGTACCACAAAAAAAAAAAAAAAAAAAAAAAAATCTGTCCCATCTTATTCTAAAAATGATGAGTCATTTTTCTTTCTACTATTGGAAAATGCAAAAGAGCAGAAAAAAAATATGCCAGGTGTCTTATATATATATTTAATCCCATGAATCCTAATATTCCAGTAAAGTAAACATTAACAACCCTATTAGAACAAAATTAGAAAAAGTAATTTGCCCAAGATTATGTGGCTAATTTGTGGCAGACAGAGAACTGAATGTGTATCTACTTGGTTTTAAGACTACAAACCAGCACTGTTTTGTCAATATCAGCTAAAGGAAATGAAGCAGCAAAAAGCCTTAAAATAAATCTAACCTCATTCTAAACATCAGGGTCATCAATTATCAAGAAGAGGGAAAAGAGGAAACAGATGGACAGGAATTCATCTGGGGCACTAACACATAAGCTTCTCTGGGAAAGCTCATGCTACAAAGTATCTGTGTGTTCCTTAGCATATACCAAACATACAGATTAAATCAACAATAAAAGGCTTACTAAGGGAGAAGCATAACAAAAAGGAAAATAAGCAAGAAAAATGAATACATATAGAAAAAGATAAAAGAAAACAATCTCAGGTGAAGGTGAAAAATGTCACCAGAAATTACTTGAAGTGCAACTGCAACCCTGTGTCCCAAGCTAGATACATTGGTGGACCATAAAAATCAATAGCTCAGAAATGAAGGGTCTCATCTTAACAAAGCCAAAGAAGCATCTAATTCATTTTGCTTTGACAAAATCAAATTATAAAAATAGTGTACTGCTATATTATGTGAAAAAAGTAGTAAATCATGTAATATACACGTTTACTTGTCCACATAAGATAAAGCAAATGCTCAAGCACAGTATTTACTCTTATTGAGTCTGTACTTGGAAATAAAATGCAGGCACACCTCAGGATTCCAATTTATCTTATCCAAAAAGAAAGTGCTAAATTTTTAAGATTCTACTGTTTGACAGAAACTGTGCCATCACTATCTGAACTTTTACTATCCAAGACTCCAGAAACGAACAGATATGAATGACCTGGTATCCCTCATTATACAGAGTCTTACCACCCAAACTCAGGATATAAACACAATAGATTCAGACTGCAAGGGATACTTGTGACTCTTAAGGAAATTTTTGATATAATTTCACACAAGAAAACTTGTTGGTGCTTTCCAGGAACATGAAGGTCATTTCTACCACATAAACACTAGCTGTAAAACAGAAAACATCTTTTTACACCATCTTTCTCAGCAATCTGTTGGAACAAGTGTGACAGTTATAAAAGTTACTGACCCTCAACTCCAAACTGAAACACCCCTCACCTCATTCTGCTTTGTGATGCTGGAGCTAGAATTCTCTGCAAAAAAGACACTTCAGCTTTGCCAACTGGATTCCCACAAAGCTCTACCAAGAAAAGGCACTAAAAACAGATTGCAAGCCTGGAAGAGGAGGAAGAGACTTGTACCTTCCTTCCTAGTCTGAGATACATAAGACCAATTCCCTAGCAAAGGCTTCTTCATCCCTATAGCAGCAGGTAAATCTAGTTTGCAGTTTTTCCAATACATGCAGAACTAGTTTCATCATTTACTACTCAGAAACACCAACACTAGCCATGAGCATCCCCTTCTCAGAGGCCTGTGTCTCAAATCTCATAGGTCCCCTCTTCCAAGCTCAAACACCAGCACTAGCCATGCAGCAGCTTACAGGTCTAAGTCTCAGTTCAACAGGTACTTTGCTCTAAGTTTCTAAGTTCCCTGTCCCCAACCTTAGAACTTCCCGAGTTCCATGAGTAGTATGTGGCACCCTATGTGTCTATCTCTCCCTTGCTCCTAACCCTGGTACCAGGGACTGAACACAGGGGCACTCTACCACTGAGTTACAACCCAGCCCATTTTATTTTTTATTCTGGGATAGCATCTCACTAAGTTGTTGAGGCTAGCTTTGAATTTGCAATCTTCCTGCCTCAGCTTCTCCAGTAGCTGAATTATAGGAGGACAACAATGCATCTAGCCTATTGTGTCTTATCTTCTTGATACCCAATAATTTTATTTTATTCTATTATCTAGTTAACAACTTTTATCTAGTTAAGAATTCTAGTAAAGTATTCCTGTTCAAATAACTGGTATGATTTCTACCTCCCAAAAGAACCCTGAAAGAAGAATAGTGGGAAAAGTAGATTAGCGTTTATTGTGGTATTAAGTTATCCTGTTTTACCCTCTTCCACTGCCAAAGGGGGGGAAAAATCGGTCTTTTTTTCCTCTTATCTCAAACCAATACTGGCTTCCACTAGAAAAGCAAATGACAATAGTCTTCTATACATACATCTAAGAATGGAATTCTTTGCTTCAGAGATATGCCATATAGAATATTACAGAAATGAAAGACATACATAAAGATACAAAATACTGTGACTCAGATGGTATTAGGCTTCTTGGTTTATGAATTAATTGCCAATAATTCTGATTCTACAATATTGTGCACAAGAATTATAGCACAAAGAGTAAATTATAAAATAACTTACAGTATCTCTTCGCTTTTATCATCCTTTCCAGTTCTACAATTTTATCAAGCAAAAAAGCCAGGCATATATTATTCCTAAACCAATGCCATATACTGGCTTAACCTAAACATAAATATTCAAATTAAAGGATTTAAAATTTCAGTCAACAGCCTTAATACAGGATTATTTCAGCATATTCCACTACTAAAATATTTTTAAGAAACCTAGTTAGAGGCTGGGGTTGTGGCTCAGCGGTAGAGCACTCGCCTAGCACATGTGCGACCCTGGGTTTAATCCTCAGCACCACATAAAAGTAAATAAATAAATGAAGGTATTGTGCCCAACTACAACTAAAAAATAAATTAAAAAAAAAAAAAGAAAGAAACCTAGTTAGTAGTAGATTAAAGTCTACAAAATATCCTGATGTAACTTTGTCCCAAAGTTTTAAATATTCAAAAAGAGGGTGAAATGACTCCTCTCATCATACTAAGGAGAAATCAACATTAAGTCAAATTAATTCTAGAGCAGTTTTAGAGACTAAAGAAATTATGAGTCTTTTTTTTTCCAGAGCTATATATGTGGCAGGCAGTGAGTTAAAGTAGAAAAGTAATCACCAATACATGATAAAAAATGCATTCTCATGGAAAGAAATGCCATAATGGCATAAAGTTTACCTTCTGAGAAAGAGAATAACAGCCTTTACCTGCTGAAAATTCAAGTACACAAAAATTAAAGGACAATTTCACTGTTCATTTTCTTTTGTGGTATTCTAGAAAACCACAATCTATTTCAAATCTAAGGATTCCTTGACTTCACATTCATTTTTCTAGCAATTTTATATCCCACTTCTCTCTCCTCCTGCCCTCCATAGTAAGACAATTCCAACTCTCTTCATCACTTAGGCTGTTCCAACCACTGGCCTCTTCAATGTTCCTCAAACACACAGAGCAGATTCCTGCCTTGACATTTCCTGGTTTTCCTCTGCCCAGCATGTTCATCATCCACATACCCACTATATGGCTCATTCTATCACTCAGCTCTTCATTCAAATGTCACCTTTTCAGTGAAGCTTTCTCTGACTAACCTATTCAAATAACATATACCCTATATCTTATTCCTGTTCTCCATTTCTATTTTCTTCTTAGCCCTTATTACTTTCACTACCTAACAGATTGTAATACTTATTTTGTTAATTATCCCTTCACCAGAATGCATATTCCATGAATATATAATTTCTACCTGTTATGTTAGGATAGTGGTTGATTAGGTATTAGGTGCTCAATATGCTAAATGAATAAATTATACAGCTAACTTTGGCAATACCACATGTAACTAGTATGTGCGGTCATCAGCACTTTACATTCTAATCTATAAGATTTCAATTAACAGATTAGGTTTAGGTTATTTCTGAAAGTGTCTCAGTCCTTCAGAGGCTACTATGAGAGTAGAACATGGATGTCTACACAAGCAAAAATGTCCCTATTTACCTGCTTTATCCATGAATTTCACATAAGCTTTAGTTTATAGAAAGGATTTGGTAACACCAAACTACTGAGCAACAACTTAAAAATTCCTGCATTTTTACATTTTGCTTCTTTTATTTATTGTAAATGATGGCAATTCATATATTTATTTTTTTCTGATATCTATAAATTTCCAAACAAGTATTTATTCAATGAATGAATGAACGAATGAACAAATGAATATATCTACTTTACAACTGGAGAAATCCGAGACTAATGTCTGCAGGGGTAGGGCACTTCAGATTAAAATTTGAGAATAAAAAATAAGGAGGAAAATTATTTCACACAAGTTTTTTGTTTTTTGTTTTTTGTTTTTTTTGTTTTTTTTTTTTTTTTTGCAGTAATAGCGATTGAACCCAGGGGCACTTACCACTGAACTACATCCCCAGTCCTTTTTTATTTTTTATTTTGAGATAAGGTCTTCCTAAATTGCTGATGGTGGCCTAGAACTTGAGATCCTCTTGCCTCAGCCTCATGAGTTTCTGGGATTATAGGAATTCACCACTACATCTGACTATATTACTTCTTTCTTTTAAATCTTGGTTGTAAGAATCTAAAGTGACCATTTAAAGTCTATGAAGTTACAGAATTTCATCAATTATAAGTAAACTGTGGACAAGGGAAAGTTCTAATTTTTTAAATTATATGCTCTACCTTGTTTGTATTTTCAAAATGACTACTCCAAATGGGAAGTAAAGACAATAATATCGTTTTCTCTTCATCTGCCAACCAGTAGCAGAGTTATATAGTCTCAGAAGCAGTATTTTATGGTGCATGGGTCCTCCTCCTTTGTTACAGAACCTTGACAAATGTGCCCAACTTTTAAAAATACATATTCCAGCCTTCTTTGCTGAAGGGGTAGTCAATTTACACCATTCCTCAGAAACAAGTTAAAACTAGTATCCTTAGTCTTATTTAATCTGTAATTAAGTTAGTAAAAAATTTACTTTCTGTTAATTTAAGCAGGTAGAAAGGGTAGGTTTCTTTTTAAGAAAAGAAACAACTATAAAGTATAAAATATGTCATTTCATGTACAAGATTATACACTAAGTTCACTTAGTTGACTAAACAGAGATTAAAAGCAGATCCAAATCTCATTACCAAAAAAAATCTCTGAAAGCAAAAATCTCTATACTCCATCAAATGCTCTAACTTTACAAAACAAACTACAAGATTTTATTCTAAGACATACCTTTAAATTCATTGTAATATGCCCGACCAGCCTAATTTTTAAAGTATTGAATGTCCCAATAAAGAAAAAGAGCACTCACTGGGCATGGTGGCTCATGCCTGTAATCCCAGCTGCTCAGGAGGCTGAGGCAGGAGGATCACAAGTTCAAAGCCAGCCTCAAGCAAGTGAGGCACTAGGCAACTCAGCAAGACCTTGTCTCTAAATAAAATACAAAATAGGGCTGGGGATGTGGCTCAGTGGTCAAGTGCCCCTGAGTTCAATCCCCGGTATCCCCCCACCAAAAAAAAAAAAAAAAGAAAAAAGAAAAAGAAAAAGAGCACTCACCTTAATGAAGTTACAGATGGACAGGCCTGTCCATACAAACCCATCTGGCCACAAAGAGAATCTAAAAAGTAAATAAGAGTTAATTATTACATGTTCCTAAGTTCCTAAGTATGTTAAACTATAAATTACACTACAATTCTAATAAAAACATTCTGAAAAAAACAAACAGAAGACTAAAAGAATCACCATTATGAGAACACAAAACATGAATGAAAAATGCTACAGATTGATAAGAAGGATTACACTGAGGAAGATACACATACCAGAAATATGACAGAAATAAGCACACTGAAACTGTGACGCAGTTGTGTACACCTGTAATCCTAGCAGCTCGGGAGGCTGAGACAGGAGGATTGCAAGTTCAAAGCCAGCCTCAGCAACAGCAAGGGCTAAGCAACTCAGTGAGACCTTGTCTTAAAATAAAATTCAAAATAGGGCTGGGGATGTGGCTCAGTGGTCAAGTGCCCCTGAGTTCAATCCCCAGTGTGTATACACACACACAAACTGTGACATGCAGAAGCCTGCTCATAAAATTTAATAAACAGTTATATTTATAGAATAGAGAGAGGGTGTCCAAACTGTTTAGTAGAATACTAAGCATTCCAGAGGGGTATCTAAAAGCTATTATAGAGTTGAACATGCAAGTCTCTACTATCACATTAATTGTCCTCCCCCTAATACACACATCTACTCTTCAGTGAAAGCACTGCTACCATTATTGATTTTTATATATACTGAACTTCACTAAGACTTCATCTGAAGTAACAGTTCTATTGCTTTAAAAAAACAAAGTCAAGAGTAGCACTAGAACAGAAGGAGCTTTAAATAAGTTCTAGGTTCAAATTCTAACTGTGACCTATTGAGACCTTGAAGAATTTATACAACCTCACTGAACTTTCAGTTCTTTCAGCTAAAACTTGGGGGATAATACCATCTACACATCTTTATTTATCACTGTGGGTTTGTTGGAATTGGTTTAACTGTATACATATACATATACTAGACAAGAGGTAGAGCCTGTGAGCAACTAAAAAGAGCATGTTTAATAGGAAGTGATCAGCTGCTACTCCCAGTTCTATCTAGCCAAATGTTGCTAGCAAGAATATTTTAGACCCAGTATTTTTAACACTTCCAATTTTTCAAAACAAGAAATTCAAAATCTTATTTGAAATGTCTTAATTTTTGTCGTCTACATACTATGTGGGTCAAACAAAACACTGGCTTTCGTTCTAAATTTATAACCTTTGATTTAGAGACTGAATGAATTCCCAGAAACTAAGTGTCCCTATATACACTTAAGGGAGACAGATGACAGACACTTCTATTTGACAAGATGGATGGATTGGTCATATATCCATTGAAAATAACTTAAATAGCTGGATAACAAATGAGTCACTGACAGCAAGATACAAAGAAACATAAAAAAAAAAATGGTTACAAAGAGGGTTGGGATTGTGGCTCAGCGGTAGAGCACTCGCCTAGCACGTGCACGGCCCAGTTTTCCAAAAGTAATGATCCTCAGCACCACGTACAAATAAACGCATTGTGTACAACTAAAGCAAAATAAATAAATACTTAAAAAAAAAAAAAAAGATTTCAGATATAGAAATTACTGGACACCTTTCTCTACTGTTTTTCTTCATAGGTGATTTACTTAGTCCTGCATATTAATTGCCTATATGCAGATTAATCTCATATTTTCATCTCAGACTGGGAGAAATCTCCTGACCTCCAAACATAAATATTCCATCTTGAAAATACCGAATTATGTACCATGTCTAAAATGAAATTCATCATTTTCCTTGGTATACTTCCTATCCTGACAAAACAGGATGGTCTTTTCATCTGAGAATGGCTTTCAGATTTCTTTTTCTTTTTTTGTTTGTTTTTGTTTTTGTTTTCTTTCTTTCTTTCTTTCTTTCAGGTTTCTTGCTTAGCTCTTTTCCCCCTTTGTTAGAGCAGAACATCCATTTTCAACATTTGGTTTCTATAGGAAATAACTTCTCTAAACACTCCTGGGCCTCTTAGCCTATTCTTCTCCAAAGTCTACACCCAGAAGTTAAGTCTTTCTTTTCCCTCTCCATTCAGGAATCTATAAGGCTGTGATCTTAGTATATTTGTTCTGCTGACACAAAACATCCTCTAAGGTAGGCTATCCCATGAGCAGGTGAGGATAAGAGGCTGTTGAGTTAGCCAATTCATTTGGCTATTAAATCTAAGTCACATTCTACAATATCAGTTTTATCAAAATCAAAAGGGGCCAGGCATGATGGTACATATAGTCTCTCAGCGACTCAGAGGCTGAGGAGGGAGAATCACAAGTTCAAAGACAGCCTCAGCAACTTAGTGAGGCCCTAAGCAACTGAGCAAGACACTATCTCAAAATAAAAAATAAAAAAAGAGCTGGTAATGTAGTTCAGTGTTTAAGCACCCCTGGGCTCATTCCCCAGCACCAGAAAATAAAGGGAGGTAGGGGCCAGAGATACAGCTCAGTGGTAGAGCACTTGCCTAGCATATACAGGCTTTGGGTTTGACCCTGGCACTGTTAAAAAGAAAAAGTCAACTCAATAAAAATGTTATAAATAGAGTTACCATAAGACTCAGCAATTCTACTTATAGGGAAACACACACACATATAAGAATTCATGGGCTGAGATTGTGGCTCAGCGGTAGAGCGCTCGCCTAGCACGTGCGCAGCCCGGGTTCGATCCTCAGCACCACGTACAAATAAACCCATTGTGTACAACTAAAGCAAATAAATAAATATTAAAAAAAAAAAGAATTCATATGTTCCTACAAAAACTTGCACATAAATATTTATGGTATTTGGCTATTTATAATAACCAAAAGGTGTAACTCAAATGACCATCAAATGATGAATGAATAAATGTAGGGGTTTTTTTGTTTGTTTGTTTTAATATTTATTTATTTGCTTTAGTCGTACACAATGCGTTTATCTTTACATGGTGCTGAGGATCGAACCCCGGCCACGCACGTGCTAGGCGAGCGCTCTACTGCTGAGCTACAACCCCAGCCCGAATAAATGTAGTTTATCTACATAATATCAATGATATACAATGGAATCTTATTCAGTCACAAAAAAGAAAGAACCATTATTACAATACTATAACACAGATGAATCTTGAAAGCCTTCTGTTAGATGGAAAGATCTCCTATGATCTTGAATACACAGAATTAATACTGTCAAAATGGCCAACAGAGAAAAAAGTAAAGCAGGAGGCATTACAATACCAGACCTTAAGTTATAAGACACTCCAGAAAGCCATATGGAGATTCCTCAGAAAACTTGGAATGGAACCACTATATAACCAAGTTCTCCCACTTCTTAGCATATACTCAAAGGACTTAAAATCAGCATACTACAATGATGCAGCCACATCAATGTTTATAGCAGCTCAATTAACAATAGCTAAACTATGGAATCAACCTAGGTGCCCTTCAACAGACAAATGGATAAAGAAAATGTGGCATATATACACAATGAAATATTACTCAGTTTTAAAGAAGGATGAAATTATGGCATTTGCCAGAAAATTAATGGAACTGGAGATTACCATGCTAAGTGAAATAAGCCAACCAAAAAACCAAGGGCCTAATGTTCTCTCCTGATAGGTAGATGCTAAGAAACAATAAGGGGTAGGGAAGGGATGGGAATAGGAAAGACAGTAGAATGAATCAGACATAACTTTCCTATGTTCATATATGAATACATGACCAGTGAAACTCCTTGTCATGTACAACTGCAAAAATGGGATCCTAATTAGAAAAAGTTATACTCCATGTATGTATAAATATGTCAAAATACACTCTACTGTCATGTACACCTAAGGAACAATGTTTTTTCAAAAAGGTTAAAAAAAAAAAAAAAAGCCTTCTGATAAGTGAAAAAGTCAGACACAAAGTCAGTCACAAAAGGCCACATACTGTATTAGTCCATTTACACAAAATGTCCAGAATAAACAAATCCACAGAGATAGAAAGTAGGTTGGATCTTTCCAGGAGATTTGGGGTAGGATGGCAGATGGGCAGTGGCTGCAAATAAGTTTTTTCAGGGATAATGAAAAAATTCTAATAGTGATAATGGCTGCACAATCTGGTGAATACAATAAAAACCACTAAATTGGGGGTGAGCTTGTGGCTCAGTGGTAGAGCACTTGACTAGCATGTGTAAGGCCCTGGGTTCAATTCTCAGCACCACATATAAATAAGATAAAGGTCCATCAAAAACTTTTTAAATTTTTTTTAAACACTAAATTGAATACTCTAAAATGAAGAACTTTATGGTATATGAATTTTTACCTGGATAAAAAATTAATTTAAAAATATGTATTACATATTGTTTCTTCATCTGCTCATTCTTGTTTTATTTCTCAGTTCAGATCTCAGGCAAGTAAAAATGATCTTATACACTGAGCCCACCAAACACCATAACCCTTAGAATCAGTTACCATTTACTACTAAATCTAGATTCTGGTTATCTTTATAATTTCCTCTAGTTTGAATGCCTTAGCTTCAGATTTCTCCATTTTTCAACTAGATTTATTGTCCTTAAATGGCATCCTGAGTCTCAAAACTTGCTGACTGAAGAAAAACAAACACATGTTAATCTTCTCCTTAACAGGCAACTGACCAGCAACATGAAAATCTCATAAAAGGTTAAGGTTTACACCAGAAGTCAAAATGTCTTTCATTGGTATCCTCCAAGCTAAAAACTTATGTTTCTGTGGCACCAACTTCAGCTGATCATATTATCTTACTCAATTACATCCATAATTCATATAGTTTTAGTAGTATTTTCTCCAAATCCCTTGAAAACCACTATGCATTGTAAGAGTTTGTATAGAATAATACAGAATAAGGATAATATAAAATATAGAAGCCGGGCGCGGTGGCGCACGCCTGTAATCCCAGCACTTTGGGAGGCTGAGACAGGAGGATCGCGAGTTCAAAGCCAGCCTCAGCAATGGCGAGGCACTTAGCAACTCAGTGAAACCCTGTCTCTAAATAAAATACAAAAAAGGGCTGGGGATGTGGCCCAGTGGTCGAGTGCCCCTGAGTTCAATCCCCAGTACCAAAAAAAAAAAAAAAAAAAAAAAAAAATAGAATACAGAATAAGGATAGTAAAAGTCATTCATTCAATATCATGGTAAGTGAAACAGGCCAGTCCCAAAAAAACCAAAGGTAAATGTTCTCTCTGATATGTGGATGCTAACCCATAAGGGAGGGTAGAAAGGGAAAGTACAGAAGTTCATTGGATTAGACAAAGGGGAATGAAGGGAAGGGAGAGGGGATGGGAATAGGAAGGACAGTAGAATGAATCAGACATAACTTTCCTATGCTCATATAAGAATACATGACCAGTATAAACTCCACACCATATCAACCACAAGAATGGGATCAAAATTGTAATGGCTTGCACCCCATGTATGTATAATATGTCAAAATACACCCTACTGTTATGTATATCTAAAAACAACAAATAAAAAAATTTTTAAAACGTCAGTCATCCAGTAACAAGTATGCTCCAATATATGCTTATTTACTGCATTATATTTCAATACCAACAGAAGAATGTGGAATTCCTTTATATCAAGAGTATATTAAACTAAGTTACAAAGTATTCAGATTTAGGAAGCAGCTGTTAAACTAACAATTGTATAGTAATGCATTATTTGGGGGGCAGGAGGTAAAAGTGGACTATTTTCAAAAATTTCCCAAGTAATTCTTAAAAGGGATCTCCCTCTTTCCCATCCAGAGATATAATGCTTTATAATTTACAACAAAATTAAAACAGTGATGACTTTTGAATCTAAAAGACCCACCCTGGAATTTCAACAGTTTCTGTATGACTTTGGATATATTGTTAACCTCTCTGAGGCTTATTTTCCTCTGCCTTAAAAAAGGAAAACTTCATGCCTCTGTTACTATGATAGTAACTGAGAAAGCATCAGCATAATAACAAAGATAAGAAAAGTTTCTTGAAAATAAACATTGCCCTAGTGGTCAAGAGGCTATTCCTTCTTTTTGAACCTTCTGAATTCAGCCCCATCTTTCCAAAGATTTGAAAAGTATATAACTCACTAAGATCCATGAAGGAACAACCTCTTTGATGAAGTTATTTTAACATTATTAATTTTTATATCATTAGTCACAGATAATCATTAAAGCAGCCATGAAAGTAACCTGTGCTTTAATCAGCCAGAATAAAAGAAATCTACCAGAAAAAGCAGTACAAGGAAAAGAATTCTGTTCCATGAGTAGCAATGAGTGTCCATCCCAGCTGCACTAGCTAAACCTGAAAACAATGATGCAGCTTGAGCTATAAGTCATCTGCTTTCAGACAGATTAAATTTGTGAGAAATCGGGCTGGGGTTGTGGCTCAGTGGCAGAGTGCTTGCCTCGCGCATGTGAGGCACTGGGTTTGATCCTCAGCACCACATAAAAATAAACAAAATAGGGCTGGGGTTGTGGCTCAGTGGTAGAGCACTTGCCTAGCATGTGCGCCGCCCAGGTTCGATCCTCAGCACCACATACAAGTAAACGAATTGTGTACAACTAAAGCAAATAAATAAATATTTTTTAAAAAATAAACAAAATAAAGATATTTTTAAAAATTTGTGTGGGAATCCTCATTTCACCATGGGAATATCAGAAGAGAAGCCAAACAGAGGAACTTATGTTAAAAAAAAAAAAAAAAAACCTCCTTGAGCCAGGCGCGGTGGTGCATGCCTGTAATCCCAGCACTTTGGGAGGCTGAGGCAGGAGGATCATGAGTTCAAAGCCAGGCTCAGCAATGGTGAGGCACTTAGCAACTCAGTGAGACCCTGTCTCCAAATAGAATACAAAAAAGGGCTGGGGATGTGGCCCAGTGGTCGAGTGCCCCTGAGTTCAATTCCCAGTACCACACACACACACACACACAAAAAAAAACTCCTTGAAAAAAATTGTACTTCTGATAGCAGCAAGTGATCTAAGGAAGAAAAAAACATGAGTGCAAAATACATGTCACAATGGATATAAACTGAAAACAGACTACCACAACGAGTGGGTTTTGTGGAAGAGTCGGGGTAAAACTTAGGCTGCAAGAGAGTTAAGAATCAAGAGCATGAGAAAATAAAAATTTAGCCACGAAATACATGATGTGAAAGTAAATGGAAGGTGCAATAAAGCCAATCAGTCAGAAACACATACATTAAGAATTCAGGAAAGGCAGTATGACCTTGTACTCCACCTTTCTCTTCTGGGCAGACACCATCCTACTCCCCTCAGCCTCTGGTAAGCTTTCTTCTTCAAACCAAACACTATGCCTTCAATTAAGTTGCAGAGTTTTGATGGAGAAATATTTGAAGTTGATGTAGAAACTGCCAATCTGTAGCTGTCAAGACCATGTGGGAAGATTTGGGAATGGGTGATGAAGGAGATGATGACCCAGTTATTCCACCAAATGTTAATGCAGCAATATTTAAAAATGTCCTTCAATGACAAGGTTGACCCTCCTCTTCCTGGGGATGACAAGAATAAAGAAACATGAAAAGAGAATATCCCCACTTTGGACCAAGAATTCCTGAAAATTGACCAAAGGACATTTTTTTCATTTATTCTGGCTACAAACTACTTAAGACATCAAAGGCTTGTTGGATGTTACACATAAGACTGCTGCCAATATGATCAAGAGGAAAACTCCTGAGAAGGTTCTCAAAATCTTCAATATTAAGGGGCTGGGGATGTAGCTCAGTTGGTACAGTGCTTGCCTCCCATACACAAGGCCCTGGGTTCAATTCCCAGCACCACGATAAAACAAAGAAAGCAAGCACTGGCATACTGAGAAAAATGTTGTTTTTTTTTTTTAAATCTTCAATATAAAAAATTTTACTAAAGAGGAGAAAGCCCAGGTACACAAAGAGAACTGGTGGTGTGAAAAGAAGTAAAATGCTGTGGCTGACAACCATGACTTTGTAAGGACTGTTCCAAATACCAGTGGTGCTGCTCTATTTACAATTGTTAATATTAGACAAGAATAAACAAATTCAGCAGCAAATCAGTTAGTTGAATTAACTGTCCTCACTGCATGTATTTCTTTAGTACAGATTCCAAACCTATGGCTGAATTTCCTCAAGTATGAGCAACAATTTCTCTCTTATTCTGAATAAAACTGACCTGTGGGGTCTCTGTACAAAAGGGGCATTTGGGGGCTTCCCTCTTTGTGTAAAATGATTTCTGCCTACTTTACTGTAAATCAAAACCACAATGAGAATACTATTTCACACCTACTAGGATAACTATTAACAAAAAGATAAGAACAAACGTTGCAATATGCACTATGAGTTGTACATATTAAAAATTATAAAAAAAAAAAAAGAACAAACGTTGCAAACGTGGAGAAACTGCAATCTTCAGATATTGGTAGTAGATGTAAAACTGTTGCAAACCCCTTGAAAAAGTCTGGCAGCTCATCAAAAAGTTAAACACATATTTACCATATGAACCAACAATTCCTCTCCTAGGGTATTAATACACCCCGAATGAAAACATATATCCACAGCAAAGCCTGAACAAGAATGTTCACAGCAGCATTAAATCATAAAAGCAACAAAGTAGAAAGAATCCAACTGCCAATCAACTGGCGGATGGATATATTATATTCCTGCATGGAATATTCTGACAATTAAAAAGAATGGTCTGTGCTACAATACATACAACCCTTGAAAACATTATGCTAAGTGAAAGAGAGACTACATACATATTGTGTGATTCCATTTACATCAAATATCCACAACAGACTAATTTATATTAGTAATTAGAATATAGATGAGTAGCTGGATTAAATTAAGTAGTTTCTTAGGGCTAACAGAGGAGGAAGAGAGATAAAAAGTGAATAGGGATTCACTGCTAGGGAGTATGGGGTTTCCATTAGAGGGGGAGGAAAATATTCTAAAATTAGATTGTAGTGATGATTGCACAATGCTGTGAACATACTAATACTGAATTTTACAATTTAAGTAGGTGAACTATATAGTGTGTGAAGTACATCACAACAAAGCTGTTAGAAAAAATAAGTTCAGAACCACCACACACAAGTGTTCTTATTTATCAGGTTCCTGCCCCTTCCTTCATTAGTGCCACAAGATCCATTCCCAAATCCCAAAGCTGGAATAAGAAGGGGACAGGAAAAGTAAAGACTTCACCAGAAAGTAACTCTACAATTAGCAATTATTTTCAAACTGATAACCCCTTGAACCATTCAGTAGAGTCTGTTTTCTCACAGCCTCCACTATTTCCAAACCACACTATTTATTCACTAAATATGTTTAACAAAGATACATGTACAGTCCATAAAAAGAATCATACACCTGAAAAAATTCTAAATAAATCCACTCTACTTCTATCTAAAAATCAATTCATTAGGCTATATCCCTCTCCTCCTAAAACAAGACCAGGGTCAGGAAGAGACAAATGAAAGATGTGAAAAAAGGATGATAATCAACAATCAGCTTCCACTTTTTAGGCTGATGTTTAAGAGTAAGAAGTGTTAAAATTAAACTAACTCGCCTCTTTTCCCTCCATAGTTTAAAACTAGTATCAAGAAAACAGGTGGCAAATGTGGGGGAAGGGGAGATTCCTGGCCAAACATCACAGTGCTAAGTCTTCTTCCAAACCCCAAACCTTACTTCCTGCAATTTATGTAAACAGATCACAGGCCACCCTCTTTAAACCAAATCATAACCCAAGAAAATAACACAGGATTCTATTTCTGGGTCTGTCATTAACTCACTGGATAATCCTGAAGCTTCAGTCTCCATACTTCGCTCAATAACTTAACCACAATATCCAGACTCAAAATCAAATCATGTGGTCTAATAAAGAACCCCCCCCCCCAATTAATAGATTTGTTTTTATGGGAAATCTGACAAATGTATATGAAATTAAATCATATTGTATGTTCAAATCACCTTTATTAAATATGTGAAATATTAAAAGTCCAAAAGAGTACCCACTCCAAAAATGCTGAACTCTTCCTTTTAAAACAATTTTTAAAGTACTCACTAAACAAAAACAAAACAAGCTTTCAGATGGCTAAAGTGTCTTGAGGCTTTAAATCTGAGCTCAGTTATATTTAGAAAACCAAGATGCCACTTCTCTGGATCCTGTATCTTTATCTTGGGCATTTGATTCATGTGCTTTGCCTGGTGTAATTCAAAGCAAGAGAGCCTACATACCCCTAAAAATTTTTTTGAACCTATTAGAACTTACTGGTTGTCTGAAGAAAATGCTGTACTGCAAATTATCTGTTATAGTCTCTACTAGTAGAATTGTTTTAACAAAATAAAAATACCTGCCTGCTCCCAAAGTCAGTATAAAAACCACTGCTGATTTCACAAGAATCATTTCTATCCTATTCCTAGAAATTCTGACTTAGGCATGTGGGACAAAACCCAGGAAATTTATTAATTAAAAGTTGCTCCAGCCTGGCTCAGTGACACACCTATAATTCCAGTGATTCAAATGGCTGAGGCCACAGGCATAAGTTCTTAGCGAAACTTATCTCAAAATAAAAAGGGCTAGAGATGTAGCTCAGTGATAGAGCACCCCTGGTTCAAGCTCCAGTACCACCAAAAAAAAAAAAAAAAAAAAAGTTATCTCAGGTGAGTTAATACAGGAATATTGGTTTAAGCAGAAAGGTTTCATATCATTTGCCTATCATGCTCAACCAATAGAGGCTGGAGTACTTGAGAAGGTCATTTCTAAATACAACCAGAAATTAATAGTTGCCAAGGTAATGGAGAAGTGATAACATGCAAACCATGTTACCTGTTATTCCTGATTCAGACCACTTAATAAACTTTTTAGAAAAAAAAAAAAAAGTTTTTGGAATGCAAGCCAGATCTACATTATTTCCTTTTAACTGAAAGAAACTCCAGATAACTCAGGGAAGGTAGTAAGAACAGGCCTGGTATATGAACCAGGACTCTCCAAATGTTCTTATGATGTTGCAAGTACTATACAGAAAAAGAAAACAACATGATTTCTGCTCTCAAGATGTTTACAATCTTGTTGGAGAATGAAATTGCTACATGATAATATAAACTTGCTTTTAGTTCCACTTGAGGAGGGTAATAGAGCCAGTTGGAACACTGAGAGGCCCAAACCAGCATAATTTGGAGAATCAATCATGGACTCCTGATCAGTACATGATTAAAATGATACACTAAAAAGATTTCACCAGCAGCATTTTCCAGGGGGGAAAAAGTGGGAAGCCATCAGATATGACCCACTGGAGGGCAAACAATCCACTTTGTATTGTTTCAATATGCATCCGTCTCTACCACTGGAATGCTCGCTCCTAGTGAGCCAATACATGTCAAATTAACTGTCATATCTCATACCCAGCATATGTTCTGCACATAAAAATATTCCAAAATGTTTGCTGAGTTGATGTAAAGGAAGAAAAAAATCTGATGTATATTTCAAAAGGAACTGTAACAGAATTTAGTGCAAATAAAGACATAAAAGACCAAAAAGTGGAAAGAGTCAAATACGCCAAAAAGTAAGAGAAGAGGACAGCTATGGTTAGGATAAAAGACATTTGAGAAACATAATCAAATTTAATGTATGGACCTTCCTGGATCTTGATTCAATTAAAAACCAAACATAAAAAGGCATTTTTAAACAATCAGGAATTTGATCATGAACTGGATATTAGATGATATTTAAGAAATACTGTAAATTGTTAGACCTACTGATGGCATTTGGTTACAGAAGAAAAAATATTTTTAGAGACATATAGTGATATAAGGTTAAAAGATGGCATCTACAATTTTCTTTAAAATAGCTAAAAGGGAGCCACCCGCCTGTAATCCCAGCACTTGGGAGGCTGAGGCAGGAGAATCGTGAGTTCAAAACCAGCCTCAGCAATGGCGAGGCACTTAGCAACTCAGTGAGACCCTGTCTAATAAAATACAAAAAAGGGCTGGGGATGTGGCTCAGTGGTCGAGTGCCCCTTGAATTCAATCCCCAGTACAAAAAAAAAAAAAAAAAAAGCAAAAAGGGGGGAAACGATATTTGAGGCGCATGTGGAAAATGTTGAATCTCACTGATGCATAAACGGGGATTTCATATACTCTGATTATATCCAACAGGATAGCTGGACTGAAGTCTTTGGGTGTTACTTGCTCAACTCTACATTGTACAATTAATTCTTTCTCAGGTTTCAGGAAGCTAAGAATGACTAGTACTTCTGAGAAAACAGCATAGACTCAATCAGAAAAAAATGGGCATTCATTTGTTAGCTCTACTAATAGGAAATCTCTCTGAATCTACTCAAAGAACTTCTTGTAAATTAATATGAGAACTGAATATGAGCCAAGGTAGTGACTCAGCTGCTAAAAAAGAAACAAAATACAGTCTTAGGCTTCACTAGAAGAATAGTATCCAGATCAAGGAGGGTAACAGTCCCACGCACTCCACATTGGTTAGTTCACAAGGGAGTACTACACTCTGTTTTGAGCACCATATGTTAAGAACACTTACCAGCTACAATGCTCACAGGGATACAGATTAGCAAGTAGAATGAACAAACTGGGTGTGTTTAGCATAAAGAAGAAAATACTTTCAAACCTTCCATATCACTTCTACCATACAGACCCATCATAATATTTTCCAGAGAATTTCAAGAGTTGTTAATGGGCATTCAAATAAATGAGATAAACGTTTTTTCTCTAGAAGTCTTATCAAAGTATTCAATATCCTAAAATTGCTTTATCAATGTCCAAGAAAAGGATGTTCAGTACTTCCCAAACATGACAATTTATTCATTCATTCAACAAATATTTATGGAGCCCCAATTATTTGGCAAACATTCCTCCACATGCTGAGGATACAAAAACAAACATTTTGGGGCTGGGGTTGTGGTTCAGCGGTAGAGCGCTCGCCTAGTATGTGCGCGGCCCAGGTTCGATCTTCACCACCACGTACAAATAAAAAAACGAATTGTGTACAACTAAAGCAAATAAATAAACATTAAAAAAAAAAAACATTTTTAATACCCTGGAGTATAGTTTGAGAAACAACCAAACTGGGTCTCTTTGTACTCCTCTAACTATTCTCGTGATTATACTCAGCTTACGATGTACCATCTCTAATCTTAATTCAAACACAATCTCCTCCATGAAGCTTTCTTTTTTCTTTCTTTATTGTTGAGATGTTGATGGACCTTTATTTTATTCATTTATTTACATGGGGTGCCGAGAATCAAACCCAGTGCCTCATACATGCTCTACCACTGAGTACAACCCTAGCCTCCATGAAGCTTTCTTGATCATCATAAGCAAAACACTCTTCTCAGCAAATCCATTGCTCTTTATCTGTACTCATTCCTTGCAAACAAACTAGGCCTCTTAATTACTGTTGGATTTTTCACAACGCTCAAGGCAGTTTTTGCATGCCCACATACTCAAAATATTTGCTGAAAGAATAATCATCTTTAAATATTTGAAAGGTTATCTTGTGAAAGAAGGAAGGCTAGTTCTACTATTCTTCCACAAAGAAAAAGAGATGAAGTTAGAGGCAAATGCTGTCTCAATTAGGGGTAACAACAAACTACATTTCATCTATCAGTGACTACTGGTGTTCTCCAAGAGTAGCACAATGTCAGTGTGTCAGTGTTTTAGTGAGCTACCTGACTGGCTTAAATGCAGAATTAATTTAAGATTCTAGGAACTACTGTGAATCTCTTTATACTAGGCTAAAAGTAACTTTTGACATAAGCTATCTGTAGCAATATTAAATTTCTTAAAATTAAGATTACACATGAAATGTCCTTTCATTTATTAGTATGATGAATACATAATGATGCCTACTATGTGTCACACATTGTTAATACAGTCACACACCACATAACAGTTCACATATATGATGGAAGATGGGCCTCATATCATCTACTGACATCACAGCCATCTTTAACACTCTGATGTTCCCACATGATGAAATCACCTAACAACACATGTCCCCATCGGAAAGCCATATGACTATAGAGAGCATAAAAAGCAAAAAGGACACTGCCTCCATCCTAGAATAGTGGATACGAGATTTCCCAAAGCAAAGGTGATATAAATCAGAGTGCCCAAGTCATATACCTCAGTAAGATCTGCTCCTTAGATGAGTAAATGTTTTAGGTCAATGATCTTCAATATTTTACAAAGAAGCCATCAGCTCCTCTTAAAGCACCTATCCACACCCCCACATGCATTAAGTTCTTCAAACAAGCAAACTAGTCATTCAGAATGCCTTTCAAGTTAAATACTAGTAAACAAAAGAAAGTGCAGGATACCTCCATATTTCAAGACTATCTCTGTGATGTCTCTTCCAAATTAAAAGGTGTGGTCTTTGCTGGCTGGGATCTTGCTTCTCACTTGTGTCCCCAGTACTCAGTACAATGCTCAGGAAGGACATAGCAGCAAGTAAAATGACCAAGCAAATGACAGAAATGAATGAGTACAATGTCCCTGGATTGAAAACAGTACCTTAAAAAAAAAAAAAAAAAAAAAACTAACAACTTGTTTTTTCTTTAATTAGACACCTGCCAGGAAAGGTGGAACATGCCTATAATCCCAGAGGCTAAGGAAGCTGAGGCGGGAGGATCATGAGTTCAAAACAGCCTCAGCAATTTATCAAGGCCCTAAGCGAGCCACTTAGTGAGACTGTCTCTAAATAAAACATAAAAAGGGCTGGGGATGTGGCTCAGTTTAAACACTCCTGGGTTCAATCCCTGGTACAAAAAAGAAAGAGAGAGGGAGGGAGAAAGAAAGAAACCTGACGGGGAATGGAAGCAGATAAGTAGATCCTTAAGTCTAGTTTTCATTACAAACTAGAGTATTAATTTTAGGTTAGTTATTGACAAATAATTACTGCAAATAAGTCTAAAGTCTTGGATGCTCCTGAGGGACTAAAATTAATTTCCTAAAATTACCAAATTCTAATACAAAGAAAAGTTTACATACTTAACACACTTACAACTTGACCCATTTGATTAGCTACTCAGAATGCAAAACACTCAGTGCAGTGCTAATCCCAGTGACCTGGGAAGCTGAAGCAGGATGATCACGAGTTCAAAGCCAGATTTAGCAATTTATCGAGGCCCTAAGCAACTTAGCAAGACCCGCTCTCTAAATAAAATATAAAAAGAACTGGGAGCTGAGCATGGTGGTACATACCTGTAATCCCAGTGGCTCAGAAGGCTGAGGCAGGAGGATCATGGGTCCAAAGTTAGCCTCAGCAACTTAGCAAAGCCCTAAGCAACACAGCCAGACATTGTCTCTACATAAAATATAAGGGGTTGGGGCTGGAGCTCAGTGGTAGAGTGCACGCCTGGCACATGTGGGGCGCTTGGGTTCAATCCTCAGCACCACATAAAAATAAAATAAAGGTGTTGTGTCCACCTACAACTAAAAAAATACATATTAAAATACATTTATACACACACACACACACACACACACACATATATATATATATATATAAAAGGGCTGGGGATGTGGCTCAATGGTTAAGCACCCCTGGGTTCAACTCTCAGCACCAAAAGAAAGCAAAATGCTCTGACACTACAAAGTGTTTAAACTGCTCTTCAAGTCCAAAGATTTATGTTTTTCCAAATTGTCATTTGAACCATAAGAATCCCTTGTTTTCTTATTATAAAAAATTAAATAGGCTCACTATAGACAAGATCAAAGGAGGAAATTTAAATTACGTATGTGTTTTCCTCCCAGTCCTTTTTAAAATTTTTTTCTATTCAGTAATAACTTCTTCATATACTGTCAGTCTTCTATCCTATCAGGCAAAGTCACAATAGATTTCACACCATGACATAACCCAGGCTCCCTCAGTAGAATCATGTTCCAAGCATAATTTCTCAAGATCTAAATTTTATAGACATATACTCCCATAAAATAAGACTAAATCCACTATTTAGCAATCCTTTAAAGTTTCTATTCTGATTCCCTCCCATCCTCTCCAGAATTTTAAAAACAGATAATGCAGATTCAAGTAAATATGTTTCTAATACCAATAAAGGGACCTAAATTTTTTTTTTTTTTTTTTTTTTTTGTGGTACCGGGGATTGAACTCAGGGGCACTCGACCACTGGGTCACATCCCTAGCCCTTTTTTGTATTTTTATTAGAGACAGGGTCTCACTGAGTTGCTAAGTGCCTCGCCATTGCTGAGGCTGGCTTTGAACTCGCGATCCTCCTGCCTCAGCCTCCCAAAGTGATGGGATTACAGGCGTGCGCCACCACGCCTGGCGGGACCTAAATTTTATGAGAGGAAGTTGCCCCCATTAGTTTTATGTCCCCTGGGTTTGTTATTACCATATGTTCTGCTCCAAGTAGTCTCGGTCCTTTGGGGTCTCCATAACCTTTCATCTTTACCTCAAAAACCTAAAGTTATTCTTCATTAAAACTCTGTCACATTTCAACTAAGAAGAATACAAGACTAGAGCAGTATGCAGGGTGTGGATTCTAGTGTCTGTTCTACTACTAAATAATTGAGTGACACTAAATAAGTTTTAGCTTATAACTCATTTTCTCCATTTGTCAACAAAATATTATTTTCCTGACCTGTATTGCAGAACTACTGTAAGGTTCCAAAATTCAACAGATCAGAGGGAAAAAATGCTTTTGAAAAAAATCATCCAAATGTGAAGTGGAAATGTTTCAAAAATACACATACTCTATAATAGTGATGTACAACATGATTTCCTGAGATATGCAAAGACAGCATTTCTGATGTTGATTGCTATCCATGCGTTGGGACAAAACCATCAATCTATGACACATTTTACCTGTCTACTCTATATACAAAGTATCACGGATTTACAGACATAACCACATCATCAGAAACTGATGACATATATCATTCACCTCCTGTCATTAACAGTCTGCTCCATCTTCATTCGAACCCGGTCAACCCCCTCTTTACAGCTACATATATGACTGTTGTGGCTGTAATTAATTCCCCAAAGTTTACAGCAAAACCACAGAAACTTTTTTAAATTACTTTTGATAATTTAATAAGTACCCATGTACCCATCAGCCAAATGCTAGTAGCTTAACAATACCCTAGTTCCACCATATTACACTGTCACCCCAATCCCATATCTGTAAGCAAAAGAGAATCTGAAACTGTTATTTGAGTTCTAGCAGTCTTTCCCCCTCATCCATTTCTCTAACAAATTTCAAAGTAATTATCAGAAGTCAGCCCTATTAATAGTATCAAGATCAGGTCTCAGTCTCAGGGAAATGCTAATTCCAACTTACTTTTGAAGTTTATAATAAGGTTATACTGGCACCAAACTTTTTCAACAACCAGAAAATCAACTTAATTTTCTTGATATCACTACACCACTGAGTAGGACTCTTATCCAGGCAAAATTTAGTTATAACTTTTAGCTTTGTACTCCAGGTAAAAAATTGTGCTGAAAGTCAGGTGACTGGATGGTCTCCTCCAGATACTGGGTCACCATGGAAAGGTTGATCACCTCTTCAATGACATCCATGACCATTTCTATATGATTTGAAGATAATGAAAAATAGGCAACATGGTCCATTTGGGAAGAATCTAAAAATTCCCTAAGATTATGTATTAATAAGAGTTCCTCTTAATACATTACGTAAGTTTGAGTCTATTACAGACTACTTCGTCCAGGGAGGATGAGAAATAAGTCAAACAGTGCAGTGTTAATATAGGTCCAATTACACCAAAATGAAATCACTTTAGATTTAAGGTAATATTCTTAAAGCAACCAAAATGAACTAGGAATTATTAAAAACAAAGCCTATTAATAGTATAAAAGTAATTAAACAGGGTCCTAATTATTCTGTCACATATCCACATTTATCCTACATTTTATCTTGTTAAAAGACTAAAGTTTGGCACCATCAGTCATTTGCTTTGTGTTTCATTTGTTTTGTTCTAATCCTCCAGAAGAACAATCACTTTGAAAGACATCATATTCTCAGGTCATCAGCTGACATATATGTCAAGTAGAACAGCAGTCAAAGGTACCTAATTACAAAAGGTTGCTTAAAATAAATAGAATGCCATTGTTATAAATATAAGTACAACATCTGGTTCCATGTAACAAAGCTATTTCCATATCCCAACAGATGGCCCACAGTAATAATGCTTTGCTGATCTGGTTATAACAAATTCTATTAAATCAAAAATCCTGTATAGCAGATGCCTTTTCCAATTTCAGTACAAGTCAATCTCTTTAACCAAAACACTGTGCTTTGGTTCTTATTTGTGCACTAAAATCCAGTTATGCCTGTTAAGATGGTCAAAATTTTTGGCAGTTGTTATAAAATACTAGTGTGGTATTTTTCGAGTTTCGGGGTGAAAGAGGTAGAGTTATCTCCCTCTAGAACTGAAAAGCTAAGTGTTCAAAATGGAAAACAAAAATATCACAGTTAAAAGAAAACTGAAAAAAGAGGTAAAGGGAGCTTTAGCTGTCTGAAGCCAACATTTCTGAATAGTGGCAATGTGGAAAACTAAACAACTAACAAAAGTCAATAGTGAAGAGCAGTGGAAATAATGTAATTTCTGAGTTGAGAAGCTATTAGCAGGATCAAACAAAAATGTCTAAACAACATGTATCTCCATACACTACAGTGTTAGTTTTAGGTACATATTTTTAAAATATGTAAATGCAATGTCATTGCATCTCCTGTTTAACTGCTTCTCCAACTATATTCATGCCCTTACTTGAAATATTACCCTCTGTTAATTCATAAGGAGTAAACAGAACAGTATAGTGATTAAGAGCTACTTAGTTCTAGTAGACTGCAGGGGTTCAAATCCTAGCTCTTTCCATTTCTAGCTAAGTATCCTTAGATAAGTTACTTAACCTCTCTGTTCTCATATACTCATCTGTAAAACTTTGATAATAATAAAATCTACCTCTGAGGAGTTGTGACGATTATATAATAAATGCAAAGTACTTAGAAAACCATTATGCCAAAAGGTTTCCAAAAATGTTAGCTATTATTATTATCACTACCACTATTGTCATCATCATTAACCCTCATTAAAGTTCTAAAAGGCAGAAATAGCCAGGCACAGTGTCATGCCCCAATAATCCCAACAAGGGTCAAGGCCAGTGTAGATAATTTAAGGAGATCCTATCTCAGAATAAAAATTTGAAAAGGAGGCTGGGTGTGCTAAGTGTGTTGAGGTCCTGTGTTCAATTTCCAGTACCAAAAAGGAAGCAGGACAGAATACAAAATGACCTGTCTTAACATTCAGGAAAAACAGCAACAAAATGTGATAAACTGTGATTTAAAGTCCCAAACATTAATCATTAAAATTCAGTGATTCCCCAAGTAAGTAGATTTCCCAGTCTGTCTTCAAGAATTTACATGGGAATCTTTAAGTAACACAGCAGCAGAGAATAGTGGAAACAGCACAGGCACAAACTAAGAAAACCTGTTTGCTCCACCACTGATTTAAATGTGTCATCCTAAACTTCAAATTGCTTTTTCCTACATTGCAGGGTGTTGTGAGATCAAATGAGATAATGCCCAAGAAAATATACACAAAACTATTAAAGCTCTATATGAATGTTCAAGGGCAATGTCCTGAACTCATCTTTATATCCCTAATGCTTAGCAAAATGCACAGCAGAGGTTATAATCTAAAAGAAAAGCCATGGAAGGGACTGGTAAGGTGAAGACCAGATGAAGACAGAGAAGGGTTTAAACAAGTAGCAACCTAAATGTCTATCAACTGATGAGTGGATAAAAATGTAGTATATCCACATAGGGGAACATTATTTGGCAATAAAAAGGAATGAAATACTGATACCAATTACAACATGAATGACTCTTGAACTAAAGGATAAGTGAAAGAAGCCAGACACAAAGATCTTATGAGATAGTATGATTTCATTTATAGGAAATGTTCAAAATAGGCAAATCTATACACATGGCAAATACAGTGGTTGCCTGGGACTGGGAGGCTAGGGAAATGTACAGTGGCTGATAATGGGTACAAGGTTTATTTTTGATATGATATTCCAAAAATTATCATGGTTATGCTTGCACTACCCTGTGAATACACTAAATAACATTGAACTGTATACTTTAAATGGGTGAATTATATGGTGTGTGAATTGTATCAATAAAGCTGTTTTTAAAAAGAATGACAAAAACTTTAAGAACTACTGAAACAGCTGTCTTTAGAACACTAGTTTCTTTTTTAATGAATAAATAGTGAGTTTTCTGATATTTGAATAGCTCTGTTTTGTGAGCAAGAATGTGACTGGAGGAAACATTAGAAAAAATAAAATTACCACAACCAGACTGGAACATTTCTACAGATTCTGTGAAAAACAAATCTGGCATCTTGCTATTCTTCCCTTCAAAATCCTAAGGTCACAAATTACCTCCTTCTGGTCTAGTTTGATAGTCTTTTCATTATGGTCACTGTTACTGTTTCTGAACTTTCTGTTTGCCATACTTCTATAACCCTATCTTGTAGAAAATCTTCCTTTCCTTGGCTTTTATGGCACTCACATACTTCCTGGTTCTTCTCAGAATGCTTTCTTTACCTATTAGTCTATTATGTTACCCAAAATTCCAAATCTCAAAGCTCTTTTCCTACTCTACTAGTTCCCTTTCAACACACATTTACTCACATGCATTTCACCACTAACATATAGCCCTGTCACTGCAAAAACCTATATTTCATCTCTGACTATTTATTTGCTAATGATTAAATGTACAAGGTTATGTAACTTTCCCAAAGTCCTTTCATGATTATAAAACCTTATGATGAACATTTACTAAATTAAAGAGATGTAAAGCACACAGAATGATGATTGGCATATAGTAAGTATTCAATAAGTGTTGGCTATTATTTTATTCTCACAACTGCTACCTCATGTCAGACCTTCATCATGTTATTCCTAAAATTCTAGTCAGCTTCCCCACTCCCCAAACACTCAGCAGACACAAAAGCCTTCCTCAGGAACAGTAGGTATCATCTTACTCTCATTCCTTAGAACCTTTTATCCTTGAAAGGTCCTTCCCCAATACACCCTCACAAATCCTAAACTCACTTATTATTATTCACCGATTGAGTCTCTTGATATCTTTCGTAAATTTCCACTTCTCTACCTTTGCACAAATGCCTTCAACCTCCAGGGATACACCTCTTCCCCTTTGGAAATTCCTTTCTCTTGTTACATACACCTTTGACCTTGGTTGTACTGTTATTCCAAACAGGAGTTGGATGTTGTTTGTTGATTATAAATGATGTACATGCTGTTTCTCCAACAAAAGGACAACTCTGTTCCTCTTGCAACAGAGGTTGAAGCCTTTGAAGAGACCCATATTTTATTCTGTGTATCTTTTCATAGGGACTACTTCACACACAGGAAACATAGTACTTTGCAGAAGTAAACAAATACTGACTGACTTAAAACATATATACATGCCTCAGAATATATCCAAATGACATTCTCTATTTTCTATGCTCCACCCATACTTAGCATAATGAAAGCAGATAGAATCTGTACTTAAATATTTTTAGTCTACATAGAAGAATATACTAACAAATGCACCAGATTAAAGGGGAAAGAGCAGTATCAGAAAAGCACTCAAAATGACTGCACCTTGTGAAAAACAAATAGGAGAATCCTGACCATTTTGGTATCTAAAAGAGTGACTTCAAAAGAGTAAGATATTTTATTTCACCCAAACTTATGAACTAAAAAGAGCCAAAATAAACATCCCCTGGCCTCATCCAAAAAACACCTAATAAAGGCATGAGTAACTCCCCAGGATCTCCAGCAGCACAAAACCAAGAACAAGATTCACCTCAACTCTTGACACAAAACCAAAAAAAGAGAACCCTCAGATTCACCTAAGAAATTAAAAAGTTCAATCAATCCCACCTGATCAGGAAAAAAAATACAGGAAAGTTACTGATTTTCTATAACTATAGGCTAAGGTCTTGAAGGAATAAAAGGTTTATCTCACTGCTACACTAGTCTCTTCCCGGTAGAGAGAGCAATCTGTGGTCTCAAAGAGCAAAACACGGTAGGAAGGAAACGTTAATCTGGGAGAGACATTAAGGAAAGAAGAAGAAAAAAAAGCACGCAAAGCACATGTTTCAAAACCTGCGTCAAGAGACAAAGAGTCTAACAGTATTCACTAGAGAAAGAAAGTGAAATAAAAGAGCTTACACGAACCAGGTAAGTAGGTGGAACTACCTAGTGCTGCCTTACAACAAGATATGTGGGTGTGTGTATATGTATATACGTGTGTATGTGTGTGCATATATATGCACTCCCATATGACATGCACACCTTTTCAATAGTAAGCAAAAGAAAAATAAAGTAACATCAGAAAAAGACGTAAAAGATGCCCACAATTCCATAACTCGTCGACTCTACTCATTCAAGAATTCAGCTAGGAACAACATAGACATGCACTGCAGCAACACAGAATAGAAAAACCTTTGCCAACAATATGCACAAAAAGTAGAACAGAGCAATGTAAACTATACACCTCAGTGCATCAATACCAAGCGCTTATTCTCTTTTGGGGATTAAGCAGTAGAAAGAAATAATGTCAATGAAACTAACCCTGGTATCCCCTATAGGTCTCAATTTCAGCGAGTACAACTCTTGATTCTTCCATCTAAACAACAGTGGGCCCCAGCGAAGCAAACTGACCTTAACACCTTCCATGCCAGCCGGAGAAAATCACAGAGGGAAAATCATCCCGTTAATCTCCCTCTTCACCAGCTGCAAAAATGGAGGGGGGTGGGGGGCACGGACACCCTACCACGTGGGCAGGATGCAACACACACAGGACAGCAACACGTCCTCATGGAACGGCTGCCTTTGCCCTAATGCCAGCAAAGGACACAGCAACAGGATGGGCGGGAACCAAGGCCCCTCGCACCGGCCTCCTCACCCCGAAGGGCACCCGCCGGGCGCAAGCTATTGCCCGCCTTTCTGGCCGAAAAGCGCCCCCGAGCTTGAAGGGAAGCAGCCACATCGCGCCGGGTTCGGGGACTAGCCCAGGCTACATCGCAGGGAAGGAGACTGCCGCTGTCCGCCGACTCCGCGCCCCCGGGATTCACGTCCAGCTCCCCCGGGCCCCACCTGGGGGAGGGGCGGGAGGCGCGGAGCCGCCGCTTCCAGCTGAGAGGCAGCAGCAGCTGAGAATCGCCGCTGGGAAGGGAGGGACCCAGCCCTCGTCGCCCGCCAGGCCCCAGCCGGAGCCCGGGCCCCCAGGCCCTCCCGCCGCCCACCGCGCAGCGCGCGGCGGCCGAGAAGAGACAGGGCGTCTCGCGGAGGGCAGCCCCTGCCTCCGTCGCGGGAGATGCCCCGGCCCCGCCTCCTCGCCCGCCACCCCGGTGGCGGGCACTCACCTCAGGCTGCGCAGGCCGGGACGGCCCGGCCGAGCCCCCGGCCGCTACGTGCGTCTCCGCCCCCCGGGAAAGGTCCCAACGGCGCCTGGTGCGAGCGGCCGAGGCCCCGAGCAGCGCCGAGAGCGGCGGCAGCAGCGGGAGCAGCCAACATCCGGGGCCGCGCACCCGGAACTACTTCCCGACCCGCTCTCCCGGTCGCCCCCGCCGCCCCCGCCTCCCGCGACGTCGCTGCGCCACCGGCCCAGCGTCGGTGGCGTCAAGGCTCTCCGCGGACGCGGTCGCTTTCCGCCTTCCGCAGATCCCTCCGCAAAAGCAAGTAGTGCCCCGGGACTTGAGCGACTCTCAGGGCGCACAATCTCTGTGTGTTAGAGGCCGGCAGTTGCGAGCGACGCGGGTTCCTGCGCCCCACAATGGCGTCCGTAGGGTGAGAGCAGCGACCCCACAATGAAGGATGGCAAGGATGAGCGGACCCTTTCTAAGGATTCCACAGGCCCCGTGTTCCAGAGGAATCGTGCCTCGTGACCTCCCCCAGACCCCCCCCACCCGGCCATCTCACCGTAGGGACAGGCACCTTAGCCTGTCCAAAAAACCGGACCCCTTTTTAGACCTGGCGCAGAGTGGATTCTGCAGGCCCCAACAAAGGTGCCTTGTACCTTCCTTCAGGACACCCTTTCAGAACTTCAGGAGGCCGGGATTTTCGGCCTACCTCTGTGGAGGCCATTCCCCATGCCTAGTCATATTTTCCTTCTACTTAAAACAAAGGACTTGGAACTCTAAAGGCCCTTCTGATTCACAGGTTCACTGTCCAGGTTATGGTCCTGCTGTCAACAGGTGGAGCATTTAGAAGGGTAGTTGGGCGCTTGGTGGACTTTGGAATTTACTTCTACGTCAATCTTCGCTGATTCTTTCTCCAAACTATTAGCACTGATAATCTGCCCTGTAGTTTCGCACTTGATTACATTTGAGGTATTACTTGCTATTGCTTCATTTGCGTTAGTCATGTATCCTCCCTCGAGCACCAAGAACACTTTTTTTTTTTTTCCAAGAACACTTTTGAACTCACAGTAGATACTCAATACGTGGTTACTCAGGTATTCGTTAGATGAATACTGGGTTGTTTGGATGAAAGGACAGAGACCTGAGTGATTGACCCTGGGAACTTTTTTTTTTTTTTTTTTTTTTTTTTTTTTTAACCTCAAAGGGATCAGATAAATACCTCCAGTAGTTAAAGATCTGAGCACTCCATTCCTTCAGCAAACATTGAACACCTGCCATTTAGCAAGCATCTCCGGGAACTGGGGATTCAAAGTACTCATATATTTCTTCTCTATGTAACACTCTAGCAAGATTCTGAAGATTCATTTACTCATTCATCCAATAAATACTTGTCAGTTTGCCAGATGCCAATGCTCAAGATGTATCCATGAACAGAAAAGAAAGAAGGAAAAAACATTTATCTTTCCTTCTTGGATCTTTCATTTTATAGAATGGGGAGAAAGATGATAAATACAATAAGAGAATTATTAGTATGTTAGAAAGCATTGAGTGCTATAGGAAAAAATAGAGTAAGGGGCTATGAAGAATCCTGGAAGAAGAGGTGTTGTGATTCTAAATAGAACTGTCAAAGTGAACCTATTCATAATACTTTAATCAAATTTTAAAGAGGTGAGGGAGAGCTGGGGACATAATTCAGAGGTAGAGAGCTTGCCTAGAATGCACAAGACCCTGGGTTCAATCCCTAGCACCACCAACAACAAAAAAAAAATTAAAAAAGAGGGAATGAGCCATGCAGGGTGGCAAAAACACCCCAGGGAGTGTTATAAATAATGAGAAGGCCAAGAGAGTGGGATCTAGAAGGCCATTGTAAGGATCTTGGCTAAAGCAGATCCTCTGCTGGGCTTTGAACAGAGGAAGATCACTCTGACTGGAGGGCAATAATGGAAGCCAGAGGCTCCATTAACTGGGTGCAGGAAGATGGCTTGGACCAGGATGATGGTAGTGAGTAGGACAAATAAGATATGGACTCTACTTGAAGAACTCGTAGTCCAGTGGGAAGCAAGTAGATCAAATAATTACAATATATTATGACAAGGAAAATAGAACCCCAAAAAGGAGTCTACCCTTGCCTGAGAGAGGGTAGAAGTTCCCAAAGCTCCAAGTTGCCAAAGGAATTGGAAGGTCCTGGATCTTTGTTGATCCATTGGGTGGATCCTTGGTAACACTTGATACTGGCCTTCTTCCCAGCCTTCTACCTCTCAAAGCCCACCTTTATCTGAAAGGAGTTATAGGCAAAAGAGTATTAAAGAACAGTCTGGATCATGTATTGAAGAAGATGGACAATGCTGATATTACTCCCAATTGTTAGAGGAAGAAACTGAGGACAGTAGTTACCAGTAGTTATGAGACTAGAATCAAGGCCACTTGAGTGGAGTCAGCCAGGCAATGGAATAGAAGAGAAGAAAGCCTAGTATTTGAACTTAGCTCCAAGTCTGAAGGTTTGGGCTTCTAATCACCACCTCCTCTTACAA
Organism: Tamias sibiricus; assembly: GCA_025594165.1. Classification (NCBI taxonomy): domain Eukaryota; kingdom Metazoa; phylum Chordata; class Mammalia; order Rodentia; family Sciuridae; genus Tamias; species Tamias sibiricus. Next base: position 35,743,986 of record CM046658.1, read on the forward strand.
TAAAGTCTTGGGAAGTTCCTCACCTCTCACTTGTCTGAGATTCGGAGGTTCTTCCTTCAAGTGCCTATTCTGGGCTTGTGGATGATAGGGCAAGGGAGAGAACAGAGATGGATGGCTAGCTGCTAGAATGAGGTAGGGAGGTGGAGACCAGCCACCTATGGGAGAAAAGAATCATGAGTCACAGAGTGTCAGAAGATGAAGAAGCAATCAGATTGTGCTGTATATGTGGTTCATGCTTAATGAGTAGAGTTTAGCTGCTCTTGCCACAAGAACAAAGAGTGGGTAACTGTGAGATGATGGATGTGTTAATTTGCTTTTCTATGATAACATGTTTACTATCTAAATGCATCCTATAACATCATGTTGTTCACCTTAAATATACAAAACAAAACTTATTTGAAAGTGTTTTTTTTTTTTTTTTTTAAGAAAGAAAAGAAAAAAGTGTCAAGTGTGGTGGCACACACCTATAATCCCAGCTACTTGGGATCGAGGCTGAAACAGGAGGATCAGAAGTTCAAGGCCAGCCTTGGCAATTTAGCAAGACCCTGTCTCAAAAATAAAGGACTGAAGCCGGGCGCAGTGGCGCACGCCTGTAATCCCAGCACTTTGGGAGGCTGAGGCAGGAGGATCGAGAGTTCAAAGCCAGCCTCAGCAATGGCGAGGCACTTAGCAACTCAGTGAGACCCTGTCTCTAAATAAAATACAAAAAAAAAAAAAAGGGCTGGGGATGTGACCCAGTGGTCGAGTGCCCCTGAGTTCAATCCCCGGTACCACAAAAAAATAATAATAATAATAATAAAGAACTGAGGGTGTAGCTCAGTGTAAGTTCACTTGCCTAAAATGTGTGAGGCCCTGGGTTCAACCCCAGCACAAAAAAATAATTAATAAAACAGGGCTGGGTATGGTGTTCAGTGGTAGTATGTCTCTGGGTTCAATCCCCAGTGACACCAAAAAAAAAAAAAAGTAGAGGAGCATACCAATCCCCAACTCAAAAAATGTAATGTCCATAAGCAGCCAGGACAGATTCTAGGATCCTCTAAACTTCTGAGGAGGAAAAGTTTAAGACCAGATTGGAAGGGCAGACCTGAGTTCAAATCTAATATTCCATAACTTAGTTCCTGCATTCCAACATCAAATTTAGTTTCTCTTAGTTTGTGTTTCCATGCCTATAAAATGGAAACAATAATCATAGCTACCTAGCCAAAGAGATCATGCACGGGCTATCATTAAATAAAATCCCCCAAAGATAGCTGTGATTTTTATTTTTATGAGTGTCAGCAAGATAAGAGTAGTTCACTGTTGGGAGATGGGAATGGGTTGGGAGAGCAGGAGAGCCCTCAAAGAGGAGATGGTATTTAACTCAGAAAACAAATTCTTAAAGTGACACAGATTGCGCAAAGGGAGGAAAGAGGTTTTATTGTTTTGTGTTGTTTGCAATCTTTTCCCAGCTTCATCTGGATTATAAATTCCCCAAAAGGAACACAGCCCAGAGCAGTCCTACAAAAACCTTGATTCAGCACTGGCTGTACTTCAGCAGCAGGATGTTCAACACTTTATGTGTGACCCACAGCCACTTAGACAAATGAGGTTTTTCCTGATCTTTTTCTCCTTTTGTAATTGTTGTAAGAGGAAAGCAGAAAATTAGAAATGAATTTAAAATGATCCAAGACCTGCAAGAGGGAGGTAGAACAACTTAAGGCATCCCCTTCTATCATTCCCAGCCCTAAAAAAGCCTTCCAGATTTCCTGGGTATCTTTATATATTACTTCATATTTCAAGTACTAGATACAAAAAAAAAAAAAAAAAAAGGCTGTACATAGGCTATTGAGAAGCTTTCAACACTTCTTACTGCTAGTTAATGACATTTAGATGTTAGTCACTAGGCATACTTACTTAAATAGCATTTAATAATCGTTTATCAAGCATGTACTTTATACCAGGCATTGTGCTAAATACCAAGAAGTCAAAAGAGAGTAAAGAGAAGGAGACATGTAAACAATTAATTTCAGTGCAAATTTGTAGAGATTTATACTTGTGCTATGGAAACAGAGACGCAAGGCTTATCTCTGTTCTGTTGGATGGTGGGTGGGCTGGCAGGAGGTACAAAAAAGCTTCACCTTTAAAAGGTAAGGGTAAGGCTATGTCTTAATAAATAAGTAGGCATTTGTTGTGCAGAGACAGAGGAAAAATTGGGAAGCAGAGAAAAACAGGGCCAAAGGAGAATGGCTTGTATCCACCTAAGAAAAATAAAGACCATGGAAGTTATAGTTTTATAAATGCTCTTTAAATACTAGTGGCTAATGGAAATAACTAATTCATGGAGCTAGACCACATCACTATATTGAAATCATTCTTAAACTGAGTTCCTGCCCTCTGGGAGGTTGGCATTAACCTCAGATTATTATCAGTGCGGCAAAATGTGATCCATCCCAAACAAAGACTATACTGCTTAATCATTCTCTGTAGAAAGGAATACCTTAGAATATTTCCCTCCAGTTAACAGCTAATATATGTCTATCTATATTTTTTCTTCTCTAATCTAGCAATGAATTTGTACTCATGCACTCATAACATCCTCCAGCCATCCCATCCCTGTTCCTTGTTACCACCTGGCTGAAACCTTGGCATAGCTCTCCTCTCAGAATCAACTGAGCTAATTAAAAATATAATGCAAGACACAAAGGCACTGAGACAGCTGAGCAAACATTAATGAATACGTAGATTAAATAAAATATTTACATTATGTGTAAGCGATGGTGCAGATGAAACTTGGGTGGCGCTAGGAAGAGTGAGTCAGAGGATGTTCAAATAGAGTAGGTTCAGGGGAGATCTCTGGACCAGTTACTTTAGCAGTATCTTTTGGAATGATACAATGAAAGGAACCTGCTTAGCAAGCAAAAGGTAGCCAAAGTTTGCAACCCAAAGGAGCCTGAAACTCTGGGTACAAATATGATAGTTAAGAAACCACTAATTTCAAGTTGAGATGTTATTGGTCTGCTTCATACCTAATGAGCTAAATAAGAATCATCAATAAGCCTCGATGCTAGCAAGAGACTAATGAGGAAATAGCTAACATTTATTGAGTGTTCCTCATGTAACTGGCAACAGAAAAGGTCCTTTGCATATGTTTTCATTTAGTCCTTATGGCAAAACTCCATTTTAAAGAAGAAACAGAGGCTCAGTAGTTTGAGAGTGGCAAAATCAGGATTTGAATCTGGAACTATCTGATTCTAAGCCCTCTGTTCTGCCTGCTTCCAAAGACCATCTAAACCAGCAAGGTTGTTTACAATTATATGAAAATTGCAAGCTTGGGGCTGCTAGCCACTGCAAGGTGTATTTATATCCAAATACCACAAACAGGGTAAAAAGATCCTCTAGTAGACTATATTATTGTTCCCAAACATTTACTGTACCTCTCAGGGTTGGGTTAAATTTCCCCATTGACAGCAGGCTTGGCTGTGTGATTTGCATTATCTAATGAAATGTGAGTGGCAGTAGAAGCCAAGCTTTGGCAATGTGCTGCACCATGTTTTCCTTTCCTGCTGTCCTGATGACCAGCAACACTCAGGATAAAGGCTAATCTATGAACCTCAGTCCCAGAGTGAAGACAATGTTTCAGCAAAGCCACAGCTGACCTGGGCTGTGAGAAATGAAAAAAAAAAAAAAAAAAAAAAAAAAAAAAAGTAGGCCCATTGGGCCACCAAGATCTGGGGGTTGTTACTATAGAATAACAAAGCCTCCAGACTAATGGGACACCTTCTGGATCTCTTTTGATTATTCAAATTTCTGGTGTCATTCTCAAGTAAAAAGATTGCTTGGGGAGCATGGAAGATGTAGGGAATGGCATGATGGGAATAATGCAGCAAAAGCCTTTAAATGCAGGATTTAAACCTCAGTCTTGATCTGTAGGCTTAGGCAAGCCTTTATAAGCTAGATGCCATGGGCCATGTCATGTCCAGGACCTGGGGAATTTATAGGTTAAGATACCGTCCCTTTTCTTGAGGCAAGGACCATGCTTATTCATTTCTAAACGTAGCACCCATCACTGTACCTGGCACTCACTAGACATTCAATAGTTTTTAATATTTTGTCAAATTAATGCAATAGAATGATCTAGAACTGTAATTCAGGTCTCTTAACTCCCCACAAAGTTTCTTCCTATGTCATGGTGCATTGCCCACTTAGGTTAGGAGATTATTATTGGTTAATTTTTATGTAATACTTTATAATTTCTGTGTACCTCATTTAGTTGAAATACATGTAAATTAAGATCTGCAGGGCCTGGAGCATAGCAGGCATTCAACACAGGCACACAAACCTCCCTGAGGAAATTATGAAGTATGGAAAACAATGAAGAGACCAGAGGACTTAGCAATGAGATCTCTACCTTGAAGTGCACTGTGAATCAAGTTTTTCATGTGACCAGATTAAGAAACACATAGGTGAAAATTAGACTCAGGCAAACATAGGTGCAGGGCCCTAAGGCTAGGTATCTCCAGAGTACCAGATAGTAATTGAAAAACCTTCCATGGTGGGCTGGGGGTATAGCCCAGTGGTAGAGAGCTTGCCTAGAAGGGGCAAAGCACTGATTTCAATCCCCAGCATGGAAGAAAGGAGGGGGGCCTTCTATGGAATATCATTAATAAAATTATTGAAGAGAGTCCTGAAAACTAATTAGGACTGGCAAATCTATGGATCACTCTATGGATCTTTCCAAATCAGGAAGATATTCAACCTGTTATTACTACTGTTCATGTAATATGCATCTAATTTTAAAATATGATTGTGTTGGGCATAATTAGAATATTTGAAGAGCTGAGGCAAAGCAGAGAAAGAGTTGTCCAATGCAGTGAGGTTAACCCTAAAATTTGAACTGAATCACTTGTGCAGAAACATTATTTGTTTATTGGTCAGGAAATTATGTTGAATTTCTTATGATAAACATATAACTAAAATCCAGTCGGGCATGGTAGTGCAAACTTAAAGTCCTAGCTATTCAGCAGTCTGAGGCAGGAGGATCACTTTGAGACTAGAAGTTAGTTAGAGGTCAGGCTGGGATGAGACCCTGTCTTTAAAAAAAAAAAGGAAATAAGAAAAGGAAAAAGACAGGAAGGGAAGGGAGAAATCTTTGCAACCAAAGTATTTAAGATGAACCAACATGATGTCTTGGATTTACTTTGAAATACCCCAGGGGAGGGGGAAATGCATAAAAGATAGATGAGTCAAGACTGATGAAATGTTGATGCCTATGGAATTTCAGAGGAGGGAATGATGGCTTCTATCAAGAAAGAGAGTGGGAAACGAAATTAATGTTTTACCTCTATAAATTCCTATGATGATTCTCGAAGTCGTAGGTTATCTTCCCCATTTTATAGGCAAAGGAAACTGAGGTCCAGTTGCTAGCGAATGGTAATGCAAAGATTTGAACCTCAACTCTATGACTAGGAAATCCTACCTTTTGCTAACACCTTACACAAAATGCTAAATGTATCTTCTTACATTCTGGTATTTTAGCAGAAATGGAGAAGAGTTGATTTTCCTAAATAATGGAAACATATTTGTAATTCCTTTGTTTTTCACCTTTCCTTAAAGGTTCTCATTTCCATCTTCTGGCAACTATTTTGAATTCTTCCTGACACATGAAATTGTTTTCATTTCATTTAATCTAAATTTATGATCCACCTATGGTTTGTTTCCACTATTTAGTGTGGTAGAATAAATGTGGAGTGTTTCTTTTCGCAAGTATTCTCAGAGCATTTAGATTCCAAAAGGCATGTCCACACACACAAATGTAATCCTTCTGTTCAAGTATCTAAGTACGGTATATCCCTTTTAATCATTAAGCTGTTATTATGTGGCCTACTATGCCCTTTCTTCCCGTTTACTTTTTTTTCCCCCTGCTTTACTCTTCTAGTGAGGTTTCTTGTTCCGTGATACCATAAAATATGCCACCTTTGTGTCTATAATTTGCATCTGGATTTGTTATGTTTCTAAAATGAAATTTTATAGAAATGCTGGTGAAATGAATATCAATTTATCCTGTTAACATTTATTAAATGCTAACTCCACTGTGCTAAATAAAGGCTGGGAATACAATGATAAAAGCAGTAGCTAGGGGGCAGTATAGCATAATAGTGATCAAGAGTATGGGCTCCCTTGCCTATAGTTAAAACCCAGCCCAGCCACTCATTAACTCAATGACTTTGGTTGGACAAATTGTTTAATCTCTCTTAAGTTTCCTCATTTTCAGTTTCCTCATCTGAAAATGAGAATAATAGTAGTAGCTACTGCATAGGTGTGTTGTGAGTTAACTGACCACGCACAGGAAGAGTGCTGAACACAGTGCTCAGCACGTAAGAAGGGTTATAAATGTTAACTCTTCATCTTTCCCTATGTGATTCATACAGAAAAGATAGTGGAGGAAGGAATTTGATCTGATCAGGGAAGGAATTTGATCTGATGGGGACAAGTATTTTAAGGAAGAGTTCACAGATATGGAAACATTTGAGCTCAGCCTTGAAAAATGAGATCATGTTTATTGAGGCAAGATAAGAGTGTAATTCTGAGTATAAAGGCTTGGCTCCATTCTTTTTTAGGAAGGACATATTTGAAGGGCCCTTCCATCTCCCCAACTCCCTAAGGGTCAAGGGGAGAGATCAGATGAAATCTGTATGGCAACTGTTTCCTCTGCCAATTCCTGTTTCCTTCACTCTTCCATTAGGGTTGATTGCAAAAGCACTGTCTTCCCTCCCCCCACCTCCTCAAAAAAACACTTCTTGCCCATAAAAGTTCCTATCAGAATCTGTTTTTCAAGGTATTTAACCTATAAAATCATGAATGATACTAAGCGTAATTTGAAATAGAAATATATTGTGTATGTGTACAATGTAGAAACCTCACTGTGGGGGACTAGCTAGCAAATAAATATTAATTAATTCATCAAACCATCACAATGTCTTTGTCCAATACTATACTAAGGAATATATATCTAAGTCTTTATTGTACATGCAATACAAGATTGCATTGTACATACAGTTTCAGATAGATACACTTAATGTTTTAAAAACGATTCCTTAATCTTCTTGAAATTTTTCATTTTGAAAAACTTGAGATACGTAAATGACAAGGAATATAATGAACCCCCCTAAGCCCATCATCCAGCTGCAACAATTATCAAGTAGTAGCCAATCTTGTTTCATCTACATCCCTACCCTTACATTGCCCCTTTTGTGTTATTTTGAAGCAAGTTCCAAACATCATGCTATATCAACACACACATATTTTTTAAATATGTCTCCAAAAGATGTGAACTCTTATTTTAACAAAACACAATAAAGGAACCATTACCTCATCTAAAAATTAATGCAAATTCCCAACGTCACTGGTATTAAGATATATCTTTTCTTTTAATAAATTTTTTAAGTTGTAGGTGAACACAATAGCTTTATTTTATTTATTTTTATGTGGTGCCAGGGATCAAACCCAGTGCCTCACACATGTTAGGCAAGTGTTCCACCACTGAGCCACAACCCCGGCCCCCTAAGATATATCTTCATCCATCTTATCAGTGTTTAAATTTCCAATCACTTTATGAATTTCTTAAAACTTCGTTTGAATCAACACTTACATAAGATTCCCACATGGAAATTGATATGCCCTTAAATTTTTTTACATTAATTATAAGTTCCTTCTCTACTCTTTTTTTCTTGCAATGTGCTTGTTGAAGAAACCTTGCCTTTTTTGCCTTCAGTGTTTCCACAATCTGGATTTTGCTGGTTACTTCCCTGTAGTGGTGTTTAACATGTATCTCTGCCCTCTGTATTTCCTGTAAATCAGTAGTTGGATCCAGATGTAGGATCAGATACATAAGTGGTTTTGGTTTTCATTTATTGCATAACTACTTAATTGGTAGTATGTTATTCCACCTAGGAGACACAAAATACCTGGCTGTTTTTCCTTTTCTAATTAAATACTTAAAATTAATCATTTCCTCCCAACAAACTACAATCGACATAACTTGGATTGCAAACTAAGAATTCTAGCTGTTGTCTGCTTGGGCCTCCATAGGACAAATGACTTTTAAGGAACCCAGTCCTACTGTTATCATTGTATCATTTTGTCATTATTATCTTATTCATCAGGTATTACTACATGTATCATTTTGTCATTATTATCTTATTCATCAGGTATTACTACATACTAATCATGGCATCTAGGACTGGGCTAGAAACCATGCTATAATAATCGGGATCATTTATTGAGTCACTGCTGTAGGCCAACTAATCTATATAGGTCATCTCTAGTAATCATAACACCACCAACAATGCAAGTTTTATTATCCCCATTTTCTAGAGGAAAACTAAATATCAAGAAGATGAATGACTTTCCCAAGTCCACACAATTGGCAAATGACAGAAACAGAAGTAGTATATACACAGATGCAGCAGACTCCCAAGGTTTGCCTCTTTCTATCAGTTCCCAGTTATTTGAAAACATAACTGAACTGTAAAAATGATCCCTGCCTTCAATGGGATTACATCTGTTTAAGGGAAAGAGGTAAATTACTAAAATAACTAAAGAATATCAGATTTAAAAAAAAACTATCTAGAACAAGAACAATGAAAATGTGTGCATTTTGCAAGTTGTGACTGCTATAATTGAACACTAAGGAAAATGGGGGCGGGGTATCAATGTTGATTAAAGTTCCTGGGGAAAGCTTCATCAAGCAATGCAGAAATTATTACAAATATAAAAGCTTTCCCAATGAGCAAAGGGTCCTTTGCACAAGCATCCCCTCCCTTGGGATCCATGTCACACTGACACAAAGATTTTGTCACCATGGCAACTGGTCATTGAACCAATGAAATAATCAGTTGTCATGGAAACATGATCTCCATCTCACTCCCACCAGGCACCTGTTCTAAATCATCACATCCTCCAACAACCTTATACCTCCTTAAACCTCCTTTCTCCTTTCCCTTAGTAACCCTGTTATCCCTAGTCATCTAAATTTATGTTTGGATGGCTGTATGAGACTGTTAAAGCCAGAGCAAATGAAAGTGACTTTGTAATGTAGAGCTGCACTACAGACAGAGGAAACCCTCTAGAATATGGAGCTGAATGATCCTGAGCACTGAAGAAAATACATGTGATGCACCCCTCCCCACAGTTCCTTAAGTGAGACTCCTTTGGGTTTTCAGACATTGTAATATTCTGATTATGCTCCTGCCTCTGTCGATCCCTTCTTTGGTTCCTTTTCCTCCTCTTGTCCCCTAAATGCAGGTGTTTCTTAAGAATCCACCCCTTGTGTCTGCTCTTTCTCTAAACTGCACTGCCCAATATAGTAGCACTAACCATGTAAAGGTTATTGAGTCCTGGGCATTAATTATAAATGTGCAGACTGAGATGCATACCTAAATTTAAAGACTTACAAAAATAGTGTAAATATCTCATTCGAAATTTTTGTATTGATTACATATTGAAATAGTAATAATTTGGATATGTTGAGCATAATGAGTCGTATTATTAAAATTTAATTTCACCTGTTTATGTTTTTAACATGGTTGATGAGAAATTTAAATTCTATATGTGGCTTATGTTCACAGCTTGTATTTTATGTGTATTAGACAGCATTTCTCCAAACTTATTCACTAAAGCTATCTTTTTTTTTAAAATATTTTTATTTATTTGCTTTAGTTGTACACAATGCGTTTTATTCAATACATTTTATTTGTACATGGTGCTGAGGATAGAACCCGGGTCGCCCACGCGCTAGGCGAGCGCTCCACCACCGCTAAGCCACAATCCCAGCCCCTATTCACTAAAGCTATCTTATCAACACTCTGGTGTCAAGTGTTCCCTCTATGTAATGATTCTAAGATCCCTATTCCAACCTCTCCTCTGAGATTCAAAATCACTTGCCTAATGGTCTGCGGGCCTTGCACAGAGAACCCACTAGCTCTTCAGCTCAACACGAGCAAAGCTATGAGCTTTCTTTCAAAACCTGTTCTTTTTCCTGGTGGGCTTTATTAACCTTTGTATTCATTACTATTGCCATTGTAACAAATTGCCACACAGCTGGTGGCTTAAAATAACACAAATTTATTACCTTACAATTCTGGAAGTCGGAAGTATGAAATGAATCCCACTGGGCTAAAAACAAGGTGTCACAGGACAGCATTCCTCTGAAAGTTCTAAGGCAGAATCTGGTTCCTTTTCCAACTTCTAGTGGCTACCAGCATTCTTTGGTTCATGGCCCCCTCCCATGTTCAAGCCAGCAACATTCAACTCTTTCTCGTGATGCATCACTCTGACACTGACTCTCCTGACTCCCTCTTTACGTCTGAGGTCCACTGTGCTAATACTGGACCCACCCAGACAATTCAGGATAATCTCCCCATCTCAAGTTCAGTTGATTAGCAATCTTAATTCAACCTTCAATCTTAATTTGTCATTGCCATGTGACATAACATATTCACAGGGGTTCCAGAGATTAGGGTGTGAATATCTCATCTATAAGGATTGAGCAGAGTCGGAGAATCTATGTGTTCAAGACAAACAAGAAAATAAATTATAATTAAAATTGATTATTGCTTCAAAAGCAATTGATGACATCTAGAGAGGGGTTAAAAGGGCTACCTGGGATGAACATCCCCTCTCTTCATGGTTCATTGCAAAATTTACTTTCTCTAAGACTCTTTCCTCAATCACTCCTCATGCTGAGTTATAAATTCATTCTGTGATCTGTGATAGCTTTTGTATTTCATGGATATTTATCTTAATCTTGTGTTATAATTAATTTTGTGTTATGATTAGTTATATAATACTTGATCTTAATATCTCCACCAGGTTATGAAATATTTTTTTGGATAGAAACTGTTTGCATTACCTTTTTGTTTACCCATGATGTCTAATATGGTACTTAATGTATAGTAGTTTCTCAATACCTATTTCTTGAATTTAGTTGAATGGAAGCAACTCACGTGGACTTATAAAAGGTGTACTTGTCACTGAATCCACTAATTTCCTTAAACAGTGCACTTTATTAATTGACTTCCATTTCCTTGAGCCTCTTTCTTCTGTCTTTTTTTAATATTTATTTTTATTTGCTTTAGTTGTACACAATGCAATGCATTTATGTTTACGTGGTGCTGAGGATCGAACCCGGGCCACGCACATGCTAGGCGAACACTCTACCACTGAGCCACAGTCCCAGCCCCTCTCTCTTCTGTCTTAAAAGAAGAATCATTGTGAATCCTTGTCAATGATGTGCACTTGTTTTATGCTCATCCAGAATTTGTTGTATTCCATTTCATAACCTATTGATGCCATGTATAATTGATATCGTAATGATATAATTTAATGTTAGTTTATTTAAACCAATGTGACATGAATGTAAAAAATGAGAATTTTTCTATGAGTACTGAGTCAATTATCCTCAAAATGTAAAGAAATGCAGCATTCTAAAATCTAGTAATGTCACATATCACTTTAACTGATTAAAGGAGATGAACTATGATGATTTCAACAAATATAGAAAACAATGAACAAAATTTAACAGTCATCCATGATTTTTAAAGATCTCTAAAACTGGGACTAGAAGGTCCTTTTATAGTAATAATAATATGGTTAGTTATACACAGAACTCCAAGATAAGCTATAGAATAAAATCTATTAAAGCTATCAAGGAATTTAGAAAATTTGTCATATTCAAGATAATATGAAGAAATCTGCAGCAAGTTAATATTCATAAATAATTAGAACCTGTATTAGAAATGAATATTCTTTTCATAATAGTGACCAAAAATAATATTACTAGGAATCAATCTCACAAAAAGTAAAAATCACTGTGAAGAAAATGATAAAATTGAAGAACAATACATATGTATACACAGAGAGACCTGAATAAATGGAGAGATCTACTAGGTTCATGAGTGGGAAGAATCAATATCATAAAAATGTAAATTCTTCTCAAATTTATTCATAAATTCAATATAATTCTAAATAAAATCCAAATGTGACTTTTCATGGAATGAAACAGTCTGATCTTAAAATGCAATTGGAAATAGAAAAGGACAAGACAATTTTGAAGATGTAGAACAAACCAGAAAGACTTTCTTGACAGTATAAACTTATAGGATTTAAGATGATATGATATTATCTTAGGGGTAGACAGATTGGTGGATGGAACAGAAAAGAGACCCCAGAAAGAGGTCTATGAATATATACAGACTGATTCATTCAAAGGTGTCATTACTAGTGTAGTAGAAAAGAATGAACTGTTAAATAAATGAGAAAATTTGTTATAATGGATCCCCATAACACACCTGGACCCACCTGCCCTTGAGGAGCCTCAGTTGCTACAGACATTTCTTTATCTCCTAACATTCATAGCTGCCTCAATCTCCCCCATGGAATGAATATCTGACTTTGGCATGATCTCCTTTATTCTCAATGCAGCAGGAGACAAAATGGCTCTGGTGTCCGGGGCCCACCCTATCAGACTCCTGGAGGATATGACTCTTCCCATGATTATCAGGCTCACATAAAGTATCAAGCACCATATAAGAGCACTGGAGACCAATTTGACAACTGGCTATACAGAGAAGTTGTGTAACACAATCCAGAAGTAAATTAGCTCCCCATGGAGCAAACTTCAACAACAAGCAAAAGGAAGTAGAGCCAGCCAATAAATTTTTGTCCTTCCTCCGCTCTCTGATGGACTCTTCCAAGGTGTGTTGCTTCCACAAAACCTGTTGTGAGACATCCTGGGTGACCAAGCAACAGGGTGGATTTCCTTGGGAAGATGTGGCCAGCTTGGTAACATAGTGCTCTGTATTTGCTTTCTTCCTTTCCATGTTTCACTTCCCTTTTTCTCTTGATCTTGCTGCCCTGAGATCACATTGCTCAATACCTTAGCATGTAGGTAGTGCTTCGGGTTCTGTATTTTTCAGAATCTGATTAAGATAGTTGTATATATAGAAAAAGAAAGCTAGATCTCTATTCCCCAGCCTACACCAAACCATATCTAACTGGAATAAAAGCTTAAATATGAAAAATAATGCTTTAAAACAGTTTGAAGACACTGTAGAAAAAAATCTTCTCTCAAAATAAAGAAGTATTTCTTAAAACACAAAAAGCATAAACTGTAAAAGAAAAGATTGATGAGCTGGGGATAGTGGTGTCCACCTGTAATCCCAGCTACTCAGGAACCTGAGGCAGGAGGATCACAAGTTTGAGGCCAGCCTGGGCAACCTAGTGAAATACTGTCTCAAAATATATCAAAAAGATACCTTTACTCCCATGTTTATTGCATTTCTATTCACAATAGCTAGGATATGGACCCAACCTAGGTGTCCATCAAAAGATGAATGGATAAAGAAAATGTAGCATATAGTCACAATGGAATATTATTTGAAAAATAAAATAATAAAATCTCATTTTTTTGGAAAAAATAATGAAATCTTGTCATTAGAATCAAGATGGATGGAACTGGAGGACATTATGTTAAGTTAAACAAGCCAGACACATAAAGATAAATACTATATATCCTACCTCATATGTTGAAGCTAAAAAAGCTGATCTCAAAGTAGAAGAGAATATAATAGTGATTACTAGAGGCTAGAAAGGATAGGAGGGAAGGAAAATAGAAGGTGAATAGATAATAAGACCAAAATAGGGTTAGAAATGGGTAAGGTCTTGTGTTCTGCAGCACAGTAGGGTAACTGTAGTTATAATAACCTATTACATGTTTGAGAAGAGCCAGAAGACAGAAGCTCAAAATCTTCAAACATAAAGACATGATAAGAAGATGGAAATGCTAATTACCCTGATTTGATCAGTACACAGTGTCTGTGTATTTAAATATCACATTGCACCTCGCAAGTATGTACAATTATTACATTAATTAAAAAGGAGGAAAATTAAAGATAAAAACATTTATTCAACCAAAGATGAAATGAATAAAGATAAATTATAAGCTGCAGTCTGAGAGGATATTTGCAATTCATTTAATTGACAAGAATAGGAATGCAGAATTTATAAGAAATTTCCTACAATTTGTGAATATAAGATAAACAACAAATAAATAGGCAAAGGACAGAAATAGAAAATTCCTAGAAGAGGCTTTTGGAGAACCAGTAAACAAATGAAAAGCAAATGAACCTCATCATTGATAAGGTAAATAAAAATACCTGGGATGCTATTCCACACCCATTTAACTAGAAAAAAATAAAAGAATGGTAGTATAAGTGTTGAATCTGCAGCAAAGAACTCTTATATTCTGCAGGTGAGTGTGTAAATTGCTATAATCATGTTAGAAGATAATTTGACAGTATACTTATAAAGGTGAAATGTGCATGCTCTTGACTCAGAAATTCCACTTCTTGTTATATTTTCAGGCCTAGAGAAGGCCTCCCATATAGGCATGTAGAGAGTCATATATATGAATGATCCATCAGACTGTGGGGGGAGGGTAGAATGCATGCTTAGCTTGCTTGGAGCCCTGGGTTCAAATCACAGTATATCACAAAACAAAAATAAACAAAAAAGAATGATCACTGAAGTATTATTTGTAATTAAAAATGAAGACAACTCAGATGTCCAACAAGAGAAGAAATAAACTAAAATTATAACATAATCACAAAATAGAAGACTATACAGTGGTTTAAATGAATTAAATAGTGTCACATATATCAACAAGGATAATTCTCAAACACATAATGGTGAGAGGGAAAAAATAGCAGGTTGCATAATAACACGTACTGTGATACAACTCATATATAGATTACAAATGTGTAAAACAAGGCCATATATTTATTTATAGCACACATATGTACATAAGCATAAAACACATGGGAAATTTAAACAACAGATTCAGGAGAGTTGTTAGGGATAGAAATGAAATCAGTATGGAGTGTGCAGATTTCCTTCTATTTATAATGTTTACTCCTTTTTGAAAAGTCTGAAGCAAAGTATTTGCATTGATGTAGGTGAGTATGGGAACAGGTGTCTGTTTTTCTCTTTGTATATTTGTAACATTTCCTAATTTTTTTTTTTTAACTAAGAGTAATGTTTTGGGAAGACTCAGTGAAGATTGGACTACTAAAACAGAGAGAAAGAGAGAGACAGAGAATGATTAAGTGTGAGCAACATAATTGCAAAACATTGAGTAAATCATATAGTGTCCTACAAATAGATTTTCCAAGGTGTATTTAAGTTTTTGCTTCCCTTTAGAGAAAGCCAGTTGGGGAATCATAAAAATCCATATCATGATTGTGTTTAGTTCAAGAAAGAAAAATGCAGGATTCCAACTAGCGGACTCATTCTCAAAGAAACAACATTGCCTTCCATCAAAAGGTTGGTGGATGGCTGGGTTCCGTGGTGCTGTAATCCCAGCTACTCAGAAGCCTGAGGCAGGACGATTGCAACTTCAAGACCAGCCTTGGCAATTTAAGGAGACCCTATCCCAAAATAAAAAAAACAAAAAGGGCTGGGGATATAGCTCAGTGGTAAAGCATTCCAAGGTTTTATCCCTAGTACTGGACGGGGAGGGGGAAGATTGGTGGATGAAGGTATAGCAGCATGTTTAAAGTTAAAATGAAATATTTAAAGTAACTTTAAATCATATTTTATGATTTCCTGCTTTAACAAAATTATTCCATTTCTGGTCCCAATTACACTGGATAAGAAAGCTTCTTCTGTAGTCATTCCAAGATTTCTTAATGCATATTAAAGTCTTCCATGCTATGCACTGAACTAGGTGCAGATGGTTCTCTGAAGGACTGAATGAACCAAAGGGGTGGCAATGCAAGCATCCGGGGCAGAGGGAAAAAAATAGCAAATTCAACACAACATTGACAGGGAATAGAACACTGATTTCTTCTACTGGAGGGTGTAGGAGGAAGGGAGAGATAAGGTTGGAAGACAGGTTATGCTAAGATTGAAGAAAGAGGTATTTGAATTTAATCACAATTTTTTTTGTAATAATGGCTCCCTCAGGTTTGGGAGAGAAACCCTCCTGTTGAGTGGGTTCATGTTCTCTGGGATTAGCAAATATTCAAAACTGGTTATTTCTCACTTGGGGCATGTTTTTGGGTTCTGCAGACACCCCCACAGGAACATTCTATTGTACCTCACATAGTGTAGGTGATACCATTTCCTTTTCATTGGCTGTTTCCAAGAAGCCTCCGTTGTTGGGTGGTCCAATTTCATTGGATCATTCTGTTTTAAATCACATGGCTTTTCCAGGAAGTCTCCTTGGGCAAATTTTAAAAGGGCTCAGGGCAGCTCTCTTTCCAAAGAAAGTATCCACTCTGGAAAACTCCTAGAATGCAGTCCAATTAATAAAAATTATGTCACCTTTGTCCCTATCATTGGAACAGCTAACCAGTCCATCTCTGCCTATCATGTGTTCTGTTCACAAAGTCCTTTACAGTGCCCTTCAGTACCCATGGGTGATTGGCTCCAGAACCACCCCACAGATATCAAAATTTGTGGATGTTCAAGTCCCTTGTTTGCATATAACCTATGCACATCCTCCTGTATATTTTAAATCATCTCCAGATTACTTAAAATATCTAATACAATGTACACACTATATTACACTGTGCTGCTATGGAACAATGATAAAAAAAAACTCTGTACATGTTTAGTACATGTTCATTTAAAAACTTTTCAAAGTGTTTTATTCAAAGTGTTTTATTTGTTCTTTTCAGTCATACATGACAGTAGAACGTATTTTGATGTATCATACATACATGGAGTGTAAATTCCCATTTTTGTGGTTGTACATGATATGGAGTTACACTGGTCAGGTATTTATGTAAGAACACAGGAAAGTTATGTCCAATTAATTCTGCTATCTTTCCTATTCCCATCCTCGCTCCCTTCCCTTCATTCCCCTTTGTCTAATCCAGCGAACTTCTATTCTTCTCTCCCCACCCCCACTTATTGTGAGTTGACATCTGCATATCAGAGAGAACATTCAGCTTTTAGTTTTTCTTTTCTTTTTTAAATATAGGTAGACACAATACCTTTATTTTATTTTATGTGGTGCTGAGGATCAAACCCAGAGCTTCACACATGCAAGATGAGCACTCTACCGCTGAGCCCCAGCCCAAGCCCTGGCCTTTGCATTTTTTGGGATTGGTTTATTTTGCTTAGCATAAGAGTCTCCAGTTCTATCCATTTACTGGCAAATGCCATCGTTTCATTCTTCTTTATGGCTGAGTATTTTCCATTGTGTATATGCACTACATTTTCTTTACCATTCATCTGTTGAAGGACACCTAGGTTGGTTCCATAGCTTAGCTATTCTGAATTAAACTGCTATACACATAGATGTGGCCGTGTCACTATAGTATGCTGATTTTAAGTCCTTTGGGTTCATGCCAAGAAGTGGGATAACTGGGTTAGACCAAGTTTTCTGAGGAATCTCCATACTGCTTTCCAGTGTGGTTGCACCAATTTGCAGTCCCATCAACAGTATGAGTGTACCTTTCCCCCCACATCCTCACCAACATTTATTGTTACTTGTATTCTTGATTATTGCCATTGTGACTGGAATGAGATGAAATCTCAGCATAGCTTTGACTTGCATTTATCTAATTGCTAGAGATGTTGAACGTTTTTTATATGTTTTTTGACTATTCGCATTTCTTCTTCTGTGAAGTGTCTGTTTAGTTCCTTTGCCCATTTATTGATTGGGTTGCTCCTTTGGTTTTAAGTTTTTTTTAATATTTATTTATTTGCTTTAGTTGTACACAATGCCTTTATTTTTATGTGGTGCTGAGGATCGAACCCGGGCTGCGCATGTGCTAGACAAGAGCTCTACCGCTGAGCCACTACCTCAGCCCGGGTGTTAAGATTTTTGTGTTCTTTATGTATTCTGGAACTTAATGCTCTATCTGAGGTGCAAGTGGCAAAGATTTTCTCCCATTCTGTAGACTCTCTCTTCATGTTTCCTTTGCTGTGAAGAACTTGTTAGTTTAATACCACCCCATTTATTGATTCTTGATTTTACTTCTTGTGCTTTAGGAATCTTATTGAGTTATTCAATTCTAAGTCGACATGATGGAGAGTTGGGCCTACCTTTTCTTCTAGCAGGCATAGGGTCTCTGGTCTAATGCCTAGGTCCTTGTTCCACTTTGAGTTGAGTTTTGTGCAGGGTGAGAGATAGGGATCTAATTTCATTTCCAGCTTTCCCAGCACCATTGGTTGAAGAAAATATCTTTTCTCCAATGTATGTTTATGATATCTTTGTTTAGTATGAGATAACTGTATTTATGCGGATTTGTCTCTGCATCTTCTATTCTGTACCACTGGTCTTCATGTCTGTTTTGGTGCCAATACCATGCCATTTTTGTTACTATAGATCTGTAGTATAATTTAAAGTCTGGTATTGTGATGCCTCCTGCTTCACTTTTCTTGCTGAGGATTGCTTTGGCTATTCTGGGCCTCTTATTTTTCCAAATTAATTTCATGACTGCCTTTTCTATTTCTATGAAGAATGTCACTGGAATTTTAATAGGAATCGCATAAAATCTGTATAGCATTTCTGGTAACATGGCCATTTTGACAATATTAATTCTTCTTATCCAAGAACATGGGAGATCTTTCTATCTTCTAAGGTCTTCTTCAATTTCTTTCTTTAGTGTTCTATAGTTTTCATTGTAGAGATTTTTCACCTCTTTTGTTAGATTGATTCCCAAATATTTTCTTTTCTTTGAAGCTATTATGAATGGGATAGTTTTCCTAATTTCTCTTTCAGTTGATTCATCACTGGTGTATAGAAAAGTAATTGATTTATGGGTGTTAATTTTATATCCTGATACTTTGCTGAATTCATTTATGAGTTCTATAAGTTTTCTGCTGGAGTTTTTTGCGTCTTCTAAACATAGAATCGTGTTATCGGCAAATAGAGATAGTTTGAGTTCTTCTTTTCTTATTTGTATCCCTTTGATTTCTTTCTTCTGCCTAATTGCTCTGGCTAAAGTTTCAAGGACTGTCTTGAATAAAAGTGGTGAAAGAGGGCATCGCTGTCTTGTTCCAGTTTTTAGAGGGAATGCTTTCAATTTTTCTCCATTCAGAATGATGTTGGCCTTGGGTTTAGCATACATAGCTTTTACAATGTGGAGGTACGCTCCTACTATTCCTAGTTTTTCTACTAGTGTTTTGTACATGAATAGATGCTGTATTTTATCAAATGCTTTTCCTACATCTTACAAGAAAACATTTTTTGTCATACTAGAGATTAAACCCAGAGCACCCTACACTGAACGACATCTCCTGCCTTTTTATTTTTTTTTTAGACAAGACCTCACTACATTGCCCAGCTAGCTTTGAACTTGCAATCCTCTTGCCTCAGCCTGCCGAGTTGCTGGGATTACAGTCATGCACCTTCCTGCCTGACCTGAATATTTTCCTTTGAGGCTGTTTAAATCTTTGGAAACTGAGCCCTAAGAAACAGAGGGCTAACTGTACATGACTGAGGATGAGGGGGTTGAGAATTGTGCAACTGTTTATTATCTACTTTGAAACTTATACAAGATGATCTGCTACAACTTTGTTGTCTAGCAATACCTACTTCCTTAGGTTTTCTGGTTGAAACTTCCCATCTAAAATCCCTTTATTCATGTATTTGTGGGCTAAACACTACTTGGATATGATGTAATATTCTTTTCCTATCCTAATGCATTAAATTTGCCAAAGTTTTATTTAAGATTTTGGAATATTTGTTCATAAATGAAATTGACCTATACAGGTTCTTTTTTTTTTTTTTATTGTACATACTTTATATATGTCAAGTAGCAGGAGAGAAATTTGCATACTATGACTCAGAAGTGTAAAAGAGGGTAACATTTTTTACTTTCTGTAATGAATCTTATCTTAGACTCAAGCCTCTATTCTTGCTGATAGCAGGGAGAAATTATTTAATTATGTTTATGACTCTATGAATTTAAACTGAATTTAGTCCATTCAAAATTCACACTTTCCTTCTATTTTTACCCCTTATAAGAGCAAGAGGAGAAGATGGATATCATTTTCCTAAATGCATGATTGAAGACTTGAATAGTGCAAATATACTTTGTATACAAACAGTATTATGTAAAAAGATGCCCTATATGTGTACTATGAATTGTAATGCATTCTACTATTATAAATACAACTTTGAAAAAATTAATTAGTTAATTAAAAAAAAAAGAACAAGAGGAGAAACCCCCCCACCCCCTGCCACTGTCCTTGTCCCACTATTGACATCTAACAAGGGAAGCCTGTCTTCACCTTATATTTTGGGTATCATTTTTAAAAAATTTTTAAAGAATCGGTTCTTTTTTAAAAATACTTTTTAGTTGTCAGTGGACCTTTATTTTATTTATTTATATGTGGTGCTGAGAATTGAACCCAGTGCCTCACACATGCTAGACAAGTGCTCTACCCCTGAGCCACAACCCCAGCCCTGGGTATCATTTTTTAAAGACAGGGTCTCACTGTGTTGCCCAAGCTGGCCTTGAGCTCCTGGGCTCAAGTAATCCTCCTGTCTTAGCCACCCACGTGGGTAAGACTACAGGTGCCTACAACTGCACCCCGTGTGAGGTATCATTCTGATGCTTACTACTGAGGTTCATTTTCCCTTACTCTCTTTCTGCCACCCAGGGCTTCCTCTGGTCAGGTGCTTCCTCATAGTACCTATCTGTTCCCTGAGGGATCCAAGAAACTCTTGACTGATTTCTCCTCAGCATGATGTGGTGGTAGGATGCTAGGAAGATGCACTCAGACCGCTCCTTAGCCATTGCTTCTGCACCCGTACTTGGTACCGAACTTGATGGAGCATTGTTTCAGGGGACCTACATCTTCCTCCACCACAAAAGCAGGAAGTGGGCACCAGTCATGTTTTGGGATTTCTCAAAATCACTTGTTCTTTGCCTCCCACTCTTGTGTCTCACATATACTCCCCTTAGCCCACATTATCAGAAGAACTTTCTCCTTGCCCTTCCTTTCAGGAATTTCCTCTACCAAATACCCTTTTTCTTTCTAACTAGTATTTGCCTTCCTCTATTTGTAGGCAAGAGAGGGTCAGATAAATAATCCAAATTATGGAGGTATTTTCTAAAAATGCTTCAACTAGCATTACCTGCTATCAATTGCTTGCTGTACAACAGGCCAGTAAAGTCTAGAGACAAGATGTTCAGGCAAAGAAGATGACTTTATTTGAGAAGCCAGCTTAAGGAGAAGATGGAGGACTCTTGTCCAAAGTCCATCTTTCTGGGAAGCTGATTTGGGTGTGATTTATAGATGCAGTTGGTGAATGTCCCCAGACTAGTGGGGGTGGTCCTTCTCACAACAGATGATGGGTATTCCCAGACCAATGAGCACCTCCTCACACATACTGTGTGTGTGTGGGGGGGGGGGTTGTCAGATGATGCACATCTGATCCTAGTCATGATATGTTTTCAATTCTGCTGGTCTCAAGAGCAAAGATCATTATTTTCTTGGGCTATTCTTGTCACTGATTTGTTTGTACAGTTTCTGACATATTACACAATAGGTAGGTCACAGCGAGTAGCTGCCTCCACTGGTGGCCCTCTAACTGATGGTTCAACAGTGAGATAAGATGTTTGGCCATCTTCACCTGATTATGGTGAAAGATAAGGGTCAGTTTAGATTAAATTGGTAGGCACCAGAGCTGGTCTTAATGCTCAGCTTCATACTTATATTTAAATCTAAGACATTTATCATTCTTCTTCTTTTGCTAAGTCAAGGACTCTATCATACATAATATTCATTGTACTGATATATATGCAGACACATAATAGTCACTATACTGATAAGAAAGTGTGCTATTTCCTCTAAGATCTTTAATCAGCTTTCTGAAATTTATGCTTATAACTATTACATACATTAGCCACAGCCCTGGTGCCATGCTTATTTTTAATTCTTCCAATGACCTAGTGGAATACATAATTTGGTTGTCATTTTACAGAAAAAATAAATTGACGCACAGAAAGTGGTTGCATTCAGATATATGTAAAATTGCTATAATAAAGGGATATCAAAATGCAGTGAATTGAACAGGTGCAGGTTTATTTCTCTCACATAAAACACAACAGAGGCAGGCAGAAGATCCAGGTGGCAGGTGGCTTCACTTCACATAGTTATCCAGAGGCACATTGCCTTGTGGTCACTCCACCATCATCAAACCTCATCTATATGTAGGTGACTCAGAACCACCACATACCTGTGGGAAGGGAGAAATGAAAGGACGAAAGACAGACCATGTCTTTTTAAAGAAAACTACAAAATGTTCCAACTCATGTCCCATTGTCCACATGGCCACAACTGACTGTGAGAAAGGCTGAACCTCTATCTCCACAGTCAAGATAAGAGTAGGGTTGGAGAGGTACAATGGTGATTCAGATACTAAAAGAAGGGGATCATGGATATGGGGGATCATTTAGACATCTCTGCCAGCAAATCCAATGTGATGCTCTCCCTCCTGATTCTAAGCTGCGTGTCCAGATGAAAAGCTACAGCTTGTATTTCTCTTGTAGGTCTATTGAATGTTCAATTAGATGTAAGCAGAAGTCACTGGGCAAGGTTTCCTGAAAGCTTTAGTGGCTTTTCATCCCATCATCCTTCTTGTTGCTTGGAAGGAAGATGAGGTGGCTAGAGCTTCAAAAGTCATAGCAGATCATGAGCAATGGAGAACGTGGAGCTCACAGGAAGGAGGAACTTAAAAACTTAATGATCAAGGAGCCACCACACCAAATCCTGAACTGCCTAAGGTTGCTCTTCCCTCACCCTCGTTCTCCTTCTCCTCCTTCTTCTTCTACTTCCTCCTCCCAGGGACTGAACCCAGGGATGCTTTACCACTGAGCCACATCCCCAGTCCTTTTTATTATTATTATCATTATTTTTATTTCGAGACAGGGCCTCACTAAGTTACTTAGGGCCTCGCTAAGTTGCTGAGGCTGGCTTTGAACTTGTGATCCTCCTGTCTCAGCTGCCTGAGCCACTGGGATTAGAGGCATATGCCACTGCACCTGGCAAGGTTGCACTTTTTTATTGTGAGGCAGAAATAAACCTCTTTAATATTTAAGTAAATTAAAAAATATGATTTATAGACAACCAAATGTAATTCATAACTAATTCAAATTATTCAGTTAATTAATGTATTCAAAGTCATACAACTAATAAGATGCTCATACTCAGATTCATCTAGCTCCAAACTTTTATTCTTGCCCCTTTAGGAGTAGATTTGTCTTTTACAAGTTTGTCTTACATGTTTGTCTTTTACAAGATGGTTTCTGATGTAGCATTCATGGGGAAAGTGGACCAATAATAATTTTACAAATTATCTCTGGTACAATGAGGAAATAGTAGCTGGCTCCATCATATTTAGGAAAAGCTATTTATCTTCTGTGTCGAGGGTTCTAGAGTGATAGGGCATTTTGACTAGCAAAATATCTCGTTACTAGTTGAATGCAGCATAAAGTTACAGAAAAGCACTGTGAACTATTGAATTAGGTCTGATTTGGTATTTCTTGTTTCTATTTTTTTCTGTTAATATCACTAAGTTTCTGTTTATTTCCTTTGTTGTCACTAGTATATGCTGACAGATAAGCAAAAGGGGATACTGATGTTAAAGACAATTAATGGGAAACACTTTTGAAAATTTTAACATTCCATTTACTAATGCAACTTATTTTTCTATTGGGAAAAAAGTCCATAATTGTTTAGTTTTAAATCTAATCCATTGGGTTGTCCTTATGGCACACTTAGCTTGAGTATTTCTGAACTATCTATTTGCTGGGCTGATGAGGTCTTATACCATCTGGAAGGTAAAGTTTTAGGACAAGGAATAGGTTTTGAGAGCCAGCATGAACCTATGAGCCTGAAAAAAGTCTCTAACCTTTCAAGTTTAGAGATCATTTGGTTGTAGTAGGAAATTAACCATGTGAACTATGTAACCTACTTTCTAAATTTCTCCTGGGGAAAATATCACTAGAATAAATAAGGGAAATTGTGGATTCTTTTTTTCCCCAAAAAATTTCCAAAAGCAACATAAGTTTTTTAGAAGGGCTTATTGAATAATATTGTTATTATTATCTCATTATTATCTGATTTTGGGTAAAGGAGAAATGATGTGTGAGACTGTCAAAATGTTTAGATTCAGAATGTCCTGTGTGGTATAAAGGGAACAGATTAGGACATGATTGATCAGCAGATGGCACTTTGGTTTTAGGGTTTTGAGTTTTCTGGAAGGTAGAATGATGACCCCACCTTCCAAAGAAGATGTCCTCATCATGATCCCCCAAAACTATGAATATTTTACCTTAGTTGCAAAAGGGTCTTTGCAGGGGTTGGGGTTGTGGCTCAGTGGTAAAGTGTTCGCCTAGCACGTGCGCGGCCCAGGTTCGATCCTCAGCACCACGTAAACATAAATGCATTGCATTGTGTACAACTAAAGCAAATTAATAAAAAAATTTTTAAAAAAGGGTCTTTGCAGTGTGATTAAATATTTTTAAATAGGGGCATTATTCTGGCTAATCTGAGTGGGTTTAGTGTAAAAATAGGCTCTTGAAATGATGGAAGAGAACTGCAGAAGAGAGAAAGGAGCCATGACTACAAAAGCAGAGGTCAGAAGGATACTATTGCTGGAAGGAGACCCTGAGCCAAGGAATGCAACTCAGGACCTTCAGAAGTCGAAAAAGACAAGAAATGTGATCTCTCCCGAAGCTCCAGTCCTGCCAACACTTCATTGTAGTCCCATAAGACCCATTTCCAGACTGCTGACCTCCAGAACTGTAAGATAAATTTGTGTCGTTTCAAGCCACAAAGTGGTAATTTGTTGCAGCAGTAAATGCATATAATGTATGTTACTGTGACAACAGAAAATAGATACGAGGAGGATATAGCTCAGTTCATAGAGCACTTGCCTCCCATGCACAAGGCCCTGGGTTAGATCCCCAACACCACAAAAGAAAAAAAAAAAAAAAAGAATGGATACAAGTTGTAAAACTTATTTGGTTAATCAAGGCAAAACAGTTAAATTAATTAGAACTATCAAGATCACCAAAAACAAGGTAGATTTGTGGGAAGTATCACAGCTGAGAGATCCTACATGACAAGTATCTATGTGATATTCTGATGGGATCATGGAACACAAAAAAATACATTTAATTTAAACAAATAAATCTGAATAAAATATGGACTTTAGTTAATAATAGTAAAGAACTAATATTGATATTGGTTCCTTAATTATTACAAATGATCCTTACTAAAGTAAGGTGTTGACGGGGGAAATTGAGTGAGAGGTATACAGGAACTCTCTAGATTATCATTGAAAAATATAAATTTTTCTGAAAATCTAAAACTGTTATAAAATATGAAGTTGAATAAAACAAAATGAATCCTGGTTTCTGATGTAGCAAGTGTGGGGAATTGGACCAATAACAAGCAAGTTCTTAATTTTCTATCAGTTGGCATGTGGACTTCCATAGTCTTGGATGGCATCCTGAGATTGCACTCTACTCTTTGGTTTTCCTTAGGAAAAAAATCCCTAAGAATACAAATCTAGCAAATGGTAATGTTCAGAAAATGGGAAATGGTAATGTTCAGAAACATTTCATAAGTGTTTCTGATGGCTTGTCCGCAATCTCTGGTGATATGACTTAGACTGAGCCTCATCTTCTATAAGCCAGAGCCCCTATTGTGTTCTTTGTTGCTGCCTGAAGCGGAAACCGCTTGGAGCAATGAACGCCGCAGGAAAATTCGGAGGCAGGATGAAAATGAAAAAAGGTCTTTTATTCTTCTTCTTCTCTCTCCAGCTCCAGGAATCACTCCAAACGCTCTAACTCCAACCACCACCTTCTTCTTCTTCTTCCCACACACTCTAACCAAACTCACCCAGTTATATACATATAGCTTTAACAAGGACACGTGCTTATAGCTCAAGCTTACGGGTGCGTCACGCAGTGTTCACGGGCATACAAAGATTCTTTGGATAATGTATTACTATCAGGTGGAAACTAGAACATCTTTTATGGCTCTCAGCTAACCACAATCTTTAGCTATCTCCTTGATTATAGGCTCCTTCAGTTCTTTATTTTCTTCTCCTTCTCTTTCTCCTTCTCCTTATTTTTTCACTTGAGTGTATGTGTGGTACTGGGAATGAGACCCAGGACCATACACATGCTAGGAAATGCTCTATGAGTGAACTACATTACCAACCCTTTTAATTTTATTTTATTATTATTTTAAATAGTTTTAGTTGTAGATGGACACAATACCTTTATTTTATTTTATTTTTAATGTGGTGCTGAGGATCGAACCCAATGCCTCACACGTGCTAGGCAAGCACTCTACCACTGAGCTACAATCCCAGCCCAGGTACAACCCCAGCTCTTTTTATTTTATTTTGAAATGGGGTCCTGCTAAGTTGCCCAGAATGGCCTCAAATTTGCAATCCTCCTGCCTTAACCTCCTGAGGCTTCTCCTATTCTTATAGATAACTAAGGCAGCATCAGGAATCTAAGCTGTACCATGTACAAAGTGTAGATCATATCTTAAGAACATAAACAACACCATAGGTCAAGCAATACTGGGAGGTAGCCAGTAACCTTTGGCCCACATTTTGATACCATTGCCTAACATGGATATTTCCTCAGAAGCAATTTAGAACATGTAGGTTACATAGTTCATGTGGTGGATTTCCTATCTTAGTTCAGTAAGACTAAACTAGACTTTAGTCCCTGTGTGTGCCTTCATGAGAAGCCCTTATGATCAAACAGCCTTCATAACTATTCATACTTACACAGTTATATGCACTAGGCCATGTCAGAGCATCTGAGAAGCTCATGGGCATTTCTCCAAATAGACCACTGAGAGGAGGTCTGGGAAAGAAAGTTAGCACCAGCAGTAGCCTGAGTAGCAGAGTGGTCAATAGTGGTCCAGCTAAATGTTATCAGCGTCAGGCGGCAGTCCAAAGGAACCACAAAGCAGGGGTCCACACAGAAAGCCAGCAAGAGTCAATGCAAAACATCAAGAATAGGGCTGAGATTGTGGCTCAGAGGTAGAGTGTTCGTCTACCATGTGTGAGGTGCTGGGTTCGATCCTCAGCACCATATAAAAATAAAATACAGATATTATGTCCACCTATAACTAAAAAATATATTTTAAAAAAACATCAAGAGTAGAACTATGCAGAAACATGAGTGAAGACTGGAGTGTTTAGTGGTAACATATGAGTTATTTACCCAGGACTCCCGGGTATTAGAAAGGAGAGTATGATGCATATGTTCTGTTTTTGTCTGCCCAGATGCACAGGCTACACCTTATACCATCCTCATTTCCCAGTCCCAGATCCCAGCCAATCAAGGTGCTCTTGGCCATGGTGACTGGCCCAGGGATAAGTATGTGACCTGAGTCAGGCCAATCAAAAAGTCCTTCCTGGGGGCTGGAGATATAGTCTAGTGGTAGTAGTATGCATGTATGAGGCCTTTTGATATCCTGCACTGCAAAAAAAAAAAAAAAAAAAAAAGTTTTTAGAAAAAAAAGCTTATGAATGGGGCCATCTTCCCTGCCACATGAAGAAAGGTAGGTCCTTCGAAGAGAATGGGATCAATGAAGAGCAGGGTTGTGAATTAAGAGAATAAGAAAGATCAATTTAGAAAATGTCTTTTTGTCCTCATCTACTCATGACTGACATGTCTCCCCAATCCTTCTAAGAACTGTAAGCCAGTACATTCCCTTTTTTGCTTATGTCAATTTAAATTGGATTTCTGTCATTTAAATGAATGACTTTTAACCAATACAGACAAGGAAACTTGAAAGAGTTCTGGACACTTGAGCTACACAGGTGGGACCTATCAGCAACTGTTATGTGACTTTTTAGAATTGAGTATCTTTCCAAACTTCCAGCATACACTCAATTCATCAAAAACTCTAAAATTTACCTGCCTTTTACTTCCTTGGATATTGGTAAGGTCTTTAAGTGATCTGACTAAATTTCCAACTTTTCAAAGCTAAATCTCTTTTCTCTGACCCATAGCTTTGACATACAAAGAGACGGACTGTGCATCTCTCAAATCATCACCTGACTTGGGAATTCAGGCTCCTTGAACAATTGCTAAAGTTACAGCGAACAGAGATAGCAATAAGGGCCCCAATGTGAGAAGAACTCCAAGCAGGTGGTACCTTATGGTTGACATGCAAAATTTGGTAGAAAGATTGGATAGTGAGGCAACTGGAGGCAGAATCCCACACTTCTGACATTTACTAAGGGTACTAAGACAGTCATCTTTCAAAAGAAGCAACTCCTGCATGGAAGCATTTGACTCTGCATGCTTGTCCTGAGACAAAGTGCTTGAAGATTAGCAAAGAGATTGACAGTCCTGAGGCAGAGTACCTGAAGATCAGTAAAAAGACCTCCAGCACCACAAAACAAGAAGAAGAAAAGAAAAATAAAGAAAGCATGTGAATGGGGCCATTTCCCCTGCCACATTGAGAAAGGTAGAGATTGAGGAAGACGTGCAAAAACGTGCAGAGCTGTCCATACGAGTTTGAAGTTGGATGGAGTTGTTCTCTTGTCACAGCCTCTCAGTGCCAGCAGCCAACAACCGGTAAGCTCTCTGATCAGTCAGCAACCATCTCAGCAGATCCAAGAAGTGATAACCTTTCAGAGAAGAACTGAGGCAGCAAATTGTTCAATTGCCAGTCAGTTGTTAGCAAAAGCATCTAAGGCCTGGTTTTGTTAGTTATGGCTTCAAAGCCTGGCTCCTCTGTGAAAGAAATGAATGATGCTGCCATGTTCTGTTTAAACCAAGTCCTCAAGAAATTCAAAGATATGAATAAGAAGTATGTGGACTGGGTCTAAGCTTATTTGAGTATATGGACAGAACAGCAGGCTTACATCAAGGAGTTTCACATTACCAGACAGGCCTGGAGCAAAATGGGTCCTGTGGCAAAAGAGTGGAATGGATTTCCTACTAGACCCTTTGTTGGATAAGGTCCCTCTCTGCCCAGTCTGCCACCAGGTTTAAGTCTCCATCAGTTCAAACTCCAATGACTCTGCTTCTCACACAGCACTGTTAGTACAGGTTAATCAAGGGTAGAATATCACATAGGCCCTGAAACGTGTATCTGATCATAAGAAGGCTCATAAGAACACTGCCCTGAGGCTCAGAGTGACCCAGTAAGCAGTGGCCCCAAACTATTTTCTTCATCGAACCTTGAAACCAGCTACAAAGAAAATGCGGCTCCAGTTGAACTGGAGGGCAAAATGGAGAGAGTGCAAAATCAGGGGAATATTTCCAACCTGGTGATTGACAACACAGAACTGAAATAGGTGGTTTACATATACACATCAACACGACAGTGCAAATCAAGGGCCAAATTTACTCAATTATGCTAGATAACTGTAAGAAATTCTGTCTGGTATTAAATTATGTGGTGGGCATTTAGAAATGATAGTAAGGATGTCAAAGTTCAAATAATGAAACAGATGGCCGCCATGTTTACCTAAGCAAGAATTCCTGGATTGTGAGATAGTGATAAATCTTCTGAAAGGAATGTCCTCATTCCTACACAAGGTGGTGACTTTATGAGTTCCCAGTCCCTGTTCAATTCAAGACCGTATGGAATGGGCAGAAATTGGTCACCATAGTGACAAATCACTGGATAAGTGAAGTGCCAGTGGGTTCTTTGCCATTTCCCTTTACACCATGGAATAAATCTGTTATCAAAATGGTTCTTTGCTAGATTTCCTCTACCTTTCTGCTCTTAATTTTTTTTTCTACTCTACAAAGCCCAGCTACCTGCCTTCACTAAAATATACCTCAAGCTGAGATTTGGGGTGGGATAGCAGGTCAATTGATCTTCTGCAGGAAGGTGCAGCTTCTCCATATCGGTGCAACTATACCATCAGTCCCTTCTTAAGAAACTTCAAACCTGAACTGGTCCATTTTAGCTTTCAGCTTTTGGGGGATTATTCTACCAACACACAGTTCTTTGGGAAAAATTAAATATCCCCAGGAATTAACAGATCAGACTGTGATCTTTTCCTAACAATGAGCATGGAGGTAGCAGAAGCTGGTGTGATTAACCAAACTAATTTTTCACTGTACACAAGCGAGGCAAGGGTTGCATTGGACCAACAGCTGAGGGTTGGCCATCTAGCATTCCAAGCAAACTTTGTTTACTATAAGCATTCCTTGATTCTGCATTCCATCCTGGGTCTGCCTCAATCATGAGACACCAGGTTCTCCAGTCCCAGCCACAGCAGCAGTACGATGGGTCTCGTACGCTTTCTTTCTCTGAGAGCCCTGCCCAGCACCTTCAAAGTCAGGCACAGTGGCACACACCTGTAATCGCAGCAAATCTGGAGGCTGAGACAGGAAGATCAGAAGTTTGAGGCCAGTCTGGGAATCTTAGTGAGAGCCTGTCTCAAAATTTTAAAAGGAGGGCTGGGGTTGTGGCTCAGTGGTAGAGCACTAGCCTAGCATGTGCGCGGGCTGGGTTCGAAAGAATAAAGGCATTGTATACAACTAAAACAAATAAATATATATTAAAAAAATTAAAAGGACTGGGGATATAACTCAGTAGTAGAATGCTCTTGGGTTCATTCCACATCACTGCAGAAAATAAACAAACAAACAAATAAGGAAAGGAATGGAATGGAAAGGAAAGGAAAGCAAAAACATTGTGTCATTCCAAGGAATGGAGCACTCCTCTTCCTCCCCTGCTAGGTGCCTGTCATCCACCTTTGTTGTCTCCCTCTTTGTGTCATGCTCAACAGCTTAGGGCTCCTGTCCAGACCCCTGAGCAGAGAACTAAAACCTCCACTGCAGGCTGGTTTTGGGTCTTGATTTATGTAAGAATCTTGCATAGCATTGCTAATGTAAATTTCAATGTTCCCCTCTGAGACACACTTACCAAAATATGCGAGTTGTTTTTTTTTTGTTGTTGTTGTTTGTTTGTTTTTGGTGGGAGAAGAGATTTTCTCATGACTTCTATTTATTTCCTGACACCTGTGGAAAAAAAACCTTTATGTGCTTAAAGTTATACAGAAAATAGAATAAAGTTAGTACCAAAATATTAAGAAGAGAGAGATTCATGTCTAAGATCTTACTAGTAAAACCTTTTGTAAAATAAAAAATATTTGCAATATGAATAACCCTCTTACCATACTGGTCTGCATACCTAAACATCCATATTTTAAGCACATGTATATGAATAATATAAATTCATATATTCCTATTCATCTAAAGAAATCTATACAAATTGCATTTTGGGCCATGATACACAACAAAGCTGAGAATCTATTGCCATCATGGACCAATTACCTTCTAACAGGAAGTACTGACAGTGCTTATCAGTCCTAACGTGGACAAATTCATTCAGGTCAGGCATGATATTCTTAGCAATGATGAGTACAAAATGTCTAGAGCCTATTAGGAGCAGATCTGGGAGGAAACAACCTAGCTAAAGGGCCCTTTATCAATGTCTAGAGACAAGGAGTAAGCCAGCGTTGGTTTGCAGCAATTTTCACTACCAGGGAGATCTGTAGTAGGTGAAGCACAGCAGCAGGAGCTTCTAAGATCTAAGGCTGTATTTGGCAGGCACAGCCTTGAGCAGTTGGTCCCTAGGATGCAACAAAAATAAAGTTTAGTCACCTCAGAGGAGCAAATCCATAGGAACTAGCAAGTGGATCAGGATTCTAGAACAGCAGTGGTGTTGGGCTAGTACTTCCATCCAAATGTGAAGAAGAATGTCCAGTAACAGAGCCTGGCTGTTGCCAAGGAAAGCTATAACTCAGCAGGAGAAGGCTCAGGTGATAGTGCGACTTATTTCACCCACTGGTGGGCACAAGGGATTTAGCTCAAATTAGGTACTGTGGATACAAATATGACTAAGACATTACATAATTGCTGTCAGAGAGATTACAATAGAGATAGAGCAGCACCATCAAACTTGTACAGGTAGTGGGGGAATTTGATAAGGGCCAAAGAAGAGGAATCGGTAGTGTGCTATAAACACAAAGAAAGGTCTCTGACCCCATACTGAGGTTTGGGAAGGTTAATTGGGGAAGATACTACTTGAACTGCTTCTAACAAGCAAAGAAAGGTAGGAAAGATTTAGCATGAGTGGTCATGGGGTGAGACACAACAAAGTATGTTTGGGGTATTTCAAGTAATTGGATATTACTAGAGTGAAAACCCAAGGTCCCATAGGGTCTCTTATCCCATGCTAAGAAGTCCATTCCATTGGCCATAGTAGATATTGTGGAAACTACTCATCATCCCATCACCATTTCTTCTCTTCCTTTTTGTAATATGAGCTCTTCTAACCTGCACTAACTTTTAGCTGGGCATTTATCTTTCCAGTTAAGGAATATTTTTTCCAGCCTTCCTTGCAGTAGATGTGACTATGTGTTGCAAGTTTTAGCCAGTGGGATGTGAATGGAAGTTAGGAATGTAATTTTCACATTATATCATTAAAAGATAGGTGTGACCAAATGAGCCAGTCTTAATCCTGCAAACAATGACTGTGTCTTGGAGTAGGTAGCGTATAAGATAAAAAGAACCTGGGTCTCTGGGGTGAACAAATGGAGCAAAGCCATTTCTACACCCCAGACATGCACCCTACTGGACTATTTGTTGAAAGATAAATAGACTTTTTGTTAAGTCAGTAGAGGAGTGAGATCTCTGCAATTTTGTTACCCTGTATCCTAACATGGTAGGGAAGGAAATATAGTGTTGAAGCTTCCAGTGTCATTCCTGACTTGGTCAGTCAGAGCTACAGAACTAGGAAAGGCTGGGACAACAGCTGTCTTGTCTTTAATGATTAGAGTTGAGTGAGGCTAATATTGGCAGATACCAAAATAAGCAATTACGCAGCCTTGTCTCAAGAGACAGGAAAAGCCCCTTGAAAACTAAATTTTTACGTGGTTCTAGGAGACAAGTGCATCCAGGACAGAATCCCAGCCAGCAACCCCCAAATGTCTTCCTTGCATGCCACCCTGCAAAACTATGTGCATTGCCCTCTTCAACAGCTGATTCCAACAAGTCTTCCTAAGAGGACTTTATTGACCTAAGGCCACTTAGTCATTTTGTGTTCATCATGTTTGCAAAAATGAAAATTCATTTATAATTCCCTTTTGTTTCCTGAAAAGGTTAGAATTGGAAGACCTATTTTGCTGAATACAATAATTTGTCTAAGGTACAATTTTGGAATTAGGAGCCAGGATGAATAATGAGGTTATTTCCAGGGGACTCTAGCTTGGGAAGTCAACAGCAGCAAGACTAGAGACTTGGTGAGGAGTGGTGGGGATGGAAGTGAAAAAAGACCTCTAATGGCAGAACCAGGGAGAAAATACTCTGGAAAAGTGTTTATAGGAAGATCTCCTTGTGAATTGTTGTTAGATGATGTGTATTGTGCCCATATACAGTGAAAGTCAGAAGTGAGAGAAAAAAACATCCCTATAATCTCCAGTTACAAAAACCTAATGCCGTCAGCTGTCTTTATTGGTGATTCTGGATCCTTGGTAACCAACCATGAATTGAAAATATTTGTGAAACATTTTTTTTTGTCTTTATTGAACATCTACAGACCTTTTTCCTGTAATTATTCTCTAAACAATATATAATAACAACTATTCAGTTGGCATTTTTATTGTATTTGGTATTATAAGCAATCTGAAACTGATTTAAAGCATATAAAAGAATGTGCATAGGTTATATGTACTATCCCATTTTATGAGGGACTTCAGCATCTGTGGATTTTGGGGGGTTATGGAACCAAATCCTCATAGATACCACGGGATCTATGAAATCACAATTTAAATCACAATGACATCTATTAAATGATAGTCAGAATTGTTATCAACATGTACCTGAGTACCTACCACATGCAGAAACAGTATGCATGATGGATTGGCCCCTGTCCCTGAGTGTTAGTGTTGATGCAGAGGCACACAGACAATGCATACATATTTGTTTGGCAGGGACTTTTCCACTCATCTTTCCAAAGAATTAAGAAAGAACAAAAGTGAGAATGTGGGAACATAGCAAGGGCTCACTGCCCAACACTCTTAAAAGCCAATAAATACAATGGTGCAGTTTATTGAGCAGTCAGCCCATAAGAAGCCCAGGATCTGGGGAGGTGGGGAAAGAGCTCAAATCTACCTCCCTATTAGTTGGTTTTGGGGGAATTCATAGGAAGGGAGAGAGGGAAGAAATTGCTTGTCAATCGGATGATGATGGGGAAGACTTGGGGTCCTTTTGTTCAGGCGTAGATGATCATCATGCCTTTTCATAGGTGACATGTTTCTTTTCATGAGGAACTATCATGTCCTGCATGGGAGATTTTGAGTCCACACCATCAAAACCGGACAGATTCCTTTCTTCTGCCCATATCCATTGTTGAAAAGCTACCTTCAAACCACCCTTGAGTATTTTCCAGAACGTGTGCACACGTGTGCATGTGTGTGTGTGTGTGTGTGTGTGTGTGTGTGTGTGTGTACATGCACAAGCAGTGCCATAGATTTAACTGTGGGCCTCACACATGGTAGGTAAGTCTTCTACCATTGAGCTATAAGCCAAGCCCAGAGAGAGTTATTAACCTGATTGGTCAGAGTCCAAGTAAAAAGAGAGGAAATCTCTTTTTTTATACTCACACAATACTTCTAGTACCAAATGTGTGGATCTCTTCTGTCACCAAGAGGAGGGTCATGAAAGGAAAGTGGACCCTAACTCAGGCCATGAAGATCCTTGATGATGTTGTATGAAGGAATTTAAGAACAGGTCAAAGTGAGGCACAGATTGAATGCATGGAGAGAAAGAAATAAAGACAGGGTGAGGCTTCTGGAGAAGAACGTGCTAGCTATATCCCAGCTAGGCATACTTACACATGTCAGATCAGTCATACAGGGACATGATCTAAGAAGGTGTTTGTCATTCTCCTTTGTGTTGGTAACCAGGCATGTTGACTATTACCAGGATTGTGGGGTGTGGGTCATTTACTGACATGTTGACCATTATCAGGGATGTCAGGGGTGGGGTTTGTGTCTTTTCTTCCTTGTTTTTGATGCATTATGCTTTGTAAATTTAAACAGTACTACATTGGTGTACCTGTGGGGAAGGTCTAATAAGTAATTTAATAGTACTGTATGTGATGAAGATCACAGCTTTTCACTGCACTTTTAATCCATGTGAAAGTGGACTTTAAATCACGGCTACTCTCAGGATGTCCCTCATGTCTCCTTTCTACCTATTCTTATGTATTCTATCTTACCTCACTTCTACAACATTCTTGTGTGTGTGTGTGTGTGTGTGTGTGTGTGTGTGTGTGTACATCATCATGGTATCCCACAATGAAATCCAATTCTGACACTATCTTTACTTGGAGTTAGCATCAGATCCCACCAGTTAAGGGCTCAGTCCTATGAGATTGTTTCTATTACAGGTGCCAATGGCAAATGTGGGCCCCCTATACTTTTTATTTACTGGCTACAAATTGGATACTCCCATGACATCTTCTAGAGGTTCAATAATTTGCTAGAATAGATCACAAAACTCAGGGAAATAGCCAGGCATGGTGTCACGTGCCTGTAATCCAGGCAACTCAGGAGGCTGAGGCAGGAGAAGAGCAAATTCAAGGCCAGCCTGGGCATCTTACTGAGACCCTATCTCAAAATATAAAAAAAAATAATAATAAAAATATAAAAAATAAATCAGAGAAATACTTTACTTACATTTTCAAACTTTAATAAGGGATCCAATTCAGAAAAAAGCAAATGGTAAGAAATACATAGGGCAAGGTATGGGATGAAGGGACATGAACCTTCTATGCCCTCTTCAGAAGCACCACCCTCCCAGTACCTTGTATTCAGCCAGAAGCTCTCTGAATGCTGCCCACTTGGATTTTTATGAAGGTTTCATTCAATGCACGTGATTGATTATATCATTGGCTATTGGTAATCAACTCAACTTTCAGCCCTCTCCCTTCTCCAGGGGTGATGGCGAGGCTGAAAGTTCTGACTCTGTAATCACACGGTTGGTTCCTCTTATAATCAGCCCCCCATGGGGGCTTTCCAAAAGTCACCTCATTAGCATGAACACAAATGTGATTGAAAGGAGCTTGTAATAAATAACAAAATATGTTCCTTCAGCTGTTCAGGTGCTTAGACGAAGCCAAATATAACCAAAGATGCTTCTATCACTTAGGAAATTACAAGTTTTTGGAGCTATAGATAGGAGCTGCAAACAAAGACTAAAATATCTGTATCTTGTTATATCACAATATCATACCAGGACATTAACTAGTCCACATTTTACTAGTGGTTGTGGTCACTTTGTATTAAAAGGTCATTTCCCATATCCTGCGGTGTAGGTCCAGCACAGTCTCCATTTGACAGACACTTAGATGATCAAAGCAGGTTCACTCTAGACAGGCATGGTGGTGCAGATTTGGGTGTCTGAGGTGGGAGGATCACCTGGGAAAAACAGTGAGGCCCCTATCTCCACCCCTTCCCCTCCCAAACCTGGTCTGCTTTGTAGACCTGGTCTACTTTGTAGATCAGATCATCTTCTCCTCACTGCAGGCATGCCTAAGTGTACAGGCCCCAAAATTTGCAGTGGAGGAGGGGAGCGTGGAATTAGAAAGCTTCTCAGCAATCTTGAACCTGAACTATGTGATTGAACTTAGTCTTTTGGCAGAAGTCTGCTTTAGAGGTTATTGGGTGCTAACTCAGCTCTGAATAAAATGATCTTTTGGTTTCCATTCCGATTTCTTTCTTGTGCATAGTTCCCTTGGGAATCGTAAGGAGAGGAAAGATGATTAGAAGAACAGGTTTGGGTGTTTCTGGTCTTTGATTGCAGCTAACTCTATTGTTGGTTGCAATTTCTTGCAAATTTTTGCTGCCCTTCTCAGGAAAGGATTATACTTCCTTACCCCATGGATATCGGGTTTGGCAAGGTATACCTGTTCTGGTGAAGAAAATGTAAGCATATCTAACATGTGTAAGTTCCAGGCCAAATTATTAAGAGTCAGTATGTGGTTTGCCGTGATTGTTTTTCTTCTTCCATGAGATACCAACATTGTTCCAGTTATAGATTGCTCTATCAGCCTGAGTCCTGGCATGAAGACAACCAGAGGATAGTTAATCTGTCTTGCAGTGGACATATATGATATTTTGAGAAATAAAACTTTGTTATTATAAGCCACTGTGGAATCACTTGTTAACATAGCTAAGCCCAGCTTATCCTAACTGATACACTTACCATATTGCCATCTGCATCAATCACCATTGTTTGTCTTCCCAACCAATGTCTGTTCTCCCAAGACAAACCCAGTTTTGCCCAGGTATCATCCACCTCTTAATGGCCATGTGCTTGGGGAGGGAAATACAATTCCCAGCCACAGGGGGCCAATCCTAATTAATCTAAGCCATTTAT
Organism: Tamias sibiricus; assembly: GCA_025594165.1. Taxonomy (NCBI): domain Eukaryota; kingdom Metazoa; phylum Chordata; class Mammalia; order Rodentia; family Sciuridae; genus Tamias; species Tamias sibiricus. The sequence continues at coordinate 35,781,440 of CM046658.1, forward strand.
GATAGTTTCTTACTCTTTGCTAGTGTGAAGCTGAAGATCTCTGAAGAAGCCATGTCTATATAAAAGATTCTGCAGACCCTTTGACCTTAGCAGAGCAGAACATTGTGACTGCAAAGAAATGGAATGATGCAGGTTAAAAGTCAAAATTATCTTATGCTATCTTTGGCCCTTTAGAAAAATATCCATTTGCTTCTTTTTAAAATATTTTTTAGTTGTTGCTAGACCTTTATTTTATGTATTTATTTATATGTGGTGCTGAGAATCAAATCCAGTGCCTCACACATGCTAGGCAAGTGCTCTACCACCAAGCTGCAAACCCAGCCCACCATTTGCTTTTAACTTTTGTGTCTGACTTAAAATCCTGTGACTATTAGGTAAAACTGTAGGAATGTATTGTTAAGATTAGCAGACCTCTAGCCTCCATCAATCTGAAAGCTAAGAATTCTATAACAGTTGAAACCTATACAAAAAGTTTTCTCTGCTTTTCTGTAGTCCACCTACCTAATACCTCCACTGATGTATTTGTTAAATATATTGATTTATTACCTTCTTTGTTCTGTAACTATAAAGATTCATGTAACCTCTTCTATGACAGAACACACAATTCAGGGTACCTTTAAAAATATGGGTCTTCGATAATACTATTGAACTGTTAAGCGAACTAACCCTAGAGCTGACCTATCCCCAGTTTTCATCTACATGAGAGAATATATTTTTCTTATTGCTTAAGACACTTTAATATGGAATAAAGGGGAAATAACAAATTTAGCTTCAGGAACATTGAGGTGAGGCAGAATGGTATTGGTAATCCTTTTATTTTGCTGAAGCTCAGCAAAATAACTTTAAATTTGAATTTGAATGTAATCAATGGAGAAATATTACATAAAATAATGTTAGTCTGTTTTGCATTACCATAGCAAAATACCTGAGACAAACAACTTATAAGGAGGAAAGGTTTATTTTGACTCATGATTGTTGCTGTCTGAAGCGATTGCCGCTTGGAGCAACGAAGCCACGGGAAGAAGTTCTGAGGCAAACTGGAAACAAACAGGCTTTTTATTCTGATAACTTCTCTCTCCACCTCCAACAACGACTCTAACACGCACCACACACCACCAAAACAACCCACACACAAAATGGCGCCGACCCAATCCGATCTCGGCTCCAGTCTCGCGAGATCCCGGGCCAAGTCCCATGAGACCACGGAAGGCGGCAATGCCCAAATATCTCTATGGCCCGCAGCCAACTGCAATCTCAGCCATCTCCCCAATCAGGGCTCCTGCACATGATTTTAGAGGTTTCAGTCCATGGTTGGTTGGCCCATTGTTTGGGGGCCTATGGTGATGTAATAAATCAGTGTGGAAGCATGAGGCAGAGGAAACTGCTCAACTCAGAGCAACTAGGAAGCAAAGAAAAATAGGAAATGGCTGGAGTCCCAATAACCCACCTATTAAAGGTTCCACCCCCTCCCAATTATATGACTGGCCATAACCAAGCCCTTAACACATGGGCCTTTGGGAGATACCTATCCAAACCATAGCATGATATATCTTTAAAAATAATCCTATGCCTGGAGAAGCTACCTCTGTGCTTGAAGAATTTTGGTGATATAACAAAACATTACACCCATACAAAAATAGTCATTTCCTCACTAGATATGCTACCATTCTAAATCCTTACATACAACCACTCCCAGATAGGGGGATCACAGAGGTAGCAACTGCCTGGTGAGGAGCAAAGGTAAGTGAAGTGTTTGTAATATCTGGATCCTTAGACACTGCTCTTCTCTAGCCTAGTTTTGTGGACCTTGGTAGCTATTGCACATGACTTAAGCATTCTTGTCTAGTGTAGATGGATTTAAAAATGGTTTATAAGCAAGTCCTCAATTTACTGACTCTTATACACCTTTTAGTAGTAAACTATTGTTCCAGCAAACTATGGTTTTGATCATCAGATAGTCATCATTAGATAAAAGGCGTATAGGAACTCTGAAGAAGACACATCTATATTAAAAATCCTGCAAACAACTTGACCTTGGCTGAGCAGAACATCATGATTGCGGAGAGATGGTATGTTGAAGGTGGAGAGCCAAAATTATCTTGGGCTATCTTCATCTCTTTTATAGCCATTTTCTTTCAACCTCTATATAATATCCTTGTGACTATTAGGCAACTCTTGGAATGTATCACTAAGCTTAGCAGACCTCCAGCCTCCATCAACCCTAAAGCTAGGAATGCTATAAAATAGCATCTGAAAACTATAGAAGAGATTCCCATACTTTGCTGTAACCCACCTACCTAGTGCCCCCACCAATGTATTTATTGAAAGTATTGATTTATGACTTTCTTTGTTCTGTGACTATGAAAGTTCATTTAACACATCTTCCACAGTGGAATAGGCCATCCAGGAACTTGAATCCACATTCTGGGCCATAGCCATTCATATTTAGCTCAAAACAAATAATTATTTCCTCTAGAGCAAAACTGTTATTTTACATCAACAGGTATGATCTAATGCTAGTAGATTGAGTAGGGGAAGCTCAGCAAGGCCTGGCGAGATTCTTCTTGACCGTCTGTGTAGCCTTCCTTCCTCCTGGGTATGGGGCAGGATCCTTTCTGGAATAAGGCTCATTTGACCTACTATTAGACAAGGTAGATCAGAGAATTTCTTTATGGCCATCTCCTCCATGGAGGAAGAAGCTCAGAGTAATATTCCTAGGTTTTGTAGCTGGCTTTGTGGAAGGAGGGTTCTAGTTTCTGTGACCCTGCTTTGAATTCTGGTTTCTATGGCCTGACTAGGGGGAGAAAGGAGAACAGGAGAAAGATAGGAGAAGGTCTGAAAAAGATTTGCTTCTGAGGACACTGCTTTCCTTCAATTCAATTCTTAGTATGTCAAAGCACCATACTTTGGGGGATTATTTTCTGAGGCCTAACAAAATCCTGTGGGTGATCTGTAGAAGACCTGCAGGAAGCACCTGGTAAAGGAAATATACACTATGGAACATCAAGCAAGTGGCCAATGCAGAAGATAGAGTCCTTAGTGTCAAGTGGATCTGTGGTTGGAAGGCAGTTTTGAAAGTTTTTAATCCATATTGGCATTCCATTACTGTTACCGAATTTCAGAAAATACATTCAGGGACTAGAATGGTGGTGGTGTATTTGGCAACACAAAAGGATTTACTTTTTACTTTGGTTAAAAAGGAATTAATTTTTAAAACTCCATCACACAGAACTTTTTCAAAGGCACATTTTAGTGGGCAAATGCATAAACCTGCATAATATTCACAGTGAAGCCTATGCCTTCCCTGAGACATCTTATTCCATTTCTAGTTATTTTTGTCACTGCTGGGCCTACCTTGAAACTATGAAACTTCGTTTGTACTCTTACTTCTTTAAGCCAAAAAAAAAAAAAAAAAAAAAAAAAAAAAGGAAAAAAAAAAAAAGAAAGAAAAGACATTTTAATGAGCTGAAGAGCAAATGAAAATTTCAAAGATGGCTAACTTCAGTCCTACAGTTATTTAGAAAGAAAAAGCTGGCTTCAAACACTGTTGTTTGCAGGCAGGATTTGCAACTGGCTGGGACCAGGGCGCTGTTTAAAGATGACTCAGTTGAATTGTCTAGAAAAGAGGCAGGGAATGAGAGAGGGAATAGAGACGAGCAAGTGGTCCTTCTAAATAAAAGGTGTCTTAGATCTATTTTTATGACATTGAGGTTGTGAAGGCCCAGAGCTAGTGCAAACTAGAAGGGAGTGTTCTGTGTAAGAAATCTGAGATCCTGACAAATGCACCTTCAAATTATCTGAACGGGAGGTTGCTAAATCTCAACTCCCACCCACACCCACCACCGGCTTCTGAAGGCCAGAATTTGGGAAGAGAAATCTTTCTTCTAAGGGTAGGGTCCAACTGGGGGCCTAGCTGTGTGACCTTCGCCAGGCCCTGGAATCTCCTTTGGGAAATCCCTGTGTCCCGCCCGAGCGCTTGGGATCGCCTTTGGGGAGCATCTGCTGCCCACTGCGCACCACAAGCTCATCCTCTCAGACACCCTCTTCGCTTCATTGGGCCGCCGCCCCGGCCCCTCCCGCTCTGTCCGCCCAACCCCGGCCAGCAGCGCCACGCCCACGGGGGGGATCCCCGCACCGGCCAGGGATGCCCTCCCTCCACCTGGCCGTCCCCGCCCGCGGCTCCCGGGCTCACCGCGGCCGCAAGCCCCGCCTGGCTCCGCGCTAGGGGCGCCGCAGGCCCCTGGCCCGCCGCCCCTCCCGGGCGCCGCCCGCCGGGGCAGCCTCTGCAGCTGGCCGCGCGGCCGGCCCGCGCCCACCGCCGCGCGCTGATTGGCTGGCTGGCCGCCGGCGGCGCTGAGTGGCCGGGCAGATTCGCTGGGTCAGGGCTGCAGAGGCGCCTGGCGCACTGGCGGGAGCGGAGCCGCGGTGCACTGGCCCCGGACGCCCGCCGCCAATCCTGCCAAGAGAGCGGGTCCGGGCGCCAAGGGGTCCGCGCCGCGCCGGGCGCCGCCGCCCTGGCCACCATGTGCTCCCAGCTCTGGTTCCTGACTGACCGGCGCATCCGCGAGGAATACCCGCAGGTGCAGATCCTGCGCGCCCTCCGGCAGCGCTGCTCCGAGCAGGACGTGCGCTTCCGGGCGGTGTTCATGGACCAGATCGCCGTCACCGTCATCGGCGGCCACCTCGGTGAGCGAGGCGGGACCTGGGAGAGCTGGGAGGCGCGCCGGGGTCTCTGAGGGCCGTCCGGGTGGGCGCCCTTTCCTGGGCCTCCCCCAGCCAAGTCTCCTTCCGGCCCAGCAAACGAGCCGCTCTCCCGGGCGAGACCCCTTGTGTTAGAGAAAGCCCCTCACCTTCATAACCTCTTTTAACCACTACCATCTGCCCTGAGGCCAAAATTTGAGAAGGTGATTTAATTTACTTAGGGGACTTTGTTTTGTAAGGAACCCAAATTCACCTGAAGCGACCCTGGTGTCCGAGAAAAATCAAGCTGCAAACCCCAAATTTGCAAATTACGCTTGCATCCATACCCTGTCAGTTTAGACTGAGATTTAAGCAACCCAAACTAAATTTGCAAAATTGCTATCATGATGGATGCTTCGAAAACTTTTCCAGCAGTGCATATACATCAGTAATGCCCTATATAGAGTATTATTCCCAAACTGGGAACCTAGATATGGGGAAAACATAAGGAAGATTGGTGTCACCTCTGAAGTGTAAAGTGGGAGAGGAGACTTTTGATGCGTTTTCTTTAACTCAGCCTCCTCCCTAAAAGTGTTGAATTCTAATTCCAGAAAAGCCATAATTTCAGGGACACATCATTCTGACTTTACTGATCACTCCACTGCTGTGTCCCACAGACTTTTTTGGGTAAGATATGGTTGTCATCTCTGACCCTGACCTCAAAAGGTTAAGTATGTTTTCAGATGTTCTTAACTATCCTTACAACGAGACCTTTCTGATTTAGGAATTTGTGGCTTAGGAACCTCATACCCACTGACTTGCTGATGTCTCCTTTGCTCCACCAGAGGTGTGCAGCTATTTAAGAGGGTCCAGGACTCAAAGGGGCTTGATTCCAGTTCAGGGTGCTTCTTGGGATACTGTTCATATTATTCTAGGCATAAGGGGTTAAACAGGGGCATAATTTGTTTCTTTTCTTTGGCAAGGAAAGGGACTCCAAATTCTGAACAGGATACTTACAAGTGAGATTTTCAATATGACCAATCTCTAAGTTGTAGATCTTCATCCATAAATTTATCTAATCCTCCATATGTAACATCAGATTGTATATCCTTTTGAAGAAATATACTACAAACATTAGGTGCCTTATGTTTAAAGAGATGTCTTTCCAATGTGATGTAAAGGGTTTCCTCTCTCTATCCTTGATTTGCTAAAACTCATAATTAGTTAATGTAGAAATAGATTTCCTGAACAGGAAGTCTGCAGACCTGGATTCTCATTACAGCTTTGTATCTTGACTTTGTTTTGGGTAAGTCACTTTGTCTTTGAATCTCAAGTTTCTCATTTATGAAATGAGGTTTCAACAGCTTGGAAATTCCATGTTTTAATACCATATTTAAATGGGATAATCTGTCATATTTTGCTGATCTAGGTTAGAAACTGAATACACAAACACACCACACACACACACACACACACACACACACACACACACACACAATATTCCCCCTGCCCCCGTGAGTTTGCTTATTTATTTATTTTATAGTTTATGAAGATGTCTTTTTTGAGATACAGAAACCAGAATTTCACATCATGTTCATTTTGTAGACCCATCATGAATTCTGTAAAAGAGTAGGAAAATGCTCTCTGTATCTAAAAACCCCATTTTAAAGAATCAGTCCTAGTACAAGAGAAAATTAAATGCTAATGCTACAGAAAACATTTAAACCCTTTTGTCTAGTGTCTTAAAATTTAATGGAATTCATGTGTGGATGTATTTCAATCGGTTCACAAACCAGGAGTTACTTATTTTTAACTACTAGAAAACCTACATAGCTATTTGCCTGGTTGATGGAGAAATTGAAGATAAGTATTTTTTGATGCAGTTTTAATTTCTTGATAATTCAGAAATGGCTACACATAAATCACAGCACATAAAATAAACCTATTAGTTCACCATTCCTGCTGTTCATAGCTGTCAAAAGATTTATTTGCTGTAGGGATAGATTAATTAAAGCACAAGAAAGTGAGTGCTGTGAGAAGAGCCACCTTGTTTGCTTTGTTCAGGGCTATGATAGTGACTAGAATGATGCTTTGTATGAAGTAGGCACTCAATTTTTGGATGAATAAAGATGTGAGTTCTATTTCCCAGTTTCTTCTATAGTCAAAACTGTAGAAAACCCTCAGCAATTTGCTAAGCCAGTTATTCCCCTGAAAAAGATTTCAGAATTCACTTTGAAATATAGAGATATACAGTTATAGTGATAGTGATGCTATTTCCCACTTGAGAATTATAGGATATGAGAGCTGGGAAGGATTGAAGATTATCCATTTTAACTCCTTCATTTTACAAAGAATTCGAGGCTCAAAGAGATGTAGTGACTTCCTCAATACCTTCTAGCTAGTTAGCACGTCCAGAGTTAAAACAAAACAACCTAATATCTGGGTCTTGGAGTATAGCCCTGGGTTCAATTCCTAACACTGTAAAACAATCCCCAGAACTCCCCCAAAACCTGATCTCCTAAATCCCAGCCCATTTATATAGATAAGTATGCTTTTTTTTTTTTTTTTTTTTTTTTTGTGGTACCGGGGATTGAACTCAGGGGCACTCGACCACTGGGCCGCATCCCCAGCCCTTTTTTTTGTATTTTATTTTGAGACAGGGTCTCACTGAGTTCCTAAGTGCCTCGCCGTTGCTGAGGCTGGCTTTGAACTCGCAATTCTCCTGCCTCAGCCTCCCAAAGTGCTGGGATTACAGGCGTGCGCCACCGCGCCCGGCTATAAGTATGCTTTTGATACCCACAACTTATGGTATCTTTCTCAGTAGATGTGGAATTGAACTGAATTGAATTCAATTGAAGTGAGACACTGACTTTGCAAGCAATTCTATAGTTTAGGAAATTAAGTTACTGCCTTTCAAATTCTTTGTGTCTTTGCTTTTTTCTTTTCTTCTTTAGATTAGGGTAGGAAGATAATAAAGAAGTTGGTTTGGGGAAGGTATGGTTGGGCTATGCCTCAATGAATTGCTTAAATTCATTTGTGAGCTTTCCTCTCTAGAGTCTAATGGGAGACCAAATCCAAGAACTTGAATTTCAGGTTGTACCTGGAAATAGGATTCAAATAAGAGATTCAAAGTTTTGAATTTAACGGTTGCAATTATTTTAAATAACCCTACACATATAAAAACAGAAAATGCTATACAAATGCAAGGTTTCATGCTTATTATTCTTAATATAGTAATCTGCCCTTCCCAAAAAACAGTGGTTGGGGAGGTGACCAGGGCGAGGGGAATGACCTTTAGGTGACTGAAGCAATCTGTAAAAAACATCCTCCTTTTACTTCTGTTAGGTGTAGCATTAAAATCAACCATCTCCCATTTCTTTTTTAGAAGCCACAGTTCTTCATTCATTCATTCATTCATTTACCAAATATTTATTAATTATTCTCAACCCTAAGGATAAGGTGATGAATGTGACAAGTGCACATCATCATATTATTATTACTATTATTATTATTTTTTTTTTGTGTGTGTGGTACCGGGGATTGAACTCAGGGGCACTCGACCACTGGGCCACGTCCCCAGCCCTTTTTTGTATTTTTATTAGAGACAGGGTCTCCCTGAGTTGCTAAGTGCCTCACCATTCCTGAGGCTGGCTTTGAACTCGCGATCCTCCTGCCTCAGCCTCCCAAAGTGCTGGGATTACAGGCGTGCGCCACTGCGCCCAGCTATTATTACTATTATTAATAGCCATAGCAATCTATCTATCTACCTACCTATGTATCATCTATCTATAGTGTTTTGTACCAGGTATAGGTCTAGGTTTTTTTAAATTTACATATTAACTCATATAGATGCCAATGTGGGTTACTGACACATAATAGCAGCTGGGAATTAGAACCAATACTTAGTAATTCTAGTCTAAACACTGTGTGTCTCATTCCTTCTGCTCTATGTGGGCTTACAGTGACTTCAGCATATCACTCTGTGATTCCTGGCCTTGCACTAAAAATCCTCTGAGTTGTTCATCTTGTCCCCTCCATATGGTAAATTGTTATTCATCCCTTAAATCTGGCATAAGTCACTCATTTTATATACAAATCTTCCTTTTTTTTTTTTTGGTACTGGCACTCGACCACTGGGCCACATCCCCAGCCCTGTTTTGTATTTTATTAGAGATAGGGTCTCACTGAGTTGCTAAGTGCCTCACCATTGCTGAGGCTGGCTTTGAACTCACAATCCTCCTGCCTTAGCTTCCCAAGTGCTGGGATTATAGGCGTGCGCCACCACACCAGGCTACAAGTCTTCCTTGTGCTCCCTACCATGTCGGCAAGTAGTCACTCTCTTCCATGTGCTGCCAAATAACATTCCCATACCTTTAAAAGTAACACTCACCATTTTCATTATAATTCTTCTGTTTACAAGGTTTATATCCCTTCTCCCCCTGAATAACTGGGGATTCCTCAAATGTACACTCTCTAACTGGTACATAGTAGGCCTGCAGTTCCTGTTTATAGGATGACTGAGGAAAGTGCCTTAAAGGCTAATTTGAAGTACATGAGGCTTTTGTTATAATTAGCTTCTGTGTTTGGGAGATCATGATTGAATGTGTAAATGTTTCTGTGATGAGCCATCATATAAGGACAGATTCACTAGTGACATTAAGTTTTTTGACCATCCATCCGTCTGAATCAGTAACTGGCTCAAGAAACTAGTCACTAACTCAGGGATAGAAACCAAAACACATAAAATGAGTCTGACCTGGGAAATGAGGTTGTGCTACAGTTTGTCTCTTAGGAGCAGAATGATTCAGCATTCCTTCTCTTACTTTCAGAGATAAAACCTTGGTGGCCACATGGTACTTTCTTCCTTTTTTGGGGGGTTTAGGGGATTCCAACCTGGGCTTTTCATACGCTAGGCTAGTGCTCTACCATTGAGATATATTTCCAGCCCCATATGGTAGTTTCTAAGTCAGGTTCTTTAAACTAAGGTGTTCTGGAATCCTTGTAATAATCAGGTAACATTTAAAAGTTGAGGGAGGGGAATGTTAAGTAAATTTATAAGAGGAAGTAGCTTACCTCAGCCTGCCTAAAGACAACCAAAGGCCCCACAGAAAGGATGGACACCCATCACCCCATCACTTTGCAAGAAGACACTAGCAGGACAGGGTGCTATGCCGACTTTTGTGCAGAGACCTTGATTTTTAGCCTCCATTTCTGCTGAAGGCCTGTGCCTGATGTCTTGTGGTCTCAGGGACACACTGTACAGCACTAGTGGAAAGACAAGCCAAGGAATGGGTAGAAACATTTATTGTATAATACTTCCAAACTGATGTGAGTGTCACATGGATATGGTTTGCCCCATGGGCCCTCATATCTGTAGGCTGATCCCTAGGACTAAGAATGGGTGGAATGTTTAGTTTATGTTTTCAACAGTAGTTTTTAGAGCCACCTCATGAACTGTTGGGAAAAGTTCTAGAACTAGTGAATTGGGATCCTTCATAGATACCAAAGCCCTACTCATAAATTTCCAAACTACCTGCTGCTGCTACCATAACACCTTGACCAAATTTGTTAGGTTTACCTGGTAGAGGGGAGACCAGCTGTCACTGAGAGATGTTTGAATCATCCTCACCCATCCACAGTTCCTCTCACTCCCCTTACCTGCAGGGAGTCCAGGGACACACAGCACTAGCCCCTCCCACTCCAGCTACTTCCCCACTCACCTTGCCTACTGCCTGAGAGAATGCACCTTACTAGAGGCTTCTGTTTTTTTAATACAAACTTATAACATGATTTGAAATTCTTGGTCTCTTTCTGTTTGATCTTCCACTATTAAAGTTACTCAAGTCTATGAGAAAGTGATAAATTTAGATTACTTTGTGTTAAGGAACAAACAGGCATAATGGTTCTTTATGCCTGTAACTTCATTATTATTAATATGTTAACATATGTCTTAATCTTCACAACAGTCCTATTCATTCATTCCATTCATCAAATGTTTATTGAGCATCCATTCTTCCAGGCACTGAGGTGGGTAGTAGAGATGTAACAGAGAGTAAGAACAGATATGGTCTTCACCTCTGCTGTTATGATTTCATTCATTCATTTGTTTATTCTGTCAACAAATATCTGTTGACTGCCCATAGTGCACAAGATACCGTTCTAGGTACCAGAGTAAAACAGCCAGAAACCTCTGCCTCTCAAGGAGATTACATTCTAGATGGGTGAGATAGAATATAAATAAGGTAAGTAAAATAACTAATATATTGGTGAAAAAAGCAAGAAGAGGGACAGAATGTTTCTGGAGGTAAGGGAGGGTTTGCCATCCCAGGGTGGCTAGAGATGTCCTCACCCAGACAGGATGTCCCTGTAAAGACCTGAGGAGGCAAGGAAGCAGGCCATTTAGATATGTGACAGCAGAGGAGGCCAGGCGAATGGGATAGCAAGGAGGCCAGTGTGGCAGAGCAGGGTGAGCAAGGGGGTGAAGGTGAGGAGGTCGTCAGAGGCAGGTGGGAGGCAAGCAGGTAAGGCCTTGTAGGGGTTGAAGGCATTTAGTGTGGATGAGCCTGGGATCCACTGAAGGGTTTAGAGCAGAGGAGTGACTTGGGCTCACAAGGTCATTCTGGCAACAGTTGAGAATAGACTGGTGGGAGCAAAGGCAGGAGCAAGGAGGTCGCTTAGGTTATCGCTACAATTCAGGCAAGAGGTGATTGTTGGACTAGAATAACTTCAGGGATGTATTTGAAAGACAAAGTGGTCAGGATTTGCTTATTGGATCAGATATTGAGTGTACAGGAAGCACCAGTCACAGGGGACTCCAAAGTTTTTGGAACTGATTACATAGAAGAATAAAATTTGCTATTTACTCATATGAGAAGGAAGAGAGGTAGTTTTGGGCAAGTGATATGTGTCAGAACTTAGTCTGAGATGCCCATTAAACCTCCCAGTAGAAATGTCAAGTAGGCAGTTGATGATAGAGATTCGGATTAAGGGAAAGGCTTGGTTAAGAGATAGGAAAGGAAGTGCATCTTTATAAGGTGTGCGCATAGATGGAGAAGAGAGGGGTCCAAGATAGAGCTCTGGAGCACTCCTGTCTTGTCAGGGGGAGGAGGCTAAATAAAAGGAGTGAAGAAACCCAAGAATGTGTGGTGTCCTGGAAGCCAACTGGAGAAAGTAGCTCCAGAAGGAAGATGTGCTCAAACCATGTCAAATGTTGCTGGAAGGTCAAGTAAAATGAGGAATGAGAATTGATTTTGCAATGTTGAATTAGCAACTCTAATAAGGGAAGTTTTAGTGAAGTGATAGAAATGGCATGCTTTGAAGACTGGCATCTTGGGTGGTTGGTATGAACAGGAATGAAGAACTTGATGAGACTTGCCTTCATGCTTGCAAAAAAGAATATGTCAGTGAGGTGGTGGTTGTTGTGGTGGTAGGGGTAGCTGTAGCAGTAGGAGAAGGGAGGCAAGAGGCTTTGCAAAGCTCCAGGACCCTTCTGTTTACAAAAATAAAACCAAGACCCAGAGAGACTTTTGTGTTTTGTCAAGCTACATGACTGCAAAGAATGGAATCAGAACTCTGATATGAAGGCCAGGACTCTATTCATTTGCCATGATTGCCTTTCACCTCATGTCACCTTGACTTCTTGGAATGCCTGTCCAAGGTTTTACTCTTACCTTGAGATATTCCTGAGTGCAGTGTTTGTAAGATGCCATGCCTTTGCCATTGATCCATTTCTGAGAATAGACATTATACATTTATTAGTTTCACACATTTGTTTAGAGCCCAGAAACACCAAGTCATATCTCCTTTCTGAAACTTTCCTTGCATGTTTTCCCCAGGCAGAGATAATCACCCTGAGTGCTTCCCTGTCCTTTGCTGAGATATAAAAATATATGGGCCCATTAAAGAACTTAGCATGTTGACTTCTCTCCCCACCACTACAAGACAAGACTGCAAGACTGACAACTATTTCTTTTTTCTTTTTTCTTTCTTTCTTTTTTTTTTTTTTTTTTTTTTTTTTTTGGTACTAGGGATTGAACCCAGGGATGCTGCTTTATCACTGAGCTATGTCCCAAGCCCCTTTTTATTTTTTATTTTGAGACAGGATCTTGCTAAGTTGCTGAACATCTTGCTAAATTGCTGAGGCCGACCTCAAATTGTGATCCTCCCACCTCAAGCCTCCCAAGTTGCTGGGATTACAGTTGTGCACCACCACACCTGGCCTGACAACTCTTCTAATACCTATGTGCTCTGTCCAGGGCATTAAAGGCATTAATAACAGTTGCGTGTTGTCTTTCTTCTTGAATTCCAGGGATATCGTTTCCCCCACACCCCCTCAACCCCCATGTCCTTAAGATGGTACCTATTCCTTAGCTATCAGTTGCCTGCCTGTGTCCCTTTGGCCCTTACCATTGATTGCACTGGGCTCCCCTTACAGCCACTAAACTTCTGCCCTCTCCCTGATGGCTTTTGTGGGTCACAGGAGCCCACTCTGCCCACATATGCATGGCAAGCCAAAGGGTCTGGAAATTAAAGCCATGCCCTCAGAGCAGGTTTCAACCAAAGGCCGAGTTGTTGTCCCAAGTTCCACATCACCTGCTCCCTGGCTCTCCAGGTGGGATAACAGAGGTGTGTGTACTAATCCTCAGCAGGACTCAGCTGTAGTAGGTGGTAACTCACTAAATAAGACAACCTTAGTTTGCCACATTCTCTCCCTTCCCCCCACCAGTGTTTCCTCAAATTATCAGTCAAATAGGCTACTTGCAATTAAATCATGGTCTCAGGGTGTGCTTCTGGGAAAACCCAAACTAGTTCTGGGATTGACCCAAAGTAGGCACACTCAATAAATATTTGCTGAATGAATACATAAAACAATGAACTTGTGGAGTGAGTGAATGAATGACAAGTCGTGTCTCTGTCTTTCTCCATAAGGAGACTAAGCTCCTGGTTGGCAGAGACCACCTGGTTCATCTTTGTATTCCTGCTTAATAGTGTGTCTGACTCACACCGACAGTTCCATAAAGGGTGAGTTGAATTAAATGACCTCAAAATAGCCCTTGGTGGAAAGTGAAAGTGGCCACATAATGAACTGTGGGTTTTAGCGAGGTGGAGGTAAGATTTCTTTGGTCACCAAGAACTTTAAAAGCAAAGGAGCTATGGTGACAGCATGTACTCAGGGCTTAAAAATAACTTTCTTATGAGAAATGCTTTGGATGGAGCAGGAAACAATAAGGGAAAAGCTGGAGGGTGACAGGAGTCGTGTCATGTTTGGATGACACAGCTTCCTCATGACGAGCAAGAAAATCCAAGGTGTGACATAGGTGAGCCACTGTATTGGTGTTGTTGGTTTCTGACACATTTCAGAGCTGCCAACCACGGTTTCACAATCCTGCTAAAATAGAATGGTCCTAAGAGGTACCATGACTGAGGGCCTTTGCTCTGGTGCTGCAGTGTCCCACTGCTTCCTTTTTCTGCTGTTTGCTTTACACATGAAGAATTGGGGGGGGGGGGGGGGTCGCAGAGTAGGCATTGGGGATTGAACTCAGGGGCACTTGACCTCTGAGCCCCATTCCCAGACCTATTTTGTATTTTATTTAGAGACAGGGTCTCACTGAGTTGCTTAGTGCCTCGCTGTTGCTGAGGCTGGCTTTGAACTCAAAATCCTCCTGCCTCAGCCACCTGAGCCACTGGGATTACAGGAGTGTGCCACCACACCAGGCTATACATGAAGATTTTTTTGTAGCATGCTAGAAACCAGTTTAGTGTTGAAGCTTTCTTTTGTGCTGCCAAGGATGTCGTGTGTGCTCACACGAGTGATGCGTGTGCACAGGGTAGGAGGATGGTGACCCATTATGCATCAGTTCTATGTAAAGGCCAAGATATTTACATTTAAATCAAGATACTTATTTAAATCTGTTCCAATGATCTGTGTTATAAGATGCCTTTCTTTAAGTGATATAATATATGTTAAAGTTCTTGGCAAAGCACCTACAACACAACAGATGCTCAATAAAAATGCTAGGTGCATTCAAATCTGAATTATAGCACCTTTTATTACCCATGCTTCTACTCCCTCTGTGGGAGAATAGCTTTTAAATTTTTGGGCACTACTTTTGAAAAATTATTTGCTTATTTCACAGTAACACTATTTCTCTTCGTTATGAAGTGCATTTTTTATTTTTGCTATTACACATACAAATGCAAAACTCTAGTTTTGTAGAATTTAATATATCGGTTATAAAAAAACAGACTCAGATTTCTGGGAGAGTTATCCTAGTTTTCTATCTTGTTTTTAGTACATTAAAATATTTCCAAATATAAGTAGAGTTTAAAAAGAAATCAGGCCACAATCGCCCATGAAAATAGATTATTCCTTTTAGAAGTAAGCTGGAGAAAATGTTGTTTTGGTCTCAGAAGGTTGATTTAGACTAGGATGACTGTTGGTCATTGTACTAACTAGTTTGGGGTCTGATTTATTTTTTAAATTCAACATCATCATCATCATCATCATCATCATCATTATTATTGTTCAGTACTAACTTTTTTTTTTTTTTTACCTGTCTAGGACTGAGTGGTCATTTCAGGTTCATTTTTCTTTTAAGTAGTCTGGAGTTAAGCACAGTAAATCACAAGCCCAGTCTGGAAATCTAGGGGACCTCATGTGTCCCAGAAGCAGTGCATCTTCTTTCCCACCTCCCCAAGTTAAAGTGTTGCCCAATCATGGGAAATCCCTTGTTGTTTGAGGGCAGGAACTGCTCTCTGTTGAGGGCTTTCCTTCCAGTCACTGCAGCCAAACAGAGCCCTGTCTTCCTCGTGTCTTGCATCAGCATCTCATTCCCCTGTGGTGAAGCCTGTAGATTGCAGTGGGAATGTTAAAGATTCTGGGAGAGGTGACAGGTTAAGTAAGCTTTATTCTGCATTAAGCTTATCAGGTCCTTTCCTGAATTGGAGATGTTAATGAGAGAGAGCAGAGATTAATTAAGTGGTTAAAGGTCTCAGAATTCAAACAGGTTTACCAAGGACCAGCTTTAAATCCAGATTGTTCTTGGCCATGGTGTTGAAGCTGCTCCTACTCCCACTGAAGCCACCAGAAGTCATATTCTAGAAATGTGATGGAGAAGGCAAGGGGAATGATTAGGGGTCAAGCAACGTTGCCAGGAGCAGAGTGTCAGAACCGTGCCAATGGACTAAGTCCCTTAGTATCAATGGGGGATTGTTCAGGACTCCCCCCACCCCACACCAATATCTGAGGATGCTCAAGTCCCTTATATGAATTATGTAGTATTTACATGTGACCTACACACAGCTTTCTGTATACATGAAATTATCTTCTGATTACTTATGGTACCCAATACAATGTAAATGCTATGTAAACAGTTGTGGGGGTTTTTTGTTTGTTTGTTTTTGTTTTTTGATTTTTTGGTTTTGTTTTCTCCTGTCATGCTGCAGTTGATCCCAGGGCCTTGACCATGCTTGGCAAGTGCTCCACCACTGAGCTACTCACCCAGCCCTATTACTAGTTGTTATACTGCATTGTTTAGGAAATAATGACAAGAAATACATTTGTGCATGTTCGGTAGAGGTGCCTATTAATTTTTTTTTTTTTTTTTTGAGTACTTTCTATCCACAGTTGGTTGGATCCGCACATGTGGAACCATGGATATGGAGGGCCGGCGTGATTAGTTTTGCAGACGTACCCTAAAGCCCTCTGCACAGGGCTGGACAGCAGCACAGAGTCAGACACCAGACCTGTCTAACTGCTTGGTGGAGCCTTTTCGGCTCCACTTTAACCCATTCCATTCTTCATTTATTAAAGGCTTCAGTTGGAATGAGCCAGGCCCAAAGATATACCTTTGGAGAAGAGAGATGAAGTCCTGGTAAGACTTCCTAGGTTTATGTGAATCTGCTTGTTGAGGCTGAGCTGTCTCTGTGCACTTGTGGTTGGTACTTCCAGAAATGGATTAAATTATTTTCTTCCCACTTAGAAGTTTGTTTGTCTGTGGCTTCACGTTGGGATTTGAAAGCCAGATGTTTTTGTTGCTTCCCGCTTCTATAGGTCACTTTTCTGTTGCAAAGCCATTTTTCTCATTAGGTGGCAAAAATCTCCATAAATTGTCCTACCTTGCTGAGTGGAGTGCCTTGCATATGTATAGCATTTTATGGTTTTCCAAGCACTTTTGCCTATATGATCTCACTGTGTAATGCTGTCCTGGGTGTTCTGTATATACTCACCATTTTCATCAACTCAGATACTTCTCTTTCTTCTACCAATTTTGTGGATAACACACAGGGTCATTCCCTTCTTCCTTTCATATTATTTTCCCCAAGGGCTATAAGTGGCAAAGGAATTTTCAAAGTACAGTCAAAGCATCCTGTATGAATGAGACTGTTTTTTGATGGCAAAGTGAAGATAACCTGGAGGCTTTTTATCCCTGTGAATTATGTTCTACTTTCTTGGGTTCACACTATTAGCAGGAAAACTGAAACAATTTAGCTTAGTAATTGCACCTGTGTACCCTGCCTTTTTAAATTGGTGAAATGTCTCCTACAAGCCTGTTAGAGCCATATAGTTGTTCTGTGGGGGGTTTTACCTCCATTTTTGTTTTTGTGCTTAGAGCTTTTTTCTTCTTCTTCTTTCTCAACTTAGAGCTTTGGTGCTGTTATTATTCATCCCTGATGGAGAAATTATGCCTACCATGCACCAGGCATGGTTCTAGGGGCCAGATTCAGCAGGGAATACCCAGACAAAATACTGCTTTTATGGCTAGCTCTATGTCTTGGAGTCATTGAAGATAAGCCATAAAATTCTTCTGCATAGAACTCCCTCAATAACTTGAAGACTGCTCAGTTTCTTCTGAGTCTTCACATCAAGTTAATACTCCCAATTCACCCAGTGTAATATAGCTTTGGATCTTTTCACTGTATATATTGCTATATATTTCAATTAATATTATTTAATACTGAATATTGAGTTTGATATCTGTTAAATATTGAATTGAATTTATTTTTAGTAGACTGATTTTTTAAAAAAAATGTTATTAAAGGTAATATGCACTTGGAGAATTCTGGAAAATACAAATAAGTATAAAACATAAAAAAGAAATTATCTGGGGCTGGGGTTGTGGCTCAGTTGTAGAGTACTTGCCTTGCAAGTGTGAGGCACTGGGTTCAATCCTCAGCACCACATAAAAATAAATAAATAAAATAAAGATATTTTAAAAAAAGAAATTGGGCTGGGGTTGAACGGCTCAGCAGTAGAGCACTCACCTAGCATGTGTGCAGCCCTGGGTTCAATCCTCAGCACCACGTAAAAATAAATAAAATAAAGGTATTGTATCCAACTACAACTGAAAAATAAATAGTTAAGAAAAAAAAAGAGATGGGAGGAAAGAGTTGGAAATATTATTACAAAAAGAAATTATCTGTAGTCCCATTATCCACTGTTACAATGTTGGTATATTTCCTCCTAACCTTTTTCAATTTGTATCTGTTTATATAGTTGAGATTGGAATACAATATTTATATTTTTATATCCTGTTTTCCACTAAACATTGATACTTATACATTGATAAATAACAGTATATTTATAAAAATCATTTAAATAGTTGCAGAATGTTCCAGCTAGATAAACTTATTAAGGTGAAGTCATTAGGAGTGTGCGGATTCCTGAATGGGGCTGCACTGTTGCCTTTTCCTCAAGTCCTCAGCCTCCTAAACCACTACGCTTTACGTACTGCTAGTCCTGAATGGAAGGAAAATGCTGGAATACGTATCTTCTGCGGGTTCCTCTAATTTGGGTTATTACTGATAGGCTGCTCTTTTCCCTTTCTGTTCATTGCTTGGCATTTCCTCATTATCATGTGCTGCCCATTCATTTGGAGAATAGGGTTGCCTGTAAATCTTCTTGTAACACACACCAGAATATCCCAGTCCCCATTTTTGAGGCTCAGTTCCCGCCAGGTTCAACCTTAAGGAGTCTGTTGGAAGCAGTTCTGTGGGTGAGCTAAATCATGGCAGCACGGGGCTCACTCTGGTTCTTGGATTGCAGGCCTCCAGCTGAACCAGAAGGCCCTTACCACCTTCCCAGATGTGGTGGTTGTGCGGGTGTCCACACCCTCTGTGCAGTCAGACAGCGACATCACTGTCCTGCGGCACCTGGAGAAGCTGGGCTGCCGCTTGGTCAACCGCCCACAGAGCATCTTAAACTGCATCAACAAATTCTGGACGTTCCAAGAGCTGGCTGGACATGGGGTCCCCATGCCAGACACTTTCTCCTATGGTGAGTCTCCTTAAAGTACAGTTGGAACTTATCTTTCTAAACCATCTGCCTCTCTGTGTTTTCTCTCATCAGAAACCTTCCAGTATCACTTTCAATGTGAGTCTGTTCATTTTAGGTGATTCAATCTCTTGAGCCTTTATCCTGGCCATTCCCTCTGCCTGAAATGTCTTTGCTTCTTTCTGTCTGTAAAGTCACTCACCAAATATGTCTGTCGACACTACATGCCAGCCACAATACCAGGCACAGGGCCATAGCAGTAAGTCCTTCCTGAGGTATTCCCAGTTCATCAGAGGCAGAAGACAACAGGTGAATGGGCAAGTTCAGTCCAGGCCATTCGGCGTCGTGGTGAGACTTAGTGCTCCTGGGTAGTCCCAGTGCAGTTTAGAAGACTTTGGAGAATGCTTCCTAAAAGAGATAACATCCACCTAAGTTGAAGTTGTTCTACTTAAAGAAGGGGCGTGGGGGTGGTAATCTAAGCAGAGAGAAGAACATCAGAAGACCTGGTGGTAAGAGAGAACCTGACCTATTTGTGGTACTGAGAGTAGTATGTAGAATGTGAAGAGAGAAAACTGAGCTCTAGGATTGGAAAGATCAGACGGTGGTGCCATAACAGCACATAAATGAGGTAGGGCTGATCCAAGACTAACAGGAAGTTATCAGAGGACTTTCATCAGGGAGGTGGCCTGATCAGAGTGACAGGGCAGAAGATCACTTTAGCTACTCTATGGAGAAGGCATTGGATGGGGCCAAGTAGAGATAGACACGAAGTGGTGGTGTTTTAAAATAATCCATGTGACAATGATGGTCTACACTAATAGTAAGAATGAAGGTAAGTGAACAGATTCAGAAATTACGACAGAGAGAAAAATAGCAGGACATGATGATTGATTGGATATGGGGAGTAGGGAGAGGAATCACGGATGACTTTGGTTTCCAGTCTGAGCAACCAGATGTGGACACAGACATTCACTGAGACTAGAACACAGGAAGGAAAAAGCAGAGTAGTGGAGAGGCAGTGAGTGGTTGTGAAGGAGATGAATTCAGCTTGAGCAAGTTCTGTTGAGGTATCTATGGTATAGGCAAGTAAAAATATTCAGTAGGCAGGGTATAAATGGATCTGGGGCTCCTGGAAGAATTGCAGACTAGGAAAGGGGATTTGGAAATCATTACTATGTTAAGTAACAGGAATGAATGAGAAAACTGAAAATGGATAGAATGAAAAGAATGGAGGGCTAACCTGTATCTTAAAGGGGTCGAAGTGACACACATTCTATTTTGTATACTTTACCACAGCAACAACAAAAAATTTAAAAAGAGGGACTGCTTTAGAGAAGAGGTCAAGGAAGAGGAACCTATAAAAAAAGAAACTAAGTAGGAGAACATAAGAGGGAAGAATAGAAAGAAGAGGGGTCATGGAGATCAATGAAAGAGTATTCCAAGAGGGATGAAATAATCCAAAGTGTTGTGTGATTCCTATAGGACAAGGAATGTAAGCACAGAAATATGAGGGTTGGGTTGAGCAACGGGGAGTTTAATGAGTATGGCTTCAATTGAGCGGCAGGGCAGGGAAATACGCCAAACTGTCAGGAGTGAGGAACTGAAGGGGAAATGAGGAAATGGAAACAGTGGGTTTCTATAACTCTTTCAAGTAGCTCAAGGGTAGAGGTACAGAGCTGTAGTTAAGGGGTTCTGCAGGACCAAGGAACAGGGATTTTATTTGTTTAAGGTGGGAGAAAACTGAGCATGTTCAAAACATTGATGAATTTCAGAACATTGATGAATTAGAGCTAGGAGGTTTAACATACAGCAGAAAGGGAACACTTCAATGGTGCAAGATCCCTGAGGAGGTGACAGCGGAAGGGATTCAGAGCACAGGTGCAGGGATGCCTGTAGATTAGGAGGACCCCTCTCTCACCACATTGTTAGGCAAGGAAAAGAGGATGACTAGAAAGAAATTAAGTTTATCAGAAAGTTAGGAAGCTGGGAGTTCCCTTCTTATAAAATGTCTTTATGAATATGCCCGATTACCCATACTGCTTCCTCATTTTTTTCTTTTCTCTTTCATTTATTTATTTATTATTTATTTGATGGGTATTAAGGATTGAACCCAGGGGCACTCTACCACTGAGCCACATTCCCAGCTCTTGTTATTTTTTTATTTTAAGACAGGGTCTCACTAAGTTGCCAAGGCTGGCCTTGAACTTGCAGTCCTCCTGCCTCAGCCTCTCAAGTAGCTGGACTTACAGGCGTGCACCACCATCCCTGGCTTATTTTTTTTTTTTTCTTTTAATCATTAGCACTTTTGTGAACAAGGTAGGTCTTGTAAGTTCTCCAAGGTATTTGGCTTTGCAAACATTGAAAAACTATGATACCACCTGTGGGAGGCAAGAAAATGACGTTTCCAAACATGCCCATGACCTAAACCCCAGACCCTGTGAGTACGTTAAGATAGGGAGAGATTCAGGTGGGCCCAATGTATCCTTAAAATTAAAAGAGGGAGGGCTGGGGATGTAGCTCATTGGTAGAATGCTTGCCTAGCATGTGTGAGGCCCTGGGTTTGGTCCCCAGCACCACAAAATACAAAAAACAAAACAAAACCAAAAAAAAGTAGGAGGAGGAGGCAGAAAATAGAGTCATAGGAAGATGTGCCTATAGAAGAAGGACAGAGTAGTATTATGTAAGAAGGAGCCATTGCTGGCTTTGAAGATGGAAGAGGGCCATGAGCCAAGGAATGTGCGCAGCCCCTTGAAACTGAAATGGCAAGGATACAGATGTCCCCTAGGAGTGCAGCCTGCTGGCCCTTTGATTTTAGCCCAGGGAGATCCATTTTTCACTTCTGACTTTGGATCTGTAACACAGTAGATTTGTGTTTAAACTGCCAAATGGTTAGTAATTTGTTATAGCAGCAATAGAAAACAAATATACCAATTAATGTACCTATAAAGCCCATCTATCCAGCATATTTTGAGAGCTAGGAAGTAAACCTAAAGGACTTCTGAGCAACCCCAATATGAGTCACAAATCCCAAAAAACATCAAATGTAGTTCACTTAATGGATGATTTTCCCTGTGCAGGAAAACTCAGCTTACAAGTTGTTTTTTCTAAGCCTTTAGGAGAAGCAGAGAGAGAGAGAGAGGCTCTTGTCCTGTGTGGACAGTAGTAGTGAGAAGTATTCATTGACACCCATAGATATGGAAAACGATAGCCAGCAAAAACCAGGTCCAACAACCAAAATGTGCACTAATTGAGTGCCATTAAATAGAGGGCAAGTGTCATCTCTGAGGGCATTATGGTACAATTGTTGAT
Source organism: Tamias sibiricus (assembly GCA_025594165.1). Lineage (NCBI taxonomy): Eukaryota > Metazoa > Chordata > Mammalia > Rodentia > Sciuridae > Tamias > Tamias sibiricus. The sequence continues at coordinate 35,803,701 of CM046658.1, forward strand.
GTTCATGACATTGGTCCTAAGTTACTGAGAAATGGTTGTATTCCATATAGTATTATACAAAGTCAAGGAGGCCTGTAAGATACTTTAGATTTTCATGCACATAATTATTCATATTTTTTAATGAATCAAGGTTCTAAGAAGTGTAGTGGAGCCAGTTCAGGCTTTAGAATCATGTCTTAACTTTGGGTGGGACAAATCTCCCGGCTTAGTTTCTTTAGGAATAGGTTTTTTAATTGCTGCATAACAAACTACTAAAATCTTAGTGACTTAACAAAACACTCATTGATTATCTCTGTTTTTGTAGGTCAGAAGTCCTCTCTGCTCAGGTTCTCACTGGGCTGAAATCAAGGTGTCAGCGGGGTCTGTGGTCTCATCTGAGGCTCAGAAGTTTTCTTCCAAGCTGATTGCTTGTTGACATTCAGTTCCTTGCTGAATGTCCAGGTCTCCGCTTCCTTACTGGCTGTCAACTGGAGGCCATTCTCAGGTCCTAGCAGATACCCAGCTTTCCCAGCCATGTGTCCTTCTCCACAGCATAACAATTTGCTCCTTCAAAGCCAGCAGAAGAGTCTCTGATGCTTCACCTTCTTTTAGAAGGCTTACCTGATGAGATGGGGCCCACGAAGGATCATCTCCCTTTTGATAAATTCCAAATCAATGATTTTTTTAATCACAGGAATGATATCCCGTCATATTCACTGGTCCCCGCCATGTTCAAGAGGGAGTTCTACAAGGAATATTCACTAGGGGTAGGAATCTTGGGGGCCATCCTAGAATTCTGCTGTGACATGCAATTAAATCAGTCAGGGTCACTCCAGGTGAACTGGGCTGGCACGAAATAATCACACAAAGACAGAGAAAATAACTTTTCTTTGGGTTCTGTGACAGCTTCTCTGACCCAGCTCCCACAAAGGGGGCAAGGCAGGCAAAAAAAAAGAGAGAGCAGGTCTCCAACCTTGGGTTTTATTGGGGAGAAGCCATTCAAATGAGGCAAGGGGTCAGGTTTCAGGGGGTTGAGTCTCTAGCTTCATGACATTTTGTTGTCAGCAGATTGACTGACATCTTGGAAAGCCACACCCATCTCAGGTGCTGTGTAGGGGTCATAGGCAGAGTGAGCGAAAAGGACGCATACTTCACCAGCCCAAACAGGGGCAAGGTCAGTCCAGGCCACTTATGTACCCAGTGCTTATAGTTCACACACACAGCCCATGGTTGGCTCGCCTCAGAATTCTGCCTACTACAGCAAGGATGACATGACCTGGACTACGGGCAGCCTTCACCACATAGGTGCTTGATAAATCTTGATTTCCGTACCTCTCTGCTCCCACCTTTTACATTACAGGCACATAACACATGTCTGTTGGACCCAATGTGTTTGAATCGCCTTAATCAGGGAGATAATAAGACCTCCTGCAGAAGGGGCTGGGCTGACCACTCCCTGACCATCAGCTTTATCTTTGCTGACCCTCACCTTTTCTTGGCAGGTGGACATGAAGACTTTTCAAAAATGATCGATGAAGCTGAGCCCCTGGGCTACCCAGTCGTGGTGAAGAGCACGCGAGGCCACCAGGGTCAGTGCTTCCCTTCCTGGGCTTCCTGGGTGATCAGTCTGCAAGGGTGGCAGCTCTGCCTGCACAAGTGGAAGCACCGCTTGAGGAACTTGCAGGGTGATTCTCCCGGTCCCCTCCACTTGGTCCTCTCTGTCCTTGCTTTTGTCAGACCCTTATCCTCTTTTCTTGGGCTATTGCAGTAGACATCTGTCTTTATTGATGGCTTTCTGAGCTCCTCTGCCAGTGTATCCTCTGTTTATTTTATTATTTTATTTTTTTGGAGTAATCTATTCTTGTCACTCTTTTGTTGAACAGGCCCCACCCCAGCCCCTGTGTTGGACTAAGTCCATATTCCTTATCATGGCACTAGGGCCCTGGGCAGACAGCCTCTACCACTTTCTCTGGTCATGTGGACCCTCCATAGTCCATTCCCTACTGCCTCTCATTCACCAGCTAGACCATGCTTTTTCCTCTACATAATCCTCTGCCCTCTTCACTTTTCTGGGAGTGCCATCTTCCTCTGCCTACCTGGTCAACTTTTGCTCATCCTATAAGGCCAGCTCCCAGTGCCATTTCTTTTCTGTCTTCATCCCTGGTCTCTTTTACTCTCTTCCAGACAAAATTAATTGCTCTAGCCTTTTTGTTTCCATATCACTTTGTACATGGTTCTGTCATAGTGCTACCCTTGATGACTGTTTTAGGTGTAAGTGCCTGTTTCCTTCATTAGACTGTGAGCAGCTCAAGGGTAGGGACTAGGTTCTGAGCGTCTGTCTCTGTAAGGCCCACTACAGTGCTTGGTGCATACCAGGGACTCAGCAGAAGAGAGCTGTCTTCCTGTAGTATGTGAGCAAGTAACTCACCATGAGGCCCGGGTGGCATAACATGCTTAGGCTCAGGGCATCTGGTGAAGGGAAAATAGCCCTAAACAGATATGTGCTGACAGTGACTGTGATGTAGGGTCTGTGACATAGGAATGAAGCAGACATAGTCACTGCTCTCAAGGAGCCCCAGTGAGTAGACCACAGAGGGGATTCCATTGCAGGGTGATGACCACTCTAGCACACAGGCCCAAGGGGCCCTTAAGCCTGAAGGAGGGAGGGGTCCATTCTACCATGAAAGGAGATTTAAGTTATGTAACTTAAATCCAGCACCTCACATGTGCTAGGTGAGCACTCTACTGCTGAGCCACAACCCCAGCCCCTCACTATGTCTTATGACAATAACCACTATCTAATTTCAGAGCAATTCTATCTCCCCCCTAAAGAAACCTTGTACCTAATATCAAAATGGACTCTACTGTTGTGTATAACTAAAAGAACCAATAAAAGTAAAAATTAAAAAAAAAAAAAAAAAAAGAAAATTAGTCCTAATTGCCCCTCTCCCAGTCCCTGGCAACTACTATTCTATTTTCTGTCTCCATGGATTTGCCTGTTTTGGACATTTTAAATAAATGGATTCATACAATAGATGGACTTTGGTGTCTGGCTTCTTAGCACGTTTTCAGAGTTTATCTCTACCCCTTTTGAAGACTCAGTGATACTCCATTGTATAGATACACCACATTTTGTTTACCTGTTCATTGGTTGGTGGACATTTGGGTTGTTTATTTCCACTTTGTGACTATTAAGAATAATGCTGCTATGAACATTTGTGTACAGGTTTTCATGTGACCATACATTTTCATTTCTCTTGGGTATATATCTGGAAATGGAATTGCCAAGTGCTGTGGTAATTCTCTGTTCTACTTTTAGCGGACTGTCAAGTTGTTTTCTACAGTGGTTATGCCATTTTACATTCCCACCAGCAATGTATGAGAGTTCCATTTTTCACACATCCTTACCAGTGCTTGTTATTTTCATGTATGTATGTATGTGTGCATGTTTACTATAACCATCCTAGTGGGCGTGCAGTGGATATTTCATTGTGGTTTTGATTTGCGTTTCCCTGATGACTGATGATGTCAAGCATCTTATGCTCAGAGGCCATATTTACGTCTTCTTTGGAGGGAAATTTACTCAAATCCTCTGCCCATTTTTAAACTAGTTCTTTTATTTTTTAGTTTTATAGGTTCTTTAATGTGGATTCTAGACTCTTCTTAAATATATAATTTGAACTTTTTGTTTTTAACCATTTTGTAGATTGCCTTTTCATTTCTTTCTTTCTTTTTTTTTTTTTTTTTTTTTTTGGTACTGGCAATTGAACTCAGGGGTGCTTAACCACTGAGCCACATCCCCAACCCTTTTTTTATATTTTATTAAAGACAGGGTCTTGCTGAGTTGCTAAATGCCTCACTAAGTTGCTGAGACTGGCTTTGAACTTGCGATCCTCCTGCTTTAGCTTTCTGAGCCACTGGGATTATGGGCGTGTTCTTGGTAGTGTCTTTGGTGTACAAAAGTTTTTTATTTTAATAAAGCCAATTTTATTTTTTCTTCAGGTTCTGTGTGCTTTTGATGTTATTTTTGTGCTTGCCTAATTCAAGGTCACATTGATTTATATAAACTTCCTTCTGAGAGATTTATAGTTTTATATATATATATATATACATATATATATATATATATATATATATATATATATATATATATATATGTCTTTGATCCAATCTTTGTTCATTTTTGTATATGGCACGAGGTCAGGGTCCAGCTTGATTCTTTTACAGGTGGATATTCAGTTTCTCCAGTACCATTTGTTGAAGAGACTGTTTGTTCCCCATTGATTGCTCTGGGAACCCTTATCAAAAATTTGACCAGGCTGGAGATGTAACTCTTTGGTAGAGTGCTTGCCTATGTGTGAGGCCCTGGGTTCAATCCCTAACACTGAACAACAACAATGAAAAACTCAGTTGACCATACATGTAAATGTTTATTTCTGGGTTTTCAAACTTTCTTTTTTTTTTTTTAAATCTGTATCTTAATTCTATGCCATTGACATGTATGTCTATCTTTATGCCAGGCCACATTGTCTTGATTACTATATCTTCATAGTAAGTTTTGAAATTGGGAAGTGTTGAATCTTTTTTTGTCTTTCTTCTTCAAAATTATTTGACTCTTTGGGATCCTTTGCAATACCATATGAATTTTAGGATTAGCTTGTTGATTTCTACCAAAAAGGAAGTTGGAATTTTGATAGGGAATGATAGCTGAATTTGAGGAGTATTGCCACCTTAACAATTCATGTCTTCCCATTTATTTAGATCTTTAATTTCTTTCAACAGCATTTTATCATTTCAGTGTGTAAATCTTGTACATAATTATTTAAATTAATTCCTAAATACTTTAATCCTTTTGATGCTATTGTAAATTGAATTGTGTTCTTAATTTTATTTTCAGATTATTTGTTACTAGTGTAACATACCATCTATTAGAAGGGGAAATGGATAGGGAATAAACAGAGTTTCAGTACTTTTAAGTAGACTATAGTGTCAATGTCCTTTCGCATATACAGAGAATTGGTTCTAGGATGCCTCAGGGATACCAAAGTCCATAGATGCACGAGTCCCTTATATAAAATGGCATGGCATTTGCAAATAATTTTACACACATCCTCTTGTATACTTTCAATCATCTCTAGGTTACTTACAAATATAATACAATGCAAATATTATATAAATAATTGTATTGTGTTGTTTAGGGAATCATGATAAGGAAAAATGCCTGTACATGTTCAGTACAGATGCATTTTTTAAAAATATTTTTTGATCTGTGGTTGATTGAATCTTCAGATAGAGAATCCTCACATATACAGAGCCAACTGTATATGGAAATAAATCTAAGGGAGGCGGTGAATGCATGGGCTGTGCCCATGAGAAAGTTACTAAGCTTATGGACCTTTTATTTCCTTATCCATAAAACAGAAATAACCATCCTTACTCTATGGCTTCATAGGACTAGTGTGAAGTGTAAATTAAATAATAAGAGAAAAAGTGCTTGGCTCTTGGCAGATGATTAATCTGTGTGCCTTTTCTTTTCTTTTCCCTCCTTGCCTTAAAACTGCTGTTCCTTTGTTAACTGCAGACTAAGCCCTATGTTAGGAGCTCTGAATCAATCCTTAGCTACCATCTCTGCTGAAAATCCCACCTAATGTCCAGAGAACTCCAGTGCTTCTAACTAAGCCCCAGCCATCTGTTGTCAGATGCCTGATCTCCTGATGCCAAGTGTCTAACTGCTTACACTTCCACTCATTGATTGAGACTAGGAACAAGTCAGATGCTGGTTTGTGTCTACTCACTGTTCTGCGTCACTCCTGTTTCTTTCCATGCCCACTTGCAGGACCCTCTCCAAGTGACACTGACTGCCCACTTAACTGCACACCCTCCTACCACCTGTCACTTGGACATCTTCAGATCACTAGCTTGCGCTCCTCCAGTTCCGTTGGATGTCTTGGGTTCATTCAGAAATGGACCAGGAATGAATTACTGGTTATGACATGTTTTTGATTTTTACTTTTCATTCTTATATTCAAGTAGGAACTGATGCCCATCAGTCTTTTTTTTTTTTTTTTTTTTTGTGGTACCGAGGATTGAACTCAGGGGCACTCGACCACTGGGCCACATCCCCAGCCCTTTTTTGTATTTTATTTAGAGACAGGTCTCACTGAGTTGCTAAGTGCCTCGCCATTGCTGAGGCTGGCTTTGAACTCACGATCCTCCTGTCTCAGCCTCCCAAAGTGCTGGGATTACAGGCATGCGCCACTGCGCCCGGCTCCATCAGTCTTTTTTTTAAAAAAATATTTTTATTGGTTGTTGATGGATCTTTATTTATTTATTTATTTATTTATTTATATGCAGTGCTGAGGATCGAACCCAGTGCCTTACACATGCTAGGCAAGTGCTCTACCACTGAGCCACAACTCTAGCCCCATCAGTCTTTTTATTAAGACTTTGGAGGGCCAGGTGTGGTAGCACATGCCTGTAATCCTAGTAAGTTGGGAAATGGAGGAGGAGGATCAGCCTCAGCAACTTAGATCCTATCATAAAATAAAAAATCAAATGGTCTGGGGACATTGCTCAGTGGTAGACTGTCCCTGGATTCAATCCGCAGTACTGTTACCAAAAAAAAAAAAACTTCAGAGAGTTTCCACTTCTTTTGTGATGGTAACATGAAATTGGGAAAACCATTTCTTTGTTCCATTTTTGCTGAAAAAAATTCAGACTGGCATAGTTATGTCAGATCTGCAGAGCAAACCTTTTAGGAACCCCTGGTCAGATCTGTTGACTAATATGCAAATGGAAAGCAGATGCTGAATAATTACAAAAGCATAGGTGATTCAAGCAAGAAATAAAAAAAAAATTAGAATCAAGAAGGAATGCTTTCCCAGGGAGCAATGGAAATATGGACCCTTTTCTTCAAAATTAAATAATTAGATAATAAATGGGACTTCTGTCAGGGACTCCCTCCTTTGAGCTCCCATAGACTTTGCATAGATCTCTCTTAATGCAAATCATGCTGTGTTAGAGTTACCTGTTTTGAATCTCTTTCCATACCCACTTTGGATTCCTCTAAATATGTTCAATTAATTGTGCTCTGTAAACATTGATGGATATCCGCCCTGTATGCCAAGCCCAGTGTGAGGCTTGGGGGATACAAAAAAAAAAAAAAAAAAAAAAAAAAAAAAAGTCTTAGCCATGGACTCTGCCTAATCGGCATCCTCAGGTGATAGAAAATGCTAACTATTTCTGGAATGGATTTGATTAGATCCTTAAGATTTTATTTTAGCCCCTTCTCTGTATTTCTGGAATGCAGTATTACTATTTCATTTTGAGAAGAGCGGTGGTTTTCTCAGGGGGAGAGACTCAACAGTATTTTAAGACCTGAGGAAAATCAAGAGAAAATAAGGTTCAGTGGCCATTTGATAAGAAGCAGGAATCTCATCAGAAAAATAGAAAGGGCCAAAATGAGGTAAGTTCAGAGAGAATTGATGCTCGTTTGGGACAGGGAGGCATGATGGCAAGGACAGGGCCCTGAGTCTTCCCTAACTGCTTCTCTTGCTCTTCATCTTTCTTCCTAAAGGAAAAGCTGTTTTTCTGGCAAGAGATAAACATCACCTCTCAGACATCTGCCATCTGGTCCGCCATGATGTGCCCTACCTGTTCCAGAAGTATGTGAAGGAGTCCCACGGAAAAGATATCCGGGTGGTGGTGGTGGTAGGGGGCCAGGTGATAGGCTCCATGCTTCGCTGCTCCACAGATGGACGGATGCAGAGCAACTGCTCGCTTGGTAAGATATTAAGGCTCAGATTGAGTCTATTGGTCATGGAAGGCCACTAGGATATTTCATTAGGGCGTCTGGATCTGCTTAGTAAGTGTGTATCAAGCCCTACTATCTTGTCAGTCCTCTGCTAGGCACCAGGATCTCACAGAGAAGAATGAGAAATGGCAGCAACCAGTCTAGGAGAGGGACATGTGAGTGTCAGTGCTGTGACAGAGGTCAGGGCAGGGATGTCAAGACACCTAATACTGTCAGCATTAGGACTTAGAAGTCCGAGTTAAACAAGAGATTGTTGGAGAAAACCTTTTGAGAAAATCTTCCATTGGGGTAAAGGATGGATTAAAGGTGCAAGGAGGCAGGGAAATGAGTTTGGAATCTCTTGCAGTGTCAGACCAGGAACACCAAGGGTCTAAACTAAGGCACCAAAAAGAGAAAAACTATGTTCTTTTTTTATTTTTTTATTTATAATAGTAGTATGTATTACAATTAATAATGCACATATATAGCATCTTTTTACATACAACTGTTTGTATACAAAGTATATAAGTACCATTCAGATCTTCAATCATGCATTTAGGATAATGATATCCATCTCATTCAACCACCAACTTTTTTTTCTCCCCTCCCTCCCCCCTTGCTCCCTCCCTTCCCCTCCCTTTCCTTTGACCATTCTAGTGTTCCTCTAATCCTCCTATGTACCCCCATCCAACAACATTGTGAACTAGCCTCCTTATATCAGAGAAAACATTTGGTATTTGGATTTTTGAGATTGACTAATTTCACTTAGCATTATATTCTCCAACTTCATCCATTTACCTGCAAATGCCATTATTTTATTCTCTTTTATTGCTGAGTAAAATTCCATTTTGTGTATATACCACATTTTCTTTATCCACTCATCTACTGAGGGACATCTAGGTTGGTTCCACAAACTACCTATTGTGAATTGTGCTGCTATAAACATTGAAGTGGCTGTGTCACTGTAATATGCTGGAAAAACTGTTTTGATTTTATATTTTAATTGAAATGTTTATTTTCCTCTCACATGTGAAACTGTTAGAAAGCTGTAGTTTATATTTTGGTTGATGCATAACCCCATCCTTTTAACTTATTGATAAAGCTTGTTTTCTGTTATGGCTGAATAGAGGAGATATTCCAGGAGGGATGTAAATTCTTGTCCCCATCACAGAAAGCTATTGTCAACCTCATTGAATGAATTTTATGTTGGTAATTAAAAAAAAAAAAAAAAAAAAACCTATAGGTCCTATTTCCTAACTCACCAGATGAGTGTGCCAAGTCCAGCAAATGAAGAGGCTTAATGAAGAGGCTTAGATCCTGGTTTAGTCCTTCTTTTACTAGCATTCCTTGAGCGCTCCACAACAGCTTTGCAGCAGATGTTGAGAGAATAGAGATTATGAGAGAGTCCTTGCCCTGAGCCAGCATGTGGTCCAATAAAGAGGACAAGCAAGCAGATAATTGTAAGATACTGTGGCAAAGTTGCGTGACAGGCAAGTGTGAGATTTAGTTTGACACAGTACTCAGTACCTTAGAGTTATTTCATTTTCATGATAATCATGCACTGCTGCAGTATTGAACTTCACGGTTGATTATTTTGTCTTTTTTTATTATCTCACTAAAGAACCACAACAGTTTTATAATATCCACACTATTTTTCTTGGTGAGCTATTTTAAAACTGTTTTAGCCTTTTCTTTACAACATGTCCCAGGTAGGGCAGGGACAATGTTAAGGCAAAGACATTAGTTATTGAGCCTGAGAATACAATTTTTGGGGTTTTTTTTTTTTTTTGCTACTGGGGATTGAACTCAGGGGTACTCAACCACTGAGCCATATCCCCAGCCCTATTATGTATTTTATTTAGAGACAGGGTTTCACTGAGTTGCTTAGCACCTCTCTTTTGCTGAGGCTGGCTTTGAACTCCCAATCCTCTTGTCTCAGCCTCCCAAGCTGCTAGGATTACAGGTGTGCGCCACTGTGCCCGCGAGAATACTATTTTTAAGTTTTTCCAGGAAGACTAAATGGAGACAATGAAGTCTGAGGTCCTAGCTTTTTTTGTCGGTTTTTTGTTTTTTGTTTTTTGTTTTTTTTGGTACCAGGGATTGAACTCAGGGGCACTCGACCACTGGGCCACAGCCACAGCCCTGTTTTGTATTTTATTAGAGACAGCGTCTCACTGAGTTGCTAAGTGCCTCGCCGTTGCTGAGGCTGGCTTTGAACTCACAATCCTCCTGCTTCAGCCTCCAAAGTTCTGGGATTACAGGCATGTGCCACCGTGGCCAGCCTAGCTCTTTATTAAGTAAAGGCAATCAGATGACTCCTGTCCTTGATATAGGATTTTATCTCACAATACTCTCCATCTTTCTCTTCTTAAAAATTAACCTTTTTTATTTTTTATAATCATAAAAGGAATACATTTTCAATGTAGAAAATACAGCAAAGTCAAATGAAAAAGAAAAACACTTATTATCCCCATCATTTAGAGATGACTATTATTAACAGTTGGTATCATTCTTAATTGTTTTCTCTCGTAGATTTTTTTTGCAAGTTATCATCACAATATACTATACTATACCATCTTTAATTCTTCTGAGTCACTTCCTGAGGGCTTACAAACTCTATGAACATTATTACTAATGTTTATAAAATATTCTATTTTCTTCTGTTGTGAGATGTTTGGATTATAATTTTTATGTCCCCATTCGTTTATTGAATGCCCTCTGTGTACCAGGAACTAGGATTTTCCAGCGTTTTAAATAATACTGCCATCAGCATCTTTGTGTATAAAAATTTTTTCCATACACAAAATCGTTTCGTTAGTTGTACAATGGCTGGGTAAGATGTTCTCAGCCTTTTTAAAACTCAAGATAAGAAATGACCATATTTTTTTTCCCCAAAGTGTGTCCTGATTTCCATCCAGGCCTTTTGTGAGTAATGACAGTGCCTATCTTGCTGCCCCTTGTCAGCAGTCCTGTCTCTTCCTTGAAGGGTCATTTGACTCATCAGTGAGCATCTTTTGTCCCCTTGACATCACTGTGCTTTCTCCACAGGTGGTGTGGGCGTCATGTGTCCACTGACAGAACAAGGCAAGCAGTTGGCTATTCAGGTGTCCAACATCCTGGGCATGGACTTCTGTGGCATTGATCTTCTCATCATGGATGATGGCTCCTTTGTGGTGTGTGAGGCAAATGCCAACGTCGGCTTCCTAGCCTTCGACCAGGCTTGCAACTTAGATGTGGGTGGGATCATTGCAGACTATACCATGTCCTTGCTGCCAAATAGGCAGACTGGGAAGATAGCTGTCCTCCCAGGACTGTCGAGTCCCAGGGAGAAGAATGAGCCAGATGGTTGTGCTTCAGCTCAGGGAGTTGCAGACAGCCCCTACACCATCAACAATGGGTCTACCTCTAGTGAGAGTGAGCCTGAATTGGGAGAGGCCCGGGATTCCTCAGCAAACACAGTGGGGGGGACTGCCCCCCATGCTTCCCGGGCCTGGCTACAACATTAACAACAGGATGGCTTCAGAATTAAAGTTTAAGTGAATTTCTGCTTTTTGGCAGCATTTAAACCAAATCCTACTGCTTCCCTGGTAGTTTTGAGTGAATAAAATCTGGACTAATGTGATTTCATTTGCACAGAAACTAGAAATCCCATCTGGGCACTCAGCATTCTTTCTAATGATGATTTAAGCAAATGGCCTAGCTTTGTGGTTTTTACAAAGACATATAAACACACTCACCAAGAACAACATCTCAACTGATCGATTTGAGACCAGTGTCTGCTGTGAGCTCTTGGATATAATGGTAGACTTTCAGGCACTGACTCTGTGCTGCTTCTGGCTGGTAGCAGTAGAGAACAAGAACTTAGCACGTCTCCTGGAAAAACTGGACTTAAAAGCAGCCATGAGGTGGAGGCATGTGCAGACAAGGCGGAATGTGACCGTAGTAGCATGTTCTTCACTCGGCGTGTGTATGAGGCTTGGAGACCACACAGTTCAAACACTATTACAGGATCAATCTTGGCTCCTCTCAATCACCATCTTGACCATATTTCTCTGACACTCAGGATATGGTGTTTTAGGGAGCTTCCTCATTTGCATTTTCAGTGAAGCACTTTGTAGAAAGTGAGACTGAACATTCTTTGACCTCACTGGTTGGCATATGTGCTGCTTTGTAACTGGGGCTTTCTACAAATTGCTTTGCCACTCTGAATTTATATATACCCTGCTTTGACTAATGCCAGCTCCAGCAGCTTCTTGCACCTTTGCTGCCTTTGGCCTCAGCTGGAAATGCACTTCAATGAGCTAGTGGCCACCCACTTTGTTTCTTAAGCGTGCACTAGAATCTAACACCAAGGACTTTGTTTTCAATGGAACTCTGTTCACTTGTCATCCAGAAGCCAATAGGTTTTTACCATAGAAAGTTACTGGAAGATAATCACTCTTTCCCCTCTTCTTACTGAAACTTTATGTACTGCTTAGCTATAGAAGTTTTTCTCATATGAGTTGTGAGCCTGTGGAGTGGATAGAACTATTGGAAACATACTCCAATCCCCTGGACATTCTACTCTTATCCAGGCTCCAGAAACCTGTCCTTACCCACTTTTCCAAACTGGGGAGACTCAGGTATCAGGAATTAACTCATTGCACATTTTTGGGAGGGGACTAACGTACACTTGACACCAAGTGCTTTTTATTTTAACTCTTCAAGCAGTATATGAGATCCTTCCCTTAGGAGATATCATGGAGATGGTTTTTCATTTCTGCTTGTATGAAGTTTGACTGAAAATGAGCAATGACCAAATACACTGGAACAAACGCATCTAAGAGTTACCATCATTGGAGTTATTTCCTTGGGAGATCATCCTCTTGAGCTATGATGTTGCATGCACCAAGAACACTTAGAATTCCTCTTCAGGATTATCTTTGAAGCCATGAAAGGAAAGAGGCCTCACAACTCAATAGTTGGACTTTGGTTTCGTTTGTTTTTTGTAAATCTCTCTGCCAACCCAGTCAACCACCAAGATAGTGCCAAGCTCCATCACCTGTTTTATTTATCAGACTTGTTTTCTAATGCACTTTGGCTATTAAAAAAAATAATTCCTCAAAAAATACACCAACTGTTAAAGGACAGAGATTTACCAATACCAAGGAAGTTTACAAGTTGACAGTTTCCAAAGATGGTTCTAGCAATGTTCTGAGTAAGGTCAACTTCACTGGAATAAACGTACATCTTCCCAAGGTAACTACTTTGAAGGCAACACCACCCATTTGGGTGCATAATTCCTATACTTACTCTGCTATAAATGTAAAATGTGTATAAAGCCAAGCTATTACATTTTCCCCACAACACGTTTAAATAGAAATTGGCTCTTAAAGTATTGTAGTTAAAAACCAGATTTCACCAAGTAACAGTTGTACAGTTGACAGAATGTTTGGTGCCATGTAACGGAGATGTCACACTATGCAGTTGTAGTTTAAATGCCGTCCAACATAGGGTGCATGCACTGAACTGTAACCCAAGCAATGTGTCTTGTACAATTGAAAAAAAAACAATAATATTTCACTCTTCTATAGGTTAAGACATTTACCTTATTTTTAGCACTCAGGGTGGCTTTAGAAGGATAGTTTCAGGTTTATTCCTGCCATAATTGGTCAGATGCTTTCTGTGTAAACCTTTAAACCAAGTACTGACCTCCTGGAAGCTGCATTTACTCATCTCCCGACTTTATCTAAAAGGATGCCAGCAGGGCCCCATCCTGAGCCGAACAGCTAGAGTGTTTCCGGATCTCTTTGCCAAAGGAGGCCCATTTTCCAGCTGGGAGAGACATCTGTCGTCATTGGCATCATTGCCTGGAACCAGCCCTGTCTAAAAGCTGGATCACAGCTGGATCCTAGACCCCTCCAGGATTTCCTGGACCACGGCCGAGAGTGGACACTTGAGTCTCAGCCACAACTGCCCACAACTGGTGGGAAGAACATGGTTCTGGGTCTCCCCTTAAATAGCTGTTCACCCTTGTGCGATCACCTGAGCTCTGGGTCTTCATTTTTCTCTTCTTCAGACAGGGGAAAGGCCTCTTCTGGCTCCCTCTTGGGGACACATTGAGGTTGAAATGAGTTAATAATTGAGGCTGTGCATTATGTAGAAGGTGGTAACAGAACACCTCTTACATCTAGTTTTATATCAGCTTCTCATCACCCTCCTCTGAATGAGTTAATAAAGGAAGAGGCCATCAAGTCTTGTCCCTAGCAAAATAAACAGTGATGGGGCCCAGAGAAAAAGGAATGCAGCTTCTGGAGGCCTTCTTTCTAGCCAGGGAAACATTACCTGAAAAGAGTAAGGCTCATGGGGCATTCAAAGAGCCTTCTGGATATACCATATATAGCCTGAAACCCAACTGCTGTATACCAACTAAGTCTTCCTTATGTAATATAGATTCAGTGTCTGTATGTATGGTCTTCCCATTATTTGGTAGTAGCACCTTGAAACTGGTCAAAACCTGAATGCCAATAGCTCAGTCACTCAGAATATATATGATTCTGCACTTGGGAAAAATGTCTTCATGCTATCTGTCTGATTGGGTATGGGGTGGACAGAGTATGGATTGGAGGCTTTAGGTCTTTAGGGTCTGAGAAACAATATAAATGGGTCATAAGTAATTCCTGTTACAATTGCAGACTCAATGCTTCCAGCTAAGGAATGCCATATAGTTGGGACAGAGCAATGAAGAAAGGGAAGGATTAACGTCTAGGATAGTTTTGTGAAAGAAATATGAAATCAGGAGTACTTGGAACTCTGGTGAGGAGGAGGAAAAAAATGGTTCTTCTGTGGGTTATGTTAAGGAAAGAATCATAAATATATTGATTAGAGGTAGAAATCTTTGAAACTGCTCTGAGAGGCATGGACTTCTGTCAACGCTGGAGAAGTGGGGGAAATGTGCCTCATCTCTCCTGTAAGTCCTGAGGAATACTGGTCTTGCAGATACTCTGAATGTAAATCTAGGGAAGACTGAAGCAGCTCATTAGTGGGAGAGGTCCCAGGACCACCAAAGTAACAGCTGGCCCTCCCAGAAGTGAATGGACCCAAATACCAGGCCTGGTAAAGACCAAGGCTACGGTCTACTGATGGACATGAAGGGACTCAGGTAGGGGAGGAAGCCCAAGCTCAGTCAAACAAGTCACTTCAGCTTAGTATTTCCCTTTGCACCTGTATGTGAGGCCTCTGTTTACTATTAGTCTGTACAAATGTCTTAGAAAGCCCTGACAACAGCTATTTGTCACTGTCCCTGAAGTTAATGTTCTTAGATCTGGGGCTGTAACATAATAGAAAACCTGGTATTGCTTTTGGCTCTGCCTCTTAAACTCAAGATCAGTACAGATTGTTGCTTTAATTTGTTTTTACCTGGAAGACCATCCTTCTCAGGGATATATTGTTTTTAATCTTTGCCTAAAACTAGATCATGCCTCTATTCTAATCTAGGGCTCAGCTCCGCAGCCCTCCTAAAACTCAAGTGGCTGAGTATGAACTTTCTTCCTTCATGCCTTCCGATTTCCTTCTTCAGGTGCGGTTCCTCTGCCAACACGCAGCACTATCCTGAGCCCTCGGCTGACATCCCAACCCTGTTTTGGTAACCTTGTTCTTGTAAGGTTCATGTTCTCTGGGGCTCCAGAGCAACACTAGAAAAGTTTCCCTAGAGGGAGAGCCAGGTTAGAGACCTGGGATAGCAGCACTTGGAGACTAGTTTAATCCCCACTTTACAAGTAGGGAATCTGAGTTCCAGAAGCTTTGGTCCCGTAGCCAGTCAGCAGCAAGGCTGACCCAGACAATGTGATTCCCCATCCAGGTGAGCATAGTGCCAGAGGTGGCTCTGTCCCTCCATGTCTCTGACACTTGCTGCTATCCTTGGCCCGCTCACTGCCCATTCCCCTTCTGATGAGCCACTGTTCTAGACCAACATGGATGTGTGAGCTGTCAAGGCTTCAGGATTGGCATGGGTCTAGGTGAGAGCCCCAAAGGCATGGTACAGTCTGCCTCCTGGCCTACACCCTAAGATACCCGAGACCATTTAGCTCCACCCCACACTCAGTGAAGGAATATGAGTGAGAAGACCTATGCTGAGCTGACCAAGGGTTTCTGTGGCCCCAATTTGGTTGACGTCCTTACTGCAGAAGGTCTTGGATGCCAAGGATTTGAACTTCCTGAACTTTTTCCATGAGGCTCACCCCACCCTCCCAGGGGGAATCCTGTTTGATACATGTGCCAGCTGTGCCAGCTGCAATCAGCAACAAGGTCAAAACTTCCCTCCCACTTTCTGTTCCCCAGTGTATCCCCCTTGCAGTCAGACCCACAGCACAGATTCTTCCTGTTGTAAGTCTAAACTTCAGCTGAGGAGTTCTTGAGATCCAGATGGGTTTGAGAACTCTGGGATTCTTTCCTGAGCCCCTGCATTTCTGTGGTTTCTATGGGATTTGTGCTTTTTTGTTTGTCTGTTTTTTGGGGTACTTGGGATTGAACCCAGGGGTGCTTTACCACTAAGCCATATCCCCAGCTCTTTTCTTTTATTATTATTATTTTGAGATAGGGTCTCACTAAGTTGCTTAGGGCCTCACTAAATTACTGAGGCTGGCCTTGTGATCCTGCCTCAGTCTCCCAAGTCTCTGGGATTATAGGCATGTGCCACCGTTCCCAGTGGGACTTGTGCTTTTAAAGCTACTGCTTACTCCAGACTTGCTCTACCTCATTTTCAGCAACAATGTTGTCTCATCCCTGCACTGCATCAGCTAAGACACCAAGATCAGTTCCCTCCCCCACTTCTGCACACAACAAAATTCAAATGAGCGTTTGAATGTGTTGCGTGTGCACATGTCTCAATGATGTGGGAGGGAATGACAGACACTGCTGCAATGCGGACGTGGCTCAGCCCTCATAGCGTGTTCTTTTCATAGATTACAGAGGAATCTCCACTCACCTTCCGCTCCATGTCTCCCTATCTCCCTCCCTTGAGACAAACCCAGTCCATTTGTGTTTTCATGCATAGCCCTGCCTTTTCTTACCCTGATTCCTGGCGACACCCTTCCCTTCACCTTCCCTTTTACCATGGTTGGCTTACAAAAGGATTTTTCCAGGGGAACCTGAACGCTGTCTCTTCGCGTGATGTAGTTCCTCTGCCCACTATACTAGCCGGGCATCACAGCAACCATAGCCCCCCCACCCCCAGCTGACAGCAGCATGCCTGCGGAAGGCAAGGGGACTAGTTTGAACGGCACCAGTTTGGGTTAGAACCGGTTCAAATCCTGACCCATTGTGTGATCCTGGGGACAGTCACCTCACCTTGCTAAATCTTATTTTTGTCACCTATCAATGTGATCAATAAACACAATCTTGAATGTGAAGCATTCAACCACACGCCTGCCTTTCTTTGGGTTCCCTTCTTCTTGCTTCCCCTTCCAGGAGCAATCACAAGCAGAGCTTTCCTGTGATAGTGGCTAGGTGCCAAGGGATAAAAGCTGTCAGACAGCAGCTGTACAGCTGGGGAAAAGAGATGCAGGGGGTAGGGCTGGCGGCTGCTCAAGCATGGTTTGCACTTAATGATTGGAAGGTCCCATCCATCCTTGAGATTCCATGATGCTAGTTCAAGATTCAGGGGATATAAGTGGTTCAGAAAAATCCTGGAGGAAAAGCTGCCTCGGACAACTGGGAGGCTGGAAAGCTGATGAGCAGCCTGACCTTGGATGATTTAGCACCTGATTTTTTTGGCTTTCCCCGTATTAGGTTTGCTGGCATTGCATCATATGGAAGGAGGAGGTGCCAGAGACTTGAATTAAACCTGTCAAATAGGGTGAGGGGAGTGCAGAATGCTGGGAGGGGAGTGCTGTGTAGAGAACTCTGATGGCCCGACAGCACCATCTGGACTTGGCAGGGATGGCAACCTTAGATCAGATGGAACTAGCCAATAAAACAGCTAAAATTTTACTGTCCTGGGCCTATCCCAAATGAGACTCCCAGAATCTCCTATTTGGAAGAAATACTGATTTCCTATAAGGGGAGAGCTGGGGGTCCTTAGTCACTGAAGAACTATTAAAGGTCTCTGTGAAGGCAGGACTAGGCAGGTATCTATTGTGGAGGTCCCCAGGGCTCCAGTGGTGTGCTAGATCCACTTGTACCAGCTCATCAGAGTGGATTGTTACATTTTCCAGAATGTTCTGAGCTGGTTTATTAAATACAGCCATCATTAAAGATTAAATTATGTAAACCTACAAGTATATTTAAAACATAGATAATACATACCCCAAACTCCTCAGTTCTTAGTAATGGTACTACTATTTATGTTCTGAGGTTATTGACATCTATTTGTATGTATATATGTATGTATAATGGTGTGCCATTGCACATCTCTTACCAAATTTGCCATTCAGTGACATGGTAGCTCTGAATCAGCCCTGGTGAGAATATTTATACCACAGAAATGGGCAAACACCACATATCAAGGTTGTCAATCCTCCCTACCCCAGAGCTAGTTGTTAAACATTTATCAGCATACCACTGCCACTGGGAGACAGAGAAAACATATTGATACATATAAAGCATTGTAACATCTTAGTTGCAGGGAGGTAGGATGTGTGAAGATTTTCTAAGAAGCAAGTATCCTGTTATAATGTGCCCAACTGATTTGAAGTGAAAGAAAACCAGTGGAAAACACTGCTTCTCTGCTTGTTTTGTCTACCTTCTGTTTTTCACAGGTGGAAAAATCTGTTTCCTTTGCTTCAAAACTTTTGGAGCAATAGCGACAGTGCCCACCCCTCCACCCCCGCCCAGGTGAGGCTCATCTCAATCTCCTCTGAGAGAAGTATGTTAGCTAGATTCCCTTCAGGAAAATGCGCTGCAGGTTTTCCTGCTTAATTGTACTGTGAAGAATAGATCTTAACAAGGCATCAGAATAGCTCATTTCCAAGTGGTTTATACAGCAATAACAATGTTAACTCTTCCAACAGAGGAGAAGTCGTTTATAAATTATTGTTTTGCTATTTTTGCTTTTTATTAAAATTATGACTGTGGAATAGAATGCTTTGTTTGCCTTTGTTCCCAAAATTCTATGCCTTTTTGGTTGTTCTTTTAAAGTAAGAATCACATGCTGAATCTACATTTTACTATTTTTCATATCATAAAATGAGGGAAATGCTTCATAGAAACTTCATCCTATTCACTTGCACACCAGCTGCAATCCGGAAGACCATAATTTTCCTTTCAAACAGAGAGTGCCGTCTGAATTATAATATTGCCAGCTCTTGACTGTCAAGATGATGGAGGAAAATACTACTGCAGATGGTATGAGCTTGTCAGGGGTCCGCTCAGCGTGCTCTCCTAGACTGCCACTTGAATGAAGACTCAAATGGCAAGTGAAAACTGAAAGCTGTCGATAATGGCTATGCACTGCAGTCATAGGTCCCATGGGATTGAAAGAATCTGTGTGTCCACCCAGAGAACTGAGAGGTCAGCCAGGGCCATCAGGCCTGTGCTCACCTGACATGCAGGAGGCTTCCTGGGAGAAACAGTGATAAGAACTTTGGGAACAAATTTATGGTCAGTACCAGGTCTGGGACCCTTGAACTAAGACTGTTCCCCAACTTCTGAGGGCCAGGGAACCCAGCCTGACTGGGAGAATCGCAGGGATAATGATTGATGGATCCAGCCAAGAAGGATTTAGGGTTTGATACTGAATCACCACGCCTATTGTCTTTAACCCATACAGTAGGAGTGTGACCTCTATTTCATTTTTTCCCTCTTTTATATGAAAATCTTCAAACTACACAATGGTAAAGAGAGATAGTAAACATTCCAGATTCCAAAGTCACCAAAACTTCCTATTTTTATCTCATCTGACGATTTTCCTTAAGCATTTTTTTTACAACAAATTATACACACCATCTTTTCTCCCACACTTCAACAGGCATCTCTTCTTTAAAAAAAAAAAAAAAAAAAAAAAAAAAAAGAAGAACATTTCTTCATGCTTTTACCACATATGAAAAAAATATCCCTTGGCACCATCTAATTCCAAGTTCACATTCAGCTTCCCCCAATAGTCTCACAAAGAAGTGCCTATCACTTCATCATAGACCAATGGATTTGGTGGGGCGGGAGGCATAGAGGCATATGGTGTTTGCTTCACCCCTATCTTGACTGTGGCTCTGGCAGAATCATGCAGAAGGGGCACTAGTGAAGGGACCTTTAGGCTGGCTATAGATAACTACCAAGTTGGTGACTCTTGAGATTGCCTCTCCTCCAGGAATAAGCCTCTGAAACTTTCCCTTCTATTCCCAGTGTCCTGTGGTCTTCCTCTGAGACTCTCCCAGCTTCCAGTCACACTGGTGCCTACTGCTTTTCCCATTGGTTGATGCTTTCACTGCATGGATTTCCTAAACTGGGGAAGAGACCTCTCCCAAGGACTATTCCACTAGCCTTGGGTCTATGTATTCTGTGACTCAAAGCCCTTTACATCTCCCAAGGGTCTTCACATTTACATTTATTAGGATATTTTGGCTGAAATTTTCATAAGACAAGTGAGAGAAACTTTGAGTAGCAGTGTTTGCACCACATCTAAAGGTACTCCTCTGACTAAAGAGACATGGAAACTGGGTACATTGTCCTCTCAGGGACTTACTCTTACTTTGGAGATTGAGATGATTGAATTGGTAAAATCTGAATATGGTCTGTATTGTATTGACTGACAGTATTGTATCAATGTTAACTTCCTGATTTTGATGATTGTACGGATGAGAATATGTAAGACAGTGTCATTGTTTTGGGAAAATACACATTAAATATTGAGGGAGAAAGAGATATTGTGTCTGAAAATTACTTTCAAATGGTTCAGAAAATGTAGTAATATGTTAACATTGGGGGAATCTAGGTGAAAGGCATTATGGGAATTTGAATAGTCATTGAATAAGTCTAAAATCATGTCATCCTCCTCTGCTGGGTTTGCCTCTGCTCCGTTAAATGTTCAGTTTCCTCCACATTCCTGTAGGCTCTCCTCTCTTCCTTAGCTATATTTCATCCCTAGGTGATCTCCATTTCCATGTTACTAATAACCATCTACATGATACTCTCAAATTTCTCTTGAACCCCAGTTTCTTTTATCAACGTCAGACTGCATATCCAGTTGCCCACCTTTCATCTCTCCTCTAATGTTTCATAATACCTCAAAGTCATCACACTGCAAACAGAATTCATGTTTTTATCTCTCTCCCACGTCCCTGCCTCTCTTCCAGGGCTTCCTCACCTGAGTGCACAAAACCAGCCATTTGTTTAAACAAGAAAAACAAAACAAAAACTCCAATAGTCATTCTTGGCTATTATCTTCATTAATCTTGATATCTAATATTGTTTCTTGTGGTAAAACTTGACTTTCAAACTACCAACCATCTTTTTTCATTGAAAACTTTTCTTTTCTTTTTTGGCCAGGTTCATTAAGATGTTCTGGGATATCTGCAATCCTGACAAAAGTTTGCAAGCAAGGGACAATGTTTAAGGAATTATATAATCCTGGTTTTATATCCTGTTCCTAATAGTAAACTTGTTCTTATGCTTTTAAAACCTGCTAATTCTTATTGATATATTTATTAGCTATTGAAGCTGTGTGTTTGTGTATGCATACATATGAAATAAAATATTTACTTCCTTCACTTTGTCATTGATCTTGATGAATATAAAGAAAGACATACTTTTTCTGTTGAGTGAAAAGCTGGCACAGTTCTGTCATTCCAATAATGCTTCACCATCTTTTTTGAAGCATTTATTTGCTAAATGTTTATTTCATGTGACCTACTGTACCTGACAGGTGTCATACCTTGTAGTCATTGTGAATACAGAGATACTTCATTTGCACATATAGCTATTATGGGACATGGTGAAGCCTACTAGTAGCAGAGCAATTTTATTTGAATCATGGTTCTCTGAGGACTATTCCACAGTACAGGACCATAGCTGTGCAATGATAAAATGTTATCTAGTAAGAATGCCAAGCAACTACTCAAAGTAGATTTTTGTTAAATAAAGATTCATAGACAATATGATGTAATTTCTAACAATGCATGTGTGCTTGCAATAGAAAAAAAATTAATAGGATCTTTCAGGGATGATTCATAAGCTCTCCCTGCAAATTCTGCCAGAGATACTTAGGAAAGATAGGATTACCTGGTGGGAAGATGAATAGCAGCACTTTGTATGACTCTCTGAGGGACCCTCAGCTTTACCAGAGCTCCTGGTCTACTCTTTGGAGTCAAATAAACCACATTTCACAGAGCTTTTTGGAATTGAGATTATTTCCTGCATCACTATATCATGTATAAAAATGAAATATGTTTTTATTGAAGAGCCAAAAACTGGGGGCAAAATAAACATTTTCATATTAATAAGAGAAAATTCTAAGAATTTGCCACCAGCAAACCCTCATTATAGGAAATACTAAAAGATTAATGTGAGCCCAGATGGAAGGTGTGAAAAAAAATATGAAAACTTTATAAAATGATAATTATGATTTCTGAGTTTAAGATATGTTCGAGGAGCTGGGGTTGTGCCTAGTGGTAGAGTGCTTGCCTATCATGTGTGAGACACTGGGTTTGATTCTCAGCACCACATATGAATGAATAAAATAAAGGTCCATTGACAACTAAAACAAATTTTAAAAAAGATATGTTGGAAATAAGTAGCAAAAATAACATATAAATTTGCTGGGGGTAAATATAGTTAAGGATCTAAAGACTTTGTATTTTGCAGATGAAAGTTCCTGAATTTTGATAAGTTAGGAATGAATGCTTCAATTTCTGGGGCAATCACTAAAAGTACAGAAAAAAAGGATATAGCCAACAAACTAACAGAGGGTGAGAGGAAACAGCATGAGAAAAAGCTATGTAATCAATCCAAAATAAAGGGGGAAATATAACATGCAGGACAAATAGAAAGCACAAAATATGATCATAGACTTAATCCTAAATAATTTAGCATGCAAACAAAATATAAATGAACTAAATGATTCTTTAAAAATTACAGACATAAAATATCTAATCACATTATTTTTGTAAGAGATTCATCTAGAACATAAAGATATAGATTAAAGGTAAAAGGTTTGCAAGAAGAAATATCAAGTGTTTCAGTCAGATTAGTCAGGAAAACAGAAGCCTCCCTAGGTATTGTGAATAAACAGATTTATTTAATGGAGGGAATCAGAAGCTTACACAATCTTTAAAATAGCTGACAAAGGTCAGCAAGCTGCTTTCACAGGAAATACGCGCTCAGGGAAACAAGAACGGATCATTCTCAGAGAGATTCATGAGTGTTCCATATGCAACTTCCAAATCTTGAGCTGTTGGCCCTCATTGGCAGAATCTTTCCCTTAGTCATAAAAGAAAGGGCACACTGTGAATTATAGTTCCAAGCTACTCCTCTAAGCAGAAGTAAATGATGAAGGCAGTGGTGATGATGCCTAACTGATAACAAATAATCCAGCCCCCAAGGAAATGGGTGTGGCTATATTAAGACCAAACTATGCGGTGGTGGACGCCTGTAATTCCAGCACTTGGGAGCCTGAGGGAGGAGGATCCTGAGTTCAAAGCCAACCTCAGCATTGGTGAGGCACTTAGCAACTCAGTGAGACCCTGTCTCTAATAAAATACAAAAAAGGGCTGGGAATGTGGCCCAGTGGTCGAGTGCCCTGAGTTCAATCCCTGATACCAAAAAAAAAAAAAAAAAAAAAAAAAAAAAAAAAAAAAAAAAAAAAAAAAAAAAAAAATCTAGACTAAGTCAAAAGCTTTGGTAGAGATAATACAAAAATTCAATTCACCAGGAAAACATAATTGTATTTAAATTTGTACATGTCTAATAACAAAGCCTTCAAGTATATTAAGCAAAAATTGACAGAACTACAAGGAGAAACAGATACATTCACAATTATATTGGATGGATTTTACATACCTCTCTTGGGAATTAACAAAAATTCAGCAAAATATGGGTACAGTGGCATATGACTGTAATCCCTGTGGCTCAGGAGTCTAAGGCAGGAGGCTTACAAGTTCAAAGCCAGCCTCAGCAACTTAGCAAGGCCCTAAGCAACTCAGCAAGACCCTGTCTCTAAATGGAAAATATAAAAAAGGATTTGAGATGTGTCTCAGTGGTAAAGTGCCCCTGGGTTCAATTCTGGTACAAAAAAAAAAAAAAAAAAAAAACAGAAAAATTTGAGAATATGAATGAATTTGACTTAATGGGCACATGTAAGACCCTGCTCCCAATAGTTCCATTCTTTCCTAGCACCTATGGAATATTTATAAATACTGGCCATATCCTGGGTCATAATCTAAATTTCGACTAATCTCTAACAATCAAAATTGTAGGCAACATGTTCTATGACCACAATAAAACCAAGCCAGCAATCAACAACAAAGAAAGAAAATCACCTTCTTTTAGAAGTTAAGAGTCATATCATTAAGGTTTGGATCTTAAATGTCCCCAAAGACCCAAATGCTAAAGGCTTGGTTGCCAGGTGTGGCACTGTTGGGAAGTGATGGAACTTTTAGGAGGTGGGGCCTAGTGGAAGGAATTCAGGTCATTGAGGGAATGTCCTTGAAGGGGATTTGGTACGTTGGCCCCTTGTTCTCTCTTTTTGCTTCCAGGCCACTATGAGATGAGCAGCTTAGCTCTACCACACACTCTCCATCACAGTGTTCTACTTTACCACAGGCCCCAAAACAATGAAGTCAAATAATGATGGACTGAAAGCTCTGCAACTGTGATCCAAAATAAATTTTTCCTCTTTATAAGCTGATTACCTCAGGTATTTTGTCATAGTGATGGAAAGCTTACTAACTACTCATATTTCTAAATGACTCATGAGTCATAAAATTTTTAAAACACTGAGGATTAGCTGGGCGCACGCCTGTAATCCTAGCACTTGGGAGGCTGAGGCAGGAAGAACGCGAGTTCAAAGCCAGCCTCAGCAATGGCGAGGCACTTAGCAACTCAGTGAGACCCTGTCTCTAATAAAATACAAAATAGGGCTGGGGATGTGGCCCAGTGGTCAAGTGCCCCTGAGTTCAATCCCTGGTACAAAAAAAAAAAAAAAAAAAAAATTAAAACACTGAGAATAAAAACAAAATATTGCATTTTAAAATAGGTGGGATCACTTAGAGCACTGTTTTGAGGAAAATTTATGGCCTTAAAATGCCAAATATTAAGCCAGGCACGGTGGCGCATGCCTGTAATCCCAGCACTTTGGGAGGCTGAGGCAGGAGGATCGCGAGTTCAAAGCCAGCCTCAGCAATGGCGAGGCACTTAGCAACTCAGTGAGACCCTGTCTCTAAATAAAATACAAAAATGGGCTGGGGATGTGACCCAGTGGTCGAGTGCCCCTGAGTTCAATCCCCGGTAACCACAAAAAAAAAAAAAAAAAAAAAAAGCCAAATATTAGAAAAGAAGAAATACTGAAAATGAAATTACTGGACATGTAGAAAAGCAAAAGTAATGGCCTATAACCAAAAAGAAAATCAGTCAATAGAAACAAAAAATTTAAAGAATTTAACTTAAATAATAACTTTACAAATAGATTCAGTGCAGAAGTATTAACGAACAGGGATTCGGAATTAGATAAAACAGAAAATATATAAGGTTTGGGGGGGAAATAGAGAGGGCCATTGGATAGAGAGTGTAACAGCATGGACTTTAAAGGATGATCTTCGAATGGGGAATTTCTAATGTTTTCTTTTAAATTATCTTCCTTAGAATTGTTGATCCTCCTCTTTGCCCCTCCAGTCTTAGCACTAAGAGTCTCTTTAAAAGAGCTGGTTCCTATTTGGGGTTAGGGAGTGAGAATAAAGAGGTGGTTGTGTTCCTAAAGAGAAGGAACGCTATACAATGCAGATTGGAGAATATTAGGTTGAAGCTGCAAATTGGATGAAAAGATGGCTGAAAGACAAGTAAGCCCCAGGGACTTCATAGCCATCTTAAAGAAGCAAGAGAATCTCCAAAGGTATGGAATGGAGGTTCCAGCTGATTTTACATAAAGGGGCAGGGTGAACCATCTGACATATTTGTGTTATCTGTATCTGAAGGAATTAACCTACAGTTAATTCCTACAGGTTCCTCATCTGCACACCTTCACCCTGAGTGTAGATCTACCCGGGAAGCAAAGTGCTTTTTGGTAAGTTCAGAAAAGAGCTAAAAGGGATGGGTGGGGGAAGGATGTGCTAAATGTCCAAAGTCATCAAGTTGGGACAAGCTGATTCAGGTGTGGCCACATCTGGACCATCTCACAACAACAATGCATAAAACTATGTGGGATCAAGGTCCCAAAGCTATCATACAAGAGAGCTGGGTTTTAAACTCAGGCATTTCTGAGCGCAAGGCCTGAACTCTGTCCTCTGCATCACAGGTGGCCTTTCAGAGTACCTCTCTCCCACAGAGTGTAAGATGGCTCACATCTGCTTCAAATTATTGTACAAGATATTAAAGACACCAGCCTTGAGTGGCATCTCAGCCTGTGCATACTGGGGCTCTCTTGACTTGTGAAGGCCTTATTTCTTGTTTAGGTCTACATTTTGCTGTCTTCTCAATGTTCCGTGTCTCTTGTGTTCCTCTATTCCTCCTTTCCTGCCTTCTTCTGCTTTAAGTGGATATTTTCTAGTGTACCATTTAAATCTTTGTTAATTTTTAACTATTTTTAAGAGTTATTTTCTTAGTGATTGCCATAGGAATTACATGGACATTTTTTTCACAATCTACCTCAGATTAATGCTAACTTAATTCCAGTAGAATAGAAAACTTTGCTCCAAAATAGCTCTATTCTCTACTCTTCATTTGGCATAGGCTTATGAAACATGCACTACTGAGAGACTTTTGGGATATAGGACAAACTATTTATAGTTTAAGTACAAACACTATGTTAGTAGCTGGGCGCGGTGGCGCACGCCTGTAATCCCAGCACTTGGGAGGCTGAGGCAGGAGGATCCTGAGTTCAAAGCCAGCCTCAGCAATGGCGAGGCACTTAGCAACTCAGTGAGACCCCGTCTCTAATAAAATACAAAACAGAGCTGGGGATGTGGCCCAGTGGCTGAGTGCCCCTAAGTTCAATCCCCGGTACCAAAAAAAAAAAACAAACACTATGTTAGTGATCTGACCACATATTACTGAAAGTCATACAAAATCATGATAAACCAAGTTCATGATAAACAGTAGTTTTACTGATTTTTATGCCTAAAGCTCTATATTCCCTCATATATGCTAATAAAATCCTAGCTGTGGGTGCAGTCCCATGCAAAAAGTGTCGGCACTTTAGCAATCCAGAGTACCTAGAGCTGCTGAGCAAGACCAAGACATATTAGGCGTTCAATAGCCCAGGGTAGCTCCTGTCGCAGAGCTCATGGGTTACTAAGTAATGGGATGATCTTCTTCAACTGAGATGAGGTGTAGTAATTCTTCAATGTTGTTTTGCTCATTGTCACCAAGTTCCAGTTTTTTGGCCAGATCAAGGGCTTGCATAGCATATTCTTCTGCCTGAAATAAAATTGAAGTGACAACACCAGTCAGAATGGCAGCCATCAAGAACACAAGCAATAATAAATGTTGGAGAGGATGTGGGGGAAAAAGGCACGCTCATACATTGCTGGTGGGACTGCAAAATGGTGCAACCATTATGGAAAGCAGTATGGAGATTTCTTGGAAAACTGGGAATGGAACCACCCTATGACCCAGCCCTCCCACTCCTGGGTCTATTCCCAAAGGACTTAAAAACAGCATATTACAGTGACACAGCTATCTCAATGTTTGTAGCTGCACAATTCACAATAGCTAGGTTGTGGAACCAACCTAGATGTCCCTCAGTAGATGAGTGGATTAAGAAAATGTGGTATATACACACAATGGAATTTTACTCAGCAATAAAAGAAAATAAAATAATGGCATTCGCAGGTAAATGGATGAAGTTGGAGGACATAATGCTAAGTGAAGTTAGTCAGTCTCAGAAATCCAAGTACCAAATGTTTTCTCTGATATAAGGAGTCAGAGTCACAGTGGTGTTGGGTGTTGGGGTACTTACGAAGATTAGAGGAGCACTAGAGTGGTCAAAGGGGAAGGAGGAGAAGGGAGGGAGCTAGGGGGTATGGGGGATGAAAAAAAGGGGGGGTGGTATAATAAGATGGATATCATTATCCTAAATGCATGATTGAAGACTTGAATAGTATGAATATACTTTGTATACAAACAGTGCTATGTGAAAAGAGGCTCTATGTGTGTATTATGAACTGTAATGCATTCTACTATTACAAATACAACATTGAATAAATATATATACATATATATATGTATGTGTATATATATATATATATATAAATTGAAGTGACAAAAGGAACTTTTCACAGAAACACATAACATTGGGAAGATCCATTTGTGCTCAGCTCCAGAAACAGGGGAGAGGACTCATCACCTGCTCACACCAGCCACTGAGCTCTTGTTCACAAACCTGTGAACTTATTCTGGGTCCTGGACAGCTAACCACACCTGTGCTGGGTGGGGAGGGAAAAACCCATCTGACTTGACAAACTAAGTACAAATGGATACTCCTTAACAAACTCAAATCTTTGTAGGGAGTTTTGGGTTTTAGTTGCTGCTTTTTTTGTTTTGGTGGTACTGAGTATTGAACCCAGGGGTACTCTACCACTGAGCTGCATTCC
Source organism: Tamias sibiricus (assembly GCA_025594165.1). NCBI lineage: Eukaryota > Metazoa > Chordata > Mammalia > Rodentia > Sciuridae > Tamias > Tamias sibiricus. The sequence continues at coordinate 35,832,183 of CM046658.1, forward strand.
CAGTCCTCTTTGGTTTTGTTTTGTTTTGTGGTGCTGGGGATGCACCCAGGGCCTTGTGCATGTGAGGCAAGCACTGTACCAACTGAGCTATATCCCCAGCCCTCCTTTTGTTTTTTGAGACAAGGTTTTGCTAAGTTCCTCAGGCTGGTCTCAAACTTGTGATGATCCTGCCTCAGTCTCAATCTTCTGAGTTGCTGGGATTACAATTGTGGTTCTTTGTAGGATCTTAATCAGAGCCCTACCAGCTTTGGGAGGCACAGAAGTGACAGGTGCCACAAATAAATTACCATCCTGGGATAGTCCTGGGAGCCAGGTGACCTGGAGTTTTGACTTGGGAAGAGGCTCCACAGGACATTTAGGGATAGTCTCTAGTTTTCTATTTCTCTCTTGTGTTCTTCCTTCCTTCCTTCCTTCTAAAATGTATCTACTGAATATTTTTACTGAATGGATGCTATATTTCAGGTACTGCAACTATAGGCAGAAATCCCTGTCCTCATGGAACTTCCAATATTGTGTGGGAGAAAGACAATAAACAAAACAAGTAAAACATAATAGTATCTTAACTAGTGATAAATGCTAAGGAATAAAATAAAAAAGAAAGAGGAGTCAGAAGCATTAGAGGTGGTGGTAGGGTTTTGCAGTTTTAGACAGGGAAGCTCAGGAAAGTGTCACTGAAAAGATAGCTGAGAAAAGACCTGCAGGAAGTGAGCTACTGATGTACAGATGTGTCCCTTTTGTCTGAGGATCTCTGATAGATCTAACGTCTGATAGATCTGTGTTACAGTGTGGGATAATAATTTCCCCAAAATTGGACCCTATACTGCATAAAGGAGTTTATGTCCAAGGTAAATTTAAAGTTCAGTTGGAACACTTCTATATTCCATAATCCATCCTTTCCAGACAGGGTTCCGTGCTCCTCTTCTGGGTTCCCACAGTGCCCTGGGCTTTGCTACACACACTATTATAACTGTGAGCTTCCCCAAGCCCTGATGTACAGTAAGTGCTTAGTAAAAGCTTGTGGAAGGAAAGGAAGGAGGGAGGAGAGAAGGAAAAAATAAATTTCCCCATGTCACCAGAGAAAAGCCTGCTCCAGTCAGCCCCCATACTCTCCCTAGCCTACTTTGTTTTTTCCTGTGGCAATTTTTACTGTCTGGAATTATATTACACATTTATACATTTATTTATTTACTGTGGCTTCCCCTCCTCCAAAAATCCTAAGTTCCACAGAGAGAGGAAACTTGTCTTCCTGTTCGTCATTGTATCCCCAGTCCCTAGAAGAGTGTCTAGTAAATGGTAGATGATCAATGAATATTTGAATGAATGAGTGTTCAGTCCATTAATAAATGAAAAAATTTTAGATACACCACTTACTGATTATAAGAAACTGGGCAAAGAATTGAGCCTCTCTGTGCCTCAGTTTCCTTATCTCTAAAATGAGGATAATAAAATACTAACTTCATAAAGTTGTTTTGAGAATTAAATATGATAATTATGCAAAGGGCTTAAGACAGTGACTGGCATGTATTAATTACTCAAAAACAGTTACCTTTTCAACCATTTCACAGCAGCTCATTCCTGCCTGAATCTCTGCAGCAAAAGGGAACTCGGTAACTGAGTGTAGTTAAAGCAGCGGTGTCCTGCTCCAAGGACTCCCCAGAGCCTTCCTGCCCTGCAGGCTTCCCAGCACTGCCCCAATCCTGGGAAGGCTTCCCTGAAGGGAGAAGACAATCCAGGTCCCACTGAGCAGGCTGGACTCAGCAAAAGAGAAACGTCATGAGCATGTGAACTTTTCTGGAGTGAGGGCTTGCTCTTAGGGCAAAAAGCTAGTGGAATTGGGCCAAAACAACTGAATTCAACTACTTGATGAATTTCCATCTGCATTTTACACATGCTGCCTCTGGGGAAACTTGCCTTGGAAGAATTCATCATCAGGTGGTGAAGCATGGCCAGGGTTTTCAGAACAAAGATAGTCTTTTCAGGAGCTGTGTCAGAAGTTGATTCTCGAATGTTCAAGATTGAAGTCAGGATCTGAATGGCTTCTGCTTCCTGGGCTTCATCTACATTGAAAAGGGAGGAAAGAAACACAGGCGCTGGGCAGCCCAGCCTGCCCTCATCATAAGCCTCAGCTGGCAGGGGCCTGGCCTCTTACGGGAGTTCCAGTGGAAACAGCACAAATCACAGCAAGTTCTCCAGCTGAAGAAGGACTGTGCCACATGCAGAGAGGGAAGTGGGGCAGCTTCAGGCAGCCCTCGGGCTCTGCCTGGCGTGTCACTACCAGAATAACCTAAAAAATGCTCCTCCACAAGTCCCAAAGTTGCTAAGCTGTCTCTCTTTTAGATCCTGAACTCTAATAAATCCTCTGGGCTCCTAAACCCAGGGCATTTGTCACAGCTGGGTTCCTTGGGTCCACCTCAGCTTCCATTCTAAAGCTGATGGAGGAAGCAAGGGGGAATATCTTGCCACAGTAGTAGCTTAATTTCTCTCCCCAACTCCAAAGATACTTAAGCAATAGTCTTTCTGCTTCTTCACATGAGTCTGTCACCATTTTTCCACATTAGTCACCACTTATTAAACAGTTACTATGAGCCAGGTACTAACAGGCATGGATTTAAATAATAAGCTTAAAGAAAAAGACCAAAAGGACATAAAACACATGTTAAGGTTGGGGATCTTTGGATATCTATTATTTCCAGGTTTTCTGCTGTACCATGAACCACGTTTACAATGAGAGAAAATCTAATAAAGTAATTAATTTTTTAAACCTTCCCTCAAAGTCTTTTCTCCTAAAAAGTGTCCCTTCAGCACCACCCAACTGCCCTCCCTTCTTCCTTCTGGCATTCATCTGGTAATATAATTTATAGTCATGGGAATGTTCTTTGTTATTGCACATAGGCTCTGTATCACCCACTGTATGAATGTCTCTTTTGAGTAGAAACTAGATCCCTTGTCTATTATCTCAGAGGGCATGATATTGTACAGTGCTCGCAACACTCAGTCCTTTGCTGAGCCTGGGGATAGACATGAATCAAATCTAGCCCTGCCTCAGAGGAGTTCACTATTCTGTAAAGGAGAAATGAATGTGAGACATCAGAATTAATTAGCAATGCAACTTTCTTTTTCTTTCTTTTTTTTTTTTTTTTTATACTGGGGATTGAATCCAGTGGTGCTCTAGCCCTGAGCTACACCCCCAGCCTTTTATTTCATTTTGAGACAGGGTCTTGCTAAGTTGCTAAGGCTGGCCTCAGACTTGAGATCCTCCTATCTCATCCTCCAGTGTAGCTGGCATTACAGATAAGTGCCGCCCACCTGGCTAAACTTTGTAGAGACTATATCTTGGCTTATGTTCCCTGGAGGGATAATTTAGAAGAAATGGATGCTCTTCAGGATCTTTAATCCATCCAAATCTGTCCTGTATTAACTTCCTGAGGGCTATGCGTAAAAAGGATCTGAATTCTTCCCAGCCCTAGTAAAAGCTCTTTGAGTCTCAGTTCTCCCCATCAGTAAAATGGGAGGGTGGCACTGATGTGTCCCATGGTGGGAACAGCTACTCTCCCTGTTAGGTGTAAGGCCTGTGACTAGGTAGGATGAAGTTATCGCTCTGCTGCCTAGGGAGAACTAGCACTTACCCAAGCCAGTGTCATTCACAAATCGTTTGCGCAGTAAATCTGCTTGTTCTACACGAACCTGTGAGAGGACTTGATAGTGATCATTCAAATATTTATGCCAGATGTTGGAGACCTGTTAGAAAAGAAGACAGCTATCAGACAAGCAAGCCAGACCTCAGCCAGGTGGGAATGCAACGCATGGGGCCAGAGTTCTTGAGCTGGGGGCAAAGGGAGCCCTATTTACCCAAAAGGCCCTGGCCAAAGTCATGTGGTCAGGGATGGGCTGCAAAGGGCACATCTGGGCGATGCTGGTGGGATCCAGTAACAATGGCTACTATTCACGGGACATACAACCCTGAACACTTACCTCCTCACAACAATAACTAAGGTAATATTCTTATTATTCCCATTTTATATGTAAATAAACTGAGATTCAGAGAAGGTATGAGCACACTGGACTTTTGGAAAGAGCTGTTAAGTGGCATATCCTGGATTTAAACCCAGGTCTGTCCGATTCCAAAACTCTGCTTTTTAGCTATACCAAAATGCCTCTTTTAAAGAATTGAGTCTAAAATATGAATCAAGAGTCACAACATGAGCACCTATATCACACACAGAAAAACAGTTGCTGGCTAAGTGAAGTGGTACTGAATGAACTTAACTGATATCTTAATATACTGGAAACAATTCCAAATTTTTTACATATAAAGGTAGAACTAGAGTCTCTCATGATGTTTTTTATCGTTTGTTTTGTTTTGTTTTGATTTGATTTTGTGTTGGGGATTTAACCAAGGGTTTTGTGCATGCTAGGCAAGCACTCACCACTGAGCTATGTGCCCATTCCTTTTTTAAATTTAAATTTCAATTTTTGGACACGTGTTGCTAAGTCCAGGTTGGCCTTGACCTTGTGATCCTCCCACCTCAGCCTCCCAAATAGCTGGGATGACAAGCATGCGCTGCCCTGCCTGTCTACTCTCATGTTCTTTGATCTCTTGACAGGATCTTGCAGCAATAAATGTCTCTTGAAAAGCTCTTCTCTGTCACACACCTCAATATACCCACATTAGCTTGCTCCCATTGGCTGTGACAGAGCCTCATAAGCTCTGGTTCTTACAACCTATCATTTATTATTTGCTAGGGATTAGTCTATTTTGGTAGTATCAGGCTATGTAAACTTGGGCAAGTCCCTTTATTTCTCTGAGCCTCTCTTTATGGTAGGTTTCTCACAAATGGTCTTATACCAGTTGTAATATACCTGGCCTGAATGTCAAGGTTCAGTTCCCACATTCTCTAGCTCACCTTAGTGTACAATGTGTCTGCTAGGTCCAACTTTTGAAGGCCATGGAAGATATTAGCCAGGTGGAAGTAGCCTCCTGAGGTCCTAATGTCCTCTGTTCCAAATGCACAACTGGCAAAATAAATCTATTGCAGGAGGAAAAAGGAGAATGCTGGAATTCCTTTGCAAATCATGTCAGATAAAGATCCTGTATCCAGAATACACAGAAAGAATTTTTATAATAACCCAATGTAAAAATAGGCTTAGGATCTAGAAATTTCTCCAGAAAGATATGTAACTAGCTAATAAGCACACAGAAAAAAAGCTTAAGTTTGACAGTCATTAGAGAAATGCAAAATAAAACCATAATGAGACACCACTTCACACCAGTAGGATGGCTATAATCAAAAACACAGAAAACAACAAGTGCTGGTGAGGATGAGGAGAAAAACAACACCTCTGTGTGTTGCTGATGGGAAGGTAAAACAGTGCAGCCTCTAGGGAAAAGTCTGGCAGCTCCTCAATAAGTTAAGCACCAAATTACTATACGATCCAGCAATTCCTCTTCTAGGTACCTACTCAAGAGAATTGAGAACGAACATGTGTCCACATGAAGATTTGTACACAAATGTTTTGGCAGCATTATTCATTATAGCCCAAAATAGAAACATTTGAAATGTCTCATCAAATGATGAATGGATAAACAAATTGTGGTCTATACAGGATAAGGACCACTACTCAGCAAGAAAGAAAGAAAGAGAGAGAGAGAGAGAGAGAGAGAGAGAGAGAGAGAGAATATGGATGAATCCAAATGAATTATGCAAGGTGGAAGAAGTCAGATCCAAGTTCTCTGTGATTCTGTTTCTATAAAATGTCCAGAAAAGACAAATCTAAAGAATCAAAAAGTGGTTGTCTGGGCCTGGAGTTGGGAATGAGAAATGACTGCAAGTGGATAAAAGGGATTTCTTGGGGGTTTTGGAAATGTTCCAAAACTCAATTGTGCTGATAGCTGCACAGTTCTGTAAATGTACTAAAAATCATTGAACTGCACACTTAAAATGGGTGAATTTTGTGCTATCTATCAATAAAATTATGTGTTAAGAGAAAGAAAAAGCTAGGCTGAAGAATGGGAGTTTGACATAATTCATAACTGGGTGGCCCAGCTCAAGATAGAATGTGCCTCTGCTTAATTTGGTGGAGGATGCAGACGATAGAGAAAAAGCACAAATGATGATTACATGGGTCAAGGGGCCAAGATGAAATGATGTCACCCTCAAAAAGATTGCCTGAAGATAGCCTAGTAGAAAAATATTTGAGATGTGAAAGGGTCAAGGAACTAACAAGGGCTAGTGAAGCATCAAGGACAACCAACAGCAAGAAACCGTTATCATCCCTACAGATTAAAAAGCAAGGGTAGAAAACAGGGGTACCACCAGCCAGGGCTAGCACTATGGAAGAAGGTCACCCGATAGGCACTGTGGCCACAGAGGAACTCTGACTGCCCTGCCAGAGCAAAGGTGGGGCAGGAAGGCAGCAGAGAAAATAAATGCCCCAATCTCTCTCTCTCACGTACCCCCAGTTCCCTGCTCTGTTTCCCATTCTCCAAACTCAACCAAAACCAGACAGCAATGAGGTCTGGATTGTATATTCCATGAAGGTCATCCTCCCAGGGCAAAGAAGAAATTTGGAGTATGGGAAATAACCAGCATCAGAATGAAGTTATGGGTACGATGCAGTGGCATACAACCAGAGGAAGCATTGCCTGCTGCAGAGACCAGCGGAGAGGCTAAAGAAAGAACTAACCTACATGGAAAGTGAAATTTGCCCAAACCTAACCCAGATTTCAGGCTCAGAAACTTCTCCCTAGTAATATTTTCCAAAACTGAAATCCTAATAGGAATCTCATAATTTTGGAAGAACAGCTTGGTTATCACCCTCATTATCCTATCTAACATTTGCAGAGTTTTGTAGTTTATAAGTGCTTTCTTATAGATCTAGCTCATTTAAATTTAATAACCACACTCTGAAGTAGACAATGTTATTTTTAAAAATAGCCAAAGTACTGTATATATATTGTTCTATTATTAATCTTTGCAATGACCCAATGTGGCAGAGACTGTTTTTATGATTTTTTTGTCTTGCAAGCAATAAAAGAGGTAAAGTAATTTGCCCCAGACTGTGTGGGTAGTGAAACAACAGAGTTGGGACCAGGAGCAAAGCCTTTCTCTTAATCAGGAATCAGTCTGTCCCCACTTACTATCCTTAGAGCAACTGAGGCTCAGGGAAGATCTAACCTGGTCAAGGTGACATGGCCAAGAAGTAGAAAGGTTTAAATTCAGGCCATTAGATGTATTCTTGCTAATAGCCACCAAAGGGCATTCTTAAACAGAAAGTTTCGAGAAATGCTTAGTAAAAAAACTGAATAGAGCTGTTCTTGGAAACATCCAGGTGTTATAATTTAACTTGTTTACATCATTGGCCAGGTGATATCGGGCTTCCTCATGGTTCTTCTTGGCCATGTAGAGAAGTCCCAGGTTCCGATGCAGTAACGAGTGTGTTGCATTTTGACAGTCAGTTGATTTGAGGACTGTCCACTGGGCTTGGGATAGATATTCTTCAGCCTGAACAATCCGGCCCAGACCTGCCAGAAAGCAGTAAAGAAGGTTACAAAGAACATGTGATGAAAAGAACATATGAAGAAATAAGATTCATCATTCACCCATTTGTTCATTGGTTCAAATATTTATTGACACACAAAAACCTGCACATGAATATTCACAGCAGCCTATTTAGAACAGCCAAAAAAAAAAAAAAACCACAAAACAACTTAAAACATCCTTAATTTTATGAGCAGATAAGCAACATGTGGTATATTCATATCTATCAGTGGAATATTATTTAGTCAGAAAAAGAAAAAGGTATTGATATATGCTACAATGTAGATGAACCTTGAAAATATTATACTAAGTGAAAGAAGTTAGACACCAAAAGCCACATATTATATATCATTTATATAAAAAACATCTACAACAGGTAAATCCATATAGATAGAAAGTGAATTTGTAGTGGCTAGGGGCACAAGGGGGTGGGTAAGAAGGGCTAACAGGGAATGACTGCTAGCAGTTACAGGGTTTCTTTGAGGGATGATGATACTGTTCTGGAATTAGTGGTGACAGTCACACACCTTATAAATATACTAAAATCACTGAATGTACTTTAAAATGGTGAATTTTATGGTATGTAAATTATATCTCAATTTCAAAAACAATACTTATACAAATTGAATACCTTTTATGTGTCAGGCCTTGCTTTAGTAATAAGAATTCAAAGATGAATCAAAGCTATTACCCTTGAAAAATTCACAGATGGGCTGGGGAAACGCATGTGCAACATGAAAACACATATTTGTAATAGAGTACAAATGTGATGGTAGGAACATAAGGTTTAAGAGTGGCACAGAAGCTGGGCGTGGTGGCGCATGCCTGTAATCCCAGTACTTGGGAGGCTGAGGCAGGAGGATCATGAGTTCAAAGCCAGCCTTAGCAATGGCGAGGCACTTAGCAACTCAGTGAGACCCTGTCTCTAATAAAAATACAAAAAAGGGCTGGGGATGTGGCCCAGGGGTCGAGAGCCCCTGAGTTCAATCCCTGGTACAAAAAAAAAAAAAAAAAAAAAAAAAAAAAAAAGAGTGGCACAGAATAAGAAATGTTTAATTCTAGGAATGGGATGCAAAAGGACAATGGAGTAGGGAGAGGCTGCATCCACTGAGCCTGAGCAGGGTTGTGATGATGAAGTTTCCCAGTTAGATAAAGAGAGTGAGAGAGGGCATCCCAGGCAGGGGTAACAGCATGCGCAAAGTCATGGAGATTGGAAATAGTGGGTTATGTTTGGAGAACTACAGGTCTGTGAGGCTAGAGCACAGAGTGCAAAAGATGGGGTGGCAGGAATGAGGTCAAGAGGCAGACACGGGGCAGAGTATCGTAGGCTTAGTAAGTTATGCCAAGAAACTTGATGTGTGGGGACAAAATGTGAAGATTTTCAGAAAGAAAGAAAGAATTGGATTTAGATTTGGAAAGATTTAAAACCAAAGTGGAGGAGGGACCCGAAGGGAGGATGAAAGGTAGAAGATTCACTAGAAGGTTTTTGAAATAGTTCAGACAAAGAAAAGAGCCTGAGCCACGTTGGTGAATAGACATGGAGTGGATAGGAGAGAGGCACTGAGGGGCAGAATGGACAACACACCCTTACTAAGTCGTGCAGAAGGCAAGAGAAAAGAAAGTTACCTTTATTTCTGATATTCAGATACTCTTCACACTTACAGCTTTTTGTTTAGCTACAAAGATATGTAATAGTTGCCTGTCTGCCTGCTTGCCTCCTAGGGAGGCTGTTAGAACTGAATAGAAACTACTGTGACAGCATTCTGTGGAGTAGGATGCATGCTCTGGGTGTGGAGTGTTTTATGTGACGAATGCTGCAGCAGAGATGGCACCAATAAAAGGGTAGGAGGTGAAGATACAAACTCCTCATGTATCGATCTTCTGCCCTTTCCTTCCTCTTGGGCCTCATTTCTCCATAACTATTCTTTTTTTCTAAGCACAGACCTGAAGTGTGGACAAAAGGCAGCCATGTGTGAAAGAGAAAAGAGCATTCCAGCCCTGAGGTCAGGAAGAGCTCAGTGCCTGGAATAACCAACCAGTAAAGAAAGAGCAGATTTGAACCCAGTTTCTCCTGCTCCCAAAGCACTGACAACCATGGCAGGAGACAGGTAGAGAGGCCTCCTCTTTAAGCGTTACCAAAAATGCCTTTTCTAGTTGATTAAAATTATCGAGTTAAAATAATTTTTTAAAAGAATGAGGAGAAAGGGGGAGAGGGGCAGGGGGAGAGTAGGAAGAGGGAATAGAAAAGAAAAAGGAAGAAAGGAAAGAAGGAGAGAGGAAGGAAAGAAGAGTAGACTGAATATCTGTTAATTTTCCAATTCAGTCTGGAGGAATCTCTAAGATGGGAAAGAAGCATGTGCCCACATGTTGTGACTTATTTACTGCCTCAAAAATGTTGGCATTAAGGTTTGGATCTGGAATATCCTCAGAAGGCTCCTCGGTTGAAGGCCTGATCCCCAACTGATAGCGATTGTGAGTGGGTACAAACTATAGGAGGTGGGGCCTAATTGCAGGAACTAGGTCACTGGGGGCATATCTTGTCCCCAGCCCTCCTTTCTCTCTGGCTGCCAGGAGGTGAGCAGCTTTCCTCTGCCACGTGCTTCTGCTACTATGTGCTCCCTCACTGCAGACCTAAAAGCAACCTGACCAAGTGACCATGGAGTGAAAGCTCTGAAACTGTGAATCAAAATAAATATTCCCCCCTTTACACAGATTTTCTCAGGTATTTGTCACAGCAACAGAAAGCTGTTTACTACAGTTGGCAAGGTTTTAAATCAGTGACCTGGTGCAGTTGTGAAATTTCCATTTCAGCAGCACTCTCCAGCTTTCAGAGCACTGTCACATTCATTACCTTTAAACTCACTTAACCCCAAAGCAATCCTGTGACAAGGACCCAGATTCAGCAAATGCTGACACAGTGCTGCCTAGGTGCCAGGTACCAAGAGAGCAGTTTTTCAATTCCTTCTCTGCCCCAAGTACTGTGCTAAGTGTGAAGATGTGATGAGTAAGAATAGGCACAGAACCAGGTCTCCCTGAGCTTACAGTCAAGTCCAGGAGAGAGAGAGAGACATCAATTAAACAATCTCACAATGATATATACATATCAGTTTGCTCAGCAAACAGGAGGAGGTTTCTAAGTGAATGTGTTAAACAATAGACCCAACCAACTAGGTCTGGGCCCCTGGGGTAGGCTTCTAGACAAGGGTTAGTACCTTTCAGCTGAGACCTGAGGTTTAACTAGGAGTTAATTGGGTGAAGGGGAAAGAAAGAGAAGTGCAGGGAATGGTTAGAGAAGAGCCTTCCAGAACAAGGAAACAACTCCACACCTCTGAGGAACTGAGAGAAGGCAGTATAGGAAGAGAGGGAGAGATAAGAGAACAGAAGTGAGAGAATTCTCTGAGGGCTAGAACAAGCAGGGCTTTATAGGTTGCGTTAGGAATTTGATCTTCATTTAGGAGAGTGATCTGATCACATTTTTGTGTGGAAATCAGATTGGAAGGAGGCCAGAGAAGATGTGGGGAGATCAGTTAGTGAGCAGTAGACCAGGTGAGAGGTGATGGGACTTGGGCCAGGTTGACTTTCCCAGAATCCCACAGCTAGTCAGTGTCACACACACACACACACACACACACACACACCACACACACACACACACACACACACACACACACACACACACACACACACAGAACATGGGTTGTATTTCCTTGTCCAAAGCTCTTTTCCCTAGTCCAGAGGAAGGACAGACCTGACTGGGGTGAGGAGGCATTCTTGTAGGTAAACGGGGGATGAGAGCCCAAGGAGTGAGGAGGGTATTCATGCAGAAGAGCCAACTCAGAATGAAGAGTCAGAGCTCATGGAGGTAGAGGAGGGTATCTGCAAGGGGGAAGGGATAGGGTTGGGATGGAGGACTGGTTCATACAGGGAGGGGGCTGATTAAATATATAAATAGATTAATGAAAATGGAAGCCAGCTTTCTCACTGCCAGAAAAGCACTACAAATACAGAATGGGAAAAAATTAGGTTGAAGCCTGTGTGTGGTATGGTACAGGATTTGGACATATTGGTATAGGCTCATGGTCATGTATGTTTACACATGTTCTTTTTTTTTTTTTTTTTCTTGGTATCAGGGATTGAACTCAGGGGCATTTGGCCACTGGGCCACATCTCCAGCCCTTTTTTGTATTTTATTTAGAGACAGGGTCTCACTGAGTTGCTAAGTGCCTCGCCATTGCTGAGGCTGGCTTTGAACTCGCGATCCTCCTGCCTCAGCCTCCAAAGTGCTGGGATTACAGGCATGTGCCACCACGCCCAGCTAAGTATGTTTACACATGTTCTTTAACTCTGTCCACTGAAATGGCCTGAGAGCAGGGAGACCCCAGTATTAGTAAGTACAGTGTACAGTTCTTGGTTTTCACATTTCACTTTCCACAGAAGGAAATCAAGGATGCTTGGAGATATGTTCCAGAAAATGATCAAACAACCATGGGGATGTGCCAAGGAGATTCAGAAGACAGCTTGAGTGGGAGCTGCCACTGGTCAAATTGGGAACAGTTTGAGGACCAAATTAATAGCAGCAATGGATTATAACCCACTGAATAAAATAGGAAACCAAGAGTTTATACTGATTTAAATAAAATAATAACTACAATGAAAGTTTAATAAGGAATGTGGTTTTAACATACTGCTCCATACAATTAAAACTAAAATAACAAAATCATTGATTGCATAGGGGAGAAAGAATAACATGACAGAGAAGAAGCCTGGCAGACACCACCTTAATAAAGTAATTAAAATGAACATCAGGAACACCTGTTCTACTTTATGGAACAAAGTGTTACCTAATTCTAGAATTGAAAATAAAGCCAAATGAGAGTTTTAAATTAAATTGTTCAGGGCTGGGATTGTGGCTCAGAGGTAGAGCGCTTGCCTAGCATGTGCGCGGCCCGGGTTCAATCTTCAGCACCATGTAAAGAATAAAGGCGTGTGTACAACTAAAACAAATAAATAAATAAAAATTTAAAAAATTAAATTGTTCGAATTTTTGTCCATATGCTGATGACTAAAATGGTTTAGGAGAAGTGTGATAATTAAAGAATAACCTAGTACAAGCAAGTCTAAAACTTTGCAGACCCAGTATTCTAGTAAGCTATTGCTGCCCAAAATTTAATGACTTAAAACAATAGCCATTTTATTACAGTAATCACCCTTATCTGTGGGGTCATATCCCAAGACCTACAGTACCAAATCCTATATATATGTATACTATGTTTTTAAATTTTTTTTATTGTAGCTGGTCACAAAACCTTTACTTTCAAATCCAGTGCCTCATACATGCAAGGCAAGTGCTCCACCACTGAGCTACAACCCCAGCCCTATATAATGTTTTTCCCTATATATACATACCTATGGTAAACTTTTAAAAAAATATTTATTTGCTTTAGTTATATACAATGCATTTATTTTTATGTGGTGCTGAGGATCGAACCCGGGCCGCGCACATGCTAGGCGAGTGCTCTACCGCTGAGCCACAACCCCAGCCCCATATGGTAAGTTTAATTTATAAATTAGGCACAGGAAGAAATGAACAACAAGAACTAATGATAAAACAGAATAATTATAATAATAAGCTATAATAAAATGTTTAAAACTTTTAAATTATTTATTCCTGGAGTTTTCCATCTAATATTTTCCAATTGTTGTTGATCATGATAAAAATGAAATAAAATGAAGTGAACATCATTAGTAATGGAAAAATTGAAAAAATACACCAACTTATAGGAGGGAATGAGAAGAACACATTGTCATCTCTGTGATATTCCTGCCAAAATCCATAACCTGAGTTTATTCATGAGGAAACAGAAAAATTCAAATGGAAAGATGCTTTATAAAGTAGTTGGCCCATAATCTTTAAAAGCTTCAAGGTCAAAGAAAGATTGAGAAACTATCCCAGAATAAAGACTATAGGCACATGACAACCAAATGAATTGTAACTTTTTCTGATTTTCTAACTTTTTTTTTTTTTTTTTGCTATGAAAATGTTATTGGTAAAATTGGAAAAAAAAAAAACTGAGTAGAGGCTTCTTTGTAGATGACAGTAGGTGAGGTTTTATTGTGGTCTTGTAAGAAAATGTCCTTATAAGAAATATATGCTGAAGCATTCCAGAGACAGGGCATCACGTCAGCAACTTATTCCCAGATGGCAAAGGGGGGATAGGGTGGGGTTCTTTCTACTATATTTCCAACAGTTTTACTGAAATTTTTAATAAAATGATAGTTAGCTGCACAAAGTAGTAGTCTGTGCCTAAAACATTGTAGATGCTCAAGAATGTTAATTCCTCTCCAAGTGCTAATTCTCTTATAGAAGCCACTATGGGGTTGTCTGCTAAGCCTGTGCTCCCCACTCTCAGAATCACCTCCCCCCATTTATAGCAGTGGTTTCTTATATCTCTGAACTATGGGACCCTGACTCCTAGAAGAATTTGTAATTGGAAATCAGATGCTAATTAGTTTCTATTATCTACCTTGAACTTAGAAGACATGTAAATTTAAGAACTACATCTGACATTTTGGGGTAGCTATCTTCTGCAATAAACTTAGGGTATTAAAATCTGGTCTGCAGAGAGGAAAAACAAAGTAGATACCCAGAGAGAAACAGAGACAAGAAACAAGGACCAAGAGAGAGAAACTGACAGCACCAGCCCTGTTTTTTATAGTTTTCCAATTCTAGCACCTCACGAAGCTTCAATTCCTTCAGGACACTCCAACATCCTAATAAATCCCCTCGCCTTTTTGTGGTATTGGGGACTGAGCTCAAGAGCTACCTCTGAGCTACATCCCCAGTCCACTTTTTAAATTTAATTTTATTTTGAGACAGGGTCTCACTAAGTTGCTGAGGCTGGCCTTGAACTTTTGAACCTTCTGCCTCAGCCTCCCAAATAGCTGGAATTAAAGGCATCATGCCTGACTAAATTTCTTCCTTTTGCATAGGCCATCTTCAGTGGATTTCTGTCAGCTGTAGGCTTAAGTGTGGCATCTCCTTCCCCACCTCAAGTCAAATTTCACAGCAACCCTGCTTGGGAATTCCACAAAAGGTGTCTTGGGTAAGACAACAGGATTTGTCGAGTCGGTGGTCTTTGACAAGACCTAACATAGTACTGCTTTTGGGCTCCAGGGGTCCTCCGTCAGTGTTACTTACCAAGGCTGGCCTCAGACAACAGCAGGTAAGCAGGCACGAGCTCTACTGAACTCAGGCCATACACACTCCTGCGGAAGCGAAGGGAATGCAAAGCTGCAGGAACAGCGTCTGCATATTTTTTTTCAAAAAGATACTTCTGGGCAACAGTGTAGCAGAATTCAATCAAATGCTTCTGTGGAAGATAGAAATAGACTGTCTCAGCCAGTCAAAAGGTAAAAAAAAAAAAAGCAAAAGTGGACATAGATACCCCTGGAGAGTCAACATCTTTTGAACGGATTGAAGGCACATATTGAGACTGCCTGCACTAAGGTGGACATGAGATCCAGAACAGGTAGTGTAAAAAGGCAACTCTGAACTGTGAGCTTCTCATGGCCCAGGAACAAGTGTCTTTTCATCTTAGTTCAGTGCTTGGCAAATATGAGTATTCAATATAAAGCTGTTAGATGAACAAATGTATATTATTCTTACAGTTCTATTAAAACTTTAGCTTAGCAAAACTACAGATATCTCAGGATGATCTCAAAGTTTCTGCCTTTCTATTTGAATTAATTTTGTGATAAACTTCTCATTTTTCCTTCTGGAATTATCCTGCTTAGCTAATATCAGAAACAACTTTAACTCAACATTATCCTCAGGTTACTATCAAGGTATTGTAACACTAAAATTAGAGAATTATGGCTTTTAGAGAATTATGGCTTATAAAGGGCTCATTTTTAAAATAACAACTGAGATAGTATCAATGTCATAACGCTAGGTAGTTTTACCCATCTTCTTTAATTATTCTATGCAGCAGCTGACTGTGCTAACACTCTATCACAGTACTTGTAATGTGAATGCTAGAGCTGATCTGTTCCCCCAAAAGTCAGTGAGCTGAGGGCTGGAGCTGTGGCTCAGCAGTAGAGCGCTCACCTAGCACGTGATCCTCAGCACCACGTAAAAATAAACTCATTATGTACAACTAAAGCAAATAAATAAATATTTAAAAAAAAGTCAGTGAGCTGAAGCCCTAACCTCTAGTACCTTGCGGTGTGATGGTATTTGGAGATATGGCCTTTAAAGAGTTAAGTTAAAATTGAGTCCACTTTAACCCAATCTGACCAGTATCTTTATAAGAAGAGGAAATTGGACACACAAAAAGACACCAGGGGTACATGCTCACAGAGGACCATATAAGGACATGGCAAGAAGGTGGCCAACTACAAGCCAGGAAGAGAGGTCTCAGAAGAAACCAAAACCAGTTGACACATTGGACTTGGACTTCCAGCCTCCAAAATTCTGAGAAAAATAAATTTCTGCTCTTTGAGGCACCTAGTCTGTGGCATCTTGGTATAGCCACCCTAGCAAACTAATCTAGCAAATGTTCAGTAGAGATGTGGAAAACAACTGAGTGAGTGGGATTAAGGACCTACACATGTAAAACAAATTCTTTCTTCTTACCAAGGTTACAATTTAGTGATCTCAACACAGTTTGGCCCTTGCTGGCAGTAGTTTCACTATACCCATGAGCTAACCCTGAAACTGTCCTATAGGACCTACCTGTCGCTGCTGCAGCTGCTGCAAGCCATGCTGCCGTTCTTCCTCTGAATTATAGAAGGGCATGGTAGTGCGCAATGGAATCAGGAGCGGACATATCTTCTCATGGATGCTATTCCAGTCAGCTCTTTGATGCACCACACCACTGACAATAAAAATATGCAACAGGTGGTCTTGCATGCAATTATTTGACTCTTTGAAAACAAAATAAAACCTGTTATTACCATTTTAAAGGTAAGGAGCTATCAATATATAACCCTATTTTCCAAATCAGTGTTTTTTAGCCCTCTAGAAAGAAGCACTAGGACAATTTGGGTTACAACTTTTCTCACTTTTTATACTTATTATTTTTAAACACTCAGTTGGACAGCACAGAAATAGAAGAGCATAGAATAGTGCAGAAACTAGAGAGCACTCCTATTGAGTATCCACTCTCATGAATTGCCTCTATGAATAACTCCCAATCTATTATCCAATTTTGACCCTTTTTCCAGTAGTGTTTTTTATTTCAGTTTCTAAATTGTAATATGGTTCATACACCATAAGATTCACTATTTTGAAATATATAATTTAGTGTTTTTTATTATATTCACAAGGTTGTGTAATTATCACCCTAATTCCAGGACATTTTAATTGTCCAAAAAAAGACACTCTGTACTTGTTAATAGTCATTCCCATTCATCCTTCCTCATACTGATGCCCAGCAACCACTAATCTACTTTCTGTTTCTCTGAATTAGCCTATTCTGAATATTGTATATTAGTGGAAACAGACATTACATGTCCTTTAGTGTATGGCTTCTTAGAACAACATGTTCAAGGTTCAGCCATGCTGTAGCGTGCACAAGTATTTTATTCCCTTTTATGACTGGACAATATTCCACTGTGTGGATATACATTTTTGATTATCCATTCATCATTTTGTAGTTATTTAGGTTGTTTTCACCTTTTTGCTATTGTAGATAATGCTGTTAGGAACATTTGTGTACAAGTTTTTGTATGAACATGTTTTCAATCTCTTGGGAATATCACCATGAATGGAATAGCTGAATTATATGGTAACTGTTTAACTTTTGAAGAACTGCCCAACTGTGCAGTTGTTGCTCCATTTTATATTTCTACCACAATGTATGAGAGTTCCAATTTCTCTGCACCCTTACCAACACTTTTGAGGTTGGGGGCGAGGATCAAACTAAGGGCCTTACACATACCAGGCAAGTGCTCTTCCACAGAGCTATATCCCTAGCCCCTTTGTCTTTTTTTTTTTTTTTTTTTTTTAGATTTAAAAAAAATTTTTAGTTGTAGTTGGACACAATACTTTTCTTTTATTTATTTATTTTTATATGGTGCTGAGGATCGAATCCAGGGGCCTCGCACAAGCTAGGCAAGCACTCCACTGATGGGCCACAACCCCAGTCCCCTTTGTCTTTTTTATTGTAGCCATCCCAGTGGTTGTGAAGTAGTATCCAGTGGGTTTGATTTGCATTTCCCTAATGACTAATGATGTTGAGAAGCTTTTCATATGTTAAGTGGCCATTTTTTTTATATTGTCTTTGGTATAATGTTTATTCAAATCCTTTGCCCTAGCCTGGTGTAGTGTTGCACGCCTATAATCCCAATCCCAGCTACTGGGAGCCTGAGGAAGGGGGATCACAAATTCAAGGCCAACCTTAGCAATTTAGCAAGACCCTAAGTGATTTAGTGAGACCCTGTGTCAAAATAAAAAATAAAAAGGGGACTGGGGACTTAGCTCAATGGTAAAGAGTCCAGGGTTCAATCCCTGGTACCAATCAAAAACAAAAGAAAATAAAAAAACCACACACACACACACACACACACACACAAAAACAAAGAAACTTTGTCCTTTTTTTAAACCAAGCCTATTGTATTTTATTATTGAGTTTTAAGAGTTCTTTAAATATTCTAGATATTAGATCCTTACCAAATACATGATTTGCAAATATTTTCTCCCATTTTATGGGTCATCTTTTCACTTTCTTGATGATGTTGACTCATGCACCCAAGTTTTTAATTTTGATGGTGTTCGACTATTTTTTCTTTCATTCCTTGTGGTTTTGATTTCATGTATAAGGAACTATTGCCTAATCCAATATCACACAGATTTACAACTGTTTCCTTTAAGTTTTATATTTTTAGCTCTTACATTTAGGTCTATTTGTATATGGCATAAGATAGGGGTTCAAATTCATTCTTTTGTATGTGGACATCCACTTCTCTTGGTGCCATTTGTTGAAGAACCATACTTTCCCCGATTGAATTGTCTTGGCACCTTGTTGAAAACCAACTGAACATAGACATTTGGGCTTTTTTTCTGGATTCTCAATTCTTTACCATTGACCTGTCCTTATGCCAGTATCACATTGTTTCATCACTGTAGCGTCATAGCAAATTTTGAAAAATGATACTTTAAAAATACACACTTTTCTTCATTGTTTATCAAGTTTTGGTTATTATTGGTCCTTTATATTCTATATAAACTTTAGAGCCAGCATGTCCATTTCTGCAACAATGGCAGTTGGAGTTTTGATAAGGATCACAATTCTTCCATTTAATGAATACAGAACATTTTTTATTTGTTTAGGTCTTGTGTAATGTTTTGTAGTTTTCAGTGTGTAGTCTTATACTATTGTGGTTAAATTTATCCCTAGGAACTTACTATGCTATTGTGAAAGGAATGACTTTTCCTAATTTCATTTTTAGATTGTTCATTGCCAGTGTATAGAAATACAACTGATTTTTTTATATTGATCTTATATGCTACAACCTTGCTGTGTTCATTTATTATCTATAATAATACTTTCGTAGGTTCTTTAGGGTTTTTTATAGACAAGTATGTAAGGGTGATCTAGAGAAACAGAACAAATATATATTTACTGTGGGAATTGGCTCAAGTGATACAGAGTCTAAGAAGTACCACAATCTGCTGTCTGCTAGCTGGAGAACCAAAAAACTCATATTGTAACTCAATCTAAGTCTGAAGGCCTGAGAACTAAAAGGAGGGGAGGGAAGAGAATGCCTGCTGGTATAAGTTCCAGAGTCCAAAGGCCCAAGAACCTCTGGGTTCTTGGAGTACACAGAAGAGGACAGTTTTTTTGGTTCTATTTGGGCCCTCAGTGGATTGGATGATCTCCACACACATTGGTGAGGGTGATCTTTATTTAGTCCACTAATTCAAATGCTAGTCTTTCACAGACACATCCAGAAATATTGTTTTACTAATATTTGTGCATCCCCTTGCCTCAGTCAGATTGATGCATAAAATGAACCATCACAACCAGGTCATGTCATCTGCAAACAGAAGTAGTTTCTTTCCTTTCCAAACTAGGTATCTTTTATTTCATTGTCTTTTCTAATTGCCCCTCTAGAACCTCTAGTACAATGTTGACTAGAGTGGTGACAGCAACATCCTTGTTTCATTTTTGTTCTTAGGGGGAAAAGCTTTCAGTCTTTGACCATTAAGTATGACCTTAGTTCTGTGTTTCTTGATGGGTTTTTCAGTTTCTCCTTACCAAGTAACAGAAGTTCCCTTCTATTTCCAGTGTAAATTTTTTTTATCATAACGGGTGTTAGATTTTTGTCAATGCTTTTTCTGCAACTATTGAGATAATCATATGGTTTTTGTCTTTTACTTATTAAAATAGTGTATTACACTGATTAGTATTTGTATGGTGAACCAGTCTTGAATTCCTAGAATAAATCCCACTTGGTCATGATGTATAAACCTTCTTATATGTTGCTAGATATGGTTTGCTAAAACTTTGTTGAGGATTTTCATATCTATATTCATAAGGGATACTGGTCTGTAGTTTTCTTGTGATATCTTTATTTGGTTTTGTTATTAGGATAATACTGGCCTTATAAAATGAATTAGGAATTATTTCCTCCTCCATTTTCTTGAAGAATTTGTGAAAGTCAGTGTTAATTCTTCTTTAAACATTTGAAGAATTCACTAGTGAAGTGATCTTGTCTTCAGCTTTTTCTGTGTGGGAATTTTTTAAATTACTGGCTAAATCTCTTTCCTTGTTATAGATCTATAGGAACCTCTAAGTGCTGTTTTGCCTGCATCTCTTAAGTTTAGTATGCTGTTTTTGTCTTCACTCATCACAGAGCATTTTCTAATTTCCCTAGTGATATCTTCTTTGACACACTTTTTTTTTTAACTTTATTTCCACATATTTGTGAATTTACCAAACTTTATATTATTGATGACTGAATTCATTCCACTATAATTATGTATGACTTCAGTCCTCACACACTATTGATAATTATTTTGTGACCTAACATATAGTGTATCCTGAAGAATGTTCCGTATGCACTTAAGAATAACGTATCCTACTATTATTGAGGGTGCTCTACAGGGGTCTAGTTGGTTTATGGTTTTTGTTCAAGTCTTATATTTCCTTGCTGATGTTTCTCTAGTTGTTCTATTCATTACTGAAAGTGGGAAATGGACATCTCCAATTATTATTATTAAGTTGTCTATTTCTCCCTTCAGTTGTGAGTTTGGGCTTCATGTACTTTGAGGCTCTGTTGTTAAATACATACAATCATGGGTTTTTGCATTTCTACTGCCTATTACACATTTTCACTTAAGTGTGAGACAGTTAACATTTTCTCTTCTTGGCCAGTTAAGGTATTTAAATTTGTGCCATCTTATTTTAAATTAAGGAAAAATTATTGCATATCATTCTTATCAATATGCCATGATTTGCTAAACAACAGCACAGAAGCCTCTTATAACCATCACAAACACTTCAGTGTGTACTTTTCTTGAAAATGTTTGAATTCATTATACAGACTTCAAAATGGGTACCAATAATCTAGGGAAGAGGTCACCAAAGTTTTTCTGTGAAGTGCTAAACAGAAACTATTTTAGACTCAGAGAGCTCTGTGCTCTCTGTTCCAACTACTAAATCCTGCTGTTGTAGCACAAAAGCAGCCATAGAAAAAACATGACTATGAGCACCCTCTCACTTTTCTTTCTCCTAGGACAACAGGAATACAATTGAGTATTTTCTTTATTAACTCTGACTGATACCATAGAAATGTCAAAAGCCATTTTAAAAGTTTTTTCTGGAGGACAGAGAATTATTGTAAACAGATCAATAAATGCACTTAATAACCAGGATATAGAAATAGCTAAATTCCACAGGGTATTTATTTAATAGGACTTGTTGAGTAATCGTGTGAGCAATGGAAATGGTAACTTATTTAACTGCATGAACTTTTGTTCTAGTAAAAGCAACTGACATATCTTGCCTTTGTAAATACAGTGAGCTTTGCTTATGTATTTGAGTTTCCTCTTAATTCATTTGTCTTACCCCTGTGAGTCAACATAGGACATACAAAAAGAAGTTGAAAAGTATGTTTCATTCAGGGCTCCCAATTAAGTAGTTTGTGATCCAGACATGTTTTGTTTGGGCATCATCACATTTTTTAGAACCGTATTTGAATGTCTTGAAGCAGGACATTCATTCTACAATTCACTACAGAACTACCACTTCACTGTTTTCTCTTCTTGCCCAGTAAAAGTATTTAAATTTGTGCCATCTTATTTTAAATTAAGGAAAAATTATTGCATATCACTCTTATCAATATGCCATGATTTGCTAAACAACAGCACTGAAGCCTCTTCTAACTATCATAAATACTTCAGTGTGTACTTTTCTTGAAAATGTTCTCTTCCCTGGGAACATACTCACAATCCAATGAGCAACAATATGCATAAGATTACACATAATAGGGCTGGGGTTGTGGCTCAGCTGCAGCGCGCTCGCCTCGCCTGCAGGTGCGCGGCCCGGGTTCGATCCTCAGCACCACGTTAAAACATAAATGCATTGCATTGTGTACAACTAAAGTAAATAAATAAATATTAAAAAAAAGATTACACATAATACATAAAATGAATGTATTTAGAAGAAAAAGAAGAAAATTCACCAAAATGTCAGGTTACTAATCTTTGGGTGGTAGGATTATGGATTATTTTTCTTCTTTATTTTTGTATTTCCCAGTTCTTTGCAGTGAGCATAAATTGCATTTATAATTAGGAAAAAAAATCTTTTATAGGAAAAAACTTGCAAGAATTCAAACTGACTGTCCTTTTGGATCCTTCAACTTGGGATGCTTAAAAAAGAATATACATTGCATGCCAACTTGGTCTCAGGCACAGTTCTAGACACTTCACATTCAACCATCAAAACTTTTAGAAAAATCATCTCATTTTGTTTTATTAAAAAAAAAAAACAAAACAAACAAACAAAAAAAAAAAAAAAAAAAAAAAAAAAAACCCTTGAGATATCCAGAACACAAAGGCATAGAAATCTGAAGAAAACAGATGGGTAAAAAAGAAGAAAAAACCTTAAAGAGAATTAAAACAAGTGAAAGGGGTAAGTGCTTGCTTAGCACCCATGAGGCCCTGGGATCCATCCCCAGCACCACATGCTCACATGCACAAAGATACAGCAGCAAATGAAAGAAGAGAAAGGAAAAAAATAGAGGGTAAGGGCATAGGAAATAGTAATTTATTCATGTCTTCATCAAATATTAGTGCCAGCTATTTCAAGACTGCTGGAGACCATGAGCATACACAGGTGGGTAGGATACAAATCAAAAGATAGCATATGCATGACAGTCCTTCTACATACATTCAAAATAACATCTTGCATTAATGGAGCATAATAATTTAAGACAATAAGCTTGCCAACAACTAAAATGAGGAAGGGAAACAAAAGTTAACTAAGAGAGACAGCAAAGTAAGCTGAGAGAAAGGGGGCTATTACTTCTGTCTGCAGGAATGAAGAGGACAAGGGTTTTTTTTTTTTTTTTTTTTTTTTTCCTTCCTCTTCTTTCTTTTCTTTGTAGCTGTAGGTGGACAGCATGCCTTCATTTTATTTATTTTTATGTGGTGCTAAGGATCAAACCCAGTGCCTCACACATGCTAGGCAAGTGCTCTGCCACTGAGCCACAACCCCAGCCCCAACAAGGGGGGTTTTAAGGAAGAAATGGGTACTCACACCAAAGAGGTAGAATCTTTCCCCTGAGTGTCATGCCTATACTTGTAGTCTAGTGACATGAAGGTGACATGAAGGCCCCTTCATTTCATCTGCAACCAAATCTGTTACCATCCCCTTCCATTTTCTTGGCCTCAGATGGATTTATTATCCATTCAGAAGTTTGTTCATGCAGGGCGTGGGGAGGCATGCCTGTAATCCCAGCGGTGTGGGAGGCTGAGGCAGGAGGATGTGGAGTTCAAAGCTAGCCTCAGCAATGGTGAGGCACTAAGCAACTCAGTGAGACTCTGTCTGTAAATAAAATACAAAATAGGGCTGGGGATGTGACTCAGTGGTTGAGTGCTCCTGAGTTCAGTCCCCAGTACCATTCCCCCACCCCACAAAAAAAGAAGTTTATTTAACAAATGTCCATTGCATGCCTTTATGTGTGGGCAGTAGATCTAGTGAAGACACAGACCTTGTAGAACAAGTAAATGAAAAAAATTTAAAAAAGAGGAAAAGCAAAGAAAAATAGTAATTGTTAACAAGAAAAATGCCAGAGGAGTGTTTGGATTTGATTTAGACCTATCTGGGAAAAAAAAGACATTTAAGTAAAACCTGAAGGAGGAAAGGGAGTCCAGAAGGTTTGTGGTAGAAGTGGAGGTTCTCAGCACAGGGAACATTCTGGGCAAAGGAACTGAGAGAGCAATTTAGAACTTTAGTTCTCTGTAACAATAGCAAGGAAAAGATGGGGTGAGTGTGTTGGGAAATGCAGGTAAAGAGGTGATCAGGGCTTTGTAGTTCCTGTTATAAATTGTGGATCACATTCTGAATGCAATGACACCACCAAAGAAGAAAAGAGAACTGATGCCATTCCTGCTGTCATGAGTCATACAGCCTAGTGAGGGATACAGACAATTACACAACTGATTTCAGCCTGTGTCCTAAGTGTTAAGATAGGGGACTAGTGAGTTCTGTGAGAGCACTGAGGAGGGACACCTGGACCAGTCTGAGACAGGTAGGTTCACTATCCACTTGGATCACTGCAACAGCCTCCAAATCAATTATGCAATCTGCAGTGTCTATTTTCTAATCTATCTTTCATACTGCTGCTTGTCATTTTCCTTAACACAAATGACAGCATGTCAGCTCAGCACCATCCACGACGACTTGCCAGAAGATAAATTCTAATCTCTTTGATCTCATGTAATTTTCTGCTTTAACATTTTCTTTGTTTAAACTCCTCCTAATACCTATTACAATGATACCAAAACTTTTTACTCAATTCATAGTAAGAAATACATTTCACAAGTACAAAAATGCATATTCTCATAAAACACTAAATTTTGGGTAGGATTGTTCTGATACTTTCTATTTTATGCTATTTTTCTTCTTTAAATGATGGTTGATTAATCCACGAGGTGCTGAGTCCTGGCCTACAATGTGAAAAATCATTGACCAGTCTCTCCTCTACTATCTTCCCTATCTAGTTCTCAGCAAACTCTGGACTTTTACCCTTTGCCAAGCAGTCCTGGATGCCAGGAATGTCCTACCCTTTTTCACCATTCCTTCAAGGCTCAGCTCAAATATTACTTCCTTGGAGAAAGGTTTACTGTCTCAGCTTCCATCCTTAGAGGTCCCAGGGCTTAGCACACCCTAAGTGACAGTAAAATTTGTCATGTAAAATGTACTAGGACTAGATGTCTGGATGTCAACAATCTAGTTGTTTTATGTCAGATCCAAAATAGGGTCTAATCTGAAGCAAACAGAATGTTACGCTAAATACCAGAATACGTAGCAACAGGCCTCATTTTGCATTTACCCTCCCTACTATCTTAGCTGTGCCTGGGACCAACCTTTTATTCCTCAAACACACCAGGCCTTCCCCCAGCCATTTCCAGGATGAGATGCGCTTACTTTATCTTCAGATTAAGTCTACTCTCAGAGAAGTTGTCTGCCCAGTTTCTCATCACACTTCCTTTACTTGTCTTACGACATTTATCTCTCTCTGAAATTACTTTGTTTTGTTTACTTATCTGTCTCCCGCATTAGAAGGTGAGCTCCTTGAGGGAACTGATCTACCCAATGCCCCAGTAACTTCAGCACCTAGACTAGGGAAGAACACACAGGAGGTGCTCAAAACACGTCCCACAACCACTAAGTGGGAAAGCAGGGAGACAAGGCCACAGGGGTCTTAGACACCAGTCTCGAAGCCGCCTTGAGGGGTCGCGGCTCACACAGGCACACAGCCCAGGCCCTGATCCGGAGGGAGGGAGTGAGTCGAGGCGCCAGGTGCCACGTTCCAGGGCCTACCAGTAATAAGTGACTGTGCAGGCGGGGCACACTCGCTCCGCTGGGGCTTCGCACACCTCACAGCACAGCCGGCGCCCCTTGGGCACCGCCAGTGGGTAGATCACGTTCATGCTGCAGCCAGCGGCGTCGGTCTCTAGGACGGTTGCCCGGCAAGGAAACGCCGGACACCGGAGTCACGTGACGACCGCGGGAACAGCCTTGTCCCCAGAGTTTCAAGGGCAAAGGGGAGGGGCGTGACTCGAATGACATCTGGAGATTTTGCAAAAGGGGGGGGGGGCACAAATTCCACAAGTCACAAAGGTTACATGACAAAGAGAACGCACTTCGTTGGATCCAAGCCCAGGAAGGTCTGTACGGTGGCCGGTAAGGGTCAAACCTGGTCAGTTCTTACCCAGGTTAGCAAACTATCAAGAAGGAATGAGACCTTTCCAGATGTTCACTGTCCGAAAGTGAGAATTCCCTCGGCGCAGTACCGTTTTCGCTTGACTCTGGGGCAGAACAACCTCGCATTTCCATACCTGGCGAGAACGCTAGCTAGGGGTAAACGTCGGGTAGTGACCGACCTACTCACTATTGCGGCTGGGCGTGGACCGGCTACGAGGAGGGCGTGGCGCCGGCGGCCTTGGGGCGTGCGCAGGCGCAGGGGAAGCTCCGGCACTGATGGCGGAAACAGATCTCGTCTCCGAGTTCCCCCAGCCCCCGGGGGCTGCTCGCTGTGCCGAGGTTATGGCTCGCTTCGCGGCCGGGCTAGGCGCACAGGGCCGGCGGGTGGTGTTGGTCACGTCAGGCGGCACCAAGGTCCCTCTGGAAGCGCGGCCGGTGCGCTTTCTGGACAACTTCAGCAGCGGGCGGCGCGGTGCAATCTCGGCCGAGGCCTTCCTGGCTGCAGGCTATGGGGTCCTGTTCTTGTACCGCGCTCGCTCGTCTTTCCCCTATGCCCACCGCTTCCCGCCTCAGACCTGGCTGTCGGCCCTGCGGCCTTCTGGCCCAGTTCAGTCGGGCTTGCTGAGCCTGGAGGCCGAGGAGAATGCACTCCCGGGCTTCGCTGCGGCTTTGCGGAGCTACCAAGAAGCAGCGGCTGCCGGCACCTTCTTGGCTGTAGAATTCACCACTTTGGCAGACTATTTGCATCTGCTGAAGGCTGCTGCCCAAGCGCTCAATCCACTAGGTGCGTGCCCTAGGGATCCAGCGACTGCTTGGAGGCAAAGCCTTTATCCCCAGCCATTTCCCCCCATACCTCCGGTCTTACAGTCTGGGAACTCAAGTTGAAAAGGAACTGATCCCACACCTCTCTCCTATTTGTTACACCTTCTACTTCTCTTTGCAGGGCCTTCTGCGATGTTTTACCTGGCTGCGGCCGTGTCAGATTTCTATGTTCCTGTCTCTGAAATGCCTGAACACAAGATCCAGTCATCTGGGGGCCCACTGCAGGTGATGGGCGCTTCTCTTCCAGAGATCTGATCCCCTATAACCAATCATGGGTTAATTTCCTCTTGATCTGGAGATGGCCTTTCTGCCTTCTGTATGCACTAGGCACTGGGGATACAGAGATGAATAAGACACCGCCCTCCCTCAAGGACCTCACAATCTAGCGAGGGAGCTGGACACAGACATAATTACAATACAGAGTGATAAATGCTCTAGTGGAGGTATGTACAAAGTGCAGTCAGATTTTGGGGGAGTAAACTGGGGGAGTTGAGGAAGGCTTCTTGAAGGAGATGACTTGAACTGGGTTTTAAAAGATGAGCGAGGGTATAACAACGAAGAACATTGCAAGTGGAGTTACACAGTTGGAGTTTGGAAACGGGCAACTGCTGTGAATCAAAGTGTGTGCTTTTGGTAATGCTGGAGAGCAGACTGAAGAGGCAGCTTACTTCACAGAAGACTTCCTATTCCTTCTTTGTTTTGTTTTTGGAGATAAGATCTTGCTATGTTGCCCAGGCTGACCTCAAACTTGGAACCTTCTGCCTCAGACTTCCATGTAGCTGGGATTACAGGAGTGTGCCACCATGCCTGGCTTATACTCCTTCTTAAGGAGCTTGGATATTATCCTGTAGAGACAAGTAGGACATAAGTAGGAATAAGATAGTTTTTGTTTTGTTTTGTTAAAGAACATTCTGGCATCATTTTGAAAGGTGAATTAGGGAATAAGTGCAGGGTATAGTTCAATTGGGGGTTATTGTAATTTAAGGAAGAGTTATGAAGAAGATAGTTGTGTGGTTGAGTTATTAAGATAATCTGGTGTCTTGGAACCTGAGGGAGTTCCTGGTGATTCAAGTAGAATTTATATAGGAGAAACTCTATCCATGGGGCCCTTGTATAATAGTTTATTTTTTCATTTCTTTAATATTTATTGAGTACCTACTGTACCAGGTGCTAATTGTAGGAACTGAAGATAAAAGCAGTGAAAAGAAATACCTAGCACTTGTATTGCTTACACACTTCAGGGGAGTCAAATGCATGCTACTCTTGGTAGTGATAAATGCTAAGGAGAAACAGTGGGGAACTAGCAATATATGATTCTTATCACACTTGCTAACAGCTTTTTAAAAAGAGATCCTGGTGATTAGTTTAGTGATTTTACACTTTGAAAACTCTGGGATCTTTATCCCACATTTTTTAGTTCTGTCTTGAAAGTATACAAATCAACTCAACGTTCCTCTTTGAAGGTGTTGGAAACAGATGGTAGGAGTTCTAATCAAGTGAAAATCAGTTGTTTCCTCAGTGCTGAGTTGTGTAATTTTTTCCCTTTACAATTCTAGTTACGTAAATGGAATCTAGAGCCATTCTACCAATGTAGAAATATTTTAAACTGAGAGGTTTAAAAATCCAATGTTATTGGACTTCTGCCAGTGTAACATTTGCATGAACCAATTATTTATATTTGTTTATTTGAGGATTTACTAAAGAAATAAAGGAGAATGTTCCAGAAAATGTATTGAGAGTGGCAGAGTAGCGTTGATTAAAAAAACATGGTTTGCCCCAGAATATGTATGAAGCCTTAAATTTAGGTATTAGTATGAACTCCACAGAGTCAAGGCTTTTAAGTTAACCATTTAATTTGCTTTGAAAAGTCTGCCAATGGGAGAAATCCCACTAAAATTTATATAGGCAAAAATCTGAGTCCCTGATTCCTTAGTTTCCTTATAGGTAGTGACCAATGTTTGCTTATTAAGCTTTTTTTTTTTTCCCCCCCAATACAGATAACAATGAAGATGGTGCCAAAAATGCTTTCTCCTTTGGTTAAAGATTGGGCTCCCAAAGCCTTTATAATTTCCTTTAAGTTGGAGACTGACCCATCTATCGTAATTAATCGTGCTCGGAACGCTTTGGAAGTTTATCAACATCAAGTGGTGGTGGCTAATATCCTTGAGTCAATACACTCCTTTGTGATTATTGTTACCAAAGACTCAGAAACCAAGTTATTGCTATCAGAGGAAGAAGTAGAAAAAGGTGTAGAGATAGAAAAGAAGATAGTAGATAATCTTCAGTCTCGACACACAGCTTTTATATGTGACAAAAACTGAACTAAAAAATGTTTTATAGGATCAAAAATTGTTCAGTGGACCAGGGGTCTTACAAATGGCAAGAACTAGAATAAATCATTTGCTTTTATAAGGACAAAGAAAATAAAGGGAAGGTAAAAGTTGTGGTGTGCAGGCAATATGGGCTGGCTTTTGCCTTTTAATGACTGAACCACCTGACACACCTGAAAAGTTATGTTGACTTGGAAATTGAACACTAGAGCTTTACCTTGCCTTTTAAAAAAGCCAAGAAATAAACAGCTTTTAAAAAAGAGATCCTGATGATCTCTTTTAAAGTGTGAAATCACTAATATAATTTGGGAATTATATATTCTGCAAAATCACTAATATAATTTGGGAATTATATATTCTGCAAAATGTACATGAAAAGTGGCTGAATGCTGAATATCCACTTATTTCATACCATAGAAAGGGGATTATGGATACATAAGTGGTAAACGCTTTCAAGATAAAGTATTTGAGTGCCTACTCTGTTCCAGGCCCTGTGCTGAGCTATGAGGATTAAAAAGATGAATAAATATGTTTTGCTGGGGAAATGGACATATAAAAAATTAAGTGCAATAAAGTGTGTGCCCACAAACCAACACATGGAAAGGGTGTTGTTTTTTGGAAATTTAACAAAGATATGAGTAGAAGCAAAAGATACCTCCCTAAATCTTCTGTGATTGGTGAACTTCCCATTACATTTACTTTTTTCTTTTCCTAGATTTACTTCATATTTGAATAAGGACTTACCTTTCAAATATTTTAGGACCATTCTTGAGGTACACTCAATATATTATCTTCCACCTGGAACTAGGCAGGGACTAACTGGTGACTATCCTAAGGGATGCATTACAGTTGGTAAAAAGTGTGGGGCTTGGAGACAATTTAGTCAGCTGTACTACCTGTTAGCTTTAAAAACTTAGGCACATGACTTAATTTCCTCTTTTATAACATGGGGCTAATAAATTGCCCAGCAAAGTAATACCACTTGTCAGGACTAAAACAGGATAAAGCATTGGTCTGGTACCTGGCACTTCACATTCAATAAATGGATGTAATTATTTTTCCTACAATGGAGAGGTATTATGCTAGAGCTCTGATCCTTGAATCCTGGGGGGTAGGCAGGGTGGAGGAGAAACAGCTCACTGTCTTAGTTAGGTTTTAGGTCAGGGTGCATAAGAAGTAGAGTGCAGGGAAAAAAAAAAAACCTAAATTTGTAGGATGGTCTACAATGCAATTTGAAAAATTGCCATTATTAATGCAATACTGAAGGGGCAGAAAGTAAAAAGTTGATTTCCCTATACCCATAGGCTCATGTGAATGGTAACTTATCTTTACAGTGGGGATAAGTGTGATTAAAACTAGAAGTGATCAATTTTTTTTGCCATAATTATTCCTGTGAGAATCACCTCATGTTAGTGCTCAAAAACAGGCACCATTCTATGTGGAATTAAAGTGTTCTCCACTTAGATTGATTAATGTATTTGGAGCACTTAAAAACAGTACTTGCACAAGTAAAAATTCCAAGAGAGAGAGAGGAGATAGTGAGGGTGTGTGTGTTTTTAATAGCAAATTGAAGAGTTTAAAGAAAAATGAACTTGAGTCAACAAAAACAAGAAGAAACTTGATTTAGATTAGAGTACCAAAGAAAGTTTCCCTGAGGAGGTGATACTGAAACTGACATATAGGTATTAAGTGGACTGTGTGGTAGTGATGGTGAGCATTTTAAATCAGAAAAAAAAAAAAAAAAAAAAAAAAAAAAAACACTCTCATGGGTTCTGTTGTCAGAGAGATTGATGCATTTATACAACAAGGGGGGTAAGTCCATCAAGATAATGCCTGTAGAACCATCTAGTTTTGCAATTAGAAGACAAAAAATTTAGTGTTTGGGATATCATCAAAGCAGAGACTTCCCAAAACGAGTAAATTTGAGCTTTGGTAAATACCTGGAATCTCGTAAAAAGGGCGTCTAAAAGAGATATAAACTGAGACAAATTTTGTGTCACCTAAAAAAGAAAATTATTTGCATTACGTAGAAAAGAGATACGACTCACCTAAACCGAATTTGCCATGCTTAGGAATTCTTAAGGGACTTAAGCCTTTAATGATAATTCTGGTCAAGCCCGGTTTCTTCATTTTGACAATAATAAGTTGGGTGCAAGTGTTGTGGTTAGCCTGAGGCGCCCCATGTGGTTAGTGACAGATCTAGGCCTAAAGTTCAGAACTCTTGACCTAGCATCCTACCCCTATAAGAATGAAATAGAGGCTAGGGTTGTGGCTCAGTGGTAGTGTGCTTGCCTGGCATGTGTGAGGCACTGGGTTAGATCTTCAGCACCACATAAAATAAATAAATAAAATAAAGGTATTGTGTGCATCTACAATTGGAGGGTAGCTATTTGAGAACTAGTAATGCTATTAAGTTGCAAGCGCTTGCAGTTATATAAATTATGGTTAAGGCTGTCTCAGGAGCCAATGGAGTGAGTAGTACTCACGTGCAGCTGGAAGAACTCCGCCCCACGATACAAGGGCCAATGGAGTGCGCCGTAACAAAAGTCCTCACAGGAAGAACAGCCCATGACACCAATGGCATGCTTCGTACCTAAGGTTCCTGCCGGAATGACGCCTTTGCGTCCCATCAGCGAGCGCGGTTGCTATGACGCCGTGGCTTCTTAGGCACCTGTAGTTCGCAGCTGCTAGCAGCGAAACGACCCCGGGACCCTCGCAGCACCCCCCAAAAGAAAATTTCCGCCTGCTTCCTGAGGGTCTCGCCTCGACCCCGAAGAGAGAAGCATCTATTCTCCACTTTTTTCCACATTCCAGGACTTTTCCGCTTCTCTTTCAAGTAAGGACCTAAACTACAAAGGAGCCCTTCTGTCTGGCCTTTCCAACTTAAGGTTGGGGTGATTCTGCCTGAAGGATTCGCCCGTTTTTCCCTGACACCATGAGGTGTCAGGCTGCCGCTCTTATTTAAATTGTGGCTTAGAACACGCTCAGTGAGTAACGTGGCGTTCCTTTTCTCACCTAACCGGTAAGGGGACACACCCCGGACAGATGACTGCACCCGAAGATCCAAGTCGCTAAAAGTTCACGGAGGCACAGTTGTCCCCTACTCATAGACACGTGAACCTTAGAACTGCCGTTTTCTTCTTTTTTGGCCTGTCTTCGTCATGCAGAACCTTGAATCCGGATGAGACTCTGGAGGACTTTGGTAACCTCAGCATTGGAGGTCAAGTCATTTATTTTCTGCCTTTAAAGCTACAACCTCATTCACTTCTCTCATCACTCCAAGCACCAGTTTCCTCATACTGTTCATTTCATAATCATTTCACCCTTCCCTGTCCACACTGCACATTATTGAATGTCCATTCATATCCACCACCTCTGTCATCTATAGAACACCCCCTTCTGCTTTCCTGATGCAATTCTTTGCACAGCTAAGTATTTCGTGTTCTCCAGCTCTGCAATCATTAGGAAGATTTTCTGTTTATCTGCACTGTGGCAAACTTTCTAGCTGGGGTAAACTAGAGACTAGAATGGAAAAGTACACATTTGTAAATACAGACATTAAATTACTGCAAGCCTACTGTGTTTTGAAAATGAAGGAAAAAATGAAAATGATAGTCGTGTTGGGCCCATTTCAGGCTTATATAAAGTAAGTTTTCCTTTTGAATTAATTTTATGTTATTCATAAATTTATTGGTGTGTTCATACTTGTGAAAATGTCAGATATGATCATGTAACAGGATTTTTACTAAATCCAACACCTGGTGATAATAGAATTTGCTAGAGGGAAGGTGTTTATAAGAATTCCTGTGCCTCTTCATGTCAGTTTCTGAGCCAGGAAACATTCTTTGTGATGTGAACCAATAAGGGGAAGTGATTGAAAAATAAATATTTTTGGCAAGGGAGCAGTAGGCTCAATGGTCTTTAAAAAGACCAATACCAATGGCTTAAGTATAGAATAAGATTAATTTAGACCCAGTGAAATTTTATTTTAGCTTGGAAAGCCTGATTTGTCTTATAGCATATATTCCTTGTTGACTCTTACCATTTCTTCTTCTGTAATTCAGGCTTAAATATAAACCTATTTTGAAGATATATAAAGCATATATTTTAACAGATTTTTGCAGGCTATAATCATTTTAATATTTTGATGTCTCAGGCTAATCAAACCAGTATTTGTGATGTCCCATGCTTAGAGTCAGGTCAGATTTCCAAATAATTAAAAATTCAGCTTTCTCTTCTATAATAGATTAGGAAAGAAAAACAAGTTCTGCAGTTTTTCACGTTGAATGGAACTGAATAAATTCTCTTAAAAAAAAAAGACTGTTAGATGCTATTTTATAAGGGGCTTTCCTTTCCTCTTCCTTTATTGACCAAATATCATTATAGCATGATTAATTAGAATTTTTTTCCTCTTACCATAGCACATTTCTAGACCTTGGAAGTGATTTATTTTTATTTATTGTTATACATAGTAACTGGATTCATCCCCACAGAAACATACATGCATGGAATCTGACCCACTCCATTTCAATCCCATTTTCTTCCTCCCCCCGCCTCCCGTGACCCACTCTCCACTCCACTGATCCTCCCTTTGTATGTCCTTGATCCACCCTTGATTGGTACTTTCTAGACATACATAAATGTGAAATTCCCTGTGGTATATTTATATATGCACATAATGTGATTTTCTTAAATTCATTTCACATTCCTCTGTACTTTCCCATCCTTCCTCCCTCTCGATCTCCTTCTACTCCAATGATCTTCACTGTATTTTTATGATATCCAGTCCCTGTGGAGTTGATTTTGCCCCCTAAGAGACAGTTGGCAATATATGGAAACATTTTTAGTTGTTACAACTGGGAATGTGCTACTGGCATCTTTGATACTCAACTTACCATTTCGTTCTTTACACCTGGAAAAGTTTGGAGACTTGAAAATACTACAGGATGCATTTTTTTTTCCTTAGGTACTTAATGAACATTTATTCAGGATCTGCTTTGGAGAGAATACTATTTTTGTACACTTTGTTAGGTGGGCAGTTTTAGGCAGTTAGATGTCAGAGCATTTATAATCAAAGAACAGATTTATATAAAGATCTGTGTTATTAGAATCTTCAAATTTCTCAACCATGAGGTCTCAGTAAAGCCACTGGAAAATTGTTCATTCTGGCATGTCACAACACTATTCTAGGCAGAGGGACCTGAGTGTCTAAAGTAAGGGAATATAAACAGCATGATGGGGCCTATAAGTACAAGGCTAAAGTCAAGTGTAACCGACTTTAAG
The DNA here is from genome assembly GCA_025594165.1 of Tamias sibiricus. Classification (NCBI taxonomy): domain Eukaryota; kingdom Metazoa; phylum Chordata; class Mammalia; order Rodentia; family Sciuridae; genus Tamias; species Tamias sibiricus. The sequence goes on from CM046658.1 coordinate 35,866,593, forward strand.
GCTAGAGAGGCAGGCAGGAACCAGATTGTGGAGTATCTCTGGTATCATCCTAAGGGGCTTGAACTCTGCCTGAAAGCAATGAGAATGTTAAGCATCAAGTGATTTGCATTCAGAAGGATCAGTTTGAAAGTTTGGAGAACACAGATTGGATGGGGGCCAGCCTGGCAGCAGGCCATAGTAGTTAAGAATGTTACTACACTAAACTGAACAAATAGGAAAGCCTAAACCAAGGCAACAGCCATGAGAGGATGATGTAAAAAATGATAAAAGAGGTAAATCAAATCTACCACCACTGACTATGTGTGCGTAGGATGAATAGGATGGGTCAAGGATAACTCCTAGATTTCATCACTAAATTGATGGTGACTTTATGGAATACAGAAGGAAGAGGGGGAAATGAGTGGATTGTTTAAACTGAATTGTTCACTAGAATATGCACTGATTTAAAATGGTAAACTCACATTACATTGCCCTCTTAGCTCTATCCTGTTCTCTGAAACTTGAATCTCTCTGTAAATCCTCTCTTAATCTTTAGGCTTTACCAGCCTCAGCAATGGCGAGGCACTTAGCAACTCAGGGAGACCCTGTCTCTAAATACAATACAAAAAAGGGCTGGGAATGTGGCCCAGTGGTCAAGTGCCCCTGAGTTCAATCCCCTGTACAAAAAAAAAAAAAAAAAAAAAAAAAAAAAAAAAAAAAAAAAAAAGTCTTTAGGCTTTAAAGACCTTTTTTGTACCCTCCTTCCAATTCATTCCATCTATAACTAGCTGAATGAGAAATATATGGAGAAGAGGGCACAATTCATTGGGTGAGCCACAAAAATAATTTTTCTCTTTCAAAAATTGGGGTTGTGCTCAGTGGTAGAGTGCCTGCCTAGCATGTGTGAAGCACTGGGTTCAATTCTCAGCACCGCATATAAATAAATAATGTAAATGTCCATCAACAACTAAAAAATATTTTTTAAAAATTGAACTAAGAGATCCAAACATAAAATGACTTAATCTGAAAAGTTTCACAGGCTTGGGACTTAAATGACTATTTTCAGTCTTGCTAATGAGCAAGCAGAGAAAGTTCATCCATGAGAAGAAAGAGAAGCAGATGGACTCACAGGAAACCCTAGAGACAAAAGGCCTTGTGGGTCTCTTAATGACTGCCCACTTTCTATATCTGTTTTCTGTGTATCCATGTTGGTACCTGCCATATGTCCTTGTATCTTATGCTTTCATTATTCCTCTTATAGTAGTCAGGATTGGCTGGCCATGAAAGACAGAAAGGTCAAAGTAATATTGGATTTAAAGAGAAAGAAATTTACTTTTCTTCTGTGAAGGTCAAGAAGAAAGTAGGCTATAACTGCTAGGGCAGCATCTTGAAACTGTCAGAGACCCAGGTTTCTTCTCTCACGGTGTTACATGATCCATGGTACATGGCTTGCACTTCATAGCATCAGGATGTCTGCTCAGACTTCAACCATAATAGTCTGAATTTCAGTAAGGAGAAAGTAAGAGGAGCAGGGAAGAACATACTGGTCCTTTAAGGACACTTCTTGGAAGCAGCACAGAATTCCCTTTACATCCCATTGTTCATAACTTAGTCCTATGGCTACAGCTAGCCATAAGAAAGGCAGCCTGTGATCCATGGAAAACTGAAATGTTTTATTTCTGTGAAGAAAGCAAAGAAAAAATATTAAAGGAAAACTGGCAGTCTCAGTCACACTCACTTGTATTTGTTCCAAGTTGAATATGTTTTTGTTTCTTTTTGCTACTTTTTCTAGATAGATATGAAGCATAACAGAGATGGATTATTATTAATGCTTCCAACAACTCAATAAGGTAGGCATTAGTATTATATCAATTTTGTAGGTAGATAAATAAAAATTTAAAGATGTCAAATGACCTAAGTCACACAGCTACAAAGCGATGGAGCCAGGGTTTGAACCAATATGTGCCAGCCTCCTGCGCACAAGCTGTTACCATGGTAAAGAGAAGGGCATTTAAAAAGCCTATGGAAGAGGAGGAGCCCAGAAATAACACTGAGAAGGAAAGGTTAGAGAAGTAAGAGTCGAAACAGGAGAACAGAATGTCACAGAACAGAAAGGAAAACTTTCAGGGGAAAAAAAAATGAGTATGGCAGAAAGATCATATACACAAAAGAACAGAGACCTATCCAATTGGATATGACATTTTGAGTTTCTTGTTGACTGGTAGTTTTCAGCACAGTGGTAAAAGCAGTAGCCACATTATCCAAAAGAAGACAATAGCTAGAGAGGGATATGGTGTGACCAAAGGAGGACTATTTTTTATATCTTTAATTTTATTTATTTATGTTTGGTGCTGAGGATCAAACCCAGGGCCTTGTACATGCTAAACACACATTCTATCCTTGAGCTATACCCCCAGACCTGTATCTTTATTTTTAATGTCAGAAACATCTTGATCTGAGGAAGGATCACCAGAGAGAGGGAGGTAATGAGCATACAGAAAAGAAAATGTTCCTCTGAAGAAGCAATACAGGATGGGACTTAGGCCACAGATAAAGAGATTACCCTTGGTTGGGAGGATGGAAACTTTCCCACTGACAAGGGAAAGAGGTCAGGATTGCATAAGACAAAGGTTAGTATTGGTGGTAGGGAAAGAATCTGTCAGAGGTTTATGATGACCTTAATTTTACTAGTGCTGGGGGCGGGGGGACAAATACATCTGCCAAAAGGAGGGGAGTGGCAATATTTCTAGTAGAAGCTGGCATCACATGGTATGACCTAGTGGTTCAGAACTTGGCTCAGGCTACAGGACATGAATTTTTAGTAGCTCTGGTCTTCTTGTTTGTTTGATTTTTCTCCACCAGTACTCAGAAACCTAAAATAGGTAGAGAATAGTGAAATGATTGAACTTTTCCAGGACTAGGATTCAAGAAGGGTGGGACAAGAGACAAGATAATTTGGGATATTGGTGAAAGATTGAAATGATCAACAGTTGGGTCTAAGCTTGAAGGAAAACAAATGAAGCAGTTTGATAGTTTGAAAAAGGAGGTAATGGATCAGAAACTAGAGGTCTCCCTTTCATTATGAATAAGTATAGTTTAAGAGAGCAACTGGTTCATACCCATTAGGAAGTTACAGAAATTAATAAGTGTTGGCAATGATGTGGAGAAATTGGGATCCTTCTGCATTGCTGTGGGAAAATAAAATGATGTAGCTGCAGTGGAAGATTATCAATAGTTCCTCAAAAGCTTAAACAGAATTATATATCTAGCTATTCTATTTCTAGGGATATATCCCAAACAATTGAAAGCAGGTACTCAAAACAAATGCTTGTGTGCCAATGCTTATAGCAGCAGCATTCACAATAGTCAAAAGGTGGATAAACAAAATGTGGTTTATACATACAATGGACTACTACTTAGCCTTAAAAAGGAAGGAAATTCTAACATAAGCCATGACACAGATGAACCTGGAAGAACATGATTCTGAGAGAAATAAGCCAACCCAGAAGAACAAATAGTATATGACTCTACTTACAGGAATCCTTTGAGTCGTCAAAATAATAGAAGGTAGAATAGTGGTTACCAGGGACTGGGGAAGAAGAGAATGGAAAGTTATTATATAGTGGATACAAAGTTTCTGTTTTGGATAATTTAAACGTTTTAAAAATGGTTAGTGGTGATGGTTGGAGAATACAAATGCACTTAATGTCACTGAAATGTATGCTTAAAATGACTAACATGGTAAATCTCCAGTTATGTATATTTTAATACAATTTTTTTAAAAAAAGAGTGAGGTAGGCAGGGAGCATAGAAGATGGTGGTCAGAATTGGACATTTGGAGATTAGTATTACTGGGTTTCAACATTGGTTCAACATGAGTTTGGGTGTAGCCAGCTGGATGGGTAGCTAAGTAGAATGGAGATTAAAGTTCACTGGCTTTGGGAGTATGGCCAAGTGGAAGAGCTTTGATGAGCTCCACACTTGGAAACCTTTACTGTCCTCCTGACCAGCAAATCCACTCTTTCTATTTCGCTGCCTAACATCCACTACCCTGTGTCCCAGAAGACAAGCATCCAAAGGCATTTTCAGTATCCCCCATCTTTTTTTCCTTTGACCTTTTTTCAACCTAGACTCTCCTACTTACACTGACAACATAGGGATGATGCTGTTCTGTTGGTAAGCAACCTGCAGAATTTATTTTCTAATCACTCACAACCTTACTTATCAGTTTATCACAAATGCTTCTAGCATTGATGTATTTGCTTCCTGTCTTATCTTTGTGTGTCTGGTTTCCACATAGTTATAATAACACTTTCTCATTCTGCATTCTATCTTATCATTCTAGCATAAGCAGTTTTCCATGTTGCCAAATAATGTTCATAAGATGCTTGGTATTCCTAGTGTATTGGGCTCTCTGTTATTCAGGACTAAAACCACAAATAACTGCATGATTCTCTGGGACCTAGTGGGAGGACATGAATGAGAACCACACAGATGGTGGAGGTTTGGAGAAACACAAGATTTTTAGTTGTAAATCATGGAGAGGACACTTGGGGGCGCAAGGATTCAAACTTGAATCCTTTTTCTTTCAGTATGAGCATCAGACTCATAATTGCAGTTGTAAATATTGTCCACAAAAACTGTTGATGTGAGAAATGGTAAGACTCTGGAAAATTGGTGTGAAAATACTTTGTGTAAAACCAGTGACTTGAAAAAACTGCTCTTTATAAGTAACATGAAAGGAATTGCACTCTGCAAGCATGTATAACAAATTAGAATAAATAAATAATTAAATATTTAAAAAATTTAAAAAAAAGAAAAAAAAAGACTCTGGAAAATTTAGCAAATCAAAGAAGAAAAGAAATAAAAACATCATTTTGTTTTTAAAAGGCAAAACCAAATATAATTATGTAGACTGCAGTATAGCAACGATTATGTACATCACTCTAATTGGGTCAAGTTAACTTAAAAGTTGTATTTGATTATAGCAATAACTCCAATTCATAAATAAGATCCTAATAACACAGTTACCACTTCATCAGTCAGCAGATATTTATCTTTTTTAATTATTTTAATTTGTTGATGTATCTTTATATTTTTATTTATTTATATGTGCTGCTGAGGATCGAACCAAGTGCCTCACACATGCTAGGCAAGCGCTCTGCCACTGAGCCACAACCCCAGCCCCAGCAGATATTTGTCTTTAACCCACTGTCATGGTCCAAGCTATGATTACTTTCAACCTAAAAATTTAATCCCAGCACTTTGGGAAAACATTGATGACAGGCTGAAAGTCAAGAAGTTTTGGGGGACTAGAAGAGTGCAGCTCAGTGATAGGGCACATGCTTAGCATGCACAAGGCCCTGGCTTCAGTCCCAGCACCTCCCCTCAAAAAATCTTTTAGAGAGCTGAACTATATAGAAAACAACATAAATTATAAGGCATATTCTGCAAATAAAATAATTTACACAATTAGGGCACCTTCTATCTTCTAGTGGAGTCCTTTGATTTCCAAATGTTCAATAGGTAGAACAAAGGCTTCTTTGGACTTGATGATTTGGCCAAACCCTTTGGAAGATTTTCATGTTATTAAATTGCAAACTTCAGAACTGGACAGACAGAAAAGCATTCAATATTTTTTTTCACTGTATACAATTTGCTTTGTATATGTCAGGTCATCGTTTGTTACTTACTTTAGAAGAAATTATACAGCTCTTTGAAGCTTTAGTTTTTTGCATTTAATTTTTTTGTATTTATTTCATTTAAGTGCTTACTATAACTGGGTAACAATAATAGAAAGATCAAAATATACTTTGTGGAGAGTCTAACTCTAGGCATATGTATTATCAAATTTCTTACATCTTCAGTCACATGTATGTGAAGTGTATGTGTATTGTGTGTTGTGTGTGATAGGCATGCTTATCTCTTCCATCAAAAGAAAAGTTCAGTTAGAAGACATCCTTCACCATCTTGGCAAAAAAGGATTCAGCCCCCTTGCTGTGACAGAGGAACACTTCTGTTTAGTGATTTTATTCTAGCACAGTGAAGACAGGCTGAGGACTGCTGCCAGAAATGTAAAAGAGCTTACAGTGAAGGGCATGGAAGAAACAAAAGAATAAGAACTAATAGTGCACAGTTTAAAAATACCTGTGGTTTTGTTCAGTGATTTTCATTAAATTGGCACATTAAAAACTAACTAGTCATTTGAATATGACTATGTAGTTTACAAAGCACTCATATTTACTTTTTTCCTATGAAACATAGCAACAGTCCATATTGGTTTCTAGTGCTCATGTACAGAATGTTGCCCAAGGATGACTTCTTGAGCATCCAGTCAGGCCTGATCCAGGTGAATTTCATTCTCTTGGTGAAGTCATCTTTGTGTCAGGAGCCAATCCTCTATTTGACTTTTCCTTAAAGGTTTTGAAACCTGAATAATCAGCATGCTGTGGGTGGATCTGCTGCCTAAAGATGGACTTGTATTAACCAAACTCATAAAGATGTTTGTAGAAAAACAAACACCTACTGATTCATCAGCAATAAGGAATATAATTTCCAGAAGAATCACACACATATTTGTGGTGACAAATGCATTCTCTTTCAGGCATACTATGTGGGAAGCTAGACTTTAATCAGATGATTGCTTAGTAAACAAATGATTCTAAATATTTGTAGCACTAAGACAGCCAGATTTCCACAGTAGAGCTACCTATACCTGACCTTATTCCTGCACCTCTTATATCCTAGGACCAGAGCACCTTGCACTTAAAAGGGTAGATAGTATCATATTTTTAAATTATTATTACTACTCTTTTTGATGTTTCCAATACTGATCAACCTACTTCCTGTCATTATTTTTTAAAATGAGCCACTACATGCTCTCAGGTTACCTGGGAACCGCACTACTGTTTCCATATAAACAAAACAGGCAACTTCTTGATTTTTTAAGTTTAGTTCTTAAAGGGAAATCCCATTTCCAAATTCTTAAAGAATGTAACTCCTTAGAACCAAAAAACAGCATCACATAATGGAGCATCAACATTCACATTAGGCAGATGGGGGTGAAAATTTGCCTTTAGTGTCTGTACCTCCGTGTAACTGTGGACAAGTTACTCAACTTCTTTGGACTCAGAATCCCTAGTCTGCAATACAGAGATGATAATGGCTTCTTTAAAAGAGATTTTGAAATTTACAGAAATCATGTGTGTAAAACATTGCACACAAATGCTTGACACCTAGCAAGAATTTGATAAATTAGCCAAGCATGGTGGCACACACCTGTAATCCCAGTGGTTTGGGAGGCTGAGGCAGGAGGATTGCAAGTTCAAAGCCAGCCTCAGCAACTTAGCAAGGTCCTAAGCAACTTGGAGAGACCCTGTCTCCAAATAAAATATAAAAAAAGGAACTGGAAATGTGGCTTAGTGGTGAAGGGCTTCTGGCCTCAATCCACAGTACCAAAAAAAAAAAAAAAAAAGAATTTGATAAATTATAACTATTATGATTAGAAATGGATATTATTGTTCTACCTATTTTTAAAAGGAGGAAACTGAAACTAACAGGAAGCTGGACTGCAATTCCTGTGTTCCTTCTATTATACTATTCAGCTTTTTGCACATATTCTGAGGGGCTGCCTAATAGACTTCCATGCAATTCAGTTAGTTTGGTAGTTTATTTCTAATCAATTTGACATAGAGCTCAGTGCCTGCTTTGGGCCCACCTGAATATAAATTCTAGCCCTTTCCCTTATTACTTATGTGACTAGCATCCCTTAGCCTAAGTAAGACTGCTTCCCCACCTGTAAAGTGGGAAGAGAATAGTCCCATATGGTTGTGGTAACAAATACATGATGTCCTTAATGCAGTGCCTGGAGCACTGTATTAATCATCAGTTTTAGCATAGTGGTAAAACATAACTATTGCATAGATTTTTCTCTATTCATGGGTATCGTGACCATATTACCTAAACCACAGATAAGGAGACTTGATTTGAAAAAGAGATTGTGACTATATCAGGATTTTTTAGTTGGGTATGATGTTATCTATTGGGAAACACAGTGATAACATAAATCAGCTGGAAGGAAGTATAGGGAAAGAGACCCCTCCACTTAAGGAAAGCTGAGTTTTCTGTTTTTTTCAGATTATAGCCATGACAGCATGGTGGTCTCCCAATGGCTCTTCCAGTGACTGGACCTTTAATATAGGTGAAAATATACCTGGATGTTGTGGCACATGCCTGTAATCCCAGCTCCTCCTGAAGCTGAGGCAGGAGCATTGCAAGTTCAAGGCCAGTCTGGGTAATTAGTGAGATCACGTCAAAATTAAAAAAAAAAAAAAAAAAAAAAAAAAAGGGCTGGGGCTGTAGCTCAGTGGTAGAGCGCTTGCCTTGCATATGTGAGGCACTGGGTTCAATCCTCAGCACCACATAAAAAGTAAATAAGTAAAGATCTTTAAAAAAGACAAATTCTTTAAAATTTTTTTTTAAAAAAATAATTAGAAAGGATTAGGGATTACCTCACTGGTAGAGCATTTATCTTTTGTATGTGAAGCGCTGCATTCAATCTCTACTATAGGGGGAAAAGAAAGCCATGGACTAAGAGTAATTAATTGTATTGTATTCTTTTCTTTTTAGGTGGAATATTGCACAAACTATGTTTGTAACTTAACAGAGGGAAAAGAAGCTTTTTCTTATGGTTTTGAAAAAGAAAATGAACAACTTAGACATGAATTTAAAGAGTTCTAACTCAAACGGTAATTTTCTCTTCTGTGAAAATGTAAATTTTTATCTTTGCTGAATTCTAGACATTAGTATGTGACAATTATAGAAAATTTGGAAGCTGTATAAAAGTAGAAGGAAGAGAAAGATTACTATATATCTTCCACTCCAAGAAAAGTACTTTTAATGTTTTAGGTATATTTTTAGCTTGTCATTTTTAAAGTATATATTCTGAAATAGTCTGAAATGTATGTGAGAGTGCAGAGTGGTGATTACTGTCAGTGTCTATTACAGCACTTACCACACTGAACCATAATTACCTAATCTTAGTTGTTCCTATGTTCCCCATTGCACTTACCTTATAAAGTACCTACCATAGGGAAGGAAAGACTTTTACCTCTTACTTTTAGGGTTTTGTTGTTGTTGTTGTTATTGTTATCTCGCCCGTGTCCTGCGCAGGCGATGGAAATGGGGTTCCCCTCAGTGGAATGGGCTGAGAAATAAAAGCTAAGAAAAATAGAATGATAAAAAAAACCACAGGACACAGAAAGTAGTTTCCAAAGCAGGGGCAGGATAGGCTAGCTGATCAGACAGATTGAGCTTCTATTGTCCCTAAGCAAGCATAGGCAAAATGGAGCCTATGCTTGCTTAGGGACATCAAAGGCAGGGATAAGGCTTCAAGGTCGGGGTCTTGCTTGGTGGTGTATTGCAGTCAGTAGGTTGATTGGCATCTTCTCAGGTCACACCCATCTCAGGTGCTGTGTGGGATTTCTGTCAGAGCTTGAGGGGGAAGTTCACCTGCATCAGGTGGTCAATCCCTGTGGGGGTGCCATGGGAGGTTCTCAATGCCAGACTTATTCCCTCATTAGGCTACTATGCACAACATAGTCCACACACAGCCCACAGAAGTCTTGTGACATTGTTGTTTGTTTTTGAGAGTCCTGAAAATTAAATTTACTTAAGACTGATGAGTAGGCAAAAAGCATATAGACTTATGTTATATAAATTTTAAGTTACACAGGAGCCTTCATTAAGGAAATAAAGACCCAAAGAAGGAGTTAAAGTAACTCACTCATATGTCAGCTTGGACAAAGAATAAAAATTGTATAAAAAAACCCCAACTAAACATACAGAGAGGCTTAAAAGATAAGAGTTAGTTTAGCAAGATCTGTAGAAAATGCTCTCAGTCTCAACTTCCCCTTCTTGATGATAAGAATATTACTCTCCCACTAGGCATGGTGGTACTCACCTAGTTCCCCTACCTGGTAGGCTGAGGCAGAAGGATAACAAGCTCATGGCCTCAGAAACTTGGCAAGACCCTGTCTCAAAATGAAAAAATAAAAAGGGCTAGGGATGTAGCTCAGTGATAGAGCACCCCCTTGGGTTCAGTCCCCAGTACCAAAAATAAATAAATAAATAAATAAAAATTTACTTTCCTTCTAGTGTAAGGAGGCCAGATTTTGTATGGGAATTTGATCTCCTGCTTTTAAGAAACAGAAGGAAGGTCAGAATGATCTTCTTGTACAGTGCCTTCAACTCAATAATCAATATACCAGAGTAGTATTAGCATATTCAGAACTGACTAAAACAAGTAGGACTCAGGTAGAGTCATGTGCTACATAATAATGTGGTCCTTCTTTAGCATGTGAAGTACTACAAAGCTACAAGAAAAATACAGATAGGATAAGGCACATTGGCACACGTGTAATCCTAGCAAATTGGGATCCTGAGGCAGGAGTACAGCAAGTTTGAGGTCAGCCTGAGCAAATTTCGAGACCCTCAGCAACTTATGAGACCCTGTCTCAAAAAAAAAAAAAAAAAAAAAAAAAAAGGCTGGGGATGTGGCTCATTGGTAAAGTGCCCTAGGGTACCAAAAAAGAAATAAAAATACAGATAGGACTTCTTTACAATAATTTATCTTTTGTTCAACTCCATAAATTAGATTTTTTTAGTTATTTTTGTTATATATGCTCTATGATTTTATTTACATTTATTATTTTCTTTGCTCAGAAATTTTCCTCGAATCTCGAATATTCCATTTGGGATCATTTTCCCTTTAGAACTTCCTTTTATAAGGATCTATTGATAGAAAAGTTTTTCTTTCTTTTAAATCTCTGGTGCAGAGAAAGTTGAATTGGTCATAGAACACATTTAATGTGTGCTAGACTCTTTTTCTTTCTTTCTTTTTCTTGCTTTCCATGGATAGATTGCATTTTATTCTGCTGATTTAAAAGTTTGCATTCTATTTTTATTCATAAAATGTCATGGTTGCATTTTGAGAGTTTTCTTTAATTTCTTCTAGCATTTTTAGTTATTCTCAGTAGGAGATTAGTTCCAGGTCTCTAATCTGCCATATTATAAAATATAGAAGATACCATGTATCCTGCTGCCAGCATGTGATTTTGCAACATAAATTAGCTATTGAGGGATTGATAAATAAGGGAATGACATCATTATAACGTGGAAGTTTATATGTCATTTTTCTCAGCATGTTAATTTTTAAAAATATTTATTTATTTGTTTTTAGTTGTACACAATGCCTTTATTTTTACATGGTGCTAAGGATTGAACCCGGACCACGCATGTGCTAGGCAAGCACTCTACCGCTGAGCCACAACCTTAGCCCCAGCATGTTAATTTTTTGGGCTGCTAGCAAGCTTTAGAGTTTGTACAGTCACATGTTACTTAATGATAGGATGTATTCTGAGAAATGTGTTGTTAGGAGATAGCTAAGACAGCTATAATGTTAGAAGGCAATATAATTTTATGAGACCGCTGTCATATGTGGTCCATCATTAACAGAAATATCATCATGAGGCACATGACTCTACCTGAGTCCTACTTGTTTTAATCAGCTTTTTAGCTGCTGTGACTTCAAGACCCGACCAGAACAACTGTAGAGTAGGAAGTTTATTTGAAGGCTCACAGTTTCAGAATTTTTAGGCCATAGAGGACTGGCTACATTCCTTGGGGCTCAAGGTGAGGCAGAACATTATGGCAGAAGAGTGTGGCAAAAGGAAGCAGCTCACATGATGATCAGAAAGCAGAGAGACACTCCACTCACCAGATACAAATATATACCCCAAAACCATGCCCCCAGTGCCTTACCTTCTCCAGTTACAACTCAGTTAATCTCATCAGGGGATTATTCACTGATTAGTGTAAGGCTCTCATAATCCAATCATTTCTTCTCTGAACTTCCTTGCATTGTCTCATATGTGAGCTTTTGGGGGACACTTCACATCCAAACCATAACATTCAGCCCCTGGTCCCCCAAAGCTTACACTCATCTGAAAATGCAAAATACATTTATTTAGTCCATTCCCAAGAGTCCCCATAATCTCAATAGTTCTGAGGTTGCTCAAAGTTCAAGTCCAAAGTCTTTCTGAGGCTCAAGGCAATCTCATATTGTGAGCTCCTATAATATTAAAAGCAACTTACAAACATTTCCATTTACAAAAATAGGGGCATAGAAAAAAGGGATGGGACCAAAGCAAGACTGAAATCCAGATGGGCAAATATGTCCTGTATTTCTGTGTCTGGCATCTGGAGTTTATGGCATGATGTCCTTTCCAAAGAGCTTGTGTAGATCCACCCCTGTGGCCTTGTTGGTTGCAGCCCAAGTGGCCTTCCTGTTGGCTTATCTCTACCTATAATTCCTGCAGCTTTCCTAGGATGATGTCCCACGTTACTGGCATTTTTTAATCTCGGCAGTCTCCACCGCAGCTTCAACCTCCTCCTCACATCTCCACCTTTGCCCTCTCAGGGGCTGCCTGCAGGGACTCCAACCCTGCTGCACTTTGCCTGGCCTCCCCTTCGTTTGAAATCTTGATGGAAGCCTCCATGACCCCTTAATCCAGTATCCAGCATTCCCGCAGAACCAGAATTGTGTGGTTGACACCAAGGACTGCCGCCATTTCAGGCAGTAGCCAAGCCTCCAGGGACCCTGGCTGCAACAGCCTCTGAGTGCCTAGGTGGCTGAGCACCTTGAAAAAACTCCCTAGGTCCCCTTGTGCAAGAAGGGTGCCCCACTGGTCTCTACTCAAGAGAATTTTCCCTTTAATACCCTGAGTCTGAGATGAGTGTGGTCTTGTCAACTCCTGAGATGCCATCTTTCTCGGTGTCTCTGGGCAAAGTCTTTAGCATTCTTTAGTGGCAGTAATATCTTTAAGAACTGCAACTTTCTTAGTTTTACTCCCAACTTTTAAGTCCAAGCTTTTAAAAATCTTTCTGCTCCTGATTATTACAGTAAATTTGGCCAAAGGCCACCAACAATATCTGTGCCACCACCTGAATGCTATGTTGCCTAGACATTTTTCCTGACAAATTAAGAAGTCCATCACTTTTAAAACCAGCCTTACAGAAAGTCTTAGGACATGATGGACATAATGCAGACAACTTCTCAGCCAGAAAATAACAGGCCTCTAGTCTACAATCCAATAGAGTCCTCCTCTGAGCCCTCTTGAGTCCTGTCTTCACAGTCCATGGTCCTATTGGCATTCTGGTCTTCTGAGCTCCCGCCAGAATTGGCCATTAAGCTCCACTTAGGGGCTGGGGCTATGGCTCAGCGGTAGAGCACACATCTCTCATGTGAGGCCCTGGGTTCAATCCTCAGCACCACGTAAATAAAAAACGGTATTGTGTCCACCTACAACTAAAAAAAATTAAAAAAAAAAAAAAGCTCCACTTATAACAATCTAAAGCATTTCCAGCTTGTACTGCTAAACGTCTCAAAATTCCTTCCACCAATTCCAAAATGCTCCAAAAATTTTGAACCACACACATGGTCAGGTTAGTCACAGCAACAACCCCACTTCTCGATACCATTTCTGTTTTAGTGAGCTTTTTCATTGCTGTGACTTAAGGACCTTACCAAAACCTGACCTCTGCCTGACCTCTAGAGGAGGAAAAGTTTACTTGAGGGCTCACGGTTTCAGAAGTCTTAGTCCATAGAAGGCCAGCTCCGTTCCTCGGGGCTTGAGGTGATGCAGAACATTATGGTGGAAGAGTATGGCAGAGGGAAGCAGCTCATATGATGATGAGGAAGCAGAGAGAGACTCCACTCACTAGATACAAACATACACCCCAAAGCCATCCCCCCAATGCCACACCTCCTCCATTTACCACTCAGTTAATCCTATCAGCAGGTTAATTCACTGATTGGGTTAAGCCTCTCACAACTCAATCATTCCTTCTCTGAACTTTCTTGCATTGTCTACGTGTGAGCTTCTGGAGGATACCTCACACCCAAACCATGACACTGCTCTTCTCATATTCTTCCTTTGGGCTCAATTTAGCCACATGTTTTGCTTTGGAAATGCTTATTGCACAGATATCCCCAATCTTTGTGCATTTTGCCTTTGTTTCCATAACTCTGCAATTTCAACTCCTTATTTAGCCCATCTTTACATCAAGCCTAATTAAAAAAAAAAGATGAAGTCCTATATTTGCTGCAATATCACTTTATTATTTTAGGAATTTGACATATGTCTTTAAATTTACCAGTATAATTATTAGGATTGTCAATTTTTTTATTTTTAATTTATTTTTGATACTGAGGATTGAACTCAGGGGTACTCGACCACTGGGCCACATCCCCAGCCCTTTTTTGTATTTTATTAGTGACAAGGTCTCACTGAGTTGCTAAGTGCCTTGCCACTGCTGAGGCTGGCTTTGAACTCTCTATCCTCCTGCCTCAGCCTCCCAAGTGCTGGGATTACAGGCATGCGCCACCGCACCCAGCTAGGATTGTCAATTTTTTATAGTGCACTAGTTATATAATGGCAAAGAGTTTGAAGGGTTTAACCCAATCCTTTTTGTCAATAAGCCTTATTAATTTTAATGATCAGTTTTGCAAAATACAAGTTATTTTTTTCAGAAACACAGTATTCTGTCGCAGCAGAAATGCCTAATCAAAGGATACATTTTGAAGGTAGAGCTTACATAATTTATTAGTGGATTTTTTTGTTGGGTTGGAAAAAAATAGAGAAGTCACTGCTGACCCAAACCTTTTTTGACCTGAGCAATTAGAATATTGGAGTTTCTAACTGCTCATGTGGAGGAGGTATGTGTGGCAGGCGCAGCTTGGGGTTGACAGTAACATGTTTACTTTTGGACATGTAAATTTCGGGGTGTATATTAGACATCCAGGCAAAAATGTCGAGTGGGCAATTGTGTACATATCTGGAATGTCATGCAAACTATATTGTAAATATCGGAATCATCAGCAGAAAGCTCATACTTAAAGCTTTGGGACTACAGGAAATAACCCAGAGAGTAAACATGGATAGAGAAAAGAGAGAGTCAGGACTGAGTTCTGGGACATTCTAAGAGTTAGAGATTGGAAAGATGATAAATCCACAAAGGAGTCTTAGAAGAAGTGGCATGCAAGATAGGAGGAAAACCAGCAGAATGTGCCATCCCGGAGGGAAATGATGAAAGTCTTTTTTACTATAAGGGTATAAACAACTAATTGGGTCAAATTCCAAGGTAAGTATTAGGAATGAGGACTGGTAATTGCTCATTGTATTTGACCACATAGAGGTCATTGTGATCTTCACAAGAGCTATTTATATGGAGTGGTAGATATGAAAACCTAATTGGAGTGAATTCAGGAAAGAGCAGGAGAAAAGAGAAAACACCGGCATGGTTTATCCTTTCTTGAAGTTTGCTGTAAAGGAGAATGAAGAAATGGGCAGAAGCTGGAGGGGGCATGAGCTTGAAGAAAGGAGTTTTTTGTGTTTTAGACTGCGTGATATCACAGCATATCTCTAAGATTAGAATGCTCAGTTGGGAAGAAAGTTTGATGAGACAATAGAGAGAAGTCAACTACAAGTGTTCCCCCCAACACCTGAATATTGGTATCACCAAGAATATTGGCAGAATTAGTTGTATGACTTTGGAAAAGTTATTTGGCTTCTTGGTGCCTCAGTCTTCATATCTTAAATAGAAATAATATCAGTTTCTACTTCATTAGATTGCATAAGGGATTGAAATAAATGTATCTCAATCACAATTGTTTAGTATAATACATATCACATAGTAAGTGCTCAACAGAACAATAAAGTTATGGGTTAAACTCACGTTTGTGTCCTTAACAAAATTTTCAGAAAAGGATATGCTTTCACTTTATTAAATTCAAAAAAAAACTAAAATCTGTGCAGTAATGAGAATATCTACTGCTTTTGAAAACATTTTCCCAATATTTTTTGTTGTTGTTATTGTTTCTGAAAGTTTGCAAACAGCCTGTAGAGATTGAGAGAAGAATGATAATATCAGTACAGCTTATTTTTCAAATTAATTTAAAAAAAAATTTTTTTTTTTTTTTGTGGTACCAGGGATTGAACTCAGGGGCACTCGACCACTGGGTCACATCCCCAGCCCTTTTTTGTATTTTATTAGAGACAGGGTCTCACTGAGTTGCTAAGTGCCTCGCCATTGCTGAGGCTGGCTTTGAACTCGCGATCCTCCTGCCTCAGCCTCCCAAAGTGCTGGGATTACAGGCGTGCGCCACCGCGCCCGGCTTAATTTAAAATTTTTAATTAAGAGCTCACTCTGCATCTTCTATCAACAGTTATTTACCTGCATTTCTTTTGTTTTTGTTTTTGAGGTGCTGGTGATAGAACCCAGGGCCTGATGCAAGTTCTTGCATTTCTGTTTCTTTTCTTTTTCTTTCTTTCTTTCTTTTTTGTAGTTGTAGATACACAGAATGCCTTTGTTTATTTTTATATGGTGCTAAGAATCAAACCCAGTGGCTCACACATGCTAGGCAAGTACTCAGCCACTGGGCTACAGCCTCAGCCCATGTTCCTGCATTTCTTTTAACACTTTGTTTTCTGTTATTTCTTCTCAACAGAAACCCAAATAAAGGAAGTTGAAGAAATGTTGTCTCAAGAAGGTTTGTCTAAAACAGCTCCAAGAAGCTCCTGTGAACAAATTGCATATTCACTGGTAGAAAGAAGAACACTTTTAAAGAGATTGGAACTTGTGGACTCCAAGCCAGAGTCACAAAGACATATGAATGGTAACCTGCAGAAAGAATTACCCCAGGTAGTCCAAAACTAACTAAATAATTGAGTAAGGCAAAGGCCAGTTTTAAATGTGTTCATTCATTTAATCATTCATTCACTGTAATATTAGGAAGCCAGTTTAATCATGCTTGAGAACACAGGCTTTGAATTTGGACAGACTTCCTCTGCCATTTGTTGGTAATATAGAACAAGTTAATTTCTGTGAGCCTCAATTTCCTCATCTATAAAATTTGAGATCAACTCAACTACTCCATAGGATGATCATGAGAATGAAGTAACTTAATATATGTAAATATTTCATACTTATATATGTAATATTTCATACTTATTAATCAGCATTCTTGTTATTTGTGAGGACTTAACTTGTGCCAGGCTTTCTGCTAGTGGATATAGAAACTGTAAAATTAGACATGATCTGGACTTGTGAGGAACTTACAAACTAATGGAGGAAAGACATAAACCAGTGGTTATACTTCAGTGTGTAGTAGTTCCGTGCTAAGGGAAGCCAGGGAAAGCTAGGAAAACTCAGGGGAGAGCCTAAGTCAGAGGGGATGGGCAAAGTGACCAGAAAATGCTTCCAGAGAAGGTGAGGTTGCATAATGTTTTGAGAGCTGATAAGGTGTAAGCTAAGTAAAGAAGCTTGGAAAGACATTCTTGGCAAAGGAAATGGAGTAGTGTGGTTAATACATGTTGGTTCATGTGAGTGAATGTTGAGAAATGTGGCTGGAGCTATTTTCAGGAACTACATCATAGTTAAGGATAATGTTTGCTGAAGGCTTTTAAAAATGATACTTTTATTGGGTTAAGAAAGTTTTATTTAATTCCTAGTTTACTAAGAATTAGGAATCAATGTTGAATTTTATAAAAAAATTTCTAGGTTGATTAAGATGATGAAATTATTTAGGCCTTTTAATCTGTTAATGTAAAGATTTCACTGATTTATTTTCCAATATTAAAACTACCTTACAGGGGGGCTGGGGTTGTGGCTCAGCGGTAGAGCACTTGCTTAGCACGTGAACGGCCCGGGGTCGATCCTCAGCACCATGTAAAAACAAAGGCATTGTGTACAACTAAAGCAAATAAATAAATATTTTTTAAAAAACTACTTTACATACCTGGGACAAATCCATCTTGTTCATGCTATTCTTTCTAAAAATTATTAAGTTAGGTTTGATCAAATCTTGTATAAGATTTTTGCATCTGTATTTATAAATAAGATTACCCTGTGATTTTTCAACTAAAGCATGTAACATGTCCAAGTCTTTATGTGGGCACATGCTTTGATTTCTCTTGGACATATACCTGGAAGTAGAATGGCCAAGTTGTATGACAGGTATATGTTTAACTTTTTATTTTTGCTGAGTTTGAATATCAAGCCCTGTGTTAATCAATCTTTTTTTCTGTTGTCTCTCAAACAAAACTTTTTAGATAATTATTTTCTGATCTCTCTCCCATGAAAATTTAATACTAGAGACTTACTATTTCCATATATGTATACTTAAGAGAGTAAGGGATTTCATTGTTCCAAGAACCAATATTGCCTCATTGAGAATGCATGGTCTAGTCTCATAAAAGGATTGGACTGAGTTCTTTCTTTTTTTTCTAGTATAAATAGATTATTAGCTGGGCATGGTGGTGTGCATGCCTGTAATCCCAGCCTTCTCAGACTCTGAAGGCTGAGGCAGGAGGATCGGGAGTTCAAAGCCAGTCTCAGCAACTTAGCGAGGCCCTAAACAACTCAGCAAGACCCTGTCTCTTGATAAAGTATAAAAAAGGTTTGGGGGTCTGGGGTTGTGGCTCAGTGGTAGAACACTTGTCTAGCATGTACAAGGCACTGGGTTCAATTCTCGGCACCACATATAAAATAAATGAATAAAATAAAGGTCCATCAACATCTGAAAAAATAAAAAAAGGTTTGGGGATATGGCTCAGTGGTTAAGCACCCCTGGGTTCAATCTCTGGTACCAAAAAAAAAAAGATTATTTTTTTTGGATATAAATGACATTTTTATTCATGAAGACTGATTGATAAGTTTCATTTATTTCTTGATTTTTGTTGAGGAGAAATTTGAACAAATCCACCAGCCTCTGCAAAGAGAACATCAGAAACTCCAAGAATGTGGACAACAGTTTAAAAAAGATCTGAGCAAGGTAAAAAAAAAAAAAAAAAAAAAAAATCTAACACTTTACAATAGAAGCTAATTACAAATCAGCTTTTACCTTAATTTGACTACATTAATATGTATAGATTCATACTGTAAAAAATGATCAAGTAGCCGGGCGCGGTGGCGCACGCCTGTAATCCCAGCACTTTGGGAGGCTGAGGCAGGAGGATCACGAGTTCAAAGCCAGCCTCAGCAATGGCGAGGCACTTAGCAACTCAGTGAGACCCTGTCTCTAATAAAAAAAATATAAAAAAGGGCTGGGGATGTGGCCCAGTGGTCGAGTGCCCCTGAGTTCAATCCCCGGTACCACACACACACACACAAAAAAAAATGATCAAGTTGTACATAAAAGTATTATAAACACACCACAAAAATTGGAAAATTAAAAATTAATCAACCACTTAACAAAGTAGCTGATTTTTATTAAATGTATTAAAGTTTAAATAATCAATGTGTAGTTATGTCCTCTAAGAAATCACTTTGGGGGCTGGGAACATGGCTCAGTATAGAGCACTTGCCTAACACCTGCAAAGCCCTGGGTTTGATTCCCAGCCCTGAAAAATTTTTTAAAAATTAAAAATATCATGACAGAATCTATACAGTAATGTGAAAAATCTTTCTAATGTTAACTTATACATAGGTTGGTATTAAACTATATATATATATATATATATATATATATATATATATATATATATATATATATCAATAGCTGGGCATCATGAAGCATACCTGTAATCCCAGAGACTCAGAGGGCTGAGACAGGAGGAGCATAAGTCTGAACCAGCCTCAGCGAGGACCTATCTCAAAAAATAAAGAGGACTGTGAATGTAGTTTAGTGGTAAAGCTCCTGGGTTCAATCACCTGTACCAAGAATATTTTTAAGTATTTGAATAAAAAAATACTGCAAATAAATACACTAATAAGCTCAAAGTAGTTTTGATATATAGATGGCATTTTGGCTGGTTTTTGTCTCTTAGAAAAATTTGTACATTTATTATATTTATATAATCATTCTCTTTCAAGTCTCAAAAGCAAAATATAATTGAGACTGAATTTCTAAGCTTTAAAAATCTTTGAAAATAATTGCAGAAGGGGAGCTCTGAACATGATTTGAGCCTTATTAAATATTTGAATACTTTGAAAGTAAATGAAATACTTAATGTGAAAACATTTTATAAACTGTATTTAATGTACCATAAAATTGAGAAATGTCATCTCTCTTTTTTGAATGATATTCATTTTTTATATTTAAATTTTTTCTGTTTTTTTAATCATAAACATAGTCTCTTAGGTATATTCTATTGAATCATATGAAATTGCATGTTTACAAGTAAAAAAATCATCAAATATCACCATTGTGTTTGATTTGACCTAATAAAAGAAATGTACCTCAATGAAATACTGTTTCTGCTCCTCTTTATTGGCATTTAAACATTATAGAAAATAGCCAAATGTCATAAGAATACACTTTGTTTTATTACTAACAGTAGTTTTATTTCAGTCTTATGAAGACCTGGATAAAGGTAAAACATCACCAAATTGCCTGGAGAGAGGCATGGAACAAGTAGCACAGAGGTTGGAGATTGCTCAGGAAGAGATCCAAAGGCTCACTGATAAACTACAATTGAAGGAGAAGGAAGAAAGTAAATTAGGTAAGTTTGAGATTTCAGATGATCATTGCTGGCCATGTTTTAATTGTAGTAATCTTCTACCTAGGAGGAACACAAGTACACTGAGGAAAATATGTTTTAAGGTGAACATATGAAAATCTGATAAACAGCCTCATTTTCTACAATGTCCAGAAATTTTCAATGAAGCACAAACATAATATGTGATGTACGCAACTCAGAAGTATACATCACTCACCATGAAAAATTCCCAGCATCCCAGACATCCCTTTCACCTTCTTTTCTCATTTCTCATATAAAATAACCACCATCTGAACTATGAACACCATTTCTGAGTTTTGACTACACACAGTTTGCATTCTTCAGTTTGCATTTCTTGCCCAATCTTGTGTTTATGAGATTCATTCATGTTGTAACATGTAGCCGTCTGTTCACTCTTGCTGTTTTTATATTTCATTAATAAATATATTACAATTTATCCATTCTGCTGTTGATGGATGATGGATTTGTGTTTTTTCTCATTTTGATCTACCAGATATTCTCCTGCTATGAACACTTTAGTATACATCTTTTGGTGCACTTATCTACATCTTTCTAACATAGAAATATAAGAATAGAATGACTATATCAAACAATATGGGCATCTTCTGCTTTAGTCTTCCAAAGTGCAGTCACATATCACTTAACAATGGGGACTCATTCTGAGAAATGTGTCAATAGGTGATTTCCTTGTTGTATGACCATCACAGAATGTGTTTATAAAAACTAAGATGTCTACAACTTCACTGGGCAGCATAATCTTATGGGACTGTCATCGTATATGAGGTCTACTGTCAACCAAAACATCATTTTGTAACAAATGACTATATTTGTACTATAGTTGTAAGCTCTCTTCAGTAATACATGAGATTTCTTTCTCTACATTCATTGTCAATACTTGTTGCTGGGTGTGGTGGTGTGTGCCTGTAAGCCCAGCAGCCTGGGAGGATGAGACAAGAAGATCAAGGCCAATCTCAGCAATTTACCAAGCTCCTAAGCAACTTAGTGAGACCCCGTCTCAAAATAATAAAACAAAAAGGGATTGGGATGTAGTGCAGTGGTAAAATGTCCCTGGGTTAAATCCCCAGTACAAAAAAAAAAAAAAGAAAAAGAAAAAGAAAATACTGTTGTTGTTTGAGTCTTATTAACTTTACTTCTTTATGGTGAGTATGTACCGGTATTCCATTGTGGATTTACTATGAATTTCTCTGATGGCTAATAAAGTTGAAAACCCTTTCATAGTTTATTGCTGTGACTCATTTGGATATATGGTTTTGGGGGTTCCTGCTCAAGTCTCTTATATATTTTTTCTATTATGTTGTGTCATTGTTTTAATAATTTGTAGGTCTTTATTCTGAATCTGAGCCTATTGTTGGCTATAAATGTTGTTTTATTTTGTTTTGTTTTCCATACAGGAATGCTAATATTCATCAAGTCATGTTTAACAGAGCTATTCCTTATGCCCTCAGGGCTTTCACATGTAAAGCTTTTTCATCATTGCAAGATTATTCAAACTATCTACCCCAGTTGTTATTTGTTTCTTCGTACTTTAATGATTTCATTGTTTATATGTTAATCTTTACTAGTATTGCCTAGAGTTTGTTTTAGTATGAAAATTAAATTTTTAAATTATTTCCTCTCTATATTTGTAATTTGTGATTAAAGAAATTAGATGCTTTTTTCCCAAATGCAAGATGTAGGTTACTATATAATCATAAGCATTGAAAAATGCCAAATGTATAGAGCAATAATAATTATGCCAATTGGTTGGTTAAAAACAAATGACAGAAGGGTACAAATGCTTTTTTTTTTTTTTTTTTTTTGGTATTGGGAATTTAACCCAGGGGTGTTTTACCCACTGAGATACATCCCCATCCTTTTTATTTTGAGATAGGGTGTCACTAAGTTGCTAAGGTTGGCCTCAAACTTGCGATTCTCCTGCCTCAGCCTCTCAGGTCCCTGGGAGGAATGTGTTTTTAAAAGTGGGCATAAATAAATTTTCAGAATAATGGAAATATCTTATATATTTTTGGGTTGATGGGCATGCAGTTACATATCTTTGTCATAATTCATCAAACCATACACTTTTTTCTTTTTAGTACCAGGGATTGAACTCAGGGACACTCAACCACTGAGCCAGGTCCCCAACCCTTTTTTTTTTTGTATTTTATTAGAGACAGGGTCTCACTGAGTTGCTAAGTGCCTCACGCCATTGCTGAGGCTGGCTTTGAACTCACGATCCTCCTGTCTCAGCCTCCCAAGTGCTGGGATTACAGGCGTGCGCCACCGCGCCTGGCTAAACCATACACTTTTAAAAAATGATTTTTATTATATTGAAATTATACCTCGGTAAACCCAATTTTGAGGAAAAAAAATAAAAAGGGAATTGGCCACGTAAGTATGATAACAAGCAATCTTCGCTACTTGAAATAATGAAGAGAAAAAAAAAATCAGGACATCCAGCACTCTTAGTTACAGTTGAATACAAAAAAACCCAATCACGTGGCAACCTGTTTCATCAGTGGTTGCTTGGTATAGTAGACCCTAACTAGCAACTGAACTCTGTCTCCATGGTGAACATACTGGGACTGCGGGAAAGCTGAATTAGAAAATCTTTTTTGAAGGCCAAATGTAGTATCAATGTTTCCCTATAGGTAACTGCCTAAAACTGCCACTTATAGCTAGAATTTTTTCTAGGTATATGTATTATATGACAGTGTTTCTCAAGTATTAGTTTACTTCTTTCAACAAATTCTTATTAAATAAGTGTTTTAATTTTAGTGTATTCTTCAGCTCTCTCTGTACCACATCAAAATTTTTGGATGGAAATGAAAAATCCTAACAATAAAAATATTTTTCAATAATACAGAATTCACATAAAATACTTAGGGTATTATTTTTCAATAAATGACTATCAAGAAGAAGGAGATATATTTTAAAAGATTTAAAAGGTATATTACAATTATAATATGTGGCCTTTATTGGATCCTAATTTACACACTTTTTTATTTTTATTTTTTTAGTTGTAGATGGACATAATACCTTTATTTTATATTTCATTTATATGTGGTGCTGAGGATTGAACCTAGGGCCTCATATGTGCGAGGCAAGCACTCTACCACTGAGCCAACCCCAGTCCCTAAACACATTTTTAATGTTTATGAATAACTGGAAATTTTAACATTTGCTGGATATATGGATTAAGGAATTATTATTAAATTTCCTTAATCACATGTAATAATGTTGAGTTTATGTTTAAGGAAGGTCTTTATTTTATTGAATTGTAGATAAATGATATGATATGTAGAATTTGCTTTAAAATAATACAGGCTCCTATCTCACACCTACATAAAAATCAACTCAAAATGTACCTCAGAACTAACTGTGAGAGTTTAAACTATAAAACTCAAAAGGAAACAATGATGTTCACTATAACACCAAAAGTAAAAGTGATGAATAAAACTAATGAATTGGACAATCAAAATTAAAAACCTTTATATTCCAAAAGATACCATCAGAAAATGAAAAGACTCACAGACTGGGAGAAAATATTTGCAAATCATTTATTTGATATGAAACTTTTACTTAGAATATGAAAAGAATTCTTATTACTTAATAATTAAAAGTCAGCCCAATTTAAAAATGGGCAAAGTACGTCTCCAGACATTCTCTGGAAAAGATACGTAAATGACTAGTAGGTACATGAAAAGTTGCTCAGTACCTCTTATCACAAAAATGGATACATATGTGAGATAATGAATACAATAATTAGCTTGATTTAATCTACGGTGTAAACCTATGTCAAAACAAATTTTATCCTATAAATTTTTACAATTGTTACTTGTCATTGTTCAACATTATTAGTTATTAGGAAAGTACAAAACAAAACCACAAAAAGATATCATTTCAGTTTCACTAGAAAGGCTATAATACAAAAGACAGGCAATGGCAAGTGGCGTCTAGGATATGGAGAAGTTAGAACCCTCAGACATTGCCAGTAGAATTGTTAAATGGTACAGATACTTTGGAAAACCATTTGGTAGTTTCTCAAAATAGTAAATGTAGGATGACCATAACCCAGCAATTCCATCCTTAGGTATCTATCTAGAAGAAGTGAAAATGTGTCCACACCAAGACTTGGATATAAAATGTCCATAGCACTATTGTTTACAATAGTCAAAAGTAGAAACAACCCAAATGCCTATCAGTTGATGAATGGATAAACAAAATACATTATGTCCATATGATGCAGAAGGTAGCATAGCAGGGACAGTTAACTCTTGACTGGCATCTGGGAACTTAGCTTTTGGAAGGATTTCCACCATCCCCTAACTGATAATAGTGGCTCACTCTGCCCAAATTATCTGTACAAGCAATATGGTTTGTGATGAACACCTGTTTTCGTTTTTGGGATTTGGGTATGTGTTAGGCAGAAAATACATGCTAGCAGACCCCAGTAAAAACCTTGGGCATTGAGTTTCTAATGAATTTCCCAAGTAGACAACATTTCATAAATGTTGTTATAATTCATTGCTGGAGACACATCATGTGTGATTCCACTGGGAAAACACTCTTAGAAGATTTGGCCTCTGGACTTTGTCCCATGTGCCTTGTGCCTTTGTCAATTCTCCTTCCTAAACTTTGGCTGTAGTACATCTTAGCTGTGTAGATGAGTGTGCATTGTGTCCTGGGAGAACTCTTAAAAAGTCACCAACCTGCTGATCTTGGGGACTTCTGGCACTCATACAATGGGATAATATTTGCCAGTAAAAAGGAATGAAATATTACACCTGCTATGTGGGTGAACCTCAAAAACAGGTAAAGTGAAAGAAATCAGATAGGAAAGACCATGTTTTATATTTTCTACTCGTATGAAATGTCCATAAAATGCAAATCTAAAGAGATAGCAGGTAGATTAGTAGTTGGCTAGAGCTAAGAGTGATTTAATCCACAATGTAAACTTATATCAAAACAAACTGTATCCCATAAATTTATGCAATTATTACTTGTCAGTGCTCAACATTATTAGTTATTAAGGAAGTACAAAACAAATCCATAATGAGATATCATTTCACTGTCCCTAGAATGGCTAAATAAAAAAGACAGACAATGGCAAGTGTTGGATAGGTATGGAGAAATTAGACATTGCTAACCAAATGGACAGGAAATTTCTTTATAGGGTGATGAAAAATCTTCTAAAATTAGATTGTGTTGGGGTTGCACACCTGAATATATACTAAAAATCATTAAATTGTACACTTAAAAATGGGTGAATTTTGGGCTGGGGTTGTGGCTCAGCAGTAGAGTGCTCGCCTAGCATGTGCGTGGCCCTGGGTTCAATCCTCAGCACCACATAAAAATAAATAAATAAAATAAAGGTATTGTGTCCAACTACAACTAAAAAGTAAATTTTAAAAATGGGTGAATTTTGTGGCATGTCAATGGTGCCTCAATAAAACTGTTAAAAATATCATGAGATCTTGAGGAAATAGATACAGTAGGCAGAAATCTAAGATGGTCCCCAAGAGCTCTCCTCCTTGGCATGCATACACCTTTTCCAAGTCATTCATTCAAATACAATTTAGATGCTGCTGTGAATGGATTTTGCAACTGTAGTTATGGCCCAAAATCAACTGACTTTAAGGAAAAGAGATTAATCTAGGTGAACCTGATCTAGTCAAGTTGAGCCCTTTTTCTGACAGAAGAGATTCAAAGTGTGAGAGGGATTTACTATAAGGGAGATTCTCTATTGCTGACTTTGAAAATAGACACCATGTGGCAAAGAATGGGAAAAGATCAGATAGAGCACTGATCTCCAGGATATATAAAGAACTCAAAAAACTTAACACCAAAAAAACAAACAATTCAATCAATGAATGGGCTAAAGAGCTCAACAGATACTTCTCAGAAGAACAAATACAATCGATCAACAAATATATGAAAAAAATGTTCAACATCTCTAGTAATTAGAGAAATGCAAATCAAAACTACTTTAAGATTTCATCTTGCTCCAGTCAGAAGGGCAGTTATCAAGAATACAAGCAACAATAAGTGTTGGCGAGGATGTTGGGGAAAAGGTATGCTCAGACATTGCTGGTGGCACTGCAAATTGGTGCAACCAATCTGGAAAGCAGTATGGAGATTCCTTAGAAAACTTGGAATTGAACCACCATTTGGCCAAGCTATCCCACTCCTTGGTCTATACCCTAAAGACTTAAAAACAGCATACTACAGTAATGCACCTACTTCAATGTTTATAGCAGCACAATTCACAATTGCTAAACTCTGGAAACAACCTAGATGCCCTTCAATACATGAATGGATAAAGAAACTGTGGTATATATACATAATGGAATATTACTCAGCATCAAAAGAGAATAAAATTATGGCATTTGCAAGTAAATGGATGGAGCTGAAGAATATGCTAAGCAAAGTAAGCCAATCCCCCCCAAAAAAAACAAAAGCCAAATGTTCTCTCTGGTAAGCGGATGCTGACCCATAAAGGGGTGGGGAGCATGGGGAGAACAGAGGAACTTTGATTGGGCAAAGGGGAGGGAGGGAAGGAGAGGGGGCGTAGGGATAGGAAAAATGGTGGAATGAGATGAACATCATTACCCTAGGTACATGGATGACTACACATGTGGTGCAACTCTACATCGTGTACAACCAGAGAAATGAAAAGTTGTGCTCCATTTGTGTACAATGAATTGGAATGAATTTTGCTATCATGTATAAGCAATTAGAACAAACTTTAAAAATTAAAAAAAAAAAAAGAATGGGGGAAGCCTCTAAGAGTCCAGAGAGATGTTCAGCTAACAGCAAGGAAATGGGAACCTTGGTCCTGAAACTTTAAGGGCTGAATTCAGTAACAACTAGAATCAGCTTGGAAGTGGATTCTTCCCCAGGGCCTCTAGAGAACACAGCCTGGCCAACACCTTGATTTCAGGTTTATAATCAGAGAACCCAGCCATGCCATGCCTGGACTTCCAACATGTAGAACTATGGATGCTGCTTTGAGCCACTAAGTTTGTGGTAAATTTTAAATAAAATAAAATAATACAATATTTATGAGTATAGTGAAACCAGACTGATCGTGAATTGACAGTTATTTAAACCTGGATAATGGACATAGGTATTTCTGTAAATCTGTTCTTTCTTCTTTTGGAGAGAGAGAAGGAAAGAAGAGAGGTGGGGGAAAAAGTGGGGGGGGGGGGGAGTGTGTGTGTGTGTGTGTGTGTGTGTGTGTGTGTGTGTGTGAAGATCTTTTGCCTGGAAATTTTAGACACTGCAGAAATGTCAGTGGATCTCAGGTACACAGGACCTGACATGCACTTCTTATGTAGAGAATTTGGGGCAGGAGAATGTAGAACCAAGCCATGTCACCTTTCTCATGACTCCATTCCATTTGTCTCATCTCTCCCAGTGTACTTCCAGAGTCTGTTTTTCTAAGAGCAACAATAAATAAATATTTATATTTCTTAGAACCTAACCCCATCATTAAGTGCTGCATGACCGTTTTATTAGTTGCAGGAAGTATTTTTAATCATTTCTGGCTGTAACATCTTTGTAATTAAACGGGTATAACATTGCTTTAGAACTTTCAGCTGTTCCTGTTGTTTCTGACAGTCTAGACCCTTCAGCATGTAACCCCTTGGGAGAAACAGTTAGGGAAAGGCAATTACAGATCAGAAAAATCAGTGAGAGGGAAAAACATAGGAAGCAGTAAGAACACCAAGAGGGAAGTCCAGAAAATTTCCTGGAGGAGGTAACATTTATGCAGAAACTCAAAGGACAGGTAGATCAAAGAGAGTGTTCAAAGAGAAAGTATTTGAAATTCACTTATTATACTAATCACTTGCTTCTTACACAAGGGTTTCTTCCTTTTTTCTTTTAGATTCTGCACTTAAGAAGGCTCAACAAGAAATTGAGAAATTGAAAGAAAAGCTGATAAAACTGAAAGAAAATGGTGAGTGATTCTAGCAGATATAATAATGATTATTTAATAATAATGCATTAGGTAATGAGATAATGTATTTTAAATAGCATGTTTTAAAATAATAATTTTTAAAAATTTTTATTTATAATAGTAGTATGTATTACAATTCGTAGTGTACATATATAGCATCTAAAATAATAATTTTTAATAATTAAAATAATAAACACTACTACCACATTATTGTTATTGCTACTGTTGCTATTACTGCTACCACCACTTATTGCTTACTTGGTGACATGTACTCTGCCAGGTACTTTACATGAATTATCTCTAATTCTCACAACAATTCCAATGAATATTAAATTCCAAATTTACAGATAAGGAAACTGAGATTACATGAGTTATCCAATAGCTACATTAGATGTCAGAGCTGGTATTTGAATCCTTATACATCTGATATCAAAACCTGTGATCAACACAAATAACACATATTTTACTGGAACCACCAAGAGCTCATAAAGCATTTAACAATACTTCACACACGTTTGTTCACTGGGAAGCAAATAGGTTTGGGATCAGCAGTGAATTAATCAGACCCCAGCTTAACTATATAAAAATGTGACCAGCTATCAAACATAAAACAAAATTTGAGTGTTTAAATGATAACAACTACAAAAATAATTTAAAATATATTTACAAATTTTAAGTAATTGCTAAATTAGTTATACTCTCCTTTTCAAAAATGTATTGATACAATTATAAAATGAACACTGCTCTCTTACTAACTGATAGAGCAAGTAATCAGAAAAAATATCAGTATGAACATAGAAGAACTAAAATACTACCAACCACATGACCTAATTGATATAGAAGAATCCATCAGAATACACATTCTTTTCATGTGCCCATGAACATTCAACAGGGGAGACAATCCTGGGCTATAAAACAAATCTCTCTGGAAAAACTGAAATCATACAAATTATGTCTTTGATTGCAATGGAATTGGACCAGAAATCAGTAACAGAAATGTACTTAGACAATCTTTAAATATTTAGAAATTAAATAAGATACTTCTAAATAGCCCATGTCCTCACTGAAAAAAAATTACAAGGGATATTAGATAGTATTTTATATTGAAGAAAAGGAAAACTGGACATCATCAACATTTGTGGAATGCAAATCAATTAGCGATTGGAGGGGATATTATAGTATTAAATGTTTATACTAGAAACAAGAAAGAACAAAATAGTCCAACTTCACACTTTAAAAATCTAGAATATACCAGCACAGTGCTGCATGCCTGTAATTCCAGAAGTTTAGGAGGCTGAGACAGGAGGATTGCAAGTTCAAAGCCAGCCTTAGCAATTTAGCAAGGCACTAAGCAACTAAGAGAGAACCCTGACTCTAAATAAATTATTAGAAAGAACTGGAGATGAGGCTCAGTTGTTAAGTGCCCCTGGGTTCAATGTCCGGTATATTAAAAATATATATATGTAGAATATCTTGGGTGTGGTACATCTGTAATTCCAGCTACCTTGGAGCCTGCGGCAGGAGGATTACAAGTGTGAGGCCAGCCTGGTTGACTTAATGAGAGCCTGTCCCAAAATAAAATAAGAAGGGCTGGAGATATAACTCAGTGGCAAAGCCTTGTGTAGCATGGGTAAGCCCTGGGTTTGATCCTCAGTACCATACAAAACAAGCAAGCAAAAAACAGAATAAGAAGAGCAGATTACATTCAAAGAAAGCAGAAGGAAGGAGCTATTAAAATAAGAGTTAAAATGAATAATAGTAAAAACAGAACTACAATAAAGCATATTAGTAGAAACCCAAGATCCAGTTCTTCAGAAAGATCAATATCATTGATAAACTCCTAACTGGATTGATCATGAAAAAAAAAAAAAAGATAAAAGACACAAAACACCAGGATAAGAAATGACAGAGAGAACATTTTTACAGACCAAAGAAATAATTAGGGAATATTGTGAATAATTTTATGACAAATTAATTGATGATCTGAATGACATGAACACATTCTTTGCAAAACAAACTATCAAAACTCATTCAAAAGAGATAGTCCTAAATCAATTCAAGAAATTGAATTAGAAGTTTAAAAAATCTTCTCAAACAAAAAACACTCCAGGCTCAGATGGCTACTTCAGTGAGTTCTAACAAATGTTTAAGGAATAAATAATACTGATTTTACCTAAACTCTTCCAGAAAATTAAAGCGGGAATGATTCCCAACTTTTTAAGTGGCCAGCATTCCTCTGATACCAAAACCAAAGACATCGCAGTGTCCCTAGTGAACATAGACATACTTATGAAAGTACAGAGAGCAAGAAATAGCTCGTTGGAGAGTCAAAAAGGATGCGTTCCATGTAGATGTGTACCCACAGAACTACCATGAGCTGGCGTACACGAGTGTGGCAGTAGACTTGTGATGAAGGAGTAGCTTTGTGTAAGTTGTAAGCAGCTGCTGCCCTGAGTCTTCTAAGTGTTCCCCATTCGTCCTACTATTCCAGCTGCTATCAGTCCCTTGTCCTCTCACCCACAAAAGGGACAGTACTCAGTACAATAGGACTCTCCTGCAGAGTTACATTCTCCTAGGCAAGGATCCACGCCTTAGGAGTTGTCAAATATTTTTAACACAACTTTTGTCTGTATATTAATGCATGTATGTAAAATTTTTCAAGAATATTTATGAAGAATTAGCAATATTTTGGGACAGGATATTAGATGATGGCTGAATGACAATTTCCAATTTGAATAAAACCATATAGTTTGATTTTTAACAAAAATCCTATAGTTCATTTGTGATCAATAAAATAATACTGATTTTAGTAGCCTATTTTAAATAGGCTATTATTCAAATATATTTTTAAGATTTGTGAAAATTAAAAATATTGCTAATACCCAGTGTGGAGAAATGAACAGTGTCATTACTTGGTTATAAGAATGTTATTTTGTATAATGTTTTTGAAAAACAATTTGGCAATATATATTACATGATTTTTTTTTTTTTTTTTTTTTTGTACTAGGGATTGAACTCAGGGGCACTCGACCACTGGGCCACATCCCCAGCCCTTTTTTGTATTTTATTAGAGACAGGGTCTCACTGAGTTGCTAAGTGCCTCACCATTGCTGAGTCTGGCTTTGAACTCAGCTGGAATAGTAGGACGAATGGGGAACACTTGGAAGACTCAGCCTCCTGCCTCAGCCTCCCAAGTGATGGGATTACAGGCGTGCGCCACCACGCCCGGCTATATTACGTGATTTTAAAATGCACATTTCATCTGATCCACCAGGTCCATTTGTAGGAATGTTCCTTTTTGGTGCTGTGGATTATAGGATTTATTTTTTAGAAATAATGTCAACTCAACGCACTTAAAGATTGATGAACAAAGATAATAATTTTGGCCTTGTTTATAAGACATCAGTAAAAACCTAAATCAAAATAAGTAGGATAAAAGTGATACTAATCATGGCACATTGGGACAGTGGAATGCAAAGTAAAATTAAGAATGGATAAATTATGGTTTTTGCAAAAGATAGAATATTACTCAGCAGTAAAGAGGAACAAATTTTTAATATAAGAATACAAAAGAGCCGGGTGCGGTGGCACACACCTGTAATCCCAGCACTTGGGAAGCTAAGACAGGAGGATCGTGAGTTCAAAGCCAGCCTCAGCAATGGCAAGGCACTTAGCAACTCAGTGAGACCCTGTCTCTAATAAAAATACAAAAAAAAAAAAAAGGGCTGGGCATGTGGCTCAATGGTCGAGAGTGCCCCTGAGTTCAATCCCCAGTACCAAAAAAAAAAAAAAAAAAGAATACAGAAGAATATAAAAAAGATGATGTTGAGTGAAAGAAATTAGACCCAAATAATAACACATACATTGCAAGATTCCATTTATATGAAAACCAAGAACAGGCGAAACTAATCTATGGTGACAGAAGTTAGAAGTGTTTATAAGGGATGGATGGGTGTGGGGAACTTACTGGAAAGGACATGAGAGAATTTATGAGATAATAAAAATGTCCCACATCTTTTGTGGTGGGAAATTCATGGATATATGTAATTGTCAAGGTTAATTGAACTGAAGACTTTAGATATGTACATGATACTTTATATAAAATATACCATAATAGAAAATAGTTCCTGGAAAATGTCTCATAAGGATTGATCTCTAAAGATAACTATTTATCCACAAGTGGTAAAATTGAAGATTGTATGTAGCATTGTTTAATTTCTTTAAAAATTGCACAATGGTAGAATCTTTATGTGTATGTGTGTGTGTGTGTGTACATATTTTCTAAAAAGAGATGAAATTGTGGATGATTTTGGTGTGCTTTTAGTATTTATCAAAAAAAATAGATACCAAGGAGATTTAAAAAATGAGAAGATACAGCAAGGGAGAAAAAATGGAAAATAAAGATAAATTAATACAATTTAAAAATAAAATGGGCAACAAAGAAGGAAAACAAAGGAAACTTTAAAGCAACAAGACAAATGTAAAGTAAAGTGAAAAATGGCTAAGAAAAAACAGGAAAGTTGTAGGCAGGAGGTTTGTATTATTGAAACCTTGATGAGTATTGACAAGAACAGGCCTTAACGTGAGGTGCTGAGTGTGGACCATTTCATGAGTACAGGCAGAAAAATGGTTTTAAAGTATCAACATTTTTTTAACTTGAAAAACCTGTTCATTCACCTTTCTCAGCTCATCACTTCAGTCATTTATGGAGACCCTACTGTAGATGAGTGGAAGAGAAGTGTTGAGGGGTATCTGAGGGATGTAAGAGACAAGGCTAAAAAGAAGCTAGGAAGATCATTTGCTCAGTCACTTAACTTTTAGAAGGTAGGCTCAACTTTTTAAGAATTCTAGTACCTAGCAGAGCCTCTATTGCTGGAAGCTCTACACTCAGAAAGTCCAATTCCTAAGTGTAGTGAGAGAAATACCAAACTTCCTCTTCTGTTTCAATAAGTTGGAAGACTACTGTAGGACTGGATTCGGGGGTCTAGTGGCTCTCCTGTACAGAGTATGCAGAGACATCACGGTAAGACTGAGAAAGGCACTTCCTTAGTTTCTAGAGTTAGTGCCTCCCATACAAAAACTTTGATCCAGACATGTTAACTGTGTTCTTCTCACTGTTTTAGATACAGTTGACCTTCAGAAAGCAAAAGAACATAATCAGAGACTAGATGAGGAAATTCTAGCCTTAAGAAATCGGGTTCGATCACTTGACTCAGAAAAAAAAGGGCTTGGAGAAGTGGTAAGTTTAATTTCGTTCTTGGATTACTTAATGTGTTTACAGTAACAATCATCAGCTTGAGAAACGTAGATCATATCACCTAAGCTAGTCCTCAGGGGGAACTGATACTGATGGCTTCTTCATCTCAGGTAGACGTCATAATTTGCCCAAGATGAATTGTAACTGGGCATGGTGGTGCACACTTGTAATCCCAGTGGCTATGAGGCTGAGGCAGGAGGATTGCAAGTTTCAAAGTTAGCTTCAGCAACTTACTGAGGCGCTAAGCAACTTAGTGAGACTCTGTCTCTAAATAAAATATAAAAAGGGTTGAGGATGTGGCTCAGTGGTTGAGTGCCCCTGGGTTCAATCTCCAGTACACACACACACACACAAAAGTTGCATTTTATTAGTGGGTTTTTTTTAAATATATTTTAACCACCTATGCTAAACAGTAACATCATCATTATTTTAAAACCTAGAATCTTTTCTTTTTCAGAAAGGATTTAGATCATAATTTATAGTTAACATACTTACCAAATAGAATATATCATTCTACTATATAGAATATATTATTCTACTATTTTGGATAAATTTGGAATTATTAACACTAAACTTTTAGCTGTGTTCTTTTAAAGCCATTGCTCTTAGCAGTTTATTAATTTAATTAAACTTCTAAATTCTGGATATATGTCTGTTAATTTTAGTTTCACAATCATCTCTAGTGTCTAACACATTGCCCAGCATAATGCTAGATCCTTAAGAAATTTTGTCTTAAAAATACCCATTAGGATAATGTCTGCCCCACAGCCCAGTTGTGCTAGGGCAACAGAACAGGTTGCTGAGAGACCAAAGAAAATACCCAGAGACAAAGTGCAAGAAATAGGGTTTATTGAAAAATGTTTACAGGGAAGATCCAGTGGTGATGGGCAGGTCAGGTACACCTCTATTTCACACAGTGCCTCCAGGGCTTCACCAGAAAAGACCTCCCCCTATTCCTCACAACCCTTGTGCTGGGGCAGCCACATGGACTAACACTTTCCTCTTTGTGTTGTTCTGATCTGTACTAGTTACCACAAGAAGAGGGTTTTGTTTTGGGTTTTTTGTTTTTGTTTTTTGTAGTGTTGGGGATTGGACTCCAGGCCTTGTGCATGCTAGGCGAGTGCTCTACCACTGAGCTACACCCCAGCCCAGGGAGAGAGATTTAATAAGTTAGGCTACAAGAAGCAGTGACATCATTAATTTGCTTAGTTTGCTTTGTTCCTTGTATGACAGCATCCAAAGGAGCAGCTCTCTTGGTGTATGTGCAAGAAAACAGATTTCTACAGATAATTCTAACTTCCCCTCAGTCCCAACATTTGTAAGAGAAAGTCAGTGTCTTTCTAGATAATACCTAAATAGGCTTTCCAACTCAGGCTGGCTCTCATAGTCCCCTGAGCTTGGCTTGGCTGGGTGAACTGAAAAGGGCATTTCAGGGACGTGGTGTTATTGTCCTCCTTTTCTGTAAGAATGATGCAGAAAATAATATTGATGAGGATGAAGAAAAATTATTCATTGCTAGTGGGAATAAATGGAAGTTCCTAAAATATTAAGCTTAGGATAATTTCACTTCTGGGTATATGTACTCAAGAAATTGAAAGCAGGGGAGGAAAGGGGGAAGTGCTGGGGAACAATACCAGCCAAGTTATATTGTTATATTTGTGTGCATGTACATATATACAACAACAAATCCCATCACTATGTGCAACTGTAATGCACCAATAAAAATGTGAAAGAAATAAAAACAGTTTTGCACCCATGTTCACTAGTGGTGTTATTCACGATAGCCAAAAGGTGAAAGCAATTCAAGTGTCCAATAACAGACAAAGGAAAAACAAAAATGTAGTACATACCACAATGAATACTACTCAGTATTCATTGGAGGTTCTGACTTATGCTACAATGTGGGCAAAACTTGAAGAAATTACTCTAAATGAAATAAGCCAGTCATAAAAGGACAAACAGTATGTGATTCCACTGATGGAGTCTACTTTGAGTGGTCAAAATCAGAGAGAGAATGTAGAATGGTGGTTGCAAGGGACTTGGGGGAGGGAGTGATGGAAAGTTTTTAATGGGCATAGAGTCTCAGTCCAAGAAGAAAAAAGCTCTGGAGACGGATGATGGTGACTGTTGTACAGCAAGGTGAACGTGCTTAATGCCACTGAACTGTGTGCACTTAAAAATGGTTAACATGGTACAGTTTGTGTTGTGTGTATTGTGTGACAACAACAACAACAAAAGCAGTCATAGAAAGAATGAATAAACAAAGAAAGATTTTTTAAGTTATTTTAATCTTTGTAAATTTATATATCTAATGACTATAGACATGTTTCCATGCTTAATACAAGTATGTGTGTGCATGAAAAAATTCTGGAAGGGCATATCCCAAGCAATGTTACTTCTAGAATGGAAAGAAGCACTATGATATAAAGGAAAATATTATTTTTTACTCTATATATGTACTGTTGCTAAAGTTTTAATAAGGAGAGTTTATTTGTGTATCACTCGTGTATTAAAAACAAAGCAATAATATAGTAAAAAATTGAGAATTCTAAAAGATTTTACTTTTGTATTAAGGTTGAAAAACTTAAAAGAGAGATGTGTGAATTTCAAAAGAATAAGCAACTTGGAAACTACTCCCCTGGAAAAACTGTGGGTGCTGAACAGAGAATACAGGTATTTTAATGTTCAAGGTTGTTGTGTTTTTTTTTTTTTTTTAATCTGATTTCTAATTTTTAAGTGAGTTGCATTTTTGCAGAGTATACTAGAGCAATTGGCCCCACTCTCTTCTTATTGGACTGTCTTTTCTATTGCTCATCCAATTAAAGTGGAAGAAGAAATTGGGGTACAGACAATGTGCTTTTGTTCACTTCTTCCCCACAGAGAACAATTACTTGGAAGAATGTGTTGGATTGTTTCCTTAAAGACAAAGAATCTTACAAAGATACAACCAAGCTGAACATTTTAAAACATCAAGTAGAAATGATCTATGGAATCAACCAATGGTGGGAGGTGGAGTAGGAGATGGGGAGTGGCGTGGAAGGAGGGATGAGTAGTTGGAGCCATAATGAACATAATAAAATATGGTAGAGAATTAATAAGGTAAAGGCTCCAATGATTACAGCATCTGATTTTTTCACAATCAGCTCTGAAGTGGTGGGCAAAGTAATCAAGCACCTATCAAACTTCAGACTGAAACAAGCACCAATGTGTATCTTCTAGTACATATGTAGTGGGGATTTGTTGTGGTTTTAATTGTCTTTCAAGGGTGTCTAATGGCAATTGACATATTTTGATATGCTCATTGGTCATTTAAATATGTTCTTTTTTATTATTTTTTTAGTTGTAGATGGACACACCTTTATTTATTTATTAATATTTATGTAAATGCTGAGGATCGAACCCAGCGCCTCACAGGTGCCAAGCAAGTGCTGTACCACTGAGCTACAACCCCACCCCTATCTACATATGTTCTATTGTGAAGCATTTGTTCAGATATTTTGGTTATTTTTGATGGGATTGTATGTATTCTTAATACTGAATTGTAGGAATTCTTGATATATTTTGAATATCAGTCCTTTGTAAGACGAATGTATTGCAAATATTTTCTCCCAGTTGGTACCACATATTTTAATTTTCTTAACAGTGTTTTATGAAGAGTAGAAGTTTTAAAAATATGATGGAGGGCTGGGATTGTGGCTCAGCGGTAGAGCGCTCGCCTAGCACGTGCGCGGCCCGGGTTTGATTCTTAGCACCACGTAAAACTAAAACCACATTGTATACAACTAAAGCAAATAAATAAATATTTTTAAAAAAATATGATGGAGGCCAATTCATCAATGTTCTCTTTTATAATTTTGTGATAGGACACAAAATGCCTATCTATATAATCTTTGTCTATCTTAAGGTGACAAAATGTCATTTATCCTTTCTGCTTAGGATTTATAGTTTTAGTTTATACATTTAGATTTATGTTCTATTGCAGATAAATTTTGTATATGCTATGAGTTGAGTCTCATTCATTTCCAAATATATATCCAGTTATTCCAGAACTACATGTTGAAAAGACAGTTCTTAAATCTTTGCATTACATTGCCACATTTATTTTTTTTTAAATATTTATTTATTTGCTTTAGTTGTACACAATGCGTTTATTTGTACGTGGTGCTGAGGATCGAACCCGGTCCGCGCACGTGCTAGGCGAGCACTCTACCGCTGAGCCACAATCCCAGCCCTACGTTTCTTTTTAATTTATATGTTCATTCTTAGGACAATCACATGTTGTGCATCTGTACTTATATTCACAAATCTAACTTTATGGTTTTTTTCCCCAAAGTTATTTTTACTATTCCAGGTCCTTTGCATTTTCATATACATTTTAGAATCAGCTTGTCAATTTTGACAAATTCCTGCCAGAATCTTGATTATATGGCATTGAATCTTCAGAACTTAGGTAGAATTTACAGTCTAACAACAAGTCCTCAAATCTATGAATTTGAGTCTTCTTTAGTTATATCTTAGCAAAGTTTTGCATCTTACAGAGCACAAATATTATACATACTTAAATACATTTATTATTTTTGAAATATATTGGCCTGGACTATACTCAGTAGTAGTGCTCTTGCCTAGCATGTGCAAGGCCCACTGTTTGATACCTACCACTGAAAAAAAAAAAGAAATATACTTTACATGCCATAAAATTTACACACCCTTTTAAAGTGTACAATTCAGTAGGTTTTGGAATACTTGTGAATTTATCTGTCACTACTATTTAATTACAGAACATTTTCATCACCCCAAGAAGCAGCTCTATGCCCATTTGTAGTCATTCCCTATTTCCCTCTTCCTCCAGCTACTGGCAACCACCAAGCTACTTTCTGTCTCTATGAATTTGCTTATCTTGTACATTTTATTTAAATGGGAGTCATTTAAAATGCAGGCTTTGGGGGCTGGGGACATAATTCAGTGGTAGTGCACTTGCTTAGTGTGTGCAAGGACTTGAATTTGATACTCAACACACCACACATACACACACAGCATTTTGTGTCTGGCTTCTCTCAATTAACATAATTCAAGGCTCATCCACATTGTAGCATGAATTGGTAGTTTATCCCTTTCTATGAATGAATAATATCTCATTGTATGGATATGTACCACATTTTGTTTATCCATTCATCAATTGAACATGTTAGTTTCCATTTGTGACTATTACGAATAATGCTGCTGTAAATAATCATTTATAAGTTTTTCTGGGAACATGTGTTTTCATTTCTCTAGGAATGTACTCAGGAGAGGAATTACTGGGTCGTATTGTTAACTCTACATTTAACCTTTTGAGAAATTGCCACACTATTTTCAATGCAGATGTATCATTTTACATTTCCATTAACAGTGTATGAAGTTTCCAGTTTCTCTACATCTTAACCAACATTTGCCTTATCCATCTTTTTTTATTATGGCCATTCTAGTGGGTGTGAAGTATCTCAATATGATTTTGATTTGCAATTCCTGAATAACTAGTGATATTGAACATTTTATCACGTGCTTATTGGCCATTTGTATTTCTTCTTGGAAAGTGTCCATTCAAATCCTTTTCCAGTTTTAAGTGACATTATTTGTCTTTTTATTATTGAGCTGTATGAGCTTTTTTTTTTTTTTTTTTGTGGTTACCAGGGATTGAACTCAGGGGCATTCGACCACTGGGCCACATCCCAGCCCTTTTTTGTATTTTATTAGAGACAGGGTCCCACTGAGTTGCTAAGTGCCTCGCCATTGCTGAGGCTGGCTTTGAACTCGCGATCCTCCTGCCTCAGCCTCCCAAAGTGCTGGGATTACAGGCGTGCGCCACCGCGCCCGGCTCTGTATGAGCTTTTTATATCTTCTGTATATTAGTCTCTATCCTGACTTGAATTGTGCCTTCCCCCAAACACATTGAAGCCTTAACTCCTAGGACTTGTGAATGTGGCATTATTTGGAAATAAGATCTTTGTAATCAAATGAAGATGAAATCATAGACTGGGCCCTAGTCCAATATAGATGGTGCAATTATAACAAGAAGAAATGCCACGTGGAGGTATATACACAGGGAGAATGCCACGTTGTGACAGATCAGGGTAATGTAGCTACAAGCAAAGGGCCACCAATGATCAACAGTCACTATTAAAGGCTAGGACGAGGCAAGAAAGTGTCCTACAGAGTGTCAGAGGGAACATGGCCCTCCTAACACCCTGATTTCAGATTTCTAGCTGTCACAACTGAGGGAATAAACTTCTGTGGTTTTGTTGTTTTCATTGAGTATTGAAAAATTTTTGCCATCATCTTTTTTTTTTTTTTTGGTACTGGGGAAGTATCTCAATATGATTTTGATTTGCAATTCCTGAATGACTAGTGATATTGAACATTTTATCACGTGCT
The DNA here is from genome assembly GCA_025594165.1 of Tamias sibiricus. NCBI lineage: Eukaryota > Metazoa > Chordata > Mammalia > Rodentia > Sciuridae > Tamias > Tamias sibiricus. The sequence goes on from CM046658.1 coordinate 35,906,782, forward strand.
TATTGGCCATTTGTATTTCTTCTTGGAAAGTGTCCATTCAAATCCTTTTCCAGTTTTAAGTGACATTATTTGTCTTTTTATTTGTCTTTTTTTCCAGTTTTAAGTGACATTATTTGTCTTTTCAGGGGTGCTTAACCACTGAGCAACATCCCAGCCATTGTTTGTTCATTTTGAGATAAGGTTGCTTAGGGCCTCACTAAGTTGCTGAGGCTGGCCTTGAACTTGCAATTCTACTGCCTCTACCTCCTGAGTCACTGGGATTACATGCACGCAACACCGCATCTGGCTTGCCAGTATTTCTTTAAAATTTTTGTGTTTCTTCATATTTGTAACTCCTACTACATGTATGAGATCTCTTGGTGTTGTCTCAAAGGCTCCGTTCATTTTAGCCCAGTTTTTCTCTCTTTGTTCCATTTTGATCATTCCTATTATTATATCTTCAGGTTCATTAATTTTTTTCTATAGGGTCTATTGTGTTTTCAATGCCCCAGTGAAATACTCATTTCATATATTGAATTTTTCTTCTCTAGAAATTTCATTGTTTCTTTTAAAAAATATCTTCCATTTTTAATTCATTTTGTCTACAAAGATAGACTTGGTCTGGGTCTGCTTCTGTTGACTGATTTTTTCCCCTAGTTACATCACACTGTCTTTCTTTGAAGGTCTAGTAATTTTTTACTGGATGTTGGACATTATAGGTATTATGTTGAGGGCTGGATTTATTGTCTTACTTAAAGAGTATTAAAATTTCTGGGCTGGGGCTGTAGCTCAGTGGCAGAGTGCTTGCCTCGCATGTGTGAAGCACTGGGTTCGATCCTCAACACCACATATAAATAAAGAAATAAAATAAAGGCATGCTGTCCATCTATAACTACAAAAAGTATTTTTTAAAAAAAAAATATTAAAATTTGTCATAGCAGTTGGTTAAGCTACTTGATGAATAGCTTGGTCCCGTCTGGATTTTTAAAAATCTTTCTTATGGCAGATTCAGAGTAGCCTTTATTCTGAGGGCTAGAAGAGTCCATTCTTTTGGTGTGACCCTTGTATTCAGCAAGGACTCTCTAATCTGGCTAGTCACAATTCAAACATCTTCCAACTCTGTTGATCTCTGAGAATTGTTCTTCTTACAACTTTCTCATTCTTTGCCTGTTTTCATAGAGTTTTGCCGTACCCGTGTGTGGCTAAATATTCAGGAGAGACTCAGTAAAACCCTGTGGAGATTTCTGTTGTTCTTTCTCTGTGTGGATCCCTTTTCCCTGGCAGTCTACCCCACACATTTTTGCCATTTTATTTTTCTGAACTCCTGTCTCTGACTGTTCACTTCTTCAAGAACTGTTAAACACAATTGCCCTCACATTGCCACACTCTAGAAAATGCTTCCAGGCAGGGAGACAGGGGAAGGGAGGGGGCTTGGGGGTAGGAAAGATGGTAGAATGAGATGATAAGATGGACATCATTACCCTAGGTACATGTATGAAGACACAAATGGTGTGACTCTACTTTGTGTACAACCAGAGAAATGAAAAATTGTGCTCCATATGTGTACTATGAATGGAAATGCATTCTGCTGTCATGTATAACAAACTAGAATAAATAAATAAATTTTTTAAAATTGGCTTACACCAAAAAAGAAAAGACATGTCAATGGCATAGTCTATTAAACCTGACACAGTTTATGCCAAAAAAGAAAGAAAGAAAGAATAAAAAAAGAAAAGAAAAAGAAAATGCTTCCAGGCAGAAATGCCTGGCAATTGTAGTGTTCACGCACTATCCCCCCCCACCCCCCCCCCCCCCGACTCTAAAGGATTGAAGTCCATTAGAGTCTGGGAGCAGTTTTTTTTTTTTTTTTTTTTTTTTAACATGGTTTCCCCTGCTACTTTTCTACTTATAATGTTGAGAAAAAAGTCTCATCCCCATTATTCCATCATGGCCTTTCTTTCTTTTTCTATGACATGTTTTACCTGTTCACTGCCTATTTTTCTTTTGGAAGGCTGGGGTGAGGTGTTTTATTTCTCCCTTAGAAATTTCTTAAGTCCTGTCAAATCACATAAATGATGTCATTCTAGAACACTGTCTGCTTGACTACCTGAATAATTTATAACATTTTCTAGTTCTTCTTGTTTTTACTTGGATCTCTTTTCCAAGTATTCATAGTAACTAAAGAAATGAGATTTTTAAATATGGATCTCCAAGGATATTTTCCTCTGTATCAGAGGAAATGATTCCTTAGGCCTCTCATCTTCAGTAGAATGTTGGAAACCAATTATTTTCAATTTAATTTTATTTTTAAAATTTTTTTATTTATTCTAATTTGTTATATATGACAGCAGAATGCATTACAATTCGTATTACACATATAGAGCTCAATTTTTCATATCTCTGGTTGTACACAAAGTAGAGTCACACCATTCATGTCTTCATATATATACTTAGGGTAATGATGGCCATCTCATTCCATTCCCATGCCTTCTCCCCTCCCTTCCCTCACTTTGTCCTATCTAGAGTTCTTCTATTCCTCCCAAGCTCCCCCACCAACCCCATTATGAATCAGCATCCTTATATCAGAGAATTTAATTTTGTTTTTAATCAATAAACCAGAATTTAGGGCTGCGGTTGTAGCACAGTGGTAGAATGCTTGCCTAGCATGTATATGAAGCACAGGGTTTGATCCTCAGCACCACATAAAAATAAATAAAATAAAGGTTTATCAGCAACTAAAAAACCTTAATACACCATAATTTATGTATTTTAATATGTATACCCTTTGATGTAGTTTTCCTTAGAAGCTTTAATCATGTTTACTAATTGCATTGGATAAAAACTATTCATAAATTCTCTTCACAAATTGGCTGTTGTTATACAAGACAAGCAGTTTGGCTTATAAAGTGAAACTTTTTTTTTTTGCCCCAAACTGTTATACCAGTTAATTTCTAATTTATCTCTGAATATATATGAAATATTTCCATAAAAATCAAGTCCACTCAGAAAGATGATTACTTATTATCTTTTTTGGGGGATGGTGGCAATAATTTCCAAAGGTGATTTTAAACATGGATTTCCAGTGTATTTTGTGTGCATCATTTTTCAAAATAAGTGCTCTGAAAGTATAAAACTCACTAGAAAGATTTACTTGAACATAAATATGTGTGTTTATAGTGAAACCTCTAACAAGTGTAAGATTTGGAGGTCATAACACATAGAATGTTCTCTGGCTGCCTCAGCACTTGGTATGCCTCCACCACTAGGCTGATCATCGTTCAGTGTCATTTATCTGCCTGTCCTTTCCCACTGTGACATTCTACTAGAACAGACCACAGGGCTAATTATAATATAGAAAGGCATAATTGAGGAGATTTAGTTTAAATGTTAGGAGCATACTCTGGAACCAGTACGCCTGGTGAACTGAATAAATTACTTAACTCTCTGTTTCCTTGATTTCCTTATCTGTAAACTGAGAACAATAATGGCACCCCATGACCCAGCAAATACCAATGCATATTTTGTTTATGGAATACCAATGCGATAATTGTTTATGGAATGCGTGACTGGGTGAATATATAAACAAATCAGTAAGAAGAGAGGTCATTTGTTGCCGCCTGAAGCGCTTGGAGCAACGGAGCCGCGGGAAGAACTTCAGAGGCGAACTGGAGACAAACAGCTTTTTATTCTGATAACTTTTCTCTCTGGTTCTAACAACGACTAACACACGCCAAACACACCACCAAAAAATGGCGCTGACCCGATCAGCAATTTCGGCCAAGTCACTCGAGATCCCGCAACAAGTCCCGTGAGACTACGGGAGGCGACAATGCCCAAATCTCCACAGCTCATAGTCAACCGTAATTCAAGCCAATCCCCAAACAGGGCTCCTGCATTTCCCCCTTTTTGTTTTAAAAGAGGTAATGCTCTAGGACGTCTATGTGCAACCAACATTCTTACCCGTCATCGGATAATCAAGGCTGTGCCCTTGACTCCTGTCTTAGGTTGATATGTCGGCCACATGAGACTGTCCCGTGCGACTGTGCCTGTCTTAGGTTGTCCCCCTCTGGGGATCTTACCCGTCATTGGCTAACCAGCCATCCAATGGAGCCCTTTAGGATCGACTATATATGATGACTAACAGCCATCCAATTGTGAGGAGATGTTGCGGCTTTAAGGCGACAAGCCTTTTGGTGATGAGCCAAATTGCATAGCATATCAAATTGTTTAAACAAATCAGCTGCCCTAAGTTCCATCAAGTAACACACTGAATTCTCTAGACAAATACCCGCAAGGCATTGTCCCGTAAAGTCCCAAACAATGAAAGATCAAAATGTCCATTTGTTATAACATGTTGATGTAGGAGGCCCCATGCATGTAGAGCAGAGGCCACACTGTTGGTGAGGTTGTTTGATGCTTGAGCAGCAGGGATGCTTGTGGCGGCCGCGATCCCTGCAGCTGTAGCAGCAGACGTCTTTTTTATGTTTAGACAATGCCACCGGCAAATCTTCAGGGCCCGCTACCTAGAAACTCAAGCATCAATTATTAAAGGAAAGGCAGTGCTATTGCAGCACTGAGTCAAGAGGCGAGTTGTCAAACTACAAAATAGAATAATTAGATTAGAAAATTAAAGTTGATTTTTGTTCACACACATCGCTGGTTGAGCTTCTACAAACATAAGTTGGAAAAATATCATATTTAGAACAAAACAAAGAAAGACTGAGGGTAATTACTGCATTAAAGATAGATTAAAGAAAAGGTAAATGCACTTTAGAGAAATAATTTGTTAGCTGGAACCCTTGAGTCTCTGTATACAGAGCAATCTTTTACCTGTTGAGATAATTGAAATTAATGAGCTATTAAACAAATGAAGTTAATAACAAATAAACAATCTTATGTCAAAACACCAAAATATCAGGTTATATAGCACTAGTCATATTGTTTGCTAAAGAGAAGTCCCAGGGACACCTATAAATCAAAATTGAAAATACCTTCATTTATAAAATTATTTACCTATATTGAATACTCTTAACCTTAAAGGAATTAAAGTTATTTGGATCCATATATATATATATATATATATATTTTTTCTTTTTCATAAGCGCTTTGTTCTTTGTGACGTCACACTGGACAGACGAACAAACATACAAACATATATTTGTGACGTCACATTAACATGAAATGTAGACAAATGTACAGACATAAAGACATGTATAAAAAGAAAAAGAAAAAAAATACAATTGTGTGCACACTAAAGAGAGATCTCCTCGTCCCGGCCGGGAGGAATGACACTTAAGTTGTGAAATATTTTGAAGGACTCTTTTGAGGGAATCATTCTATACCTTCATCTTGGTCCTCTTGATTTTGTACCTTTTTTATTAATCTTGATTCTTCAATAACTTCATCTTGATCATTTTGATGTGGTACCTGTTTTATTAATCTAGATGGTATCCATATTGGAGAGGATTCGTCTTTTGGAAAAACACAAACAGATCCTCTTCCCCAAATTAATACTGGATCTGGACCCTTCCATGTACCTGAAAGAACATCCTTCCAGTAAACCAAGGGTTTATGTTGTTGGTGTGGATTCCAATGTCTGTCTCCAGCAGAATAACCATTAGAGTCTAAAGTTAAAAAATTTAAGGTAAATAGGGCAACTGCCAATCTGTCCTTAGGACTTTTCCAATTTCCTTCTTTTTGTTTTAATAACATAATTTTCAGTGTTCGGTTTGCTCTTTCAATAATGCCCTGACCCTGAGGATTGTATGGGATGCCTGTTTTATGGGATATATTGAATTTTGCGCAAAACTGTTTGAAAGATGAGGACGTATATGCGGGGCCATTATCTGTTTTAAGCATTTTGGGGATGCCCAATGCAGCAAAAGCTTGCAAACAATGAGATGTAACATCTTTAACTTTTTCTCCAGAATGTAAGGAAGCAAAAATCATGCCTGAGCATGTATCTATGGTCACATGAATAAATCGCAATTTTCCAAAACTTGGCTCATGAGTAACATCCATCTGCCACAAATGATTGGGCATTAATCCTCTAGGGTTAACTCCGAAATGAGGATTGGGCAAATGTGTCATACAAGATTTACAATCTTTTACAATTGTTCTGGCTTGCTCCTTTGTGATTTTAAACCTACGTTGCAAGGTGGTGCTGTTGACATGAAACTGGGAGTGGAATAAAGTAGCTTGTTGTAGCACTGAAAGTATAAATATTGTTTTTGTAAGTTCATCAGCCTTTTGATTACCTTCATGGAGGGGACCAGGCAAATTAGTATGTGCCCTAATATGGCCTACGAATAGAGGTTCTTTTCTTGCCCACAAAAGTTTTTGTATTTGATAAAACAATTTAAAGGCTGGAGTATGAGGTGCTATTGGTCCTGCTAACTCTAGTTTTGGGACGGCTTGTACAATATAGTGGCTATCTGAAAAAATGTTTACGGGCTGGTCCCTAAAATTTTCCAGAGCTCTTACCACAGCTTCCAATTCCACTAGTTGAGCTGATTTGTGTGCAGTTATGTAAGTCATATTTTCTTTTTTAGTGACTACTGTAGCAGTACCATTTGAGGACCCATCTGTAAATACATTAAATGCCTTAGGAATAGTTTGATTTTTTATTACCTGTGGAAATATAATAGGATGATTAATACAAAAAGATAATATAGGGGACTTAGGAAGATGATTATCAAAATTTGCAGAAGTAGAGCATTTAGCTATAGCCCAATCATTATCATTGAAGCATAAATATTCAATCTGTGATGATGAATAGGGAGTAATAATAGTAGCAGGGTGAATGTCAAATATTTTAGTAGAAGTCTTAAGTCCTTGAAGAATAAGTTTAGCCACCATGGAGGTATAAGACTCAATTATACTTTTAGGAGAGACGGGCAAATGTATCCATAATAAAGGCCCTTGTTGCCAATATACTCCTGTGGGTGTATATTGTGAAGAAATAATAATCAACATCAGCGGTTGAGTTAAATCAAATCTATCACAATGAGCTCCTTCGATGGCTTTTTCTACTAACTTTAAAGCTTTCCTAGCATCAGGAGTCAATGTTCGCGGTGAAGATGGATCAGGGTCTCCGCGAAGGATGTCAAATAAAGGTTTTAGTTGGCCAGTAGTGAGATTTAGTGTAGGGCGAAGCCAATTAATGTCTCCCAGTAGTTTTTGGAAATCATTGAGGGTGGTCAAATGTTCTTTATTTATTAAAATTTTTTGGGGGTCTAACAAAAGTATCCATGATTTTAAATCCTAAATATAATATGGGAGATCTGGTTTGAAATTTTTCTTCTGCTATATATAATCCATATTTTTTTAAATTTTCTACCACGTCACTGAATATATTAAATAAGATTTTTTGATTAGGGTGGGCCAATAAAATATCATCCATGTAATGTAGACACATGAGGTTTGGATATTTATTTTTAATGGGTTGGATAGCCTTGTCCACATATATTTGGCATATGGTGGGGCTATTAGCCATTCCCTGTGGTAAAACCTTCCATTGATATCTCTGATCAGGGCCATTATTGTTCATAGAAGGAACGGAAAAAGCAAACCTGGGGGCATCCAGAGGATGTAGGGGAATAGAAAAGAAGCAATCCTTTATATCAAGAGTAATAAGATGGAAATTTTTTGGAATAGCTACGGGACTAGGAAGTCCAGGTTGAGTAGGGCCCATAACTTGCATGGTTTTATTAATTTGTCTAAGATCATGTAACAATCGCCATTTTCCTGACTTTTTCTTGATCACAAATATGGGGGAATTCCAGGGAGAGGTGGAAGGTTCTATATGACCTGCTTCTAATTGTTCCTGAACTAGTAGGTGGGCCGCTTGTAATTTCTCTTTAGATAGGGGCCACTGAGGGACCCACACTGGCTTATCAGAAAGCCATGGTATTTTCAAAATTATTTTCTCAGTGGCCCCGAAAAAAAATATCTTTTTCCTTTATGATAATGATTACTTTTAGGGTTAAGATTACTCTGTACTTTTTGATAATGAGTTCTTTTATGGTTAAGATTACCCTGTAGGTTTTCACATTTAACACCTGCAGGCTTGGTTGCAAGGTGTACTCCCATTTGTTGTAAAATATCTCTTCCCCATAAAGTAACCGGTAGATTAGGTAAAACATAAGGCTGAAATGTTCCTTTATGGCCTTCATCATCCTCCCATTTTAAAATTACCGCACTTTTATCTGGGAGGTTATTATATCCCAAGCCTCTTAAACTGGTTGAAGCTTTTTGCAGAGGCCAGTGCTTGGGCCATTGGCGTAAATTAATAATGGAAGAGTCAGCTCCAGTATCTATTAATCTCTCCATTTCTATTCCTTGGATTTTTATTTTACACATAGGCCTCCTTGAACAGTCTCGAACCCAGCAAGCCATGGGACTTGAGTCAGTGGAACAAAATCCTCTATTGTTCCCTTCTTGAGGCATACCCATTTTAAATGAATTATGTAAATTGGGAAGGAGAAGCAACTGAGCAATTCTATCTCCTTGATTAACAGAACTTATACTTTGGGGTGAGCTAAGCATTATTTTTATTTCCCCTTTGTAGTCTGAGTTTATTACACCTGGGGTCACTTGCAAACCTAATAAGCTTTTTTTTTTTTTTTTTTTTTTTTTTTTTGTACTAACGCGGCACTAGATAACATCCCCAAGTCCTTTTTACAGGGTCCACTGAGGGCTAAGTGCCTCGCCATTGAGGTTGGCTTTGAACCCGATGACTCCTGTGCTGGAATTACAGTTGACCACCCCCGGCTTTCAGGACTACGCCCGATAATAAGTTACACCCTGAGGGAAGAGGTCCCCTGATGGGAATCGGAACCCCCATTTCGGTGTTAACACTATTCGGGCGGTGGAACAGAGGTCTAATCCTGCATTTCCTCTTGTTCCTCTGGCGAGGGAGTGGATGGGTAGTAGGGATTGTGTCGGGGAAGCATCTGAGTGGATGCTTGAGGATACTCCTTCTGCAATGCCCCGTACATTTGTGGGCCCCGGGGTATTGGGCCCCGTGCCCCGTTTTTTGAATTCCTGAACAAAGGATTTCCATGGATGTCAAATTTTGAATGGCATTTATTGGCCCAATGATTTCCCTTTTTACACCTGGGGCAGCGGCCTGGGGCACGGTATGAGCTTGGTCTTATTTCTCTTTTGGGATTTTGCCTAGAATTGCCTGATTGATTATGATAATTTTGCCTGGAATATCCTGATTGATTATAATATCTACGTTTAGCCTTTGTGAAATTTCGAGAGGAAGCACCTCTCATTGAGGCTGCAATCACATTTCCTGTGACAAAGGCGTCATTTATATCTTTACATAGTTGTATATATACGGAAAGATCCTTTTTAGTTCTCCATGGCCTGATGGCTGCTTGGCACCATTTATTTGCATTTTCATAAGCTAATTGAACAACTAATGGCATAGCTTGGTCAACATCTGCAAACACACTACCTGCAGTTCTCAAAAGTCGATCAGCAAAGTCAGCATACGGCTCATTAGGTCCTTGAATCACTTTTGACAAGCTACCTTGTAGATCCCCAGGTCCTTGTACAGTTTTCCATGCCTCTAAGGCAGCTGTGTTTATCTGAGTATACACATCTGGGTCATAATCTGTTTGAGCCTGTAAGTCTGCGAATTGCCCTTCTCCTGTGAGCATGTCTATATTATAGTTTTCAAACCCTGCAGCCGCGTTTCTTTTAGCCGTTTCTATACAAAGTTCTTGGAATTGCGATCGCCAAACCAAGAATTGCCCCCCGCTTAATGTTGCTTTACATAGACTTTTCCAGTCTGAGGGGGTTAAGCTAAAGGTATTAAGGGACTCCAGCATACTCAACGTGAAAGGAGCTTGGGGCCCATAAGTCATTACTGCCTCTTTGAGATTTTTTATTGTTTTGAAATCTACTGACTGATGGACACTCTGTCCATTTTTCTTTTCAAATGCTGGCGGTTCCCAATGCATCTGTGAGTTGTCCTCGAGAGCGCATAAGCGATCAGAAAGACTTTTTTATTTCTGTTTCTAGGGTATGCAAATGCCTAGTAATACCCTTCATATTTTCTGTAATGGATTCCACCCATGGGGGAGTAGAGGACACAAGTGGCTCCTCTACCTGACCGTCCTTTTTCTCGGTCTTTTTTAGTTTCTTTTTCCTCATTTTCTCAGGATCACTTTTACTAGATTCCTCACCACTGCTAATTTCACTGACAGCAATATCCTGAGGCCCAGGTTCCAGTAAGAGCAAATATCCTTCAGCTATCACCAATAACTCCCGAATAGCTTTAATAGCTTGGATTTTTGTCATTTTTGGGACTCTTCTAATGCTCTCTTTACTGGTCTCAGTCGGCCCAGTGGAAGCTACGCTTTTTTGATCACTTTCACTTTTTTCTATATACTCCTCACTGAGAACAGAGTCAGGTATATCAAGGAGTCTTTGCATAGCCTCTATCACTTGGGATTCAGTTATATTCGAACCCATCTTTAGAGACCTTTCAGTTCTTACCTGTCCGCTCCGAAGTTCCCCGTACGGGCCACCACCTGTTGCCGCCTGAAGCGCTTGGAGCAACGGAGCCGCGGGAAGAACTTCAGAGGCGAACTGGAGACAAACAGCTTCTTATTCTGATAACTTTTCTCTCTGGTTCTAACAACGACTAACACACGCCAAACACACCACCAAAAAATGGCGCTGACCCGATCAGCAATTTCGGCCAAGTCACTCGAGATCCTGCAACAAGTCCCGTGAGACTACGGGAGGCGACAATGCCCAAATCTCCACAGCTCATAGTCAACCGTAATTCAAGCCAATCCCCAAACAGGGCTCCTGCAGTCATTGTAAATACTTACCAGAGGTCATTGTAAATACTTACCAGGATTATATTTTGTTAAAAGCAGTTGAAAAAAAGTATTAAACACAGTGTTCAGAAGGTAAAGCATTTCATATGAAACATAAAACCAGAATGGATTCCTCATGCAAATCTCGTTCTTCCATTCTTTCTTCTGACATTGTAGGAAAAAGGATAATGACATCCAATTTGCCATTTCTTGCAGTGTCTGGGGAAGAAGGATAGTTGTGGTATTTAATGTTTCTACCCCATTTTTTCTATCTTTCTTTTTATGTGATAATGTAATCTAGAACAAATTGATGGGCACATAGGAGAGGTGAGATTGCTCTGATAAGTTGTCTGCCAAAAGAGAAATTCTTCCTAAGACTTCACTGAGGTGAGAATGGCTTAAACTTTTTGATTTCTTATATAGTCATTTTCTTTTGTCTATCATGGTGGCCATGATTGTGACCTGCTCCTTATTCTGTCACCCGTCTGTCTACATGATGTGGACTGATACAGGAAGGTGGCACCTGTAAAGGACAAAGGAAAGAAGCAGACATGGGCAGGGAATGCCTTCAGATCTCAATGCAGATCTGACATCTCTTAAAGAGGGAGAAGGAAGGTTGGATAGGACCCGCCTCGGACTGTGGTGGGGGTCTGAGAAAGTCTCAGCCATCCCAAAGGGAGTTTTGGCACAATGGCAATCTGCAGAAAAATTTCACATTGGGCAGAAATGACCAGGGTTTTATGTTTCCACCTTGTTCAGGTATCACTGGAAGGCACCTGGAAGAGTGTGGCAAGTACTTCCTTGAAGGGAGAGATCAGTGGTGCCCCACCATGTGGCCCTCTGTACCACAGAATTTATGAGACTGGAGATTATCTGGTTTATCGATCTCAGTGATCAATGTTATCTGTGACATTCAGTGTCAATGAGCATCTATCTTATTTTAAAAGATAGACAGGAAAGACCACTCAGTTTTCCCTAATGTTTAACATTTAAGTATCAGAATTTTTCTGTCTGATCTCAATCCTCTAGGTTGTAGGTAAACCAGTAAAACAAACAAAATTGTCATCAAGACTCAAAATTTGTGTGGATTTCTAAAATCATAAAGATTTCAATTCATAAAGCCAACAGAGTGGGCTAATGAAGAGCATTGCAAATACATGTTTTTTCCCTTTAAAGGTATGAACAAGTAGAAATTGTTAAAACTAGAAGAAGTTATCAGTGGACAGTGATCAATTTGAACTAAGTTTTTTTAAACATGTTTTTTAAAATATATTTTTTAGTTGTTGACCTTATTTATTTTATTTACTTATATGTGGTGCTGAGAATCAAACCCAGTGCCTCACACATGCCAGACAAGTACGCTACCACTGAGCCACAGGCCCAGCCCTTGAACTAAGTTTTAAATGAACTTTCAAAGTTCAGTGTTTCCTGAAGAGGAGGTTGAACTATGAATAGATTTTTGCCTCCAAAGTTCTCTATCTTACACAAAGAAAAAGCCTCAAGTTTCCTTCATCATGTTTGGTGGACTGGTGATGGTGTTATGGATAACTATGAACTACAGGATCATTCTCAGCAGAGGAATTAAGTGAATGGAGAGCTATAGTCTAGGTAAGGAGTGGCAGCCCTTTCCCATGAGCCTGTTTCCAGATCTTGACCTAGGACAGTGTTATCTGTGTGTGGATCTTCAGGTTTTAGATGGGCACTCAGGTGCCTCCTGCAGTCATTCCTCCCTGATCACTGCCTGTTTTGTGTTTCCTACAAAAGCAAGTAAAATGATATTGTGATGGTCAATTTTACATGTCAACTTTATTGGGCCACAGGATGCCCTGATATTGGGTCAAACATTATTTCAAAAGGTGTCTAAGGGTGTTTCTAAAAGAGAATAGCATTTGAATCTGTAGCCTAAGTAAAGCACATTGCCAAACCTGGTGTGAGTGGGCACCAGCTACTCAGTTGAGGCTCTAAATAGAACAAAAAGCTGGAAGAAGGGAGAATTTATTTTTTTTCTCCCTGCCCTGAAGGGCAAAAATCACACCGGGGACAGCAGTGCAGCCAAGAGATTTATTCAACAGCCTTTGTGCTCTGGTCGAAGGTCGAAGAGGTGCTGGGAGAGAGGAATCAGGGAGAAGGGAGTGTGCGAGCTCTGGTGGGAAAGGGGAGTCAGGGAGAGGGGAGTGTGCAAGCTCTGAACAGAAGGTGGGTGCTTGGTTGCACCAGCTGGGATCTCTGGAGTTATCAGCTAAAGCAGCTGCTGTCTGGCTAGAGGCTGGAGCTGTTGGCTGGGGCAGCTGCCGTAGGCTGAAGGCGATGGGTCTGGAGCTGTCGCAGTGGCTTCCTCCTCTCAGCAGGGTTGAGCTGATGTGTGTGTCTGTTCTGAGTCTCTCAAACAGGGCCCTATATAGGGATTTCTGGTGGGAGGTGCACCAGAGCAATCCCAATGCCATTGGCTCTTTGCCCATAGAACAGGGTGACCTTTAAGCCTATTGGCTCTTGCCCGTGGAAAAGAAACATCCTGTCCAGGGAAGAAACATCCTGCCCGGAAAATGAAACAAGGTTGCTTTGCTCAGGATATGGAAAACTCTGGGGTGGGGGGTGGGGGTAGCCCATCTATCATGCCTGACTGCTTGAGCTGGAATATCAGTCTTCTGTTGTTCTCGAACTGGGTCTTACCCCACCACCTTTCTTGATCTCAGGTCTTCAGACTCAGACTAGAACTTATGCCATTGGCTCTCCAGTCCTCGTGCCTTTGCACTTGGGCTAGAACTTATACCATCTGGTTCTCAGGCCTTTCAACTTGGACTGGACTATTCCACCAGCTTTCTTGAGTCCTCATCTTGCAGCTGGCAGATCATGGGCTTCTCAGCTTCCATAATTACATAAGACAATTCCTTATATAAATATCTCCTTTTTCAAATCTCTCTCTCTTCCCCCCTCCCCTCCCCCTCTCCCCCTTGCTCTCTGTTTGGGGGAGGAGGGGTAGATATTATTTACCTTGTTGTGCAGTTAAGGAAACCAGGATCACAGATTCATAAGCGTGGAAGTCAAGACTTAAAATCTCAACCTGACTCCAAAACGCATGTTTTTGCCACTATGATTAAAATTGTATTCCAGGGATCCTTGATGCTTCACACACACAACGTTCTAAGTCTTCTACTTCTGCATCAATCAGAGTGGCCTCCACTACTGTAGGCTCTGTAGTGGCTTTCCCCATAAGAATTCTTTTGAAACAAGGGGAGGGGGAGTCCTGTGGCTGAACAAGGAACACTCATCTAGAAAATTGTTCCTTATATCAAACAAACTTCTCAAGATGAGACTGTGTTTCTTACCCATTTCTGTATGCCAACTGATTTATCACTAAACAGACCATGATAGTGCTGTTAGTTTCTATGTTCTCAAAGAAAATGCTTAAAATAAAGGAAATACTAGGTACCTGGAAGGAATAATAATGGCCACAATATCTTTTTTTATGTTTATTTATTTATTTAGTTGTACACAATGCCTTTATTTATTTTTACATGGTGCTGAGGATTGAACCCAGGCCGCACATGTGCTAGGCAAGCGCTCTACCGCTGAACCACAGCCACAGCCCCAGGCCACGATATCTTGAGCATTTATATTTTTAAGTGCTAAAGTGCTATGATCTGTTCCAGGTGTCTTACAAACAATCTCATGTAGACCCTATAACAGCCCTCGTCAAGGTAAATAGTATCCCCAGTTCACATGTGAGAGTTTAGAGGAACTGAACCAAAATAGAGTCAGAACCAGGAGTTGATCCAGGTTTATCTGGCCCTGAGCCCATTTTCTATGCAATTCCAACTCTTGTAGAGATTTATATAGGGGATTCATTATAACTTACAGGGGCTATAGTGCGTCCAGCACTGCACACATACACAGCCTTCCCCTAGAGGTGATGACCCCAGTGTTTTGCATTCACCATGGCCTTTGACTGAGAGGGGGCAGCAAGGAGGCATGGTTTAGTTTAGAGCCAGTAGAACACAGACAGTGGAACATTCTGAGCTGTTAAACTGTTTCTCCAGAGCCAGTGGCAGCTACTCCATACAAGGAAACCTGCTAACAAGTCCTTAATTTTCCTCTTTGTTCACTGCTGGCTGACAGGTGAGGTGGCCTCTCATCAGAACCCAGAGATCTCTATCTCCCACTGTTGTACCCCTTTACCTGCTTTAAACTTTGGTCACAGGTCGCATGAAGTGCACAAATTGCTTAAACGTATTAACTGTATTCAACATGTCACAAACTATGGTAAACTTCAAATATATATTTGTATCATATATTCAAATAATGACTTAAATATATTTGTAGGCATATAGATATATTAAATATATTTAAAGGCATTATTTGTCCAAATCTAAACTAAAATATGTAAATGTATAAATTTACATTAAATATAAATTATTTTTTCCAACTTTTTTCAACTTTCAGATATATTATTTAGGAAAACTACTTTTAAAAATTATCACATTAAAGTACAGAACATTCTTAGCAAACACAAAGAAAACAAAAGAAGTTTCCATTTTTAGCAGTTATTTCCCTTACTTTGTGCTGAGGCATCAGGTGGTGCAGGGTGAGGCTAAGAGACTCTTGCTCTGAGTGTTGAACGCATCAGTATGTCACGTGTGGATTTGCAAGGGTGTTCACCAGTCCAAGTGTTGGCTGGTGAAGAAGGACAGACAGGAAAAAGTCCGTCCTCATATCCTTGTGCAATGCTGTAAGTTGACACAATTCTTGACTAGACCTTTTGTCCATGCCACCGGACAAAAGGAATTATAAAACTCATTCAGTTTTAGCATCTGTTTTTTTTAACATTTCCCATTCTTTCTAACTCATCACTTTGAGATTACTATTCCTGTTTTTTTTTCTTACATTTAACATAAGGATGGCAAATTAGCATTTTGATTAATTCAGAACAATCAAGATTATGAATTTTTCTAATGCCTGTTCCCATTGGCTCATCTACCAAACAACAGCAAAAGCTCAAATCTATAATGAAGCAGCTAATAATAAAAGCAGCTGGTCCAAAACCAGATAGGAGGTGAAACTTGTTTATAGGAAGATATATCGGGTATATCCTCAGGGAAGGATGCTTAAGAAATGTATAGCATTTTTCTTTTAATATTAAGAAAATACATGTGTGCATTTTTAACTGGTGGTTTATTTGGATTAAGATTTTCATCTTAGAGCCTGAGTTATCAGTAATATAGGAAGACAGAAGCAAAACCAGTATGAAAAGTCAAGAGACAAGTAAAGTCCAAGATTTGAATGAGGTAAGAAATAAAGATAATAAAATTTTCAGTTACATTTTCTAATGCAGGTGAGGCTAACTGCATAAGGTTGCTCAGTGATTATAGGAAATGGGCAAAAGGAGAAAACACACATCTAGTGATGATAAATCTGCACACCATGTTTGTGACCATTGATTACAGGAGTGAAGGAAGGGGAGCAATCAGGAGAAGTCAGGTAAGAGAGAGCACATTAAAATTATTTTTAGGATAGTGAACCAGGGTAGTTCAGTGGTAGTTCAGTGGTAAAGCACTTGCCTAGCATGTACAAGGCCCTGGGTTAGATCCTCAGCACCTCAAAAACAAAAACATATTTATATAGGATTGACTAGTGCAATGAAATTGTAGGGATGATTTAAACGTATTGCCTCATTGAAGAACAAATGTGAGAATTCAGAACAATTCAACCATGATACAAATTGACATTTATAGAACATCTTCTATGAATGAAGTACCCATGTATGTCAAGGCTTCATTATCCCTATTTTTCAAATGAGGAAACTGAGGCTAAGCAAAACAAAGTAACTAACTCAGTGTCCCTTTGGTAGTTGATAGCAGAACAGAACTGGTAAGGCATACCATTCTTTATTTTCCAAGTTGCAGAGTAAAGATGTATCGATCTGGTGCTGCTTCCTAACTGGCCAAGCCAAATGATCAGTTAGTTCACTTGACAGATGTGCTCTTGCAGTGGAGAGTATGGTCATCAAGAGAATCAGCTCGATTCTCACTGTGTGTTCACTAAGGTGCATTTCACAATTGTAGGGTTTTCTACACAACAGAAATGTCTTCAGCAAGACTCAATAGATACTTTTATCCTAATTATAATAAATCATACTCCATGTATGTATAATATGCCAAAATACACTCTACTGTCATGTATATCTTAAAAGAACAAATTAAAAAGTGGGGAAAAAAGAGTAAGGGCTTTTAAATTAAACTTGAGTTTGAATCCCAGTGCTGGCTGTGTGACATTAGGCAAATTACGTAATATATCTGAGCCTCACCTGTCTCCTCTGAAAAAGAATATGATAATTGTTCCAATTTCATAGACATTCTGGAAAAACAAAATGAGATAAATCATGTAAGGTACTTAACACAGTGTCCGACATTTGATAAACCTTCAATAAATAAATAGTAGCTACTACCAGTATTATTCCAATTATCATCAGTTAATTTCTTCAGCACCTTATGTTTGGTAGGTGTTAACAATTTATAAAATACTTTCAAAATCATATTTTATTCCTACTGTGATGGCTATAATGTAGGTAGGACAAGTTTTACTACCTTTAACTGTTGTATAAACAGGCTTGAAGAGAAAATCGTATCTTATGAACTCTAGTACCATGAATTAGTTTTGCTCGGTTCATGTATCCCCTGCATGACTTTATAATTGAGTTAGGCAGAAAACTTGTTAGTATCAGAACTTATAGGAAACACTGCTATTGTATATAAATTGAATTGTGTAAAATGCTTTTTACAGATACAGAAAATGAGCCAGGGAAAAACTGAAATGTTTGAAGGTGATTTGTCAGAAGAGAGAGAGAAGAAAAAGCAGTTGGCATCTGGTTGTATCACTATACAGAAGGCCTTGAAAGTTGATAGTGAGGTATTGCCATTCAAGACATTTTCCTCATTTAGGGATTTTGTAGTATCATTTATTTTTATTTTAAAATAAATCACAACTGCATATCTTAGCTTGGACATACAATTGCCATAAACAAATGCCACAACCAAATGCCACAGACTAGGTGGCTGAAACAAGAAAAAATTATTTTCTCACAGTTCTGGAGGATGGAAAGTTCTGGATCAAAGTGCTGACCCAATTTACTTCTTAGCAAGAACATCTTCCTGGCTTGCAGACAGACACCTCTTACTGTGTTGTGTCCTCACATGATGGAAAGAGAGCTGTCTCTTCTTTTTTACAAAGGCTCCAGGCTTATCAGATTAGGATTCCACCCTTCGTCCTCATGGACCTTTATCACCTTCTCATTCCTATCTCCAAATATAGCCATATTGGAAATTAGGACTTCAACATATAAATTTTGAGGGCGACACAGTTTGGTCCACAGCAGTATAGAATATGTGTTTCTAGTAATAATACTAAGGGCATAGTACTGTTGTTTCCCCAAGTTGAGACCCAGTACTAGCCTTGGAGTCCTTTAAGTAGCAGGTGTTCAATTATGATGTTCATAATTGTTCTGCCATCTTGGAAAGATCTATCAGCCTCTATTTTGGAGAGAGACCTGGAAGTGAATTATGGAAGTCTAGATCCCCAATTTAGAGGATGGTGATAATAATTAGTTTGCAGGGTGGGTGACATCAGGGCTGTGCCCCAGATCCCAACCTCTAATGACCTACAGGAATTTTTAGTGAAATTGAATAGGGAACTGACACCCCTTGCCACTTTCCAGTGGTTTGGAGAGGCCACCCCTTACCTTCTTGCCTTTTTGCTCAATGCCATCAGCATTTCTACTCCTTCTGGTTTCAAAGCTTTGGGAAAATACCAAACAGCTCCTCTCCTAAAGTAAATTGTATATCACCAGTTGGGTTTTGGGTACAGACTCTCAAACCCTTGTCATCTATCAATCAAACACTACATAGTTCATGTAATCAGTATAAAAATTTGATAAAAATCTATGTCTAAATAAAGTATTTTCTCTTATGGGTATGAAAAGAAAGCCAGAGGGTTGAGGAAATCCTAGTTGATTAAGTCACAGAATATGTATTGTTAAGTAAAACAGCATACTTTGTAGTTAAGAACACAAGAGTCTGAAGTAAGACAGACATGAGTTTGGAATCTCAGCTTTACAACTTCCTGGCTGTGTGAACTCTGAGCTTAATTTCAACAAATGTCTTCTAGGAGTGCCACAAGGTTAAAAGTAAACCACACAGCACCTTGTTCTATAAAAGGCAACATAGATGCATTCTTACAACAGATAATACAACTATTTAATATAGGAGTTACTAAAGATTTTATCTCTATACAAGCCTTGCTTAATGTAGGAATGACTCTAGGAATCCAATCTTACAACCAGTGAATGACAGAAATCAATAATACTCCATTTAATGACTATTTAAAACAAAAAAAATATTGTCAGGACCATTTCAGAATTTCTTCTTGGGGGCTGGGGTTGTGGCTCAGGAGTAGAGCACTCGCCTACCAGGTGCACAGCCCGGGTTTGATCCTCAGCACCACATAAAAACAAAGGCATTGTGTACAACTAAAAACAAATAAATAAATATTTTAAAAATTTTTCTTCTTGGAAATATTCTACCTTTTATGGGGAAATAATCTGGATGTATTCTATAAAAATATCTTTATTTCTTAATCAGGAATTGCAAAAGTCAAAGTCAGAACTTACATGCCTTTATAGTGAAATTCAGAGCCTTCCAGAGGCAGCAGAAGACAGAGACCATTTTTTAATAGTATATGACCTCCTACAAAGAGAGAATGCTGAGTTAGAAACAAAGGTGAGGCTGAATTATTACATCTTTAAATGTTCAATGTATAACATCTTACATGTGAGAAGGATAAAAGAAAATTAATTTTCAGTAAGAGATGACTTAGAAATGAGAGCTTCTTTTTAAAAAAAAAAAGAGTTTCTTTGATTTTTATACAGTAGATTGCCATATACTATAGATTACAAGTTAAGCTATATTTCAAGGTAAATATTTAGACATCAACCAGAACTTGCCATTTAGGATTAGTTTGTATTTTTTTGCTTTACACAGACCTTCCACCAGTTTAATTTTTGGAGTGCGTATTACATGCAACATAGGTCAGGAAGCATCCAGAACACAGGATTTGCTACCTGAGAGGATAGGTATATGCAGCATAGCCTACTACTAAGCTTCACTTGTGGACCTCTACAAAGCGAGCTACACTTTGTAGAGTTAAAGGGGCGTGTCTTTCAAAATATCATCAGAAAAGTTAAAACAAAAAAATGAGGTGAGGCCGGGCGCGGTGGCGCACGCCTGTAATCCCAGCACTTTGGGAGGCTGAGGCAGGAGGATTGCGAGTTCAAAGCCAGCCTCAGCAATGGCGAGGCACTTAGCAACTCAGTGAGACCCTGTCTCTAAATAAAATACAAAAGAGGGCTGGGGATGTGACCCAGTGGTCGAGTGCCCCTGAGTTCAATCCCCGGTACCACAAAAAAAAAAAAAAAAAAAGAGGTGAGAAGAATATAATATAAAAGCCAGAAGTCTAGATCAGTATCCTGGAAATATGTCTCTCTCTTGTTTTTTAAAACTTTTTGTGATGAAATAATTTCAGACTTACAAAAAAGTTACAAAAACAATACAAAAAAATTCCCCTATGCCTTCATTCCTCCATGACATTTTCCTCATCATTGTCTCTCCCTTTACATTTCATATGCAGGCGCACAGATGTGTACACATTCTCACAACTACTTTTTGGTGAACCCTATGAGAGTAAATTGGAAACATAATCTACTTTACTCATAAATATTTTCATGAGTGTTTGCTAAAAACAGTAACATGTCTTATTACTTCAATGCAAGTCTTAAAATCAGGAAATTAACATTGACATAGTACTATTGCCTAATCTACAGTTTATATTCAGATTTTTCCAATTATTCTACTATATAGAAAAAAACATTTTTTTCTAGTTGGAAATCCAATCCATATTAAAGGACAGGAAAATCAAATGCAATGTAAGATCTAATTCAGGATCATCTCCTTTAATCTGAAATGGTTCCTCAGTCTTTCTTTGTCTTTCATGACCTTGGTGTTTTTGAAGAGGAATTAGTTTGGGTTGTTATAACAGAATACCACAGATTTCTGGTTTAAACAACAAACATTTCTTACTGCTCTGGAGTTTGGGAAGTCTGAGATCAAGGTGCCAGCAGAGCTGGTATCTGGGGAGGGCCAGTTTCTGGTTTGAAAACTGCTATCTTCTCAGGGCAGAGAACAGAGAGAAGAAGCAGATTTAGATTAGAAAGCCAGGAGTGGTGGCGCACGCCTGTAATCCCAGCACTTGGGAGGCTGAGGCAGGAGGATCTCGAGTTCAAAGTCAGCCTCAGCAATGGCGAAGCACTTAGCAACTCAGTGAGACCCTGTCACTAATAAAATACAAAAGAGGGCTGGGGATGTGGCCCAGTGGTCGAGTACCCCTGAGTTCAATCCCTAGGTACAAAAAAAAAAAAAAAAAGAGGTGAGAAGAATATAATATAAAAGCCAGAAGTCTAGATCAGTATCCTGGAAATATGTCTCTCTCTTGTTTTTTAAACTTTTTGTGATGAAATAATTTCAGACTTACAAAAAAGTTACAAAAACAATACAAAAAAATTCCCCTATGCCTTCATTCCTCCATGACATTTTCCTCATCATTGTCTCTCCCTTTACATTTCATATGCAGGCGCACAGATGTGTACACATTCTCACAACTACTTTTTGGTGAACCCTATGAGAGTAAATTGGAAACATAATCTACTTTACTCATAAATATTTTCATGAGTGTTTGCTAAAAAAACAGTAACATGTCTTATTACTTCAATGCAAGTCTTAAAATCAGGAAATTAACATTGACATAGTACTATTGCCTAATCTACAGTTTATATTCAGATTTTTCCAATTATTCTACTATATAGAAAAAAACATTTTTTTTCTAGTTGGAAATCCAATCCATATTAAAGGACAGGAAAATCAAATGCAATGTAAGATCTAATTCAGGATCATCTCCTTTAATCTGAAATGGTTCCTCAGTCTTTCTTTGTCTTTCATGACCTTGGTGTTTTTGAAGAGGAATTAGTTTGGGTTGTTATAACAGAATACCACAGATTTCTGGTTTAAACAACAAACATTTCTTACTGCTCTGGAGTTTGGGAAGTCTGAGATCAAGGTGCCAGCAGAGCTGGTATCTGGGGAGGGCCAGTTTCTGGTTTGAAAACTGCTATCTTCTCAGGGCAGAGAACAGAGAGAAGAAGCAGATTTAGATTAGAAAGCCAGGAGTGGTGGCGCACGCCTGTAATCCCAGCACTTGGGAGGCTGAGGCAGGAGGATCTCGAGTTCAAAGTCAGCCTCAGCAATGGTGAAGCACTTAGCAACTCAGTGAGACCCTGTCACTAATAAAATACAAAAAAGGGCTGGGGATGTGGCCCAGTGGTCGAGTACCCCTGAGTTCAATCCCTAGTACAAAAAAAAAGAAAAATAGAAGCTAATTTAAAAGGAAATTCCCATTTCCTACCCCAACTCACTGATTCTGAATCTCAGGGTCAGGGCTGCAGCACAAGATAGCATTTTTAATAAAATCCTCAGGCAATGGTTTGATACTCTAGGGTTCCAGAACCACTGCAACAATCTGGGAGCCTCTACAAGTCAAGTGTTTTCAAATAAATTGGGTCAGACTAGGAGAAAGTTCTTCTCCATAATATATACCTGACATTCTAATGTTTTCTTGCAGCAATATATTAATGCCTTTATGTATGAATCAATGAAGAACATTCAAAACTTAAGAACAAAAATGTATGTAATAGTGTAAAACTCTATAGATCACATATCCATTAGAAAGTCCAACAAAACTCTAAATGGCAATATGAGGTGCCAAACCCAGAGATCAAAAATATCTACCCTTGGGCTGGGGCTGTAGCTCAGTGGTAGAGCGCTTGCCTAGCATGTGTGAGGCACTGGGTTCGATTCTCAGCACCACATATAGATAAATAAAATAACAGTCCATCAACATCTAAAAAAAGTTTTTTAAATGCCATCTCTTTGTATACATTTAAGTCATCAATTTATAGGCCCTTATGCCTATGGTAAAAATGGATTAAGTATATAACAAGTATAAGTATTAAATTCAGTTGGAATGAGGCTTCAACTTTATTATTTAAGCCAATAATTAAGCACTTAATGAAATAATGTACTTTTTTTTACAACTGTACAAAAGAGTATACAAAATAGAATGTTTGCCTTTTAACTTTACAGATCTTGAAGTTTTCACAAGAATTGGAACAATTAAATCACTTTACTGTAGGGGAGAAAACTGCAACTGCTAATTTAATTACAAGTGAAAGTGCTTATAAAGATCTGGTGTTGAAAGTACCAATTTTGGAAGTAGAGTTGCAAAGCCCAAAGGAAGAGAGAAAAGAACTCTGGTAAATTGAGAAAATCCCATATCACATTAATTATTTGGATAAGGGTATGTTTTACTTGGCTTGATAATTAAAGAAGTTGACATTTATTTTCAAGTGATCTGATAGGAAAAATTGATTTTAAGCATTCTCCAGAAAGTTTGTCTTTGATATATTTTTATATTTTAAAGCTTTTCCTCTTGCTTTTAAACCCAAGTATATGGTTTTTAGTGAAAATTTAGAAAACATGGAGAAGCATAGGGATATTTTTAAAACACATAATTCTCACCAGTGATGAAGCCTCATTTTTCTTTCTTTTTTCTCATATACATATACATTTTTTAATATATAATTAAGACTATACTCTGTTGGGTACAGTGGCACATGCCTGTAATTCCAGTGACTCAAGGAGACTGAAACAGGAGGATTGCAAGTTCAAGATCAGTCTCAGCAACATATCAAGGCCCTGTCTCAAAAAAATAAAAGGGCTGGGGATGTGGCTCAGTGGTGAGGCACTCCTGTATTCAGTCCCTGGTATAAAAAAATAATAATAAAATAAAAATAAAAAAATATAAAAAAAGGATTTACTCTCCATAGGTCTTTTTTGTTTTTGTTTTTTCTTTTTTGCTATTCTTATTTAACTTTATATCTGATAATTAAATTTTAAGAAACTTTCTCTTTTATTTGTTTGTTTAACCTTTCCCCCTAACTCTTGTATTGTTATTTTTCCATGAAAAGTATCTTTTACAGGAACTTTTGAGGCTTTGGGCAAATGAACTAGTCTGCTTTAGCATAAAAACTAATAAATAAAAATCAAATTATTTCATCTGACCAAAAGCCTAGAACTGGGACTTTTCTTTTCTTTTTTTTTTTTTTTGGTGGTGGTGCTGGGGATTGTGCATGAAAGGCAGACACTCTACCAACTGAGCTATATCCCCAGCTCCCTAAAAGCCTAGAACTAAATAATTGAAAGAAAACAATAGATATTAATCTTTACTTAGACACTACATTAAAGGATACACTCATCCCTGAATTGGGGAAATACACGCCAGGTGTAGCCAAACTTATTTCTTCATAAGTGTTCCGAGATAGAAAGAGATTGTTTTGGCAATTTCAGGGCCCTTGAATGTTTTGCTCTCTTAAAAGAGTTGCTTTTAACTTTCAAAATCAGGAAACATATATGTGCCAAGTGGAAGAGTGTAGTGGAGAGTTGGTGAGGAAGGAAGAGGATCGTGTTAACAAGAGCAAAGAATCAAGAAGCTGGGTCACGGCACATAGGTTTGCTGTAGGGAGCGAGAGAGTCTAGTTCTTGAGCACTGGAACAGTATATTACAGGGGTTTTGAGGGAGATTGTCCCAGCGTTTCTATATTAGATGAAGTAGAGATGAAAGGCAGGTAATATATAAGCCACAGATGAAGGGATAGTGGCCTCGGCTGAGCAAGCAGCAACGGAGATGAAAAAGTCAATTTGAAAGCTCTTCACAGGAGAGTTGACATTAACGGTCAAAGGTGACAAAAAATTGCCCAGCTGATTTTTGGGGGTAATTAGCAGGTCTACTCACCCCAGTGGGCAAGTCTGGGGCCTTAATTTGTCTTTGAGTGGGGAAGCCTTTCAGGAAAAAGATGTTTGGCTTCTCTCTAAAGAGCTTCTTGCTGCCACCCTCCATGACTTTTGGTCCAAACCCTTTCCTATGCTTCCCTCTCCCCTCATAATGTTTCCTGCTTATCTCCTGCAACCTCCCCGCTCTACTTACACATCCACTTATGCCAGGTCCACAACACAACCACATTGAACAATAAATTCTGTTATCTACCATGTCCCAGGTACTTTGAAGATACAAAAACAAGACACAATTCCTATCCTTATGGTGCACATAGTCTAGTGAGGAAGATAGTTAAACAAAGCAGTATTGAATGTCATGGGACATAAAGCAGGGGTCCTGGCCCAGGCTAATGAATCAGAAAATAGTATTAAAGGGAGTGAAACTTAATATGCAAAAGTACAACTAAAAAAAAGGAGGATAGTTTTCATGGAACAAATGACATATACAAAAGAAAGTATGATTTGTTGTGCTTCTAAAAATGACTCATGCCAGGCGCGGTGGCGCACGCCTGTAATCCCAGCACTTTGGGAGGCTGAGGCAGGAGGATCGCGAGTTCAAAGCCAGCCTCAGCAATGGTGAGGCACTTAGCAACTCAGTGAGACCCTGTCTCTAATAAAATACAAAAAAAAAAAAAAAAAGGGCTGGGGATGTGACCCAGTGGTCGCGTGCCCCTGAGTTCAATCCCCGGTACCAAAAAAAAAAAAAGAAAAAAAAAAAAAAGACTCATGATTTAGAGTATGAAAAGAGGGGGTGGGGAAAAGGTGATGAGCATGGAGAGGTAGGTAGAGGCCTGATCATGTTGGGACAGGAATGCCTGTGCTAGAGAGGTGGGTCCGTGTTGTTGTTTGCTTGTGGTGCTGGGCACTGAACTCAGGGCCTCACACATGCTAGGCAAGTGCTCTACCCCTGTGCTACACCCACAGCCCTATGGGTAGTTTAGACAATAGGAAACTACTACAGGGTTTACTGGCATGAGGAAGACGAAGACATTTTGTGCTTTAGGGAAAAAAATCACCTATGCCTGCTGTGTGTAAATGAAATTATTAGTATAAAAATTAAGGTGGCAAGACCAGTTAGGAAGCTGTCATGAGCCTCCAGGTGAGCCATGATGATGTTGGTGGGTAGAAGTCGATGGCACCCAGAGGAGGTAAAATCAACAGGATTCAGAGATTAGTGGTGAGGAAGAAGGTGTAGTAAGCTGTGATTTGGGCATTGAGAAGAGGTTAGCAAAGGCCAAATGTTTTCTCTGATAAATGGATGCTAATCCATAGTAGGGGTGGTGGGGTGGGGATAGGGAAGAATGAAGGAACTTTGGATAATGCAGAGGGGAGTGAGAGGAAGAGTGGGACTGTGGAGATGGGAAGGATGGTAGAATGAGACAGACATTATTACCCTACATACATGTATGATTATACCACTGGTGTGACTCTGCACTGCGTACAGCCAGAGGAATAAGAAGTTGTGCTCCCTTTGTATACAATGTGTCAAAATACATTCTACTGTCATGTATAACTAATTAGAACAAATTTAAAAATTGAAAAAAGAAACAGAAGAGGTTTAAAATTAGATAAATTTCTGATCTGATTATGTCATTCATTGCCGTAGGGAACTTTTTTTTTTTGGTACTGGGAATTAAACTCAGGGGCACTCGACTACTGGGCCATGTCCCCAGCCCTTTTAGTATTTTATTAGAGACAGGGTCTCACTGAGTTGCTAAGTGCCTTGCCATTGCCGAGGCTGGCTTTAAACTCGTGATCCTCCTGTCTCAGCCTCCCAAGTGCTGGGATTACAGGTGTGCGCCACCATGCCCAGCAAGGAGTTGTTTTTGATACATGAACTTTGAAGTATCTTTGGGCAAGCTGATTGGAGATAGGCAATACACAGTTGGATTTATAGATCTAGAACTCAGGAGAAAAGCCTAGGATGGAGATAAACTGGGGAATCACCAACAAATAGATAGGAGCAAAAGTCATGTGAGTGGATGAAATGACCCTGGAGGTTGCCTGATAAAAGCATGTGAAGGCAGAAACCTAAGGAAAACCTCTCTATTGGAGACAAAATGGGTACCCTGCAAAGGTGACTGAGACAGCGGAAACAAGAAGCCAGAGAAGTAGAAGAAAAGTCAAGACCATGTGTTTTACAGAGTCCAGATTAAAGAGTGTTTCCAAAAGACAATAGTCATAGTGCCACGTACTGCCAAAACGTCAAGTAAAATGAGGAACAGACGTTGACAACTGAACTCAGCAATAAGAAAGTGGCTGAAGACATAAGAGTAGTCCCGGTGAGGGGTAGAAAACAGATTGCTTTCTAGATTCCATCCTGTGGGGTGATGAATGGAGTGAATGGGGAATGAGCAGGAGACGAAGAAGTGAGAACGGTGGGTGTAGACAATGCTGCCCAAAAGGTTTGGTTGTGAAGGGGAGAAGAAAATAGGAGGTTGAGGTAAGAGGTAATTTATGTATGTTCAAATCCTGATGAAAAAGTGTCACTAATGTGATAGGCTAAGAATTAAGTGTATCAGCAAAGGGACTGGCTTTAGCCAGGAAGAGGTGGGCCACCTCATGCATTTTCACAGGAGCAAGAAAGAGAATGGATAGAGATGCAGATGAGTTTTTAACTCCAGAGACTAGTTCAGTAAGCCAGGCATGGTGGCGCACGCCTGTAATCCCAGCACTTGGGAGGCTAAGACAGGAGGATCGCGAGTTCAAAGCCAGCCTCAGCAATGGCGAGGCACTTAACAACTCAGTGAGACCCTGTCTCCAATAAAATACAAAAAAAAAAAAAAAAAAAAAAAAAGGGCTGGGGATGTGGCCCAGTGGTCGAGTGCCCCTGAGTTCAATCCCTGGTACCAAAAAAAAAAAAAAAAAAAAAGAGAGAGAGAGAGAGAGAGAGAGAGAGAGATTTGTTCAGTAGTTTCTGTGTCCTCTGTGAAGTAGTAAGCAAAGACATCTGAGAATGAGAGAGGAATAGAAATATTAGAATTTTTAAGAGAGTGGGAAAAGCTTGAAGTAATCAGTGGAGAGAACATGAAAGAAAGCTAACTGGCCACAGCAGGTAGTGTTAATCTAAGTTGAGACTAGGGAACCTGAATTTAGCATCTTATCTTTGAGTGTATATGATGTTTTTTTAGCAACCTTCAGTGGTTTAGGATAAGCCAGAAAGGAGTTGGGTTTGCTTGGGGCCCAGGCTTTGCCACAGGAGTGCCGTGGAAGGACAGTAGGATAAGAGAGCTGACTGTTATTTAGACAGTGGTTGAAACAGTATTGGAGAAGGAAACAAGTAAATAGAACTGATAGAAAAAGAAACAAGTTGACAGTACTTACGACTGAACAGGAAGCAAGTCACATGAAAAGAAAAAGTTGAAGGTCAGATGTGGAGTTTGGGTGTTTTGGCAGTGAAGCAGCTGTTGCTGATATGCACCGTGATGTGGTCACACAGGTAGGTGGTGAGGTGGGGCTCTGGAGGTGATGCCAAGGTGTTGGTGGCTGATCTATAGGATCTTCCAGGACAGTGGCAGAAAGGTGGGTAAAGAAAGTGACAGAAAGCCATGAGCCAAAGTCTTCAACTGAAGCAAAGTAGAAAGTGGTACTCCTCATATGGTCACATAGAGGCTGCCCAGTAAGCCTGATGGTCTGACTTTCCCCTAGTGCATCTCTTTTACTAGATTCTAAGCTCCTTTAGATGGACTGCGTCTTGGCTTTCTGATGTTTGTAGTGCTGTTATAGAATAATGGAATCTTACAGTAGAAGAGACCTGTAGATTGTCACATCTAATAGTTTTAAACCAATTTTCCAAAATTTCAAGAGTGCTAAAGAGGGGCCTCAGAAATTACATTGTAAGAAGATGAGCAACACTGATGAATGGAATTGTGACCCTGTGCTTCCATGTCAGCCAGAGAAGCTCCACTCTGGTCTGTTTCCTGGGGTGGGAGTGAATCAGATGTGTGAATCAGAGCCTCCTTAAAGAATCCACAGCTAAAATAAGTTTGAGTTAGGTGTGATGGCACATGCCAGTAATCCCAGCTACTTGGAAGACTGAAGCAGGAAGACCTCAAGTTTGAGGCCAGTCTGAGCACCTTAGCAAGACCCCATCTCAAAACAAAAAAAAGGGCTGGCTCAGAGGTAGAATGTACCTAGTTTCAATCCCCAGTAGTAAAGGGAAAAAGGAAGGAAAAGAAAGGGAAAGAAAGTTTGAAAACCTCTGATATTTGGCTAAATTTAATTTTTTCACAGATGGGGTCTCTGAGACCAAGGGAATTGGAATGACTATTTCTATCATAGTCACATACATAACAACTTATCAGCAGGACTTGGATGAGGACCCAAGTCTCCTAACTCAGGAGACTTTGTTTTTCCATGTTCTTCACTATACCAACACCCTCTCCCCAATATCCATATGCACAAGCAAATATCTCTACATCGTCTGGCTTGTGCCTACTCATTCTCCAGGCCACATAGTCCTTACTACTCATTTAATCCCTCATTTACTTATCTTTGTCACAATTATAAGCTCTTTAGGTCACAGAATATGTCTTATGGTAGTCCTAGTATCTGCCAAAGTAACTAAGATTTATGGAGCATTTTTTAAAAGCATTTTAAAATGCTTATTTTTAAAAAAAATAAAATCTGTATAACCTATGTCTGTCTGCCCAATGCAATGCTAAAAGTTGAAAAAGTATAAAACTCATTCACACTAGTTGTTTGGCTGTAAACAAAAATCTATGGTGTGTCAACTCCCTGATTGTAAGTGAAAAATGCAACTTGTTTGTTTTTAAAGTTTATAAGAATAACATTGCTGCTCTTCTATAAAATTCAGCTTAAATATCTTGCTTGCAGAACTTTCTTGACTTTTAGACTTTTTTTCTCACCTTTTCTGCTACATTAATAAGCATTTTGATAGTTTTTATTGTTATATTTGCACCAAGTCCTGAATTTAGAGAAAGTAAGCAGAAGGAAATTCCAGAGGAGTCAGTAAAGGAGGGCACTTTTCCAAAAGAGAGGCAGAAGCAGGAGGACTCTCAACAGAATGGAGATATGAAACATGAACAACAGCAGTTGAACATGAAGCCTAAGGAAGTTGTCAGGCTTGGAGAAGAGGCAAGATGTGTGAATCAGAGCCTCCTTCAGTCTCAGAACTCTGGGAATAGTTCAGATGACGGTAGCACCCAGGTAGGTGCTATACACACATCTCTCATGGCTCCACTTCCTCTGACTAGCCTCATTTTTAACATCATCATTAATGTGCATTTGTTAAGCAATATTATAACCTGAACCCAAAGAGTAATAAAATAGCAATGAAAATCTGAACTAAGCCCATCAGTGAATCCACTTTATCATGAAAGGACTTGTAAGCTCCATTTAGGCTCACAGGAAAAACAGTGCTGACCAGTTGTTCACGTCTGCCCTGGACAGGTAGGATTCGGAATAGTAGGATATGTGCCACTTTTCCTATTCCTGATATGTAGCTTATTGTGCAAAGTACTTCGTTTTAGTGGGAAAAGACCTCACACAGGATTAT
This sequence comes from Tamias sibiricus, assembly GCA_025594165.1. Taxonomy (NCBI): domain Eukaryota; kingdom Metazoa; phylum Chordata; class Mammalia; order Rodentia; family Sciuridae; genus Tamias; species Tamias sibiricus. The sequence continues at coordinate 35,937,108 of CM046658.1, forward strand.
TTTTAAGTGTGGCTTTTTCTGTTCACTGCAGCTCTGCCTACAAGGAGAAATAAAGGGTGTGACTACCAGCCATACTTCAGTTTTCACAGATCACTCTTATGCAAGTTAAGATTTCCCTATATATACCTTTCCAGAAATTATTTCAAGATCCACAGAGGAAGGCCTTTGTGCCCATAAGTAAACCACGTTCAAAAGGCTGAATACACACACACACACACACACACACACACACACACACACACACACACGAAAAGTGATTTGAGTATACACTTTAAAAAAGAAAGTCAAGCTTGGTGTAGTGGTGCATGCCTGTGATCCCAGCAATTTGAGAGGCTGAGGCAGGAGAATTGATTGGAAGTTCAAGGTCAGCCTTGGCAACTTAAATAGACCCTGTCTTAAAATAAAAAATTAAAAAAAAAAAAAGGGCTGGGGGTGTATGGGGATGTAGCTCGGTGGTAAAGCACCCCAGGTTCAATCCGCAGTACTAAAAAATACAAAACAGCCGGGCGCGGTGGCGCACGCCTGTAATCCCAGCACTTTGGGAGGCTGAGGCAGGAGGATCGCGAGTTCAAAGCCAGCCTCAGCAATGGGCGAGGCACTTAGCAACTCAGTGAGACCCTGTCTCTAAATAAAAAAAATACAAAAAAGGGCTGGGGATGTGACCCAGTGGTCGAGTGCCCCTGAGTTCAATCCCTGGTACCACAAAAAAAAAAAAAAAAAAAAAAATAAAAAAATAAAAAATACAAAACACACCAAGAAGAAATTAAATATAGGGGCTGGGGTTGAGGCTCAGCGGTAGAGTGCTCGCCTAGCACGTGCGTGGCCCGGGTTCGACTCTCAGCACCACGTAAATATAAAAGGCATTGTGTACAACTAAAATAAAGAAAGAAATATTTTTAAAAAGAAATTAAATATATATATATATTATATATATATTTTGAAAATAGATTTGGATACAGAGTCTGAAAATTAGGCATGTCACAGAATATATACCTGAAAGGAGATTCCAATCCATACTTGAAAGGTAACAGAGTCACTGGATTTGTTAAAAGACCAAAGAGGAGTATGACATGAAGTGTCCAAGAATTCTATACCTCCCAGAAAGTCTTTTGTAGAATATTGGGCCAGTATAGGAGGTTTGAGCAGAGGCTGAACTGTACTCACAAAGATTATAAAATCTTTACTTAGGAATCTGAAAGATCAGTGTGCTTTTAGAGTATGCAGTTTAGAGTATGAAAAGTGACACCTGATTTATTCATTAATTTTCTTCAATTTACCTTTCCCATTATTTGAAACATCCACTTGTCAACACCACTGAGGAGGTGAAAAACTATGAAATGTATTAAAATCCTACAGAAACTTGGGAGAATAGCCACTCTGTAGAAGGGTAGATCATATACCACATAGCCTTTAGGGTTTTGCTGAATTCTAGCATAGTTCAGTCATTTTTTCCCATAATATTGACTATGAATTATTCAAGGAAGTTTAAATTGTTCTTTTTTTTTTTTTTTTTTTTTTTTTGTGGTACCGGGGATTGAACTCAGGGGCACTTGACCACTGGGCCACATCCCCAGCCCTTTTTTTGTATTTTATGAGAGACAGGGTCTCACTGAGTTGCTAAGTGCCTCACCATTGCTGAGGCTGGCTTTGAACTCACGATCCTCCTGCCTCAGTCTCCCAATAAATTGTTCTTACTCATTTATTCAACCAACATTATCTGTGATGTATTAGGTCATGTGCTATTATACAACAATAAACACAATTGATGTTCTGAACTTAACATTTCCCAAAGCAACTGCTGTTCGCATTATTTCATTTACTTCTTTAGGCAGACAAGGGAGGAAAAAACATTCTGGACAGATTTTGTTCCTGCCATGTCTATACAGTGATAATTTCAGATCCCTGTGTACATAGGGTTCTTTGACAAACTGACAGGTAGAGATTATTCTGCTCTGTAGAACAGGGGTTTGGTCTTTAACCCATTGTCAGATTATAGTGTCTAGTACCTTGCTGTGTCTTCTAAATCCTCATAACCTACACATTTAAGCAACAATGGGCTGAGCCAGATACCAAACTTTTAAGAATGTTCGCAGACAGGTAAACACAGAAAAAAGAACCACAAGGGCTTCTTCCATGACTGAGTACGTGAGTTGTATTGTTCATGAGTATTTTGTGATGTCATTTGTGGCTGCTGATGGTCTTTGGGGCTTCATTTCTGCTGTTCAACTCCATTCCAGGTGAGGTCTCCAGGTAACCAAATTCTAGATATTACTTTCCCAATATTCTTGAGACAAATTGGAAGCAGAATTAATTACATTAATTGTACAGGCTTAAAAGCTAGCTTAACCTTTTCCCTAACATTTTGAGGATTTACTATGCTCTAGGCACTATACCCTGTGTATATTAAGTAATATAATGGGACAGGAATATTATTGCTGCAACCACCACATAGATTAGAAAACTGAGGCTTTAGAGAGTGCAAATAATGTGCCTGTTAGGGAGGCTAGGGAACCCCGGTTTGCCTCCTCTAGAGCTTGATCTTTTTAACTGCTACATCATTTGTTTCCACCTGCAAAAAAGTTCAGAGTATACAGTTCAAGCTTATTTCCCACAGAAGGCTAGCAAGCTGAGTTCTAGGGTATCTGCTTGTCTTGGTGAATCATGATGTTTTAAACCTACCCAGCATACCGATCTATGTCTGAGGGATGAACTCAAACTTTTAAGGCTACTGTATAAAATCAGAATACCAATTATTTTTACATAATTAATTTAAAATATCACATGAACACATTTAGATGGATAGTGCATTTCTTCCTGTAGAGAACTAAGAAAGATAGTTCATAATCTGAATGATGCATGATGAACAGGAAGTCAGAATCACTGGACTTAGTGTGAGGGTTGGTGTTTGTAACCAGAGTGTGATGATCCACCCATCCACCAGGTGAGAATATATAAAGCCAGCAATCCTCACTCATATCTATAATAAGAATGATCTGGCCCTTGGGACCAGTATTTGGACTTGATTTGTATTTCATTTTCATTTTATTAAAGTAATATTTTAAAATCTAAAAAAATAAAAACCTATACAATTAAGATAATTAATGCTAGTTCCGACTTGTTGTAATTCTTTTATTCTTTTTTTTTTTTTTTTTTTTTGTACCTGGGATTGAACCCAGGGGCATCCAATGACTGAGCCACACCCCCAGCTTGTTTTTTTTTTTTGTTGTTGTTGTTTTTGTTTGTTTGTTTGTTTGTTTTGATACTAGCGATTGAACTTAGGGACACTCAACCACTAAGCCACATCCCCAGCCCTATTTTGTATTTTATTTACAGACAGGGTCTCATTGAGTTGCTTAGCTTATCACTTTTGCTGAGGCTAGCTTTGAACTCGAGATTCTCCTGCCTCAGCTTCCTGAGCCGCTGGGATTACAGGCATGCGCTACCATGTCCAGCTCATTCTTAAGAAATGTATAGTTCTGAGACTCAGGAGAGGGTAATGGGCTTAATAATTCCATTGATCGATCCAAGAAAAGACCCATTTGTACTCTTACATGGTTCCTGGTAGCTTGGATGAATTTATATGCCTCTGCAATAACTTTCTACCAGTGAAGTGATTTACATTATGGGAAAAAATAGAGGCTCTTTATGTTGGGTGCTTGACTGGCTGACAAGTAGCTGCTTCAAAGATTGACTTTCTTCAAAAATCCTTTTCATTTAGGCTGGGCACAGTGGTGCACACCTGTAATCCCAGCAGCTTGGGAGGCTGAGGCAGGAGGGTCGCAAGTTCGAAGCCAGCCTCGGCATAAAGCGAGGCACTAAGCAACTCTGTGAGACCCTGTCTCTTAATAAAATACAAAATAGGGCTAGGGATGTGGCTCAGTGTTTGAGTGCCCCCAAGTTCAATTTCCAGTACCTCCCCCTCCCCCCCCCAAAAAAAAACATCATTTTTACTTATATTCTGGTACGAGTGACTGGACTGGAAACTTTATACAGGAAGAACTGTTCTGACTTCTCCAGTCTTGAAAACAGGCTAAAACTTCTGGGCCTTTGTCCCATTGGTGCCAATGGGGTGCTTCTCTTGTATGTGTATTTTGTATGTTAAATGGTTCTGTGTATGTTAAATGGTTCTGTGGGCTGCTGATTACAAATTGACTTTTACAACCTGCTATCTGATGGTTAAACAAGAAGCTAAGTGGTGATCAAGGCACGCCAGGCTGTTTGCACATGGCAGACGAGGGCACCCACAGCTGGGTGATGTTACTGAGTGCTCATTCAGTGTCAGGTATCCTGCTAAGCATGTGCATGCATAATCCTACCGTCACTTCATCCGGCCTTTATCTTTTTTATCCTCATTTTAAGTAGAGAAATGTAGGGAGACTAAGTGTCCTTTCCAGGATCAGCTGATTAATAAGTGGTCAATTCAGGATTGAAACCCAGTTGTATCTAATTCTAAAGCTAGGGCTTTTAATAACTACCTTATAATCTATTAAAGAATTTCCTCTAGATTTCTTGAGACTTGCAGCTCTAAGACAATTAAATAGGATTTTGACTGTCTTTTTTAAAGTATTTATTTGTTTCAATTGAAGGTGGACACAATATCTTTATTTCATTTTTATGTGGTGCTGAGGATCGAACCAGTGCCTCACGTGTGCTAGGCGAGCACTCTACCGCTGAGCCACATCCCCAGCCCCTAGATTGTCTTTTTTACTATACCAAAATAGGAACTGAAAGGCCAACAAGGCTTGGGGAGGCGTTTGTTGCTTCTGGGACACAAACAAGATAAAACTAAAATGATAACAGTCTTTTCACAAAGTCACAGAGAGGAAATATACTGGACCAGGACTAGGGTCACTCATCTGTTAAATTGCTTTAGACTGAATTCTTAATCTACTTAGCACACCTGTGTGTGCCTACATTTTATAGGAAATTCATGATTACTCCTTTGATTCAGGTAGTTTTATTGCACTGGAGAGACTTGATGGGAGAGTGTGTTGTTGTCTTATACATTTTTTTAGCTTTATTAGGATTTAATTGACAAAGTTGTAAATATTTATGGTGTACATGTGATATTCATATATGTGTGTATATATAAATATGTGCATGTGTATTGAAATGATTGATCAAGCCTGTTAACCCATCTATCACCTCATACACATATTTTTTGTGTGATAAAAACATTTAAGAGGGACCAGGATTGTGATTCAGTGGTAGAGTGCCTGCCTCCCACATGTGAGGCCCTGGGTTCGATCCTCAGCACCACATATAAATAAACAAATAAAATAAGGTATTGTGTCCATCTGTGACTAAAAGCAAATATTTAAAAAAGAACATTTAGGGCTGGGGTTGTGGCTCAGCCATAGAGCACTTGCCTAGCATGTGCATAGCCGGGGTTCAATCCTCAGCACCACGTAAAAATAAACACATTGTGTACAACTAAAGCAAATAAATAAATATTTTTTTTAAAAAAAAAAGAACATTTAAGATCTAATCTTTGTGGTTTTTCCAGTGCACAATACATCGTTGTTAATGATAGTCACCATGCTGTAAATAGATCTCCAGAACTTTTTCATCCTATTTGACCAAAACTTTGTACCCTTTGACCATTATCTTTTCATTCCCAACCACTCACTGCTCCCAGCCTCTACCAAGCACTGTTCTCTGTGCTTCTGTGGGTTCAATTTTTTTTAGATTCCACATATAAGTGAGATCATGGAATATTTGTCTTTTTGTGCCTGGCTCCCTTACTTAGCATAATGTCTTCCAAGTTCATCCTTGTCATGGCAAGTGCAAGGATTTCCTCTGTTTTAAAGGTAAATAGCTCTCTGTGTCATATGTTTATATATACCACATTTTCTTTATCCATTTGTCAACTGATGGACACTTAGGGAGAAAGTTTGACATGGAGGTCTTGGCAAAGATTTTTTTAGCTATACCCCCAAAAGCACAGGCAAGAAAAGCAAAACTTGACAAATGAGATTACATCAGACTAAAAACATTCTATATAGCAATGCAAACAATCAATACAGTGGAGAGATAATGTAGGGATTGGGAGAGAATATTTTTAAACCACACAGCTAGTGAAGGGTTGATATCCAAAATAAGGAACTCAACTCAATAGCAAGAGAACAAATAATCCAATTTTTAAATGGACAAAGGACCTAAATAGACAATTTGTCAAAAGAAAGCATAGAAAAGGCCAACAGGTAGCTGGGCACTGTGGGCACACACCTATAATCCCAGCGGCTTGGGAAGCTGAGACAGGAGGATAGCAAGTTCAAACCCAGCCTCAGAGCATGCAGGAAGCAGTGGTGGAGCAAAGCTGTTCAGCTCATGGTGACCAGAGAAAGGACGGGGGGAGGGTCAGGGTCCCAATATACTCTCAGCAGCAAGCCCACGATGATTTCCTCCAACTAGCTCCCACCCCATAAAGGTTGCCCCACTTTCCAATAGTGCCACAGGCTGGTGACCAAGCCCTTAGCACATGGCCTTTGGAAGACATTTCAGATACAAACCAAAACATTCTGCCAGTCACCGAGCCACTTCTGTATGTTTCAAATATGACAAAACTCCCACTTGCATACTTCAGTCTTTCATTTAACAAATTTCATAGCCAGTGCTTGTTTTAAACATTTGAATGGGTAAAAATAAGGAAATAAGTTCATTCAGAAACCCAGACTTGCCATGAATGTTTATTTAGTTTGAAATTGATGTTAAAACAAACCTGATTAAAAAAAAAAAAAAAAAAAAAAGCCAGCCTCAGCAACTTAGCAAGGTCCTCAACAACTTAAGAGAGACCCTGTCTCAAAATAAAACACAAAGCCGGGCGCGGTGGCGCACGCCTGTAATCCCAGCACTTTGGGAGGCTGAGGCAGGAGGATTGCGAGTTCAAAGCCAGCCTCAGCAGTGGCGAGGCACTTAGCAACTCAGTGAAACCCTGTCTCTAAATAAAATACAAAAAAGGGCTGGGGATGTGGCCCAGTGGTTGAGTGCCCCTGAGTTCAATCCCCAGTACCACACACACACACACAAAAAAAAAAAACACAAAAGGGCTGGGGATGTGACTCAGTGGTAAAGCACCTCTGGGTTAAATCTCCAGTACCAAAAAAGAAAAAAGAAAAGAAAAGAAACTAACAAACAAAAGAACAGAATATTTGTTGGCAAAGGTATGGAGGGGGGAAACTATAGAGGTTCCTCAAAAAATTAAAAATTTATCATATGATCCAACAATTCCACTTCTGAGCATATATCCAAGGGATTTGAAATTAGTATGTTAAAAGAGACATCTGCACTCCTATTTTATTGTAGCATTATTCATGATAGCCATGTTATAGAATCACTAAGTGCCCATCGACAGGCGAAAGGATGAAGGCAATGAGATATATACACTATACACTGTAGATACTCTTCAGCCTCCAAAGAGTGCACTGTTGCTGAGTGGAAACTGGAGAAGAACCATCAGGTAGCAAAACTGAAGAGAGGAAGACAGCTAGAAGCTGAAGGCCTTTTGCTAAATTTTCTTTCTTCTTGCCAGCAGACAGACCCATGTGCACTCACTCACACACACATACATGCTCACACTCTACTTCACACATTAACTCTGAGTCAGATGTGGTGGTGCATGCCTGTAATTCCAGCAGTTCAGGAGGCTGAGGCAGGAGGATCACAAGTTCAAAGCCAGCCTCAGCAATTTAAGAAGGCCCTGAGCAACTTAGCAAGACCCTGTCTCAAAATAGAAAATAAAAAGGCTGGGGATGTGACTCAGTGGTTAAGCACCCTTGGGTTCAAACCCCAGTGCTCCTCTCCCCCCGCCAAAAAAAGTTAACTCTGAACTTTCCATTTAAAGGGGGGTTTTTACTCCAAAATCATTCATGCTTCTCTTTTCCTTTCACTGATATGAAAAATGAGAAGGTTAATCATCTATGCCTAGTAACTTTTATTCACATAATTCCTCTGATATTTTTCTCTCTGCTGAACAGTTGTTGAATTACATAAACACTACCAAGTAGCCATAAGTGTAAAAGAGTAATTTGTTGTAGGTAAACTGACTCCAAAAACATGTACACATGATTAATGACATTCTAACAATTCTAGTTCTAAAAGATTGAACTAATGTTTCAGCAACATTCTTCCAAACCTGATTCTCTGTCTAAATGTTTACTTTAGAATCTGTCATCTGGAGAAAAACTAAAATGCGAGCCGCTGGAGGAAGTACAACAACTTCGCAAGAATTTGCATCGGCACCAAGTTCTTCTCAACTCCGCTGAAAAAGAGCTTCGATATGAGCGAGAAAAGAACTTGGACTTAAAGCAGCATAATAGCTTGCTTCAGGAAGAAAACATTAAGGTAACTCTAGTGGGAATGTCCTTTATTGAAGGGTCTCAACTGGCCCTGGGAACATAGAAATGAAAATTCCAATGTAAACTATCTGGTAACTTCTTCCTTTAACTGTTTCCTACTAAATAAGAACAGAGAGTAGTCATTTCTCTGCTGCTGAAAGGGTGTGTATGCTAACAATCTGTAAACAAAAAAAGCTTTAAAGTTACAAAATCTTTTTTTTTTTTTTTTTTTTTTTTTTGCAGTATTGGGCACTGAACCAGGGGCACACTACCACTGAGCTACATCCCCAGCCCTTTTCCTTTTTTTTTTTTTTTTTTTTTTTTTTTGAGGCAGTGTCTCACTAAATTGTCCAAACTGGCCTTGAACTTGCAATCCTCCTGCCTTAGCCCCCTGAGTTGCTGAGACTGTAGACGTGTTCCCAAAGTTCCACAATCTTTTGAAGTCATTATCTAAAATGTTTAGTGCTTACTAAACCTCAATGACCTGGGCCAAAACCCTGCTTGCCCTGCCCTACTTTAGTATCACTAGATTTATTTAGCCCTAGTGGATGTATTCGTTATTATTGGTTTAGTTAAAAGTCAACTACACCAAGGTAAAATTCATGGGATGGCAACATTGTTCTTCCTATCAGAAGAGCACCAAGAAGTTAGGGGGATATCCCCCCCACATGCTTGTCTGAAGACAAGACAAGCCATGCACAGATTCATCTAATTTTTTTTTTTTTTTTTTTTTTTTTTTGGTACCGGGGATTGAACTCAGGGGCACTCGACCACTGGGCCACATCCCCAGCCCTTTTTTGTATTTTATTAGAGACAGGGTCTCACTGAGTTGCTAGGTGCCTCACCATTGCTGAGGCTGGCTTTGAACTCGTGATCCTCCTGCCTCAGCCTCCCAAGTGCTGGGATTACAGGTGTGCGCCACCGCGCCCGGCTTCATCTAAATTTTTACGAATCACATAAATGTTCAAAATGAACCACCATGTAAAATAGTACTTCCTCTTAATTATGGTTCAAGTCTAAATATATATTAAAAATTTGGTCTTTATTAGCCCCTCGCTAAGTCAGCCTCAGCAACTTAAGTGAGATCCTGCCTCAAAATAAAAAATTTTTAAAAGGGCTGGGGTGTTTCCTAGTGGTTAAAGACCCCTAGGTTCAACCTCTGGCACCAAATAAATAAATAAATAAATAAATAAATAAATAAATAAAAATGTTTGTGCCAGGTGCAGTGGTACACACCTGTAATCCCAACTACCTCAGGAGGCTGAGTTTTTGATACTAGTGATCAAACCCAGGACCCCATGCATGCTAGATATGTGCTACACCACTGAGGTACACCTCATCTTCTTCACAAGTTTTAAAATATGTGTGTGCATGTACACACGCACACACACTGGGGATTAAATGCAAGGGAGATTTCACCACTAAGCTACATCCCCAGCCCTTTTTTATTTTTAATTTTGAGACAGGATATCACTAAGTTGCTTAGAGCCTCGATAAGTCATTGAAGCTATCTTCGAATTTACAATCCTACTGCCTCAGCCTCCTGAGTAGCTGGGATTACAGATGTGCACCACTGTGCCCGGAGAGTTTTTAAATATTGATCATATTTCCTCAAGGCTTTGTAGTTATATAGTACTTAATTCTAAATCTTTAACACATTTCCTTGTATTATGACAGCCTTTCACCTCTCCTTTAAACATGTTTCTTAGATCATTTAAGAGTTCAATTCTAGCCGGGTGCAGTGGTGCATGCCTGTAATCCCAGCACTTTGGGAGGTTGAGGCAGGAGGATCACGAGTTCAAAGCCAGCCTCAGCAATGGCGAGGCACTTAGCAACTCAGTGAGACCCTGTCTCTAAATAAAATACAAAAAAAGGGGCTGGGGATGTGACTCAGTGGTCGAGTGCCCCTGAGTTCAATCCCCGGTACCACAAAAAAAAAAAAAAAAAAAAAAAAAAAAAAGAGTTCAATTCTGAACATGTTCAAAGAGTATTATGTCTTCCTTAAGGTTCAGTGGCCAGAATTACACAGGTCGTGATGACTTACATATTATTAATGCCCTGTAAATATTTTTAGAATCAATGAACACTCTTTCAGGAGTGAAGCGCTCTCAATGAGACCTTGGTAAAACAAGAAGATATTTTTTGCTTTGCTTCAAATCTCCCTCATGCTGCCAGGCATCTAAATAGTTATCTACAATAACTACCTTGTATTGACAGCATGTCCACTTTATCTCTTATAAACCTCCCCACAAACCTACAGGCAAGGACACTGTTTTACAGATGAGGAAACTGTTCAAGGTTGCAAAGCTAACAAATTGTGGAGCCCAAATGTGAATGCAGGACTGTTTCTCTCTTTCCTTTATAGACTTGTCCTTCCACATTGTAACTCTCCTCAGTTGGAAGTCATTCTGAAACCCCAGCTTTGCACACTTAGGGCTCTCCTCCTTCTCCTTTTTGTTGTTGTTGTTGTCACTGCTGGTGTTGCCATGTGGGGATTAAAGGCAGAGCCCCGCATATGCTGGACAAGTGCTCTACCACTGAACCACTGGAGCTATAGCCCCAGCCCCAGGGCTCGCTTCTTAAAATCCACTCAGAGATGGTCAAACTCTGGTTCTCTAGGTGATGTTGGGGATACTTACAAGACTAAGAAACCAGAATACAAATGTTTGTCTTTTAAACCATTTTATTGTGGGATCTAACACTCGGAAAGTACATAAAATGTAAATGTAAAATTGTATGTTACATGGTTACAAGGTGAATGTCCATGTAACCACCACCCAGGACAAGAAGTAGAACCATGCCAGTGCACTAGTGGCCTGTGTGCCTTTCCCATCATGATCCCTTCACTTCCCACTTCAGCACTGATCACTAACTTTTGGTAATAACTCATTTGCTTTACTTTATGGTTTTGCCACCCATGCATGACTCCCACACAATATAGTTCAATTTTCCCCTCCCCTCCTTTTTTTTCAGTGCTGGGGACCAAACTCAGGGTCTCATGCATGAAGACAAGTGCTCTACCACTGAGCTACCTCCCCAGCCCCTGCCTGTTTTTAAATGTTTTACAAATATAATCAGTATATTCACCTTGTGTCAATCTTGTATCAATTTTGTTTGCAAGATTCATCCATGTTATGGTATATAGCTTTGTTCATTCATTTTTCTTTGCAGCATAGTATAGCACTGCAAGAAAATACCACAATTTATATGTTTTTTCCTATGATTTAGGGGCACTGTGCATGCTTCTACTATGGGTATATTAAAAAGAATGTTTTAGTCTTGCAAAACTTCAGGCAAAGTATCACTCTGCCACTACCAATACCAAGACATTGTACTGGATCCTATTTTTGCTAAGGAAGCCAATGTTGTCTTATTTCATTATTACCAGCATTACCAAAATGCTAAGTATTGGCTCTATCACTTAGGATCACAGGGCCCAGGGCCTTTAGCATTATTGGCCTATAAAATCAGTGGACAATATATTGTAAAATGACTCACATTCTCTCTATTGACAATAGAAGCTTAGGCTTCATGATTTTGAATCAATCCAATGCACCAAATATTCCAATTCTTCTTTTATTTCCTTCTTACCAATTTGCTGGATTTATCTCTTACTGAGATTTTTCATGGCAAAGTTGTTCTTATTTTTTTTTTTTTTTAGTTGTAGACGGACACAATACCTTTATTTAATTAATTTATTTTTATGCAGTGCTGAGGATTGAACCCAGTGCCTCATGTGTGCCAGGCAAGCACTCTACCACTGAGTCACAACCACAGCCCCCTGCAAGGTTGTTTTTAAAAATGAAAATTCCAGGCTTCCTAATGGATTAGAGTGGCCTTCTGAGAAGAGGCCAACAGTTAGTTGATAGATTTGTTCTTGTCAATGATGTTTCAAAAGCTATATCAGTCAGCCGGGCGCGGTGGCGCACGCCTGTAATCCCAGCACTTTGGGAGGCTGAGGCAGGAGGATCGCGAGTTCAAAGCCAGCCTCAGCAATGGCGAGGCACTTAGCAACTCAGTGAGACCCTGTCTCTAAATAAAATACAAAAAAGGGCTGGGGATGTGACCCAGTGGTCGAGTGCCCCTGAGTTCAATCCCCAGTACCAAAAAAAAAAAAAAAAAAAAAAAAAAAAAAGCTATATCAGTCCTCCAAAATAAAATGAGAGCATGAAGGAAAAAACATTGAGAGAGTGAACTGGTTTAGACTGGCAGAGGAAAAGGGAGTTCTCACTGGGAAAATAGGCAGCTTATTAAAACTTGATCTAAAATTTTCTTTGAGTGATATCAAAGAGACAAGCTTATGATATTTTTCCTGTTGACCTATATAAAACCCACCAATGACATGGCAGCATTTTGATCTTAGGGTATAATCTCTCCATTGCTACATACATTCATTTCTATTCTGTTTAATAAAATGTTTGATCATTTTTACATGGTCATTAACATTCTTAAAGATGACATCTCTCTGGTCTTGAGAAATTAAAGCAAACTGGGGAAGTGAGGTCTCCTAAGTTGTGCCCTCTGGACCCCTGAGCAGCTTTTACCCAAGAAGCTCTGCCCTTGGACAGAGTATAAGATCTTTTCAGAAACCTTCAGCTAATCAATGTAAGACATTCCCTGAATAGTGTAATAAATGAACAAAGCTTTCTACTTTTTAAAGAATGCTACTATGAACTTTCATGTATGTGTCCTAATATCCATAAGTATGCATTTCTCTAGGAAGAGCGTGGGAGAGGAATTATTGTATCATGGAGTGTGTATTGCAAGCATTTGCCTCTGTACCAGGAAGAGGCTGTCAGATCCTTGAATGACAACAGTTAACTTTTACTAGATGTTTCCTAGGTGCCTGGCTCCTTCCTTCCTTCCTTCCTTCCTTCCTTCCTTCCTTCCTTCCTCCCTCCCTCCCTCTCTTCCTTCCTTCTTTTCCTTCCTTCCTTTCTTTCTCCAGTGTTTTATAGTTATACACAGTAGTTGGGTACATTTTGAAAACAACAACATGGAATTTTTAAAAAATATTTATTTATTTATTTTAGTTGTACACAATGCTTTTATTTTTACGTGGTGCTGAGGATCGAACCTGGGCCACACACGTGCTAGGTGAGTGCTCTACCGCTGAGCCACAACCCTAGCCCCCAACATCATGGAATTTGATTTATTCCATTTCAGTCCCTGGTGCTCCCCTCTTTCCCTCTCATCCTCCTTCCCTGTTCTCCATCCTACTGATCTTCCTTTCACTCATTTATTTATTTATTTCTGATAGGTGTTTTACAGATATATATAAAGGTTGAATTCACTGTGGTATATTTATGTGTGCACATAGTGTGATTTCATTAAATTCATGCTGCATTTCTTTGCCTTCCAGGTCCCTCCTCCCTCCTTCATGATCTTTTCCTTCTACTCTACTGATCTTCCCTATATCTTTATGATATCCAATCCTCCCCCCCTTTTTTTAGCAAATAGCACACCATTTAATTCCATACATATAGATACAAATCCTTCCTTATTTTATACGCCTTATTTTGCTCTAGCTTTCATATATGAAAGGAAACCTTTAATACTTGATTTTCTGAGTCTATCTTATTTAAGTGAGCATAATGTCTTCCAGTTCCATCCATTTACCAACAAATGCCATAATTTCGTTTTTCTTTATGGCTGAGTAAAACTCCATCATGTATATATACACCACATTTTCTTGACCTATTCATCTATTGACAGGCATCTGGGCTGGTTCTATAACTTAGCTATTGAGAATTGAGCTGCTATAAATATTGATGTGGCTGCATCACTGTAGTATGCTGATTTGAAGTCGTTTGGGTATATACTGAGAAGTGGAATAGCTGGGTTAAATGGCGGATCCATTCCAAGTATTTTGAGGAATCTCCACAGTGCTCTCCAGAGTGGTTGTACTAATTTGCAGTCCCACCAACAATGTATGCATGTACCTTTTTCCCACATCCTTGCCAACATTTATTATTATTTTTTAATACCTCTATTTTATTTATTTATTTTTATGTGGTGCTAAGGATCAAACCCAGTGCCTCACATGTGCTAGGCAAGTGCTCTACTGCTGAGCCACAGCCCCAACATTTATTATTATTTGTGTTCTTTTTTAAAAAAATATTTATTTATTTGCTTTAGTTGTACACAATGCTTTTATTTTTACGTGGTGCTGAGGATCAAACCCGGGCCGCGCACGTGCTAGGCGAGCGCTCTACCGCTGAGCCACGACTCCAGCCCCATTATTTGTGTTCTTGATGACTGCCATTCTGACTGGAATGAGATGAAATTTTAGTGTAGTTTTGATTTGCATCTCCTTGATTGCTAGAGATGTGGAACAATTTTTCATATATTTGTTGGACATTTGTGTTTCTTCTTTTGAGAAGTGTCTTTTTAGTTCTTTCTCCTATTAATTGATTGGGCTATTTGGTATTTTGGTATTAACTTTTCGAGTTCTTTATATATTCTGGATATAAGTCCCCTGTCAGAGGAGTAGCTCACAAAGATTTTCTCCCATTCCATAGGTTCACTTTTCGTGTGCTTAATCATTTTCTTTGCTGTGCAGAAGCTTTTTAATTTGATTACATCCCATTTATTCATTCTTGGTTTTATATTTTGAGCTTTAGGTGTCTTGTTAAGGAAGTCAGTGTCTGGCTCTATTGTTATTTTAATTGCTTTGTCTTACTTAACACAGCTGCATGGCTATCCTATTGTCCCCATATTGCAGATGAAAAAAACTGATGTTCAAAAAAGTTCAACACTACTAGCTTTAGAACTTGAAAGAATCTAATTGGGCAATACACAGAAGTCACATGAGGAAGATACAATAATTATAATCCCTATTAATTCAACTGAAAAGCTTTGAGACCAGAGAATCTTCTTTCCCACAAGGACAAAGTACATTCTCTCAGGAATTTTGTCTGTGAGCTTTCCCTGCCTAAAATATGCATTTGTTAGGTTCTGATATCCTTGGAATATCATGCATTTACTTACTCACGCTGGTGTGGTGACACTCACCTATAATCCCAGCAACTCCAGGATTACAAGTTTGAGGTCAGCCTCTGTAATTTAGCAAGAACCTGTTTCAAAAAATAAAGAAAGCCAGGCACGGTGGTGCACGCCTGTAATCCCAGTGACTTGAGAGGCTGAGACAGGAGGATGGCGAGTTCAAAGCCAGCCTCAGCAAAAGCGAATCGCTAAGCAACTCAGTGAGAATGAGACTCTGTCTCTAAATAAAATATAAAATAGGGCTGGGGTTGTGTGCCCCTGAATTCAACCCCCTGTACCAAATAGATAAATAAATAAATCGATTTTTAAAAATAAATAAAAATAAAAGGATGGGGACATAGCTCAATGGTAAAGGCACCTGGGTTCAATCCCCAGTACCAGAAGAAAAAAAATAGTACTTGCTCAGTAAGTAGTGATTAATAGCCTACTCCCTGGCATTTTGATTGGCTTTGGGTATTGAACAATGAATTTAAAAACATGATCCCTGATCTCTTGGAAGTTAAATGGGGAAGAAGGATGATGAACAAACAGATAAATGCATGCTTAGTTACAATCTGTGATAAGTCCAATGAAGGAAAGAAATGTAGTGGGGGGAATAGTGATATCATAAGTAACAAAAATCTCTTCAGATTATGAAGATTTTCTTCTACAAACCACATAATAAGGAGGGAAGAGAAAAAGCATTCCTGCCAGAGGGAAATGTAGAAAAGAATTTGGTATGTTGGAAAGTCTAAATAGAAACCAGCTTGTCAGGAGTTTGGTGGGAAAAGCGGGAATGACAAGACCTTTGCTTGGAGGCTGGCAAGGGCCAGATCATTCAAGGCCAGGCCAGCTGCTGGGGTTTGTTCCTGAAATAATTGGAAGCCACTGAAAGATTTGAAGCAAAGACTCAGGAGGCCAAGGAAGGAGGATCACAAGTTCAAGAACCAGCGTCATCAACTTAGAGAGGCCCTGTCTTAAAATAAAAAATAAAAAGGGCTGGATATGTAGTATGTGGTTAAGCACCCCTGAGTTCAATCACCAGTACCAAAAAAAGGAGTCAAGTTTCGCTTTTAAAAGAATACTTTGCTGCATCATAGAGAATAGATTAGATAGAAGTAGATATGGAAGTGTCCGGATGATTTGCTACAGCCTAGGCTGGAGATGATGATGCAGCAGTGGTGAAAATGACCCAAACAGATTCATGCAAAATAGTTGTGGAGGTAGAGTAGCACCATGTACTAAATGATGAGAATCAGCTCATGATGGAAAAGAAAGACTCGAGGGTGACTTGAGTGCACAGAAGACTGGATGGTGGCATCATTTACTGAAATCAGGAAAAATCTAGAGAAAAACAATTTTGGAGATATGGAGAGAATCAGGCAGTTTAATTTTGATAGTAGCTAGCATAAGATGGCATTTCAGATCATAGAAATAAACCTGGAATCATCCACTCTCTAGACCTCGGGTACTCCAGTAAGAGAGATCTGGTAGCATTAGAAGATTCTACAAAGGAGACCAAGAAGCAATAGCAGAGAGGTGAGTGAAAACCAGGAGAGTCTGGTATCAGGTTCTAAGAGAGGAGAACTTTCTGGCTGGCCTTGAACTTATGATCCTTCTGCCTTAGTCTCCCAAGTCACTTGGATTACAGTTGTACACCACCATGCCTGAGAGGGGAACTTTCTGAAATGGAGGGAGTATATACTACCGAGAAGTCACTTGTCCACTGGGCTTATTTTGACAATGGGGTACTCAGTTAGTGCCCATGGCAAAAATGGTTCTATTGAGTAGTAAAAATGAAAGCTGTATTGGAGTAGATTAAAGCAAGGATGGAAAATGTTTAGGCTCTGGAAACATAGAAACTCTCGGGGAAATTCCTTTGTCCAGCTATGCTGGGCAGGATAAGCTTTGGCGAGACTTCCTCACACCTGGAAGCTCCAGAAAGGTAATCGGCATTCATCAGCTTTGGAGGAAATGAACTCCTTTGAAAGTTGCTTATTTTGGCTCACATTCACATTCACTCCACGCTTATTTTTTAATCTTTCTTATTTATTCCCCACCTTTAGATCAAAATTGAACAAAAGCAGGCCCAACAGAAGTTACTAGACAGCACAAAGATGTACGCTTCGCTCACGGCAGAGTGGAAGCACTGTCAGCAGAAGATCAAAGAACTAGAGCTGGAAGGACTTCAGCAGGCTCAGAGCATCAAATCACAGAACCACCTGCAGGAAAAGCTGGCTCAGGAGAAATCTAAAGTTGCCAGTGCCGAGGAAAAGGTAATCATCCTCATGCTTAGCCAACAGCCCAGCTCTGAATACCACTATGGGAATGCTGTTCCCTCAAGAATTTTAAAAAATAGATGTGTTTCAAACTGGATAAAATTCTACTTTTTTCTTTGCTCTCCCTCCATTTTTATTTCTTTTGATTTCAACTGCTGTTACAATTCCAGCAAATCTCATGTTTTTAAAAACTGCATGAACTTAAAATTTTGTTTCATTAAAGTAATAACATGAATTTAAAGAACTGGCTGAACCCATAGGACTTTGTTTTATATTGTCAAATTTTAAAGGACTTATTTTCCTCTCATTTAGGTTGACTGTGCACGTGGTTTCTATTTTGTAATTTTTACAGGGATTTTTTTGTTAGGAATTGAACCATTTGGGGACATTGCCCCTGCATTTTAGGTTGTCTACCACCAGGTGGCAGTAGCATATGGCAGTTGCACATTGGGATGTGTGCCTATTGTCTGAGTTAAGCCTTAGATAAAAAAAAAACTCATTTCATTAACCATATACACATAAAGCAAACATCAAAAAGAAGATGGCAGCGGAATGAATTAAACTAAAGAAACCAAATGTTAAATTAAAATAAAACTACAAAAGGGTTCATACTAAGATTGGGTGTGGTGGTGCACACTTGTTATCCCATCAACTCAGAGACTGAGACAAGAGGATTGCAAGTTCAAAGCCAGCCTCAGCAACCTATCTTAGGCCCTTAGCAACTTAGCAAGACCCTATCTCAAAATAAAAATGGCAGGGGAGGCCGGGCGCAGTGGCGCACACCTGTAATCCCAGCAGCGTGGGAGGCTGAGACAGGAGGATCATGGGTTCAAAGCCAGCCTCAGCAACAATGAGGCACTAAGCAACTCAGTGAGACTCTGTCTCTAAATAAAATACAAAAAAAAAAAAAGGACTGGGGATGTGGCTCAGTGGTTGAGTGTCCCTGAGTTCAATCCCCAGTACCCTCCCCCACAAAAAGGCAGGGGATGTGGCTCCCTGGATTCAACCCCTAGTACCAAAAAAAAAAAAAAAAAAAAAAAAGTTCTATTATGTGAAATTCAAGAATATAACTAAACTACAGCAGTTCAGTGGGTTCAATCACTCACACCAAACAAATAGATAAATCAAACTACAGAGGTAGGATAGTCCTCATCCTCATCTTTATGAGGGCTGTTAAGTAGGAGGGACACAAGAGGATCTTCTGTGGTGCTGAAAGTATGGGGTCTTGGTCTGAGAACTAGTTATACAAGTGATACTATGTTGAATATGCTTAAGACATATATGTTATTTAACATGTACATGTACGTTACTATGTATATGTATGTTACTTTCCCATATGTATGTTTTTACTTCATAAAAAAGTAATTGGTAAGATTGATACAAATGGGAAAAATGTTTACATTTGTACTAAATATTGATGAGTATTTGATGGAACAGAAACTTTTTTTTTAAGCCATGACATTTACCCCAGCCCACAGGAACTCTTATATACTAATGTTTGATGAAAGAATAAATTAGTATAACCATTTGGAAAACAATTTGGCACTATCTAGTCAAGCTAAATGTGTGTGTGTGTGATACAACTTAACACTTGTACTACTAGGTATGAAGGCTAGAGAAACTATTCTACTACACATACCCATCAGGAAACAGGAACAACTGTGTTCATGTAACAGCATAGTTACTATGAACTATGGTCATAGTTTTAAATAGCAGAAAAGTAGAAACAGCCCTAATGTCCACTGACACAAGATGGAATAAATTCTTGCATATTTACATAATAACATAAAACAGTGAAAAATGAATGAACTCTAGGTACATGCTGTAGTTCAACATATAAAAGTGAATATTTTTAAAATCACTAAAACCACAGTATGATTCTGAAGGAGCCCCAATTAGGGAGATGGCTATTGCGGTCAGCTGGAAGCCACAAGTTCCACCTGATAATAAGTATGTATGTGACGCACCTGTAAATGCACGTGAGGCACCCGCAAAGCTAAAGGTATATAACTGGGTGAAAGCGGTCGGAGTCAGGAGAAGAATGAATTCATTCAGTCAGTCGTGCAGTCGCTCGGTCGGTCAGAAGAAGAGTTCGGGTCGGAGAAGAAAAAAAGAATCAGAGTGGCCAGAACGTAGGCAGAGCGGTTACAGAAGAGAAACCAGATAGAAGAAGTAATTGCTGATCAGAGTCAGGCTGAGGCTCCCGAGAAAGAAAGAAGAAAGAAGAAAGAAGCTCTAAAAGCTAAGCTCTCTCTCTCTCTAAAGAAGAAATCTCTCTCTTTCAAGTTCTTTCTCTTTCTCTCTAAGCTCTAAGAAGATGAAGAAGAAAAAGCTCTATCTTTCTCTCTAAGCTCTAAGAAGAAGAATAAGAAAAAGCTCTCTCTAATCTTTCTCTCTAACCTCTTTCTAAGAAGAAGAAAAATCTTTCTTTCTCTCTCTAAGCTCTCTCTAAGAAAGTAGAAGTAAAAGTAGTAATAGCTTTACTCTGCCTCCGAGAGTTTTCCTCCCGCAGCATTGTGGCTGGCCACGACAGGCAGCTTACATGATTCTATTGATAAAAAGGTCAAAATAGTGCAGGATAAAAAATTACCACATATAGAGATACATATTATTAAAAAGAAGAAGCAAGCCAGGTGCCATGGCACACACCTATAATCCCAGCAAAATTTGAGGCCCACCTGGGCAACACAGTGAGACCCCTGTCTCAAAATAAAATTTTAAAAGGGTTGAGGACATAGGTAGAACACTTGCCCAGAATGCACAAGGCTCTGGGTTCAATCCCCAGCACCATGGGGATTAAAAAAAAAAAAAAAAAAAGAATGTAGACACAACTAATAGTAGTACCTCTAAGGAACTCAGGCTGACCTCGGGATGGCTGGCTACCCACTGCCAGTGCCCTTGAATCATTCTGCATCTTCACTTCTCCTATGCTGCTGCAAGGACCTAGGATCAAGGACTGAGATTGATGCAAAAAGCCCTTCTTTTAGAAAAGGGCTGCCATCCACTGACATTCACTGAATGTCTGTGGGGAATATGGTGCCAAACTATTGTAAAGGATTCCTTCTTGGGTCAGTAATACATCTGAGGAAAATAGCTATCCTTCTGAAATCTATTCATTTAACAAATACTTATTGAGCACCCACTATGTAACAGTTACAATTTCAGGTGAAACAAGGGTTTATAAAATAACAATAATAAGGAGGGAGCTGGATGCAGTGGCACATGCCTATAATCCTAGCAATTTGGGAGGTGAAGGCAGGAGGATTGCAAGTTTGAGGACAGCTTTGGCAACTTAGCAAGATCCTGTCTCAAAATAAAATATAAAAAGGGCTGGAGAAGCTGGGCACAGTGGCACAAGCCTGTAATTCCAGCTATTCAGGAGGCTGAGGCAGGGAAAATGCAAGTTCAAAGCCAGCCTCAGCAACTTAGCAAGACCCTAAGCAAATCAGTGAGACCCTGTCTCTAAATAAAATACAAAATGGGGCTGGAATGTGGTTCAGTGGTCAAGTGCTCCTGAGTTCAATCCCCAGTACAAAAAGTGGGGAATGTAGCTCAGGGATAAAGCACCCCTGGGTTCAATCCTTAGTACTCCCCCCAAAAAGATTTGGGGATGTAGTTTGGTGCACCCCTGGTTTCAATTCCAGTACTGAAAAGAAAAAAGAAGAAGAAAATGGAAACAAATTTAAAAGGAAACTTGAATAGCAAAAGCATGTTTTTGAATGACATTTTGACCTAACATGCAAATTCTAAAATATAATTATATATGGCTCTTTCAAATTAATAAATTTTTTCAGGGCTAGGGATGCAGCTCAGTGGCAGAGTGCTTGCTTGTCTAGCATGTGTGAAACACTGGGTTCAATCCTTAGCACGGCATAAAAAAATACATAAATAAATGTATTATGTTCACCTACAACTTTAAAAAATAAATAAATCAGGGCTGGGGTTGTGGCTCAGCGGTAGAGTGCTCGCCTAGCACGTGCGCGGCCCGGGTTCAATCCTCAGCACCACGTAAACATAAATGCACTGCATTGTGTACAACTAAAGGAAATAAATAAATATTTAAAAATAAAATAAAATAAATAAATAAATCAGATTTTCAGTTCTACAAGGGTATTGAGGAACCTATTATTATTAGTGCTAGGTGATATACTAATAGGAACTTCATTTATAAGGGACTTCTATTTTGTTTTGAGGTGTTATTCAATAATCTAACCACAGTCTAAAAACTAGATACTCTCTCTATTGCTGCTCAAAGTATAAATTGATCTAATTTCCACAGAGGCAGTTTGGCATCATCCATCAAACAATAACTAATAACTAATGAATTTTGCCCTAGCAAATCACACCTCATAATGTATTCTATAGACGTCAGTTGTAATAGCATTTTTTTTGTTGTTGGTACAGTAAAAGATTGGAACCAACATAACTGTTCATCAGTAGGGGGCTTGTTTGGTATATCCCTATAGTAGAATGGTATGCAACCGTTGAAGAGAAGACAATTTTACATGTACACATAATATGGAAAAAAATCACAGAGTATATTTTAATGTGTAAAAGACAAGATGTATAATTATATTTAGCATGTTATTATTTATATAAAGTTTTTAAGTACATGAAGGATAACTATGTAATATTTGTTTACAAATGAATATCTGAAAGGATACAAAAGAAACTAATAATAGTAATTACCTATTTGGTAGAGGAAGACTAGGAGGAAATGGGATAAGGGTGGGAAGGATTCTTTTCATGACATAGCTTCTTTTATACATACATATTGAATAATGTTAATGATTACAAATGGCAAATATTAAGTCACTTATTTTAAAGTTAAAATAAATCTAGCCATACTCTTTACTTTAGACCATATCTGTATGTTACCTATGTTGGGCATCATATGCTGTTTCCCTGATTTAAAAAAAAGAGAGAGAGAGAGAGAGATCATATCCTTCCTAATGTTTTACTTGTCATCCTTTCTTCATTCAAGATTTCAGACCTGCAGAAGCAATTGGAACAGGCTCATAAAGTCTGCCTCACAGACACTTGTATTTTGAGGAAGAAGCAACTAGAGGAAAAGATCAAAGATGCAATAGAAAATGAAGCTGAGTTAAGGCAACAGTATCAGGAAGAACAACAGAGGAGGTAAGAGGAGCAGGATCTGAGTTTCCCAGGGGCATAGCCATGACTGAGCTCACCAGCAATGTTACTTCACTAAGGTGGTGTTCCCTCAGTCTCACTGAGGCAGACTCAGTTGCACTTACCACAATGCATTCTAGTTGTTGTTATCACCAGGGTGGGATTCCTAAAGGCAGAGCATATTTCCTGTTGTTTTGGTGCACACCTGGTACACCTGTGAATTTTCTTGAATGACTGGATTGCTGATGAATCATGATTGACATATATTCAGACTACAGTGAAGTTGTTGTTTTATCTTTATCAGCTAATGTTCTTTAGGGTGGTTTCAATAATTTACGGGTGTCTTAATCATTGACAAACTGCTGCCAGAAAGGAACTACCATCTATTTTTTTCTAAAATTATTATGATGATTATGATTCTTACTCAAAGCGCCCTCTAGGAAGTCAGGCACAGTGGTACCTGCCTATAATCCCAGAGACTCAGCTGAGGCAAGGAGGACTGCAAGTTCTAGGACTGGACAACTCAGCAAGACCCTGTCTCAAAATAAAAAGTAAATGGGGCTGGGGATATGGCTCAGCGATAGAGTGCCCCTGGATTTAATCCTCAGTACCTCCAATTTCTTTTTAAATTAAGGCATCTTCTATTCTAGACTTTGGTAACTTCAATAGCTCAGTAAATTCATAGAGGTCTCTTATGAACCAAGTGCCTATTAGCATATTGCCTAGCACTAATAATAGGTTTCTTAATACCCTTGTAGAAGTGAAATATTTGATTGATTTATTTTTTTAAATTGTAGATAGACATAATACCTTTATTTATTTTATGTGGTGCTGAGGATCAAACCCAAAGCCTCATATATGCTCCTCCTTTTTTTATGATATTCAAAATGATTCATGTGTATTTTGAGAAAAATATGGTTTCAGCCACTAAAATGATATGCAGATGTTCACACATTCTTTAGCTCAGAACCTTACCTAATGGGTAGCTGAAATTCTAACCTAGGGCCTCCCTAGTGAATAAACATTTGAGTAAGTGAATGAATGAATATATATATGAATTAAATTATGAATCTACTTACTGAGGTGCTATGAAAGAATATTTGTCTCCCCCACCATATCTAGCAAGGTGACAGTCTATCCTGCTGTTATAATACCACTAGATTCTGATTATTTAACAATGTGCATACCTTTTAAAGTACTGCCCACAAGAAAGCAAGACAAAGTCCTGTTATGGTATGGACATGAGGTGTCCCTCAAAAGCTCCTGTATTAATGCAGGAATGTTCAGAGGTAAAATGATTAGATTGTGAGCTTAATGTGATTCTGGTGGCACTCAAAACAGAATGCTCATAGAAATGTCAAGTCTTTGGTTTCAGAGGGAAATGAGGACTATTGGGAATTGGGCTAGAGGCCATTTGTGTTACAATCTGGCAAAGAACTTGTCTACATTTTGCCCATATCCTGAATCTTTGTATAAGACTAAATTTAAAAGTGATGAACTAATTAATATGGCAGGGGAAATTTCAGGCAGTACAGCATTCAGCCAATGATATGGATATTGCTGGCAATTTTTTATCCAGGTTTACTATGAAAGTCAGGAGCAGAAAGCAAAACTAAAGGATTTATTTTTTTATACTGGGGATTGAACCCAGGGGTGCTTTACCACTGAGCTCCATCCCTAGTCATATTTATTTTGAGACAGGATCTCTCTAAGTTGCTTAGGGCCTCACTGAATTCCTGAGGCTCTTCTCAAACTTGTGATCCTCCTGCCTTAGCCTTCTCAGTCACTGGGATTATAAATATTTGCCACCATGCCCAGCTCAGAAATAAAGGATTTTTTAAATTGCAGCTTGACGTTGGTGTACTTTTCGTGTTAATATGGGAGAGTTTGGGAAACTAAATTGAAACTTATTGATATTCTGAACTTTGAGCCAAAAATAAATAAATAAATAAGTACTATCTTTCCACATGTATTTGGGGTGAAGGCATATTCTGAAACAGTCTGCCCATTGAGACTATTAGTTTTTGGCTTGCATATGTATGCTTTGTGCTTGAGAAGAATTGGAGGAAAAGCAGGTAGAATCCTTATTTAAATACACATATAGCAGTCTTTGTTTATAGTGTAAAATTCTTTATATTTTGTAAAAAAAAATATTCTTTTGGTAAAATGAACCATTTACAGTTTTTGGGTTTTTTTGAACTTTGAGTCAAAGGATTTTCCTTTAAATGCTTATCTCAATTTTAGTTTGGTCTTTTGTACTTATTTCAGAAAAAAATTAATTAAAGAGTACAGCTGCATAAAATGGGTATATATCCTAATGGATTGTAAATAAGTGATAAACTTTAAAAAAAATTACAACTTGACCAGAAAAGTGCCTGTAAAGCTGGAGAGGAGGAAGTTGTGATTATTGAAGAGATTACAGCCCCTAAAGAGATGCTAGATAGTTAACACAGAAACAATCAGAAAGTTACCTCAAGGGCATCTCAGGAATTTGCAAGACCACACCCACTGCAGGCTCCAGGGTACATAAGAGAAATTCCTTTGAGAACAGATCATGGGGATGCCCTGCTCACAAGGGGGGAGGCTAAGAAGTTATTTCACCATGCTAAGCCCGCAGGTACTCACTGCTGCAGCCCTGACTGGCGGGGCACAGGGAGTATTGCACAAGCTGGCTGCAGACCTTGGCTTCATCAACATGATGGTTATACAGAAATGCAGGATCTGGAGTTAAGGAGTCATGGAACCCAGGCAGAGTATAACAGGGTTAGAGTTCCTGTGGGCTGCCCCTAAGAGGATGATATGTAAGAAGCTGTAAAGATGTAACTGAAGTTGCAATGGAGACCCCAGGAATTAAGAGATGCCAGTAACATGGACTGTCTCCCAAGAAAAGCTACTAGCTGCAGAGAGCTCATGTGCACTGCAACCCAAAAGGCCAAAGGAGCAGGGCTGCTCAAGCCCTTTGGAAATAACATTTTGCTGCCAAGTGTCCAAATGCTGTATTCCTTCTATGCTCCTTTTCCTCCCTTTTAGAATGGGGATGTTTACTCTTTCCCACTCTCTATTGACTATATGTAACTTGCTTTTACAGTGGCTCACAGCCAAGAGGTTGCCTTCAGTCTCAGAGGAGACTCTGGACATGGGCAATGCAAAAATTTAAGACTCTTGGAGATCAAACTCTTAGACATGGACATTATTGGCATCAGATCAATATTGGCATCAGATTTGCCATTTTAGGTCAGGAGCCATTTTATCTAGAGGCTCCCAAGTTTTGATTCTGAGGCAATGGGACTTAACTTCTCGTAAGAACATGTGCCTGCTAAACCCCACCCCAGCTTATGATGCAACTCCTAAGCATCTTATGAAATTCCTTTTGTGGGCTATAAAGCTGCTCCTTGAGTGCAGACACGCTGCTCCTCTCCTCGGAGGGACAGCTTGTCTGTTTGCCTCATGCTACTGACAATAAATCTCTTGCGTGAGAGTCCGGTGTGTCGCGTGGTCTTTGGACTTTGTGTGGACTCTGCGAGTGTCCTTTCAGACATGAGCTTTTGGGGGACCAGGGTAGAGTGCTACAGTTTGGATATGAGATGCCCCCCACAGAAAAATATATAGCATATATTATTAATATATAGCATATATTATTAATTCCTGTATTAATACAGGAATATTTAAAGGTGAAATAATTGTATCGAAAGCTATAACCTAATCAGTTCATCCTAGTTTGAATGGACTGAGTGGTAACCATAGGCAGGCATAAACCAAGCAGCTCTTCTTTGCTGGGGCCTTCCCCCGTAATGTGCTGCCTCACTTTGGGCCCAGAGCAATAGAGTCAGCCATCTGTGAACTAAGGCATGAGCCTCAAATAAACTTTTCCTCCTCTAAGTTGTTCTTGTTGGGTATTTTGGTCACAGCAATGCAAAAGCTAACTAAAACAAGCCCCAAGAGCAAAATAAACTTAAAAAATAATAGAAAATAAAAATTGATTTACAATATGCAAACTTTTAAGTCAAGGGACAGATAATAAATATCAACCCTGGGTTCAGGGGAAGCCAAGGAAGCTTGCCACAAGGTAAGAGATCTGAACTAAGAAAATCCAAACAATCTCTGGAGGAAAGCAACCCTGATTTAGATAGTAAGGATTCCTCTATATCAAGCTTAATAAAATATAACCTTACAATCGATGTTACCAAACACTGCAAGGAAACTGGCTACCAGGAACAAAAATCAGCAGAAACAACAAGCACCAGATTTATAACCCCCAAGAACCTCAGCAGCTGGGGTTATGGAAAACTGATTGTAAGACAACTGTGCAAAGGTTTTCAAGAAACAAAAGATATAACCAAAGAATTGAACAATGAAAAAGGCTATTTAACTTTTCCAAAGCATGGTGTCCTTATCTCTAAAATGGGAAAAAGGATACCAGTTCTGTACAGGTTCTATGAAGACATATGTAGGAAAAAAATATTCAAACCAAGTGTAGGAAAAAGAAATATGTAGGGAAATCTTTCCATCATAAAGGGATTTTATAGCATATATTATTGTGTAATCTGGAGCAAAGTAACTCCCATCTATACATTTAGATTGTTACATACTTTTTTCTTAAAATATTATGTTCTGTTTATTTGACATTAAATCTTCTTCTAGAGCATTATTTTAATGATGTGCCATAAATTGCTTAATAAATCCTTCATTGTTGGGCATTTATATTTTTTCCCAGTTTCTTGCTATTACAGTGATAAAATATATGTCCTGGCACATAATAAGCACTGTTATTGGTCAGGATTCAATCAGAGAAATTGAACCAGTGGGAGAAGTAGATATTTAATAAGAGATTTGCTGGTTTTATTTTGTTTTTGTTTGTTTGTTGTGCTGGGGATTGAACCCAGGGTCTTGTGCATGCAAGGCAAGCACCCTACCAACTGAGCTCCCCAGTCCTTGTTTTGTTTTTTGCAGAGCTGGGGATTAAACCCACAGCCTCATATATGTTAAGCAAAGCAAGTACTCTACCACTGAGTCACAGCCCTAGCCCTAGTAAGATTTGTTACAGAGATTTGTTTTCTTTCTTTCTTTTCTTTTTCTTTTTATTAACTTGAAAATGAACCCAGGGGTATTTTGCCACTTGAGCTACATCCCCAGTCATTTAAAAATTTTTTTCAGACAGGGTATCTCTAAGTTGCTGAGGGTCTCACAGTTGCTGAGGCTGTCCTTGAATTTGCAATCCTCCTAGCTCAGCCTTCTGAGCTTGGATGACAGGCATGTGCCACCTGACCCAGGAGCAGAAGTTAAAGGAAGATCCAAGGGAAGGTGCAGCTACGGTAAGTCTGGCTGTCACCTCATGCCAAATGAACAGCAGATATGTGGCCACATGTATGAACTACAGAAGCATCTGCTCCATCCAAGTATAAAGCACAAAATACTTCTGCCTTCTGGACAAATATATCTCCTGGCACATACCTGTAATCCTGTGACTTGGGAAACTGAGGCAGGAGGATCACAAGTTCAGAGCCAGCCTCAGCAATTTAGAGAGTCCCAAACAACTTAGTGATACCCTGTCTCAAACAAATAAAAAGGGGTAGGGATGTGGCTGAGTGGTAAAGCGTCCCTGGGTTCAATCCCCAGTGTCAAAACAAATAAACAAACAAACAAACAAACAAAAAACCCACAACTATATCTCTTGTGGCCTTCTCTAACACATTAGAGCCACTATACTAAAAAGTGTTATTGTAGTTATAATATTTTATGCTATTGTCATTACTGTTGTTATCATTATTATCATCTTCTTCAATAAAGTAAGGAAAGCTCATTTGGCCAGAATGAAATTCTTGGGAATAAGGAAGTGTGATAAAATGAGGCTAGAAAGGTCAAGTAAGCTTAGGACATGTGGAGTCTAACAAACCACTTTAAGGAGTTTAGATCTGTTCATGAGAGATATTGGTCTGCTCTTTCCCTTTCTGGTAATATCTTTATCTGGTTTTGCTATTAGGGTAATGACTGCCTCAAAAATTAATTAGGGGCTGGGCACAAGAGCAGACATTTGTGATCTCAGCTACTCAGGAGGCTGAGACAGAATTGTAAGCTAGAGGCCAACCTGGGCAACATAGCAAGACCCTCTCTCAAAATAAAAAATTTAAGGGCTGGGGTTGTGGCTCAGCGGCAGAGCACTCGCCTCACACGTGCACGGCCCGGGTTCGATACTCAGCACCACGTAAACATAAATGCATTGCATTGTGTACAACTAAAGTAAATAAATAATTTTTAAAAATAAAAATAAAAAAATTAAAATTTTAAAAGAGCTGGGGATGTGGCTTACTGGTAGAGTGCTTGCATAGCATGCATGAGGCCCTGTGTTCAATCCTCAGTGCTGAAAAAAAAATTAAGAATTTTCTAGAAAAGATTTTTCTAGAAGAGATTTTAAAGAATTGATTTTTTTCTTTCTTTCATTTTTTTTTTTTTGGTACCAGGGATTGAACTTAGGGGTACACAACCACTGAGCCATATCCCCAGCCCTATTTTGTATTTTATTTAGAGACAGGGTCTCACTGAGTTGCTTAGCGCCTTGCAGTTGCTAAGGCTGGCTTGGAACTACGATTCTCTGGTCTAGCATTTCAAATAACTGGGATACAGACATGTGCCACCATGTCCAGCTTCAGCTTTTGGTTTCATATGTGTATATTTTTTCTATTGTTTCTATTTCTTGGAGAACCCTGACCAATACACATAGATATATATTGTCTTTTATTTATCTTTTCAAGACAGAGTCTTTCTTTGTTGCCCAAGCTGTCCTTGAGCTCTTGGGTGTAAGTGACCCTCTGCCGTAGCCTCACAAATAGTTGGGACTATAGGTGTACACCAGTGTACTTGGTTTAATGTCTTTTAACTTTTTTTTTGCTGTTATAAATAATGATCTAGTGAATATCTTTGTGTGTGAGAGACAAAGGAGGACTGGGCTGCTGTATCAGCACATACAGGGGCACCGGTGGAGCTCAGGAGCTTCCACAAGCTTTCTTTAGGCTGAGAATGAAGAGTTGGTATGAGGAAGCTTAGGAACTTATTAGGCAAAGGGAATCCTAGAAGGAGGAAGAAGGGAGGTGGGAGAGTAACAGTGTGGAAAACAACTGTGGGAAGGAATGGAGAAAGTTCCCGGGCTAGAAGGCAATGTTGGAGGCTAGGGTGAGTGGCAAGAAAATAGGGCTTTTAGGGTAGGTAGTTCATGCACAGCCTCACAAGCCACATTGAACAGTCTGGACTTTACCTTAAAGAACAATGAGGGGAGCCACTGAAGGATTTTTTTTTATTTTTATTTATTTATTTTTTGTACCGGGGATTGAACTCAGGGGCACTGGACCACTGGGTCACATCCCCAGCCCTTTTTTGTATTTTATTTAGAGACAGGGTCTCACTGAGTTGCTAAGTGCCTCGCCATTGCTGAGGCTGGCTTTGAACTCATGATCCTCCTGCCTCAGCCTCCCAAGTGCTAGGATTACAGGCATGCGCCACCGCGCCCAGCTACACTAAAGGATTTTAAGGTAGCGTGAATGTGGGACTGGAGGTGTACCTCATGGTAGAGCACTTGCCTTGCCTGCTTGAGGTCCTGGGTTCAACTTCCTCAAAAAGGAAAGATAGTAGGGAGGATGGTGGATGGTATGATTAGATTGTGACTTAGGAGCACCACTGGCTGATGTGTGAAGGATGGATTGGCAAAGAGACTCAGGCTCTACGGAAAAGAGGATGTCTTACCAATCCATGATTTCTATGTCTTTCATTATTGAAAGTCTATACATAATATATAAACTAATTTCTAACATACTCATGGGTTCTTTTTTAATTTTTACTTCCTACTTTTCAATTTCAGTTTTCAACCCCAAATTTCACTGCAGATAACTCAAGGATTTTTCTTTTTAGTTTCTGTAAATTAATACTTCCCTTTCAGTTCCAAGGCTTAATCTCTAATTCTGGTCCCCTGAATTAGAGATTAAAGAGAAGAGAGAGGCAAGAGTATCAGGGAATTGCTTGGGTATACACACAGTGGGTTAAACAACATAGAAATGATGGGTGGGAGGGGACAGTAAATGCGGCTACTGTGGAAGCTAAGGTAGGAGGATTGCAAGTTCAAGACCAGCCGTGGCAGCTTAGTAAGACCCTGTCTGAAAATAAAAAATAAAAGGTCTGTGGATATAGCTCAGTGATGGAATGCTCCTGGGTTCAAATCCTAGTAGCAAAAAAATAAAAAGCCAGGCACAGTGGTGTACACCTGTAATCTCAACAGCTCAGGAGGCTGAGGCAGGAGGATTGCAAGTTTGAGGCTAGTCTTAGCAATTTACTAAGACCCTATCTCAAAATGAAAAGGGCTGAGGATGTGGCTCAGTAGTTAAGCACCCCCTGGGTTCAATCTCTGGTACCAAAAAAAAAAAAAAAGAGAGAGAGAGAGAGAGAGAGAGAATTGACAAGGGGATCTTGGGGATGGGTATGAATGGTAAAAAGTAAGCTATAAGAAATTCTTGGCGAACCTGCACTTATATCCAAGAAGCATGAGAACTAGAGGTGGACAGCAATGAGCCCATGTCTCAAATATAAATCATCCCCCAAAAATTCATTGGCTTCTCAGACTACTGAAGATAGAGAAAGCAAACCTATTTGTTCAGTGGTAGTATTTTACCTCACTAGCATTTGGTGGAATTTTTGCCCACCAGTACTATTTCATCTTTATCATCATCATATTCTTCAAGATGGGTCTTCCAGGTCCAAAGGACCTTGGTCTGAAATCCTCAGACCTCTTTCTAAAAACTGTAGTCTGCTGAGACTCTTTCTGAAGAAACAAAGAGCTAATGACACTCTTAGAAAAGGGTGAACTTCCTCATCAAATGCAGGCTCACTTGTGATTCAACTGTAGGGTGTTAACGTGTATCTGTGGGGCTTCTAACCAACAGCCTTACAGCGAACCCAAAGGATCAAGGGCTCCCCTTGTAAAGCACTGAAGAAGGATGAATATGGGATTCAGAGCTAAAGCCCGACCTCAGCTCTGTCCTGGCTGCTCTCTGTGCCGCAGAACCTCTTCTTTGAAAAAAGAAAGATAATTTCTTCCCCGTAGGATTATTTTGACAGTGAGAGAAAGAACAAAGAAATTTTTAGAAAAACTTGTATCAAAAAGGAGGAGGTTCTCTGTGTTAGTCCTTTTATTTTATGGACCACATGCCCTATTTCCTTGAACAAAAACAAAACAAACAAACAAAAAAAATCCCCTGTGATGGCATAGAGATTTTAGGTCCGAGTTTCATTTTCAAAGTGTGATTTAACATGCATTAATTGCCCTCAGGATGCTCCTAGATCAGACTGTAAATGAGCTACAAAAGAAAGTGAGAACTTTACAGGATGAAGATAATCAATTAAAAATGACCAGATCTCAGCAACTTGAGGCCCTACTCAACCAACTGGAAAATGAAAAGAAAAAATCTGACGAGGTAAGAAAGTCCATAGATAGGCTCTCGCTTTTCCTGTTCTCATACCTGAGTAATAGCTAATTATTATTCATTAAGTTTAGTCAGGGTTCTTTTGAGAAAGCAGAACCTATTCTAGGTATGTCAAGTGTAGGGGAAGGAAAATGCCTTCTCTGTATCCTTCCAGGTTCTTTGGCTGGGCTACCAACAAAATGGACGTTAAAACAGGAGACAAGCTGGTTTAATTACACACATACGAGTGGGTGTCCCACAAAATGTGAGAATCGAGAAGGGTGAGATGGCTGAAGTTCCTACAGCACCCTGAGCTACAGAAGGGAAACAGGAGCTTAGGGTCTCTGGGGCGTGACGGGAACAAGTTGTGGGAGGAAGGAGGAGGAGTTGTATGGTGAGTAGAGGTGGCCTTACGCGCAGTTAAAAGTCTCCTGAGTAAAAGAAGTTGTCTGGAGAAGCCCTCTCTCTTCCTGACACACATTTTACTACTCTAGATTTCCTGTGTTGATGTACATTCCTTTTGTAGAAGGACAACTTTTCAGAGCTACTTCTGTGTCTGCAGTCTCTCAGAATAACCCACTTGCAATATGCCAAAGAACTCTATTTTAGGGTGGCATATTTTGGTCTCCTACAGTCATGTTTTAGGGTGGTGTGTCCTGAGCCACAACACAAGCAAGAAGAGATTTAATATAGGAGGAGAGAGGCTTACCAAGCTGTTGGAAGGGAGAGCAGAAAGTCAGAAGGGGCTGCTGCAGGCTTTCAGTACACGCAGAAGTTTAGAAGCCACCTCATCAAGGTAGGGAAATTGCAGGAACTCTCCTTGAATCCCCTGTGGATGTCCCATCTGCTTGCTGCCCATTCATCTGCCCGTTAGTGAACACTAAGCCAGGAAAACCAAACATTTTTTTTTTCTTTCTAAACTCACACCACCCGCAATACATCACTCTACTACCAGATGTGTGTTTTCACTACACCAAGCAATTCTCCAATTCTATGTGGACCCCAACAGGACACACAAAAACTTAATTCTGACACTATCTAGCCGGGCGTGGTGGCATACGCCTGTAATCCCGGCACTTGGGAGGCTGAGGCAGGAGGATCGCGAGTTCAAAGCCAGCCTCAGCAAAAGCAAGGATCTAAGCAACTCAGTGGGATCCTGTCTCTAAATAAAATACACAATAGGGCTGGGGATGTGGCTCAGTGGTCAAGTGCCCCTGAGTTCAATCCCTGGTTATCGGCCCCCACACTCCACAAAAAAATAAAAACAAGCAGAAGAAAAGAAATGAAAATCAGCCAACCACTCCACACCTATTAGAATGGTCAAATTCTGAAACATTGATATCACAAATGTCGGCAGATATGGAGCAATAGGAGTTCTCATTGCTGAAGGTGACACATCCACTTTGGAAGACAGTTTGGTGTTTCCTTACACAATTAAACATACTCTTACCATATGAGCTGATAATCATGCTCCTTGGTATTTACCCAACAAGTTGAAAACATATGTCTACCCAAAACTCTGCACCTGGGTGCTTATAGAAGTTTTATTCGTTATTACCCAAACTTGGGAGCAACCACGATATCTTGCTTTGGGTACCACTGAAAGCTGGCAGTCTTGAAGATTACTTAATAAATGTGTTGAAGGAGCAAATGTGGTATATGTTGATTCAGAATTTAAAGAGGCAGCTCCAGCTGGGTGTGGCAGCACACAACTGTAATCTCAGGGATTTGGGAGGCTGAGCCAGGAGGATTGTAAATTCGAGACCAGCCTCAGAAATTGAGTGAGGCCCTAAGCAACTCAGCAAGACCCTGTCTCAAAATTTTAAAAAATAAGAATAAAAAGGAATGGAGATGTGGCACAATGGTAAAGTACCTCTGGGTTAAATTCTTAGGCCAGAAAACCAATGTAGACTATCTCCCAGATAGTCTATGCTCACTGTGCATTCATGAATTGGGGAATTAGCTGGGTGCAGTGGAGCACACCTGGAACTCCAGCTGCTTGGGAGGCTGAGGCAGGAGGAGTGAAGATTCAAAGCCAGCCTCAGCAATTTAGCAAGGCCCTAAGCAACTCAGCGAGACCCTGTCTCTAAATAAAATACAAAAAAAAAAAAAAAGGCTCAGTGGTTAAGTACCTCTGGGTTCAATCCCAGGTACCAAAAATAAGAAGAAAAAAAAAGAATCAGGGAAATAGCCAGGTGCAATGGCACACGCCTATAATCCCTGGAACGCTCTGTAATGCTGACCTGCTGAGGAGGACGGTGGGAGGTGCCAACACTGACCTGGCTCCCTGATTCGAATGGGGTTGATGGTACTGCAAGGATGTCAAGTGGCAGTGCCTAAATCTCAGAAGTGAGGGGGCATTATTACTGCAAACACAATAGGCAATAGTGCCAAGGCAATAATCAAATGGTTTAACCCTTGTGGTTGTGGCTAATTAGCCATGGTGATTATAGGATTAACACAGATGGGCAGCTGATTGAAGTCTCACTGGGGTTGTATTTTTAAATACACACATACAAATATACATATGTCCCTTTGGTTCTGGTGGGCAGAAGCCAATTTAAATGACGTCAGTGGAGAGTAATGGCCTCTTCTTGCTCAATCCCTAGATCTGAGCCAGTTCAGAGACCTCGAGACTCTGAATGATGGGAATGCCAGGTTTCTTCAGGAAAACTTCCATGATACTGCCACAGGGATGTGATTTTTCTCCTTCACCTTCCAAAAAGAGACCTATGGTGTTTTATTAAGGTTATTGGACCCTGGAGAAAGGGAATGACAAAGGCTGTGAGGGGATGAGTGTTCCTGAGTCCACACTAACACCTCTGGCCCTGAACACCATCGAGCGCCACAATCCAGAGTGGGTGGCTTAAGAAAATAGGTAGAAAATGGAGTTCAAACTCAGCACCGAGGAGTATGTCTGTAGTGCTTCAATGACTCAGCGTGTGTTTTACAACAAGTCTAGTGCGGGTTTTTCCCACCTTTTTTTTTTTTTTTAATTGGTGACTTATAGTTGTATGGTCAAGTGGGTTTGTGAATCTCCCCAAAGATTATCCATCCCCTCTTTTTTTATGGTATTGGGAATTGAACCCAGAGGTTCTCTACCACTGGGCTACATCCCTAGCCCTTTTTATTTTTTAATTTTGAGGCAAGGTCTTGCTAAGTTGCCCAGGCTGGTCTCAAACTTGATATCCCTCTTCCTCAACCTTATGGGCTGCTAAAGATTACAGGCTTCAGGTGTGAACCACTTTGCCTGACTTTATTTCCCCAATTCTTTAATTTCTTTCTTTTTCTTTTTTCTTTTTTTTTGGTACTAAGGATTGAACCCAAGAGTGCTTAACCATTGTGTCATAACCCCAGTCCTTTTTATTTTGAGACATGGTCTTGCTAAATTGCTTAGGGCCTCCTAAATTTCTGAGGCTGCTCTCAAATTTGTGATGCTCTTGGCTCAGCCAGTGTGTGGTAAAGCCTTGGCGAAAGGCGAGTCTTCCCATGGCTCTGTGTGGGTGAGCAGCCACCTAGGTGAATCTACCCAAATTCCTGTCAGCTTATCTGAGGGTTTGTTTCCTTCCTCTCCTCCTTATGCCGGAAAAGCACGGCATCTTACTGACCCTTAATATTGGTTACTGTTGAGTCCAAGTTTCAGTCAACCAACAAGCAAACTATTAAAAGTCACCCAAAAATGTTCAAGTCCACACATTAAAATCTGATTCTCTGATAAGTGCATTCATACCAATAAATTTGGCCTATTCAACATATACCCCTTCCTCCTAGTATAACATCCTACACATATTCCTCAGATTTCTGCCAATATTAATTGGCACAATTGTGTCTTTTAATACAGTGGTCCCTAGGTCAGTTGCCATACTCAATCCCCCACTCCCCAAGGTGTGCTGGGATCCAACTCCAGTGATAGAGGATCAGAGGTGATGACAAAAGTGTGTGTGTGCGCATATATATATACATATATATGTGTAATCATTATGCACATTTTTATTGGTGCATTATGATTGTATATAATAAATTCATTGTTACATATTCTTACATGCATACAATATAACAATATAATTTGGTCATTTGGTACTGGGGATTGAACCCAGGGGTACTTAATCACTGAACCTCATCTCCAGCCCTTTTTATTTTTTATTTTGAGACAGGGTCTCACTAAATTGCTTAGGGCCTTCATAAATTGTTGAGGCTGGCCTGGAACTTGCAGTTCTCCTGATTACAGGCATGCACCGCTAGGCTTGGCTAGAGGTAGGTCTTAAGGACTATAGACATCTTCTTACATGATAATTGCCTGAGTGAAATCAATAGAGTCCTCAAAGCAGGGGTGGTTAATCTCTTCAGACAGCAGAGGAAGGCCTGCTTATGCTGGCAAAAGAAGCCTGTTGAATTTGAGGTCTTCTCAAATGTTTTTATTCCCAGTCCTCAGGTTTCCATGCATTCCCAAAGCCCCACTCACATAAGATACCTGACAGGGCTATGAAATAAATCTGTGTTATAAATGTACAACTCATTTGATGAAATTTGAGATTTGGGTTTTAGTTACATTGGCCTTTTGGCTACAAGAAAATTTCCTTTAAGTTACTCATAGAAGCTCTCTATGCCTTGTTCCAGGAATTAAATCCCCAAGTTGCATATTTTCTCCTTGTAAGTTCATTAACATGGTCAGAGGTGGCTAGCTCACCCTATGGTCCTTGTAGTTCTCAATTATATTTTAACATTATTTGTTTTTGTTTTGGTACCAGGGATTGAATTCAGGGGCACTCAACCAGGACCACCTCCCCAGCCCTTTTTTTGTATTTTATTAGAGACAGGGTCTCACTGAGTTGCTAAGTGCCTCACTATTGCTGAGGCTGGCTTTGAACTCGCGATCCTCCTGTCTCAGCCTCCCAAGTGCTGGGATTACAGGTGCACACCACCGCGCCCGGCTTTATAACATTATTTGTAATAGTCATGTGATTTCCCCAAAGTTCTTCATTTCGGGCAATTAAAAGTTGATAATTTTATAAACTCTTTGCCACATGTTATTAGTACTAGTGACAAATTTACACTACAGGTAAGCATCCCTAATCCAAAAATATGAAATTAGAAATGCTCCCAAATCTGAAATTTTTGAGTTGGGCAGAGTAGCACATGCCTGTAGTACAAGCTACTCAAGAGGCTAAGGAAGGAAGACTGCCTGAGCCCAGGAGAGTTGAGGGCCAGTCTGAGCAACATAGTGAGACCCTGTCTAAAACAATAAATAAACAACAACAACAACACTTTTTGAGTGTCAACATGCACCCAAAGTAGAATATTCCACATCTGACCTCATGTAATGGTTCATAGTCAAAATGCAGGTACACTAAAAATATTGTATAAAATTACCTTCAGGCTGTGTGGATAAGATGTATATGAAACAATTTTGTCTTTGGACTTCAGTCTCATCGGATAATATTTGTATAAACACAAATATTCCAAAATCTAAAAGAAAATTCAAAATCTGAAATACTTCTGGCCTCAAGCATTTTGACCTGAACTTTCAAATCTAACCTGGTCAGTTTCCCAACTTGAGTTTCTTTTTTGATACTAGAGATTGAACCCAGGGGTGCTTAACCACTGAGCCACATCCCCAGTCCTCTTTATTTTTTATTTTGAGACAGGGTCTCGCTAAGTTGCTTAGGGCCTCACTAAGTTGCTGAGGCTGGTCTTGATCTTGCAATCCTCCTATTTCGGCTGCCAAAGCTCTGGGATTACAGGTGTGAATCACCATGCCCAGCTCCAACTTTGAGCCACTTCTAGAACCAAATACCTTATCAGTCACGATTAGGTGGAGAATATTGTTTGTATTTTATACACTTAGGTTGTAAAAAAGCAAACTGCCTCTTTTTTCCCTCTGCTCTCACACCACACCAATTCACTCAGAAGACTCTGACCTCGAAGAGCAGGAGCACTGTCCTCAGCAGCAGTGGACACCAGCTGGGCATCCTGTAATTTAATCCAGTTCCGACACAGTCTACCTGGAGATAGCATCAGATACCGCAAATCGAGGGCTCATTCCCCAAGCCTGTTCTCGCTTTGGTCCTAGCAGCAAATCCAGGCCTGTGGAACTTCTTACCAACCAGTCATAAATTGGGATTCTCATTACTCCCTCCTCGAGTTTGACTAGTTTGTCATAATGACTCACAGAACTTAGGGAAACACTATACTTACATTTACTGGTTTATTACAAAGGGTAAGTTCTGGATGGGTCCTGAGTGCAGGAGCTTCTGCTCCTCAGGCGTTAGGGTGCACTACCCTCCCAGTGCATGGGTGCATTTTTGCTTGCCTCTTGCAAGCTTCTGTCTGGAAGCTGTCCAGAAGTTCTCTGACCCATCCTCTCAGGTTTATATGGGGACTTTATTGATAGGTGAGATTGCTGATAGGCTGAGTGAGGCACCATATTCAGCTTCTTGGCTTCTCTGTGCAACAACATGCCTTCCTCCAGGGACAGGGAGGACCCCTTTGGAATGAAGATGGTCTTATGTGCCATCAAACAAGATAGGTCAGAAAATTTCTTTACGACCAACTAAAGGCAGGGTAAGATCAGAGTTTAAAACCCACCTTGGAGCCGGGCGCGGTGGCGCACGCCTGTAATCCCAGCACTTTGGGAGGCTGAGGCAGGAGGATCACGAGTTCAAAGCCAGCCTCAGCAGTGGTGAGGCACTTAGCAACTCAGTGAGACCCTGTCTCTAATAAAATACAAAAAAGGGCTGGGGATGTGGCCCAGTGGTCGAGTGCCCCTGAGTTCAATCCCTGGTACCACAAAAAAAAAAAAAAAAAAAAAAAAAACCCACCTTGGAAAGGGAGTTATACGCCAGGAACTGTGTTCAAAAACTGTATGTCATAATACCACAGTACTTCCAGATGGGAGATTTTTATATAGGGAATTAAATGCTTACAAAATTCTTGAGAAGACTGGGGGAGCAAATGTCAAGGGAAGCAGCTGCTGGCCTTGGGGAACTCTGGGAGGATAGGAGTCACACCACTTGTGACTCTGATCTCAGAGCTGGAGAGTCTGTAAGCCTTTTTCTGCAGAAAAGCTTTGCCAATTTACCTTCCCCTCAACATCACACCTTCACTGGCAAAGAATCTCTCTTTCTCTCTCTCTCTTTCTCTTTAAATGTTTTTCAGCATATCAAGAGCAATCAGGAATTGTCAGAGAAGCTGTCGGGGTTACAGCAGGAGAAGGAAGCTCTATGGGAAAGATGTGTGCAATTTTTGGAGCAGTTTGATGAGCATGCAAGGTAAACAAAAACTGGTTCCCTTTGGGGAAAAACGGTAGAAACAGCTGCTCCTGGCTGAGCCCACCCCAGAGCCAAGTGCTGAGTGCTCCCAAAGCAGCCTTTCAAGATGCCATCATGATTTCCCTGAGGCCCCCAAAGTTCCCACCACCAGGCTTTTCCTAGGAAGATGTGGGGCCCAGCTTCTTCCCAAAAGAGAAGGTGGTGGGGAGACGGGCATTACCACTTACAGAGCTCAGTCGATGTCTAACTTGATTTTTCAAAAAGTATGCTTGCCTTCAGGCTTTTCCCCCTCACGTAGTTTCCTCAGCCTGGACCACCTTCTCCCATTCCAACTCTTCATTTTATCTTCTAATTCTTACACTAGGAATCACCTCCTCAAAGATGCCTTTCTTGACAACTGCCATAG
The DNA here is from genome assembly GCA_025594165.1 of Tamias sibiricus. Taxonomy (NCBI): domain Eukaryota; kingdom Metazoa; phylum Chordata; class Mammalia; order Rodentia; family Sciuridae; genus Tamias; species Tamias sibiricus. The sequence continues at coordinate 35,976,957 of CM046658.1, forward strand.
TCCTTTGTAAATGCTTCTCTGTACTTATTTCAGAACCAGTCATGTTGTTTTCAAATAACGTGATTTACTATCAGTGTCCCTCACCAGACTGCAGCCTCTACAAGGTCTTGCTCATTTTTTTAATCCATACTCCCTGGTTACATAGTAGATGCTCAATTAAAATGAATGTTCCTAGCTGGGCCCTGTTATGCATGCCTGTGGTCCCTGCAACTTGGGAGGCTGAGGCAGAAGGATCACTTGAGCCCAGAAGTTCAAGGCCACATAGAACTGGGCCATATACTGAAACCTATCTCTTAAAAAAAAAAAAAAAAAAAAAAAGGAGGAGGAGAGTCCTGGGCATGGTGACCCAGGTCTATAACCCCAGGGACTCAGGAGGCTAAGGCAGGAGGATCACAAGTTTGAGGTCTGCCTCACCAATTTAGTGAACCCTGTCTCAAAATAAAAAAACATAAAGGGCTAGGATGTAACTCAGTGGGAGAGCACTTGCTCAGCATCACACACACATACCTCCCCCCCAAAAAATCCAGAAGTTCTTATCTTTATCATTTTCTGCTTTTACTTTCCTCTTCTCTGAAGCAATGGGGCAGAGTAATGCAGAAAATGGACTCTGGAGCCACACTGCCTGGTTACAAATCCTGGTTCTACTAGCACTGTGTAGCTTTGGGCGAGTTATAAAACCTTCTTGTGCTAGAGGTTCCTCCTTTTTAAAATATACAAAATAACAGTATTTATCTCATAGAGTGGTTGAGATCTAAATGAGTGAATCTATATAGAGTGCTGACTTAGTACAATGTCTGGCCCATGGTAGTGCTATTAGTATATTTATTTTTTGTACTTTCTCCATGACCCACCTCTCTGCTCTGGTCCTTCTACAGGTTAAAGCTTCTTATGCTCTTACCTACCTATTATATTGATGGTGTTAATGATTTAAAAAACATTGTGTAGCCAGATGTGGTGGTGCACACCCGTTATCCAAGTTATTGAGGCTGAGGCAGGAGGATTGCAAATTCTAGACCAGCCTCCACAACTTAGTGAGAACCCATCTCAAAATATTCTATATTCTTTCTTTCTGTCTTTCTTCTGTGCTGGGAATCAAACCCAGAGCCTCATGCGTGCCAGGCAAGCACTCTACGCTGAGCCGCACTACCAGCTCTGTATTCTATTTCTCTAATATCTCATAGGCCATTGTGCTATAGCTTTGTTGCTATAGCCTCTGAATTTGTTTTCATAAAATATTTTTTAAAAGTTGATATGCCCTTGGAATAACACTTGTTGGATTGCTAAAGACTAAGAAAACCCCAAATGGCATGCTCACAGATGCGTAACTTATTGCAAGATATAATATAGCAACAGCATTAGGAGAGGTTTGCATTACAGCCCCTGGGTGTCTCACAGCAAGGGGTCCAGAGAAGCCAGGCAGGAGTTGACAGTGGCCCTCCCTCTGGAAGAACGATGGCAGATGTACTTCCTCTTTTAGAACAGAAACCATGTGCACACTAAAGACCTCAGAACCAGGAAACCCACGAATCTCAGCTGAGATTTCGTTTTTATATTCTGCATATAAGACTATTCCTGCTATGCCACCCGTCTCAAGAGCAGAACTTTCTTTGGGTCTCGCTGAGACCAACACAAATCATCATTCTCGGTGTTACCAATCAACAGTGCTAACAAACTGGTACAAAATGCCACGAAACTCCTTGGGCCAGTGGTTATGAAGCCACATTGTTTTAATCAGCATATTTCATGCCTTGACCAGAAGTTAGTGCCAAGCAGGAAAAGCAGCTAAACATCTTAGGTTACTTTTAGGTCTGCTGGAATTAACTGTCACAACACAACCCTAATTTAGTTAAGAATTACTCAGTGCTCCAATGGTTGAGCATTTTTATTCAAAATGACACTGAAGGGGGCTGGGGTTGTAGCTCAGCGGTAGAGGGTTCACCTAGACGTGCGAGTCAAGTCACTAGGTTTGATCCTCGGCACCACATAAAAATAAATAAATAAAATAAAGGTATTGTGTCCAACTACAACTAAAAATAATATTTTAAAATGTTTAAAAAAATAATTTTGATGTATATTTTTTTCATTTTAAAATTTATTGTTATAGAACTATGGATCTTAAAATGTATTGACAAACATCCAGAAGTAGGGGCTGGGGTTGTGGCTCAGCGGTAGAGCGCTCGCCTAGCTCATGCAAGGCCCGGGTTCTATCCTCAGCACCACGTAAAAATGAAGGCATTGTGTACAACTAAATAAATAAATGTTAAAAAAAAAAACCAGAAGTACCCTACCAAAATGTCTTCCATCATTATAGAAGAGTAGCAATTTCACTACATCCTCATTTGCACTGGTTACCACTATTGATGGAGAAGTGACTAGACCCTGATGAAAATTTCCCCAATATTCTTTGTTTGGATTGAGGTATAATTTACATACAATAAACACAAAGATTTTTTAATGTACGATTGGATGAGTTTTGACAAATATGTACACACACAACCACCACCACAATCTCCTCTATGTAATCTTTTTTTGTCTTTTGTTTAATGTATTCCATTATTTTAATGTGCACTTGTAGTCAGAAATTGTCATTGTATATTTTTTTTGGAGGGGGACGTGTTCCAAGGATTGAACCTGGGTGCTTAACCACTGAGCCGCATCCCCAGCCCTTTTTCGTATTTTATGTAGAGACAGGGTCTCCCTGAGTTGCTTAGCTCCTAAGTTGCTGAGGCTGGCTTTGAACTTGTAATCCTCCTGCCTTGGCTTCCCAAGCTACTAGGATTACAGGTGTGCGTCACTGTGCCCAGCTGTCATTATATTTTGAAATCTTCTTGATGGCTAATGAGGTTGAATATTTTACTGTGTTATTTGTACATAGCCTTTATCAAAGTAGATCTTCATCCTGGCTCCACATGCCTGGGTCCCAACATAGATTAATTAAATCAAAATCTGTCAGCATAGCACCTATAAATCAATATATTTTTATATGTTGATGGACCTTTATTTTATTCATTTATTCATATGTGGTGCTGAGAATTGAACCCAGTGCCCCACACATGCCAGGAAAGCGCTCCACCACTGAGCCACAACCCCATCCCAAATCAATATTTTTTTAAAAGCATTGTCATATGATTCTATATCTAAAGTTGAAAACTACAGATTTATGAAAGAAAATAAGAGGAATCATTAAAACTCTAGCTTCATTTTTGTGTTCACTCCCCTGATCCCAAGTCCTGACCTGGGCAAACAATGCTTATCTTTTTACTTTTTCTCAACCTCTCTTCCAGAGGAACAGATTCCTTGCCTTTTTGAAATCAGAGTAATAAAAATCTGGTTTTACTTGAACACAAGCTGAAGGTTGGTCCTAAATTTTAGAAGCCAAGTATTGTGCTGTCTCATAATGTTTAATTAACAAAGCCAAAAATAAACATAGAAAATCCGCATGTTCTTTGGGCCTGTTGGCCAATAGAACTTCAGACCAAACCAGTATCTGTGCCAGAGAGCCAGCCAGCAATGGCAAGGGAAGGTCTGAGCTCCGCCAGCAGCACTGTGTCCATGTACTACTCTTCAACCCTGCAAAATGCTATAAGGAGACCTAAATATCCAAAACTAGGAGGCCAGGTAGGTAAAGCATAAAACAGTCACTTAATGGGGCATAATACAGCTACAAAGGATGGTGGCCACGAAAACTAGATAACAACATGGGGAAATGCTTATGATATATGTCATATGTTTATGGTAATAAATAAAAAGGGTGCAAGATAAACATTTTAACGAAGACAATGTTTAAAAGACTAGAAGGAAAAACAACAATATAATATTGATCACAATGGAAGTTAGATACTTCCCCAAATGCTCTGTGATTTATCTTCTCACTTTGAAGAATAAATTTATTCATTTTTTGAGGGGAATACTGGGTATGGAATCCAGGGGCCCTCTACCACTGAGCTACATCCCCAGCCCTTTTTATTTTTTTATTTGGAGACAAGATCTCACTAAGTTGTGGAGGCTGGCCTTGAACTTGCAATCCTCCTGCCTCAGCCTCCTGAGTAACTGGGATTACAGATGTGTGCCACTGTGTCCGGCTTGAATTTATTTTTTAATAATCCAAATGGCAGGATAAGAGAGACAGCAGCTATAGTTTCTGGCATGGGAAACTATAGACTGGGTTTTAATATCTCAGTATAGGATAGATAGAAGAAATTCCAGAAGTACGTTTTATGTTTCGAATTATGTCAAAACATCAGAGTTACTATGAACAACTGGGAAACCTGGAAGTTTGTTGTGGGTACCCTACTAGATGTTACATCTCTGAAGCTATTCAGGATGCTGAAACCCAGTGCCAGTGATCCCATTCCCAGTAAAAAAGAAAATGAGATCATTTACAAAGTGGAAATATCTCCTTGTAAAGAATCAAAGTCACAGCAGTGGAGATTGTGAACACAATTTACAAAGTATATGCCTCATATTATGTAGCAGGTGCTGAACCCAAATGGGCCTCAGACAGTTTTAGGAATGTAGTTTTATATAGCAAACTCCATTAATTAGGACACTGTATCAAAGAACCTGAATAAAAATAGTTTCCAAAAGGGAGACACTTCTTTCTGACTTAAGAGTGAAGACATAAGCATAAGCAGTTCAGGATTGCTACGGTGGCTCAGTGCATCAGAAGCCTAGGCACCTGCTATCTTGTTTGTTGCTCCAGCATCTTGAACATGATTTCCTTGTTCATGTAGCTCAGGATAGCTCACTACTACATTCATTCCAGCCAATAAGAAGGAAAAAAGGGAAAGGTGAGGGCATTCCATTTTCCTATAAAGCACGCTCTTTCCCCTTATATTCTGTTAGCCCAGACTTACTCACATGGCTTCACTACAAGGAAATTCAGTATAGTTCTTACACTGGGCAACCCAGTGCCCAGCTAAAAGCCAGGAGGTCTATGATAATAGAAGGAGAAATTGAGTTGAGGACAACCCCAGCAGCCAGTCACTGTCACATACTCTGACAAGCTATATCTGGCCTCCAGCATCTAAACTTTTCAAAGTAGTATCTGGCTAGCAGCTAAATCTTCTCAGGGAAAAACACACAGATGATTCTTTTGTGTACACTTAGCAAATAGGATGGAAGAGGCTATTTTGGAAAATGAAGTAGTCTTGCAAAAACACATTTAAGGGTAAGACACAATTTACAAGCACATAGGACTCTTAGAGTAGCTCTTCCATTCCATTTGACTAGAATTAGCATCTGAGTAAGTCTGCTTTGTTCTTCCCACCATCTGGTTCCTACTTCTAGTACAAAAGTATCTCATTAGGAGAAACCAGCGATGTTTGCCTGCCTTTGCCAGCAGTGGGTATAGCAGGAAGATCACAGGCTCCGGGGTCACGTTGCTGGGCTCAAGCCTACCTGCTCACCATTTGAAAGCTAACACTCAGGAGATGAGAGTTGGTGGTAAAGAAAGCAGGCTTATTGAAGGACTGGCACCCTGAGAAAATGGGGAAGCCATCCTCCCCACCAGAAGAACATCTTAGAGAACTCAGGCATGCGGAGGGACTTTTATAGAGAGGGAGAGGAAGATGTGCAGGGGGCAATGGGCAGAAGCCCATGTATTGGGTAGAGTCTTCCGTTATCCAGGACAAGTCTTTTTTTCTTTCTCTTTTCTTTATTTCTCTCCCCCCATCACTACCCCCCCCTGGTTGGAACATTTCAATTGACCTTAACCTGGCGGGGGCGCTGTTTCCTGTAATTCTTTACACAAGACATATTTTTGGTGAGTTAAACCTCACAGCAATGTACATGCTTTGTGTTAGTTGATGCACAGGACTAAAGAATAAGGAGGGATGTTACACATTCTGATGTTATCTGAAGGTCACCAGATGTTGTGAATTCTGTACATCTTAATCATTTAGGTGCAGCTTTTCTTTAGAACTTAGAATGCCAGGCAAAGGGAGGCGAAACAATCAGCAAGACAACTCCCCAAGTTGCAAAGTGGTCACGGTTGTAGCCAGATTGGTCTCTGCAGACTCCTTGTAACAACTCACAAAATTTAGAAAAGCTATTATATTCATGGACAGTGTTTATTATAGTATGCAGATTTAAAGCCCCAGAAGAAAAAGGTCTAGAGCAGATTCCAGGAGTGACAAGATCAAAACAAGCTTCCAGTTAGCTTTCTTCCAGTTGGTGCTACAGACAGAGAGATAGTGCTTTTTCCCCCCAGCTACACAGGAGCATAAGGCAGGAGGATCACTTGAGTTAGGAGTTCAAAACCAGCCTGAGTAACATAGCAAGACCCCCTCAAAAGAAAAAAGTATTTCCAATCAAAGACTCACCTGAGCCATGATGGTCATGGATTGGGGGGTGGGGAGGTCACATAAATGTGGAGACCCAGTAATTGATCATAACTATTAGTTACCAACAATCCCTCCTGCTGTGACCCAGAGCCCTAAGTGAACAAAAATGTTTTCCCCAGAAATTCCATTGTTAGCATAAGCTACCTGGCAAGGCCAAGGTCTCAGGTATACAAAGACATTCTCACCAGGCAGGATATTCCCAGGGTGTAGAGGTCATCTCCCAGGAGCCCATCATGGACCAGCCCTTTCTTTGGAGTATGCAAGGTTTCACCAGCATACTCCAAATACCACCAAGTTAACTCTTCTGATTCTTAGATTAAGGAGAGATTCACCATCATTTTGCTTTAAAATCACATGAAATATCTTGTGAAAATCCCAGAGCATCTGGTACTTCCCTTAATGACTGAATTAGGACTGCATCCTGTGTATCAGAGTCCCAGGTACAATCACACACTTACATGGATCACAGGCCTGAATGACTGTGCCCTTAAGTGCCTATAGTGACTGAGGAAAGACTCAGTTCCGCATTCCTTACACACGTTTTGTTTAAGAAGGTGTTATCCAAATTTCTAGACATTCAGGGAAGTCAGGGACTATAGAGTCATTTTTTTAAGACATCAGGATGCATTTGACTACAGATAACAGAAAACCTGACAAATCTTTAGACAACTCTTCCTTATATAGCAAGACATGTAGAGGAAGATGATGATTGAGGTTGATACAGTGGCTCAGAACTACCATTAAGGGCGAGGTAGGCTCTTTCCTTCTCTTTGCTCTGCAGAGCTTGGTGGGTTATTGTTTTTTCCTTAGGCTTGTCACTTTGAGGTTACAAGGCAGTGACTGCAGTTGCAGATAATGCAGCTCCATTCAGCAGGTGGTTCTCCCACCCCAGGGCAGAGGGAGGTGACTTCTCCAGAAGTTCTCACCCTTTCCCAGAAACACACAGCAGGACTCACCGGCCTCACAAGCCCTGCTTCACTCCCCCCAGGACCCGCCCTCCCCGTTTTGAGATCAAGGGATCTCAGTGGACACCTAGCTGAAACCTGGAGGTTATCTACAGGAAAGAAGAAAGGTGATAACTGCACCTTAGAGTGAAACAAAGTGCTGAGGCTGTCCTTCCCTAATGTGCCTGGAGCTTTCTCTTATGAAACACCAGAAGACTCAACACCAGAAGGTTTATGATTCTGTAGTTCTGGGATAGAGAGATTTTGCATTTTTTTTTTTCTGTTTTTGAGGTTGTGGTGGTGCTGGGGATGTAGTTCAGTGATAGAGCATTTGCTTGTATTCACAAAGCCTCAGGTTCCATTCCCACACTAGAAACAATTTTTTTTCTATTATCAATTATTACCTGATACATGTATTAACTGGGCATAGTGGCCAAGTTACCAAGGTGAAATTTAAGCCAAATTTCCCAAACAGGCCAGTTTCAAATGGCATGCTAATGAAGTTCTTTTTGCCTTTATTCTTTTTTTTTTTTTTTTTTTTTTTTTTTGGTACCAGGGATTGAACTCAGGGGCACTCAACCACTGGGCCACATCCCCAACCCATTTTTTTTTTAAATTACAGACAAGGTCTCACTGAATTGCTAAGTGTCTCGCCATTGCTGAGGCTTGTTTTGAACTTGCGATCCTCCTGCCTCAGCCTCCCAAGTGCTAGGATAACAGGTGTGCGCCACTGCGCCGAGCTATCTGCCTTCATTCTTATAAAAAAGAAGTAACCTGGCCAGTGGTGTACTCCTGTAATCCAAGCAACTCTGGAGGCTGAGGCAAAAGAATCTCAAGTTGGAGGCCAGCTTCAGGAACTTAGCAAGACCTTGTACCAAAATAAAAAGGGCTGGGGATGTAGCTCAGTGATAGAGCACCTCTGAGTTCAATATCTGTACCACACACAATGTACATATTTATGAGGAAATGTGATGTTTTAATACATGTATATGTTGTGTAATGTTTAAATGAGGTTAAACATACCTACTCAAACATTTATTTATTTTTTTTAATTTTTTTACTTTTGGTACCAGGGATTGAACCCAAAGGCACTTAACCACCGAGCCACATTCCTAGTCCTTTTTATTTTTTATTTTGAGACAGGTTCTCCCTTGGTCCCTTGCAGCCTTGCTAAGTTGCCAAGGCCAGCTTTGAACTCATGATCCTCCTGCCTCAGCCTCCTGAGCTGCTAGGATCAAAGGCATAGGCCACTGTGCCTAGCTTCATTTATCATTTATGGTGAAAATGTATTGGAAGTTCAGTCCTTGTCCCCAGTGCCAATCCAATAACAAAGACAAGGTTTTGAGAAAAAGGGAAACAAAGTTTTATTGCTTTGCTAGCAAAGGAGAAACAACGGGGGACTTCTAGCTGTGATTTTTCCCATCAGGGGGAGCAGAGGGTTTTTAAAGAGGTGATCCAGAAGGAATCCTGATTCTCAGGGTTAGGGAAGTGAAATCAGGGAGAGGAAGATGAGAGAGGAGAGACAGGGAGGAGAGAAGACCAAGGAGAGATCAGGGAAGAGAGAAGAGATACATCCCATTTGGAGCAGCAAAGGCTATATTCAAAGCATGAAGTGGACTGCAGTTACAAAAACATTCAAAATCCTAGCTGGGCGCAGTGGCGCACACCTGTAATCCCAGCTATTTGGGAGGCTGAGGCAGGAGGATCACGAGTTCAAAGCCAGCCTCAGCAATGGCGAGGCACTTAGCAACTCAGTGAGACCCTGTCTCTAATAAAATGCAAAAAAGGACTGGGAATGTGGCCCAGCGGTCAATCCCTGGTACCAAAAAAAAAAAAAAAAAAGAAAAAAGAAAAACATTCAAAATCTTTTCTTCCAGCTTTTTGAAATGTACAGAACATAATTATTATTTATAGTCACCTACTGCACAATAGCACACCAGACCTTCTCACGTCTAGCTAACTATAACAGCATACTTTGATTAACCTCTCCCTATTGTCTGGTAACTACCATTCTACTCTTGACTTCTGTGAGGTTGAGTTTTTTAGATCCTACATGAGTGAGATCATGCAGTACTTGTCTTTGAGATTTTGCGTTTCTAATGAGTTCCCCGGTGTTGGTAATTTTGGAAAACAGAAACTGAGAACCACTGCTATAGGCTTTGGAAGCACCCAGATTAGGAGCATTAGAGCAATTCTCGACAAATGTTTGCCTCTAAGGATATAGGAAAAAACAAATTGGTAGTCACTCAATACAACACTTCCAGTGTGATATGTGCTGGGGGTGGAAGTCCATTAATTACATTTATTTCTGCCACTTGCTACTGGAAACAACATCAGAGCCCACAGGTTGAAGGCCTAGTCCCACCAGAGGGCACCCTACTTCAGATGCCAATTGCTAGTACAGGTTGTGGCCTATGCTTCGGACTGACTGGCTCTCAGGTTCAGTTGATTTGCTGGAGCAGCCCACAGGACTCAGGGAAACATGTTTACTCATGTATTACAAAGGATATTACAAAAATACACAGATGAAGAGCCAGATAAAATAGACACATAGGGCAAGGCCCATGGAACGGTGAGCAGAGCTTCCATACCTGCTCTGGATAAGGTGCCTCCTGGAACCTCTGTGTGTTGAGTCATTCAGAAGACCCCTGAACCTCGGGGTTTGGAGTATGCATGGAAGCTTCATTAGATAGGCATGATTAGTAAAATCCTTGGCCATTGGTGATGGAAAACCTCTTCTCACAGGAGGTTGATGGGTGGGGCTGAAAGTTCCAGCCCTCTAATCATGCCTTGGTCTTTCCTGTGACCAGTTCCCAGCCTGAAGGGCACACAAAAAGACACTCCTATCACCCCAGAAAAGACTCCAAGGATTTTAGGAGCTTTGTGCCAAGAAATTGGCATGAAACCAGATACATTTATTTCTCAACATCACAGCCTTTCAGAACAAGAGAACATTTGGCAAGGTCTGGAAACAGTTTTGGTTGTTGAAACTGTAGGAGGTGCCACTGGTATCTGATGGGTAGAGGCCTAGACATCAGCATCCTACAATGCATAGTACAGCCTCCTTCAACTAATTAGCCACCCCAAAGTGTCAATAGGGCAGAGGTTGAGAAATTGTGGTTTAGCATGATTTGGTGTTATCAGACCTAATAGGTTTGTCAGAGAACAAAATTATAACAATTTAATTTAGTGATCTTAGTTGGCCTTATTTTCTATTCTAGACTCAGGCAACACATCATTTTATAAAGCAGAATAAGTGTTTCAAAGTGTAGCGCAGAGGAGGTTGGTTTTATAGACAAAAAAGGGCTGAAGAAAGTAAGAATAAGAAAATGAAGAGTGGGAGTGGGGGTGTGGCTAAGTTGTAGAGTGCTCATCTTGCATGTGTGAGGCCCTGGGTTCAATCCCCAGTACAGAGCAAAAACCCCCAAAACTCCAAAGGGCAGATTAGTCATTTCAAAGTTACTTTCTTTGTAAAGTGAAGACAAAAGTGAGGCAGAATAGAAAGACAACTAATTAATTGGTTGACATAAAGTTGCTTGAGGATACCTTTTATTTGTTTTGGTACTGGGGATTGAAATCAGGGGGATCTATCACTAAGCTATATCCCCAGCCCTTTTTACTATTATATGTATATATTTTTAATTTATTTATTTTTATCTGTTTGGGTAGGAGGAAGTACTGGGGATCGAACCCAGAACTTCACACATGCTAGGTGAGGGTTCTACCACTGAGCTACACCCACAGCCCTCCACTTTATTTTATATTTAGAGATGGGGTCTTGCTAAATTGTCCAACCTGACCTGGAACTTGTGATCCTTCTGCCTCAGCCTCCTGAGTCACTGGGATTATAGAAGTACTTGACTAGGTTACCTTTTTTGTGCAAGGATTAAGGCAGAAGAAACTTTATTATCATGCTACTGTCCTGTTTGGGAAATGACTTAATTGCAGCTTGGTGACACTTGGAACTTAAGTGTGAGAGAATTTTTTATTTTTTTGGTACTAGGGATTGAACCTGGGCCTTGTAACAGGTTCACAGTGAAACTTAATTACCTTTTAATTTGAAGAAGCAGTTTCTGTTCTGTTTTGTCTTGGTTTTGGTTTGCAGTACAGTGATGGAACCCAAGGGCACTCTACCACTGAGCTGTGTCCCTGCCATTTTTATCTTTTATTCTGAGACAGGATTTTGCTAAATTGTTCAGGTTGGCCTTGAACTGTTGCTGAAAGCTCATTCCTTGTCCCAGATGCCAATCCAATAAGAAGGACACAGTTTTGAGAAAAAGGAGGTTTATTGCTTTGCTAGCAAAGGAGAAACACAGGGGACTCCTATCCCAAAGGCTATAATTCTGCCCATCAGCAGGAATTGGGGGGGGGGGGGGTTAAAGAAGATCAGGGAGGAGAAGTTTAGGAAAAAGAATATCAGAGATAGATCAGCTGGGCGCGGTGGCACACACGCCTGTAATCCCAGCACTTGGGAGGCTGAGGCAGGAGGATCACGAGTTCAAAGCCAGCCTCAGCAATGGTGAGGCACTTAGCAACTCAGCGAGACCCTGTCTCTAATAAAATACAAAAAAAGGCTGGGGGGCTGGGGTTGTGGCTCAGCGGCAGAGCACTCGCCTCTCACGTGTGCGGCCCGGGTTCGAGCCTCAGCACCACGTAAACATAAATGCATTGCATTGTGTACAACTAAAGTAAATAAATATTAAAAAAAAAAAAAAAAAAGGCTGGGGATGTGGCCCAGAGGTCGAGTGCCCCTGAGTTCAATCCCCGGTACCAAAAAAAAGAATATCAGAGATCAGGGAAAAGAAGATCAGGGAGAAGGTTGAGAAAAAGAAAAAGACATGTAAGTTTCAAAGCCACAAGGGATATAGTTGAAGCATCAAGTGAACCCCTGTGACAGAACTTGTGATCCTTCTTCCTCAGCCTCCTTTATTTCCAGTTCGCCTCTGAAGTAGCTGGGATTACAGGCATGTGCCACCGCACTTGGCTGTACTCTCTGAATAACAATATTATTTGGAAAGTACAAACATGCTCCAAGAGGTTTGCCCAGAGATAGTGTGGAAGTGTTAATATATTTGTTGTTGTGGCTTACTCTGGTTAGCTGTTAAAGTAGTTGGAAATGTAACTTCAATTTTTGTTTGGCTGGTTTTTTAAATTATATCTCCATGGAGATATAATTCACATATCATACAATTCATTCATTTTAAGTGTAGGAGCTCTGTTTGGGGAGATGACTAAGATTGCGGTTGACTACAGGCCATGGAGATGTTTGGGCATTGCCACCTTCTGTAGTCTCACGGGACTTGGCCCGGGATCTCGAGAGACTTGAGCGAGATTGCTAATCGGGTCTGCACCATTTGGTGTGTGTGTGGTGTGTGTGTTAAAGTCGTTGTTAGAGCCAGAGAGAAAAGTTATCAAAATAAAAAGGCTGCTTGTTTCCAGTTCACCTCTGAACTTCTTCCCGCGGCTTTGTTGCTCCAAGCGGCCATCGCTTCAGGCGGCAACATTTAAGTATACAGTTTCACTAGGCACAGTGGTACACACCTATAATCTCAGCAATTGGGGAGATTAAGGCAGGAGGATTGCAAGTTTGAGGCCCAGCTGGGCAATTTAGTGAGACCATGTCTCATAATAAAAAATACAAAGGGCTGGGGTGTAGATGCATGGTAGAGTGTGCCCTTGGGTTCAATTTTCCAGTACCTAAGTAAATAAATAAATAGTAGAATTCCATGGCTTTTAGTTGTCCATCCATCACCACAATCAATTTTAGAACACTCTACCTTCTCAAACAAGAAATCCTGGGCCTGTGCAATGGTGCATACTTGTAATCCCAGCGGCTCCGGAGGCAGAGGCAGGAGGATCAAGAGTTCAAAGCCAGCCTCAGCAATTTAGCAAGGTTCTAAGCAACTTAGTGAGACCCTGTCTCTAATAAAATACAAAATAGGGCTGGGGATGTGACTCAGTGGTTGAGTGCCCCTGAGTTCAATCCCTGTACCTCCCCCCTCCTGTAGCCTATCCTTGATTTTCCTCCCCTACCCCACCCCTAGGCAATCACTAATCTTCTTTCTTCGCTCCCTCCCTTCCTTCCTTCAATAGAAGGGATTGAAAAACAGAGCCTTGAGCATGCTACACAAGCACTCTACTACTGAGCTACCTCCCCAGCCCTTTATTTTATTCTGAGATAAGATCTAAATTGTCCAGGCTGTCCTAGAATTTATGATCCTTATATGTCAGCCTTCCGAGTAGGATTACAGGCATGAGCCACCAAGCTGGTTTATAATGTACTCACATCTATTTTCCCATTAAGCACATTTCATACAAATGGGATATGTGGTCTTTTGTGACTTTTATTTCCCTCATACTGAGGATTAAACCCAGGGGAACTCTACCACTGAGCTACGTCCCTGTCCGTTAATTTTTTTGTTTTTATTTTTAGACAGGTTCTCATTAAGTTTCCCAGGATGGCCTTAACTTAGCCTCTGGAATGCTGGAATAATAGGTGTGCGCCACTGCACCAGACTTGCGACTGGCTTCTTACCCTTAGCCTGATGCTTTCAAGGTTCATCCATGTTGTAACATGTATCAGTAGAATCCTTTTTATGTCTGAAAGATAGCCCGTTGTGTAGTCATTCTGTAATTTGTTTATCCATTCATCAATTAATGGAACTTGGGGTTGTTCTGCCTTTTGGCCCTTATGAATAATACTGCTATGAACACTTGTGTTTAGGTTTTTGTGTCAATGAATGTTTTCATTTTTCTTTCTTTCTTTCTTTTTTTTTTTTTTTTTTTTTTTTGGCACCGGGGATTGAACTCAGGGGCACTCAACCACTGGGCCATATCCCCAGCCTTTTTTTTGTATTTTATTAGAGACAGGGTCTCACTGAGTTGCTAAGTGCCTTACCATTGCTGAGGCTGGCTTTGAGCTCGTGATCCTCCTGCCTCAGCCTCCCAAGTGCTGGGATTACAGGCGTGTGCCACCACGCCCGGCTTCTTCTTTTTTTAATATTTACTTATTCGTTTTAGTTGTACACAATCCCTTTATTCTTACATGGTGCTGAGGATCCATCCTGCTAGGCACGTGCTAGGTAAGCACTCTGCCGCTGAGCCACAACCCCTGTTTTCATTTTTCTTGAGTGTTCACCTAGGAGTAGAGCTTGTGGGTCACATGGCAATTCTATGTTTAACTATTTGGAGAACTGTCTGGCTGTTTTCCAAGGAGGTGGTCCCATTTTACATTCCTTCCTTTAATACATGAGGGTTCCCAGTTTCTCCACAGCCTTGCAATATTTGTTATTCTCATTTTTATTCTAGTCATCCTAGTGGACATGCAGTACTATTTCCTTGTGATTTTAATTTGTATTCCTTCTGGTTAATGATACCAAGCATCTCTTCATGTGCTTCTTGGCAGTAATTTAGATATATGTCAGAATAAGATTCAGAGTCTTTTGAGTAGGAACCATTCCATGGAATTGGTATTTAGAAGTCCAGACTTAATACAAAGACAGAGAACATACCCAGTTATTTTTATAGGTCTTTACATCACTTTATTAGGTCTTTATGTCACTGTTCAAGAGTATAGCCAAGAACTGGGAAATTTTAAATCAGTAACCTAATTAGTGGAATGGGATTCAGAATTTAGATGTCAGGGGTCTGAAGTCAAGAAGCTTCCTAAGTTAAAGTTAGATGCTAAAACTATACTGCTTATCAGTTCTAACCAAGCTAAGCGAACTTGACCCCATGGGGATAACTACATCTTTGTCGTGCAGGGGGATTGTCCCTGGTTCATTCCCCTACAGAGGGGTTAGAAGATGTAGGGGGATTGTCCCTGGTTCATTCTCCTACAGAGGGATTAGAAGACCCCTGTCATGAGCCAGGGTAAACCCAAGAAAGTTGCATATCGAGGAGACAGAATCAATTTTCACTTTGCTCAGGAATGCCTGTACTCAAATTTACTTTTATAGAAACTACTCTGAGAAGCATCACCACAAAGCCAAGCTTCGAAAGGTCAAGGATCATTTAGTTCATGAAGTAGAAATACGAAATAAGAGAATCAAACAACTTGAAGATGAAGCTGGACTCCTGCAACAAAAAATTGAGTCGGTGAGAAAGAAAGAAAAGTATACTGATGACACTGGTGGTTAGCCATTTAGAGAATGCCCACTCATTTTTAAATTATTTGTGGACTCTTCGTAGCCCTTGTTTTCTTTTTGTGTTGCCGTCTTTCCATGTAATTCTTTAAGTCCTGACAAACAGCATCTAAGACTCATAGTGTTGCTAAACTAAATTGAACACTGAAAATATTTTGCACTGCCAATTTATGTTTGTCTTGCCTTCAAATGAAAATATCTTTTATTAAATACTCTTCAGCAAAGACTTCCAAACTATCCTCAGTAACTATCTCATTCCTGTTTTAAGTAGCCCTGGTTTTGCCTCAAGCCTCAGTGTCAGTTTTAATGGCAATGAAAACAGGTAATCCTGATTTCTCTATCAGTTCTTCACTAGCACCTTTAAACTTTTTCTAAATATCCCTGATCTTTATGCTTATCTTATTGCTCTTGTGACTTATGGGCATATGGGTAAGAAGGAAATTGGACAAGACAAATGGAATTGCATGCAGAATAGTCTTGAGATGTTGAGGCACAGTGGCACAGGCTTGTAATCCCAGCAACTCAGGAAACAGAGGCAGGAGGATTGCAAGTTCAAGCCCAGCCTGAGCAATTTAGCAAGATCCATCTTCAAGATAAAAAATAAGAAAGGTCTGGGGATGTAGATCAGTGATAAAGCACCCTTGGGTTCAGTCCCCAGGATCAAAAAATAACAACTGACATCAGTAATGTTTTCCCTTCCTGGGATCTCTAGTCCATTTCAGAATTTTGAAAATTGGCCAGGCATGGTGGCACATGCCTGTAATCCTGGTGGCTCAGGAGGCTGAGGCAGGAGGATCCTGAGTTCAAAGCCAGGCTCAGCAACAGTGAAGTGCTAAGTAACTCAGTGAGACCCTGTCTCTAAATAAAATACAAAAATGGGCTGGGGATATGGGTCAGTGGTTAAGTGCCCCTTGGTTCAATACCTGGTACCAAAAAAAAAAAAAAGAATTTTAAAAATTGTCCTCACTCCTAAAATACTCACTTATATACCCACCAAAATTTTTTTTGTATCTCTGATATGTGCCAAGGATACCAAAACAATTTATGTAATTTCAGACATTTCATTCACCATGGGACTCAGGTCAAGAATCTCTAGACTACACACAGTAAAACATTTTTTTTCTCTCTCTGCAACATTGGGTATTGAGTCCAGGGGCACTCTATCACTGAGCTACATATTCAGCCCTTTTTATTTATTATTTTGAGGTACGGTCTTGTTAAATTGCTAAGGCTGACCTTGAATTTTTCAGTCCTTCTGCCTCAGCCTGCTGAGTAGTGGGGATCACTGGTGTGCACCACCACACCTGGTTTACATAGTCATTTATTTATGTTAGTATGGATATACGGACTCTAATTTGTTGCGTTATAATCTGTTACTATCATTATTGATTTGGGTGTCCAAGTTGTGCCAGATTTGAGCTAAAGTGGCTCACCTTGAACTTTCAGACTCCCAAATAATAGATAACAGGGATGTGCTACTGGGCCCAAAGACCAATTCCTTCTTATACTACCTGCCTCTATTTCTATGCCTATATGTGAAACAGCTTTCAGCAGACATGCTTCCTTTCTTCCTGACTGTGCTGGGTTGAATAGTGTTCCCCAGAATTCATATTTTCCCAAAACATCTGATTGTGACCTTATTTGGAAATAGGATGTTTGCAGATATAATTAGTTAAAATAAGGGTCAACTGGGATAGGGTGAATCCTAAATCCAATCTGACTGGTTCTCTTATAAGAAGAGTGGAAGACACAAACACAGGGGAAGAACATTGGTGGTGATGGGGACGGAGATCGGAATGATGTAACTAAGCCAAGAAACACTGAGCTGTGCTGGCCACAACTTAAACCCAGGAGAAAAGCAGGCAACAGAAGCTTCCTCTGAGGGCTGAGGGTGTGGCTCAGCAGTAGAGCAATTCCCTACTATGAAGAAGGCCTGGGGTTTGATTCTTAGTATTGCAAGGAAAAATCAACCAACCAAAAAAAGTACATCTGAGCTTTTATTAAAAAAAAAAAAATTAACCCCGTTAACATCTTAATTTTAGATGTATACTCCCCCAGAACTGTAAGAAAATTAATTTCTGTTGTTTTAAGCACTCAGTTTGTGATAATTTGTCATTCCAGCTAATGCAATGACTAGAAGAACAATAGGTCTCCAGGAAATATACTGGAGATTGCAAATAAGCAGAGGCTAAGAAAGTTATTTGGTCTTTTGTTCACACCATTGAGGATTCTGTGGGCTTTGGCTTTAGAACAGACAAGAATTCAAATTCCAGCCCTGGGGGCTGGGGCTATGGCTCAGCAGTAGCGCACTTGCCTGGCATGTGTGAGGAACTGGGTTCGATTTTCAGCACCACATGTTTTGTTTTGTTTTGTTTTGTTTGGTTTGGTACCAGGGATTGAACTCAGGGGCACTCACTCGACCACTGGGCCACATCCCCAGCCCTTTTTTGTATTTTATTAGAGACAGGGTCTCACTGAGTTGCTAAGTGCCTCGCCATTGCTGAGGCTGGCTTTAAACTCGCGATCCTCCTGCCTCAGCCTCCCAAAGTGCTAGGATTACAGGCGTGCGCCACCGCGCCCGGCTAGAGACCCACTTCTTTAAAAAATCTCCAGCCTAAACTGGGCACGGTGGCGCACACCTGTAATCAGGAGGCTGAGGCAGGAGAATCGCAAGTTCAAAGCCAGCCTCAGCAACTTAATGAGCACCACCGCGCCCGGCTAGCACCACATGTAAATAAATAAAATAAAGCTCTACCAACAACTAAAAAATATTAAAAATAAATTTAAAATATTTTTTAAAATTACAGCTCTGACTTTTAGTTCTTTGACTTTGGACCAGTTTCTGTGTATCATTTCCCTCATCTGTAAAATGGAGAAAATAATCTCCACCTCATATATAAGGCTTTTGTGAGAATTAAAAACATAAAATTCCTAGAGTGGCATGTATTAAAATTTTCATTGATATTATTTTCCTTTTTATTGGGGTATAATCTCTTAGGAGCATATTATAGTTTGCAAGACAAATTGTTAGCAGAATTAAAAATAGTTGCATGGCGCATGCCTGTAATCCCAGTGGCTCAGGAGGCTGAGGCAGGAGGATCCCAAGTTCAAAGCCAGATTCAGCAACTTAGTGAGGCCCTAAGCAATTTAGAGAGACACTGTCTCTAAATAAAATATTAAAAAGGACTGGAGGTGTGGTTCAGTGGTTAAGCACCCCGGGGTTTAATTCCTGGCACAAAAAAAAAAAAAAAAAGTTCAGAGAAGACTGATGTGAGAGCTCTTAATGCCACAGTACTACAAACCTGGGACTTTTGATTTTAACCTATATTTGGACCCACAGATCAGAGCCCTGAGGATAAAAACATTACGTTTACCTTCTGAGTCTCCAAAAATGAATTCCTTTTTTTTTTTTGCTTAATCTCTTCAAACTTCTCAATATGCAGCAAGCCAGTTGAGTCCTCTAATTGTTGTGCCCATCCAAACCAGATTTTCCCCAATATTTTATCTTATCACCATAGCAGGTATCCCTTTTAAAAAAAAAAAAAATTTGGTTCAAAAAATATGTGGTGTTTCCTAAGGAAAGGGTAAACTTCCGCATCTAATATCCTTTCTAATTCATTTATAACAGGCTAAGGGTATATTGTCTATGGCTGCTTCTCAACCTTTATCTCAACCTTTATTCTCAACATTTATCAGCACATTATCAATTAAATATCTTTAAATAATAACAGGTGAGACTAGTATTAGACATTGAATGGTCCTGGAGAAGGACTTTCAAATATGGAATGGTTTGTTTCAGAACATAATCTAACCTCCTTCCTTATATATCTTAAATAATAGATGGACAGTCTTTTCTTGAGCGATCAACATTCATATCTTATTTAAGAACTTACTGTGTGTGTGTCTGTGTGTGGTAGATACTGGGGATTGAACCCAGGGCAGGCCTAGTGCTTGCTAGGTAAGCACTCTACCACTGAGCTATACCCCCAGCCCTTATTAGTATCTATTTAAAAAAGAAACATAAAGTTGCCCCTCTTAACCTGATGATTCACCCATTTGTCAAAAGTTGTTATTTTCCCTTCCCCACTTGTTCCCATTAGTGGCAGGTGAGGAACAAAAACTGAAAAGGTGAAAGTACTTGCCTGTTACAATTTGCAGGTCATTTGTGAAGTGAAACCACTAATTCTATATTTACTAATATCTATCTATGGACTCTTTCAGCTGTGGGGGAATATTAGTGTTTTTTCACCCAATGTACTCCTCTACCATTTTAGCCATAACTTCAGTACCTCCTGCTTTGGAAGAAAATCATTGGTAGAAAGTGAAACATGGTGTTGGGCTAGAAGTCATTTCAGCATCATTCCTGCAGCAGTAGTCTCAGCTTCTGGCTGTCAGGTGTGGCTTGCCTTGGGATCCTGACTCTGACTGCCTGACCAGGTGGCTAAATTCCCATCTTCCTCCCTCTGCCTTAAAAGGAATACAACTACAATGCAGATGGACATGTATTAAATGGGGAACATTTAAATATGGAGCTTCAAAAAATTCAGTCGTATTTGTTGGTGGTTTGATACCTATGTAATTAGAATACAGCTAAGAGAAGGAAAAGATAATACAGGTAAGAACACTGGGGTCTTAGTAGAAGTTGAGGTTCAAATATTTTTTAATGTTAATGCCAAAGAATGGTTAAATGTCCAAACAAAAATACATCACATATGAAATAAATGGAAGAATATGAAGCTATAGTGAATTACCATGTCACCAAACAGATGGAAACAGACTAGAGGACAGGAAAGAGAGTAAACAAGAGAAGTTTGTTGTTAGGACTTAGAAACAGGCGGAAGTTCTTAAGTTGATAACTCTTTCTCTTGCTGTGACTCCCTAGGAGAAGGCATTTCAGGCCCAGATCATCGCCCAAAATGATACCCTGATCCTAGAAAAAAGGGAGCTTCTGAAGCAAGTCATGGACCAAGAAGAAATAATCCGCAACAACAAACAAATAATCTCATCAGTCAAGAGCAAGTAGGTGCAGTCCCACTGGGAAGCCAATAGACCTCCACAAAGAGGTTGTTTCTCCCTCAACAAAGAAATGGTTCCAGAGGCTGTCCTTTTTTTTTTTTTTTAACATTTATTTATTTACTTTAGTTGTACACAATGCAATGCATTTATGTTTATGTGGTGCTGAGGATCGAACCCTGGCCCGCGCACATGCGAGGCGAGCGCTCTGCTGCTGAGCCACAACCCCAGCCCGAGGCTGTCCTTTGAGTTTGTGGCTTGTCCTATAACTCTTTCTCTGCTGTCTGCTGTTTTCAGCAGATCATGCAAGCAGCAGAATGTGTAAAATTAGAAAGAATATCATGGACGAGGTGGGCCAGCCATTCATACAGGCTCTCTCACAGAGGCGTAGCCTCACTGAGGCCCTGGCTATGTGCATTCTGGCCAGCCTCATTGTATGAGTCAATGCTCCTTTTTAAACATTTGATACCTATGGAATTAAAGTAGACCAGAGAATCAAGAAGTGTCTTAAATGCATGAATCCCGCAGGATATGATATTAATTTTTAATGAGAAATATTCAAAGTGGAGAAGAATTTATATACAAGCTGGCTCAAGTATTCTCTCCTCCATGGGAAAATTTAATTACAGTCAAAAACATTCTTATAGCAAGAATAAGAACAAAGAGGGTGGGTTGATCTTAACAGATAATGTCACCTATAATAGCTACAATGATTGTTTGAGAACTTACTATATGCTAGACACTGTTCTAAGCTCACTCTCTCTGGATTCATTTAACCTTGACACCAACCCCAGGAGGGAGGCACTAACATTAGCTTTAGTTTATGGATGAGGAACCCAAGTTCCAGGGAGGTCAGGGAAGTCACCTAACCTGGTCAGTGGTTAAGCAGCATGTGAACCTTGGCAGCCTGACCTTAGACGCTGGTGCCATACCTGTCAGCTACTTTGGGCACATGCTCCTCTGGGCACACGTGGAAAGCCTCTGATTATCTTTTACTGTCTGTGTTTCCCCTTTTATACAGTTAAGGCATTGCCCTTCTCAAACTATGTCATAGCTTCTGTAGTCAGTTTACAGATGGGGAAGCTGAGGCTCGGATTTATAATTTGCTCAGTGTCACTCAACTAGCAAGTGGCAGAACCAGAAATCAAACACAAGTCTCTGATCAAATCTATTATACTGCCAAGTCTCCCAAATAACTGCTGCCCTAATAAGATAGTGGATAAGAGATCAGGCTTAGAGGTCTTAAAGATCTGCTTGGCATCCCAGTTCTAAAAATTTCTGTTTTTATGTTTTTAAACAAGTTCCTATCCTCTCTCTCAGCCTCAGTTTTCTCAGCTATAAAAAAGGCTTTGTAACAGTATATGTTTCGTGAAGTTGTTCTAAAAATTAAGTGAGCTAATATGTGAAAAATGTTTAGTGCTTAGTGTGTGGGCAGGTCACAGTGCCCAAGTACATGGTAACTAGCTAGTAAGTGGCTGCTGCTGCTAATACTATTTCTACTTCTCCATGAGAACTCAGAATCAGACTAGTGTGAGATGAGAACCAGCAGCAAGCTGGAAGTTAGGATATTTGAAGGGATACAGTCTTTTCTTTCAATCCTTCTCCTAGAGTCATACCTGAAATTTCCCAAGGTCTGGAATTCATATACTCATGCATATGTATTTAATAACCATTTACAGGCCAGAAGCTTATTGGTTTTTAGTTGGTTGTATAATAATATGGTAAGAATTATTCTGCCAAACTTAGTCTAAGATCTGGACAGTGGCCTTAGATCCAGAGATAGTGGGATGTGGGACATAGTTTTGGGCTTTGAATAATGATGCAGAATTTCTAGGGCGGGGAGGGTAACTTAGTGGTTGAGCAAATGCTGAGCATGCAAAAGGTCATAGGTTTGATCCTCAGTACTGCCCAAAAAAAAATTAAAAAGGAAGAAAGAAAGAAAGAAAAAGAAATTTCTAACTATGTCTCTGATTTATACTGTTTCTAGAGCACTCTTCCTGGATAAAGAAAATAAGCAATTACAGGAAAATCATTTCCGGCTCTTGCAGCAAGTTAGCTTCTTAGAGCGCATTATATGGAACATCCAAATTCGCAGAAGAGAGGTAAGATGTGCACTTTTTATTGGGTCCTTAATCTGAAGTTTCAATTGCTAAGTTTGCTGTACCCTCTCTTCTCTTCGTCTTCATATAGCACTAGTCGTGCTCTTAGCCTCATAGTGGGCTGTAGCAAAGAAGCTCCTTGGCTGCCCGCATACTAGGGTAGCAAACCCTGCAACTGTTCTTGACCAACTCTGCTGCTGTTCATTGGGTCAGCTTTAAAACTCACCTGTATGATTCCAAAGCAATCCGTGTATGACTCTGAGCTTCTTCCCTAACATGTTATATAGTTGTTATTGCTGTTTTTTTATTTTCTATCTCATTAACTCATCAGTGAGATCCTAAAGAGCAACAACTGTAGTTCATATATTGCTGTATCTGCAGACAGATGCTCCACAGATATTTGAGAATGAATGAATGTTAAATGTTTTCACATATATGCCTCATTCTCAGCAACCTTGTTTATAATGTATTACTCTAGCCACATTAGGAAAGAAAGGTGAGCAAGTCTGAGGCTCAGAGTAGTAAAGTGAAACTAGTCTACTAAAGAATCAAGACAACAGAGCATCCTAGTCCAAGAAAAGCAATTAAGTTCAAAAAATTCAAACAGAGGGGCTGGGATTGTGGCTCAGTGGTAGAGCGCTTGCCTAGCGCGTGGGCGACCCGGGTTTGATCCTCAGCACCACGTACAAATAAAATGCATTGAATAAAACACATTGTGTACAACTAAAGCAAATAAATAAAAATATTTTTTAAAAAATACTTATTTAAAAAAAAATTCAAACAGACAAGTAGCCAAGTCCAGAGAGATGCAGAAACTAGTACAGAGTGAGACAAGGTCCAGAGTCTGGCTGGTAAGAAGGTCAGAAAGAGGGACTTCAGTAAGAAGAATTGTATTCTGAATCCAAGGCAGAGGCTGTTTTCTTCCTTCCCTGGTTTGTATCATTTGTAAGACATCCCTTCCCCTGGATACATAGCAGTAGATCCCGCTTTTTGGGCACAATTGTTGAGAATATGACCTGCATCATTGCTCTCAAAAAGGTAATTATTTCCAAGCTATGTTAGTTGTTTTGTATTTCTTCAAAAGTAAAATTTTCAGCCAGGTGCAGTGGCACACACCTGTGATGTCTGTGACTAGGGAGGCAGGAGGCAAGAGGATCACAAGTTCAAGGCCAGCCCAGGCAAGTTAGCAAGGCCCTAAGCAACTTAGTGAGACCCTATCTCAAAATAAAAAAAAATAAAAAGGACTGGAGATGTGGCTCAGTGGTTAAGTGCCCCTGGGTTCAATCTCTGGTACCAAAAAAAAAAAAAAAGAAAGAAACCAGATATAAAAGGGTACATATCATGTGATCATATGATCCCATTTATATGAAATGTCCAGAATAAGAAAATCCAGCTGGGCATGGTGGCGCACGCCTGTAATCCCAGCACTTTGGGAGGCTGAGGCAGGAGGATCACGAGTTCAAAGCCAGCCTCAGCACTGGCGAGGCACTTAGTAACTCAGTGAGACCCTGCTTCTAATAAAAAATACAAAAAAAAAGGGCTGGGGATGTGGCCCAGTGGTCAAGTGCCCCTGAGTTCAATCCCCGGTACCAAAAAATAAAAATAAAAAAGAAAGAAAGAAAGAAAGAAAATCCATAAAAATAGCAAATATATTAATGATTGGCAGGAGAGAGGAATGGGAAGTGACTGCTCGTGGGTATGGGGTTTTTTTGGAGGGTGATAAAATGTTCTGGAATCAGATAGTGTTGATGGTTGCACAAACCTGTGAATATATAGAAAATCACTGAATCAAGCTTTTTATTTTTTGGTGGGAGGGGTTACTGGGAATTGAACCCAGGGTACCTTACCACTGAATTATATCCCCAGTCCATTTTAAATTTTTTGCTTTGAGACAGGATCTCATTAAGTTGCTTGGGCCTCACCAAGTTGCTGAGGCTGCCTTTGAACTTGGAATACTCCTGCCTTAGCTCTTAAGTTGCTAGGATTACAGGCATGTGCCACCATAACCAGCTCTTCCAAGCATTTTTAAAGGGTGAACTTTGTGTTATGTGATGTACTTGTCAACAATGCTATTATTTAAAAAGAAAAAAAAGAATAAGACCCTTGTATATGTTTTCCAAAATATGTACAGCAAAGAAAAGAAGAAAGATGAAGATAGAATGTATAAAATCATGTGTATAAAAATTAGAAATATAGGCATACAGAGATAGGCTATGTATATAACCTATATATTATATGGATAGCTTATATAAATACAAGGATTAATATAGACTATATATGGAGGGGAGAGAGAGAGATAGAGAGAGAGCGCCTGACTTACTTGATAGGGTTGTCCAATCAACTTTTCATCCTACACCCTTTTATGCTTTTTTGTGAGAGTAGCATATTCAGATATAATAGCTATATTATATATTCATATATGTATAAGGTCTAGAATCACACTGCCAATAGTTCATCATTATAACACTTAATATTAATCTGTTCTTTCCTTTTAGGAAGCAACAATTAACGACATCCCTGGACTTGACGTACTAAATAAAATATTGCCTTTTCTAGGATCTAGGTTAGTAAAATCAAGAAAGTCATCTGCATGCCTGAGAGTCATAACTGTTAACTAGTTCTGAGTTTCTGTCTTGAAAAAACAAAGCATTGAGGGGTATTTTTCTACAATTAGTATGTGAATCTTCTCCTAATTCCTTGTCCCCTCACCAACCCTTCACCCTCATACCCTACAGAATCCTAATTAATCCTAAAGTAAGATGGGAGGTAACCCACAAGCATAGGTTAAAGGTAAATTTTATTTGGTTATTTTCTTTGTGCTTAACAGTTGTAAAAAACTGAGATCTTATTGAAGCCATACCCCTGTAACCCCAAACTTCTACCAGGCAATTCTATCCACATAATGCCCTCACTCATGTTCTTTCTTAGTTTCTCAGGAGCACATTTGGTAGAGTCGACTGATGTTCAAGGGACTAAAGAACTTAAATCAGAAGCAGCAACGGCAGTTTCAAAGACCCCTGAGTCTCTTTCATGTTTACAGAATTCTGAAA
This sequence comes from Tamias sibiricus, assembly GCA_025594165.1. Taxonomy (NCBI): domain Eukaryota; kingdom Metazoa; phylum Chordata; class Mammalia; order Rodentia; family Sciuridae; genus Tamias; species Tamias sibiricus. The sequence goes on from CM046658.1 coordinate 36,002,551, forward strand.
CTGGATATATAAATGTGGCTTTTCTGAAAGAGGCACACAGCCTAAAAAAACAAGTCCAAAAGTCAGAACTATAAAATCACTGGTGTCTAACACTATACTGATCAAACCTGCTAACCTAAAGCTTGAACATTAAAGTGGACTATGACATGGAAGATTCCAGATTTCCCACTGTATGTTAACTAGGAGTCTTTAAAATTGCTGATAAGTTCATTAAACAATTTCTAAAAATAGATTTCTCAAGTTTGTTTTATATCCTGAAATGATTTGTATTGATCAGTACAGTGAAGTTCAGTTATATAATTAGGTTTTACTTCAGAGTATCTATACGGTTAATATAACATCCTTTTCTTATTATTTAAAAGAAAAAGCAATGTAATCACATTTAAGTAAATATTTTTTAAAAACCTGTATATTTCCTTTTTATTTATTTATTGGTACCAGGGATTGAACCCAGGGGAACTTAACCACTGTGTCACAACACCAGCTGGCTTTGAACTTGTGATCCTCCCACATCAGCCTCCCAAGCTAATGGGATTACAGGCATGTGCCACTGTGTCCTATTAATCCCACATCCTTTTTTTTTTTTTTTTTTTGTAACAGGGATTGAACTCAGGAATGCATAACCCTTAGCCATATCCCCAGCCGTTTTTTATGTTTTATTTAGAGATAGACATAGGGTCTCACTAAATTGCTTTAGGGTCTTGCTGAATTGCTGAGGCTGGCCTTCAACTTGTGATACTCCTACAGGTGTGTAGCCACTGGGTCCAGTTTAGATGCATTGATTTTTTTTTTGTGTGTGTGTGTGTGTGTGGTACTGGGGATTGAACTCAGAGGCACTCTACCACTGGGCCACATCCCCAGCCCTTTTTGTATTTTTATTAGAGACAGGGTCTCACTGAGTTGCTAAGTGCCTTGCCATTGCTGAGGCTGGCTTTGAACTCGTGATCCTCCTGCCTCAGCCTCCCAAGTGCTGGCATTACAGGCGTGCGCCACCTCGGCTGCTGGATATATATATATAGATATATATATATATATTTTTTTTTTTTAGTAACTAATGTAAATGGGATTGCTTTCTTGATTTCTTTTTCAACTAGTTTGTTACTGGTACATAGAAATCCTACTGTTTTTTTTTTTTTTTTTTTTTGTTTTCCTTTTTGGTACCAGAGATTGAACTCAGAGGCACTCTCGACCACTGGGCCACATCATCAGCCCTTTTTGTATTAGAGACAGGGTCTCACTGAGTTGCTAAGTGCCTCACCATTGCTGAGGCTGGCTTTGAACTCAAGATCCTCCTGCCTCAGCCTCCCAAAGTGCTGGGATTACAGGCGTTCGCCACCACGCCCAGCTAGATGCATTGAATTTTTATAAGTAACCCTTACTTCCTCAATCACGAGAAAAGATGATCAAAGGATATAGGAAATAATAGCTATTGTATCAAATGTGTGCTCTGACTCTGAGTCTTGCCCAAGGTAACATTTCACTCAATTCAATGGGCCTATTTATCGAATACTTATTATATGCTAATTAATAGTAGACAATGCAGCCTCAGCTGTGAACAAGACACACTTGCAGAGTTTTTTACTTTTGGAATGTATGTATTATTATGGAGGAGGCAGTGTGTGGCAGGGAATGAACGGTGTAGACATCATATAATTTTGGATAGTTGAGCAGCAAGAAGAAAACCAGAGATCTGAGTGACAAAGGGCTTTTGTTTGGTTGCCCCTGGGCTGAGCCCTGAATTACAAGGAGCTACCTTGCTTTCCCTAAAAGGATCTATTAACATCTACAACCAAGGACCCAAAGGAAAGTAGCGATTTTAAAGACCTGGAGGAACAGAAGGGCAGAATAGTAACTGAGGGTGAGTCATATGAGGTGAGACCAGATTGCTGGTGGCCAGACTGCAGCATTTAGGGCTTTGGATATAAGAAGCTGAACTTTATTCTAAATATGGGAAGCCAGGAATGATTTCTTAAGCGCAAAGGTTATTTAAAAAACTCTAGTTGCTCTACAGGAAATGAGTTAAAAGCTTATGGCAGAACTGAAATTAGGATTCTAGTATTCTGAATTCAAGGAAGGGATAAGTACTGAGCAAGACTTAGGTGCCAAATCGTTTTAAACACCGAGGATGAACAAAACAGAGGTCCTACCCTTGTAAGTAGGACCAACAACAAAACAGTTGGTTCAGAGGTCCTGGCTTCAAGAGCTGATTAAGTACCCTTGCTTATTCAAAACACCCTGGTTGTAAAGATTAATCTACACAGTACTAGTACAGCCTCGTGAGCGGGATGCCTATCGACCTTGAGCAGAAAGATGCCCAGGCTTTCCTCCTCCTCCTTTCCCTCTCCCTATCCCTGGAGAGCCCCCCCAGCTTCCGCGAGCCAGCCCCAGCGCGCCTCGCGTCGCGGGCGGGACCCGGCCTTGGTCGACGTCTACTGCGCCTGCGCCGCACACGTTCCCACCCCCCCTCCCCCTGTGCTCCGCACTGGGTTTAATTCACCGGAACCCAAGTTTCTGCTTCCGGGTCGGAGCCATGGCGGTGGCAAATTCAAGCCCTGTCAACCCCGTGGTGTTCTTTGATGTCAGCATTGGCGGCCAGGTAAGGCACAGGCAGCCACCCAGAGATGCGAGAAGGGAAGCCGCACGGGGCTAGCCGAGCACAGCTCACCAACCCAGAGAGAGGGGACTTGGGAGCCAGAGAGTCAAATTGGGCTGGAGCCTTCCCTCCTGCGGGGTGGGAGGGTGTGAGTCTTGCCCACCCACGCACCCTGCTTTTGGAAGGACTGGGCAGGACGCAAGGTTAAGCGAGGCAGATGGAGGAGGAGGTGGAGGTGGAGGTGGAGGTGGAAGTGGGAGATGCCCAGCGGCATGGGTTGGGGCATCTCCCGTGAGCCCTTCACGGTTGTGCGCTGGTGCTTCAAAACGACTCCCGCCGCTTGCAGGAAGTTGGCCGCATGAAGATCGAGCTGTTTGCAGACGTTGTACCTAAGACAGCCGAGAACTTTAGGTAAGGAAGTACTCCAGCTGCGCCGGAATAACAGAACCAGGAGCCGGACATCCGCCAGATCACCCATCTGCCTCTGTCCACTCAGTGCCCTTGAGATCTGTTTTCTCCGGGTATTGTTCTGTCCGAAAGGGTACTGCTTTTTTATTGTTCTTGTGTCAACTTATGTTGTTAGGCTCTATGCCTGTGTGTCTTGACATTTGGCTGCCTGGTTGGTGGGCTTGAGGATGCAATGTCTATACCCCTTCATCCCCTCCTGATATTAGAGGTGCTCACAGCTTTGATGGCATGGTAACTGAATTGTTCATTTTTTCCTTTTTAGGCAGTTCTGCACTGGAGAATTCAGGTCAGTCTCTGTCTACTTCTGAGGGGTGTTCTGAGGCTGCGTTGGGAAAACATTGGAAAGCCTTGAGTCATAGAAGATAATACCCCAGGGATCTATCCTTAGTTTTTTTCTTTGTTTGTTTGTTTGTTTTACCTTCTATACATTTCTTCTCCTGACCATCTTTAGGAGAGTTCTTTTGGCTCCAGTGTGTCCTAAACTGGGGAAGGCCTATGATTACCTGTTATCATTCCAAGTCTCTTTCTTTTTGGTTATAGAAAAGATGGGGTGCCAATAGGATACAAAGGGAGCACCTTTCACAGGTAAGGCTTTGGCGAGACATTCTTGGGATTTTCAGAAATACAATCATTCTTTGGTATCAATTGGGGGTTCGTTCTAGAAACCCCACATCTTCGCCCATGGATAACAAAATTTGAGAATGCTTAAATTTCTTATGTATTGATTTTTCATAACAGGGTATTTTGAGACAAGAGTCTCACTAAGTTGCTGAGGCTGTCCTTGAACTTGAGATCCCCCTGCCTTAGCTTCCTGAATTGATGGTATTACAGGCATGTGCCACCATGCTTGGCTGCATTGCTTGTTTTATTTTTGGTACCAGGGATTGAACCCAGGAGTGCTTAACCACTGAGCCACATCCTCAGCCCTCTTAATTTTTTCATTTTGAGACAGGGTCTTGCCAAATTGGTTAAGTCCTCACTAAGTTGCTGAGGCTGGCTTTGAACTTGCAATCTACCTGTCTCAACCTCCTGAGTCACTGAGATTATAGGTGTGCACCACTGCACCCAGCAATATTAAATCAATATTTTTTTAAACCATAGAATCTTCTCTTAGGATCTTTTGCTCTGTTTTAGGGTCATAAAGGATTTCATGATTCAGGGTGGAGATTTCGTTAATGTAAGTACTATTTCTTCTCTATCAAAGATCCATAGATAATTTTTTTTTAATACCAGGGATTAAACCCAGGGGCACTTAATCACTAAGCCACATCCCCATCACTTTTTATTTTATTTTATGTATTTATTTTAAGACAGGTTCTTGCTAAGTTGCTGAGGTTGGCTTTGAATTTGTGATCCTCCTGCCTTAGCCTCCTGTGCTGTTGGGATTACAGGTGTGTTCCACTGTGCCTGGTCATAGACTTAGTTTTTATTTTATTTTTGCTACTTTTACTACAAGAACCCAGTCTTCAGGCTTGAGAGCAATAACAAAGATTGATGGGGAAAGTATGGTGATGGGGTTGTATTTTAGAAGGCTGACTGCAACTGACAGTACCATTAAATGATAGATATCCACATTTATATTGAGTCATTGATTTCCTTGGTCTAAACCTCAGTCTTTTGGGGATAGAAACTGAAATTGCCTAGCATACATACAGATGATCTGTGAGAAACTCATAACTAGTTTTTACCATGAAACTTAGAACTCAGCTGCAATTTTTTTATTTTTTATTTTTTACAATATGTTTTTTCTAAATGGAAGTAAGTCTCTTTTTTCAGCGAGCTGAATGCTTCTGTTTCCCATTTCTGGCTTGGAACTTTAGTGTCTGGAAAGCAGTGGGCTTTTTTGTTTGTTTGGCTTTTGTTTTTGTTTTCTTTTTGAAAGCTGAATTTTTTAATCAGTAATTGATTAGTGATCAAGGAATCAAAACAAAAGAGAGGTAGGTAGTTTTGGGGGGATGTTTGCTCCATTCTTTGGGCGAGCCCAACTGATGAGTCTTACTGCTAACCATGACTTTCTTGTGACTTCACTGTTTGTGTCTCCATATCAAATTTTCTTCTCCACCCAAACCTTGGAGGTTGTTTGGATAAACCAGTTTTTTCGTTTCTTTTTATTTTTAATTTGTTTGTCTTTTGGTACTGGGAATTAAACACAGGGCCTTGCTCACTGAACTACACCCCCAGTCTTTTTGATTTTATTTTATTTTGATACAGGGTCTCACTAAGTTGTACTGGACGGCCTTGAACTTGCTATCCTCCTGCCTCAGCCTCCTTTGTTGCTAGGATTATAGACATGAACCACTGTGCCCAATTCTTTCATGAGTGGATTTTTGTTTGTCTTGTGGTACTGGGAATTGAATGCAGGGACACTTTATCGCTGAGCTACATCACCAGCCCTTTTTTTCTTATTTCATTGTTTTGTTTTGGGACAGGGTCTCACTAAGTTTCTGATGCTATCCTTGAACTTACAGTCCTCTTGCCTCTTCCTCCCAAGTCACTGGGATTATAGGCATGTGCTACCATGCCCAACTCTCTCATGTTTTTTGGTTTTGGTTCTGGTAGTGGGGTTGAACCCAGAGGGGCTTTTACCACTGTACCACATCCTCAGCCCTTTTTATTGTTTTATTTTGAGACAGGGTCTCACTAAGTTGCTTAAAGCCTTGCAAAGTTGCTGAGGCTGGTCTTGAACTTGTAGTCGTCCTGCCTGAAACTCCCAAATCACTGGGATTACAGGCATGTGCTTGTAAGCCACATCCCCAGTCCTATTTTGTATTTTATTTAGAGACAGGGTCTCACTGAGTTGCTTAGTGCCTCATAGTTGCTGAGGCTGGCTTTGAACTCACAATTCTCCTATCTCAGCTTCCTGAGCCACTGGGATTATAGGCGTGTGCCATGGCGCCTGGGTATATACTTTTTACTACACTTATGCTGACATGTCCTATGTTACTCAGGGTTCTCCAGAGAAACAGGACCAATAAAATGAATGTGTATGAGTGTGTGTGTGTAAATATACATGTATGTATGTACATTATAAATGAGGGGATTTGTTAGATTGGCTCACGCAATCACAGAATCTAAAAAATTCCATGATGGCTACCTGCAAGCTAAAGAACCAGAGAAATAGAAGCCTCACATCCAGGAAGTCTGACAGTCTAGCCCCTAGTATGAGGCTGAAGGCTCGAGAACCCTTGGAGGCTCATTAGGTGCAAGTTCCAGAGTCCAAAGACTGAAGAACCAGGAGTCTGACGCCAAAGGGCAGTAGCACAAATGAAGGTGTCCCACTCAGGAAGGAAGAACAAGAGAGAGAGAGTTTCCCTTTTTTTGCTTGTCTATTCTGTCTGTCTAGGCCCCCAGCCATTTGGATAGTGCTTATTCACACTCAGAATATGTTTTCCCCATTCAATCAGTGTCCATGTGCCAATATTCTCTGGAAACACCTTCACAGTCACACCCAACGGCAATGCTTTGCCAGTTCTAGATATCCTTAGTCTAATAAAGCTAACACCAAAATCAACTATCACACTTTATTTTTTGTATTTAGAAATTATCTATCCTTTCCCTTGTCATTAAGTTGTTGTTGTTGTTTTTTTTAACACTTTGTAGGTGGGCATGGGGTACGTACCTGTAATCCCAGCTAGTTGGGAGCCTGAGGCAGAAGGATTGCAAGTTTGAAGCTAGCCTTGGCAGCTTAATGAGACCCTGTCTCAAAATAAAAAGTAAAATGGGCTGGAGATGTAGCTCAGTGGTAGGCCTTCCCTTGGTTGGTTCAATCCTCAGTACCAACAACAACAATAATGACAACAAAAAGAGTAGATGATTTCGGGGCTGGGATTGTGGCTCAGCGGTAGAGCGCTCGCCTAGCACGTGCGCGGCCCAGGGTTCAATCCTCAGCACCACATAAACATAAATGCATTGCATTGTGTACAACTAAAGCAAATAAATAAACATTTAAAAAAAAAAAAAAGAGTAGATGATTTCGTCCTCACTAGACATTTAAAGAAGGCAAGGTTGGCCGGGCATGGTGGTGCACGCCTGTAATCCCAGCACTTTGGGAGGCTGAGGCAGGAGGATCGCAAGTTCAAAGCCAGCCTCAGCCATGGTGAGGCACTTAGCAACTCAGTGAGACCCTGTCTCTAATAAAATACAAAAAAGGGCTGGGGATGTGGCCCAGTGGTCTAGTGCCGCTGAGTTCAATCCCCAGTACAAAAAAAAAAAAAAAAGAAGAAGGCAGGGTTGAAGCCAGGTGCTGTAACCCGGCTGTAATCCCAGCAGCTCGGTAGGCTGAGGCAGGAGGATCCGGAGTTCAAAGCCAGTCTCAGCAGTGGCAAGGTACTTAGCAAGGTAGTGAGACCCTGTCTCTAAATAAAATACAAAATAGGGCTGGGGATGTGGCTCAGTGGTTGAGTGCCCCTGAATTCAATCCCCTATGCCCTCCTCCCCCCATAAATGATGTCAAGGTTGAAATAGGAAGTTACTTTCCCAGCTAATAAGTGATAGATTTGGAACTCAAATCTAGGTCCTTCACTATATAAAACATGATATTTAGGCAAATAAAAGTTTGAATCTGGACAGTTTCCCTTTCTTCCTAGGCTTACATTTTACATTAATCCAGTTTAGTAGGCTTTGCCACAGAAAGAGACCCTGTATTCTGTACTAGTTTAGTGTGTGTATTTGTTTATTTGTTTGTTTGTTTGTTTTTTAACTTTAAAAAAATTGTTGATGGACTTTTACTATTTATTTACTTATTTATGTGCAGTGCTGAGAATTGAACTCAATGCCTCACACATGTTAGGCAAGCACTCTACCACTGAGCTACAATCCCAGTCCTAGGTCAGTGTTTTTCCACCTACCTCACATCCAATATTCTTTCCCTTTACTAACTGACTAGGAAAGACTGATCTTTTTGGCATATTTCAGTATTACCTTTAAACCTCAGGGATTCTAAGACTTTATTACCCAGAATTCAGTTTGCTCGCTTGAAAAATGGAGATGATACCATTTACTCCATAGGTCTGTTGTAAGAGCAAAGAAATAATGCAAATTATTGTTTAAGCAGAAATTGGGAATTTATGATTAAGGTGGGTGTTTCACAGAATCAAAGGAAGAAGAAATAGAACCAGGAACTACATAGAACCAAGGTGGTTCTTTTTTTTTTTTTTTTTTTTTTTTTTTTTGTAATTGTAGATGGATACAATACCTTCATTTTATCCATTTACCTTTATGTGGTGCTGAGGATTGAACCTAGGGCCCCACCACTGAGCTATAATCCCAGCCCCCCAAGGTGGTTCTTTAATTCTTTTTTATTATTTTTTAATATTTATTTATTTGTTTTAGTTGTACACAGTGCCTTTATTTTTATGTGGTGCTGAGGATCGAACCCAGGCTGCGCACATGCTAGGCGAGCGCTCTACCACTGAGCCACAATCCCAGCCCCGTTTCTTTAATTCTGTTTCTCTATTGCTCTCTGTACATCTATACTATGTTCTCTTTCTGTCCTCTAATCTACTTTGCAGAAGATAGACAACTCCAGTTTCCCATTTCACTGGGGGCAAATTCAACCTTAGAGAGAGCATCTATCCCATTTCCAGATTACTAGAGATGAAATTCTAGTTGGCCCAGTATGGGTTAGATATTCTTCCCTGGACTAGTCAACTTTGGTTGGACAGGAGGGTAGTATCATGTATTGACCAGACTGCCAAGAGCTTACTTGGGTGGGTACTTTTATGTCACTGCAGTCATGAGAGTCTTTGGGAATGGCTAGGATTATATATGTGATCACTGTACTGTTGTTCCTTACTTTGCCCTTGTCTTAACAATCTTTCTAGCGGATCTGTTTTATCCACGTTCTGAGATGTCTTGGTGAGAGTCTGGTCTTGCAGGTGCCTTACCTGGGTCTTGCTTTGATTACAGGATAGGACCAAAGAGATGTGGTTTCCAAGGTAATGAAGAAGAGTAAAAGTAGACTTTAAAGAAGCTGGGCTTTGGGTGCAGTAGTTTCCAGGGTACCCAGCACTCCAAACCACTAATTCTTTCCTTTTCTGTTCAGGGAGATGGTACCGGAGTTGCCAGTATTTACCGGGGGCCATTTGCAGATGAAAATTTTAAACTTAGACACTCGGCTCCAGGCCTTCTTTCCATGGTAAGTGAGGTTCAATCAAGATTTCGGGTTAGGTTGATTGCAGGTGTCTGGGCCCATGTGAGGCCCAGTCTTGCTTGGCTCTGGCCTTACATCTGTCATCCCCACCTCCTTCCTTAGTCTGGTTGTTGGGCAAGGTCTACTAGCATTTATTGCCCAGACTTCAGTTTGCTCACCTGAAACATGGGGAAAAAAATCACATTCTGATGTGTTTCTTACTTTTACGTGAGACAGGACGTATGGCTGGGCCTTCAGCTTTATGGCTCAGAATGCAGCTAGTTATGCTCTCAAGACCTGGTGTTCACCTACTCATTGCCCTACCCATGGTCACTCACTCACTGCAACTAGCTGTTCACCTATGCTGCCTGCTGGCCACTCACCTGCTTTTCTCACTCATCTCTTGTTCATTAGTCCTGCTCCCATGTCCCACCACCCTGGCCCCCATTTATAATCTCCACTCAGACATCTAAGCCCCCTTCACAGTCTTCTGTTCTCACTCATAACCTACCTGTGCTCACTCTCCTTCATACTCGCTTCTGTGTGCTCACCCCTCAACTCATCCTTTGCCTTAATATTCCCTCTTGCTTCTCTCTCATTTCCCCCCTTAGCATCAATTTCTCTCTATCAGTACCCCAAGTCTCACTTTCCCAGCCCTAATATTTACATGCATATTCTCTGTCCTACTTGCCCACTCTTCACTCTAAAGATTTATTGTCATTACTAAAGATTTACTCACAGCCACTTTGTTTCAGGTCTCATGGTAAAGTATAAGAATATAGCCTTGAACCGGCGTGGTGGTGCATATTTGTAATCCCAGTGGCTCGGAGGCTGAGACAGGAGGATGGAAAGTTTAAAGCCAGCTCAGCAATAGTGAGGCACTAAGTAACTCAGTGAGACTCTGTCTCTAAATGAAATACAAAAAAGGGCTGAGGATGTGGTTCAGTGGTCAAGTGCCCCTGAGTTCAATCCTTAGTACCAAAAAAAAGACTATGGCCTTGATTCCTACCATTGTGACACTTACCAGGGGAAACATTCATGTAAAATGACCAGTTTTGGTATAGTGTAGTCTGTGCCTTCAGCGTATGAAGGTGAGGGTACCTCTGTGGACATAAAAAGGACTGGGAACAGGCTGGGGTTGTGACTCAGTGGCAGAGCTCTCGCATAGCATGTGTGAGGCCGTGGGTTCGATTCTCAGAATCGCGTATCAATAAATAAAATAAAGATCCATTGACAACTAAAAAAATATTTAAGGGCTGGGTTGTGGCTCAGCGTTAGTGCGCTCACCTAGCACGTGCCCGGGTTTGATTCTCAGCACCACACAAAAATAAACGCATTTTGTACAACTAAAAGCAAATAAATAAATATTTTTTTTAAATGTTTAAAAAAAAAAAAGAACTGGAAAGGCCCAGAGGAATGAGAATGATTGCTGCTAGAGTTTGGAGAAGACTTTAGAGAGGGAAGGACATCTGAGTTCTTTTTTTTTTTTTTTTTTTTAATATTTATTTATTTGCTTTAGTTGTACACAATGCAATGCATTTATATTTATGTGGTGCTGAGGATCGAACCCGGGCCGCACACGTGCTAGGCAAGTGCTCTACTGCTGAGCCACAACCCCAGCCCATCTGAGTTCTTAAATGAGTTTTGTACTAGATAACAAGAAGAAGGAGCATTTCAGGTGCAGCAAAGAGGTTTTGCAAAGATCCCTCTGCTCTCATCACCTTTATCACTTTTTTTTTTTTTTTTTTTGTACTGGGATTGAACTCAACCACTGGGCTACATCTTCAGCCCTTTTTTGTATTTTATTTAGAGACAGGGTCTCACTGAGTTGCTAAGTGCCTCGCCATTGATGAGGCTGGCTTTGAACTCACTCAGCGTCCCAAAGTGCTGGGATTACAGGCGTGCACCACTGCGGCCGGCATATTAACATTTTTTTGAAAAGAGTTAATCAACTTTATGTTTGAGAATGAAGACCTTGGCTGCAGTGTGGGTGGCATATGGGAAATTGAGGCAGGGAGGTCATTATGAGGCTGCCCTAACAGTGGGGCAAGACTAGAGTAGCAGTTTACAAGTCCCTTTTTTAGGAAAGCCAGGCTGGACAAGCACAGGTAAAAGGTTCAAAATCAGTTAAGGTGGGCATATCTTTGCTATAAGAATTAAAACCCAGCTGGGCGCGGTGGCGCACGCCTGTAATCCCAGCACTTTGGGAGGCTGAGGCAGGAGGATCGCGAGTTCAAAGCCAGCCTCAGCAATGGTGAGGCACTTAGCAACTCAGTGAGACCCTGTCTCCAAATAAAATACCAAAAAGGGCTGGGGATATGACCCAGTGGTCAAGTGCCCCTGAGTTTCAATCCCCGGTACCACAAAAAAAAAAAAAAAAAAAAAAGAATTAAAACCCCTCTCTGTTCATGGCATAGTGCTAGCACCTATGGAGGAGTTGGAAAAATGGAAGGAAACACTGGTTTCTGTCCCTTTTAGGCTGATACTAACTAAGGTGGGTGTTTTTTGTTGTTGTTGTTGTTGTTTTTTTTTTTTGTTTTTTGTTTTTTGTTTTTTTTTTTTTTTTTTTTGCTATTTGTTTGGTTTTAGTACTGGGAATTGAACCCAGGGATGCTTTACCGCTGTCCTTTTTATTTTTCATTTTGAGACAGGGTCTTGTTATTGATACTGGCCTCAAACTTTGCAATCTTCCTGCTTAAACTACCTGAGTCACTGGGATTGCTGGCAAGTGCCATTGTGGCTGGCATTCTTGGCCAAGTTGTGCTATCACAAGTCTTGTAGCATGGTTGTTTTGGCTTCTATCTTTCCATTGAGTTCTTCAAGGACAGGAGTGAGTCTCCTGATTACCAGGCCTTTCTACCTAACATAGAAAGACTATTGAAGAAAAGCTGATGAGTGACAGAATAACAATCAGAATAGTAGGAAACATTTATTGGATACTTAATAAGCACCTTACCTGCCTAAATTCATGTTAATACTCTCCAAACATCCCTTTGGGATATAGGTAATGAGGAAACAGGCACAGACAGTTCACATGACTAAAGTAAGGTCACACAGCCAATGGTGGAGCTGGGATTGAAGCTAGGTCATCTAGCTACAGTTTATTCTCTAAACATAAGCTTTACCACCAGAAGAATGAATAAATAAGTGCCTAAGGACAGTATTCCTGTGCTACAAAAATGTTCATATTACTATTTTTGTTCCTGTTTGCTAAAAAATGATTATACATGACCTGCAAAATAAAGATAGATGGAATGGAGTCCCTGGGAATTCTAATCTCCTTGTTCCAAAGCATGGTCCTATTTTGGACAGTTCAGGTAGTCCCTTACTTTCATATATGAAAATATATGAAATTTTTTTTTTTATGTGTGTGGTACTAGGGATTGAACCCAGGGCCTCATGCATGTTAGATTCTTTGCTCCTGAGTAACATCCCTAGCACTTTTTATTTTGAGACAGAGACTTGCTAAATTGCTTTCACCTCCTGAGTAGCTGGAATTTCTACTGTGTGCCACTGTGCTCATCTGAGATGTTTGGGTTTTTTTTGTCTTTTTTTTTTTTTTTTTTTTTTTTTTTTGTACCAGGGATTGAACCCAGGGGCACTTAACCACTGAGCCATATCCTCAGTCCCCTCCCCTCCACCTTTTAAAAATTTTTTGAGACAGAGTCTCTCTAAGTTGCTGAGGCTGGCTTTGAACTTGCCATCCTCTTGGCTCAGCCTATTGAGCTGCTGAGATTACAGGCATGTGCTATTGAACCTGGCAAGATGTTTTTGAATTCATGTATGTATGCCAAAAATAACCTCATTTTACTCTTTTCATCTTACCAAAAAAAAAAAAAAAAAAAAATAGCCTCATCTTACATGGGAGATTTCTAAAGCATAATATAAAAAATTCTTAGAGGTTATCCATAGATATTGGCTTCAATATTTTGCTAGTGTTTCATAAAAGTTTTTTTTCCTTCATAGTTGAACACAGAACCGTTTTAAATTCATTAAACCATCTGATTAAGACTAGTGACCTACTTAATATAAGTTCCAATTTTGCTGGGAAGCGCATCCTTGTAATCCTAGCAGCTTGGGAAGCCAAGGCAGGAGGAGCATGGGTTCAAAGCCAGTCTCAGCAATTTATGAGGCACTAAGCAATTCATCGAGACCCTGTCTCTAAATAAAATATAACAAGGGCTGGGATGTAACTCTTGAGTTGAGTGCCCCTGGGTTCAATTTCTGGTACCAAAAAAAAAAAAAAAAAATCCAGTTTTGTCTCAGTAGTATTAATTTTATGAGACCTATTCTTTTTAGCATTAGAAGCACTTTCAGTTTTCCATTTCCTACTCATTTTTTTCCAAAATAAGGGAAATTATGCAATAAAATTTTCACATAGTTACATAGTCATTTGTAAGGCAGTGCTGCTGAAACAACTTGGCTTTGCTGATATACAAAGTCTGAACTTAGCATATTAAAGGCAGTTTAGTGATACATAAAAGTATACTTCATATGAAAAATGTTTTTTGCAAAGTATCACTGCACTGTAACTATAACCTATTCATTTGTAATACATTATTAAATATAATAATGTTAAAAAAATTTCAAGAGGCTGGGGCTATGGCTCAGCGGTAGGGCAAGCGTCTTGCATATGTGAGGTCTTGGGTTCAATCCTCAGCATCACATAAATAAAAATAAAGGTTTTAAAAAATTTAAAAAAAAAATTCGAGAGAGGAAAAGGAGAGATACACCTATAGTTTCAGATTCTCAATTTAAAATAATACTTTTTACTATAAAATTCAATAATAAAAGGTTTGGGGTATAGCCATAAATATAAATAATCACAAAACAAACATGATAGTTTGTTCCAAAGCTATTTCTTTTTTTTTGGTACCAGGGATTGAACTCAGGGGCACTCAACCACTGGGCCACATCCCCAGCTCTTTTTTGTATTTTATTTAGAGACAGGGTCTCACTGAGCCGCTAAGTGCCTCGCCATTGCTGAGGCTGGCTTTGAACTCGTGATCCTCCTGCCTCAGCCTCCCAAAGTGCTGGGATTACAGGCGTGCGCCACCACGCCCGGCTATTCCAAAGCTATTTAATGACTGATTTGAGACAGTCTTAACTTTGTTGCCCAGGCTAAACCTCAAACTTGCCATCCTCCTGCCTCAGCTCCCTAAGTAACTGGGATTACTAGTGTGTGTCACTGTGCCCAGCTAGTATAAAGCCATTTAGATAAAAAGTTTATTGCATGGGCAACAGGTCTTTTCCCAACAGGCATTCTATTTGTAACTATAATCCATTTACAACCAGTTTTGGAAAAAATACACCAAATTATGTCCCATGAATAATTGTTTCTCTTAAGAAAAACTAACATTTAGGAGAAATGTACATTTATTAAAAGATATAATTCCTCTGGGACAGGAATTGTGTGTTCTTTTCTTTTCCATATCTTAGTGTTCTAAAATAAGCTCTGGCTCATGATCAGTGCCCTGTTAGGTTTGCTGAAAGAAAGCATGGAAGAATCAGGCTCTTTTGGGAATCTTGCACTTCAACTAATATGGCCAGGAAAACTTACTGCAAGTATATTTTATTTCTATCAGGCAAACAGTGGTCCCAGTACAAATGGCTGTCAGTTCTTTATCACCTGCTCTAAGTGCGATTGGCTGGATGGGAAGCATGTAGTATTTGGTAAGTCTTACTCCTGTCTCATTGTCCAGGCCCCACTAACCCAGAGTGGGGCTTCCAGATACAGTCTCCAAATTCTCACTAAGAGTCTTCAAGTGCCGGGCGCGGTGGCGCACGCCTGTAATCCCAGCACTTTGGGAGGCTGAGGCAGGAGGATCGCGAGTTCAAAGCCAACCTCAGCAATGGCCAGGCACTTAGTAACTCAGTGAGACCCTGCTTCTAATAAAATACAAAAAAAGGGCTGGGGATGTGGCCCAGTGGTCAAGTGCCCATGAGTTCAATCCCCAGTACCAAAAAAAAAAAAAGAGTCTTCAAGTGGCTGGACACAGTGGTGCAAGCCTGTAATCTCAGGAGTTGAGAGGCTGAGACAGGAGAATCACGAGTTCAAAGCCAGCCTCAGCCATAGCGAGGCGCTAAGCAACTCAGTGAGACCCTGTCTCTAAATAAAATACAAAATAGGGCTGGGGATGTGGCTCAGTGGTCAAGTGCCACTGAGTTCAATCCCCGGTACCAAGAAAAAAGAGTGTTTACATGGTATAACTGCTCTAGGTAGTAATAGGGAAAGTGGATGTTGTAGGAAGGTGAGGAAGATGTGTGGTTAGAAAACTAGAAGAAAGGACAAAGGGCCATCTGATGTAGTATGTAACCATTTGGATAATATGTATTCTAGGGAAAAATCCAGATGATAGCATTAAAGAAATGCCACAGAGGCAGCATGGTACAGTGGGGCTTTGGAATTGCTTAGGCCTAAAATAAATCCTAACTCACTACTTAGTCTATGACCTTGGATAAGTCATTTCACCTCACTGAATGTCAATTTCTAAAGTTAGTAAGAGGATCTAATGAGGTAATAGTTAAGTGTGCATTGGGAACTGGAAAATGCTATGCAAATGTGAAAAATAAAGTCTAGCTCATGTTCTTTCTGTAGGAAAAATCATTGATGGACTTCTTGTGATGAGAAAGATTGAGGTAAGTCTTTATTCGGTGTCCTCTTCCTCAGTCTTTCTGATCTGGTACTATCTGACTAGCAGTGAGGAGATAACGTGTGAGTGGGCTTCAGTTTGTAAGGCCCAGTTGTTATTGTCTCTGGTTTTACAATTCCCTCAGGAACAGGAGGGAATGCTTCTCAAATTTTCTTGGCCCTGGAAACTAATCTCTCTGGCCAATAGTGAGGTTTGGCCTCTGATAACCTTGTCACCTACTTGATAAAATTCTACTTCTCAGCATTGCATTCAAAATCCTTCATGATCTGGTCTCTGCCTACCTCTTTATGGCCTCTTCTCCTGTCACTTCCTCCTTTGTGTTCCAGTCACATCAGTCTGCTACTCTTCTCTAAATGTGATATACATGTGCCCACATCCTACTCTTCCCCGTTCCTGAGCCTTTTTGCTCATGCCCTTCCTCTACCTGGAATGCTCATTTTTTTTCTTCCTGGTGGGATCTCATTCATTCACACTCAAATGTCTCCATTCTGAATCCTTCCTTGACTTCTTCTTCTTTTTTTATTTTTTTCCCTTTCTTTTTTTTTTAATTTTTTATTCTTTTTAGTTATACATGATAATAAAATGTATTTTGACATTATACATACATGGGTTTAACTTTTCATTCTTGTGGTTGTACATGATGGGGAGTTACACTGGAGGTGTATTCGTATATGAGCATAGGAAAGTTATGTCCAATTCATTCTACTGTCTCTCTTCCTTCTTTAAACATCACTTTAATTATTCCATTTGTCCCTTATACATCTATTTCTTCATACTTATTACATTGTTATCTACCACAGGATTGCCATCTTCTCAGTGTTTTACATTTTCTCTTTGACTTGTGTTATATGGTTTATCTATCTGCAAGGACATGCACTTTCATATTGGTCTCTGAGTTCTGAATCCTTAACAAAGGGGGCTGGCAGGTATCAGTAAATGTTTGAGGGAGTGAGCAAGTGCCTGAGTAAATGAGTCTTTACTGTGCTTTCTTTTCTAGAATGTTCCCACAGGCCCCAACAATAAACCCAAACTGCCTGTGGTAATCTCACAGTGTGGAGAGATGTAGTCCAGACCAAGACTGAGTCAGGTAAGTGTGTCTTTCTCCTATTTGTTAGAAAAGAATCAGACTCCAAAGAAGGCAGCTTTGGTCTAGAGGAAAAACTTAAAAGACATAGGATTGAACCCACTTCCTCTATGTGTGACTTTGGAAAAATCACTCTCTCTCTCTCTGAGCTTTTTTCCTCATCTGTCAGAAGGAGAGGATACTTATCCCTTAGGGTCAGCATAAGAAACAAAAGAGGAAGGATGATAGAAGCACATTATTTTTCGCTCCATCTGAAAATCCCTAAGGCAGTTTTTAACAGCACTGTCAAACTATAGCTCTATTCAGTAGTCCCACTAGAAGGACCTGACTCCAACCCTGGGCAGCTCTGCTGAGATCAGCCTGTGCAGCCAGGAGACACATATGTCATGCTTCTCATCAGAACTGATGTTGCAGTTCTAGGCCCTGACTTTAAATGCCTTACATTGCTCTGTCTATGTGGACTCCATTCATTCCCATACTTACTACTGCCTGCTCTGTGCTGGGCAGGAGGCTAGTAAAGAATGCAAAGGTTTCTACCTTTCAAGAGGTCCTAGAAAATAAGACATTCTCTGAGGTGATCACTACAAAGTGTGAAAAATGGGTCACTCCCACCTAGGTGAGGGATGGTGCTATTTTGTCTGTCTTTTTTTCTTTTTTTCCAGACTTGCAGAAAAGTTGGGAAAATAGTACATTGAATACTAGATTCACCATTGATTGTTTTTGTTTTATTATTTTGCCTTAACATTTGTTTTTTGCTTTCCCTTCTTCTCTCTGCTCCCATTCCCACTCCCTCTCCTCCTTTTTCTTGTTCCTCTTCCCCTCCTTCTTTCTTACCTTCCTCCTTCCTTTCTTTCCCTCCTTTCCATTCTTTCCCATTTTAAAATTGCAGATTTCTTGAACCTACATAATCACAATAACATTATCTAGTATATGGTACATGTTCAAACTTCCCAGTTGTCCCCAAAGTAACTTTTAGATCTTTAAAACAAAAAGATCCTGGCCAAGTGTGGTGGCATGTGCCAGCTAATTTAGGAGGCTGAGGCAAGAGGATCACTTGAACCCAGGTGTTCAGGACCATCCTCAGCAACATTGCAAAACCCCATCTCAAAAAAGAAAAAGAAAGCCGGGCACGGTGGCGCACGCCTGTAATCCCAGCACTTTGGGAGGCTGAGGCAGGAGGATCGCGAGTTCAAAGCCAGCCTCAGCAATGGTGAGACACTTAGCAACTCAGTGAGACCCTGTCTCTAAATAAAGTACAAAAAAGGTCTGGGGATGTGACCCAGTGGTCGAGTGCCCCTGAGTTCAATCCCTGGTACCACAAAAAAAAAAGAAAAAGAAAATGTAAAAGTTCAGTCAAGTTTCCTATCATATTTCATTTGGTTCGTTCTTTCTTTATTTATTTTTAGTATTTTTGTAGTTGTAGATGGACACAAACCTTTATTTAATTTGTTTATTTTCATGTGGTGTCCAGGATCGAACCCAGTGTCTCACGAATGCTAGGCAAGTGCTCTACCACTGAGCCACAACCCCAGCCCTTTATTTTTTAATTACACAAGTAACAATACAATCTGTTTTGAAAATTTTCACGCCAAAGAGATAAAATAAAAGTCCCCCTGAAATTCACATCTCCTCTCATAAGTCATTTCCTTATCAATTTGAGATTTTTTTTTTTTTCTTTTTCCTTTTTGTGGTGCTGAGGATTGAAGCCAGGGCCTCAATGCATGCTAGACAAGTGCTCTACTACTGAGCTACATCCCAGCCCCTTGGTTTGATCTGTGTTCATCGGGACATCTAATTTTGGAAGGATTTATACTTATACTCGATTGTTCTTTTTTCTTTTTCTTTTTTTCTTTCTTTCTATTTGGCATTATGTCTTTTTCTGGGGGTCAGGTACCAGGGATTGAACTCAGGGGCGCGCGACCACTGAGCCACATGCATAGCCCTATTTTGTATTTTATTTAGAAACAGGGTCTCACTGAGTTGCTTAGGGCCTCACTGAGTTGCTTAGGGCCTCGCTAAGTTGCTGAGGCTGGCTTTGAACTCGTGATCGTTCTGCCTCAGCCTCCCAAGCAGCTGGTATTACAGGCATGTACCACTGCATCCAGCTTGGCATTATGTCTTGATAATTTTTCCTTCTTGGTTCATAGGAAACTATCTTATTAAAAATAGAACTATGATAAATACTCTACCAGACATTTGTACCATATAGTTTCCCCTTAATGATTTGAATATTTATACATTATAAATATTAGTTCTCTGTTTTATATGTTGTGTGACTGTTCTCTAGATTATATTGGCATTGTGTTATTTAAGGTTGACAGAGATTCTAAATTTTGATGAAGTCAAATTGTCAATTCCTTATAACTTTTTGGTTTTGTCTTAAGAAGGTCTACACTTCCTCAGATTATAATGTTTTCTGTATTCTTTTGAGTATTTCCATAGTTTTGTTGTATACTTTAAAAATTATCTAGAATTTATTTTTCTGTATAGTGTAAGATAAGTTTCCTGTCCTTTTATCCAAATAGAGTCCAGTCAAATACCAGGCCATTTTAATGATTGTATATACTTTCATCTGTGACATACTTTGTATTCAGGCATCTGGCACTTGTAGGCAGTCAGTAAAAATTTCTTACATGGGATGGTAGAGAGGGAGAATGCCAGGCATTTTAGACAAGGAACTGATGTGAGCAAATGCTGAGGAAGGAATGCACAAGTGTATATTGAGTGCTGCAAGTGGACCACTCTCTTATTCAACCAAATGGTCTCTTCTTAGGCCCAGGTGATACACTGAGCCTTCCTTTCTGCTGATAATGGGGGCCTCTTGGGCTCAATCTGTTCTCCTTCTTTGAAGCTATCGGCCCTTCTTACATTTTCCCACTCATTTCTTTGCTGTAATTAAAGTTGCACTCATAGTTCCTTTTTCCTTCTAAAGATTGACCATGGATCATACTGGAAAACAGAAGATAACAAAATGAATAAAGTTTAGAAATTCTTTATTTTGGAGCCTCTTTTTCTGTATTTTTGTGGGTTCTTTACAGAAAGTTACTACAAGTTCTGATCTTTGCCCCCATAAAAGCCCCTCTTTTCAGCCTGTAACCCAAGCAGAACAGATTCCTCAGATGGCCATTTTATATTTCAGAGACCTTCTAGACCAGGACTGCCAAAAAATAATCCTTTTTGTAATAAATGGAAATGTTCCATGTCTGCACTGTCTAGTATGGTAGCTTCCTTCCACATGTGACATTTGAGCACTTGAAATGTGCTGGTGTGACCATGGGACTGAATTTTAAATTTCACCTAAATTTTTTAAGAGTCATATATGGCTAGTAGCTACTGTATTAGCCAGTGAACTCTCAACCTAGGTACCTCCAATTCAGTCTCTTAAACCTGACTTGCTCAGGATTATATCTCATAGCAAATACTTAGGAACACTAATAAAAGCAGTTATCCCTTATTGAATACTTCTGTTGTCCAAATATTGAAATAAGAACTTCACTTGAATTATCCCATATTACCAAGAATCTCTATATTGGGGCAGGGTGGCAGATAGTATCATCCATCATTTTTCTTCCCAGCTGTAAAGTTACAAGCATCTCTAATCTTGTAATCTATGAGATGAAGGAGCTAGGATGGAGATGGAAGACAGGTGAGGTCTCTGATCATCAGTACCTCCTATGGAGCAATTCCTCACAGAACTCTTTCATATTTTGCCTTCATAGGATCTGACTTTGGTTTTGTTAAAAATGAAGGTGTCTGTACAGCTCTAATGTAGAAACCTTGGTTTTATCTTAGTGGGTCCTGGGAAATTTTTTTAATGTTTATTTATTTGTTTTTAGTTGTACACAATGCCTTTATTTTTACGTGGTGCTGAGGTTTGAGCCTGGGCTGCGCACGTGCTAGGCAAGTGCTCTACCACTGAGCCACAACCCCAGCCTGGTCCTGGGAAATCTTGTAATGATGAATTGGGTTAGCTATAGCACAAAGGAACCTTGACCTCAGGATCTTCCTGCTATAGTCTGAACTGGGTTCTTGGCTACTTAAGTGTACATGGGGGTCAGTGGTACCTCTGGTTTGATAGCCTCAGTGTCTTGGAAGAGGGACTGGCTGTAAGGTTAGGCAGCACTGCTAGTCTCATATGCTGCCTGCCTCCCTGTGATTCTCAGACCTAGTACCACTTCCAAGTGGTAGAGAGCTTCCCTTGGTTCATCATTGCCCAAACTCCCATACAGATGAAAATCATTTGGGGGCACTTGCTAAACCTGATTTCCAGATCCTCTCCTGCTTATCAAAGAAGTATAAAAACCAACCTTTTAGGACTGGGGTTGTGGCTCAGCGGCAGAGCGCTCGCCTCGCGCACGTGCACGGCCCGGGTTCGATCCTCAGCACCACGTAAACATAAATGCATTGCATTGTGTACAACTAAAGTAAATAAATTAAAAAAAAACTTTTATTTTAATATTTGTACCTACGAAAAAATATTAGTACACACATAATATTACAGTTATAGCTTACAATGAAACAATATTAAAATTCAAAGAGTGATAATGTTAAAAAAGATTGTGCCTGTGGACAATAAATATGGTAGTAATTGTTGTGAAGGTGATATTTGGTCCTCCCCCAGTCAATGCTGGGAATCAAAACCAGTATTGCTTATGCTTAGGCAAGTGCTCTGCCACAGCTATATACATCCCCAGCCCTGAAGGTGCTATTTAAATGACTGAGTTCTAGGAGACACTATCCCCCATTCTGGAATTCCTGTAGGTAAAGATTATACAAGATGCGTTGGTTGCAATTGGTCTTGTTCTCGATTCATTCCATAAGTACACACTGATTAATTGATAGGTCCCATGGCTGAGTACAGTGGCACATACCTGTAAGCCCAGCTACTCAAGAGGCTGAGGCAGGAGAATCACAAGTTTTGGCTAGGCACAGTGGTGCATGCCTGTAATCCCAGCACTTTGGGAGGCTGAGGCAGGAGGATCGAGAGTTCAAAGCCAGCCTCAGCAATGGTGAGGCACTTAGCAACTCAGTGAGACCCTGTCTCTAAATAAAATACAAAAAAGGGCTGGGGATGTGGCCCAGTGGTCGAGTGCCCCTGAGTTCAATCCCTGGTACCAAAAAAAAAGGAGAATCACAAGTTTGAGGTCAGCCTGGGCTCTGTGTGTGTGTGTGTGTGTGTGTGTGTGTGTGTGTCTGTCTGTCTGTCTCTCACTGGGGATTGAATCCAGGGTTGTTTTACTGCTCAGCTACATACTCAGCCTTTTTTGTTTTTATTAGGGGAGAGGGTCTCACAAAGTTGCCCAGGCTGGCCCCAAACTTACTGTCCTCCTGACTCAGCCTCCTGAGTTGCTGAGATAACAGGTTGCACCCACCTAGCCTGTGCATCTTAGCAAGACCTTGTCTCAAAGAATTAAAAGGACTGGGACTGGAGATATGGCTCAGTGGTAGTGCTTATTATTCATGAGGCCCTGCATTCCATCCCCAGTACTGGGGGTAGGGGTGGGGAGCACTGGATTAAAGGTTTTAGAACAAGGAAAGTGTGAAGAAGGCCTGGTTTAGCCCAGCTCATGGCACACATCTGTGATCCCAGCACTTGGGAGGCTGAGGCAGGAGGATTGAGAGTTCAAAGCCAGCCTCAGCAATGGCAAGGCACTTAGCAACTCAGTGCAACCCTGTCTCTAATAAAATACAAAAAAGGGCTGGGGATGTGGCCCAGTGGTCGAGTGCCCCTAAGTTTAATCCCTGGTACCAAAAAAAAAAGAAGGCCTGGTTCTGCCTGGAGCTGTTTGGGAAGACAGCTGAAGCTCTATAAGAAAGAATAGACCTTGTCAGGGACTAAGTCTGAAGAGGTCATTCCTGACAGAGGCAAAGCCTATGCAAAGGCATAAAGGTAAGAAAGCAGTGTAGCGGGGACCACAAATAATTCAGTATGGCCAAAGTGGAATGAGGCTGGAGGAAGGCCTGAGCCAATGGCAGGCAAAGGGTTCATATGTTCTTCTGAGAGGAGGGGATGGGCTTCACGCAACAAATCCTCTTTTCCCCAGGAGAGTCCATTGTGTTCCCATGATTCTCAAAGGGGGTCCTGACCCTCCAAAAAGAACTAGGCCAATGAGCCAAAGAAAGATTTTGAGCAGGAGAATCTTATAGATGAATTTTCTTCAGAAGATTCTGGCAGGATGGGCTGCAGGCTAGTAGGAATTACTGTAGTCCAGGCAAGAGAAAAGAGGATCCAGATGAAAATAGGTCTAGGGAGTACCCCTGTGAGATTTGGCAGTTTATACTTGTGTGCCTTTTGGGTGTGTAAAACTCCTTGTTCCCTGCTATGAAAATTAGAAGCCTTGGAGCTGAAAAGGCAGGGGAGAGGAGAATGTCAGGCTCTATTCCAGTACAATCCAGTGCAAAGACAAGCTGGCTGCAGATAACCATGCCTTATACACACGGAAATATGACATTTAAGTGGAATGCTACTCAGCCTTAATAAAAAGAAAGAGGTAAGATCTGTATGTATTGGCAAGGTTTCTAAGGCAAATTGACAGTCACAATGGTGTACATTGGGTAAACAGAGCACAATTTATATTGAATAATTATTTCAGAAATTTCCTGCAATGAAAAGTAGTAAGCTGTTAATAGATACTTCTTTAGAGTAAAAACCAAAGAGACTTTCTATTCAGTTTATATTGTCCTACTTGAATTTTTCACATTGAGCATGCATTTTATAATAGAAATACATACTGTGTATATATGTACTTTTAACTAATTCTAATTCCTCTCAGCCCCTCCCAAGAGCATGACTCTAACTATATCTAACATCAGTTTATAAAATCTTCCCCTGGTCCCTCTATCTCTTCCTCTCAGCTACAAGCCCAGGCAGTGGTTCCCACTTGAGTGCTCCTATAACACTTGCTTTCTCTTTCCATTATAACTTTTAGCACAGTGTACCACAAATGTGTTGGTATGTTTTTCTCTGGACCAAGAATTCCTTGAAGCAAGGATCATGTTGATCAACACAGTGCCTGGTCCAATAGAGCTAGTGGGTCCAATAGTGCCTGGTCTCGGTGCGCTATGCAATTGATGAAGCACATTTATTCATTTTTATACTCTTAAGTGGATGGCCCATGGATAAACATTTTGTTTGTGGATTTTATTTGTTTGTTTTGTACTAGGGATTGGAACCAGGGGCATTTTACTACTAAGTTATATCCCCAGTCCTTCTGAGATAGGGTTTTGCCAAATTGCTGAGGCTAGCCTTGAATTTGGGATCTCCTGCTTCAACCTCCTGAGTAACTGGGATTAGAGACATGTACCTGACACTCAGGGTTAAACTTCTGTCTGAATCTGGTGTCATAGAGGACTTACTGTCCCATAGAGGAGAGTGTGACCATATTTGGGGAGTGGTAGGAGAGAGATAGTAGCATGTACTCATCCTGTTCCTTTAGTACAGCTAATACCAAGGCCATAAAAAAGGGTGGGCCTGGGCTGGGGTTGTGGCTCAGTGGCAGAGCACTTGCCTAGCATGTGTGAGGCACTGGGTTCAATTCTCAGCACCATAAATAAATAAATAAATATCCATTAACAGCTAAAAAGGGGGTGGGTGGGTGGGGCTACCCTTTCTCTGTACTCCTGGGACCAAAACCTATAAGGAAGGATTGCTCCTTGTTCTGGAACTCCACAGGGAGTGATCAAAGCCTGATGCAAAGGACACAGGCCTTGCAGCCAAGTAGACAAAGAAATCCCACCACTGTCTCACTAACTCTGACCTTAGTTAAGTCATTGAACCACTTGAGATTCTAGTTTGCTTCTTTGCAAATAGACAATATATATGGCACAGAGTTGTGGAGGGTAAATAATGAGACAATATGTTTAGCCATAAATATTAGTATCTTTTTCTTGGTTCCTATGCAATATATATTTTTGTTCTCTGTAGGGAACCAAAAGTCTGACCTATGATAAAGAGTTGGATGGGGGAAGAAAGATGAGAAGTATAGAGGACAGCTGGAAGCATTGTCTGTCATGAATGTTGCTTTCTTATTCCCTTGAGCTGATTATCTCCCCATCCTCTACTGACCTCCCTGTCTCTGCCATTGTAGATCGTCCCTGGCTCCGGATGATGTTCCTGAGTCAGATAAGCTGGACTGGCCTCTGTGTTGGTTCTCCTGCCTGCTGTGATCCTGTTTGATCAAGAGACCCTGGAAGTATCACAGATTCAGAACTACAATTGCCTGTGCTTAAATTTTCAACTGTAAATAAAGGGTTTTTTGTGTGTTGTTGGGTTTTTTTTTGTTTTGTTTTGGTTTGGTTTGGTTTAATTTTTGTGTATGTGCATGTGTGTTGTTTTTAAATGATTGTGACGGCCAGGCATGATTGTGCATACCTGTGACTCTGGAAGTTGAGGCAGGAGGATTCAAAGTTCAAGGTTAGCCTCACCAACTTTGTGAAAACATTGGCTGTAGCGGGGAATATCAGTATAAGAGGTAGCTGGGTGTAGTGGTGTACACCTATAATCCCAGCTACTCCAGAGGCTAAGGCCAGAGGATCTCAAATTCAAGATCAGCCTGGGTAATTTAGTGAGACCCTTTTTCAAAATGAAAAATATAAAAAGACTGGGGGTATAGCTCAATGGTAGAGCACTCCATTGAATCCCAAGGGGTCGAGAGTGGGGGTAAAATGTGAGTAAAACGGAGAGGTGAGGTGAGGGGACTAGGTCAAAAAAATGACTTCTTGGAAGAGGTGACATCTGAGGTAAGTATTCTCAGATTGGTTGGAATTAGGACATTAGGCTGGGGAAGAAGGAACTACGTTCTTAGTCCAGAGTCTGTTAGAGGGGGAAAAAGATGAAAGTTATCTTAAAAGGAGATTCTTGGGATGAATCCCTTTCTCTTTACATTGGCAGTCAGCTGGAATTGTGTGTAGCGTGGTCACGGCATATCTGAACAGAGTGAGCTCTCGGGGTGGCAAGGGGGACTAGCAGAACTCTGGAGCAAGTTCCCACTCTGGACTGGAGATGAATTGCAACATGAACTGTTGGTCCTGTGGCACTTCAGGACCATCTCTGCAGTGGTGTAGAGGTTGCTACAGGGAAAGTAGTTTCTTAACAACTCATCTTCATGTCATGCTCATTGAGCATGAAGAGAGCTGAATAAAATAACTGGATGAGTAAGTATGATGCTTTTCTATGTAACATTTTAAAGACAAATGTTACAGAATTTGTATTTCTGCTTGAGAAGCCATCTCTTCAAAGCAGTTACATAAGGGTAGTTGCTCACTTTTTCTTAGGGGTGCTATTGCACTTTTCTCAGTGTCTTTGTAACTCAACTTTGGGGAAAAGCTCTCAAGCCTATAGGGAATGCCTTTAAATGTCCTTTTGAGGAAACATTCCTTTTAATATTCATAAGTCATCTGGAGCTGCAATAGAAGAGTAATAGGTTTGGAATCCACCTGCTTCTCTCCATACACGTCATTGCTGAAAGCATTTTCCCACCTGGATTAGTGGCACAGCTGCCCAGATGACTATTTTCCCCCACCCCTAAACCAGGGATGGAACCCAGGGCCCTGCATATGCGAGGCAAACACATGCCTATATCCCCAGCTATCCAAGATAACTTCTGCTTCCAGTACCTTCTTTATTTTCTATACTATGTCATCTAATCATGTGTTAGGCAGTAGGCCAGATGCTCAAGGAATTTACAGTTTGGTAGGGAAGATTTAATTAGAGCAGTACAATGTATTGGGATGGGAGAGGACTCTTAGGCTAGTAATATGTGAGTCAAGAGCTAAAGGGTGAAAAAGCTAGCAAAGGAGAGGAGAAAGGATGTGAGAACAGTGATAGTCCAAAGGAGAAAATGACTAAAAAAGCCCCTGGAAGTTTGGACAAGGAATGTGAAAGAAGAGTGGGGAGGTAAGTTTAGAGAAATCATACAGAGCCCTGTAAACTACATGAAGAATTTGGACTATCCTAAGGGCAATGGTAGTCACTGGAAGGTTTGTAAGTGATAGTGTCATGATCAAATGTTTCCCAAAGAACATTGGCTGTAGTGGGGAATATCAGTATAAGAGGTAGCTGGGTGTAGTGGTGTACACCTATAATATTCCCAGCTACTCCAGAGGCTAAGGCCAGAGGATCTCAAATTCAAGATCAGCCTGGGTAATTTAGTGAGACCCTGTCTCAGAATACAAAGGGCTGAGGATGTAGCACAGCAGTAGGATGCTTGCCTGGCATGGATGAGGCCCTGGGTCTAATCCCCAAGTACTCCAAGAAAAAGAGGTAGACTGATCCTGGTTAAGAGGCCACAAAACAATGCTCAAGTCAAGCATCTGGAAGCAACAGCTGGCAGGCAGATCTCACTGTTTTCCTATGGATCATTCTAAGGATACGAATGGTTTTTAAAAGTTTGAATAATTGAAAATAAAGAATATTTGTGTCATGTAACAGGCATACTTATGGCTACTCAGTCTCTGAAATTGAGTAGTTAGAACGTGGTAGTCCACAAAGCTTTAAATATTTAATATTTGTGGTTGGGGGTGTAGCTCAGTGGTCAAGTGCTTGATTAGCACATGCAAGGCTGATCCCCAGCACCGCAAAACACATGTATACATACATACACTGACCCTTACAGAAAAAGTTTGCCTACTCTTGGTCTAAGCAATAGATGGTGCTGGTCTAGAGTAGTGGCATAAAGAATGAAGAGACTGGATTGATATCAGAATTTTTAGAACTGATTTAGGGAAGCCTTTAGGAAGTGGAATGGACAGACATAGATGGAACTGATGGGTAAAGACTACTACATAGCCACCTAATTGTTTTCCTTACTTCCATTCCTTGCCTCTACAATCTATTCTCAAATGGCGCTCCCCATTTAGAACTCTAAAATTGCCCTTCTCACTCTTTTTTTTTTAAAAACATTTATTTATTTGCTTTTAGTTGTACACAATGCATTCATATTTTACGTGGTGCTGAGGATTGAACCCGGCAGCGCAAGTGCTGGGCGAGCGCTCTACCGCTGAGCCACAACCTCAGCCCGCCTTTCTCACTCTTGATCTGAGGATTTCAAATTAATTTGAAATTGACCCTACCCACCTCTATAACCCAATGTTTCATTCTAGTTTTATCGAATTACTTTATTTGCATTTCCCCTGGGGCCCCATCTCTTTTGGCTTCAAGTCTTTCATAAACCTCCCTTTGCTTGAAGTCTGCACTCCACCTTCCTTCTGATTCTACTCAAAATGCTCTGTGCTTTTGCAACTCTGGAGTGTTGGGTGTTTAAATTTCTGGCTCCATGAGAAGGAAGGAACTGACTCTCAAAAGATTCCATCCCCAATCAATGGCAGACACTTAATAAGAATGAATGGGAGTGAACTTCTGCAACATCAGGCGGCTGCCTCAATTTTACCCTTTGTAAAATATGTAATCCTTATCTCACAATGCTGTTGCAGGAATAAAAATTTTAAAAAAAGTGAACCTTGTCCAATAAGCGTGTGTTGAAATTAAATCTGATCTGGCTAATATAAAAAGACGTGAAGGCTTAAGGGAGACACATTCCTTACAGGTCTGGTAAAAATGGATCAGAAGACAGTTCTCGGAGTACATCGCTTGTACTATATGTGCAGAGCTGGGGCGGCCTTAGCGCCTGCGTGGTCCCTCCAAGGTGACTGTACCGCCAAAAGCACAAGCTTATCGAGAGCATCCAATTAAGTCAGTTCCAGAAACCCTGGGCTGTGCGGTGAGCACACGGCCATTAAAGAAAAGACGGTTCAATCTCCGCGATAAAGGCCTTGGAGCAAAGAGGGAGGGAAGCCGCCTCTTCATAAAGGCCTGAGATATTTGGACCCTTTCCAAGCCCTAGGTCAGGCCAGGTGATATCGGTCCAGGTGTTTCATAATGCCATTTCTTCAATCTGGACACAACCCTGAACAGGCAGCCCGCCCACCCGGGTGGCAGCCTCGTGAAAGTCACGTTCTCTCTGCCCCGTCCTCTCGGGTACTCTATGGTTCTCGTGGTGACTACTCTAATTCTAGTTCCGGTCTCTATGGCGGCGGAGGCTGGAACGGTTGTAGGTCGGCCGAATTAGCCGACTAAAGGCCAATGAGAGTGGAGGAGTGATAAAGGTTTAGCCAATAGAAGTAACGATTTCGGGTCAGGTGGTGAGATTGACGGTATAGATGGCCAATGAACAATACTTAGGGCGGGTCGATCTCAGGGCTTATCCCGCCTGTCCCGCCATTCTCGCTAGTTCGATCGGTAGCGGGAGCGGAGAGCGGACCCCAGAGAGCCCTGAGCAGCCCCACCGCCGCCGCCGGCCTAGTTACCATCACACCCCGGGAGGAGCCGCAGCTGCCGCAGCCGGCCCCAGTCACCATCACCGCAACCATGAGCAGCGAGGCCGAGACCCAGCAGCCGCCCGCCGCCGCCCCCCCCGCCGCCCCCGCCCTCAGCGCTGCCGACACCAAGCCCGGCACCACGGGCAGCGGCGCAGGGAGCGGCGGCCCGGGCGGCCTTACATCGGCGGCGCCTGCCGGCGGGGACAAGAAGGTCATCGGTGAGGGCTGGACGGGGACGGGGGTGGGGCCACGGGGAAGTCTAGCCGCGGAACCGTTAGCCGGCACGGGGCGAGCCGGAGCGCGCGGCTGGCGGGACCGACTCTCGGCGCGCGGCCGCCCCTCCCCCCGGCCCCACTCGCCCTCGCGGGCCCGGACTCGCCCGCACCGCGTGCCCGGTATGCGCGCGCACGCCGCCTCCGCGCGCCCCCTGCGGACCCCGCGGGCCGCGCGCCCCTCCCCCTGCGGCCGCGCGCCACCGGCCGCGTGTGCAGCGGGTCCCTTCTCGCGCGCCCGCGGGCGGACCGGCCGTCCTCGTGCTCTCGGCCCGCACTCCGTTGTTCGGTTCCCCCCACCCATCTCCCTTCCGCGTGTGCCCAGAGGGCGCGGCGCGCCGCCTACGCAGGCTGGAGTGGGCCGGGCGGCTTCCCCTTCCCTCACGTGCTCCCAGCCCGCGGCCTGCGTACACACCCATCTTGGGCCCGCGCCCCAGGCCTGCCCTGCGGCGCCCCACGGCTTCGAGCCCACCCACGTGTACGGCGAAGGACGTTTAAGGGTCCCCGCGCGGGCCTGTTGATGGGCTGGGGAGAGAAAAGGCTGTCAGGTGCCCGAGAGCTGCAAGGGGATAGATCCCGAAGCCAGGGCGTTTTACAAGGGTGGCTGGTAATCGAGGGTTGTTTTGCTTTGTTTTCCAGCAACGAAGGTTTTGGGAACAGTAAAATGGTTCAATGTAAGAAACGGATATGGTTTCATCAACAGGTGAGATGCGCGTGTCTGAAGCTCCATCCCGTTCCTGCATGTTTGCCGCTCAGTCCTTAGGTTCTGTGGGGCTAGGGGTTCAGTTAGCATGTTGCAGGTACCCAGCCGCGTTCTCAAGGGCGGTTGCCTCCTCGGTAGTGTAATAATTTGTTTTCCTTGATAAGTAAAGGGAATCGTGTATGTAGAGTTGGTCTTTGTTTTGCAGCCAAATAGCGATCTAAAGCTAACCTCAAAGGCTTCGTTATGGCACAAAGCAGTTTAAGGAAAGCGGAGTGAATGATCCGTATCTTTAACAGTTTGGGGAAACTGCAGGCCAACACGTTTTCATCCTTGTCTTTTTATACGTTACTGAAGTTAGGATTTGAGGATGTGATCCTGTAATTAAAGATTTTACGTGTGTTGTTAATTTTTTGTAGTAACATGATTTGACAAGTCAAAAGACAAGATGAATTTTGTCATCTTTACCATAAGGTTATATTGCCTTTGTTTACCGTTTCAAACCTGCTGTTTTAATACCTCGGGGGAGTTTTCTTTTAGTACTTATTTGGTCAGAGAAAGCTGGTTTTGTTTGCCTGCAGAGTAAATCTGGGGGGGGGGGGGGGGTCCTTTTCCTTCCTCAATTTTTATTTCTACTACTTCCTTGTGTCACAATCGTGCTGATTGTATAGAATTTTTTAAACCCTGGCTGTAGCTTTATTAGAGTGGTCTTAAGTCCCTGGTAACTTAATATTGTTCCTTTCTAAGGCATATCCGCTAGCTACATCGTTAGATTCAGCCTTAGAATTATCTGTAGCGACAGCGGTGGTAACTGCAGTTCACTGACTGCACTCTGCGTCGGCTCCCTTGTGAGCCGGGCATCATTTCCAAGATGGCTGCCAAGGCTAGTAGTGTTAGTTGCATGGGTGTAGAGCACCGCGAGTGCCAGTAGCAATCTTGGCCGTACAGCTGTGTGGTACTTGGCGCCATTTCAGTGTTTTCTTTCTTGCATTCTTACTTTAGAAGGTGTTAACCAACTAGATGTTTGAAATAACGCTTAAGGGTAACAGAATGTTTGTGAGGTGGACACCAAATGGGCAACCAGGCTTTTAGAGACATAATGACTGATGAAAAAACGTGCATTAATCAACCACACAGTATTGTGGAAACACTCAAAGCAAGAGATTATAGGCATTTGATGGTCTGTTTACTACATTTTTCAGTTAGGGGGAAGCATTTTGTTATTTAATTGATCTCTGGGTTTATTTGTTTTGTTTGGTATTCATGCCCTACTTTGATTCTGGTTGCTTGTCTGTCTTTACCCTAGTGGGTTTTGAATTTAAGGGGGTTGAAAATGAAAATCCCTGAGATCCTCCTTTGGTTATGATACATTTTTAACAGGAATACCAGATGTTGGTGAGAATGATCTGTCCACCATACCTACACCATACAAAATAACTGCTTTTAGCTGTTGACCTATGGCAGTCTGAGATCTCTTGTGTGCACATTAGAGGAGACTATAATTTGCAGTGAATAAGTTTTAGTTTTTCTGTTTTTGTGAGCATTTAAGAAATCTTATACTGTAGCTCTTTATAAGTATTCTATGAGATGCTATTTGTTGAATATTTCTGTTCTGACTTTGAAGCAACTCAGTTGCTCATCCTTCAGGACCAGTTAAGTGTAAATTGGCTTTTGATGATCCTTTGTTTGAACTATCCTGACCTGAACTGTTAAATTAACTCATTAAAATGTGCCTTATGTTTCTAAATTAGTAGTTTTTAATGATTCTGAGACTTAAGTAGGATACTATAAAATGATTCCAATCGAACAGAGGGGAGGTTTGCCTTAATGAAAATAGGAGTTGGTTCTAGATGTTGCTCATGTAGTAGAACAAATTATGGACTTAGCTGGGGACACCTTACTCTCCTGAGGGAGGAAGACAGACCTGTTTCTGCATAAAGGGAGAGGATGCAGTGTTTAGGGTGGTTAAACTTTGGAATTCCCTGAGTTTCCCATTCTAGGTTCTCTAGATGTTTTATAATTGAAATACAGGATTTATGTAAATTTTCTTCTTACATTTCATTGTAAATGTTTGTTAACAGCCTCGGTTGTCACCTACCATGAATTGTTATGGCCTTGTTGGAATCAATTCTTAAAGGGTTTTCCCTTAATGTGTGTGTTTGGTTTGGTACATGGGATTGAACCTAGTAGTGCTTGACCACTGAGCCACATTAACATGCCCACCTCTTTTGCAACAGAGTCATGCCAAGTTATGAGGCTAGCCTCAAACATGGAATCCTTCCTAGCTTATAGAAATTTTTTTGTACCTGGGATTGAACTCAGGGGCACTCTACCACATCACCACATCCCTAGCCTTATTTCTTTTTAATTAGATATATAATATATGACAGCAGAATGCATTTTGATTCATTGTACACAATTGCAGCACAACTTTTCATTTCTCTTAATTGTACATGATGTAGCCTCGTGTCATATGTACAGTCATACATATATCTAGGATAATAATGCCCATCTCATTCCACCATCTTTCCTGCTCTCATACCCCCTCTTCTCCCTCCCCCAGCCCTATTTTATATTTTATTTGAACTCTCATAGTGAAATTGTGGAGCCGGGCACAGTGGCGCACGCCTGTAATCCCAGCACTTGGGAGGCTGAGGCAGGAGGATCATGAGTTCAAAGCCAGCCTCAGCAATGGTGAGGCACTTAGCAACTCAGACTCTGTCTCTAATAAAATACAAAAAAGGACTGGGGATGTGGCCCAGTGGTTGAGTGCCCCTGAGTTCAGTCCCTTATACCACAAAAAAAAAAAAAAAAAAGTGAAATTGTGCCAGGCATGGTGACACAAAAAATCCTACTTGAGGCTGAGCAGGAGGATAACAAGTTCGAAACAAGCCTGGGCAACTTAGACCCTGTATCAAGTTAAAATTTTTAAAAGTGCTGGGGACGTATAGTTCAGACATATCACTCCTGGGTTCAGACTTCTGCTCAAGAAAAGCAGAAAAATATTTGTTTAGACATGTAATCTAGGAATTCTGAAAAAGAAATTTGTTGAGTTTCTCTTTTGTGTGGTGTGTTGGCAAAATAAGAATTGAACCACTTGAGTAGTTGATTAGCATCCCTCCCCAGGTTACTATTTATTTTTTAGCTTTTTTAAAGATGGATTTAAGTGCCTCTCCATTGCTGAGGCTGGCTTTGAACTTGTGATCCTCCTGCCTCAGCCTCCCAAGTGCTGGGATTACAGGCGTGCACCACTGCGCCCGGCTTTTTTTTGTTTTTGTTTTTTTTAAATTGGAATTAATTACTAGTTTTTTTTTTTTTTTTTAATATCCATTTATTTACTTTAGTTGTACACAATGCAATGCATTCATGTCTACGTGGTGCTGAGGATCGAACCCAGGTGCGCATGTGCAAGGCGAGTGCTCTGCCGCTGAGCCACAACCCCAGCCCCTAATTACTAGTATTTTAAATTCTGGAAATAATACCAATACAATTCAGGTTGTCATGTTTTTAAGATGTGAACTTCATTTAGCCTTAGGGCCCTGTATTTCCACATAAATAAATGCAGCTGGCTGTATTACCACCACCTTTAAGGGTGTCCCATGTTTGTTCTTTTTTTTTTTTTTTTCAAATTGGTACTGAGGATCGAACCACATGCGAGGTGAGGCAAGCACACTACTACTGAGTTACAGCCCCAGCCTCCATGTTTGTTCTTTTTTTTTTTTTAAACCAATGTCACACTTGTGTCACTTAGCTAACTGTATTCCCTACATGGTCTCTGCATGCATATTTAACTTTCCATGGTATAGAAAGGCTTAACTTTTCTCTTTATGATAAAACTTTGTGAAGCTCGTCAGTTTTAGTCTGCTTGGGTGGGATGTCCTCCCATTTGGGAATTTCACTTGTATACTAATGACTTCCTTCACATAATAGACATAGCTGGCAATTTATATCAGGGTCATCTAGAATAAGTGCTTAAAAATTAACTAATTCATTTAGTCACCAAAATTTTTGAGGTTTAGGTATTTGGCTCTGAGGTACAAAGAGTGTGATTAACTTGCCCCCTAAACATAGATAGTAAGCTGCAGAGACAGGATTTGAACTCAGTTTTCCTGCTTGGAGTTTATGTATACCAACTGCTATTGTACTGTCTCTGAAAATAGACCTTAGTCATCTTCAATTTGATGGTTATCCACATAGTTACAGGTAATTTCTAATGGCTAGAAATTACCATTTCTAGAATGGCTAGCTATTAGGCATTGAAGGACTTCTTATATGATCTCTAGCATGTCAGTGGAACTCCTTTGTGCTTAC
This sequence comes from Tamias sibiricus, assembly GCA_025594165.1. NCBI lineage: Eukaryota > Metazoa > Chordata > Mammalia > Rodentia > Sciuridae > Tamias > Tamias sibiricus. The sequence continues at coordinate 36,037,077 of CM046658.1, forward strand.
TGCTAGTTCCTTAGATGTTGGAAGACTTTCTACTTTTTACTATATTTCATGAAATTTGGGATTGTTAAAAGTTGTTGTTTAGCATGCTAGGTTAGCATTACAAATTAAAGGATTTTCTTACTAGTATTGAGGCAGCTAAGGAACTAAAGGAAAGAACATTGAACCTTATTACACTTCTGGATCTTTTGTTTTTATATGGCCTGTGAGTTAAGAACCAGTATTATCTACTGGGCATGGTGGCTCATGCCTGTAATCATAGTGACTTGGGAGGCTGAGGCAGGAGGATTGCATGTTGAGGCCAGCCTGGGCAACTTAGTGAGACTTTAAAGTTAAACTTAAGTGAGAAACCTGAGTTTTGAAGAAATAGGTCAAAGGTAGAGCGTCTCTGGGCCTAGTACCACCTCCCAAAAAAAGGATGGGTATTATGAGGTTGCCTTAAAAAAATTAGTAAGTAGAGTCTGGAGTTTGGTGTTATTGTCCTCACCACCACCAAGGATTGAACCCAGGTGTGCTTAATTTGAGATGGGGTCTCACTAAAATGCTGAGTCTGGCCTTGAACTTGTGGCCCTCCTGCCTCAGCCTCCAGAACTGGGATTCTTGGGACAAACAACAATGAATGATGTGTATGTTGAAGACTTCAGGATTGATTTGTTGTGTTGGTTATATCTGTGATCTTGAGCTGGGTAGAAGTTGTCCATGTTTACCTGGTTACTGATTTGTGACTTGGAAGGAATACACTGTCTTCCAGTGGTTCCTTCTGTCTCCTCTCAAAGTAAAAAGGGGGCTGGGGTTGTGGCTCAGTGGTAGAGCGCTCACCTAGCATGTGCATGGCCTGCGTTCGATCCTCAGCACCACGTAAAAATAAAAGGCATTGTGTATGACTAAAACAAATATTTTTTAAAAAAAATCTAGAATGGGCAACCAGTGTTGTTAATTTACCTACCCTCCAGTCTCTGCCCTTGGAATCATCTGTAGTCTAGTCTAAAAGGTAAATGGTGGACTGTGTCTGGGAAACAGGTGTGTCAGCTGGATGTCAGGGATGTTTCTTTCAAAGGGAACAAATAGAAGTAAATAGTGGCTATGATATTAAGGACTTATTATCTGCAGGACTTGGAAATTGGTCTCTGGATGCTTTAGGTTGTGAAACATGCAGATTTTAAGTCCTGGAATTTGTTCTTATTACCACAGGATTGTAGTTCTACATAGGGGAATTAGATATTTTAAATAGCTTATGTATGGTAATGTGCAACAAGTTAACAGCATATAGGAGCATTAAGTTATGAATCAACTCACATCGTAGGTCTCAATTAAAGCAGTAGTGTAGTTGGTAAAAGCTTATTTTTATGTACATACAGCTAGAGTAAAGTGTTTTAGGGATGGGAGACAATCAAACATGGTACATGTGCAGTGTAGTGCTTGAATTTGGATGATTTGGGTCCTGAAAATCATGGCAGAAATTTTTGTCTTTTTTGTCACTTAGAAAGTTTCCTTGGGGAGATTAAATTTGTTTTTTCACTTTTTTCTTATTTGAATTGCGTTTAACCATGTTTAAGATCTTTATCAGTCTGGATAGATTGAGAAGTAGCGATAATTGAATTTTAATCCAAAGAGCTTGCTAGGATACAGTGAATGGTAGGCAGGCACCCAGTACATATTTTAAAAGATCTAATTGAGAGCTGGATGCAATGATGCTGAGGAAGAGGCTGAGGCAAGAGGATCACAAATTCAAGGCCAATCTCAGCAATGCAACTGAGACCCTGTCTCAAAATAAATAACAAGGACTGGGAGTATAACTCAGTGGTTAAAGTATATCTGGGTACATTCCAGTAATTCCCCCTGCTCCCCCCCCAAAAAAAAGATTTTAATTGAGTATCATGCTCCTACAATGCTAATGATAGAATGAGGGGCACAGCCTGTTTTCAGTGACTTGCTGGCAGTCCACTGAAGAGAAGGGAGCTCATAAAATAGTCCTCCTTGTCTGTATATACCTCCACTCTCAGTAAAGTATGATAAAGACAGAAGTAGGTTCTTGGAATACCACCAAGGGTAAGAGAGCACTGGGAATGTCTCCACTTCCTCCCCCATTACAACAATAATGAGAGTAGAACATGTTTATTAAATAAGCTATTTTGGCATATGTTTCCTTGGGGATTTATTATTATTTTTATTTTATTTATTTATTTATTTTTTGGTGCCGGGGATTGAACTCAGGGGCACTCGACCACTGGGCCACATCTCCAGCCCTTTTTTGTATTTTATTAGAGACAGGGTCTCACTGAGTTGCTAAGTGCCTCGCCATGGCTGAGGCTGGCTTTGAACTTGCGATCCTCCTGCCTCAGCCTCCCAAGTGCTGGGATTACAGGTGTGCGCCACCATGCCCGGCGGGATTTATTATTTTGAAGCAGGGTCTCCGTGTGTTTTTGTTCAGGCTGGCCCTATATGTGATTCTTCTGCTCTGGCCTTAAAGGCCTCTGACTATATCCACCCTCCATTTAGGATTGAACCCTGGGGCTCTTTGTCCAGATGTCCACTGAGCTATAGCTCCAGTCCTTTTTTATTTTGAGACAGAGTCTTAGCAAGTTGTAACTCAAATCAATTTAGTATGTCCCAAGCCATAGATTTTGTTTTCGTTTGAGGAGAACAAGTTTATTGGTAAATTTAGTCAACATAATTAACCTAAAAAACATCAATAAAGGAGACATTTAAAACCCACTCTGAAGGCCATATCTATAAAAAGGATTTTCCCAGGACAGTAAGTCGGTAACCAACATTCTAGACCCCATTAATGCTGGTAGTGTGCTCCCTGATTTTTGACTTATTTAAATGTCCTGTAGGGGCAGTATTACCCTGTTAAATCAGTGTGGGCAAGACCTTTCCATCTCTACATTATTTTATAGTACTTCCCCTTGAAGGCCTAGAATTTGAAATAGTCATGTTGAATTAAAATCTAATTGAGATAGCTCTAATCTGTTTCTGTGTTGCTTATGGAACTTTGGACAGATTGACATTATGACCAGCTACCAATTCCCTAGGGTTTGTTTTGGTTTGTTTCGGTTTGGTTTTGGTACTGGGGGAATGGACCCAGTGGCACTTAACCACCAAACCACATACCCAGCACCTCTTTTAAGATTATTCTGGTTCCATAAATATTCTTAGTCTTGATAATCTAAGCTATAACTTTAACTTTAAGGTTTGAATTGGAGTTTTATTTTTTGGTGTGTGTGGGTGGGTGGGTGGTGGTGCTGGGTATTGAACCCAGGGCTTTGTGCACACCAGGTAAACACTCTTATCAGTTAAGCTATATCCCCATCCCTGAAGTAAATTTTTATGTGCATTGTTTGACTAAATTGGTCCATAGATCCCCAAGAAGCCAATAGTCTAGTTCTGATAGTAAGCCAGTATTGTAACCTTTGTTACTCTGGTCATTAAAACTAGAGCTCTACTATAAGCCTTTTCTTGTTCTGACTTACTGACAGTGAAGAAGGTGGGGCAGGTCAGTAAAGCATGGAAATGTTTCACTTCCAGCAGTTCTTAACCCAGGGGTGCTTCAATACTGAGCCACATCCCCAGTCCTTTCTGTTTTTGAGAACAGGATCTTACTAAGTGTCTGAGGCTGACCTCCAGCTTGGGATGCTCCTGCCTCATCCTGCTTCCAAGCCCCTGGAATTATAGGTGTGCACCACCATACCTGGCAGGTCTTCTCATTTCTAATGTTGTCTCCTTGGTAACTAGTCTCAAAACTAAAAGATAATATTGGGGTTTGTTTTGATATAATTGCATAAGCATGGGATACAGTTTGCTCCAACTTAGTACCTAATAGTTTTTCTCACTTTTTTGCTTCAAGAAGGATATTTAAAATACCTTCTTAATACATGAACCCTTAGTCCAGAACTTCATCAATCCTGATCTGGGCTTCTATAGCTGACGGGCTGGACCCTGCCCATACTCAGATTTTATCCAATAATTTAATCATGACACATTCTTCTAATTAAAAAATTTGGCTCCTACCTATATATTGATTTGGCTTCTGTTTGTCCTCTCACATAGCCAGTCTGAATTCAGCTTTCATTGAATTTTCTGGGTTTACCCATACCTATTACTTTAATTTACCTATGGCATCTTTCTTATCCTTAAGTCCTAAAACAAATATTTCAACCATATATTTATTTGGCAAAACTGAATAGACCATTGATTGCTGTAAAATGGTATTCATTTAGCCAGGCACAGTGGCACATACCTACTTTAAAAAACAAAAAAAAACAAGGCTGGGGATCTAGCCCTGGTGGAGCACCCCTATGGGTGCTCCCCTAATCCCCCTCCCAAAAAGAGAAGGGGGTATCTAACATGAAGTAAAAAGGATGTGTGTGAAAACTGAAAAATATAGTCTCATTTATCTGTAGCCTTATATATACACAGGGTTTGGCATTTGAGTGGTGGTGTGAATATCAGTTGTACATTTTTGCCTTTTTATCTTTAAGTTTTAGATTCACAGCAAAATTTAAGTGAAAGTGCACAGAGAGATATCATATACTCTATCCTTTCCCCCACCAACAGCATCCCAAGCCAGAGTCGTAAATTTATTATAATTGACAAACCAAAGTTAACATGCCATTATCACCTAAAGTCCATAGGGATCACTTCTTGTGTTGTATGATTTAGGGGAAATTGTTGTGGTCATTTTTATGACCTCAAGGAAATTTGGGGTTTGAAAATGGTTAACAGGAAATGAGGATGGAGTGAAAACAAAAAAATCATTCCTATTACGGTAACCATATTCTAGAAGTGAGGGTGGGGTGTGCTGAAACATTAATTTTGAATGGGGTAAGGAGTGACAATATGTTTGTCACTTCTACCTTAATTATGGCTCAGTTGGTCATACTTTGAAATCTTAGACTTGTTTTGCTTTATGCTCCTAAAGGTAGTGAGGTTATAATTGTTTTCAGCTGCTTAGTCTTTAAAGCAGACTTACACATCTGCTTTTTTTAAAATTTCCTGATAACTCTTGGTTCTTTGGGAAAAGAAATGTATACCAATGACCAGGCATATTCTTAATCTCTGGCACAATTAAATATATTTCCATTTTTTTAATTTCTTCAACTTGGTTTTGTCTTATAGGAATGACACCAAGGAAGATGTATTTGTACACCAGGTGAGTGCTTGTGTATATAGATACTTGCACTTCTGACTCAAGGCTTAGGAGAAGAAAAGGGTGGATGTCTTCTCAACTCTTGTTCCTTGCAAAAAGGTTAAGTCCAAACACCAGTTTGTTTAGTTCCTTCCTACCTAAAGAGTAATAGCATGCTTAAATGTGTACATTGAAACATTGTATTGAAGTCCACTTAGGTATTTCCAGTTGGAATTTTGTTAATAGCTGTAGCTTTTTAAAATGTTGAATCTGCTCAACTTAATTGCACTAAATTTTCCTTCCTAATTTTGGATGAGCAAACGCAGCCTCCATGAATCTAAACTTAAATTAATAGTGTTGCTATAAATATACAGAAACGTTGGCAAGACATTTTCAAATGCTGTTCGGCCTACCTCTGTGATAGGACAAATCATAACAGGGCAGAGCTGCAAAATACAGATATCCAAAGAGGGTGGTACAAAATGAGTATTACCAGCTTACATCCTTCTATTCTGAAACATTTTTTAATAAAGTAGGCTTTTTTAAATTTGGAGAGTTGGCTATCTTTGGGAAAATTTTTAAATTCTTGCTAATAGCTTAAGGTTAAAAAAAAAAGGCAGTGCAGCAAAGATGTCAATTAAATGTGTGTTGGCTACCAGTGTTTAAGGAGGAGAAAATTTAACAAAGGAAAGGGGCTACATGCTGGATTTTCTCCTCAAGTATCTTTTAAAGAAAAATGTTTTGAAAAATACTCAAAAAACATTGAGGAATTAAGATTATTGCTATAGTAAGCCACTGCCAAGTGAATGCTAATATCTCAAACTTAAGTATGTTATAGGCTCCATTGGACTTACTCATCCTCACAGGTATGAAATGGGTAGGGACAGCACGTTTGTGTATGTGTACTTCTGTGCTATGCAGTTTTTTCACTAAGACTGTTGAAATATTGGATTGTATTAAATTATTTTTAGAAGCTTTAACTACTTTTTTATACTAATCCAGAAATCTAAAGATCTAAAGTCATTTCCATACTCACACCTTTATTCAGGTAGATATGAGCTTGGATGGCAGCATGCTTCTTAGGAAGAGCTGTCATAGGTTGGTGATTTATAGCTCTGAAGTGTCTTATACAGCATTCATTTGACAGTCAAGGGGAAAGCCAGATCAATTTCTAGTACATCCAAAACCCTATCAGATAATCCAAGGGTCAAATGTAAGTATGGAAACATTTAAATTCTAAATGTAAATTCAGGACTGCTCAGTCAAAATGTTAAAGCAGATGTTTTATAAAGTTGTGTTCCTTTTTTTATAAAGAACTCTTGACCTGTTCCTTCTGCATTTTCAAAAGAATGTGCAGATTTAGGAACAGTGTTACAAGGTTTATCAGTCTTGCTGTTTTGGGCAACCCCAAGGGTTGGGGAAGGGAATAAAGATGTTCACTAAAGAGTTTGGGGATTTTAATTATCCATACTTCTGCTATCCCCTATGACTGCAGGTAATTGAGAGTTGGCTATATATGAAAGGTATGAAAACTATGTGACAGTTTAGATGACAGATGAGATCAATTATTTTGACTTTAACTTACCCAGTTGTGTTGACCCACAATGTGTCACCAATATGCTTTCCTCTTTATTTGGAAGTGGTTTCAACATGTAGTTGTTTCTTGGGACTTTGGCTGCTCAGGTCTTAGTGGTGTATCAAGGAGATGCAGTTCTGGGCAACGGAGCTTAACTGGCCTCAGATTTGTTGGTTGTCCTGCCTCCTCTGGAATGGAAATGCATGAGTGATCCTGTAATGGATACTGCTGTGATGTGGAATGAACATGGGATTTGGAGTCCCAAGACCTGGATTTAGAAAAGTCCCCACTGTGCCACTTAATAGCTGAGCGACCTTGGGCAAGTCAACTAATTTTTAAATGCCTGCTATAATGTACGATATACTGTATTCTGGGGAGGTAATAACCAACATTTCCATGCAGTCAGATAATCTAAAGAGTGGCATAGTTAAAACATGTGAAATGCATTTCCATGGTAGTATCTCAGACAGGTTGGAAGGGATTTTGGTTGACATTTGTAATTGAGTTGATATGGTAACACAGGGACAAAGTTGGTTTGGTCAACTTTGAAGCATGTAAAAACTAAACTCGCCTGTCATCTAAACTGGCCATGTGTGGGGCTAGCTTCTACTATTAAGTGCAGTCTTTGGGGGATAGTTGGATAGCCTCATTTTGTTCTAAGCTATATATAATGCTTTTTTGTAAAAAAGCATTTTAAAAATACACATATTGTTGTGTCTGTCTTGAGTGTTAAATTACCTTAGTTTTGTAAATAGTGGTTAAAATGCTGGGGCTTTGGATGATTGGAGTATTTTGGTTGAGGTGGGGGTAGCATTGGTCCCTGCTTTCCTGAACTTATTGACAGTTTGGTCTTATGTAAAGCAAATTATAAGATAAGTATATATCCAAGCTAAAATAATATTGACTCTGGTACATTTTAAATGAAAAAGCACGTTATTCTCCCTGTTAATCTATTTTTGGAATGTGATATTACTAGACTGCCATAAAGAAGAATAACCCCAGGAAGTACCTTCGCAGTGTAGGAGATGGAGAGACTGTGGAGTTTGATGTTGTTGAAGGAGAAAAGGTGAGGATGCTTTTTGTGTAAAGGTTTGACTTCGGTATGGAAATATTTTGGAGATCTCCTCCATTAGGATGGTGGCTCTAATGTGGATGGATGTGTTCAGGTGACCACATGAACACAGGTGCATCTAGCCTAATGTGTTGGCTGCAGTTAGAGGGCAGTCTCTTCGAAGAGTGAGGAGCTGATATTTAGTCATTTCTATGCACCCCTGCCCACACAGACACCCCCACCCCTTGTTTTCTTGTTTACCTGGGTTTGTGTGAAGTTTGTTAAAGTATTCTGATTTCCTTTGTCACTATCAGTATATAATGGCTTTTGTAGGGTGCGGAGGCAGCAAATGTTACAGGCCCTGGTGGAGTTCCAGTTCAAGGCAGTAAATATGCAGCAGACCGTAACCATTATAGACGCTATCCACGTCGTAGGGGTCCTCCACGCAATTACCAGCAGAATTATCAGAACAGTGAGAGTGGGGAAAAGAATGAGGGATCGGAGAGTGCTCCCGAAGGCCAGGCCCAACAACGCCGGCCCTACCGCAGGCGAAGGTTCCCACCTTACTACATGCGGAGACCCTATGGGCGTCGACCACAGTATTCCAACCCTCCTGTACAGGGAGAAGTGATGGAGGTAAGTTTCACCAAAAAAAGAAAAAGGATCAATAGCAAGTAATACCTTCTAACAGGCCCATGTTAACCATTTCCTGGAGTTCTTCCACTACATAGGAGCTATTGGTCATACGAAAAGCACTTTTCTATCCTGAGTAACCAAAGGAAATAATGATATGATTATATTTAACTGGATCCCCCCCCCCTTTTTTTTTTTTTTTTTAAACTATCAGAGATGGGATTTGTCTGATTGGGGTTTTTTCTTCGTGTTACTAATCCAGGAAGTTAGATTGCTATTGTCTTTTTCAGGGTGCTGACAACCAGGGTGCAGGAGAACAAGGTAGACCAGTGAGACAGAATATGTATCGGGGTTATAGACCACGATTCCGCAGGTACAGCCCATATTAACTTGTTTCTCTTCAGTTCTTCAACTGTATGTTATGACTCAGCAGTGGCATCATGCTTCTCCTGCAGTCTGTTCGAGTCATTTACCTGTTAACACTTACATTTTCTTTTATCAGATGCCTAAGAGGTGAACCTGAAGTCAATTATCTTTGAGAATGTGTTCTTTGCATCTTCTTTGCTGGCACTGGTTAAAAACAGCTTGTATAGATGAGGTCTACTTTGTACATATTTTTTTAAATGAGGGTGTGGAATTTCAAATTTTCTGTTCTTAAACAGGTAAGACAGTAGTTTAAACCACACATCTTTTAAACCTCCCTACTAAGGAAGGAAAGGTAAGCATTAGGAATATCTGACTTGAACCATGGCGTACTTGGGAAATGAACAATAGGAAAGTAGAAAAGCAATGTTCTAATTATCATAGGGTTGGTAGGATAGAACAGTATGACATTAAAGCTTTAGGAACTGGGAACCTAGTTGAGATTACACAATATGTGTATCAGATATGAATTTGGTGCAGATTGAATTTTGCCTTAACAGCCAAATGTCTTTGTACTATTATTTGCATTGATGTATGTTCTTATGTTTCTAATTGAAGTGAACTGAGATACTAGCTGGTTCACAAGGATTTTCAGATTCACTGCTATGACCGGCAATTGTGTTAGCTATCAGGTGGATGGATGGATGGATGAATGAGTTCTTCCTGTCCAGTGCTTAAAATCTGAAAGGGGCTCCCCTGGCACTGTATACATTATTATTCACAGGTTCCAACAGCAGAATCTTTGATTTGGCTATTTGTTACACTGTAGAGCTACTTAAATTTTCATGTTTCATTGGTGTCCTTAGAAATTACACAAGTATTTTCACTGTAGAGTGTTGATTTCTAGAAAAGGTTAAAAAAAAAAAAATCTCCTTCAGTACAAGTCTTTTCAGTTTAGTTCAGATTCAATAGCCTCATTTTCAATGTGTAAAATATTTGACAGTGCCAGATAATTACTACGTAACACATTTTGCTCTAAAGTATGCAATGAAATTAGCAATGAATGGGTGGGGCTTTCTTCAAATGAATGGTAAATGAAATGCACCTGAATGTATGAAGTTTTGGTATGAAATCCTGGTTGGTGTGGGTTCAGGAGCAAATTGAATAAGATAGGGACCCTAGCAAGAACTTTTGTTGGAAAGGAGACACAGATAGGCTAGAAAGGAGAATATATGAAGTCAGAAGGGCTTGTTATAAGAGGATTTATAGGCTAGAAAGCACAGTAGAAGAGAATTCATGAAAGTTAGATGAGTCTAAAGGAGGAAAGAAAGGTGGTTAGGGACAATATTGTGAAATTATCTCTAGAAGGAGAAAAGACAGGAGTAGCAATTACAAATTTGAAGTGAATCCATCCAGTTTTGGTTGTAATATTCAGACATTTAAGCAGCAGACTGGGGTGGGCAGAGTTGGATTTATCTGGCCTTGCTTTATCTAAATGAATACACTAATAGAGATTGGTCATGTGGATTTTGTATTTGGATAAAGAAATGGGAAATATTAAAAAGGATACATTTAATAGAGTCACCGAATTATAGATTGTAGTGAAAACTAAGAATGGGAAAACAGGAGCCAGGTGCGGTGGCGCACGCCTGTAATCCCAGCACTTGGGAAGCTGAGGCAGGATGATCGCGGGTTCAAAGCCAGCCTCAGCTGTGGCGAGGCACTTAGCAACTCAGTGAGACCCTGTCTCTAAATAAAATACAAAAAAGGGCTGGGGATGTGGCCCAGTGGTCGAGTGCCCCCGAGTTCAATCCCCGGTACACTCCCCCCCCCCCAAAAAAAAAAAAAAGAATGGAAAAAAACAGGAATAAACTAGAAAAATAGGAAAGGGGGTTAATTAGGAAATAACATGTTTGAAATTGAGTAAACTCTGATAACAATAGGTCACCAATATAAAAGCCAAGGTAATTAGAAACTTTCACTTAGAACTATAGTAGGCAGAGGAGGTAGAATAGAGACTAACATAAAGATTGAAAGCCTGCAATTTTCAGAAAGAAGCTTTTGAAGAGTTATATAAAAAAACATCTTGGTGCCTCAGTGACTTGGTAGAATCTGAGGCAGGAGAACTATTAAGTTTGAGGCCAGCCTGGGGGGTGTAGCACACTAGCAAAACATCCCTGGGTTCAATTCCCTCTCAAAAGAAAAAAAGATTAAGACAGCTACCACTTGGGCTAAGGAGGAGAAAACTAGAGAAATTTTTAATAAAGACTTCAGTCACAAAAGATGAATAAAGGGGGTTTTAGGATAGGAAAGGGTTGAGTCGAGTAGGTGGGAATCTTGGAGAACGGAGGTTAAAAAAAATTGAATCTGCAAAGGTAAATGTGAAAGCCATGTTTTTTTTTTTTTTTTTTTTTTTTTTTTTAATACTTTTTTAGTTGTAGATGAACACAATACCTTTATTTTTTTATGTGGTGCCTGGGATAGAACCCAGTGCCTCATGCATGCTAGGCAAGTGCTCTGCCACTGAGCCACAACCCCATAAAGCCATGATCTTGATGGTCTTGGGCTTTCTGGAGTGCTATGAGTGTAGGTGGGGAAAGTCCAAGAATACATCATTGTTTTTCTGTCCTTTCTAATCACCAGCAGAAAAAGAAACAAATATCTTTTTCCTTGGTGATGGAGAGCCATTCTTTGATTTCAGGCCATGAAGATAATATATTGCTGGATATACCATTTGAACTTCATTTTCTAAAAGCATACAACCAGTGACTCTTTAAATCTACTTTCAGTCTGTAGATTTACTTATTGTACCTATTCCATATAAATGGAATCATACAACATGTGTGGCTTTGGCAAGTGTTCGTTTGTAAAAGGGATATAATATGGCACCTTCTTTCAAAAGTTGTTTAAAAGTTTCTTTTAATATCTATTAAATGGTGATGGTGTTGTACCACTGCTAGCTAGTTCATGCTTAATTTTGTAATAGATTAGCAAACTTTTGCCCAGTCTAGTCTATTAAAGTCATATTTTAATATATTTGTGTATATTTTAGGGGTACAGTGCAGTGTTTTAATATGTGTATAGTGTGTAATTATCAAACACTTATGTGTTGGGACCCTTTGAACTTCTGGTTATTTTGAAATAGATTATAACATTGTAAAACCAGTTTTAAGTACTCGTCTTTGTTGTTGACACACCACGGTCCCTTTGTACAAACTCATCATGCTCAGTTTGTGAAATAGGAACCAAGTTTTGTATTTTTTTTTTTTTTTTTTTTTTGCAAAACAGCCTGTAGACCACTTTGATCAAGAGAATATCCAGATAATTATGATTGAACAAAGTGTTAATCACTTTTGGATGGGTTGGGAAAAAAGGAGGTTTTAAAGGAGGTTTTTGTCATTTAAAATTTCCAAAATGTTCATTCTAGGGGCCCTCCTCGCCAAAGACAGCCTAGAGAGGATGGCAATGAAGAGGATAAGGAAAATCAAGGAGATGAGACCCAAGGTCAGCAGCCACCTCAACGTCGGTACCGCCGCAACTTCAATTACCGACGCAGACGCCCAGAAAACCCTAAACCACAAGATGGCAAAGAGACTAAAGCAGCCGATCCACCAGCTGAGAATTCGTCCGCTCCCGAGGCTGAGCAGGGCGGGGCTGAGTAAATGCCGGCTTACCATCTCTACCATCGTCCGGGTAAGTAGGCCCACAGGACCCACTGGCCTTGGTATGACAGTCATGAGTAATATCTATGTCATCTTTATCAATTCAAGGGGGAAAAAAACAGTTTATCAGGTAAGATAAGCCATTTTATGTAGTGTCATTCACTCTAATCTTGAAATTACTTAAATATTCCATTTTAGGGTATTGAAAATCAGCCCTATTTGGTCCCTCATCCAATTCTCAATTCTGACACCGGGAGACCTGTCTTCGCATTGTGTATTTTGAATATTAGAGCTTTTTGTCAACTTTTCAGAATGCTGTGATTTCACCAGTAAACTGAGGAAAGTCTTGCTAACCTTACTCTGAGAAGTATGTTAATTATATTGTGTTATTTATGCTTCATTTTTTTTTTTAAAAAGAAGTGGTATAGCTAATAGAATTAATAACCTAGATGATAGTGGCAAATAACAGTATTTGGAGAAAGTTGGCAACATTGGCATCATTTTTAATCATTTATAATTATTTAGTTGATTTATTTTTGTTGGGAAAAATGAGGGATATTTCTTGTAAGAATTTATTCCTTGTTTAACTCCTTAATGAGTCATGCTTTATTTAAAATGCCTGTGAGGTTAATAATACTTCTCTGACAGATTATTATGTTTTTGTTACTATAAATTAATGTCTGGTTTTTCTCGTACCCTTACATTCCAAAATTAAGGGTTTCCTTTGCATTTAAGGGTATTTTTGTTTTTTACTTTATATCTAGAGACATGTAATTCTCTTTGACTCTGGAATTGACATTTTTCTGGGTGGAAGAAATCACCCAGAACCCACAAATAACCATTCTTAATCACACAGCAATGTCTGCTCCAAGTATAAAATCACTGTCTTAGGTAAAACCAGTAAGATTTATTTGTCTCCCTTACATTGTGCTTATATGATATACAAAATTTGATGCATTGATTGTTGCAGTAATTGTACGTGACAAACCTTTTTTCTTTGCAGTTTAGACATCCAACAAGAAGAAATGAATATGAAATTCCAGCAATAAGAAATGAACAAAAGATTGGAGCTGAAGACCTTAAGTGCTTGCTTTTTGCCCGTTGACCAGATAACTAGAACTATCTGCATTATCTATGCAGCATGGGGTTTTTATTATTTTTACCTAAAGACGTCTCTTTTTGGTAATGACAAACGTGTTTTTTAAAAAAGCCTGGTTTTTCTCAATACACCTTTAAAGGTTTTTAAATTGTTTCATATCTGGTCAAGTTGAGATTTTTAAGAACTTCATTTTTAATTTGTAATAAAAGTTTACAACTTGATTTTTTCAAAAAAGTCAACAAACTGCAAGCACCTGTTAATAAAGGTCTTAAATAATTGTCTTTGTGTATACCTCTGTCTAGTTTTAGTTAAGTCTTTTACTGTTCATGGGCCATTAACATAAACTAGTCTGCAAATAGATGACACTGGTAATTCTTTCAGGGCGAATTGCTTTAAATCCTGCCAGGCATGATAAGGCAAGCCTGTGATCCCAGCAGCTAACAAAGCTGAGGCAGGAGGGGTGGCAAGTTCAAAACCTGCCTCAGGAAATTATTAGCAAGGCCCAAGGTGGATGCGGCTCAGGGTTCCCTCAGTTAAATTCCCAGTTCAAAATAAAGATCTGTAACCCTTTTGTGGGTTCATAGTAAAATTTTAAAAATAGATTACTCTGATTAAGGATTAGCTCACCTGTCAGAAGTGAAAGGACTATAGTTTTATGTGTGTTCCTATGGTGCAGTGGTAATCCTAGGGAAAGGACATATTCTAGCATAGATTGACTGGTTTCAAATTTTGCTCCACTTAGTTCTGTCACTGGTACAGTGATTTTAGCCTGTCAACCAAAGTTGTCTGCCTTGAGTTGGAGTCTGTCTACTTTGGAATCTAATATTCTAATTGTTATTTTGGCTTCTGGTTTGGTAGTGATGACAACAATGTATATATGTGGTTAAGCTGCTCAAGAACATGGAAATGGTAAAAAGGTCATTTTGTTGATACCTTGTAGAATGTCCTGGTCTGGCTTTTCCTTACCGATTTTTTAAGTTAGGTGTTCTTTGGCCCTACTAATCAGATTCTTAGCTGAAAATGACTGCTGTTCAGAAACCCATTTCAAATTAGTCCTGTCAGCTTTCAGAGTCCAAGAAAAACATTGCATTTGTGGAGTAAACCATCGTGGCACATTTCAGGGGTCCTGCAGTGTGGTAAGTGGATGTGTTGGTGCATTCTCCATAATGTGCTCATAAAAGAAAATGAATTGGTATTTAGTAGACTGCAAAAGTGAAAAAATAAAAAGTTTGTTATTAGCTCTTTGAAAGTCATCTAAATTTGAGACCAGCTCTTGGTGATAGAACCTTGTAAGAACTTGATGAAAGAGCTCACCTCACTTTACTCAAGAAATTTGTTAGCATTTAGCCCATACCTTAACCTTGGTGTGGAGGTTTACAAAAATAACCTCTTGGTAGAGAGTGCAATGGAAAATGCTTAAATGCTGTTGGTGGTATGTAGGATATTTATAGTTGCGTGTATTTGAATACATATTGTGGAAGTTGGAAGGTCAGTATTGGTTAAATAGCTAATAATGTTGCTGATTTTGAAAATGGCTAGGAGTTGCTTGGGGAAGGTAGGGATAGGGTCTTGAAAACGTTATAAAGGGGCTTAGGCTGTACAGTAAAGAAATGTGTAAGCATTGGAAAGAAAACATTGCCTTAGTACATAGATGGTGCTGGTCACACAGAACACCCTGAAAAATTGCAGTCAGATTAGAATTCATTAATAATTGCCTAATCAGCGTTTCTGTATAGAAGTGGCTAGAAAATGCATAAACGCAGCCTTCATGGTAGTGCCAAAGAAATATACTTAGGAATAAATAAATAAATTTAAATGTCATGATTTCTGGAAGGGAGCAAGACTTAAAGATTGTTTAAAAGGTCAATCAAGGTTTTCATCCCCTTGAATATTATGATTCAGTTCATTTTTTGATCAGTGTATTTGAGTTGAAAAGGTCTTGGGGCCTTTCCCCCCTACCCCCTAATCTTTGGAGCTTTAAAGAGAAACATTAGCCATTTGTCTTGAATAGGCAAATAAGTGCACCTGAAATATACAGTAGGCAGGGCTGGATTGTGGCTCAGTGGTACCGCACTTGCCTAGCATATGTGAGGCACGGTTCATTTCTCATCACCACAAATAAATAAGTACAAAGGTCTATGGACAACTTAAAAATTTTTAAAAAAAAGTAAATGAAGAAGAAAGACAAGATGCAGTAAGCTTGCTTATTAGAGAGTTGAGTTTAACCAGGGGCCTGGTCATGTGAATGGAACCAAGGAAGGAAAGAGCACATTCTTTGCAACCAATTTATAGAGGTTACAAATGTTGCAATAGACTATTGACTTGTACCTATTAGAATTCATATAGTAATGCTCTGGAAAGCCTTCTATAGTTAACTTTTGTGTGGTCCAAGGTGCTGTTATTAGGTTATTAATTTTATTTTTTGGTATGGGGGTTGAATTCGGGGACACTCAACCACTAAGCCACATCCTCAGCCCTTTTTTATATTTAGAATGATGTCAGTGGAAAGGGAATGTGACATCAGGTCTTCCTCTGACTGGGTTATAAGCTCCTCAAGGTTGGAGGTCATGTTTCCTCCCTCTGCATTGCCAGGCATCACAAGATACTGTGTATACAAGCTGGGATATAGGAAGCTCTTTGAATAAACAGGAGAATAAAGACATCTTCCTCCTACCTCATCATTGCTGGGATTACAGGTGTGGGCCTCTGTGCTCAGCTAGGTTATTTTTTAAAAAGGAAGTCAATGTTCACTTTAGTAAATGCAGTCATTGTGTAGAAGGCAGATAAGTGAGCAGACAGACAATGGCAGAAAGGGTTCAAGTTTTAAATATTTTCAGCAGCGGAGTTGATTGTAAGGATGAAAAGGGAATTTTGATGCAAATAGAACCCTTTGCTGAAGTAGAAAACGGTCAGGAGGGGATTTATAGCTGTGGAAAAAAATCCGTGCAGGAAGCAGGTTTGGGGCTAAGGCGTGGGACACAGGTGGAGGCTAAATATTTGACATCAGGTTACTGTTGTAAACTGATCATGAAATCACGTGACTGCACATTTGTGGAGCAATGAGAATGGGGACCCAAATGTTTGAATAAAGACTAAGGACATAAAAGTGATGGCTGGAGGGCGGGGGTTGTGGCTCAGCGGTAGAGCGCTCGCCTAGCACGTGCGCGACCCGGGTTCGATCCTCAGCACCACATAAATAAACACATTGTGTACAACTAAAGCAAATAAATAAATATTAAAAAAAAAAAAAAAAAAGTGATGGCTGGAAAATGTGAAAAATCCAGAAAAGGGAATGTGAGAAAAGCCTACTGAAAAAAGTAATGGCCAGTCAACCATTAAGGTGGGGTTCACTGTCAGCTGGGCTCAAAAGTGGGGAAGCTTTTGGCCAGAGTCTGCCCCTGGATGTGAATCCCAGATTACAGGGATTAATAGGACTGTCACTCCCATAGCCTTCCACAACTCAGCTAAACCTTCATCTTGAATTCTCACTTTTATCCTCCCATATATACTCAATCTGCTAATCCATTAACCACAACTCAAACATCAAACCACGTGGGTCCAGGGCCTCATCTCTCTAACCTGGAAGATCGTGGTAGCCTTCCTTCTGAGCAGTGCCCTGTTATCTCGTTCCTACCTCGTAATTGCTCAAAATACCAGAGACTTCCAATTTCATTTTTGTGTAGAAGCCAGTATTTCACATCAGGCTTTGCATTATGCACCACCTGTTCCACTGCCTCCTTCTGTTCACGCTTGGCTTTTCCTTGAGCATGCCAGGGTTCTCCCATTTGGTTTTCTGTCTTGATGAGAATGTTCCCCTAGATATCTAAATGGCTTAAGACCTCCTTCCCTGACCATATTGTTTGAAAGGACAGTTTCCTCCCATGGCCAGCTCTCCTGGTTCCTTGCTTGCTTGTTTTTTTTTCTCCAGTCTACATGTCTTAGTAAAAGGTGAGCTCCAAAAGGACGGAGAGTTTTGTTCCCTGCTGCTGTATCCCAGAATCTGCAACAGCATCAAAATGAATGAAACGTAAATGGCCAGGAAGAGGTTTGGCAGTGGGATGAAGGAAATACACTTGGGTCTGGAAGGGAAGACAAGTAGTATGACTCTATGTCAGCCAGTTTATCACAAAACACACCATAGACTAGGTGCTTAAGCAGCACGTTTATCTCTCCCAGTTCTGGAGGTTGGGTTGAAGTCCCAGGACAAAAAGTGGACTTGACTAAGGACATATCCTGCAGAAGGCTGTCTTCTTGCCGTGTTCTTAACATGGCAGAGCGGACACCCTGTGACATTTCTTTTTTTTTTTTTTTTTTTTGTACCAGGGATTGAACTCGGGGGCACTCGACCACTGGGCCACATCCCCAGCCCTTTTTTGTATTTTATTAGAGACAGGGTAAGTGCCTCGCCATTGCTGAGGCTGGCTTTGAACTCGCGATTCTCCTGCCTCAGCCTCCCAAAGTGCTGGGATTACAGGCGTGCACCACCGCGCCCGGCTCTGTGATATTTCTTATAAGGGTACCAATCCCATAAGATCCTGCCCTCGTGACCTCACCTGAACCTAATTATTTACTCCCTGGTGGTCTAGGATGCTTCCACTGCACATTCTCTCAGGACCATTGATGGCTCTCAAAACTGCCTCATTTTCTCTCACAAATAACTTCCTTAGTAAAAAGATTTTTTTTTTTAGTTATAGATGGACACAATATTTTTATATGATGCTGAGGATTGAACCCGGTGCCTCATGTGTGAGGCAAGTGCTCTACCACTGAGCTCCAGGCCCTAGTAAAAATTCTTAACATTACCTTGTGCAGATTTATTTCTTGAAGCACTCACACATCATTAAAAGTAAGGAGATGAGAGTCTTCTGGGAAGATGTCTGAGAGGAACATCCAGAATCTTGATGATCCAAATCCTTGATGAATTGCACTGTGAATTTATGTTACTGAAATTAGGATGGCATAAATTCAGATTGGAGTGTTGTAACTTTAGGGTGTTAAATATAATACCCATGGTAACCACAAGGAAATAGCTATAGAATATACATAAGGAAATGAGAAGTGATTTTAAGTGTTTTACTACACCCCCCCCAAAAATGAAATATAGAAGATAAAATAGGTAATAAGGGGCAAAAAAATCCATAAGGCATATAGAGAAAAAATAGCAAAATGGCAGAGATAAATAGGACCTTTGTAATCAGCAATTACTTTACATGGAAATGGATTAATTTCTCTAACAGCATCTAAAAGATTCACATTAGATCCAAAGACAAACATCGGAAGTAAAAGCTTGGGGGGGGGGGATTTTAATGCAAATAGTGACCAAGAAAAAGCAATATGTTGTGTTAGCCCTAGAGAGGTAGCATGCCTGTAGTCCCAGCAGAATGGGAGGCTGAGGGGGGGGAGGATTGGGAGTTTCTTTAAAAAGTGGGCACTTTGGGAGGCTGAGGCAGGAGGATCGCTAGTTCAAAGCCAGCCTCAGCAATGGCGAGGCACTTAGCAACTCAGTGAGACCCTGTCTCTAAATAAAAAATACAAAAACCGGCTGAGGATGTGACCCAATGGTCGAGTGCCCCTGAGTTCAATCCCCAGTACCACCAAAAAAAAAAAGTGGGGGGGGGGGTGCTGGGGCTCAGTGGCAGAGCGGTTGCCTAGCATGCATGAGACACTGGCTTTGATCCTCAGAACTACGTAAGAATGCCTATCTACAACTATTTTTTAAAAAGTCTGGGGATATGGGTCAGTGGTTACGCACCCTTGGGTTCAGTGCCCCCCAAATATGCTATATTAATACCTGACATACTCTTAAGTTTATAAGGAATGCCGAATCTTTTCTCTGATATAAGGAGGTCAGTTCACAGTGGGGTTGGGACAGGGAGCATAGGAGGATTAGAGGCATACTACACTGGCCAATGGGAAGGGAGGGGGCAAAAGGGTGAAGAAAAAACCAGATGGTAGAATGAGATGGATATCCTTAACCTAAGTGCATGTATGAAGACACAAGTGGTGTGAATATACTTTGTATGCAACCAGAGATATGTAAAAATATGCTCTATAAGTATAATATGAAATATAATGCATTCTGTCAACTTAGGATAAAAAATAAAAATTAAATGGAAAATTAAAAGAACAGGAAGAATATTACATTGATAGGATGTTCAGCATAGTGAGAAGAGTTTCAAAATGTACCCAAAAATGAATCATCTAGATAATATAAATAACAACAGAATTGAAGGGAGAAATAGAAACTTCTATAGTGATAGTTGAAGTCTTCTATACTCCGCTCAATTACAGATGAAAGAATCCAATAAAAGTAACAAAATAGAGGACTTGAACAACAGTAAATCAACTAAATTTGACACGTGAAACATTCCCAAAGTTAATACAATGTACCTGCTCTCCAGGGTGTGTGAGATTAATACTCAGGAGAGATCTCATACGTTATGTCAAAAACTTAAAAACCGGTTCTCTTAGGGAGTGTCATTCCCGAAGGAACTTGGAAAATCACAAATTTATGCAATTTCTTTTGGTGGTGGGGGGGGTGGTACAAGGGATTGAACTCAGGGGCACTCGACCACTGGGCCACATCCCCAGCCCTATTTTGTATTTGATTTAGAGACAGGGTCACTGAGTTGCTTGGTGCCTCGCCATTGCTGAGGTTGGCTTTAAACTTGTGATTTTCCTGTCTCAGCTTCCCAAAGTGGTTGGGGTTACAGTGATGTACCACCACTCCACAAATTTGTGCAAATTAAGACTTTTTTTTCAGTTCAGATTGAAATCCAAGGCCTCACATACAAAACACAGGATCAAAAATATTGAGCTACAATCCCATACCAAACAACACATTACAAAACAAGGAAACCAGCAAGAGCAGTGAATTTATAGCTATAAATAAATGCTTGCATTTGAGAAAATTTAAATAAACTACCTAAATTTACAATTTAAAGGTGGGCTGGGGAAGTTGCTTAGTGACAGGGCACTTTGAGAGTGTACTGTGATGATGAATCAACTGAAAGACAAATTAGGAAAACTATCCCATTCACAATAGCCTCAAACAAAAAAATAAAATTATGGGGAATCAATTCTTAAAAAAGGTGAAAGGGCATGGGGCTGTAGCTTACTAATAGAGCTTGTCTCACAGGTGTGAGGTCCTGGGTTTGATCCTCAGCACTACATAAAAATAAATAGTAAATACAGATTTTTTAAAAAAAAAAAAAAAAGGTACTTGGCGCATGCCTGTAATCCCAGCACTTGGGAGGCTGAGGCAGGAGGATCGCGAGTTCAAAGCCAGCCACAGCCATGGCGAGGCACTTAGCAACTCAGTGAGACCCTGTCTCTAATAAAATACAAAAAAGGGCTGGGGATGTGGCCCAGTGGTCGAGTGCCCCTGAGTTCAATCCCCGGTACCACTAAAAAAAAAAAAAAAAAAAAAAAAAAGGTGAAAGACCTCTACAATGAAATAAGACCTTAGAAGATGGAAAATGGTCCTAAATGCATGATTGAAGACCTGAATTGTACGAATATACTTTGTATACAAACAGTTGTATGTGAGTTGTACAAATTTAAAATTATTTAAAAAAAAAAAAAAGATGGAAAATGGAAAGATCTCCCATGTTCTTGGATAGGCAGAATTTAATATCATCAAAATGTCCATACTACCAAAAGTGCTATACAGATTTAATGTGATTCCTATTAAGTTTCTGATGACATTCTTCATAGAAATTTTAAAAAAAAGCAATCATTAAATTCATTTGGAAAAATAAGAGATCCAGAATAGCTCTAACAATTCTCAGCAAGAAGAATGAAGCAGAAGGCATCACAATGACCTTAAATTATACTACAGAGCTATAGTAATAAAAATGGCATGGTATTGGCATGAAAACAGACGTGATGACCAATGGTACAGAATAGAAGATACAGAGACAGAGCCACAAAATAACAATTATCTCATACTAGATAAAGGCGCCATAAACATACATTAGAGAAAAGATGGCTTCTTCAACAAATGGTGCTGAGAAGACATGAAATCCCATATGTAACATTTTTTTTTTTCGTGGTACCAGGTACCGTGGTACTCAAGGGCACTCGAACACTGGGCCACATCCCCATCCATTCTATGTATTTTATTTAGAGACAGGGTCTCACTGAGTTGCTAAGTCCCTCGCCAGTGCTGAGGCTGGCTTTGAACTCGCGATCCTCCTGCCTCAGCCTCCCAAAGTGCTGGGATTACAGGCGTGCACCACCGCGCCCGGCTCCATATGTAACAAAAGGAAATTAGACCCCTATTTCTCAATCTGCACAAAACTGCAACTGGATCAAGGACCAAGGCATGAAACCAGAGACCCTGCACCTACTAGAAGAAAAAGTAGGTCCAACTCTCCATCATGTTGGCTTTAGGAGCTAAATTCTTCAACAAGACTCCTAAAGTGCAAGAAGTAAAATCAAGCATCAACAAATGGGATAATGTCAAACTAAAAAATTTCTTCACAGTAAAGGAAACAATCAAGAACATGATGGGAGTGCCTACAGAATGGGAGAAAATGCATCTCAGAGGATCTCTAGGATATATAAGTAATTCCAAAAACAATACCAAAAATCCAAATAACCCATTCAATAAATGGGCAAAAGAACTGAACAGACACTTCACAGAAGAAATACAATTTGTGAACAAATACATGAAAAAAATGTTTAACGTCACTAGCAATTAGAGAAATACCAATTAAAACTACACTTGAGATTTCATCTCCAATCAGAATGGCAATTATCAAGAATATAAGTAACAATAAATGTTGGTGAGGATGTGGGGGGAAAGGTACACTCATTGCTGGTGAGACTGCAAATTGGTGCAATCTGGAAAGCAGTATGAAGATTTCTCAGAAAACTTGGGATGGAACCATTTGACCCAGTTATATCTCACTCCTCAGCATATACCCAAAGGATTTAAAATCAGCATACTACAGTGATACAGCCACATCAATGTTTATACAATCCCAATTCACAATAGCTTAGCTATGGAACGTACCTAGGTACCCCTCAACAGATGAACGGATAAAGAAAATGTGGCACATTACTCAGCCATAAAGAAGAATGAAATAATGGCATTTGCCAGTAAATGGGTGGAACTGTAGACTATCATGCTAAGCAAAATAAGCCAATTCCAAAGAACCAAAGACTGAATGTTCTCTGATATGTGAAAGCTGACTCATAATTTGGGCCAGGGGTAGGTAGAAAAGGAGGTTTGCTGGGTTGGACCAGGCAGATTGTGGGGGAAGGGAGGAGGAATGGGAAGGGGAAAGACAGTAGAATGAATGGGACATAACTTTCTTATGTTCATATATGAATACAGGACCAGTGTACCCATCATGTACAACCACAAATGTGAAGTTTGCTGGGCACAGTGGCATATGCCAGTAATCCCAGCAGCTCAGGAGGCTGAGGCTGACGGATTGCAAGTTCAAAGATTGATAATGGTTAGCTTTTTGTCATATTTGCCTGGAATCTCAAAAATAAGATAAATAAAAATCACGTGTAAGCCATGCACGCCTGTGTGGCCCGGGATCCTGAGGCAGGAGGAACATGAGTTCAAAGCCAGCCTCAGCAAAAGCGAGGTGCTAAGCAATTCAGTGAGACAATGTCTGTAAATAAAATAAAAAATAGGACCGCAGAGCTGGGCGAGGTGGCGCACGCCTGTAATCCCAGCACTTGGGAGGCTGAGGCAGGGGGATCACGAGTTCAAAGGCAGCCTCAGCAATGGCAAGGCACTTAGCAACTCAGTGAGACCCTGTCTCTTCTTCAGGCAGGAGGAAAATTTGGATCTACTCAAAGATATGTAGAATATTTTGATTTTTATTCAGTATGTAAGAACATCTCAGTTTATATCTCTTCTCTGGCATTTTTTTTTTTAATCTCTTTGATTCTGCAATGAGGTCTTTTGATCATTTCATTTCATTCTTTTTGTAGTTGAGTAATTTTCCCCTCAGTGAATTTAATCTGTTAAATGTACACATTTTAGGTCCTCCCCATCCCCCCTTTTTAATTCTGAAAAATTATTAAACTTACAGAAAAATTAGGAGACTAATAGATTACACATCTGTATATGCTTCACCTAGATTCGCCAGTTGTTTACATTTGTGAACATTCCCTTCCCCCCATTATCTCTCATCTGTCTATACACACACACACTTTTTTTTTTTTTCTGTACTACTTAAACATAAATTGAAAACACAATGACACTTCTCCCTGATCCATCAAGGAATTTTGTTTTTGTTGTCATGCTCATCCCTTATTGTATAACTTACTTTATTCCCTGCCATATTAAAATGCCATTTTAATCACATATTAAATTCATGTATATACTTATGTTTGTATTTGGTTTTTCTTTCCTGTTCCACTATTATGCCAGCATGGTAGATTTATTCTTTTTACGTCTTTTTTTTTTTTTTTTTTTTTTTTTGAGGGGTACTGGGGTTTGAACTCAGGGGCACTCGACCACTGGACCACATCCCCAGACCTTTTTTGTATTTTTTTACAGTGTCTCACTGAGTTGCTTAGAACTTTGCTAAATTGCTGAGGCTACTTTTGAATTCACAATCCTCCTGCTTCAGCCTCTGGAGCTGCTGGGATTACAGGCATTCGCCACTATGCCTGGCTTTTTTTTTTTTTTTTTTTTTTTATACTTTTCATCTTTAAAGAATTTTAAACTTAGAGAAAAGTTTCAAGAATAATGAAGAATTCATACATACCTCACTTATATCACCCAATTAATATTATGCTGTAAATATTTCTTACAATTCTCTTCATATGTATCTATGCATATTTTTTCTGATGCCTCATGATCTTTTTAGTATACATAGCTTCAATTTAGTGATGGTTCCACTTACACTTTTTTGACTTTATGATGTTGCAAAAATAATATGCATTCAGTAGAAACAGCACTTTGAATTTTGATCTTTTCTAAGGCTAGTAATAGGCAGTATGATGCTCTCTGGTGATGCTGGGTAGCAGCAGCTCCCAGTCAGCCCATGATCACAAGAGTAAGCCATCAGTATTCTCCCTGCCACCGTATTGCCGAGCTGTGATGTTTGGTAGGCTACGTTTAGTAAATGCATTTTCAGCCAGTTGAGGAACAATGAATTTACTTCCTAGAAAACAAAGGCACCATCCTCCAGAAACACAGTATAACCATGAAGCTCAGAAAGTTAACTTTAATGTCACATTACCGTCTAAACCACAGATGCCATTCAAATTTCACTGGTTGTCCCAAGAATGGCGTTTATAGGTCTAGAATCCAATCCAGGCTCACCTGCTGCATTTAGTCGTGACATCTCTTTGATCTCCTCAGGCTGAAACAACCCCCTCAGTCTTTCCTTGTCTTTTATATCTGACAATTTTGAAAGCTTTGGGCAGTTATTTTATGAAATAATACTCAATTTGGGTTTTTCTATCTCATATTAATTTGGATTATGTACCTTTAGAAACAATAGCGCATGAATGATGCTGTGTTTTGTTCTCCAGTGCATTATATCAAGGAGCACACATTTTTATTTGTCTCATGACTGGCAGTATTAGTCCTTATCACTTGGTTAAGCTAGGTCTTCTATATTTCACGACTGTGAAGTTATTGCCTTGTACTTAATAGTTAATAAATAAATTATTTATATTAATTGCTATTTTACTGTAAGTTAGAGCCTTTTCTTTTCTCCCATTTATTTAACCATTCATATCAATATGGACTAATGAGTTCTTATTTGGTGAGTTAAAAGTTCACTATTTATTTTCATTATTTTTTCTTTTGACTCTTTTAAAAATATTATTGTTTTTTGGGGCTGGGGTTGTAGCTTAGCAGTAGAGCACTTGCCTAGCACATGCGCCACATAAAAATAAATAAATAAAATAAAGGTACAGGGGCTGGGGTTGTGGCTCAGAGGTAGAGCACTCGCCTAGCACGTGCGCGGCCCGGGTTCGATTCTCAACACCATGTAAAAATGAAGGCATTGGCTGGGCGCGGTGGCGCACGCCTATAATCCCAGCACTTTGGGAGGCTGAGGCAGGAGGATCGCGAGTTCAAAGCCAGCCTCAGCACTGGCGAGGCACTTAGCAACTCAGTGAGACCCTGTCTCTAAATAAAATACAAAAAAGGTCTGGGAATGTGACCCAGTGGTCGAGTGCCCCTGAGTTCAATCCTTGGTACCACACACACAAAAAAGAAAGGGCTGGGGATGTGGCCCAGTGGTCAAGTGCCCCTGAGTTCAATCCCTGGTACCAAAAAAAAAAAAAAAAAAAAAAAAAAAAAAATGAAGGCATGTGTACAACTAAAACAAATAAATAAATATTCTTAAAATATAAAAAAGTAAAGGTACAACTAAAACAAAAATATCAAAAAAAATTAATGTTTTTAATTGTCACATAATATTGTACATGTTCATGGAGTATAGAATGATATTTCAATACACATTGGTACATCCATCATATCAAACATTTATCTTTCTTTGTTTTGGGAACCAGGTCCTCTACTAGCTTTTTTTTTTTTTTTGATGGTGCTGGGGATTAAACTCAGGGCTTTGTGCTTGTGGGGCAGGTACACTACTGACTGAGCTATATCCCTAGCCCCCTCTACTAGCTATTTTGAAATGTAATTAACTGCAGTTATCTTGTTGTGCTAGAGAACATTGGAAGTGATTCTTCCCATTCATCTGCACCCCTTACCTTTGAATATCCTTTCTCATTCCCTACTAGCCTTCCCAGTCTGTGGTAACTACCATTCTGTTTGCTGCTTATATGAGATCAACTTTTTCTATCTTCCATGAGAATATGTGTTCGATTATCTGTGCTTGGCTTGTTTCTCTTCTTTCTCTCTCCCTTCCCTTTTGTTTCTTGTGGTACTAGGGAATGAATCCAAAGGTGCTCTACTATTGAGTTACTTCCCAAACCCTTTTTTGATTCTTTTTTTTTAAATTTGTATATTTTTAATTGTCAATGGATCTTTACTTTATTTCTTTATATGTGGTGAATTGAACCCAGTGCCTCACAGGAGCTAGGCAAGTGCTGTACCACTCACTGAGCTACAATGTACCCAGGCCTCTTTTTTTTTTTTTTTGTGGTACCAGGTATTGAACTCCGGGGCACTCGACCACTGGGTCACATCCCCAGCCCTTTTTTGTATTTTATTTAGAGATAGGGTCTCACTGAGTTGCTAAGTGCCTCTCCATTGCTGAGGCTGGCTTTAAACTCTCGATCCTCTTCTCTTGCCTCAGGCTCCCAAAGTGCTGGGATTACAGGCACTACCACGCCTGGCTATCTTTTTTTTTTTTTTTCTTCAATTTAATTTTTTTAAGTTGTAGATGAACACAATACCTTTATTTTATTTATTTATTTTTATTTAATGGATCGAACCCAGTGCGTCACTCATGCTAGGCAAGCGCTCTACCACTGAGTACAGCTCCAGCGCCCCACCCCGGGACATTGACTTTTATAGAATGCTTTTTCTGCCTCTATTGAGATAATCATGTGGGTTTTATCCTTTGTCCTGTTGATGTGATATATCACATTTATTGATTTACGTACACTGAACCATCTTTGTGTCCCTGGGATAAATCCCACTTGATTATGGTGTATGATCTTTCTGATGCACTGTTGGATTTGATTTCCTAGTATTTTATTGAAAATTTTTGCATTTCTGTTTATCAGGGACACGGTCTGTAATTTTCCTTTTCTTTTTACTTTCTTTCTCGTTCTTTCTTTCTGTATGTGGCCAATAAGGAACATCTCCCTGGTAAAGACACAAATAGAAAGCCATTCCCTGCATTTCAGAGGGCTCTTGCCATGTCCCTGCTACTTCCCAAGGGACTTCCTCAGTCACTCCAGTTGGAATAGAGTTGCTTATTCTTTGCTTTGGTCCCTTTTTGTAGAGGGGCAAGCAATAGGCAACTCCACTTGGCCATCATGCTGATGTCATTCCCCTGCAATATCATTATTTATTTTGATGCTCAAATTGTCCCAGACAAAGCCAGTGGGTGCATCTTCAGTCTTGATTCTGTCTGTATCCTTTGGACGTGTCTCCATTGATCCTTGAACAGTTTTCTTTTCTTGAGCAGTTCTTTCTGGAACATCAAGTTGTTCAAAGCTTGTTTTGTACATTCCCTACCCTAGCCCTGGAATCAGCCACTTCTTCATGTAGTCTGGTACCTTTTAGTGTAGAATACTATTAAGAAATCAAGCCAGGCACGGTGGCGCACGCCTGTAATCCGAGCACTTGGGAGGCTGAGGCAGGAGGATCACGAGTTCAAAGCCAGCCTCAGCAATGGCGAGGCACTTAGCAACTCAGTGAGACCCTGTCTCTAAATAAAAGACAAAAAGGGCTGAGGATGAGGCCCAGTGGTTGAGTCCCCCTGAATTTGATCCCCGGTACCAAAAAAAGTCAAACTATGGACTAGCGTGGCAATTGCCACAAGGGTACATTGCTGCTGAGCCTTCCTGGTGGTAGAAGATCTGTTCTCTGCCAGTGAACAGCCTGGTTCCCATTATCTTCAGTACATTCCTAATTGTTCAGTTCCCTTTTATATCACTAATTTCCACCCATGCTAACCAAAGACCCCTCAGCATTGTGGAGATCCTGAGAGCCTCTGTGTGTCTGAGGGAGAAGGGAGAGCTCCTGGGGCTTTGACTTGGGGATTCCGTAGCATCATAGCCCTTCGATGCTTTGAAGAAACTTTTATACTTAACCCAATTATGTTCAGCTGTTTTCAACAGGTGGGTTGGCTAGAATAAAACTGTCTGCAATATTCTCATACATTGAATCAAATAGTTTTATGAGAAGAAAAAATCAGAAAGCAGAAGGATTGGGTGTAATCCTTTATTTCAAGTTGTGCCTGGATCAGGTTTAGCTGTAGCTCTTCATAAGTGGCCAACTCTAGATAAACTCATGCAGGGAACCACACTCAGCATACCTAACAAACTGTGGAGGAAAACAGGCTATGCTTAAAGGAAATTGTCATTTTAAAAGATGTGCCACACAGCCCTCACTGGCCTGCATTAGTGTTGTTTTTTTTTAATATTTATTTATTTGCTTTAGTTATACACAATGGGTTTATTTGTACGTGGTGCTGAGGATCGAACCCGGGCCGCGCACGTGCTAGGCGAGCGCTCTACCGCTGAGCCACAATCCCAGCCCTGCATTAGTGTTTTTTAAACAAGTGTGTACACGAACCACCTGGAGATCTTGATAAAATGCTGAGCCTGATTCACAAGGGCTGGGTGGGGGGATAAGATTGTGCATTGTGTGTGTGTTACTAGGGATGAAACCCAGGGGTCTCCCATATGCCACTCATGCTCTCCCACTGAGCCACATCCCCAGCTCTTTTTATTTTTTAATTTGAGACAGAGTCTCCCTAAGTTGTTTAGGGTCTCACTAAATTGTTGATGCTGGCCTTGAACTTGAGATCTTCCTGGATCGGCCTCCTGAGCCACTGAGATTATAGGCATGCGCCACCAGGCCTGGAAAGATTCTGCATTTCTAACAAACTTTCTAGGTGATGCAATGCTGTTGTCTAAAGACTGTGCTTTTTTTTTTTTTTTTTTTTTTTTTGGTATCAGGGATTGAACTCAGGGGCACTCAACCACTGGGCCACATCCCCAGCCCTTCTTTGTATTTTATTTAGAGACAGAGTCTCACTGAGTTGCTAAGTGCCTCGCCATTGCTGAGGCTGGCTTTGAACTCGCTATCCTCCTGCCTCAGCCTCCCAAAGTGCTGGGATTACAGCTGTGCGCCACCGCGCCCGGTTTAAGGACTGTGCTTTGAGTAGCAAGAGTTTTAGAGTATTCCTCATCCATATTCTCCTGGTCAGGAGGAGAACATTAAATGTACGGCCAGCAAAACTTGGTGGTATTTTTAAGCTTTTTATTTATTTTTTCTTTCATTAGCAAACAATCACACAAATAGAAGTGTAGAGTGAACCCCCAAATAGCACTGACATTTGTCAAACTTATTTTATCGCTTTCCCTGCCCATGAACTTCTTGTTCCTGGAGTGTGTGTGTGTGTGTGTGTGTGTGTGTGTGTGTGTGTGTGTGGTTGTACATGGACACAATGCCTTTATTTTATTTTATTTATTTATTTATTTATTTATTTATTTATTTATTTTTTGGTACTGGGGATTGAACTCAGCGGCACTCGACCACTGGGCCACATCCCCAGCCCTTTTTTTGTATTTTATTAGAGACAGGGTCTCACTGAGTTGCTAAGTGCCTCGCCATTGCTGAGGCTGGCTTTGAACTCACGATCCTCCTGCCTCAGCCTCCCAAAGTGCTGGGATTACAGGCGTGCGCCACCGCGCCCGGCCTTTATTTTATTTTTTTTATATTTTTATGTGGTCCTGAGGATCGAACCCAGTGCCTCACACACGCTAGGCAAGCATTCTACCACTGAGCCACAACCCCAGCCCTCCTGGAGTTTTTTTTTTTTTTTTTTTTTTTTTTTTTTTTTGGTACTGGGGATTGAACACAGGGGCACTCGACCACTGGGCCACATCCCCAGCCCTTTTTTGTATTTTTTTTTTTTTGGTTCCAGGGATTGAACTCAGGGGCACTCAACCTCTGGGCCACATCCCCAGCCCTTTTTTGTATTTTATTAGAGACAGGGTCTCACTGAGTTGCTAAGTGCCTCGCCATTGCTGAGGCTGGCTTTGAACTCGCGATCCTCCTGCCTCAGCCTCCCAAGTGCTGGGATTACAGGCGTGCGCCACCGCGCCTGACCTGGAGTATTTTTAAAGCAAATCCAGCCATTATTTTAGTGTGTACCTCTATCAGATAAGGAGCAAAAATAAAAAACTACAGTGTCATTATCACACAAAATTAACAATATGTGCAACACAAAATTAACTAACAATTCCTTGAATCATTTAATATTGTTTTATATGTCATATTTTCGGATATATGTTTTTCATTTAAGCTTCTTTCCAGGCAATGAATGAGTTTCCTGGTCAGCTCCCCCAGGGTCTGGGGCTTTCCTTGGGGACTGAGCACACAGGTTTATTCCTCCTAAAATTATGTTTTATGGTCTCCAATTCCTTTCTTGGGGGACTTTATTAACTAAAAAACAATGGCAAAAGCTTTAGTCTCTAGCCGTTTGGGTCTGAACCCTACCTCTCTGGGTCTCTGCCCGATCCCTTAGCCTTAAGGCTAGGACAGTAAACAACAGGCTGGCCACGAGGCCTGGAAAGTTGGCCCTGCCTCTTCTTGGCAGCCCAGGTGACCTTGATGTAGGCATCTGAATGGGGTTGCTTCAGGAGAAGAGGCCTTTGGGATGAGGCTCCCCAAGTTCTTTAGGAGAGATTAGAAACTCCTCTGGTTTCTCCCAGATATCTCCTTCCCACTGCCTAAATCTGACACATTTTTAATCAGTATATTAATGGTTGTGCAATTCAGCGAGGTGTGTGAGTACCTGACCTGCCACCCTTCCAGTACCTGGCTACCAACAGAAAGGGCTCCCTTCAACAGCGAACAGACTCAAGTTTGTTGACTCTGATGTGAGGTCCCCCACCTGCTCTGTGCTTCTATCTCACAGCCTGTCCCTGAAACCAGCATGTTCTACCTTGACATTCTCTCAAGCCTCCGGTGCCTCCTGAATCTCAAGAGATGCCTTGTCTTCCTGGCCAGTTTTACAATCAAATAGCAAGGACTACTAAATATCTAGACAGGGAAGGGGACAATCCCAGCCCTGCTCAGCTGGTACCTCCTGATGCTTAGTTCCCAGGTTCCAATTCTGTGTCAGACAGGGCTCTTTTGGCTGTGGGCAACAGGAGTCAAACTCAAAATCATTTTGGCACAAAGATGTATTGATCAGAAGGATGTGGGTGTCTCCTCCATGCCCTGGTCTTCAGAAAGGCCAGAGGGAGACGGGGCCTCCTCTCCCTTTCCTTCCTCTACTTGTAGGCTCCTTGTCCCTCTGCAGACCCCTCAGAATGACCTTCACTTAGTCTCATAGAGGTGCCCTCAGTGTGGAGCAGCTGCACAATTCTGATGCCCAGGTCCACCCAGACCAATTAAATCAGAATGTCTGGGGAGCGGAGCCTGAGCATCAACCCCCAGGTGCCTTGGATGTGCACCCACTGTCAGGAGCCCAGCATTATGGCTTCAGGCACCCACTCTCCTGCTGCTCTCACTCGCCTCTGAGGACAGCACTCTGGGAAGCCTGTTTGGGGTTAGGAAGCCGCCCCCCGTGGCTAGAGGGCTGGACAGATGTGCAGCAGCTGCCAGGCCAGGGCTGGGGCAACCTGCAACAGCTCCCTGACACTTACTTTCCTCCTCCCCTCCCTAACCTCAGCTGCAGTGTGATAGTCATCTTGACTGACTTGGTCACTTCACCTCCCAGAGTCCAGTTCAAGGGAGAAGCTTGAACTGTTCATGGTATCTGGTAACTTAGTGGGAGATGTCCTCACAGACAGGTGGTGGAGGAAACCAGGCAGGGCTGGCTGAGGACCCCCCGGAAGGCAAGGGCGAAAGAAGCACTGATGGGCACCTCTTCACGGGAGGTTTCGTGCCCGTGGGAGAGGGTGGAGGTGGGACACGGGAGAAACCCAGACTCCATGGAAGAGGCAGAGACCTGAGCATGCGGGTAGGGAACTGTGCCCTCTGGATGGGGAGACAGGATGAAGGATGATGGCTGACCTTGGGATTCAAGGGCTGGCTTTCCTGTGTTCCTCTGGGAACGTCATGGCCCTCTGTGCAAGGGTGGTGATACCCACACTTCAAGGCCATAACCCCTTCCACGTGACACATCTGGGTGCAGGATGGAGCTTTGGCCACAGTCTCCACTGCAGGTTGGGGGTGGGAGTGAACTAGGGGTTTCAGAACTTGCTGAGGCCAGTCCTAATGCCCTTCCCTTCTCTGCTGAGGGCACTCCTACGTAAGGTCTCCTCACCCAGTTCTGATTCAGCATCGAGCTGGAGGCCCTCATGGGGACTCTCTTCTCTGAGAGGGCCCCCAGGGTCTGAGTTTACTTGTGGGTCCCTCCCTACTCCAGGGGCTTCCTGACCCTCCCCCAGGCCTGCTCCAGTGCTGGGCCAGGTCTCAGGGTAGCCTCTAGGGGTGGGTGGGGTCTTCCCTCATGGATGTCCTGGTGCCAAACCCAAGGCCAGGCTGGGAGGGTTACTAGGCAGGGCAGGACCCAGGTTCTTTCTGGCTCCACCTTCATGTGTCGTGTATCCCACTCAAGAGCCCCAGGGGACAGCACTGACCTCTCTGAGCCAGACCCCACCATAACCATGCCCAGAACAGACCAAATGAATCACACTTGGGGCTGAATGTTCATTTCTGTTTCCAAAAAAATACCAAACATACAGTCTTAGTGTGGCAGGGGACAGGACCTGGCTGGGGACCTGGACATTACACACCCAGGGGACCCTTGGTGGAGGCGGGCAATTTAACAACAGGTCTGAAAGTCAAAAGAGAGAGAGTTGGTTAGTGGGGTGAACAGCAGTGAGGGAGACGGGCTGTGGAGTTCAGTCCTAGACACAGGGCCTGGCCAGTGGGGTAGGACCTTGGCCTTCACAGCAACCCTACCTGGGGCCCGTTTCCCGGGGCAGGGGTGACGGGGTCTGAGCTGGTGATCCGCCTGGGCATCCAAGCTGGGTGACTAGAAGAGCCCCAGACCTAGACATGTGTTGCGGATCAGATGCTCAAAGTCCCAGACCAAGCTTGGGAGACCTCGTGTGCCCTACTGGCTCTGCCCAGGGTGCTTCAGGGACTGGCTGGAGTGCTGGGCAAGGGGGCCACTAGGTGGGAGGGCTGGTCGGGATGGGCAGGATTCAGACGTACTCTCGGGCAGCAGTTGAGGGTCCAGGGCGGTAGGGCTGGGGGCTGCTGTTGGCTCTCTCGGGCTCTGGGCACGTGCAGCAGAGGAATGAGCCCCCCAGCATGGCCAGGCCAGCTGAGGCCCAGCCTACAAACAGAGCCGGGCCAAATTCATACCTGCAAGTGGGATGGAGAGTGGCATTAGGGGTGGCCGCAAGCCCTCGCCCTGCCTCACCCCCATCCTCTCAGGGTCCTACACCTCAACCAGAAACCTGGCAGAGGGAGGGTGGGGAGAGGGGAGCTGGAGGTTGGGCTCACAAGCTTCCTCCATCTCTCCAGGTAAGTTGGGTTGGATGTTATGCTTCCTCCCTCACCCCACCCAGCATATGACGCCACACAGGGCAACCAGGCCTAGCATGGGCCTCCAGCCTGAAGGCTCAGCCAACAGCCCCGGCTCTGAGCAACTCGGGCTCAATTCCTCATCTGGCCAGCGGAAGGGGCATGGGAGGGCCCTAGAGGTTGGGTGGAGCTGAGTGATCCCTGCCATCTCCTTTCAGTAGTGTTGTGGCCTACAGGGCTGCTCCCCACTGCCCTTTGGAGAAGGCCAGGCTCCTCTGTCTGGCTCTCGGGCTCTCTGCACCTGGGCCTGCTGGTCAGCCCAGGTCTCCCCACCTCTGTGGCTTAGCACAAGTCTAGGACTTAGCACCCCCTCTGGGGAGCCTCCTAGCTCCTTCTCTGCCTTCACGTCCTGGTTCACATGCTGCCTCCTCATAGGTGGTTTTCCTTGATGCCCCTCTGTTCTCGTCCCACCCTTGTCACCCCCTCAGCAGGAGATCCTTCAGTCCCTGAGAACACGTGGAGGGCAGACAGGGCCCAGCACAAGGCCTGGCAACTCTGGAGCCTTAGGACCAAGTTCCAGCTCGGCTCCTTGAGCTAGACCTTGCTTGGCAGGTCTTTGTGGCTGTAACTGGCAGCTCAGGAAACAAGTCTCACACCTGAAGTCTGCTTGTCATCCTCCCCACATCTCTGCCTCCTTTAGGAGCTCTTCCAACCATGACAGCCCAGGCGTCTTTTCTCATCCTCCCTTCACCCCCAGGCCTGTTAGGATGCTGTTCTTTCTCCCAGCTGGGCTGAGAAGTGGTGGAGGAGGCAGGATGGGCCTTGCAGGTTCCCACCACTCAAGTCCCCAGATGTCTCCGAGCCTGCTTCCCACGCTGCCTCCCTGGCCCAGAGCCCTGTGCTCCACTTTGCAGCAGCCACCATAATGGTCTGGCCTCTTCCCCTCTTCCACACACTACGGCAGAGCGACTGCCACTGCCTTCTCCTCCAGAATGGGAAGCAAGACCTTCCGATGGCAGCCAGGCCTTAACCCATCTGCCCTTTTCTCAGGTCTCATTTCCCTGGACTCCAACACCTGCTGCCCCCTGCAGGAAGCCACCTCAGCCTGCTGCCACCAGTTGAAATGAAATATGCAGAGCACTCTCTGGAGCCAGCACTGTGTTGAATTCCTTACCTGCTTTGTCTTGGGGACCCTCACCGGCAAAAGCTGGTCCTCACATTCTGGCTCCAATTTACAGAAGAAGGCAAGGGTGGAAAGTTCCAGTAACTTTCCCAGGTCACCCCACCAGAACATGCAGAGCTATTAGAGCCAGGGCACTTAGCTTCTTGGAGAGTCCTTGCTGAGCCTGGGTGCCCTCAGCTGGCCTCCTGTCCCTACCAAGGCCTGGCTTTCTACTCCAGAACTTCTAAGACAGCAGCTGGGGCCCATTCCCTATAGTCCCCTCCAGGTGACCTCTGAAGACAGGCATCAGCCCCAGAGGAGGTGAAGTGGGAGCCCCAGCCTTGGCACTCACCTGGCATTGACAGGTGTGCTTGGGTTGAAGAACTCCTGGGTCACTAGGGTGGCATACCATGAGACAGCAGTCAAGGTGCAGAGGCCTGAGGGCAAAGCAGGGAGGTGCTCAGTTCTGCGGGCCCCGGTCAGCCACTGGGGCTGGGGCTATCTGCCATGGCCAAGAAGGTGGAAAAGGGCACTCACCTGCCAGGATGAAGAGGGCACCCCCTGAGATGGCTACCCGGCCTTTGGCAGTGGGGTTGCTGTCTCCGACCCGTGTACACTTCATGCCCACGACGCTGAGGACCATGGCCACAAAGCCCAGGAGTACGGCCACCACCATCAGGGCTCTCGCTGACTGGATGTGACCTGGGGCAGGGCCAGGATGGAGCTGAACAGGGGTGGGGGGAGGTGGGGCCTGCAGGGGAGGAGCCCAGCATGGGAGGGGCTTGGGCAGGAGCTAGCCTAGGCTAGATCACCAGCCTGGCCAGATCAACTGCCCCCAGGTGAGACTGACAGATGACAGTGGGGATGTGACAATAGGATGTGGGGTTGGGAGTCCCCGTCACCATTGATCCCATTTCCCCTGGCACTTTCCTGCTGCTTTTTCTTGGGTGGGCCTGGTCCATCCTCCCAAGTACAGAAGGAAGAGCTGAGGGTGTCTGAGGCCCAGCTCAGCTCAGCCTGGCCCCAGCAGCAACCGCCACCCCCATCAGCCATTCTAACTCCGGTCACTTTCCCCTCTGCCTCTGAATCACCCATAGCAGCTATATGCCCGCCTCTCCATGGGTATGCATGTCAGCCCTGGGCCCCAGGCCAGCTCAGGAGACCTGGGTCTCTCAGGGAAGCCTATGACCTGCCTGAACTGGCACCGTGTGGACAGCTGATGGCAGCTCTGCTCAGCTGTCCATGGAGCCCTCATCTCATTCGATCTCCCATATCCTACAGAGTGTGAGAATTCCCTTCTACGGTGAGGACCTCAGAATGCAAAAGTTTCGGTGGCTGTCAAGATTGTGGGATCTGGACCCCAGACTATGGACCCTAGAGCCCCTGCCTCCCAAGTGGCCCAGGTTGGCCTGGATTCTTAAATGTGCATGGGCCATAGTGGAGGATCATGCAGGGGGGCTGGAGTGTGGCACTCAGCACTGATAGCAGACTGTGGGAAAGCTTGCTGTGGACCTCCCCTGCCCCCTCACCCCGCCTCCCAGCCCCACAGGTCTGGGGCCTACCGTCCAGGGCGAGCAGCGAGTCATAGAGTTTGCACTGCACCTGCCCAGTGCTCTGGGAGGCACAGGACATCCAGAGTCCTTCGTAGAGGCCCACAGCGGTGATGATGGCATCGCCTGCATAGGAGGACTGCTTCCACTGCGGCAGGGCTGTGCTGGCGATGATGCCCACCCAGCCACCCAGGGCCAGGAAGTAGCCCAGGAGCTGGAGGCCTGAGTTGGCCATGACCTGGGGGAGGGGACCAAGGGTCCCAGGATTCAGAGTTGGGTCAGGGTCCTGGCGGGCAGTGTGGTCATGGCCAGGAGAGAGTAGCAGCTGGGGTGGAGAAGCAGTGAGTGGACCGAGGCCGAGGAGGAGAGAGAGGTGATGGCAGCTGTGGCAGCAGCAAAGGCAGTGGCTCTGGACTTCAGAATGCAGGGGGAGGTACGGGGCTGGCAAAGGCCAGAGGCCCGCCCACAGCTGCAGCCTGAGCCAGCACAGGGTCCCCAGCAAAGCTCATGCCCAGCCCTCTGGGGTGGGAGGCGGGGCCAGGGGCCAGGTGGGTCCCCCTGCCTCTCCCCATCCTTCAGGGGTAGAGAAGGGAGGGGTGATCCTATCTCTCCCAAGGTCTTTCTGCCCAGGGAAGCCCCTTTAGGAGTTTGATTCAAGAGCCCTAAAACTCTCATAATCATCTCATCAGCCTGAGATAATGGACTTAGCTCTTGCAATGCAGATCTGACTCTGGGGGTTGCCTGCCCTCTGACTTGAGGACAGAAAGGAAAAGAATCCCAGCTTGCAGCAGATAAAACTTAGACACCAAGGAGAACTTTCTGGCAAGAACTCAGAGACCAGATGTTAGAAACTAGACTGGGAATGGAGTGTTGGGGAGGAAGGTTCTGGGTACCTGGGAGCTATGTGTATCCAAAATAGAGTAAGCAAACCAGGGAATATGTACTGTGAGGTCTTGTTTGAGATCCAAAGGGTCAGAGAGGGGCCCTATTGAGGCTGGGCCAGAGCTGGCTGCAGGCCAGCAAGGGGCCTGGCGGGGAGCTGGGGAGACAGTACCAGTCAGCCTTCTGGCATGGGCCTGAAGGAAGGTGGATTGCTCAACCCGTTAATCCCCTTGCTGGCTAGTTTAGCAGCTCCTGCTGGGACCTGGGACAGCAGGCCCTGGCCCCCAGCTCCAGAACAGCCTGGCAGGAACAGTGGCCTCTGCACATTCCTGGGGGTCAGGCTGCCCCTCCTGGACCCCTGCTCCCCCTTCTCTCTCCCATTTGAGCTCAGCCCTCAGGAGCAGGGGAATGTTTAACTCTCCTCCACCTCATTAGCAATCCCCTCACGTTCATTTCAGCCCCATGGGCTTGGTGTGGGTGCAGCAGGAATGTCACACCCCTGCTCCTGCTCCCACTGCCCCTCGGCTGTCCCCCGTATCCTGCAGCCCACCAGCCCTTGAGGGACTGCATGGGGGAGGCAGGGACCTGCTGCCACCCTGACTCTGGCCAGCTTCCTCCCCCAGACCCGCAGCCGCCTCTGCAGGAACAAGTCCCCAGCCTGCTCCCTGGCATTCTTCACGTGGCTGTGCAAACTGAGAGGGTGCCAGGCTCTGAGCATACAATGGCAATCCTGTGTGCCCGCCCAGGGCGTGGGCCCCTGGTATGGCCTGCAGCTCCAGGGCGCTGGGGGAGTGGTCTGCCCTCTGAGGGGTCAGGGGTGGGCGTGGTTTGGCCCACAGTGCCACACATTGGGTCCTTCTTAGGTCTCCTTGTCAGGAAGTTCTGAGCCACAGGGGGGCTGTATGCTCACAGAACTGCTTCCTGGGATGAACTGCAGGTCCCCAAATGCCAGTGGGGTCCAGAATCATGGCAGAGAAGTCAGTCCTGAGTTAAAATTGTTCTGTCTCAATGGCAAAAGAGTAGGATCCAGGGAAGCAGGGGATGTGGGGAAGGAGACAAAACCCAGGACCCCTGGGGAGGCAGTGAAAGCACTGAGACTGGCATTTCTTTTTCTTTTTCTTTTTTTGGAATGGGGGATTAAACTCAGGGGCACTCAACCACTGGGCCACATCCCCAGCCCGTTTTTATATTTCATTAGAGACAGGGTCTCACTGAGTTGCTAAGTGCCTCACCATTGCTGAGGCTGGCTTTGAACTCGTGATTCTCCTGCCTCAGCTACCTAAGTGCTGGGATTACAGGCGTGCGCCACCGCACCTGGCTAAGACTGGCATTTCTTGTGTGTTGGTTCCTGTAACCCTTCCAGGTAGGCAGACCTCTGACAAGTTACGGAGGCTGTGGTGGAGGGAGGGAGCTTACGTCACTAGGAAGCAGGAGGGAGGGCTTCTCCCTTTCTGCCTTTCACAGAGAGGTGCTAGCTTCAATTGGCAGGGGCAGGCAGTCACAAGATGCCCCTCACAGATGACCTGTGCTGTGGAGCCTCAGTGCCCTTACCTCTAAATGGACCTCTACCATGGAGTTGTGATGGTTGAATAAGGTAAGTGACACTTGGGGGAGGGTAAGGGAGGAGGAGGACAGCTACTTGGCACATGCCATTCCCAAAGGTAGGGTCCTCTCTCTCTAAGCTGGTCTTGAACCTTTCTGCTATAAGCAAGGGCTTCTCTAAGGAAGATCTAGGGGGTGATTCTGGTCTCAGGAGTACCCAGGTCAGGCATTTAAACTGTGGAACCTCAAGGCCACACAGAAATGGATTGTCAGAGACACCCAGGCCCTCAGATACCACCAATTCCTCTATTGACAAGTGAGAGAGCTAACAGCCAAGAGGGGAAGATAGTCACTGTAGAGGGCCAAGGTGTCACAACTGTGAGGTCTCAGAGGCAGCAGGACATTCCTCCTCCCTGAACATCCTGGTTGACACATCTTCCTTTGAAGCTCTTTTTTTTGTTTTGTTTTGTTTTTCTTTTGTAGCAGATATTGAGCCCAGGGGTTCTTAACCCTTTTTAAATTTTATTTTGAAATAGGGTCTCTCTAAGTTGCTTAGGGCCTTGCTAAGTTGCTGAGGCTGGCTTTGAACTTGCCATCTTCCTGCCTCAGCCTCCTGAGCCACTGGGCTCGCAGACAAGCCCCACTGCATCCAGCTCATACGAGGTTTTGAGTCTGTTCTGCCAGAATGTCCTCTCCTACTCTGATGGACTTCCCCCACCAATGCTCCAAAGCCTTCTGGAATTCAAGTCCTGCTTCTGGAGTGGCACATCCTAAACGGCATAGATTCTCCTGCCACTCCTGGTGGCTCCTGCAGTGAGTGACTCCTAGGCATGCGGGGAGAGCAGGAAGGAACTCTTCCCACTCCAGCCTTCCATGAGAGCTAACTGAAACTGCCCTGGGGTGGCACATGCCACTGTTTAAAAAGTGCTTTCACTTAGATTACAGGAAGCCAAGGGTTCTAGTTTATCTCCACCATTGAAAAGCTGTGTGACATTAGATAAGTCCCTCAGCTTCTCACATCACTTGTCCTGCCTGGTTCATGAGGGAGTGCACAAGGTGAAAATTGCTGCTGGAACACAAAAAGGGTCAGAAGAACTCTGCCTA
Organism: Tamias sibiricus; assembly: GCA_025594165.1. NCBI lineage: Eukaryota > Metazoa > Chordata > Mammalia > Rodentia > Sciuridae > Tamias > Tamias sibiricus. The sequence goes on from CM046658.1 coordinate 36,076,948, forward strand.
AGGAAAGAGGCTCCCCCAGGGCCGGCCTCCCCCCTGGGTGCCTTCTCACCACTTCCTCGGCAACAGTGACTGGCCGAGAGCTGGCCTGGACTGTGATGAGGGTTGTTTTTGCCTTTTCCTGATGGAAACGCAGAACCAAGGGTCTGATTCAATCACCTGCAATCCAGCACCTTCTCTGCAGCCACGATGAGAAACTCTGACTCTCAGAAGGGTCTTACTACCCCCAACTTGGTCTGAGATTCCTGTGCAATGCAGCCAGCAATGTGGCTGCCCCTAACTGTTCGACCTGCTCAGGCCCTGATCTGGAATCCCATAATGCTCCGCATCATCCCGGGTACTGCACTTAGCTCACTGCCTTCTTCCTGAGGACTGTAAGCAGCCGTTGGAGTCCCACTGCCTAACCTAGGATGGGGACTCCTGCGATGCATGTTCAAGGGTGCCTTCTCTCCTCGCCAGCAGCGCTGCACACAGGTCTGTGGTGTCCTGCTGAGAGCTCTGCCAGCTGTGCTGTACGGGAGACCAAGGGCTGTCACATCTGATTCTTCCCCAGGTTTCTTGACTGGCCTTTCTTCCCCTCTAACAGTTCTCTGAGCCCTCTCCCTTCATCTCAAGCAAATTTCCTCCTGTTGCTTTACCGAACACAAACAGGGCAATCACAGTCACATCTCAGTCGGGACCCTGCCATCACCCTCTGCTTCCAGGAGGACTCGCCCCAGGCTAATTATATACACTTATCTTGGTCCTGCTGCCATCAAAAACATTTTGACTTTTTGTGAACTCAGTAGAGACAGTCTGCTGTCTGTATGTGGTTAGCATATGTTGAAATGGTAAAGGTCATCTGCCTTGATGTGGAAACCTCTGGAAAACCAGAATGAGGCCCATGTAGATTTCCGTAATGTTGAGTCTCTACCCTGTGCTAAGCACTGTGCTTGGCACTTTGTGAGCATTCTCTACTACCCGCAACCCTCTAGGGTGGTAAGGACTGAACTCCCATTGTCCTAGTGAGGAAATGCTTGAAGGCTGCCCATCTTGAAGGTCACATACAACTCCAAGTGGGGGAAGTGAGTTACTCTCAGCTCAGCACATGGGTGAAACTGTACCCATGCAGTTCTTTCTGTACTGAGTCACCCAGTGAGGACAGAGAGGTCAACACTGAGAGGAACAGCCACTGTCTAGACTGGATCATTCGCATGGGCATGCTGACATGCAGTGCTAGCTTGCAGCCTGAAGAAACTTCCTCTAAGTTCATCTTTCTTTCCTTTTTTTTTTTTTTTTTTTTTTTTTTTTTTTTTTTTTGTGGTGCTGGGGATCGAACCCAGGGCCTTGTGCATGCGAGATAAGCACTCTACCAACTGAGCTATATCCCCAGCCCTCTAAGTTCACCTTTGTACCAAACTCCGGGAAAGGTGGTCTGTGTCTCCTCTGTCCAGAGCTTGTCCATACCACCTCACCAAAATGTCTGTTGCTGAAGTTCCCACTGATCCCTTGTTACCAGGTGTGAAGGGGGGTTCTCAGTTCCCATCTCTCTCAGCCTCTGGGCGGCATGATGCTGCTGTTCCTTTTCCTTGAAACGCCCTCATCCAGTTCCAGGATGCCTCTTGGTTCCCTGTCTCTCAGCTCCTGGCAGTGGGTCCCACCATCCACCAGCTCCCCTCGCTTCCAGACAAGCTGCTTTCTGATTCCTTCTCTGTCTAACTCCTGGCTTTGGATGGTATCAATATGCTCCTCAAACTGAAGCTTAGCATGTTAAACCAAACTCCTGGTTCCCGTGCCCACTAGCTATTCCTCTTGCAGTCTTCTCCCCAGCTGCTCACCGTCCATCTGCTTAGGTTTCTTCTGGATGCTTTTTCTCACACATCCTGGCCAATCCATCAGCACCTCCTGTTGACTCTGACTAGACCTAGAACCCAGCTTCCCCACCTTCCCTGCTGACGCCTGGCCCAGGCCACCTTCCCTCCTCCTGGCTCACTCAGCAGCCCCCTCAGGTTTTCTTGTCTCCATTCTTGCCCTCGTGGCTTGTTCGTCATATCCTGTTCCATGAAGCCTTTTGCAATATAAGTCAGAGTGGCGCATCGTGGCACATGCTTACAATCCAGTGACTTGGGACACCCAGGCAAGAGGATTGCAAGTACAAGGCCAGCCTTGGCAACCTATGGAGACCCTGTCTCAAAAAATTAAAAGGACTGGGGATGTAGAATAGTGGTAACGCATCCTTGGGTTCAATCCCCAGTATGGTGCGCGTGCACACACACACACACACACACACAAATTTTAAAATTAAGCTGGGTGCTGTTGTTCCCCTGCTCAAAACCCTTCTGGGCTCCCATGTCCTCAGTGTGGTCAACAAGACCCCCAAGACCTGGCCACCCGCCACTCTCCTCCTGGCCCACTCTGCCACTGTGTTGGTCTCTTTGCTGCTCCTTCTGCCTCGGAGCCCAGATTTGCTTTATTTTCTACCTCACAGGATTATATACACACAAACACACACATACACATATTGACACATTTATTATCTGTCTCCTGTACAAAACATAAGTTCCATAAGGGAGGGTAGGGGCTTATTTGGTTCCCTACCATATTTTCACATAGCTGGTCTCAAAAATAAATTTGGTTGATTGACTAAATGAGAGGGCAGGTTCCCTGCCCCAGTGCATCTCAGGCACAGTGAGGGCAATGGGCTTGGTGCCAGGGATAAGGCCAGAGGATCTGCATATCCAGTTCCATGGTCAGTGTCTCACAGGAGCTGTCCTACACATGGAGGCCCCGAGGTAAAGGGCTCTGTGGCCAGCCAGCACAACAGGAAGCATGTGGCTGCCCCGGGGCAACGTGCCAGAGCACTGCTGACCGCTGCTCCCTGCCAGAAGAGGATTAGGAATAATCCCACCCACTCATCCAGAGCTTTACAGTTTACAAAGTGTCATTACACCCGACAGAACATCTGGGCCACACAGCTGTCCCAGAAGGTGGGCAGGATGAGAACTAGGATCCTCCACATCTGGACAGGACCCCGAGGCACCTGGTTAAGTGTGGCCTGAGGCTGCTCAGGAAGTGGCTGGGCTGGGTACCGAGCCAGGCTTTCCTGCCCCCCACTGGTCACTGCATCCTGCCCAGAGCAGTTTCCACCAGGTGAGGCCTCTGAGGCAGAATGGACATATTTCCACTCTTTTAACAAACCACCAAACAAAAAAACACAAATCATTTATTTTTTGGTTGTCTACACCGACACTTAAATAGCAGCTCCTGGGGTAGCTCTGTGTGCTGAGCCTTCAGTCAGTCCCAGAGGGGAGCGGCGTCCTGCCACAGCCACTCCAAGAGCAGTAGCACCATGCAGAAGGCTGTGAACGGGGTCCCCTTGGCTGGGCAGCAGACCTAAGTTCCCCTGATCTGTGGCCCTGAGGGCCGGCCAGTCCAGGGTGTAAGACAGAGTTCCTCCCCATGGGTCCAATCACCTGCCACCTGTGAGCTGAGTGCTGTCATAGCTCATCCCTGTGCCTCAACTCACTGCCTGGGGGAGACTCTTCTCCAGGTTGGGAGGGGTCCTGCTGTGCATGTGAGGGCTGCTCCTGGGGCAGGTCCATCTCCTCTGGGCTGAAGAGCATCTTCACCAGGTCATCTGCCTGCACCCTGTCCTGCAAGGACAAAGCCCACCTACTCTGAGAGGCCTGGGACCAGGTGTTCATCCCTCTCTGGCTGTGGTGTCCTAAACAACACAGGCTGCCACATGGCCTGAGTTCCCACTTTCCCAGTGGGCCCTGTGCCCTGACAAGACAGCTGAGGGGCCCAAGGGGGGAACTAGGAACTCAGCATCACACCCACCCCAACCCTGTTCACAGGTAAGGAAGAAGCCTGGGCATGAGGCAGCACAACAATGTGACATGATGCAGCAGGAGCCCCACACCCAATGCGCCCTTTGTGACTACACTACTGGCAGCAGGATTTGGGGCAGGAGCACGAGGAACCAGGGCCCTTCCAGGAAGAGATTACTTGGCACAGTGGGTTCTTACACGCTCACTATGTCGAGGGTCGAGGGTAAACCACAGGGCGATGGCACAGCGTTGCCCCCTGGTGACAGCCTTCACTCCATGCGGGTTTTCAGTGCCTGAAGAAAATCCCACAGCCCTTCCACACTGGGGCTGCACCTCTGCCTAAAGGGGACAAAAAGAGGGCACGCACAGAATAACTTAGAAGAGCCATGTGCTCACTAGGGGCCAGGACTGAGGGCGGCTTCTGCATGGCTTCCCAGAGGTCAGGGTTAATGGTCAGTTAGAGGAGCAGCTGACCCATCTCAAAGCCACCTGGTTTAGGGAAAGGGAATTGGTCACAAAGAAGACCAGTGGGTCGGTCATTCTGTACACTGTGCTTTGGGGAGATCAGTTTTGGGAGACAGGATTTCTGTCCCCTGGGAATGAGGGCACACTTACCGTCACAGTCTTGGCATCCAGTTCCGTAAAATAGAAGTTTCCTCCATCAAAGTCCCCATTTAGGTAAAGGATGGCACTGGGAAAGGCAGGGACATCCCAATGTGGCCCTTCTCCTCCCACTCCCCAGGGCCGTCACCTCCACATGCTCTGTTCCAGCAGCTGGAGGGTGGCCTTCCATGAGAAGGAGCCTATAAGCAGCTTCTCTGAAGCCATGGCAGCCCACAGCCTTCCACCCTCCACCTCAGCAGAGGATTCCGCTTTTGTCATCAAGCCCATGCAGGTGGTGACACTCCTCACCCCACCAGAAGATCCCCTGCTGCTGCCTTCCTATCAAGGGTTGGGGAGGGGGCTGGACCTGAGGGACTGCTGGCCCTGGCCTGTGTACACACATGTGCTGAGAGTGCGCAGGCGGAGTACAGGGCACTGAGGGGCCTCAGAGGACAAGCACAGCCTCCCCATGTGCACCTGCCACCACGTTCACCTGTAATCCCGGAAGGTGTAGGCGGGGGGCTCCTTGATGCACACAAGAGTCTCAGCATTCAGGATGCAGTTGTCCACGTGGACTGGATGGCTGCTGTCCTTCCTCTCAGCTTGTGCTTCTGTGGCCAAGGGAACCAACTGTGTTAGTGCTGGGCACTGCAGGAGACATCACAGCTCTCCTATTGCATGGGGCGGTGCTTCCCAAATTGAGTCCATGGAAATGGCAGATAAACTGAGGGAAGTTGAGGGGGGTATCTTTGGCTAAGCCACAGCTTAGAGGTCAGGACAAGTCTGCAGGGGCGAGTGGGGTGCAGCAGGCAGGTCTGTGGGGCTCCAATGAGGCAGGTCCTGGGCCAAGTGGCCTGTTTGTAGCTAGACTTTATGAAGTAGGAACATGGGGGTGGGGGGTGGGGTGGACGTGAAGACAAAGACTCAAGAGGTCAGCAGGGTGCAGGGCAGAGCAAGGCAACCCTCAGGCAGGACTGCAGGAGGTGAGGGGAGGCTGGAGGGGAGTAGTGAAGAGGAGGTAACTTCAGAGGGGGCTCTGGAGTTGGGTAGGCATGGAAACCACACAGGGAGAAGGCATGAAAGGGAACAGATGGAGCTTACTATAAAATGCCACAGACGTTTTACACTAAGCAAGACAATGAACACACCTTCCCCCAACGCAAACCTTCAACAGATCCTGTGACTGGTGGCACTCTCAAGTCATAACAGATGCCTCTTGGGCTAGCCCCACTGTCCAGTCAGTCACCAGGCCCTGCCCACTCTCCTCAATACCTCTCCTATGGTATCATACTCCTGTCTTGAGTGTGACTTCCTTTCTCCAAATCTCTCAACACATGGCAACAAATCAAAGTTTCTAAAAATGAAGGTCTTGTGAGTCCTTCATTGCTTGATGACTCCTCCCTGGCCTCCCACTGCCTGGGTCAGCTCTCCTCCACCTTGAGGCTCCATGACACACACAGTCCTGTGCTTGACATGTTCCCAGGTTTTCACAGAATTCCAAAAATCGTGAGGGAGAGAGAAGCCCTCTAATCCTTGACACCTACCAAGGGCATGTCAGTGCCAGGGGCCCTCTGAAGACTATATAGCATGACAGAGCTGGCTGTGGGCCACATGTGACCCCTGTTGCCTGGCAGTACCCCTGCTGAGGAAAGCAAAAGGAAAGCAAAAGGGTGAGGGAATGAAGAATAACCTTGCATCCACTGTGACTTGAACTTGCAGCATAGCTCATGACTGACTGAAAGGATAAAACATAAATTCCAGAATGTCTCCATAATCTGGCAACTTTCTTAGTTGCCTCAACTACCAGGCCCCTAAATGCCTATTCCTTTGACTTGCTAGTCTCTGGCTAATACATCTTCTTGCCCCACTGTGAATTCCACAAATGTATTTATCCTGTAAGCTGCCACCATACCTCTGGGAAGCCTTCTGACCCCCGGGTAGGTTGACTATAATGTCCTCCAGACTACTGTCACACTCAACAAATTGGGCTCCCTCCAGTTTGTCTGCATTGGTTCCCTCCATGTCCTCAGGGTCCAGCACAGTGCTGGGGCACAGCATGCTCAAGAGAGGCTGCAGGGTGATGAAACCCACCTTCAATTGCAGTGCGGCACACCAGGTGGGAGTAGGAGAAGTAGAGGGGGGTGTCCAGGCGAAAGTAGGACTCCATGACACGCCGCACCTTCTCCGTCACATTGTAGTACAGGTGGGCACTCTGTAGAGGAACTTTTCCTTCCTGCCCCAGCTGCCAAAGAGATTGGCGGTCAGATGCCTTGAATGCCCCTTTATGGGCTGCAGGGACACTGAAGCACCAGGCCTGATGCTGCAAGAGCCCAGGTGAGCATCCCCTACCTGCTGCCAAAGGCACAATCTCTCTGCTCCTCACATCTGAAACCCCTACCATAGTACTCTTTCCCCTCTTTCAAACCCGGTGCATCCTTCGCAGGATACAACCCTCTGGAACCAGTGGTTCTTCAGAAAGCATCCCCATAGCTCTGGGTACAGTCTTGTCTTGCTCACCTCATTTCTATCACACTGGTGCTAACAGCCAGAATTTAAGTTACCACATTTAATATAACTTACCTATAATCTGTGACAACTGGAATGTCAGCAATAAGACACTTTTTTCCCTTTTCTACAACTAGCCCCAACTCCTCCCCAAAGTCTCAGCTTCCCCCTAGTCCTGCCTCCTCAGACAGGAAGATTCCTCCCTCCTCCTCATGCTAGACTACCCAGATGATTTTACCTTGAGGGCTTTGAAGACAGTGACTCCATAGAACTTTTCACTGGGGGTGTGTGGGGAGGTCTGACCTCGGTAGCCATCTCCTGAAGTTGCTGCTGCCTACAAGGCTCAAAAGACAAAGTGAAGTTAGCCCGGGTGGCTAAGGCCTGATAAGAGGTGGTCAACTGCAGGCAGCAAGGGGCAGACCAAGCTTCAACACCTAGAAGGCATGTGGAGGGGCAGGATATTGGACCCTTGGGGAGAAGGTGCAGGAGCTGGGCTTCCCTTACATTGGTCAGTCTCTGCAGCTCCTGACACTCATCATCAGAGATCACACCATCCATCACCACTCGCTGGGAACCATTCAAGAGTTTGGAGTTCATGGTGAGACTGATGCCTTCATACAGCAGGGGGCCTCCTGCAGAACAATGACAAGGGACAAACCCTGCAGCCTCCTTGTGAGGAACAGAAATTCCAACTGTTTCCTTTTGTAGGGTGGTCCAGATGATAGAACTTGGAGATGAAATAGAGGTCCAAGATCTATTCCTGGCTCCACCACCAAATAGCTACTGGCTTTTGGCCCTTTACAAGTTGTTGTGTAAGCATAACACACATTCTAAAACCTAAGCCCAGCATCAGAAAGAACTGGCTTTGACTCCTGGACCTTCCACTTATTACCTGGATGACCTTAGCAAGTTATTTAATTTCTTTGAAGTTAACTTTTGTTTTTTTGTTTTTTTTTTTTTGGATACCAGGAATTGAATCCAGGAGTGTTTTACCACTGAGCCATCTCCCCAGCTCTTTTTAATTTTTTTATCTTTTTTTTTAATTTTGAGACAGGAACTTGCTAAGTTGCTTAGAGCCTCATTAAATTGCTGAGGCTGACCTCCTGCTCAGCCTCTGGAGCTGCCACCATGCTCAGCTCTGAGGTTAATTTTTTTTTTTTTTTTTTTTTTTTTTGGTACTGGGGATTGAACTCAGGGGCACTCGACCACTGGGCCACATCCCCAGAACTTTTTTGTATTTTATTAGAGACAGGGTCTCACTGAGTTGCTAAGTGCCTCGCCATGGCTGAGGCTCGCTTTGAACTCGTGATCCTCTTGCCTCAGCCTCCCAAGTGCTAAGATTACAGGCGTGCGCCACCGCGCCCGGCCTTCTGAGGTTAATTTTAATTAATTATAGGTTCTCATTTTTCAAATGATCTATCTCATAAGTTTGGTGCCATTAGATGTTAAGAACGAATATGGCAAGTTGAAAGTTTAGCATAGTATTCAGCCCATAGTAAGTACACAAAAACGTTGGCTACCATCAACTGATCGTATCATTTATGTGAAATAAGGATCTCACAATCTGTCCAACTCACTTCTCAGGTAGTTAAAGAGATACAAGAGAAAAACATGAAAGTTTTCTGAAAATAAAGGAATGCTGGACAGTCATTTCACATGCTAATCTTGCTACCCACCACTAACAATTTAAGCAACGGTAGGGCAAAGGCCAACACTTCTTTCTTATCATTCTATGGTGTCTCTCTGTACTGGGGAATTCTAGAGACTTGATTCAATGCCCCCTATGTGCTGTGGCCTCAGTGAGTGCAAGGTACTGTGCCAGATGAGAGGGGCTAACACCTGAAGAGGGACATTCCCACAGTCATGCCAACACCCAGCCCAAGCAAATTGGAATGACTGCAGAAGTTTAAAGAATGAGGGAGGTTAAGGGAGCCTTTGAAGTACCAGGTAGTAGTAGTTAGTAGGCTTCAGAGGTGGACATAGTAGGAGGTGTTAGGAGGAGGGACAAGCACAAACAACGATACATGATCACAGGGCAGGCCTAGGGAACTAGAAGCAGCCCCGCCTGATGCAGAGTATACCAGGGGACGAGTAGGACGTGGAGGTAAAGGGGGCAGGAGCAGGGGCTCACATGGAAGGGGTGAGGACAGACTGGATGAGGAGAGGTGGGTACAGATAAAAGGTGATACAGCCTAGCTGGCCTGAAGCAGGGGGGTGGGGGGGGGGGGAGAGATGGGCAAGGGCAGAAGAGGAGCCAAAGGATGCAAATATTTTGAGTCTCTGTAACAGGATGAGTGGAGGAAGGCAGGAGAAAGAGTTTGGAGTAGGGGACAGATGCGTTTTGCCTTACTATATACTTCCTAAAGTGAATACACTAGGTTAATACTGACACAGGAATCTCACTTCTCAGCCAAAGGCCAGCTCTTAGGGCTCTTGCCAGAAGGAAGTTAGGCAGGACAGAAGCCTGGGCAAGGGTCAATCCTAATACCTGAGGGACAGGAGGCTGGTCTCAGTGACCTGTGCAATTTGCCTGACAAATGTGGGGTGACCTGCCTGGCTGTCCCATGACTGTCGATGTGCCCCTAGCTCCATCCTCTCACCTTCCCGGGTGAGCCTGCTCACATCCAATGACTCCTTGGTCTTCTCTTCCACAAGAGTCTCAATCTCCTTCATAAGGTTGCCGATCTCTTGGGAGATGCGGACGGCGGTTTCCCGTTCGGACCTGTGAGCACAGCGGCTCTGAGGACTGTGCTGGGCCAGCCCTGGGCTCCCACCCCAGCTTCCCAGACTGGACCTGCCCACCCCTGGCCAGGAGTTCCCATCTGCCTGGGCGCAGGAAGCCTCAAGTGCTTCGTCAGATCCAATCATGCAGTTTCTTCAAGGGCCTCACTTCTGTTTCTCTTGTAGTCTCTTGGGAATAACCTCTTCTGGAGTCCATGAGTCCTGAAAGTAGGCCAGGAAAAGTGAACTAGATAGGATGATGCACTTAACTACTTCATCTTCCAAATCTGTATGCGTGAATCAGGCACCAGGAGGAATTTGGCTCCCTTTAGGAGTAAGGCAGAGCTCTCCAAACCCGAGGGCCCCCTCATCCTTCTTGCTGCTCTCATCCTCATGGCCCACAGATCCCACTGGCTCAGCCCCTGGCAGTCTCTCCCCAGAGCTGTCCATTGTGCTACTCCCCCACCCCTCAGTGCTGCCCCTCTTTTCCCGTCCCCTCCCCTGGCTCACCGGATCTACAAAGGGAATTCCAAAGACATCATAAGCGAAGAAAAGCAGCTCTTTCTCCAGCAGGCTGCGCTGTCGGTACTCCTGGGCACTCTGTGGAAACAACAGGAGGACTCCCCTAGAGCTCAGGTGCCTTTTGCCTGGGGTGGCCCTCCTTGGCACTCTACGTTGCCCTCCCTGTGACTAAGGCCTCCTCTCCCCGCCATCCTGATATGTTTGCTTCCCAATTTGGGACAAAGGTCTCTGTGCTCAAGGGTTCCTCCTGCCTGGTGCAAGCAATGCTCTGAGGACAGCACAGCCAGGCTTCCCTTAAACAGAAACAGCTTTCTTCCTCCCCTTCCCCACCCCATTAATCTCCAGGACAGAAAATCTGAGGATCCTCAGGAGATGAGGAAACATGGTTCAGCATTCTGAATTCCTCCTTGACTTATGCAGGAGTCAACAATCAGGTAGGAGGCCTAGCTGTTAGGCAACTCTCTTTTAATTGTGGGGAACCTGGGGGACTGAACCCCAGGGGCACTCTATCACTCAGCCACATCCCCAGTCCTTTTCATTTTTTATTTTGAGACAGCATCTCACTAAGTGGCTAAGGATGGTCTCAAACTTGCAATCCTTTTGCCTCAGCCTCCCGAGTCATTGGGATTACAGATGTAAGTGATCATACCTAGTTTGTGTTAGTCATTCAATCTTTATGATCACCTCTGGGCAGACACTGTTATCCTCATTTTTCAGAAGAACAAACTGAGGTGCAGAGGGGATCTGTTTAATGTGACTCTACAGGAAATGGGGAGCAGAGACCTACATTAAAACCAAGGTCTCTGCTCCTCAGGACCCTGTGCCTTCTACTCCACCACCTGCCTCCTTCAGAAAGACCAGCCCCTATCCCTTCCTGAAGACAGGCAGCTGCTGAACTTCTGGGCCCAGCACTCTGGCCTCCCACATGTGCTCATAGGTAGGGCTTACCCAGGGTAGGGAAACTGAATCCCTTTTGGGGTCACATCTTTCCCTGGGTGCCCTTCTAGTCTCCAAGCAGCAGAAGAAGGAAGGAAGAAAAAAAGAAGACATCATTAGTCGAAATAAAAGATGAGGCAGTTCAAGGAGGAAAGTGCTGAAGGAGCCAGTGAGTCCTGTCAGCTGCTATAATTACCCAAGAGGAAGATAGACATTTCCTCCTAAGGAGTTTAAATTACTGGCCTCCTTCACCAAGTGCTAGACAGAAAGCCATCAGTGTTATTTCCTTTAACCTCTCTAACAACTCAATGAGGCCAGGAAGCAGACCCCACTGCTGCCTCTTATTCACTCAACACTGATTTATGAAGTGTCAGCTGTGTCAGAACTGTGCCCAACTGGGGACAAAGCATGGAATAGACTTCAGGGACCACAAGTCAATCACAGGTCACATGTAAGTTATTTCATCTACATGTCCTCTTCTCCACAGTTGAGGGTTAGCTGTGATTATTAAATAGGATGATGGATGGTCAACCACCCTGCGCTGTGCTTGGTTTGTATGGGATCTCAACAATTACTAGGTACCTTCTTTCTAAGAGGAATGTTCTAGTTAAAAATAACCCATATGGGTTATTTCCCCTCCGCTTCTCAGACTCACTAATATAACCATAAAGAAAAAAAGACAAAGAGCATGGAGTGCCATCTTAAAGCCAGATGGTCACCATCTAGTGGCCAGAGAGAACAACTACAGGGAAGCAGGACTTCACATGGGAGGGGCTGGCAAGGCTCATGATTCCAGAGCCAGGAAAGAGGAAGCTTGGCTCTTCCCTCAGAGTGGTAGTCTTTGTGCTATAAAGATTGCTCTCCTTGTTTTGGAGTGAGATGAGGAAAATGCTGAAACATGGGAGAGAACTGACAATGGCAGAGAGAAGGTGCGATGGGGAGCAAAATGGAGAAAACAGGTAAGTGGATAAAACCTAGCAGGAAGAGAACAGTGATAGGTCTGGGCCAGAAGGTATAAGTGTCCCACTGGGTGTGCCAAGATCGGGCAGAGCAGTCACCTTACAGTTCTGCTTTCTGTGCTGAATCAGAGTGCAGACTGGGCCCAGATGGTGCTGGAGGCCCTGGCATGTTCCCAGTGCTCCCTGTGTTCCCTCTCTGAGTGACAAGCTGAGCCAGTGCATGTATATGTGCCCAGGCATCACAAGGCCCACTCCCCTACAATGTCCTACTCTCTGCCCTCTGATCAGGGTTCAGAGTGAAGCAAGTCTCTCACCTGGCGTGGGCTGATGGAGTTGGCCTGCTCTTCTCCAAGCATAGCTGCATAGTAGGCCAGATTCTGGCTCATCACCTCATCATTGGGAAAAAAGAGGAGGTAGGTCTTGGCACATTCAATAGCCTGTGTATAATTACCAACTGTAAAGTAAGAAAAAAAAGATGGCTGAGAGGAGGGGGTCTAATCCTGGGTATAAGGAACTACTTAGTGTTCAGCGTTCAGTGTCCTTAAAGCTAGATGGTCACCATCTAGTGGCCAGAGAGAACAACTACAGGGAAGCAGGACTTCACATGGAGGGAAAGAGGAAGCTTGGCTCTTCCCTCAGAGTAGTAGGCTTTCTGGCTTCAGTCTCAGCAAAACTCAAGGCAATGATGACAGGTCAAGGGGGCACCAACTATATAACACGACAGCCTGATTTGGGGGGAAGTTATGGAACACACAAATTATGTAACTGATTTTTACAGTATTCAGTGTCAAGGCTGCCTATCACTGAAATGGGAAAGAAACAGAACCTTCTGCATGCCTACATATTTAAAAATTCACAAATAATTCAAATACTTGCCAATATCCTGCCTCAATACACCCAATTATTAGACCAATTTCAGGAATATTCCCATCTTCCTACCTTCTTTTCCCTATGGATCCCCAGAACAGAGGGGAAGAATCACCTCTTTGACAGACAGCTCTTATTCACACGTTAGTCTCTTCAACTCAGCTACGGGCATCGTGAGCCTCTGGATATATATAATGCCTGGCTCACATTAGGAACTCAGCAAGGACCCACTGATTTGTTGGTTTTCTGGATATTGGCAGGATCCCCGTGAGTATGAGTGCTATTCAAGGAAGCAGGGCTGGAAATGCCCCGTGAGTGGTTTAAACACACTGTAACTTCTGCTATTACTTTTAATTCAAATGTAAAATTACATTACAAATGTGACAAATGTGACAAGAAAAAGAGGTCCTAGAGTCCTCCTGTCTGTTTTCTGGGTGGCTAGAAACGGCTTCCTGGGCCACTGGCTTCTAACAAAGTACCCAGGGATCACCAGACATAAGGTTTCCAATACTCACAGAAAGATGCCCAGTGTGTTGAAGAGATACGGTGGCCGTAAGCCCTGCCTATCCAGCACAGTTTCTTAGTTCAGGTGGCAGAGAGAGAGAAAAGAAAGTTGGTCTTACTGTTATAGTAGGCAAACTGCAGATAATTATAATGTGATGGGAGGAAGTCTTCAAAGGGCTTTTCTCGACTTGGGTGGGAAGCCAGCTCGGTGACACAGTTCTGCTTACAGCTGAGGACCTGTACATAATGATCTGAAAGGAATCAAAAAGTAGGAATAACTATGAGGTTCACAAATTCCGGTTAAGATGAACAAATTCAAGGGGAAGCAATTTTTAGTCAGATTCTTAGACTTAAGAAATTAAGGAATGAGGTTGTGAATGTTGTACCCATATTATCAGGATGTTGACCTTAGAGCACTGGGAGGCCTGGGGGAGCCAAACTCTGAACCACACATACCTGTAATGGCCTGGAAGAGGTCAGCATTGTAGTCAAGGTAGTTGTAGCCATCATAGTCATAGGGCCCTTCACAAAGGGCTCGACACTCCTGGTCTGCCACAAAGTACTCTTGCAGTGCTGCCTCTAGGTGGGGCACGGCTTCCTGTGGCTGTTCCTCTGAGTAGAGTCGCACTCCCAGCCGAAACTCATGCTACTGGGAAGAAGGAGCACTCAAAAGAAGGAACCCCTCTGCCCTGCCACATCACCTGGGTCCTAATTCTTGCTCCTCAGTTATGGATGGGAAGGGGTGACCTGGGTGGCTACTACATAATGAAAGCTTTACGTGTTCTTTTTGAGATTTATAAACATTTTTTTTTTTTTTTTTTTTTTGGTACTGGGGATTGAACTCAGGGGCACTCGACCACTGGGTCACATCCCCAGCCCTTTTCGTATTTTATTAGAGACAGGGTCTCACTGAGTTGCTAAGTGCCTCGACATTGCTGAGGCTGGCTTTGAACTCTCGATTCTCCTGCCTCAGCCTCCCAAAGTGCTGGGATTACAGGCGTGCGCCACCACGCCCGGCTGAGATTTATAAACATTTAAAAAAAATATTTCTTTTATTTATTTGCTTTAGTTGTACACAATGCAATGCATTTATATTTATGTGGTGCTGGGGATCGAACCCGGGCCACGCACGTGCTAGGCGAACGCTCTACCGCTGAGCCACAACCCCAGCCCCGAGATTTATAAACATTTAACTTAAAAAAAAATTATTTTTAGTTGTAGATGGACACAATACCTTCATACCTTTATTTTATTTATATTTATTTTTATGTGGTGCTGAGGATTGAACCCAGTGCCTCACGTATGCTAGGAGAGCACTCTACCACTGAGCTCCAGCCCCAGCCCACAAACATTTAACTCTATTTTTTTTTTTGGTACTGGTGATTGAACTCTGGGCCACATCCCCAGCCCGTTTTTGTATTTTCTTTGGTACTGGGGATTGAACTCTGGGGCACTCGATCACTGGGCAACATCCCCAGCTCTTTTTTGTATTTTATTTAGAGACAGGGTCTCACTGAGTTGCTAAGTGCCTCGCCATTGCTGAGGCTGGCTTTGAACTCGCGATCCTCCTGCCTCAGCCTCCCAAGTGCTGGGATTATAGGCGTGCGCCACCAAGCCCGGCAACATTTAACTCTTAATGCAGGGAAAAGACAAATGGGAATTCATTGTAATTTTCTTGTGCCTTTTCTTTTTTTCTTTTGTAGGCCTAAAAGTTTTCAGATTAACATAATTTGTACATGAACATATCTTTGTGTGTGTGTGTGTGTGTGTGTGTGTGTGTGTGTGTGTGTTACTGGGGATTGAATCCAGGAAAATTCTGCTACTAAGCTACATCCCCAGCCCTGATTTATTTATTTATTTTTAAACTTTCAGGCAGGGCCTCACTAAGTTGCCTTGGCTGGGCCTTGAACTTGGAAGCCTCCTGTCTCAGTCTTCTAAATTGCTGTGATTATAAATATGCATTACCATGCGCAGAAGAACACATAATCTCTCTAGTGGAACAATTTTTCCTGCTAAACAAAAGATCAAGAACATTGAGGAAGCCCAGCCTGGTGGCACATGCCTGTTATCCCAGTGGCTCGGGAGACTGAGGCAGGAGGATTGTGAATTCAAAGCCAGCCTCAGCAACTTAGTGAGGCCCTAAGCAACTAAGTGAGACCCTGTCTTTAATAAGATACAAAAAGGGGCTGGTGATGTGACTCAGTGGTTAAGTGGCACTGGGATCAATCCCTGGTTCCACAAAAAAAAGAACATTGAGAGGAATACTGTACTAGGTACTGTAGTGAAAAATCAAAACATACCTGACAAAACAATGTTAGTAATAAATTAATATGGTGTTAGACTTAGGATCTGAAATGTCCCCAAAAGCTCATGTGTGGAAGGCTTGGTTTGGGGACAATGCAGTGGTGACTGGATCACGAGGCCTCTAATCTCATCATCGGATTGATCCATTGATCCACAGTTTAAATGAGCTATTAGGAGGTGGTGGAATCTTAGGAGGTAGGACCCACTTGGAGGAAGTAGGTCACTGGGGGCATGCCCCTGACAAGTATACTTTGTTCCTGGTCCCTTCCTTGCTCTTTCTCTTTACTTCCTTGCCACCATGAAGTGAGCAGCTTTCTCCACCACAAGCTCCCTGCCAGGATATTCTGCCTCACCACAGGCCAAGTAACAATGGAGCCAAATAACCACTGACTGAAACCTCTGGAATTGTGAGCCCAAATAATCTTTCTTCCTTTTAGGTTGTTTTTCTCAGGTATTTTGTTACAGAAAAGGAAATGACTAACACATATGGTCTCTGCCTAAGATGGACTATCATGCAGCATAAGACATTGTGCTTTTAGCCAGACATGGAGGTACATGCTTGTAGCACCAGTTACTTGGGAGGCAGAGGCAGGATGATCACTGAGTCCAGCAGTTTGAGACTAGGCAACATAGTGAGACCCTGTCTTGAAAAAAAAAAAAAAAAGCCAGGTGTAGTGGCACACACCTATAATCCCAGACATTTGGAAGGCTGAGGCAGGATCACAAACTGGAGGCCAGCCTCAGCACCTTAGTAAGATCCTATCTCAAAATTTAAAAAAAAAAAAATTGTTTTTAAAAAAGGGCTGGGGATATGGCTCAGTGGTAAAGAGGCATGGATTCAATCCCCAGTACCAAAAAAAGTGTTTCAAAGAAAATTAGAAGACATGAAAAATGGTTCATGATAGAACATTAATTCAAAAAGGTTGATATAACCACATGCAGTGGCATACACCTATGATCCCAGCTACTTGGGAGGCTGAGGCAGGAGGATTGCAAATTCATGGCTATCCTGGACAACTTAGTGAGACCCTGTCTCAAAATAAGAATAAAAAAGGGGGCTGGGATTGTGGCTCAGCGGTAAAGTGCTCGCCTAGCACGTGCGCGTCCTGGGTTCGATCCTCAGCACCATGTAAAAACAAAGGCATTGTGTACAACTAAAGCAAATAAATAAATGTAAGAAAAAAAAAAGAATAAAAAAGACTGGGGATGCAGCTCAGTGGTAGAACACTTGCCTAGGATACATGAGGTCCTGGATTAAAACCCTAATACCATTTAAAAAAAAAAAAAAGATAATGAAAAATACATACAAAATATGACACCAAATTAGGTAAAAAAAATAGATGTGAAAGAATGGGTTTTCTTAAGGTGACAGTATTACCAATTAGTAATTTATGTTTTATATTTATCTTTTCTTCCTAATGTTGTACAGTGAATATTTGTTACTTCTGTAATCAGAAAGCAACTCTAACAAATATCACTTTTAAAATAGGGAGAAAAAAGGGGATAAAGTCTTTTTCACCATATGGGGTTTGGCCTCAAGATCCTTGAAGTCAGCCTCCTTCACTCCCGACATGGTTTGGTAGTAGTCCAGGTTCTGCCGCATCTCCATGTGCTCAGGATTGCCCACAAAGAAGGTGTGTGCTGCTGATACAGCTTTCTCCAGCTTGTTTATCTAAGGATGAAGCATGAGAATATAATTCTGAAGTCCAAGCCCTGAGTTTGTGTCCAGAAGTACAGTCTACAGTAAACAGGAAATCCCAGCCTCCCTGAGCCTTTCCAAGCCTGCACTCATCATGCCCAGCCCCTGGCAGCCCCAGAACACACACCTATTTACAGGGACCACATACCAAGCATTAGGAGCACAGTGCTCCCGGCTGATTTGCAGCTGTTTTCTAAATCAGGCTTACTCGCTCCCCAAATTCTAGGAGGTAATGTTTCAGTACTGTAAGCCTTCTACTTTAAAACAAAGGGCATATTGTAAGGGGAGCTATGATAACTGAATACCAAGAACCCCAGTCTCAATAGTCAAACGTATGGACTGAGCTGAAGAAAATCTAAGGCTTCTAAAGAGCAGTTAACAATTACACTGTCTAGGAATTTTCCTGGAAAAGAATTTTGCTTAACAGAAAATCAAGAGTTCTGGACACACATTCAGGGCAAAGGTAGGTCTTTTATAAAATCCAGACCTGGGTATCTTCTGACTCAAAGCCTAAGGTTCATGAGGTTAAAACAGCTCTAAAAAAAAAATATGAGGGGAAAAAATGTGCTATGGACCACAGTAATGTCCACAGCAATGGAATCCAGCATATCAAACTCACACAGGTTCATATATAGGTCCCAAAATAAATTAAAGAATCTAGTAGACTTTGGTGTCAGTCAGACCAGCAATAGATCTAGGTTTAATGACTCACTTGTTGGACTTTAGATTTAAAGTTGCTTTCCAAACTCAGTTCCCTAATCTGTCATCTGGAGTAGCACTCACTACCTATCTCATGGGACTTTGTGTGGTCAATAAGACGATATACATGTAGCTTCAAACACATGGTGCCCAGTTCAACACAGAAGGTGGTCAATGTTAGCTGGTATCCTTAATGTGCTAAGGAAGAAGAAGAAGAAGAAGAAGAAGAAAAGCATACTAAAGGAGTCATGCCTGGTTATGTGAGCCAAGGTAAATAATTCCCAGCTTTGTACCTCACTTTCTTTAACTTCAAAGTTAGGCTTTCTCAGCCAGGAGCGGTGGCGCATGCCTGTAATCCCAGCACTTGGGAGGCTGAGGCAGGAGGATTGCGAGTTCAAAGCCAGCCTCAGCAATGGCGAGGCACTTAGCAACTCAGTGAGACCCTGTCTCTAATAAAATACAAAAAAGGGCTGGGGATGTGGCCCAGGGGTCGAGTGCTCCTGAGTTCAATCCCTGGTACCAAAAAAAAAAAAAAAAAAAAAAAAAGTTAGGATTTCTCCCATTTGTTCTTTGACTCCCCTTTATCTTTCAGCACTGCTCCTTCCTTTCCCTGTTCTTCATTCTCTTCCCTTCCTCCAGACCTTCTTTACCTGCGAGGTACCTCACCCACTTCTCTCTGGCCGGCACTGGTAGACAAAGGCAGAGGTATCTTAATTCCCTGAATTGTTCCCACTGCCCTCACTTTCTCCTTCCAAAGCTTATTCCATGTGGCTTCTAGAATTAGTGCTCTAAAATCCAATTCTGATGACAGCTGTCTGGGATCTGCAGAATTCACCCCTGAACTTTCTAGTTTCCTCTCCTGCTGCTCCCCACACATATCCTAAATACCCAATCATAGCAACACTTTTTTTTTTTTTTTTTTTTTTCTGAATATATCATGCTTGGGTTTCACTTTTCTCTGTACCTGGAACAGCTAGCCATTCTTCTTTCCCTAACAATATTTAGGACAAGCTCAATGCCACCTCTCAAGTCTCTCTAATTTCTCTGAGATAAAGTTAGATTTTTCCTCCTTTGTGCTCCTATCAGCCCTACCCACATAACCCTTTTAGTAACCCTTACTATGGTGATCCTTAGCAGCAAAGCAAGACAATCCAGAGTTAAGCATTTTAATCAGCTGTCCAAGAATTGGAATGTAGTAGGTATTCAATAAATGTTTGTCAAAGGATTTTAAGTAGTGCTGTTAAGAACATGATCAAAGTCATAGTCCAATCATTTTAGATTTAAAAGTCCAGTACTCTTCCAAGCAGAGGAAGAAGCAGGAGGAATGAAGGGGTACTACAGAAGCAGAAAGCTCTTGCAGAGGTGGAAATCTGAGGTCCCCAAAAGTCTCTAAGTCTCTTTTTAGGTTGAATTGAAGGTCTGGTGAATTATGAATATAACAGAGACTAATAGTAGCATCTACTTCACAGGATACCATGTGGATGAGGGCAAATGAGTTAATAAATGCATTGCTTAAAACAGCGCATGGAAGTACATGTGGTCTATCATCATCACACAAGCCTGGAACCCTCAAAGCCCATTTGTACGCTTGAGTTGGCGCTGTGGCATTCCTAAAAACACTAATTTTCTCTGGAAACTGGCAGACTAGCCAGAGGGTCCCCCACAGGGAGGAGCCAGGCAGCCCCTGATGGCGACGTGGCAATCCCACGTCCTGAAGGAGCGCTGCAGGAAAAGCATCATTAGAGAACGAACCGGAAGGAAGATTTTGTAGAATGCTCCCGGCTTTTCACTTGGACACTTACAATGAAATCAGGATGGGAGACCCAACCTGCCGCTTCAGTTCCCTCTTGAAGCCATTCCGGGAATAAACGGTCAAGCTTTTCTTGGCCTGGGCCCTAACCCCAGGCTGGACCTTTGGGGTTAACATCTTCCCATAAGAACTGAGCGAGGGAGGGTCCCCTCGCAGTGTCTCTGTTCTCCCTGGGTCTGAGGAGAGCTCCCCAGCCAGGAGGCTACCCTCCCTCTCTGCGAACACTTACTTCCCTGGTCCCCCAGTTCCCCAGGTCGCCTGCAATCTCTCTCCGAAGTACCCCGGGCAGGTCCGCACCTTGAAGTAGGCGACCTGCAGGTAGTTGTAGGGACTCCTCTTGCGGAACTCTAACTCCAGCTCCTCGCTGAGTGAGTGCGCGGCCGGCGGCCCAAGGCAGCGGCGCAGGCAGGCGGCGCGACGAAGCAGGCCCCCAAAGAAGCGCAGGTCGTGCAGGGCGGCGGCGCCCGGGGCCTGGGCCAGACTCGCGGACGAGCCGGGGTCCAACTCCCACGGCAGGTCGGCGGCACACTGGGTGCGACAGCGCAGGCGGAGGGCGCGCAGGGCGGCCCGTGAGCGCAGCGCCCGCTCCATGCTCAGGACAACCCCAGCCCAGTCCCCGCGCGCGTAGGCCGCGGTCCCCTCGGCGAAGAGCAGATCAGGAGCCGCCATGTCCCATCCCGCCTCGGACTCGCCCTCGGCCTGGGAGGCAGTGGCAATCGTCAGCAGTGTGGTCAGCAGCCTACACAAGCGCGCCGCCATCACCCCCGCGGACTTAGTTGGACCACAAGTCACCCGCTGCTGAGGACAGGGTCCCACCCCCGACAAGGTCCCGCCCCTGGGATAAGCCCCGCCTCTCAAGGAGGCGGCGCGTGCGCATAAGGCTCACACACCTTCTTACTATCAACGTGGTCCCCGCCGCTCAGAGCAACCCTGTAGTCTGCTGGAGCCCCGCCTCCGCGTTTAGGCCGCGCCCATTCGCCCTGCGCCCTGGGAACACGGAAGCTCCGCCCACGATCCGTTGTGCGCACGCTCTTCTGCCCAGGTAGGGTGGGTCGCAATCATGGAGAACGCTGTGCAGTTGGGGCTGGAAGGGAAAGGCCCTGAAAGTCCAGGAGTGCAGCAGGCGGCTGCAGATCAGGGAGGTATGCGGGGCAGAGGTTGGCTTGGGGGAAGAAGTACCCGCGGGCAGATAGTCTCTGGGGTTCAGGGGGAGGCTGAGGGCGGGAGCTCACAGCCTGTGTTCCTGGGTGTGTGTCGCAGGAGCCCTGGTGGAGCTCACCCCGACCCCCGGCGGCCTGGCTTTGGTGAGCCCCTATCACACCCACCGGGTCGGGGACCCCTTAGACCTCGTGGCGCTCGCAGAGCAAGTGCAGAAGGTGAGGAGATGCGGCTGGGAAAGTAAATAGCTGTCTTCCCTTGAGGTTTGCTCTGCGTGTTTTGGCTTTGACCTTACAGCCACTAAGAGTGGGGTAGTATTTGTTTTTGTCTCCTTTTTGCAGAGGGTGAAAGCCGACTATCTTTGTGAATCGGTTCCCTGACTCAAATTCTGATCTTCTGAGACCAAAGATACCTTCGACTGCAGATAGAGTGCCCATAATCTCTCTCCGTGGGAATGTTTGCAAAGCATTTTCAGTACTCTTATTTCATTTGCACCTTAGCATATCCTGTGAGGTAGGCAGTACAGAAGTTCTCCCTCAAGATCATTCTAACCCAAGTTCTTCAAGGATGCATAGTTCAATTATTTTAAGCTGCTTCCCATAAAATCTTTATCTATTTACCTGAGAGCTTGTAGAATTTAACATATTCTAGGAAGGGTAGGTCTTTTTAAGTTTTGCTCTAGCCGGGCGCGGTGGCGCACGCCTGTAATCCCAGCACTTTGGGAGGCTGAGTCAGGAGAATAGCGAGTTCAAAGCCAGCCTCAGCAATGGCGAGGCACTTAGCAACTCAGTGAGACCCTGTCTCTAATAAAATACAAAAAAGGGCTGGGGATGTGGCCCAGTGGTCTAGTGCCGCTGAGTTCAATCCCCAGTACCAAAAAAAAAAAAAAAAAAAGTTTTGCTCTATATTCTTATATCACTGGATACAATATTCTTATGCCCAGAGCTTACACGTTGATTGCCAAAATAGGTAAAATAAAGAAAAAATGCAAAATAACGGAAAAAGCACTGGAAGTTTGGATACATGAGCCTTCTTTCTACATTCTTTTTTAGCAGTACAACAGCCTTAATTGGTTGCAACAAAGAATGGAAGAGAGAGCATAGGACAGCTCTTCTCCCTCCTGGGTGGCATTCACAGACTAGGTAGTTGCTCTCCACTCTTTGCACTTTTTCTTATTAGTGCATTTTAGTTGTGCATAATGTTGGGATTTGTTGTTATACATTTGAACAATGCACACAGTAAAATATCACTTTCCTCTTCCTTCCTCTAAATTTATTTATTGGTACTGGGGATTGAACCCAGGGGCATTTTCCAGCCCTTTTAAAAAAATTTTTGGGGTACTGTGGATTGAATTCAGGGGCATGTGACCCCTGAGCCACATCCCCAGCCCTATTTTGTATTTTATTTAGAGGCAGGGTCTTACTGAATTGCTTAGCGCCTCACTTTTGCTGAGGCAGGCTTTGAACTTTCAATCCTCCTGCCTTCGCCTCCTGAGCTGCTGGGATTACAGGCGTGCACCACTGTGCCTGGCCTTTTTAAAATTTTTTGAGACAGGATCTGTTATGGTTTGAATATGAGGTGTCCCCCAAAAGCTCATGTGTGAGACAATACCAGGTTTAGAAGAGAAATGATTGGGTTATGAGAGCCTTAACCCAATCAGTGAATTAATCCCCTCACAGGATTAACTGAGCAGTAAGTGAAGATGTGTAGAGTGTGGGTGGAGGAGGCGGGCCCTGGTGCGGTGCCTCTGGGGTATATATTTTGTATCTGGTGAGTGGAGTCTCTCTGCTTCCTATTCATCATATGAGCTGCAACCCTTCACCACATTCTTCCACCATGATGTTCTGCCTCACATTGAGCCCCAAGGAATGGAGCCTGCTCTCTATGGATTGAGACATCTGGAACCGTGAGCCCCCAAATAATCTTTTCCATGACTATAATTGTTTTGGTCAGTTCTTTTAGTCATAGCAGCAACAAAGCTGACTAAAACAGAAATTAGTACTGAGACGTGCTCAGTATCAATTAGTTGTTGTTGTGACTAACATGATCATGTGGTTCAGAAGCTTTTAGAGCTTTTTGGAATTGGAGAAATTTTGAGATGTTTAGCTGTGCAAGCTGGAAATACTTTAGATTATTTTAAGTGGCGCTTAATGGCCAATTCTGGTGGGAGCTGGGAAGACCAGAATGCTGTAGGACTGTGGACAGTGAAGACAGGGCTCAAGAGGGTTCAGAGAAGGAGGACTTTATTGGAAATAGGACTGGAAGCCATTTGTGTTATGTTGTAGCTGAGAAGCTATCTGCATTTTGCCTGTGTCCTGAGACTTTTTCTGTGATGCTGATTTTAAAAGTGATGGACTTTTTAATCTAGTGGAAGACATTTCTTGGCAGCATAGCATTCAGGCAGTGGCATGGGTATTGCTGGTGACTTTTAGCCAAATATATTGTGATAATCAGGAGCAAAAAAGCAGAGCAGAAAGATTTGAAAAACTTTGGACTTGAAGGTGGAAGTAAAACTGGGACTAAGGAAGTTGTAGTTGTTCAAGATACTATCACCACTAAAGAAATGTTAAAGACTTTTCCCACAGACTGTAAGAAAGGTTGCTTGAAGGTATTTCAGCAATTGGTAAGATCATATTCATACCAGACTCAAGGAAGTAAAAGTAAATATTCTCTTGAGAAGTGATCAGTGAGGCACCCTTCTTGCACAAGAGGGCCTAGGGAGTTTTTCAACATGCTCAATCACCCAGGCACTCAAAAGTTTCTTCAGTCAGGGTCCCTGGAGGCTTGGCTACTGCTCCGAGATGGCAGGAGACCTTGGAATCAACCATGTGGCACTGGTTCTGCAGGAATGCAGGATGCTGGAGTTAGGGGGTCATGGAGGCTTCCATCAAGATTTCAAAGGAAGGCCTGGGAGGCCAGGCAAAATGTAGCAGGATCGGAGTCTCTGTGGGTGACCCCTGAGAGGGCGATACATGGAGATGTGAGGAGGAAGCCAAAGCTGCAGTGGAGACCCCCAAGATTAAGAAATGTCAGTACCATGGAATGTCCGCTGAGGAAGGCTACAGGAATTGAGTAGAGACAAGCCAATAGAAAGGCCTCTTGGGCAGTAACCAACAAGGTCATGAGGCAGAGCTACACAAGCCCTTTGAACAGAAAGAACATCAGCATGCCACGTGCCCCATATACTGGACTTGTTTGCCCAGCTGGATTTCAGCCTTGCTTTGGTCCCGTCCGTTTTTCTATGCCCCTATTTTTCAGAATGGAAATCTTTACTCTATGCCTTTATATATTGGATACTTGTAAATTGCTTTTTACTTTTTTAAAAAATATATATTTTTAGTTATAAGTGGACACAATATCTTTATTTTTATGTGGTGCTAAGGATCGAACCCAGTGCCTCATGCATGCTAGGCGAGCGCTCTACCTCTGAGCCACAACCCCAGCCCTGCCTTTGATTTTCACAGGAGCTTACAATGTGAGGCTGCCCTGAGTCTCAGAGGAGACTATGGACTTGAATTTTTGAGCAATCTTGGACCTGTTGAGACTATGGGGACTCTTGGAAATGGACAAAATGTATTTTGCATTGGAGATGAGCTTTAGGGGGCTAGGGGCAGGCAGAACGGTATGGTTTGGATGTGAGGAGTCCCTCTAAAGCTCATGTATGAGATGATGCAAGAAGGTTTAGGGGAGAACTGATTGTGTTATGAGAGCCTTCACCCAATCAGTGAATTAATCCCCTCACAGGATTAACTGAACAGTAACTGAAGGCTGGTAGAGTGTGGCTGGAGGAGGCAGGCCCTTGTGCCGTGCCTTTGGGGTATATGTTTTGTGTCTGATAAGTGGATTCTCTCTCTCTCTGCTTCCTGATCATCATGTGAGCTGTTTCCCTCTGCCATACTCTTTCACCATGATATTCTACCTCACCTTGAGCCCCAAGGAATGGAGCCTGCTTTCTGTGGATTGAGACCTCTGGAACTGTGAGCCCCCAAATAAACTTTTCCTTGACTACAATTGTTCTGGTTGGGTCTTTTAGGCACAGCAACAAAAAGGCTGACTAAAACAGGGTCTCGGTAAGTTGCTTAGGGTTTACCTAAGTTGCTGAGGGTGTCTTTGAACTTGTGATTTGCCTGCCGAGTTGCTGGGATTATAGGCATTCCCCACCCCCACCCCCACCCTACCTCCGCCACCTGGCTGGACACAAGAGTCTTACTCCTATTTTGACATTACTTTCAGGCAAATATTTCTCTGGACTGGACCTCAGCTTCTTTATCTGTGAAATGAAGGATTTGAAGTGGAGAGTGCCTAGATCTAGAGGAAACTATTCTGTGAAAAATTAGGCTCCTTCTCATCTCGTAGCAAGACTTCCAGTTGTAAAACCCTCTTCAGTCTGCAAAGATTTAGGGAGGAAAACTCTTTCAATTAAAACCTTGTGCTTTTTCTTTTTTAAAGGGGCAGGAAGCAAAGTACCTTTTATGGATTAGAGAATATCTAGTGTCTATGTAATCAGAGCACTCTTATTGGGAGGAAGACTGCCAGGGACAAAATCTTGGGCAAACAACATTTTTGTATGTACTGAGTGACTCTTATGTTTACTACAATGGTCTGAACCAAAGAAGGAACACAGTTTTTTATTTGATCCTATAATCTAGTGAAATATAAAGGATGCCTTATTGTGCTGCCTGAATTTCTTAAATGTAACCAGTCTTTGAGAAGCTGAAGAAAAAAATACTCAAAAGACAAGCTTTGAATCAAGCATAGTTACTGTGTACTGAAATGTACTTTCTGGCAAGACTGAACTCTGATACCCTACTTAAAGTTCAGAAAGCTTGGGAGGCTTGGTATGGAGGCCTAAATTTTAGACCCAAACTGATCTATGTTCAAATCCTTCAACTGCCGTTTATTAGCCGTGAAACTTTTGTTTGTCTCACCTCTCTGAGTCTTAATTCATAAAATGAGAAGGTGGTACTGTCATCTCCATCTTCATAAAGGTGTCATGAAAGTTAAATTCTGATGATAAAAGATCCTTGGAGTGGTTAGGGCCAGTGTTAGTGCTTAGTAATTATAGGTACTTTCCCCTTTGTTTCTAATTGGGTTCTTTGGTTTACAAGGAACAGATTCACTGCTACCATATTAAGAAAAAGATTTCTTGTAAGGCAGCTCCCAACATGGACCTACCTTGGCTCTAGAATCTACCTGCTCTATCACTGGCTGTATGGTTCCTTTGTCCTGGGAAAAAAAATGTGAATTCTTTTACCATGGGCTGTAGGGCCCTGCAAGATCTGTTCTCTTACCGTCCCCGCCCCCCACTCCAAATGACAGTACCATTCATTGAATTTGACCTTTTGGCTACACTTAGATTCCAATTCCTATAATTCTCACACTTACTATTACTAACAAGTTACTTAACTCATTTGTTATTTTTGACCTGCTATGGTCACATAATTATGGCATATCAGTATTTTGAATGCATGTATTACTAGCTTTAATGATTCTTATTTTTATTGTTAGTATTATTTATTGGAGCTATGCCATAAATAAGGTAGCCACCAGCCACATATTGCTATTGAACACTTGGATTGTGTGGTTAGTGTGACCAAGGAACTGAATCTTTAATTTAACTTAATTTGAATTTCAAAACCTGATAATTGATTCAGTTATTGGAATTTAATGTATTTGAGACAATTTGAATTCGTGGATCAACTTCTTCAAGTGTATATTTTGTGAGAGCTAAACACAGGTCAAGTATTTCCAATGAAGGTTTAGCATCCAAATTGAGATGTGCTGAGTATAAAATATACACTGCATTTTGAAGATTTACTATGAAATGTAAAATAACTCATTAGAAATTTTTGAAATGTTGATTACATGTTGAAAGGAAAATGTTTTTGATATATTGGATTAAATAAAATATATAATTAGAACGAATTTTACCTTTTTTGTTGGTACTGTAGATTGAACCCAGAGGTGCTTAACCACTGAGCCACATCCCTAGCTCTCTTTTTAAGATATTTTATTTCGAGACAGGGTCTCATTCAGTTTCTTAGGGCCTTGCTAATTTGCTGAGGCTGGCTTTGAACTCAAAATCTGCCTGCCTTAGCCTCCCAAACTGGGATTACAGGTGTGCACCACCACGCCCATCTAATTTTTTTTTTTTTTTTTTTGGTACCAGGGGTTGAACTCAGGGGCACTCGACCACTGGGTCACATCCCCAGCCCTTTTTTGTATTTTATTAGAGACAGGCTCTCACTGAGTTGCTAAGTGCCTCAACATTGCTGAGGCTGGCTTTGAACTTGCGATCCTCCTGCCTCAGCGTCCCAAGTACTGGGATTACAGGCGTGCGCCACCACACCTGGCTATGCCCATCTAATTTTACCTATTTATTTTTACTTTTAATGTGACTAAGTAGAAAATTTGAAACTTCACATGTGACTTACTGCTTATTTCTGCTAGACATCTGTATCAGACTGTAGCTTTGACAAAGGTCTGTTCCCTTGTGTTTGCCAGTGCACTGAGTGCCTAAGCATATATTTGTGGAGCAGATAAATGATTGACTCCATTTACTTGTATTATTTATCCCCATGTAACTTTTACTTTAAGATTCCTCAGCAGGGGGCTGGAGTTGTGGCTCAGTGGTTGAGTGCTCGCCTCACACTTGCGTGGCCCGGGTTCGATCCTCAGCACCACGTAAACATAAATGCACATTGCATTGTGTACAACCAAAGCAAATAAATAAAATAAATATTTATTTAAAAAAAAAAAAGATTCCTCAGCAAACCAGTAAATTCTGTTAATATTCCTTAGTTCAAGTTCATGTTTAAACTCTGAATTTTATTTTTTTCCTTAGCATAATTGTGTACCACAGGAGGTCAACCAGCTTTTCTTGAAAGTAAGGGAGGTTTTGCTGGATTTCTGATGCCTGAGTGATGATCCTTCTGAGGTCACTCTAGTCTCTCCTGGCTTTGAGAGTTATGTGGTCTATTTTAAGCAAGTTCTATAGCCTTTAGTTGTATTTCTTGGCACATGATGGGCAGTCTTCTATGTAGATCATAACTTTCTGTCAGGTATACATGTAATGTATTTATAGTGGTATGTATTACAGTTCATACTATACATATAGAGCATCTTTTTACACAAAACAGTTTGTATACAAAGTATATTTGCAGCATTCAAGTCTTCAATCATGCATTTAGAATAATGATATCTGACTTATTCAACCACTTTTTTTTCCCCTTCCCCCCTTGCTCCCTCTCTTCCCCTCCCTTCCCTTTGACCATTATAGTGTTCCTTTAATCCTCCTATGTACCCCTACCCAACAATACTGTGAACCGGCTTCCTTATATCAGAGGAAACATTCGGTATTTGGATTTTTGAGATTGACTAATTTTACTTAGCATTATATTCTCCAATTTCATCCATTTACCTGCAAATGTCATTATTTTATTCTCTTTTATTGCTGAGAGTAAAATTCCATTGTGTATATATACCACATTTTCTTTATCCATTCATCTACTGAGGGACATCTAGGTTGGTTCCACAACCTAGCTATTGTGAATTGTGCTGCTATAAACATTGAAGTGGCTGTGTCACTGTAATATGCTGTTTTTAAGTCCTTTGGGAATAGACCCAGGAGTGGGATGGCACCCCCCCATTTTTTATGCCACTGGGGATTGAACCTAGGGGATACTCTACCACTGAGATACATCCCCAGCCCTTGCAGGAGCCCTGTTTGGGGATTGACTTGAATTGCAGTTGACTATGAGCCGTGGAGATTTGGCCATTGTCGCTACCCGTAGTCTCACGGGATTTGTTGCGGGATCTCGAGTGACTTGGCCGAAATTGCTGATCGGGTCAGCGCCATTTTAGTGGTGTGTTTGGCGTGTGTTAGTTGTTGTTAGAACCAGAGAGAAAAGTTATCAGAATAAAAAGCTGTTTGTCTCCAGTTTGCTTCTGAAGTTCTTCCCGCGGCTCCATTGCTCCCAGCGCTTCAGGCGGCAACAAGCCCTTTTTAATTTTTATTTTGAGATAGGCTCTCACTCAGTTGCTGAGGCTGACCTTAAACTTGCTATCCTCCTGCCTCAACCTCCTGAGTAGCTGGAATTACAGGCATGCACAACCATGCACAGCTAATCTTTATTTTTTCTCCGAAGGAGAGTATTGCTATGTTTGCCCAGGCTGGCCTTGAACTCCTGGGCTCAAATGATCCTCCTTCCTCAGCTTTTTTTTCTTTTCAGTTGTAGTTGGACATAATACCTTTATTTTATTTTATTTATTTTTATGTGGTACTGAGGATCAAACCCAGCGCCTCACATGTGCTAGGTGAGTGCTCTACCACTGAGCCACAACCCTAGCCCCCTTCCTCAGCCTTTTAAGTAGCTGAGTCTATAGGTGTGTGCCATGATATCTGCCTTCATAATATGGGCTTTTAAAATACATTTTGAAGGGCTGGGGTTGTGGCTTAGTGCACGTGCGTGGCCCGAGTTCAATCCTCAGCACCACGTAAAAATAAAACACATTGTGTACAACTAAAGCAAATAAATAAATATTAAAAAAAATACATTTTGAATATCAGAAATGCAACAGTAAGTTAAAATTTAGGGCTGGGGTTGTAGCTCGGTGGTAGAGTGCTTGCCTAGCACATGTGAGGCACTGAGTTTGATCCTCAGTACCACATAAAAATAAATAAATAAAATAAAGGTATTGTGTGTCTATCTCTGACTAAAAAAATGTTTAAAAAAAAATTTAGGTTTGATGTAAGTTATTCAACTGAGGTAAAGTGTTAGATTTAACAGATCTTATCTACAGTAGCAGGATATAAGAGCCATGTCACAAGTGTCTTTTTATTTTCATTGTAAAACCCGTTACTGATTTAGAAGTGTTTAAACATGAGGAAACAATGGGAGTCTTGAGAAATACATGGGATTAGCCATGCAGAAAGGGGAAAATATATCAGATGGAGGGGAGGCATATTCAATATATTTGGTAGCAACAGGGTAGGATATATTGGGCCAAAGAAATCAGTGTGACTAGAGTTCAGGAGTGAAAGCAATGGAAACAGACAAGAAGGAGCACTTAATTCTGTGGTGTGGAGTCTCGTCAGGGTGGGCTCAGAGGCAGTGCCATTTGAGTTGGACCTTGGGATGGATAGGAATTTATGTGGCAATAATGGGAAGGGGAAGTAACTTTCGTGTAAGTAAAGATGCTGACATAACTCTTACACTGGACTCTAAATAAGAACATCATAAGTCATGTTCTTTCTCACCCTGCAGTTTGGTTTTCTCTCACGTATAGGCTGATGAATTCATTCGAGCAAATGCCACCAACAAATTGACAGTCATAGCTGAGCAGATCCAATATTTGCAAGAACAAGCCAGGAAGGTAAGGAAAGACTTTTAGCTGGCCAGAGGGCCTGCCTGCCTGCCTTTCTTCCTTCCTTCCTGTACTGGGGATTGAACCTGGGGTACTCTGCCCTGAACCACATCCCAGCCCTATACATTTTTTTTAATATTTATTTATTTGCTTTATTTGTACACAAATGCGGTTTATTTTTACATGGTGCTGAGGATTGAACCTGGGCCATGCACGTGCTAGGCGAGCGCTCTACCACTGAGCCACAACCCCAGCCCCCACAGCCCTATACATTTTTTATTTTGAGATAGTGTCTCGCTAAATTGCTGAGTCTGGCCTTGAACTTGCAATCTTCTTGCCTTAGCCTCCTGAGCAGCTGGGATTACAGGTGTGCATGACTATGCCCAACTTCATTTTTTTTATTTAGTTCATAAGAATGACTGTAGTTGCTTATTTGTCTTCGGTAACTCCTAAGAAATGTAGAGGTTTTGAGTGAGATAGAAGAAATAAACCTAAGAGGTTATATTAGTATGTTTAGTGTTATTGTGATGAAATACCTGAGGCAGGTTAACTTTATTAACAAAACAGATTTATTTAGCTCAAAGTTTTAGAAATTCAGGGACATGGTGCTGGCTTGCTCAGCTCTGGGAAGATCCTTCTTGGCTATCTCTAGTCATGGCAGCAGTGTGTGTGTGTGTGTGTGTGAGGAGAAATCTCATCTCCAAACAGGCAGGCAGAGAGATTTTCAGAGCTCAGGCTTTCACAGCAACACGTTCTCACTCTGAAGAACTCCCTCCAGGAAAACAGTATTCCCTTCTGAGAGCAGCATCCCTAGGAACCTGAGGACCTCCCACTAGGTCCCACCTCTTCCGTTAGCACTCATGTCACCACACTGGTGACTAAACTCCCAGGACATGGACCTTTGGGAGACAAATGACAACTAAACTATAGCAAAGGTTAAGAATAAGATTTTTTTTTTTTTAAACCAGGAGAAAATTCACTGAGGTATAGTCTTTCGAAGGAAAAAAAAAAATGTGTTCATTTGCAAAAAGAAATGGTACTTACCACAAAAAAAGAGGAAAGAAACTTAAGAACCACCCAAACCCAGTGAATGCTCAACATTTTGAAATATAATTCTAAAGACATTTTCTTCAGCATAGTAGCATAATTTAATCTTTATTTCTTTTATTTATTTATTTATTTTTTGGTACCAGGGGTTGAATTCAGAGGCACTCGACCACTGGGCCACATCCCCAGCCCTTTTTTGTATTTTATTAGAGACAGGGTCTCACTGAGTTGCTTAGTGCCTCGCCATTGCTGAGGCTGGCTTTGAACTCGCGATCCTCCTGCCTCTGCCTCCCAAGTGCTGGGACTACAGGCGTGTGCCACCACACCTGGCTTAATCTTTATTTCTTTAGAATCATCTGGATGCCAGTAGTGATTCATTGCTGTGCGCGAGCAAGATGCCAAGTGTTGCAGTTTTCACATTTTGATTGCAATGAACCCTGAGCGTAGTGCCTGTTACATTTGATCTTTACCTGTTGCACCTCTGTGGTTCACAGGTACTGGAAGATGCTCACAGAGATGCCGATTTGCACCGTGTAGCTTGTAATATGGTGAAAAAACCTGGCAACATTTACTATCTTTATAAACGGGAGAGTGGTCAGCAGTACTTTTCCATTATTTCTCCAAAGGTAGGAACATTTACTCTTCATCCCCAAATCTACTCCAGCTTTTGGGAAATTCTAGGCATGTGTGTATGAAAATGTAGACATAGAGACTGGTAAATTTTTGCCGAGAAAATTGGGGGTGGTGTGTTCCCAGACATAACTCTAAAACGTGCGTTTACTTAAATTATTTCATTCATTATCTCTGTTATGGGAGTACCTGATGTATAATGTAACTACTTTTCAAGGATGGTCTGGCTAGTCTGAAGTAAAAAGCCAAAATAGAAATTTGTGGCATAAATAGGAAAAGAATTCAGTTTACTTATATCCTGCTCTGATCAGAACCCACTCCTTTGCCTTCTCTAGGAATGGGGGACTAGTTGTCCACATGACTTTCTTGGTGCCTACAAGCTTCAGCATGACTTGTCCTGGACTCCATATGAGGACATTGAGAAGCAAGACGCTAAACTCAGCCTAATGGACAAGCTGCTGAACCAGCCAGTGGCCCTGCCCTCCTGCACTGAACCCACCTTCCAGGGACTG
Source organism: Tamias sibiricus (assembly GCA_025594165.1). Classification (NCBI taxonomy): domain Eukaryota; kingdom Metazoa; phylum Chordata; class Mammalia; order Rodentia; family Sciuridae; genus Tamias; species Tamias sibiricus. The sequence continues at coordinate 36,109,596 of CM046658.1, forward strand.
ACTCACTGAGCGTGGACTCTGGCCAGCAGCTCAACAAGGGCCTGTTACCTCCTTGTTGCCCCTGTTCTCTGCATTGATGGGGCAGGGTCATGGGAACTGAGGACTTGTAGGTGAATCAAGAACTTCTTGGAAGGAGACCCTATGTGAATGTAAATGCTTTTGTTTTTATTGCTTTTAGTTGGGATGGTAAAGAATCACAGAACTCTATTGGAGCAGCAGATGTCCAGTTGGAGGTCACTCTCAGTTCCTTGATACTTTGGCCTCTGCAAGATGGCAACTTTCTTCACCAAAGTGGAAAGGATAAGGGTCTGCTAGCAGGACAGGAATTAGTCTCACATAGTCCATTCATAGAAGTGATGTCACCTTTGCCGTATTCTGTTGGTTAGAAACAAATCATTAGGCCAGCCTACACTCGAGGGAGAGAATTACAGGCATGAATACCAGAAGGCTGGGATCACTGCATCATTGAATAGATCTTAAAATTTGTCTGCTGTGGTGCTCAGTTGAGAGGAAAAAAGAAAAATCAATTCTGGCTAAAAGAGGCAATATTACAAAGTAGTTGAGTGCAATGATGTTGAAGTCACAGATCTGGACGTGACTCTCCACTCTGACAAAATAACTGACCAGCTGGCATTCCTGCTTCCCCTCTGTCCCCTCTCCATTCCATTGTGCATATAGTCAGGTTGATCCTTTGAAAATGCAAATCACCCACACTATTGACATTTCTAACCATTGGAACTGGAGAGGAGCGATTCAGAAGAGAAACACAGTAATCGTGCTGATGCACTCCCTGCACTGACCTTCAGGTAGTGCCATTCCTTTCCTGTTTAAGCCAATGACCAGGCTTAGGGAAGGTAGTGGCAATGTGGGGTAGTCAGGATCAGGGACTAGGACCCAGTGATTATGTACAGTAACTACTTTTCATTCAACCATCCATCTGTCTACCCAGTAACTCTGTAAGTATTAAGCCCCTTCTGGGGTCCAGGTTCTAGAGAATAATACAGCTAACCTAGGGGGGCCCTGTTCCATAGGAGCGCACAGTCTAGTGGCTGAGGAAGCAAGCCAGTGACTACAGCGTGGGGTAAGAAGGGCTGTGCTAATGGTATTCACGGGATATTCTAGAACATAAGCTTGGAGAATTTGGGAAGACTCCTTGGAGGAGCTGATACCTGGGTGTTGAAAAATAACTGGGGGCTCCAATTATCCTCTCTACAGGAAGTTGTCTTTTTGGGTTAGAGTAGGGTTCATTTTTGGATGAAGTTTATTTGTAAATGAAGAAAAGGATATCCTCTTAAAGACCACATTAACCAAAATAATCATGGGCACCAGGATGGGTGCAGGGGGATGTATCCTGTCTAGAACATTCTTATTTCTGACAGCTAGGGACTAGATGAAAAGTGGGAGCAAAAGCAATTTCAGACAAAAAAAAAAAAAAAACATATGAAGGGTGTTGATAAGAAGCAGCATGACATTTGGGGTATTGGATCCAGTCTAAAGTGAAGAATATGAGGCTTGTTGTACGAATGCAGACTCTTGGAGGTAGGAGTCGTGAGTTGTGGCCTGGCCACTTGAGCTGAGAGGTTGACTTTAGAGCTTTCCAGTAGCTGGTGCCCTCTGCTTCCGTAATTCCTGTCAAGAATGTGGGTGAGAGCCCAGAGCATTGGTGCATGCCTGTATCCCAGTCACTTATGAGGTTGAGTTAGGAGGAACTTAAGTCAAAGGCCAGTCTCATCATTTTAGTGAGGCCCTAAACAACTTAGTGAGACACTGTCTCAAAATTTTAAAAAATGACTAGGCAGTCCTGGTACCGGGGAAAAATAAAAATAAAAAGGAAAGAAAAGTGAAGAATATGAGCCAGGGGCTATGGGAGAAGACTAAGGAATATGGTAAAGATTTGGGGTAGGGAGTTGGTAGTGTTGGCTTTCTAGAAGCCTCATTTGGCAGTGGAAGCTGGATGGAGGAAAACCAATAGGAGCTTCTGTCCCTAGTCCAGGCAGGAGATGATGGGGGTCTGAACTAAGATTGTGGTGGAATGAGAGGTGCCATATTTCCTCAGTGGTAAGATAACACTTTTCCTTCCCCACATTTTAATATCTGAAATCTGGATGCCTCTAAAAGTCAGTGGCATGTCATGTCAAAGTTATGTGACATTTTTTCCTTTCTTTAAGCTACATGAAATAATGGTGTGTCTTATAATGGATGGTGTCTAGATGAAGCAAGGCATTTTGAAAGTAAAATAATTGCTGTCTTATTAACAATAAAATGGGGTGGTGAGTGAGAGGGAGAAACCTTAGGTAATGTTTGAATTTCTGGCTTGAGTATCTCTGTGGATCTACAACAAAATATGGAAGAGGAAGACAGACATTCCTGATGTTTTCCAGGATAATTAGTGATCTATATTTGCTGCCATAATCCACCTTGCTGCCCTTCTCAGGTTCACTGGGTTTAATAACTGATGGTTATTAAACCATCTCTTCTCTGCCTTAGGGGTCTAGAAGGAGGGCTTTTCCTTCTCAAGTTGTCAGTCCAGTCAGTCCACAAACATTGAGAGTATTAGTGTTGTAGATAACAACGGTGATAAAATATTGTGTAGTGAGCCGGGTGTACCCATTATCTCACTGAATCTTCACATAAACCCACTACCCATTAGGTATATATTCCTATTATAGAGTGGGAGCATCTGCTCAGATTCACAAAGTGGCCCATGTTATAGAGATTACAAGTGGTAAAAGTTTGATTCAAACAGTCCTATTTGATTTCAGTCTGACCATAACCTTGATCATGTTTTGGTCGATTAAGATAGTCCTAAAGAATCTCAGTGTAGAGCTATAAAGAAGTTACATTATAAAAGTGATATAGTAAGATGTATATATGAGATACTATGGGAATAGTTCATTTAGTGTTTAGTGATTGGCATGGAGAGGAGGCATACAAGAGGACGGAGAAGAAACTTCCCCAAGGTCACACAACTCAGAAGCAATCGAGCCCATGTCTATGGCATTAAAACCTGTATGCAAAAAAATAGGGTTTAGCTGGACACAGTGACAAACACTTGTAATCCCAGCAATTTGGGAGGCTGAGGCAGGAGGATTGCAAGTTCAAAGCCAGTCTCAGTAACTTAGACCCCATATTAAAATAAAAAAAGTAAAAAGGCCTGGGGATGTGACTCAGTGGTTGAGCACCCCTGGGTTCAATCCTCAGTCACCCCTCCCCCAAAGATAGGATTCCTTTCTTAAGGAGCTGGAGTTTGGGAGGAAGGCATTTCTAAGTGCCTAGAGGAATTAGACTTTTGTAATTTAGGCAGATTTGATTCAGTGGATCATTCCCTGCTTGAAAGCCTTTTTTCTTTGTTTTGATTTGAAATATTATATTCTGCTTTTCTACTACTTCACTGACTGTACCTTTTCTGTGTCTTGATCCTCTTCTTTGTGATACCTATACTTGGGGGCCAAGCCCTTGGTCCTCCCTTTTTCTCCCTACAGGGTGATCTAATCCATTCTCCAGGCTTTAAGTACCATCCCTGAGCTGTTGACTCATGTGCATGTCTCCAGCTCTGATCTGTCCTCAAGTTCACATGCACTTGCTTGTCTAGCAGTCTTACTTGACATCTCTACTTGGCTCATATTCATAAGTTTAATATGTTTACAACTAAACTCTTGAGTTTTCCCTAAAAACCTGTTTCACTCCCAGCCCTCTTTTTCCATCAGCACCTGTCTCATAGTTACTGAGGCCTAAAACTAAGCCAACCATGATTCCAGGTGTTCCCCCCACATCAGTCAGCAAATCTCAGCTCTGCCTTCAAAGTACATCCCAAGTCTGACTGTTTCTCATCACCTCCATCCTTCCCTTTTGGTCCAGATCACCAACATCTCCAGCTTGGACTAATGTAGTAGCCTGCTAGCTTATCTTCCTGCATTCATTCCCACCCTCCTTCTGTCTGTGTCCACAGAGACTTCCAGCATCATCTTTTAACACTATAAATCAGATCACTTGCCTCCATTTTAAAACATGCAAGAGTTTTTACTACACTTGGAATAAAATCCAGACTTTTGCCAGAGTTCTGCATGATGTACCATTCTCAGAACTCACCATGTTCCTTCTATGCCAACCTTGCTTGCTTCTCACACATCAAGCTGTGCCTTCATGAGGACCTTTACCTTTGCTGTTCCATCTGCTTGGAATGTTGCCCCTGAGATCTTTATATGGTTTGTGTCTTCTGCTCACTTAGGTCGTGGCATAGATATCACCTCCCTGGTTGCCCTATCAGAAATATCCACCCTTCTCACGCCAGAATGCCGATCCTGCTTTGTTTTCTGTAGCACTTACCATGACCAGAAATGGTTTATTTCTTACCTCTCTCCTATACTTGAGTGTAAGTTCTATGAGGAGAGAAGTTGTGTCTTGTGTAACTGTGGTATCTCTAGCACCTAAAGTAGTGCCTGGTGTATAGTAAGAACTCTCATAGTGAACTGATGAACAGATGGACATCCTGTAGCTCTGCATTTACATCTTGCAAAGGATCTAAATTGGTGCAGCTCATAGAAATAGAATGTGAGCTACAAGTGTAATTTTAACATTTTTCTAGTAGTCATATTAAAAAAGTGAAAAAAAACAGGTGATTAGCTTTAGCAATACATTTTATGTAACCAGTCTATCCAAAATGTTATCATTTCAACAACTAATAATAATAAAAAAAGGCAACTGGAAACTTATGGCAGGGGGAGGAGGATCTTTCTCAGCTACTCCTGCTTCCTTTCCCCCTCCAAGGAAGCTGTGGCTCAAAGATATATGATTATATTCTTAGAATAAAGATAATTATGATGGTGACTAAATTTTACTCCATGATAACCACTTCATATAATCTCATTTAATTCTCACAACAATTCCATTTTACAGATGAGGAAACATGTTCAGAAAATCAATGTAACTTGTTCAAACTTACACATCTGGTGTTACAGCTAGAATTGTAAATTTGGTTGAAAGTTAAAGCTGATAGTCTGAACATCATGCTGCGGTGTTTAATTTGCCCCTTTAGTGGTCCACATTGGAGAAATGGAGGGCCAGTTGAAGATCCAGTGAGATGGGGATAATGTCTTCAGCGTCTAGCACAGTGCTGGCTGCCAGGTAACTCCTTGGAACACTCCAGGTCCTGTACACCTCTTTCCCTTGCTGGTTATAAAGTGTCACTTGACCTAGTTTTACCCCCCCCCCCCCAATATATATTCTGCTGTGGAACCCTAGGACCTCTTGTTGGCAGTTTAGCTGTAAGGTAGGCTTGCACATATGAGGCAGGGGAGCGCTGGGGCCCTACCTTTGGACTGGAGTCTGAAACCTACCATCCAACTGCCAAATGTAAGACAGTTTGGGAGGTTCTTACCTTCTCCCTTTCATACCTCTTGCACCTGGCTCGGATTCCACCGCACACTGACAACTTCCATTCCTTTCTGTGGCTTTGGTCTTCCTGTTTCTCAGGTAGCATTACAGATCCTCCACAGTAGCTGTCAGAATAAGCTTTCTCAAACAACCTGAACCAGGTCTTCAGGATGGAGTCCAACTTCCTCAGCTAGCCATGCTCTGACAAGTATTACTATGTGCCTTAGCCTTCTTTATGGGCACAAAGAATAGTAGCAAACCAAGCCATAAAAAAAAAAAAAAAAAAAAAAAAAGCCTGTCCACATAGAGCTGACATTCGAGGGGCTCCACAGAGTGGACCCCAGCATTCCTTTACAGCTTTTTTTTTTTTTTTTTTTTTTTTTTTTTGGTACCAGGGATTGAACTCAGGGGCACTCGACCACTGGGTCACATCCCCAGCCCTTTTTTTGTATTTTATTTAGAGACAGGGTCTCATTGAGTTGCTAAGTGCCTCGCCATTTCTGAGGCTGGCTTTGAACTCGCGATCCTCCTGCCTCAGCCTCCCAAAGTGCTGGGATTACGGGCGTGCGCCACCGCGCCCGGCTTCCTTTACAGCTTTATATGGTCCAACTCACCTCCAGCCCACCTCCCACTGCAGCGTTGGCTTTGCCCAGAACAAATGCCCACAGCAACTGTGTCTCACTGGCAAAGTCCCCCAGACTGTCTAGAAGGGGAGAACAGTTTCCGCACCTGACACTCCTTTTGGGCCAGCTACCCCACTGAAAGACCTAGGGTGCCCTGGAAATTGAAGCCCCCATTGCCTCTGGCCCGCAGCCCCTCCCCTACCCTCGGGATTGTGAGCTAAGAGCCAGGGGTAAAAGGCTGGGTCCGAGGCGCCCCTGCCCGCCTGGGCTGGTCCCCTCCACTGCACAGGCAGAGGGGAAGGAGTGCCGTCCCTAGCCCCAGCGAGGAATGCCTCATCCCCAGGTAAGCATTCGCTGTGGAGCTGTGGGGGTTCGGGAGGGGACGCCCCACAGATCCTTGCCGTCTCCCGCCGGGCACTGGCGTCCAGGCTGCCCTGGGCAGGCCTCGAGACAGCGGGTGGGGCGGGAAGCGGAGGTGTAGGTCCCCAAGGGGCGGGGTCTGAGTCCGGCCCTGGTTCTGGCCTCCCGGGAAGGGGTGGGGTGGGCGTGGGGAGGCGCAGTGCGTCCCTGCCAGAAAGCCCACAGCGTGCCGCCACTCACTCCTTTTTCGAGAAACTGAGTCATGCTCAGCTTTCCCTTCTGCGGCGCCCTACCTTTCTCCTTGCTCACATCCCTCCGCTACTCGTCAGGTTAACTGCAGATTTCCATTTCCCAATTGGTTCCTACATCACAAACCACCCTCCACTCCCGACCCATATCTGAACAAAATATGGGCCCCTTCCTAAGCATCGCACTGCCTGCCCACAGACAGCAATTCAAGGTCACATCTGCACCATCACAACCTGTGGTCTCCCTGCCAACTTCTCCAGTCACCTGTCCTCCGGGGAACCTGCCTCCTCGCTGTGCTTTTGGATTTGCAATTCCCTCGGCCAAGAGTGCCCTCCCACCTCCCACCCCCCATCCTGCAGGCTTCATCCTTAGAGATCCTGGTTACACACTGGTGAATCCTTGCAGGTTCCCACCCCAGTCTTAGTCTCTCCTTCCATGTTGCACCCACAGCAACTGGGATTTGCCCTTGTGCTATGTGACACTTGTCCCTACACACAGTTGCCTCCCCTACCTGCCAGACTCTAGCTTATTGAGAGTGCTGCCTGGCTCTTGTTCTCTCTGTCCCCCAACCACATAGTGCCTGACACAGAGTAGTCATCAGAAAAAAGGAAAGAAAAAAGAAGAAAATTAAGTGGACAAATGGAAGATTTGGGTGGCTGCTGGATGTATCAAAGGAGCGGGGGTATTGAGAATTCAGTTGAGACACCTTCTTGGAGGCCACAATGACAAGGGTTAGATGTCAGGCAGAAAAGATTTAGTGCAGTGAGAAGACCTGGGAAGAACAGAGTGAATGAGTATATTAACGTAACAGACACTGAATGCCTTCTATTGTCAGGCCTCATGCTGGGCACCGGGGACCTCGGTCTGCACTCAGGTTGCATGCTTTGTAGCAAAGAAGAAAGACAAGGTAGGCAATGCTAATACAGAGTGCCAAGTGTCACATGGTGAGCACAAGATGTGACCATATGGAGCAGCACCTGCAGGCTCTGGGGAGGGGAGGAAGGGTGTCAGAAAGGCTTTCCAAATAAGAGTACAACCCAACCTAAGACCCAAGGGAGGTTCTGAAAAGCAGGTAAGGGGTGCTGGAGTGGGAGAGCTGAGCAGGGATGGTATGCCACATGAAGGAGTCATACTTATCCTGAGGGTAGGCAAGAAGCTGGGGTGTGACCAGATGCTCTTGTAGGCCGGGGCTACATAAAACCTCAGGTCTGACCCCTTGTCTGAGAAGCTTCCTTTCCCAGGTGGCAGGCTGGGTCCCATCTATGCTCCCTACGTAGGCTGGTCATGTCTCCTTTTCAGAGCAAGGCTTGGCTGTTCCTTGGGAGATGAGGCCAGGTCTTATATTCTCTGTGTCCCAAGCACCAGGCACCATATCTTGCTCATGAATACGTGTTTGCTGAATGAATGGATTATTCCTTATTTTGGTGGATTTCTACAGCCCTTACCCTCAAGGTCACATCCTTTCACACCTGGGACCTTTTCATTATGCTGCAAATAGCATTTGATTTGGGAAGCCAGAGACTCAATTCTGGCTTCACCATTTACTGCAAGTCACTTACCTCATACTGAAATCTCAGTTTCCCCATCTGTAAGATGAGATACCAATAAGAATGAAGTCTGTAAGTCTCCAGACATACATGAGTCTCATCCCTCTGGGCAAGCTGTAAGTTCCTTGAAGGCAGGGACCAGGGTTCTTCCATCCCATAGCTCAGGCTGAGCATATTACCAATACAATGTTTTAGTCCTATTGGTTGGTAGACAGCAGAGCACATAAGAAAGAACACTTAAGGTGAAGTTGTCAGTCTGATATGACCTTGAGCTAAGTCTTTTCCTCTTTGTTTTCTTTGCCTTCCTTGGAAAGTAGGGATAATAACCTTGCCTGACAGAGCTCACAGGACCAATGGAAATCCTGGGTGTGAAAGTGCTTTATGAACAGAGTAGAAAGTGAAAGAAATAATACAGCACATGATTGATCATTGATTAAAAATAAAACAACTGTAAAGTAGATGAGATAAGGCCTGATCATCAGAAGATGGACTCAGAGCACCTGCTGACTGGTTTTGAGAGGCAGAGATGCTAGGATGCTAGTCTTCTAGAAGATAGAGGGTTAGGCTGATAGGTGCCTGGCTGAACAGTGGAGGTATCTGATCTTGCTGGGGTCAGCCCTAAAACCCAGGAGAAATGGCTTAGTAGGTTTATGGAGAGGGATTGTGCAGCCAGTCCTTTGCTCCTTTCTCTCCCACCTTTCCCAGGCTTACGTTGTTTCCCATCTTCAGCTTTGAGGGACCCTGGCATGAGAAGGTCTTGTTAGTCCCAATGGCTTTGACCACACAGCTGTTGGTTTCCTTTGGTGACTGAAGTTGCCGATGGGACCAGTGAGGCCTGCAGTGCTACCCTGAGAAAGTCTAGTCCCAAGCCCAAGTCCAGCTCCTCCTAGCGTCTGACATCTTGGTGGCAGGGTTTATGGGAAAGAACAGCGATTTGTCTCAACTATTTCTCAGGCCAGAAGCACTTGGGGTTGTAGGAGGGACTGTCTGGAGGCAAAACCTAACATCTAAAATGAGTGAGGATTAAATGAGAAAATGACATGGGAGCACCTTAGAATTGTCTATTTCTCTCAAGCCTGGAATTAGTATGTGTTGTCGCCTGAAGCGATGGCCGCTTGGAGCAGCAGAGCTGCGGGAATAAGTTCAGAGGCAGACTGGAAACAAACAGGATCCTTATTCTGTCAGTTGCTCTCTGGCTCTAACAACTCTAACACGTACCACACACCAGCAAACAACCAACAACCAAAAATGGCCCGACCTGCTCCGCGCTAGGCCCAAGTCTCTCGAGATCCCGGGCCAAGTCTCGTGAGACTACGGAAGGCGGCAATGTCCAAAACTCCATGGCCCAAAGTCAACCGCAATCATAGCCATTTCCCCAAAACAGGGCTCCTGCAAGTATGTGTGACTGGTATGTTCATCCCAACCAGTGGGGCTTCTCTGTCTCAGAGAGGAGAGGGTCTCTGTTTCACAAGAAGTTTATGTGTAAAGAATACATGTTTGATCTTAGGGTAAAAGCAGAGATAAGGCAGGCTGTGAAGATGGGCAGAGAAGGCTAGATCCTTGAAGCTGTGAAAGACTAGATGGCCAGAGGAGACCTGGGGACAGCCTGTCCCTGCAGAGGAGGCTGGTGCTGCCCAGCAGGGCTGGCCAGTATAGCTTCCTCACTGTTCTATCCCCCAGCAGAATCAGCACCAGATCCAGTGTCAGGCAGGCAGGGTTTGGTTTTACTCACTTAATGTGTAACTGAGCATGTATCTACATTTCTCTGAACCTCTGTTTCCTTATTCATAAAATGGGGGAAGAACCATAGTACCATCTACCAAGGTGGTCTGGACCAGAAGTAAGACCATAATGAAAAGCACTTGGTGAACCAGTGAGTGCTGGGAATATTCATTCTATACCTTTCGTTTCCTCTGCTGTTGGAGGTGGAACTGCTGTCCTGGTTGGGACCTGCAGCTTTAGGACACCTCAGCGGCAGCCCTAGTCTCTGAGAGAACAACTTTGCCCTGTGGGATGAAGGTGCCTTCTGAATCCACTGCTCTCTCAAGCCAGCTCTTAAGATATGCCAAAGGCCAATTTCCCAGATGGAGGCCAGGGGGGTGCCAGGAGGGTCAAGGGGACAGGAGGTGAGTCAGAGAGCAAGTGGAAGCTATGGTTGCTTGAGTTCACCTGCTCTGCTACTGAGCTTTCCCAGGACCCTCTACCTTCAGCACCTTTGTCTTTCCCTCCTGTGTCTCCTTCATCTACCTCCTGTCCTTAATCTAGCTAGTGACACTGTGTGGGGATGGTGCAGTTCTGGGATGAGGTCTAAGGCCACAGAATCTACCCAGGTCCCTGGGAGCCTCTTTTGGGACACCTTGACCTTGGAAACTTCTTTCCCCTCTCTCCTGGGTCCCAGGTCAATGCACCAGCCGTAACCAGAGGCACCCCAAGATAAATTGCTTTTCCTGGAAGGATGTTACCAATGTCTTATCCCTGGCCAACATGGTTCTGGGGCTCTTCTCCATCTTCTGCAGCTTCAGCAGGTAGGTCTGGGTCCCAGCATGCTCTTAGCCAAGTGCTGGTGCCTATGGCATGAGGGAAGGGGAGGGGGAGTCTGGAGAGCCAGGCCCCACAGCCCTGGGGTCAACTGAGGGGCAGGGAAAAGTGCAGTGTCTTCCAAGTCAGAGGCCAAAATTCTAGCCTCAGTTGTGCCACCAATATGATGTACAACCTTCACTAGGTCACAACTCTGGGACTCAATTTCTCCTTCCATAAAATTGAGGTGCTGGCATTATGATCTCTGAAGTTCCTTAAGTTATGGAAGTCTAGAAGGGTTTTTATGAGAAAATCAAGAGATTCTCACCTACCATTCATATTTTCTGATTCTTAAATTAGGACATATGACCTGACAGAATATTTGAAATTAGCACTGTTCTGGAAAGTCCAAAACACATATTACATGCCCCCAAAGCAATTTATGTAAGCAAGTTATGTTTCTATGAATTGAATCATATTTTAATGTCTTTGGGAACTCAGCCTCTTAAAGATAAATCCTTTCTAATGCAAAAAATATCCTCCTGATCTATTTGATTCTCTATAGCCATCAGCAAGTGATTTCTTTTTGGATCTGTTTTTCAGCCATATAAGAAGAAAATGATATTTAAGCTCTCTCCTATGTTAAAAAAATTTTAATTCTCTTATTTTGGATTTTTGGAGTCTAATAAACTGTGCACATGGGCATATCTGCAAGCAGAAAATCTCTTTCTTTTTAGTTCAGACAAATCTTCTGGGAGTGTGGTTTTTCATACCACAATAGTACAATCAATATTTTTTATTTAGCCTTAGCTCCCTTTTGATCCTTAGGTCTGGGTCTAAACAAGGGACAGGTTTGGGGACAGGTGAAGTTGGAGGTTAAGCTCTCTGTTTGCTTCTGCTGGGCCACCTAAGCATTGTAGTCACCATGCAGACTTGGGAATGGGCCTCCTAGGACAGGTTGCTTGTACTATGGTGGCTATTTTCAGAGGGCACTGGGAGCATGTGCTGTACAAGGCACAGGACTCAAGAACATGAGGTGTGAAAGAGTCCTTTGAAATCATTTAAAGCATCAAAATACACGAGACAAAAAACTGGTAGAACTGCAAGGAGAAATTGACAAACCTGCTATTATAGTTAAAGATTTAAACACCCCTCTGTCAGTAGTTGGCAGATCCTGCAGACAGAAAATCAGCAAGGACATAGTTAAATTCCAAAACAGCATCAGTCACTGGATATAACTGACATCTATAGACTATTCAGTACCCGTAGAATACACATTTTTCTCAAGCTCACATAGAACATTAACTAAGATGGACCACATTCTGGGTCATAAAATACACCTTACCAAATTTAAAAGAACAGAACTCATACAAATTATCATCTCAGGTCACATGGAATTAAACTAGAATCAATAATATAAAGATAGCTGGAAAATTCTGACACTATTTGGAGATTAAACAACATACTTCTAAATGATACATGGATAAAAGAAATCTCAAAATAAATCTAGAAATATTTTGAACTAAAAGAAATGAAAATACAATTGATCACAATTTGTTGGATGCAGGGAAAGCAGAGCTTAGTTGGAAATTTATAGCGTTGAATGCATTTACAGTCATGCATTGCTTAACTATGTGATATGTTCTGAGAAATGCAACAGTAGGTGATTTTGTTGGAATATCATAAACTAAGAAAGCTATGACATCACTAGTTGATATCTTAAGGGACCGCTGTCTTTTATATTGTACACATGGTCCATAGTAAACTAAAATGTCATTATGTGGTGCTTTACTGTATTAGAAAATAAGATCAAAAATAAATAATCTAAACTTTCACCTTAGGAAACAAGGAAAAGAAGAACAAATCCAGAGTAGGAAAAAAAAAAAAAAAAAAGAAACAATAAAAATAGTGTTAGGGGTGTATAGCTCAGCAGTAGAGCACTTGCCTCATATGTGTCAGGCCCTGGGTTCAATCCTCAGTGCCACACAAAAATAAAAAACAGAGCAATAGTTAAAGAAATTAAAATAGGAAATTAATAGAGAAAAATCAATGAAACCAAAAGCTGATTTTTTGAAAATGTCAATAAAATTGATATACCTCTGGCCAGGCTAACCAAGAAAAAGGAGAGAAGACACAAATTACCAGGATCAGATATTAAAGAGGGGCCATCACTGCACTCCTACAAATGTGATAGCCTGGATGAAATGGATCAGTTCCTTAGAAGAGATAAGCTACCAAAACTTACACAAGGAGAAACATCATCTGAATAGATTTATATCTATTAAATAATTTATTTAGTATGCACCCCCCGTTTTGCAAGTGGGGGTAAAAAAGCCTAGAGCAGGATAGTGATTTATCTGAGAATTCATAATGAGATAGTGGCAAGGGCTGGATTAGGACCTGAGAATGATAGCTGAGCCATCAAATATGCCTGGAATTTAGAGTCAAAAGGGGCTTAGTGATTACCACAGGGATTTAGAGAGAAATCCTTTAAGAGGATAGGTTAAGCCAGGCCCAGTGGCACATGCCTGTAATCCCAGTGTCTCTGGAGGCTGAGACAGGACGATTGCAAGTTCAAGGCCATCCTTGGCAACTTAGTGAAACCCAGTCTCTAAATCAATTGACCAATCAATCAATTAATCAATCGAAAGGGTTTGGGGTGGTTAGCTCAGTGGTAGATTGAACCTTGGGTTCAATCCTTAGTACCAAAAAAAAAAAAAAAGACTATGGGTTAAGTGTTTGGGAAGGACATAGGTATATGTGGGGGTGTAAATATATATGGGTATAAGGTGGAATTTACTAGAAAGGATGTGAGGGTGGGGGACATGCTTGGGTGGGCATACATGTGCTGGGAGTATATTAGTGTATTGGGGGGGGCAGTTGTTCAATGGGGACTAAAAAGAACTGTCCTGTTTGGGCCTGCTGGCCTGCACTTCAGGAAACCCCAGTGTGCCTCCTGGATGCTTCTGATCAGCTTCCTGTTAGACACAGCAGTAGGGGCTATGAACAGACAACTCAACATCTTCTGCAAATCAGGTGAGTCCTGGCTTCAGGCCCAGAATCCCTGCCCCTGGGAGCATCCATCCTGGGTCACTACCCACCCTCTAACATCCAGCAGACTTTTTCATAATCTCTCATTTCTGTTCATGTACCTCTAAGAATAGCTGAACAGCCCTGGAGCAGGAGTTAGGGAGCTTTGCAGCCTAGATCCAGCTCCTCTGCAGGCTCACTTATCCATCTTTGGGTAATTCAGTGGCCTCATCTGCCCTGTCTCCCTATTCTGGGTGGATCCAGTTATTAGGAAGTGGGGAAGGTGGGAGTGGGGGGCAGTGGGAAGATGAAAAACGACCTTAGGTAGAGAGCATCTGGGTTAAGATACCATGAGGGCTGGGGCTGTGGCTCAGCGACAGAGTGCTCGCCTCGCACGTGCGCAGCCTGGGTTCGATCCTCAGCACCATGTAAACATAAATGGATTACATTGTGTACAACTAAAGTAAATAAATAAATTTTTTTTTTTTTAAAAAAAAGATACCATGAAATGTTTCCCTGTAAGATTTTGCTTGAATAAAGGGTTCCACTGCTTGTCATTTTGCGGCTGATTGTAGTGCAACCTTTAAGTGATGGGGAAACTAGTACCTGGAGAGGGAAGGACTTGCCAAAGGCCACAAGGTCAGCAGAGCTGGGAGGAAACCCAAGACTTTGATCTACAGACCACTAGAGGGGAGTAGTTGCTACCAACTGGGACCTTAGGACCCCTTCAGCTCCGCCCTCCCCCCATGCCCGCCACAGAGGCTAAGATGACAACACATGAGTGTAAGTTCCAATCTTGGGCCTCTCAAACAGGAGCTGAGCTGAATGACTTTGCTGTCTTCACCACCTTTGGCCTGGCCTCGGCCCTTCTCCTTGGCGTGGATGGGCCTCTGAATGGGTTGCTGGCCATCATCTATGTTTTAACCACTTCTTTCCGCCTGTGTTTTTATTCAACTGGTGAGTGGAACCCAGGCAGCCTTAGGAAGTGAGGGCAGGGTACCACAGAGAGGGAGGAGCTGTTGGAAGCCAGAAGCCCTCTTCCTTCCTTCTTGCATGCCCCATGCCCTACAAAGGTTTCAGGCTACATTGATAGAGCCCTCATCTGAGAGAGGTCTTCATTTATTGGGGCAGCTGTACCTCTTTCACTGTGTGATTTTGGTTGGAGAACATCACTTCATGGACTCTAGAAATGGAGGTCACACTCCAGTTCCCCCAAACAGGAGAAAGCTAGCTGTGGCAAGGGAAGTTACTTTCCTAAGGCCATAAAGGCAGGGAGGGCAAGTACAGGAGGGGCAGAGGGGAGATGAAAAACTACCTTAGGGAGAGCATCTGGTTTAAGGTACCATGAAATGTTTCCCTATAAGATTTTGCTTTAATAAAGGGTCCCACAGCTTGTCATTTTGTAGTCAATTGTAGTGCAACCTTTAAGTGATGGGGAAACTAGTACCTGGAGAGGGAAGGACTTGCCAAAGACCACAAGGTCAGTCAGAGGCGAAGCTGGGTGGAGACCCCAGACTTTGATCTACAGACCACTCTAGGACCCTATCAGCAGGGACTTCCCAGGGGCCAGGGCACATGCAAACACACAAAACATCTGTTTGTGAACGATTAAATGATCTGCAGCTGCCACTGCCTCTGGGCCTAAGGGAATTTTGTAGTCTATTAGGGGAAGATCCAGGGCTGGGGATGTAGCTCAGTAGAAGAGCGCTTGCCTAGGGTGTGTGAGGTACTGGGCTCAGTTCCCATACCACAAGACAGACAAGCCCAAGGTGGAGAAGACCTGAAGAGAAGGGGGCTGGACTCATTTAGATGCCCCTAGCTCAGGAGAAGCAGCTGATCCCATGTTTCTTTCCCTGGCAGGAGTTTCCTTCTCCTATAAGGGTCTACCCTGCCCCTATGCGTCCTGTGTTTTGGCTTCCACCTCCCTTCTGACCAAAGGCAACCCTTTCATCCTCTGCTGCATGGCTTCACTTATGATTCTATTCATGTTAGACCAGAGCTGCTACCCATATGATGAAATTCTGGATTCAGAAAGTTGGAAAAAAGTGGTTTATATGGGAGGTGAGTAAAAATATTGCTTTCAAATGTCACTAGTGGTAGATCTATCAATACTGCCTTTCCTGGATACCCCAGAATTCCCTATTTACTCTACCTTGCTTTTTTTTTTTCACCATAGAATTCATCACCATCTGACATAGTATATATTTACTAGTTTTAAAAAAATTGTCTGTGAACACTTAACCTGTACCTCTGAGCATGGTGGCACATGCCTGTAATCCTAGAAATTCAAGAGGCTGAGGCAAGAGGATTGAAAGTTTAAGGCCAGCCTCAGCAGCTTAGTGAGACCCTGTTTCAAAATAAAAATAAAAAAGGACGTGGGATGTAGCTCAGTGGTAAAGTACCCCTGGGTTCAATCCCCAGTAACACAAACAAACACTAAACCTACCCCAAATATGCTCTCTTGTATTAATATACTATAATCCCCAATTCCTAGAATTATACCAATCAATTGTACCAAGCATTATACCAGTGCTTAATCATTGTTTGTTGAATGTTAATGAGTTCAATAGAAATTTAGGGAGCACCTATCATGTCCAGGAACTGGGACGCAATCTACACATAGTTCCTGCCTCAGAATTGACAGACGGGGGAGAAAGACCACCAAAGTAGAAATAACTAGAAATGTATGGTATTTGTTTTCTTCCAGTACTTGGAATTGAACCCAGGGTGCTCTACCATTAAGCCACATCTACAGCTACCTCCTTTCTTTGAGACAGGATCTTGTTAAGTTGCTGAGATTGCCCTTGAAGTTGCAACTCTCCTGCTGAATATAGGCATGTCTCACTGCACTGGACTACAAATATATAGTTTTGGTGTACCATGAAAGAACAGGATGCTCTGAGAGAGTATCAGAGAGTGGCCTGGTATAGATTGAGATTGCCTAGAGGGAGGGAAAGGATCCTTAAGGCAGTGACATTTAAGTAAGTCCTGCAAGTCAAGCCTCCAGGTGAATAGGAGGGGGTGGCTCAGGCAGAGAAAACAGTATTTTGCTCTGAGTCAGAAGGTGCTGGAAGTATTAGTGGATTGGTTTGGCTGGAACTTGCCAAGAACCAGTGATGCAAACTGAGGCCAGTGCAGTAGGCAGTCTGGACAGGATTTGGGATTTGATCCAAAGGCCAATGAGAAACCTCTGAGCAGATTTTTGTAGGAAGTGTCGTGATCAGGGCGGCAGTATCCAAGGATCACTCTGACTGCATTGTGGAGAACAGAGGTAGAGTCCTGAGGCTGGAAGCAAGAAAGCCAAACTTTTGTTCAGATGGGAGGAGATGGCAGTGGTGAAGATGAGAAGTGACTGGACTTGAGAAACATGTTGGAATAGAATTGCTACCATGGGAAGGGGAGGAGTCCTGGATGACTCAGAAGTTTTGAGTTTAAGCACCGGAGCACTGGGTTCCAGGCTCTGAGGTTCCTGTCACACTGGGGCTCTGGCAGATGTCTTCCTAGTCTTTTCCTTGATTTACAGCTTCCTTCAAGGAATATTGATTTTTTTTTTTTTTTAAAATGTGTACACGTGGGGCTGGGGTTGTGGCTCAGCGGTAGAGCGCTTGCCTAGCACGTGCGTGGCCCGGGTTTGATCCTCAGCACCACTTAAAAATAAATGCATTGTGTACAACTAAAACAAATAAATAAATATTTTTTTAAATGCGTACACGGAAGCAAGACAAGAATCTTGGGAATACTGTTTTACCCATTATTCCTTTGTTGTGAGTCTGCTGTAGTTTGTAGGGTCCTTGGTTCTGTCCTGATCTTGCCTTCAGGGTTCATACCTTTTGTAGCATCAGCACCAACAACCTATCCAAGTTCTCAGTGCTGGCCCTTCCTATTTCCTGGGTGGTGGAGGCAGAATGGTGGTGAGAATCTGGGTTTGGAGCTTAACAGATCTGAGTTCAAGTTCTAACTTCAGCTCCTAGTAGCTGTGTAAACTTGGGCCAATACCTCATTGTTTTTTTTTTTTAATTAAGTATTTATTTATTTGCTTTAGTTGTACACAATGCGTTTATTTGTATGTGGTGCTGAGGATCGAACCCGGGCCGCGCATGTGCAAGGCAAGCGCTCTACCGCTGAGCCACAACCCCAGCCCAATACCTCATTGTTTTGAGCTCAGTTTTTTTTCAACTGTGAAACAAAGGCAAAAATCCCTACCTTGCAGGATCATTGAGGTAAAATGAGGTAATGAACCTGAATTCTCTGGCACACTTGTGTGCCAAAGCTGGTAGCTCCTAGTCCCCGTCTTCTCTTCCAACTTCCCTTCCCAAGCTCACAACAACAGGATTTCCCAGTGTTCTTTGCTCCTGTAGATACTACTGATACTCTCTTCTTCTTCTTTTCCTCTTCCTCCTCCTCCTCCTCCTCCTCCTTCTTTTTGTACTGGGGATTGAATTTAGGGGTACTCGACCACTGGGCCACATTCCCAGCCCTTTTTTGTATTTTTTATTTAGAGCCCTTTTTTGTATTTTTTATTTAGAGTCTCACTGAGTTGCTAAGTGCCTCACCATTGCTGAGGCTGTCTTTGAACTCCTGATCTCCTGTCTCAGCCTCCCATGTGCTGGGATTTCAGGTGTGTGCCACTGCGCCTGGCACTGATGCTCATTTCTCAAAGTAAACCATGCATTTGGCCTCAGCCTTCCAGGTTGCCTTGGCTGTGCGAGACAAGGAGGAAACTGTATCTCACAGATTTTGACACCAGTTAATACCAGAGCCTCATTGGGTGGATTTCAAGAGGGCTGCTGTTAGCTCAATTCACAATAGCTAAGCTATGGAACCAACCTAGGTGTTCTTCAACAGATGAATGGATTAAAAAATGTGGTATATATACACAATGGAATATTACTCAGTCATAAGAAGAAAGAAATTATGGCATTTGCTGGTAAATGGATGGAACTGGAGACTATCATGCTAAGTGAAATAAGCTAATAGCAAAAAAACAAAGGCTGAATGTTCTCTCTGATATGTGGATGCTAATCCACAATGTGGGGTAGAGAATAGAAGTTAATTGGATCAGACAAAGGGGAATGAAGGGAAGGGAGGAGGATGGGAATAGGAAAGACAGTAGAATGAATCTGACATAACTTTCCTATGTTCATATATGCATATACAACCAGTGTAACTCCACAGCTTGTACAACCACAAGAATCTGAAGTTATACTTCATATGTGTTAATATGTCAAAATATATTCTACTGTCATGTATAACTAAAAAGAACAAATAAAAAAAGATGGCTGCTGTTGATTTTCCTCTTGCCTGAAAAACAGACAATTCTAAATGATAAGATTATTATGAAGTATCGCACAATATCTAGCAGAATATATAGATATGCCACTAATGGGGCATTCTTCTTGCCTTTTTGGTGGTCAATCTGAGGTTCAACTTGTATTGGGAGTCCCCAAGACCACCTCCAGGTTTGGTGATTTGTTAGGAGGATCCGCAGGACTAAGCATCTTATTCGTGGCTCTGATTGATTAGAGAAAAAGGATGCAAAGCAAAATCAGCACAAAGGAAAAGTGCATGGGATGAAGCTCAGAGGAAACTGGGTGCAGGCTTCCAAGAGTCCACTCCCAGTGAAATCACATAGGCACACTTAATTCCTCCAGCACTGGATTGTTATGATTCAAGTTGTATTGTCTGCCACTGAAGCTCATAAGAGACTTGATGCCCAGGGTTTTTATTGGGGACTGGTCACCTAGGAACCCTCTGCGCAGCATGTGCCCAAGTCTCAAAAGTAAAGCAGGTATTCAGCACAAACCACTGGGCTTGGATGGCCTAGGTACAGTGAGTCACTCAGATCACTCAGGGGAAGTTTTCTATTAATGTGGGATCTGCTGGCCATGGCCAAGCTTGCACCCAGCCCTTTCTAGGGACAGCAGTCTCAGGCCTGCTGTGTTAACTCCTTCCTGCATACATAAAACATAGCATTATCCATTTTACCATATTAAACTCAAAGCAATTAGGAAGGTCCCCCTCCTCCTCCCTGCCAATGAAGGATCTGGGCAACTCACATTTATTCTTGCCTAAGACTGCTTTCTGGTCTGAAATCAACAAAATGGAATCTAGGAGTGCATTAAGGTACAATTGTCTAGTTACTTATATATATCCACTAAACTGAACTTAAAGATAGGGCTCCTGTCTCTTTTTTGCTGCTGTCTTTTGGGGACTGTGAATACCTGAAGGATGGGAAGAAGGGGAGGGAGCCATGTAAAGCAGCTTCATCAAAACTGAGTGTCCAAGGGCTGGGGTTGTGGCTCAGTGGTAGAGCGCTTGCCTATCATGCGTTCGGCAACTGTGTTCGATTCCCAGCACCACATAAAAATAAACAAATAAAAAAAGTATTGTGTCCATCTACAACTAAAAAAATACTAAACAAACAAACAGAACTGAGTGTCTGTTTTGTTTCTTCCAGGTATCTTCATGGTGTTTTTCTTCCCATTCCCTCTCACTGCGTTTTACTGCCTGATGTGGTCACTCTCCTACATCTTCTTTCCGGATGCTGTATGGGGCAGGGCAGTCTGTTTTAGACTCTAGCACCGAGGAGCTGCAGCTCTGCCAACTCCTGCCGACCTTTGTGGGGTTTGTGCCAGCACATCGGGCCAAGCCTGGCCTTATCCTCACTAAAGCTTTTACTTGTGCCTGTGTTGTCATTTGCTAGATAATGCAATCTCTGTTGTCTTGAACCACAGCAACCCACAGTAGGCCTGGAAGCCATTGCTTCTTTCTCTTTATTCAGGGTTCTGATTCTCTTTGAGGTAAGACTTGTACGTGTCACGTGGAACAGATTTTTTTTCCCCAAGCTAAGTTTGGGCTGAGTTTGTGTTCCAGCTCTGTCACTAGCTAGCTGAACCTTGTGCATTAAGGTGTGTCCCATGGAAAGGAAAGAAGGCCTCCACAGTTGGTGTAGCCTCCATCTCAACACTGCTAGATTAGAATTACCCTAGTGGTGGGGTGGGATCATGTTTTATACCTGCAAACTCTGCAGAACCTGTCACAGGACAATTACATTGTCTGCTTGGAATATGTGTAGAGCCTTGTAACTTAAAAATTCTGCATTTTAACAGTTCAAAGCTTCTGCCTCGGGCTGGAGATATAGCTCAGCTGGTAGAGTGCTTGCCTTGCATGCACGAGGCCATGGGTTCAATCTCCAGCACCACAACAAACAAACAAACCCTTCTGCCTGTGACTCTGATACAGATTAGATGCATTGGCAACACAGGGGCCTCCTCTGGCTTCTCAAATGTCTATGTGTATTTTCTTTCCTAAACTCTCAAGTACTAAACTCTAGATAATCAAATCCTACTTCATCTCCTAAAATACAAATCAAATAGAAATAAACAGTATTGTGTGGTAAAATTATACTCACAGAGAACTTGGGTCCACTGGATATAGTGAGCCCAAAGTGGGGCCTCTGGACTTCGGATCCAGATGGGACACCAAAAGGATTGCTGGTGAATTCTACTCCTTGCCCAAAGGTGGCGCCAGAGCACCTTTTACCACATCTGACTGAAGTTTTCACAAGTGCAGGTGGTAAATAAGCATCAAATTTATACTTGGATTTTTAAAAAATACCAATCCAAAGAAGCCCACATCACTCTGATTTGACTGCAGAGGAGCAGGTAACATCTTTCTAGTCATGTTATCATGTATGTCATCATGGTTAGATGAATATTCTGTGTCCACTGAAGTTTTAAACTGCTTCAGTTTACATTTACATAGTTCTGTGACGATAA
This sequence comes from Tamias sibiricus, assembly GCA_025594165.1. Taxonomy (NCBI): domain Eukaryota; kingdom Metazoa; phylum Chordata; class Mammalia; order Rodentia; family Sciuridae; genus Tamias; species Tamias sibiricus. The sequence goes on from CM046658.1 coordinate 36,131,073, forward strand.
CGTTTACCTTGTAGATCAGTTGATTTGTGGATTCTAGTGAGTTACTTTACTGGTTACTATACTGTAGTAACTTAATAGACATTTTACAAATATACATGGGCTCATATGAGCTTCTATGCTGTATGTTCATGTCAGTGTGATCCTGTACTTAATCAAAATAGTTTAGGAACTCAAATTTGAAAGCTGTCTTCACATAAACTCTTAGGGACCATTCGCAAACACAGTGCCTGGATAGAATAGGTACTAAAAAAATATTTTTTTTTTCCCTTCAAATCTCGTGTTACTCTCAAGCAGCCAAATTTAGTTCAGAAAACTAATATTTGAGATTATCCAAAGATGTCCTATTCTTGAATAACACCAGTTATTAGGGTTGACCTCAAATGACTTCTGGCTATTTCTGTGTTCAAAGGAAAAGAATGTATGTGATTCTGAAAGAGAATTTCCATGTCCTTTTTTTTTTTTTTTTTTTTTTTTTTTTTGTACTGGGGATTGAACTCAGGGACACTCGACCACTGGACCACTGGGCCATATCCTTAGCTTTTTTTTTTTTTGTATTTTTTAATTTAGAGACAGGGTCTCACTGAATTGTTTAGTGCCTTGCCATTGCTGAGGCTGGCTTTGAACTTGCGATCCTTCTGCCTCAGCCTCCCAAGTGCTGGGATTACAGGCATGAGCCACCGCACCTGGCTTCCATGTCCAGTTTAAGTGACAGCAGGAGAGTTAAAATAAATATATAGGCTCTATGAGGACTGATTTGAAGAGTGAAATACTCATTTGAATCTGTTAATTGTGGTTTGCTTGTAATAGTAATATTTTATACTTCATTACCTCTATCTTTTCAATGTCACTGATACTAGGACAGTTATAGGTCAGTTGAAAGCTGCTTCCTTGCAACTCCATGGAAGTATGGTGACACTTCTCCATCAGCTGGGCTCTCAGTGCACACTCCTCATTCAGTCCTTTACTTCCTACACAGTGATTTTCTAAAATAGAACAGCTGCTCTTGAGCTTCTTCTTAGGAACAAGTGAGTAGGTCAAGAATTTAACAATGCCCATCTTAGATGAATAAATGGAGTCTGAGGGGTGTAGGCAGTTCTACTAGTCTTAAATTCTGGGTCGAGTGTAGATGCCCCTCTTGAGCTATTCCCAACCTGAAGGACTACTCTGTCTGGCGAGCAGACTCAAATGACAGAGAATTCTGCTACATTTTTAGCTCTGTGAACTTGAGTAAATTGTTTAATCTCTCTCAATCCACTTCCTTATCATAAAATGGAAGGTTTACTTCCTCCTAGGGTTTTATGGACTAAATATAATGCATAAAATACCTAGAAGAATGACTTGGAAAAGGTATTAAATGCTAAATTGTTCTTTTTCCCCATTCTACCTTCCTTTTCCCATATATGTCCTTCAACTTAAAATAATGGTAATAAGTTAATACCTACAATGTACATACAATAAATGCATAATTAACATGTACTATGTGATTCATTATATGCCAAGAACTGTCCTTGCGCTTTACTGTTTCAATTAATGCCCTAAACAATCCAGTGAGGTGACTATAGGCTTAAGGCCACCAGTTCTCAAAGTATGGTCTTTAGACCTCTGGGGTTCCAAGACCCTTTCAGGATCAAAATTATGTTCTCAACAATCTGAAAACAGGGACTACAATGTTACTGTGATGTTTTTGCTAATGGAGCAAGAGCATGTTTTGGTGTGATTCTAGATGGTCCTGGGAGTCAGGGCACTTTCCACCACCACTGGCTTCCATAAGAAAAACAAAACTGTTTCACTTAAGAATGCTTCTGATGAGCCAGGCGCGGTGGCACACGCCTGTAATCCCAGCACTTGGGAGGCTGAGGCAGGAGGATCATGAGTTCAAAGCCAGCCTTAGCAATGGCGAGGCACTTAGCAACTCAGTGAGACCCTGTCTCTAATAAAATACAAAAAAGGTCTGGGGATGTGGCCCAGTGGTTGAGTGCCCCTGAGTTCAATCCTCAGTACCAAAAAAAAAAAAAAAAAAAAAAAAAAAAGAATGCTTTTGATGAGGTAGTAAAAGTTATTAATTTTATTAAATATTCACTCTTGAGTATACCTTTTTAACATTTTCTGTGCAACAAAATGGAAAACATGACCTAAATCCTTCTGCTGCATACTGAGGTAATGATGTTTTCTCCAAGAAAAGTCCTGCTTTTTTTTTTATACATTTATTTGTTTGTTTTAGTTATACACATGCCTTTATTTTTACGTGGTGCTGAGGATCGAACCTGGGCCGCACACATGTGCTTAGGCGAGCACTCTACCGCCGAGCCACAACCCCCAGCCCCCAAAAGTCCTGGTTTGAGTTGAACTGACTTCTTTTCTTATGAAACAACAAAGGATGATTGACAGACAAATTAGGGTTGTTCAGACTGGTTTTCTTGAAATATGAACTGAGTGAGCCTGTCACTTCAAGAAACATTCTTTGTTGCCAGGGATAAAATTTGAGTTTCCATGTGAAAATCTGATTTGGGGAAAATTTATATCTACCACTGTGGGCTTGGCCACTTCCTAACACTCTTAAAAGAGTATTCCTGTGAGCTTGGGTGGGATATTAATGAATATGTACTTTTGATGTTGCAAAATGCAATGTGTCAACATTGGGAAGACCAGCATAATTCAGTGAACTGGGTGTTTTCTAAATGACCAGTGCTTAATGTTACAAAATCATGCATGAGCGAAAGATCTATTCAAAGGACAAGATTCAAAGACCAAAGGATTTAATGTATGAAAGTACAAAAAGTTCATTGATGATGTATCAGATTCCGTGTAGCAATTAACCTTTAAGAAATGACCACTTGCTGAGTTTGGGTATAGTATCAGAGAGTATCTACAATAATGTAAAAAGGCTTTTAAAATACTCCTCTCTTTTCTAACTATATTATCAATGTAAGACCAGATTTTCTTCAGCTATTTCAATCAAAATAACATGAGAATCCAGAATATAGAAACAAATATGAGAATCCAGCTGTTTTCTGTTAAGTTAGATATTAAGTTTGCAAAAATGTAAAACAATGCCATTTTTCTCACTTAAAATTTTTGGAAAAATATTTTCCTACAAAAATGTTATTTATGGCCTAGTGCAGTGGTGCACGCTTGTAATCCCAGCAACTCAGAAGGCTGAGGCAAGAGGATTGCAAATTCCAGGCCAGCCTGAAAACTTACTGAGATCCTGTCTCAAAATAAAAAATAAGTTTTGGGGATGTAACTCAGTGGTAGAGTGCCCTTGGGTTCAATCTCCAGTATCACACATGCTCATGCACGCGAGCATACACACACGTGCGTGCGCGCGTGCACACACACACGCAGTTAACTTATAATGGACTTGTTAAGTTTTTGGGTTTTTTTGGTACTGGGGATTGAACTCAGGGGCACTGGACCACTGGGCCACATCCCCAGCCCTTTTTTTGAATTTTATTAGAGACAGGGTCTCACTGAGTTGCTAAGTGTCTCGCCATTGCTGAGGCTGGCTTTGGCGATTCTCCTGCCTCAGCCTCCCAAGTGCTGGGATTACAGGCGTACGCCACCACACCCGGCTCATTATTGATTTTTTGATGTAGGGCTTCAAAAAGATGAACTCTTACCTTCAAGAAACTGGAAATGGACCACATCAGGATTAGTGAAGTCTAGGCAGATGAGCAGAAATGTGTTCCTAGTTTTCATTGATTATACTTGTAAGAGTCTTGGCATTCAATGCTATTACAAGTATGGACACAAAGGCATCTGGAGCCCTTACTCTGGTATTACTTGGAAGATGAATCTTTCTTTTTTTTTTTTTTTAAATATTTATTTATTTGCTTTAGTTGTACACAATGCAATGCATTTATGTTTACGTGGTGCTGAGGAATCGAACCCAGGCCGCACACGTGCTAGGCGAGTGCTCTACCATTGAGCCACAACCCCAGCCCGAATCTTTCTTTTTTTAAATTTAAAATATGAATAAAATGATGATCCATTCCCATCTTGGGTCAGGCTTTTTTTTTTTTGGAGTGCTGGGGATTGAACCCAGGGCCTTGTGCATGCTAGGCAAGTGCTCTACCACTGAGCCACAACCCCAGCCCCACAAATGTTGTTTCTTACAGAGTTACAGCTTTACAAAAAAAAATTTGAGGTACAAGAAGATGCCCGAGGGTTGGGGATGTGGCTCAGTGGTAGAGCACTCGCCTAGCACGTGTGTGGCCTGGGTTCGATCCTCAGCATCATGTAAAAATAAAGGCATTTTAACAACTAAAAACAAATAAATAAGTTAAAAAAAAAAAAGAAATAACATTTGTATCAAATTCAGTATATGTATATGAATGTATATAAATGTATAAACCTGAAACAATAGCTTCCTTCATGAAATAATATCCTTACCATATATGATTTGGAGGTTTTGATTTTTTTGGTGCTGAGGATTGAACCCAGGGCCTCAGCATGCTAAGCACACAATCTACCTCTGAGCTATACTCCCAGCCTTCACATTGATATTTTCTAACTTATCATCTAATTAAAAAGAAAAGTCAATTTAGTAAGCTGATTTTACAACCACCTGCAGTCTGGCAAACACTGCCCTACTAGGGTGCTTCTCCAGGACAAAAGTACACCCACAGATGAGACATGTTTATAAAAGCAGTTCCTAATGAAGGGTCAGAATCTTTCCAAACAATCTCATGTATTACTTGGTTATTAGAAAGTTGAAGCATTTCCTATGAAACAATCTGAAAGGTAGTTGGGAAGGGAAACAGCACTATCTAGCACAAACATTATTTATTTCTCAATAATGATCCTGAGAGCTAGGGCTCAGTGGTGGAGTGCTTGTCTTGCATGTCCAAGGCACTGGGTTCAATCCTCAGCACCACATAAAAATAAATCAATACAATACAGATATTGTGTCCATCTACAACTAAAAATATATTTTAAAAAATAATGATCCCGAGAGGAAGAAAACATTATTCCATATGTAGATGGGAAAATGAGGCTCAGAAAGGTGAATAGATACTTAACCCAGGTCACTTGGCTCCCAAACTGTGCTCTTTCTGGTATATTACAGCAGTTCCTTATGTTTATAGGGATAGCCCCCTTGAACCTCCACTCCCCCAAAAGAACAAAACAAAAAATTCTGCAAAAATTTAGCAGGACACTATAGAACCTAATTACCATTAATAGGAATAATCTACATAGAGATTATTCCTAGTTATAATTTGGGCTCTCAAAAACACATCCTCACAGTGGTAGCAAGTTTCTAACACTCCCTTAACTCCCCAGTTTACTCTTAAAATAAGCCACAGCAATGGGAATAGTATTTTCAGTGACTTCAGAAGCAGAAGGGAGACAAAGAAGATGAGGACAGCTTGAGAGGTTTCCTGCACACAGTAGGGAAAATACAGGCATTTTCAGGTTGGAAGAGTAGGGGAGGTGGTAGTGTTTGTCTCCTCTGCCCTGAGAATCTACCTCATGTCCATCTTTGCTCAGCAATCTGAAATCTTTCTCCCCCACACCCAAATAAAATATCCTAAAAGAATAATCTCTCTCCTTTTGCTCAGCATTAAAATAACTCAGCTGCCAACATGTTGGTATGAACTACCATTCCTGATACAAAGTTGTTTCCTGAGGCAGAAACAACTTTACATTTCTACCCCTAAAAATGGAAGTTGGATGGGTGGATGTTTGGTTTCTGAGAGACCAGTTTGAATATTCCCATCACAAACCTAACCGACAGAGTGGCACCTGAAGTGAAAAACAAAAACCACTTGCTCTGCCCCCTTGCTGTCAGCATAAGCCTACTGCTAGTGCTCTACAATCACAGGTAAAGGGGATCCTAGCTTCCAGCCTGTAGCCCTGGCGAGGTGCTCAAGTGGGAGTCAAGGTCATACATTTTTACCTGTGTAAGGAAAGTCTGTGATCAACAGCGTCTTCAGAGATTTAGCCCCTGAGGAATACCACCAGGAACAGCCATGCTCCTCCTCTCCATCCAGCTCCTGGAAGAGGAAGTGTGCTGTTGGCTCACCCAATATTTCTTATCTCACATTCTTTACTTTCTATGGTTAGGCATTCCCAAGCTAAAGTATGAGCAAATGAACATTTTATTAGTATTTTATTTGCATTTTTAGAGAAGATACACAGTTTCACAAGAAACACTGACTTTTCTCAAACAATAGAAAAAGGTTTTAAAAAAAGAATCTATTGTCTTAGAAGAAAACAAGTCTCTTCAGCAAGCCAGGGCCAATTCATAGTGGAGGAACCAGTGAAGCGGAAGTTACACGTAGGAAGAAAGTCCAGGTTTATGCATAAGTGTCTTCTTCTCTCAACTGTAAGGATCCAAATGGGCCATCTTAGCTTAACACTGGTAATAAGCTCACAGACAAAGCCTCCAGGGTCCCAAGGTTGCACACAGGGCTGGCTCACTCTCCAGGAGGTTGCATCTGTTTACAGAACTCATCAAACTGTTGCTGCTCCAGTTCTGTCATGACTCTGTTGAGGGCATAGATCTGAATGGAGAAAACAGATATGTTAGCAACGGAAGCAGCTGCTCAGCACAGTCTTCAGACACAATAGGCTAAGTCATCTGAAAATGCTGGAACTGCACCAGTAATGGTAACACAGGGAGAGTGATTTAGGAACAGGAAGGTAGGTATTAATTCCATCTGAGGAGTCAAGAAGGAAGCAGTGAGGGGGGTGACTTGGTCTTTAGGGAATGGTAGATGTGAAGAGGTAGAGACAGGATGGGACCTGATAGGTAGTGGAGAGAGCATTATGCATAAACAAATATGAAGGAAAAGAACAGTTTTGGAATTTAAATAAGAATACAGAGTGGAGATTGAGGAGATGGAGAAAGCAAAACAGGTATGTTGGGACCTCAAATGCCATCCCAAGGAATCTGGACATTATCTTCAGACTTTGGAGAGCCAGGAAAGGAGAGCAAGCCAATTTTATCTGTGCTTTGTGAAAGATAACAGGAGGCCACATGAGAGATGGAGTGGTGGTGGAAGATCACCAACGGCCAAGGAGGCACCAGGGGGAGACTGTGGGACTATGGCCTAGGGTACTGGAAAGAACTGCCAACAGACATTCCAAGGTGAAAGGTGGGAGTCTACACCTTCTTCCTTCTTCCTTCTTCCTCACAGTAATTTACCTATCCATTAAAGAACAGAAACCAATCATAAAACTTCCCAATGTATAGAATAATGTGTGTTTCTGTGTATCTAAGAGATATAACTTGGTTAACTGAAAAGAAGACATGAAAGAAGAAAAAAAAAATGAAACAAGAAGGGACAAATAGAAAATATAACATAAAAGCGGAGAGTAATAAAATAACAACTAAACATACAATAGAGAGGATCACCAAAACTGCAAGATGGTTCTTGGAAAAGTACTAAAAAACCCCTGAAAACCTGACATGCCTGATCAATAGGAAAAGGGAGTGGGCATGACAAGCATCATTAAGAACTGAAAGAGCACAGGACCATTGATATGGCGAAGATGAAAACAAGACATCATGAATTTGTGTCAATACATTTGAAAACTTCATATTTCTAAATAAAGCAAACTGAACTGATCAAAGCTTACTAGAAAGCTTGATCCTATAAACTTTAAGGAAAAAGAAATTTCCCACAGTGATGAAAATAGTGACAACCACCACCACAAATGATTCCCCCCAAAATGTAACACTGATGGTGAAAATGGTGAACTGTATTTTATGTGTATTTTGCCACAATAAAATAATTTGAATGGCTAAAAAATGTTGAGTGCTAGATGCAGTGGTGCATGCCTATAATCCCAGTGGCTCAGGAAGCTGTGGCAGGAGGATTCTGAGTTCAAAGCCAGCCTCACCAACTTAGCGAGGCCTTAAGCAACTTAGTGAGATCCAGTCTCAAAATAAATAATAAGGGCTGGGGCTGTAGCTCAGTTGCAAAGTTCTTGCCTTGCAAGTGTGAGGAGGCACTGGGTTCAATCCTCAGCACCACATAAAAACAAACAAATAAAATAAAGGCATTCTGTCCATCTACAACTACAAAAATTAAAATTAAAATAAATAAATAATAAAAAGGGCTGGGGATGCCATTCAGTGTTTAAGTGCCCCTGGGTTCAATCCCCAGTCACACCTCTGACCCCCCCAAAAAAAAGTTAAGTGAAGAGAACTAGTCACAGGGAAAACACACACACACACACACACACACACAATGTATACAGAAGTTTAGAAACATGCAAAACTAAATGATATATTGTTATGCTAAAAAACATTATTTAGAAGTACACAGAGATAGTAAATTCATAGAGAACAGCAAGGGGGTAAGATTAGCAAAAAATTAAGCAAAGAGAACACTGTTTGTGTAAAGGGTCAGGTACATGAACAGAAAGGGATGCTCGTAGTTTTCAAGTTCTGGTCATGTACTAGTTCTTAAATTTAATGGTAGATACAAGGGTGTTTTATTCTTCTTTAAACTATACACACATGCATTATATGCATGTGTGTGTGTGTGTGTGTGTGTGTGTGTGTGTGTGTGTGTGTGTTTCTAAAAATCTCTGCCCCATTCATTTGGTAACTAACAAGCATTTGTAATCCGCATATTACTGTGCTAGGGACTTAACAGGGATATTAAATAGCTTCTTTGAGCCCTCCACATTAGGAAGGCAGTGGCAGGAGAAAGGGGAAAACAAAATAGGCAGGGGAAGAAGAGACTCAAAAATGGGTCAGGGTGTCCAAGCCAAGGAATGAAAGGCTTTTAGTCAAGAAGGAAAGGGTCACTAATAGTGTCAAATACTGCTTCAACTGCCAAATGTGCCTCATTCCCATTCATCCCCCACATCTCCTTCACATTGAACTTTCTGGAATGTGGCATCTTTGCAGAGCTGAATGGAAAATACTGCTTCCTGTGAGGGGTCCTGTCACATTGCTATTTTAGGTGATTACATTCTAGGCAATACAGATAAAGAAAATAGCAAGGAAGCTGTAGGGCAAAGCAAAAACAGACCAGGGTCAGAAGCCTTATTCAAACTATAGGCCTGCCCCTCTGGTCACATCACTTTGTCACTTTGCTTTAAAGCAAAAATAATACCTCTTACCTCACAGGGTCGTATGTTTTATATATCCATACCTTACTCCAGGAAGAATTTACAAAGGGTAAAATGGCAATAACAATAATACCTGTGTTGGTGGGGGGATTACATGTGTTCATGCATGTGTAGGCTTGGCCCAGTCCTGGTACATCCTAAGAGCTCAACAAGTGCCACCTGCCACTAGACTGCAAACCCAGAATACATCTCAGCAAGTGAACACAAATATGATGTTCATTTGCAGTCCACATGAGGAAAGCAAGCAGACTGCTTGGAAGCACCATGATTCCTGATCACAATTGCTGCTCCTTATGGAATGCCTTCTCTGTGCCAGGCACTGTATTAAGTGCTTTACATGTGACATTTCTATTCCTTATAAGTCTTGTGAGGTAGATATTAGCATCCTCATTTTACCAAGTAGGCACTGAAGAACTGAGGTTCAGCAGGGTGCAGTAGTGCATGCCTGTAATCCCAGTGGCTCAGTAGGCTGAGATAGGAAGACCGCAAGTTCAAAGCCAGTCTCAGCAACAGCAAGGTGCTGATCAACTTACTGAGACCCTGTCTCTATAACTAAAATACAAAGTAGGGCTGGAGATGTGGATCAGTGGTTGAGTGCCTCTGAGTTCAATCCCCGGTACCAAAACAAAAAAACAAACAAACAAAAAAACCAAACACACATCTGAAGAACTGTGTGAATTGAGGTTCAGAGAGATTAAGTATCTCTGCCAGGGTTGCTGCAATTTGAAGTCACACAAATAATTTTAACTTCTGCAACCTCACAGGAAGAATGTCAATAGGACATGAACAATGTTCTCAGTGTCTATCTCTATAGTGTGCTCAAAGAATGATTTCATAGGGTTGTTTCTTATAACAACCCTCAAACTGTTTAACAAAGCATGATGCAATAAAATCATCCAGTAGTCACGAATGGTGTGAATATACTGTGTATACAACCAGAGATATGTAAAAATGTGCTCTGTGAGTATAATATGAAATGTAATACATTCTGCTGTCATTTCTAACAACTTAGAATAAAAAATAAATTAAAAAAAATCATCTAGTAAAGGAAAGGGCAGAACCACTTGTTAGAACCCAAGAGCACAGTTTTCAAATGGTCTGCCTTAATCAAGAGGTAGATTTTCATTTACAAATTAACTTTAGACATGCTGCTACATTTATTACACTTACTGGAATGCAAGCTCCATGAAGGCAGGGACTCTGCTTTGTCCAGTCATGTCTCAAGTTTCTAGAACAGTGCCTAAAACAGCAGCATTTTGTTTGCAGTACTGGGGACTGAATCCACAGCATGCTAGGCAAGCACTCTACTACTGAACTACATCCTTGACCTTTTTATTTTACTTTGAGACAGGGTCTTGCTAACTTTCCCAGGCTGGGCTTGAATTTGTTATTTTCCTGCCTCAGTCTCCCAAGTAGCTGGGATTACAGGTATGTGCCACCATGCTCAGTTTTTGTATTTGTTTATCAAATGGATCAGATTAATAAAATTAAAAGTTTGACAATATTTGCTGGGTGCGGTGGCGCACACCTGTAAATCCAGCACTTGGGAGGCTGAGGCAAGAGGATCGTGAGTTCAAAGCCACCCTCAGCAATGGCAAGGCTCTTAACAACTCAGTGAGAACCTGTCTCTAAATACAAAAAAGGGCTGGGGATATGGCCCAGTGGTCAAGTGCCCCTGAGTTCAATACCCTCCCCCCACCAAAAAAAAAAGTCTGACAATATTAAGGAGTGAGAAGTCTAACACTGCTAGTGAGGGTACAAATTTGTACAATCCCTTTGAAAGCAATTTGGCAATGTCTAGTAAAACTGAGAATGTAACCCAGTAATTCTTCCATTTAAATATCCTATAGAAATCCTAGCACAGGTGCCAAAGGAAACATCTCAAAGGTTTTTACTACAGCAAACCTTTTTTGTTTGTAAAAGCAAACAAAAAACTATAACTAAAACATCTATCACTGGAGAAATGGGTAAGTATACAAAACAAGGTAGATTCATAAAATAAGACTACTGTAGAGAAAAATTAACTAGATTCTTATGTTAACATGAAGAGCTCTAAAATAATGCAAACAAAATGCAAAAATGCATAGAAATTTATTAACGTAAAAATTTAAAGCACGATATTGTACATTGTTCAAGGATACAAGGATATCTGTTAATATATTTGAATGTAAACATATTAAAAAAAACTGCTTACCTTTGGGAAGGGAGAAGGGTAAAGGACAGGAAATAAACAAAGGGGTCTTCATTTTACATGTGATTTTTTTTTTTTTTTTTGTACTGGGGATTGAACTCAGGGGCATTTGATCATTGAGCCATATCTCCAGCCCTATTTTGTATTTTAGTTAGAGACAGGGTCTCAACTGAGTTGCTTAGCACCTCGCTTTTGCTGAGGCTGGCTTTGAACTTGTGATCCTCCTGCCTCAGACTCCTAAGCCACACAGGCGTGCATGGCTTACACGTGATTTTTATTTATCTTATATTTAAAAAAGACTCCAAGCAAATATGACAAAATGCTAACCATTATCAATCTGTGGTGTTGAGGACCAGGCATTTGCTATAATAGTCTAATCTTTTGTACTCTTAAATTTCTCAAAAAAAGAAAAAAAAAAGAGAAAAAAAAACCCACCGAAAATGAAAAGAAGGGAAAACACCAACAAGCTTTTTCCTGATATTAAATATTAAAACATTCATATCTGGATGTTGTTTAACTTTAGCATTATAAACAGTTTAAAGCTTTTTTTTGGTGGTGGTGGGGGGGATACTGAGGATTGAACTCAAGGGCATTCTACCATTGAACTACATGCTGGCTCATTTTATTTTTTACTTTGAAATGGGGTCTCACTAAGTTACCCAGATTGGCCTCAAATTCATGATCCTTCCCCCTCAGCCTTTTGAGTTGCTGGGATTACAGGTATGTTCTGTGGCATTCAGCTCATTTGAAGTTTTTTATTCTTAAATTGATTTTTAAGTGTTGAGGAACAAAGGAAACCATGGGTGGGTTTAAAGCTTGGGCCTTTACCTGCTATGGGTAGCTACTTTTTGTACCAAATCCAGAAAATGTGTGCTGGGGTGTCTAACCTTGGTTTGCTTGCCTGCTTTCCCCTGCAGGCCACACATTCTGACCTTATGCATGGCTTCTTGATCCTATCACAAAAGCCAGGTGCCAGAAGTCATCTGAAGACTTGGTATGGTTTGAGATTCCAACACTAACTTGGTACTGTGACTCTGGGCTGCCACCTCACCATTCTGGACCTCTCTAAAATGGGAAGAACCCCTTTCTTGCCTGCAGGCAAGCAGGGCTCCTCATCATAGTTCTTCTTTCCATTGTTTGCTATTCCAGCATCTTATTCAGCAGACTACAGACATACAGAGCCCCCTCCTTACTCTCACCTCTGCTCTTTGTCTTTGCTTCAGCTCCTGCTGGGCTGATTTCTGCTTAGCCTTCTCCACTCTGCTGACAGGTTCTTTAACTTTGGATTTTTCCTTACGTGCAGGTGGATCCATGGCTTCACTTCTGAAAAGTTCTTTGCTCTGACCTGGATTGATACAGAGAGAGGCAGATGGAAGAAAGAAACAGAAGAGAAGAAAAGAGAAGAGAAGGGAAGGGAAGGAGACGGGAGGGGAGGGGAGAAGAGAGGAGGGGAGAGGAGGAGAGGAGAAGAGAGGGGAGGAGAAGGAAGGGGAGGGGAGGAGAAGACAGGAAGGGGAGGGGGAGGCTGTGACTCGCCTAATAGTAACTGAGCCCATTCCTTTAACAGGTGAGGCATTTAGAGTGGCCTGACAGGAGAGTACGACCCGAGTCCAACCGCCACGACTTCGCTGGAAGTCCCTAGGCAAGAGTCCTTCCCACTATGAGCCTTAGTTTTCTGTCTGCAAAATGGGACAATGGTCCCTTCCCAGGCTTCCCTCCAAGAACTACCGCATGAGCATCAGCTGAGAAGGCCCAGTGACAGCGGTCCATAAACCGCAGCGGCTGTGCCCAGCGCAGGGCGGTTACAGTTAGGACACCAAGGCCGAGAGGGCAGGCCGGCCCACGTCCTGCAGCGGGAAGGTCGGCGCCCCTCACCCAGCCTCGGGGCCAGGACGTCCCCCACCGCCCGGCCCCGCAGCCGCCGGCCCACTCTGCCCGCAGGACACCGGCTGCCGGCGCTCCCGGGCCGGCCAGCCGGGCCCACAGCCCGCCCCGGCCCGCCCCCCGGCCCGCCCCAGCGCAGCGACGGCCCCCCTCCCTTCCCCGCGGCAAAATGGCGGCTCGGGGGTCGGTGCCTTCCTTACCGGGCCTCGGACTTTGGGTCTCGACACCGTCGCAGACCGGGGCCACGTGGAGGATACCCCCGCCTCTCCCCTTCCGCCTGACCGGGGAGTCCAGCCCGCAACCCGCGGACTGGGCCGGCCACGCCGGGGAGGGCGGGGCCGCGAGCTGGGGGATCCCCCGCCCGCAGGAACGGCGGCGCGTGCGCAGAGAGCACGTCTGAGCCGGCCCTGAGTGAGCCGGGGGCGGGGTCGGTGGGCCTGGGCGGGGCCTAGGCGGGGTGGGCTGGGTCAGGGGCGGGGTTACAGCTAACAAAAGCTTTTCCCAGATAAGAAGAGTGTATTGCCTAGCATGTGCGCGGCCCGGTTCCATACTTAGCACCACGTAAAAATAAAGGCATTGTGTACAACTAAAGCAAATAAATAAATATTTTTTTTAAAAAAGAAGTATTTATACGTGGTGGAGTTTTATTGGACCACAAAGAAGAACAAAAGTGGAAAATGGATGGAACTAAAGATCATCATGTTAAGCGAAATAAATCAGACAGAAGGACAAGTATTGTATGTTTTCTCTCATGTATGGAAGCTAGAGGGAATTAAAAAAAAAAGTGTGTGTGTGTGTGTGTGTGTGTGTGTGTGTGTGTGTAAATGTTAAGGAAAGTAGAAAGGAGACCAATAGGGTACAGAAGGAGATCCTGGAGGGAGGAAGGTAGGTTAAGGAGAGTCAGTGGGGAGTGAAATTGACCAAATAATGTTGTAGTATTATATGAATATACCAATGTACCAGAATGAAACCCGTTCTTTACAGGTGTATTAATATGCACCAATATAAAAGTTCTTAAACTTTTTAAAAAAGCTTTTCCAGGGAATATTTTCTGGGACAGTTGCTGGGCTTTGAAGGGTGAGATCTGAATTCTGGGATTGGAGTTGCTCAACACTGGATTTTGAAGCTTCATTTTTTTTAATTCAAAAAGTTAGGATTGGTGATTGCTTCATTCCTAATTCATGGTTTATTAGGAGGAACAAGTGAGATCCTATTTGCCACAGTGCTTTGAAAGAGGAAATCTTGACAGAAGTACAAATAGCCAGTATAAACACAGAAAAACATAGTCTACAGCTAATAGAGGACCTATAAATTAAATAATTATCTGGGTATCATTTTCCATTTGTTAGATTAGCAAGAATTCACCAAAAATGTTAAATCATTTGATGATGATGATAACAATAGCTTCCTCTTTTGGGGGTTCCTATGTTCTTAGAACTTTATTAACTCATCTGTTCCTTATAATAAATATTTATAATATATACATGTATAGCAGTAAACTATTATTTTCCCATTTTATAGATATAAAAAACTAGGGTACTGAACAGTTAAGTGACAGAGCCAATATTTTAGCCAGGATTTACAGGACAATGCCTACCCAAAGAAAAGATGTTCAGCCCACTCCCTTTGTTCCTCTGTCAAAGTGTCATTGAAACAACTGACAGATGGTAAGCAGACAGTGACTGCAGAGCCCAGGTGGACACTCATTTATTCCCAAACTGTGTAAATTGTTAAATCATTCTTGGAGGCCACTTTAGCACTAGATATCAAAAACCTTAAAAATGAACACACTGCACAAAAAGATAGTTATGGCTTAATTCCATTAATATAGGTAGCTAAAGTAGACTCTAAGAAGCATAAAGCAGAATGGTGGTTGCCAGGGGTTGGGCGGAGGGGGAAAGGAGAGTTATTGATCCATGGATAGAGTTTGTTTTGCAAGATAAAAAGCTTCTGGAGATGCATTACACAAATGTTAGTACTATTGTACTGTACTCTAAAAGTGGGTAAAATGGTAATTATCTTATACCTCAAAAAAATGAGTACAACCTTTGACTAAGCAGCTTCACTTCTAAGAAGTTAACCTAAGTAAACAATCAGACAATTTCTAAGAGGAAAAAACTGGAAAGAACCTACATCTTTATAATAGTGGTTGATGACATGAATTCTATGCAGTCATTAAAATGACAGAAAGTTATTATGAGATGTTTTTAGTATATTAAATAAAAAAGCTACAAAGAAGCATTCACTGTGTAATCATACTATTTGTTTTACAGTCTAAAAAAAATTGTACACACATGGAGCTGGGCGTGGTGGTACAGGCCTGTAATCCCAGCAACTGAAGAGGCTGAGGCAGGAGGATGGCAAGTTCTAGGCCAGCCTCAGCAACTTAGCAAGACCTTGTCTCAAAATTAAAAAAATAAATAGCACTAGGAATGTAACTTAGTGGTAAAGCACCCCTGGGTTCAATCCCCAATACAAAAAAAAAAAAAAAAAAAAAAAAAAAAAAGCCAAAACAAAAAACACACATACAAAAGAGAATAGGTGAAAATACATCAAAATAGTTAATCCAATTTACATTAAAGAGTAGGGGTTATTTATTCTTTATGCTTTTCTGTATTTTATAAAATTTCTTCAGTGAACATTTATACTTTAGCAATTAGAAGACAGTACCATAAATATTATTTTTAAAATTCTATACAAATATGAATTAGAATGTTATTAATAAAAGTAACCAAGCCTAGAGTCCATTTCAGAAATCTTGGCATAATATTGGTAGTTAACATTTGTGTCACATTGAACAGTTGATAGAGTTCATATAAGCTCTGGACTATATCATAACTAGACAAAGGGCAGGGCCTTTGGAAGGCTTAGAAATCCAGCTAAATGCCGGGCGTGGTGGCGCACGCCTGTAATCCCAGCACTTGGGAGGCTGAGGCAGGAGGATCACGAGTTCAAAGCCAGCCTCAGCAAAAGCAGGGAGCTAAGCAACTCAGTGGGATCCTGTCTCTAAATAAAATACACAATAGGGCTGGGGATGTGGCTCAGTGGTCAAGTGCCCCTGAGTTCAATCCCTGGTTATTGGCCCCTACACACCACAAAAAAATAAAAACAAGCAGAAGAAAAGAAATGAAAATCAGCCAACCACTCCACACCTATTAGAATGGTCAAATTCTGAAACATTGATATCACTGAATGTCGGCAGATATGGAGCAATAGGAGTTCTCATTGCTGAAGGTGACACATCCACTTTGGAAGACAGGCAGGAGGATCACGAGTTCAAAGCCAGCCTCAGCAATAGC
This sequence comes from Tamias sibiricus, assembly GCA_025594165.1. NCBI lineage: Eukaryota > Metazoa > Chordata > Mammalia > Rodentia > Sciuridae > Tamias > Tamias sibiricus. The sequence goes on from CM046658.1 coordinate 36,147,537, forward strand.
GAGGCACTTAGCAACTCAGTGAGACCCTGTCTCTAATAAAATACAAAAAGGGGCTGGGGATGTGGCCCAGTGGTCTAGTGCCCCTGAGTTCAATCCCCAGTACCAAAAAAAAAAAAAAAAAAAAAAAAAAAAAAAAGAAGAAGAAAAAAAGAAAGAAATCCAGCTAAAACAGATACAGGGAAGAAAGGAGAAGAAAAGCTAAACTGGAAGACTGGAAAAAATGGAGCCACTGAGTGACAGATAAAAGTGGAGACAGTGTGATTAGGTAGCCTGGGAAAGGATGAAGAAGAGGATGAACTGGGGTTGTGGGGGTGGAGAATAGGAAGGGATTACACTTTTGAGTGGCAATAGGCAAAAAAGAATTGTCCAGTAAGCAATTATCAGATTCCAGAGAGGCACAGGACTGGAGATCCTGGTTTGGGATTCTTCACTTGCAAGTTGAAGGTTGGTGCAGGAGGGGGTGCATGCTGAGCCTGAGCACCACCAATCCAGGTCCCTTCTGGATTCTCTCCTTCTGTCTCCCACCACCTTCAGTGCACTCTTGTCCAGGCTGCAGAATTCCCTGGTTGGCAGAATTACTAGTCAGAGTTTACATTAATATAATTACAGAATATTTTTACAGTTGAGGTTATACTATATAAGATTATATTCACTGTATTGACTACCTTTTCCTTTCTGGAGTAAAAAATTGCCTATCTTTTATTTGCTTCATTACTTATGCCTCCAGTTAATTCTTCTGCAAACTCCCCATCACCACTACGAAACATCTTCTCATCTAGTCACATGAACCAAGCAATCTACCAGTGTCTTTTTCTTTTTCCTGGTGATGCTCCTTCTTAGACCCATCCTCCTCTGTCTCCAAATTGTCTTCTTGGCCTTTCCACACAGCTTTTGTCCTGGGATTTCCCCTAACCACATCTTGGGGTTTTCTTTTCTCATCTCTCCTGGGCCATTGTCTGGTTATGCTTTCTTTTTGGAGGAGTTTTGTTCTCCAGTAATTCCCCAGAAGGGCTTCACAGGAGGTAAATTTTGAATCCTTACTTGTCAAAAAAAATTTTTATTTTCTGTTATACTTGATAGGCAGATTTGTAGGTTAGCAATCTTTCTTCTTCATAATGTTAAAGTCATTATCTAGCTTCTCGGAGGATGGACTCTTGCAGAATCTGATTGATTCTGACTTCTGTTACTTCCTGCATAAATGTTGTTTGTTGTTTTCTGGAGCATTTGGGATTCTCTTTTCCTCTTTGTCCTTGTGTTCTGAACTTTTGCAATAATGTGTCCTGTAAATCTATTTTGTTCATTGTGCTGGGCATTTGGTGGCCCTTTTCAATCAGGAAATAATAGTCTTCAATTCTGAGAAATGTTCTCAGTGATCAGTTCCCTGATTTTTTTTAATATTAGTTTTTGGTTTAGGTGGACAGAATATCTTTATTTTATTTTTATGTGGTGCTGAGGATCAAACCCAGTGCCTTACACATGTCAGGCGAGCACTCTACCACTGAGCCACAACCTCAGTCCAGTTCCCTGATTTTTAAAATCTTTACTCTCTTGTGTTCTGTTTCTTCCTTTTGTTTTTCCTACTTTATAAGAAATTTTCTTGAATTGTATCCTCCAATTCTTCTATTGAATTTTTTCATTTCTACCATACGTTTTTTTTTTTTTTTCCCATGTAGAGGATCCAACCCAGGGTTTCACATATGCCAGGCAAGTGCTCTACCACTAAGCTATACCATCAACCCCTCTAGTACAAAAACCTTAACTTCTAGTAGTTTTTCCTTGTTTTCTGATTTTTGTGTGTGTGACCTCTTGCTTTTACATTATGGATTCAGGATATTATCTTATTTCATTTTATGTAAACACTAATTGTAATTTTTCTGGACCTTTCTTCCTTCCTTCTTTCTTGCCTTGCTGTTTTCTAGGCTGGCCTTGAACTTGGGATTCTCTGCTTCCTCATCCAGAGTTGCTGGGATTACACTGTGTGCAACTGTGCCTAGTTTCTGGTGTTTTCTGCTTCCTAGATTAGTTTCTCTTGTTTATTTTGGTCTCTAGATTTCAAGTTGGAGTCTTTCCTCAGGTAATAATAGTGTTCATCATTTAGTATTTGACCTACATGCTTCAACAAATTTAATCTTTACAGCAACCAATGAGATAGAGCCATGCCCTGGACCCACCCATCCCAAGCCTAAAAATCTTCTCATTTGAGAATCAGCTTTCTTCTTGTTGGTATCCCAACCCTATAGGCACCTAGATTAGATTTTTGTCTTTACTAGATTAGTTACTAGTCATCCATCTCCTTCCCTCCATTAAAAAATGAATTGACATCTCTGTTTCACAGTTATTTCTTGTCCCATCTCTTTATCTTTACAAGCATTTCCTTTTTTATTTCAAGATTGTCATTTTGAACTAGGTATGTGGTGCACGTCTGTAATCCCAGCAGCTCGGGAGGCTGATGCAGGAGGATGGAAAATTCAAAACCAGCCTCAGTAAATTAGAGAGGGCCTAGGTAATTTAGTTTGGCTCTGTCTCAAAATAAAAAAATAAAAAAGACTAGGCAATACTGGCATAAAAAAAAAGGGAGCTGGGGATATAGCTCAGTTGGTAGAGTGCTTGCCTTATATGCACAAGGCCCTGGATACAATCCCCAGCACCTCAAAAAAAAAAAAAAAAAAAAAAAAAAAGATTGTCATTTTGGTGGGATTTCAGAAGAGAGAGAGATATGCATTGGTATTCAGTGAACCATGTGTATTTAGCCAGAAGTCCTGAACAGCCTCCTTTTCTTTAAAGCAGCATGTGACTAAATATTTAGATTTTGACCTCTGAGTAGTTAAAGTTTTCCTGAAAAATAAATTAAAAAAAATAAGGACAAAAATAAAGAAACAATTAAGATTAAAACTATTATAAGTCGGGGCTGGAACTGTAGCTTAGTAGCAGAGCACTTGCTTAGCATGTGTGAGGCACTGAGTTTGATCCTTAGCATGACATGAAAATAAACAAATAAAATAAAGTTATGTTCTCCATACAAAACTACAAAAAAAATTTTAAAAACTATTATTAATAAACCTAAGTAAAAATAGAGTTTATTCATTATTATGTATATATAGCTTCGTTTTTGGGGGGGAGGGGAAGGTGTGGAAGCACACAGGCCAAAAATATTATAAAGGTTGTCACTATATTTGGGGATTACAATGAGTGATATCTATATCTATTATCTATTTTTCTCACTTATGGGGTTAGAAATCCGAAAAAGAAAATTTCAGAGAAGAAATTCATTTTATAATGTGATTTAGATTATTTGATAAAGTTAAAGCATTCCTTGAGGAAGTAATAAAAATACTAATTATGAAAATTAAATTATAAATTGGTAAAATCACTTTGGAATGCAATTGAATATCAGCTATATCCTCACAATACCACTTCCAGATACATATTCTCAGGAAAACTTTACACTCTTAAAAATTATTGAGGAAGCCGGGCGCGGTGGCGCACGCCTGTAATCCCAGCACTTTGGGAGGCTGAGGCAGGAGGATCGCGAGTTCAAAGCCAGCCTCAGCAATGACCAGGCACTTAGTAACTCAGTGAGACCCTGCTTCTAATAAAATACAAAAAAGGGCTGGGGATGTGGCCCAGTGGTCAAGTGCCAATGAGTTCAATCCCCAGTACCAAAAAAAAAAAAAAATTATTGAGGACCTCAAAGAGCTTCAATTATTTGGGTTATGTTTTTCAAAATTTGCCAGATTAGAAATTAAAATTTGAGGTGATAGAAATGAAAAAAACTTTATTATGGGTACTAAAATACAGTTAGGAGGAATAAGTTCCAGTGTCTTATGGTACAGTAGGATGAATATAGTTTACAACAATTTATTATACATTTCAAAATAATTGAAGCGAGGAGTTTGAAGTTTCCCAACACAAATGAATGATAAATGTGTGAGGAGATGAAAATGCTAATTACGCTGATTTGATCACTGTACCTTTTTGTACATGTATCAAATTATCACACTGTACCCCCTAAATGGGTGTAATTATGTGTCAGTTAAAAGAAGTTAAAACTGAGAAAAAGTAGATATAACTATCACTTCGCTTAAAATAACGTAGTATGCATATTACATGTTAACATAGGTAACATGTTTTTGTAAAAGAATAATTATTCTCTGAGAAAAAAAATTGTCAGGAGAGTGGTACTGTTTTATATTTCTGGAAATCTTCAGTGTCTGGCTTGATAGGAGACAGCTGTATTCTCATATCATCTGTTTCTTCCAATCTGCAGCAGCATGTTGTGTGGTTCAAGTGTGTGTAATTGCAAAAGGAGCATTTTGATGGCCTTTTCAGATAATCTTGAATACTCTTCTTTGACACTGTACCAAAACTCAGCCAGTGGTAGCTTCCTAAAGGTTAATTGAAACATGGACTCTGAAACCATAGTAACAAGGTTCTTATACTCCATTATAGTAAGACCCACTAGTTGATCTTGCATTTTGAATGGATCTTTTGCCTGTGCATGATTTTGTCAGATGTGCATTGGTCACTTGGAAATTATTGGTTTGCTGATGTATGCGGATCTTTCAAATGTTGACACATTTCATTATGCAACATCAAGAAATCCCACTCAGCCATACCACTACCAATCTCATCAGAAAAGTCTTTCATTATTGGGAAGTTATTAGGCTCGTGGTAACAGATAAGAGTTTTTCAGAATTCTAATTTTCACTCAGAAGACTGCATTTTCTCTTCGGCAGTCAACACTGCCAGTTGTTCTTCTTGAAATGACAGGTGTGCCTCTTTCCTTTGGGAGAAAATGACTGACAAGTCCCAAAGTCTGAGTGACCATAGTGTGTGAGTTGTCATCCCAGGTAAGAGTGGCACTCTGTGAGTTGAGTGACTTCTTCAGGCCACAGCTCAACCACCTCAGTGTGTGTCCTTGAGAAAGTTGTAAGACTGAGAAGCATCAGAACTGTTTCCTTTCCCTTTGGTTCCACAGAATATTGAAAAAGTATGTCTCTAAGTGTTGAGATGTAATAAAATTAGTAGCTTTCACTGCAGTTTGGTGTCACTCATTGATTTGCATTAAAGTGCCAGTGGTTTTGTCCATCATTGCTTTTGTGGTGTCTCTGAAATGTCAACACATTGAAAAAGGCAAATAACACCGTTGTATTAATATGAATGTTGTTTTGACCTGCCTTGTGGGCCTCCTGAAAGGGTCTCAAAGATTTTCAGGACTCATGGACCACACAACACACACTGAGAACTGCTGTCCTGGAGGAGTTCTGTACTTAGGAACTGGGAAATGCTTCTATCATGAATTTCAGGTCTGGGGATGTGGCTCAATGGTAGAGTGCTTGTCTAGCATGTGTGAAGTCATGAGCTCAATCCCCAGTACCAGAAGAAAAAGAAAGAAAGGAAGGAAGGAAGAAGAATTTCAGAGCATCATTGTTTGTAAAAGAAAAAGAAATAAGCCACATTTCTTTAAACAAGGGACCAGACAAACTTGATATATTTGGTACTATACAGCAGTGAATGAATGTTCTGGAACTCTGTGAAGCAACCTAGGTGAGTTTCCTTTCATTTTCTTTCCTTTGGAGATGCTTTAGATTGGTGCTGGGCCTTGCACACTGAATTAATTCTAGTGTCTTAATTTGTATTCGCCCATAACCAAAGTGTGAAGCAAACCCTTCAGTGCAAGTTTATTTAGGAAGTGATCCTAGGAAGCAGAAATGGATGTGAGAAAAAGGAAGAAAAGCTGAGACGATGGGCATTATTGAGCTATTTATGACTGTGGGCTGCCCTGCTCAGTTCCATTGGGAACTCTTTGAGGAATCATCTAGAATGTGGCTCAGAAGTGTCCCTTTGTAGGTGTGAGGTTGGAGCATTTCCCACTGACTTCCATCACCACTGGCTGATGCCCCAGGCATTAACTTGGGTGAACTCCTGGGCTGCCCACGGGCTGAAAGGCCTACAGAAACTTTGTAGAGTCTGACACAGGTAAGCAAAGAAGTGCTGTGCCTATGAGGTGGCACAATGGCAGCTTGCCTACAGGTGTCAGCTACTCTGAAACTGGATGAATTGAGGGGACATGGGCCACTACAAGAACCTGCTAGAAGCCGGGTGTGGTGGCGCACGCCTGTAATCCCAGCACTTGGGAGGCTGAGGCAGGAGGATCGCGAGTTCAAAGCCAGCCTCAGCAATGGCAAGGCACTTAGAAACTCAGTGAGACCCTGTCTCTAATAAAATACAAAAAAAGGGCTGGGGATGTGGCCCAGTGGTTGAGTGCCCCTGAGTTCAATACCCAGCACCAAAAAAAAAAAAAAAAAAAAAAAAAAAAAAAAAAAATAGATTTAGAAAATAATATTGAGTGAAAAAAGGGAAATCATGGTACTCATTGTGTAATGAGTACATCTTTATAAAGTTCAAACTAGTACAAGTATACATTATTAAGGATAAATTAAAGATATTATGGGTATACGATTTTGGCTATTAAGACAGGCGGGAAAGGGTTTATCACATGTTGAGGGACAGTAAGCACATTTGCTTATTGGAAAACACACATCAAGGTGTGGTGGGAGATAAAGGTAGTGAATTAAAGAACGTGGCTAATTCGTGGGTGTCTCTGAAACCAATCTTCTAATTTACTCTGATTTGAAAAGTAAAGGGGGGCAAGCTTTTTGGAAAGGGTGTGATAGGATCAAATTGTAGCAGAGGGAATCATTATTGCCCATCAGCAGTGGAGGAAAAGGGAGTCAGGATAAAGGCAGTGGCCCTTGGTGGTTCCCTCGCTTTTAGGGAGGCTCCTCTTTGCTCTGCTCCTTTATCAGGAACAGACAGGCAGGCAGGGCGTTGCTTGTTTGTTTATAGGGACAGCAAGAAGGGAGTCAGTGGGGCAGAGGGAGCCCCTGGCTTGGGGCTTTGGTCTTTAGAATAAATATGAACTCTCCCCAGGCCCACCTCCTGGGACCCTTCCTGATGCTCTGGCCTGGTGCCTGATCTCCCTGCATGGAGCAAGGACAGTTCCCAGCTTGGAAACTCCAGCTCTTCTGCTGAGGGACAGAGACCCTGTTCCCAGAGGTGGTGAGTTCTCTTTCCTCTCTTCATTATTTTTAGTCCTTTAGATTTCTTGGGATTCTGAGGTTCAGTGGAGAAATAATCCCTTTTCTTCTTATTCAAGAATGTCTTAAAGGATGGAATTGGGCAGCGGTTAGCTGTCATTTAAGGAACATAAAAGGGGATAAGGACAGACAGACTTATCTGAAGACTCTAGCTATTACTGTCATCATTGTTAATATTATAACTAATATGTTACTGGGTCCTGTGCTGTGGGATTTCAGACTGATCATTTGTAGACAGGAAGGGTTTTCTTAAACTGCTTGGGATTGGCAAGGGACTGTCTGTTGTAATCTCTTTTTTTCCCCCTGATTTATAAGTTTTTAAAATTTGACAGTTTCAAATTTAAAATGTAAATGACTGCCTGGGGGAAAATATTTCCAACATGTGTAGTGGAAAAAAATTCCTTACTTATATGAATCATTTTGGAAGCCTTTAAGAGACAAACCCTCCAACAGAAAATGAACAAAATACATAGGCAGATCATTGACATAGCCCAAATAACAAATGAGTTATCAAGGGAATTCAAGTGAAAATGAAAGACCATCACATTTTTAGAAAAGAGATGCCATTTTGTTAACTCACCAAATCAACAACAATGAAAAAATTTTAATTGATAATATCTACTGAGGGCAAGGTTGTGGGAAATAAGTAATTTATCATACTTTGATAAATTGATATGACCTTTCTGAAGGGCAGTTTAGCAATGCAAATTGAAAGTCCTATTTTGAAGATGAGAAACTCAAGGACTAAGAGTTTAAGTGACTTGCTTATCTGTGTAAAGTCATACAGGTAGTTAGGGGCCACTCCACCATTAGGACTAATCCTCCTGATTCCAGCCCATCAATCAAGTGAATATCGCTTGTAGCAATGTTCAGAACAGCAATGCATTAGAAAACAACGAAGATATCCTACAATATGAAATTATTTTAAAAATTCTTACATGTTTGTAGTGGAACACTGGAGCCATTAAAAATATTTAATGGTATTGGAAAATGTGCATACTATAGTGCTTGGTGAAAACATCAGATATCAAGATGATACAGCATGGTCCTAGTTTTTAAAAAGGTTACATACATGCATGGAAAACAGATTTGAATAATTGAGCTGGGGTTGTAGCTCAATGGTGAAGTGCTTGCCTAGCATGGGTGAGGCACTGGGTTCAATCCCCAGCACCCCATACAAAATAAATAAATAAATAAATAAATAAATAAATAAATAAATAAATAAAGGTATTGTGTCCATCTGTAACTAAAACTTAAAAAAAAAAAAAAGACTTGAAGAAATATTACAAATGATCAAAATTGGGTGTGGGGGAATTTCTAGACATTTTTACAATAAGTAGAAGAGAAAAAGCCCCAAATTGTGGCATGTATGTTAAACTTTTTTTGTGTGTGTGGTACCGGGGATTGAACTCAGGGGCACTCGACCACTGGGCCACATCCCCAGCCCTTTTTTGTATTTTATTTAGAGACAGGGTTTCACTGAGTTGCTAAGTGCCTCGCCACTGCTGAGGCTGGCTTTGAACTCGCGATCCTCCTGCCTCAGCCTCCCAAAGTGCTGGGATTACAGGCGTGTGCCACCGCGCCCAGCTTGTATGTTAAACTTTAAGAAATAAAATCATATTTTATATTTATTAAGGGAAATATATTCATAAAGGAATTCCATAGTAATTATTTTGTAAAGTGAGGAAGTCATTTTCTCATTTTGTAAGTCATGACACAGAGCTATGCATGCATACATTCATTCATTCATGCATCTATTTATCCATGTTTTGCATTCTGTTTCCAGAAAGGGTTCTGGCTCTTTCACTTGCATAGTACCTTAACGTGTGCCTAATTGCCTTTTCTGTTCTAAATGTAAAAGGCCCACAATATCTACTTTCAGGGTTGTTGTCAGTACTGAAAACAGTATTTGTATAGTACCTAAGATGCAATAAATGGGAGCTATTGTTAATATAGAACCATATTGCAATTAAAAATATATTTGGGTTCATGTTAATTCAGTCGTTCACTAATATAGTTCTGAGTACAGTAATGTTCATACATGTTCATAAGAACATGATGGAGGAAGGGGCCATTCTGGCCAATAAGATCAGAAGAATCAATCCTAGGGATCCATGTGGTGACCAAATGTTCTTACATCCATAAAAAAATACCCACCTGACAGTGCTTCTTAATCCTACCCTCCACACTGTGGACTAGAGGTCCCCATTGAGCCATTGTAGCTACAGCTTCTGTGTACTGGAATCCATGGGGACCTCCAGCTCTGCTTTTTTTTTTTTTGGTACCGGGCATTGAACTCAGGGGCACTCAACCACTGGGCCATATCCCCAGCCCGTTTTTGTATTTTATTAGAGACAGGGTCTCACTGAGTTGCTAAGTGCCTCGCCATTGCTGAGGCTGGCTTTGAACTCGCGATCCTCCTGCCTCAGCCTCCCAAGTGCTGGGATTACAGGCGTGCGCCACCATGCCTGGCAATGACTTTGTTTTCTGCCAACCAAAATAATACATCTGAGGCAGAAAATTTGGAAAATATAAAGGAAAATACACAAGGAAAATCATAGAATGACCTTAATCCTCTCCTACACCCAGGAATAGCCACTGTTTGATATCTACATTCTTGCCTCTTTTCTTCCAAATTGTATCATACTATATGTAGTTTTTAAAAACTTATTGCTTGGGATATAGTGACAATTTCTCAGGGCTATTAAAGACTGTTCTACCATGTGATTATGAAATGCTTTTTGTAGTATTCCATTGTAAGAATGTACCATAAATAGTTAACTGCTTCCATATTAGTAGGTTGTTTTTAGTTTTTTCCCTTTTATGAATAACTGTGTGATGATCATCCTCACCATCAACCCCTATGCAAATACTTATTTATTTCCTTGGGATACTTTTCTGGAAGTGAAACTGATTAATTAAAACTTTTGCATATTCATGAATCATTTGATAATTATTGCTACATTGTTCTTGTAAAACGAGAGTCAGTTTGCCCATGTGTATGATGACTCTAGTATTATTGCTGTTTATAATATTTGATAGTTCAAAGGAAGACAAGTGATTCCTAATCATGGATTTCCCTTGCTTTGCTCTTGTGACTGGAGAGTGAGTACCCTACTTCTGATGTCATCCTTTCTTAGGTTAGTCTGTTCATAAGGCTGCTTTCCATTCATTAGCAGCTTGGTGATGTGCTTCAGGGAGACTCCTCTCCTGAAGTCACCTCGATTGCCTTTTTATACAGAGCAACAACCGGATAGAACCTCACTTGCTTTTTTAATTTCCAGTATCCAGTGCAAATCATTTCACATGTATTTATTTGATCCTCACTATAGCCCTCTCTACAAGGTAGGTACGATTATTAACTTCATTTTCTGTGTGAGTGAGAGGAAGTTTGGAGAAGTAAATTAAGCTGTCTAAGCCCACCAGGTAGGAAATGGCAGATCCAGGACTGGAACCTCTTAAACACTTCATGAATTGTCTGCACCTAGGAGTACAAGTCCATAGAGGTCCCCTCTTATTTGATTTCAGGCAGCCCCTGTTTAGCTGGGAGTTCTGGGTCACACACTGGGCACATATACTTGGGTTTGTTTTAAAATCACTAAGAAGTTGAGTGGTTTGAGGATTGTAGGGATTTCTTGATGAATTAAACTTTTTCATATTCACAACTCATTTGTTAATTATTGCTAAATTGTAGGGATTCTGGACCCTACTTGCTTTCAACTTCAATCATAATTAAGTAGGGAGTTTTTTCTTATTTACTTAATTTCTTTTGTTCAGTTTCTGAGTAGCTAATAACCTGTAGGTAAATAGGTGAGATAGAGAGAGGGAAGGGTGGGAGAGAGAGAGAAAAATTGTCATAATGTAATCCTAACCTTACTTTGGCCTCCTGTTATGTGGGATTACAGGGTGTGTTGTATGCATCATGATTAAAAAACAAAACCCCCCCTAAACCAATGTGTTCTTTGCCATGAGAAAACCAGAATTGGACGCTTGAAGCAATAACGTGTTCAGAGCTTGAAGTTAATCTTTGGCTTCTCAACCTCCCTTTGACACCTGCTCCAAGTACCATTTGTGCCCAATCTATGACCTTTTGGGAACAGGCTTGCTGACCTCTACAAAAACCTCCTCTTTGGAAAGTATCTGAGACTGTGAGGAGAATTTGAGAGTTCTATCTTCCAAGAGTGTCTATAAACTTTATCCTCACTGTAGCATGAGAAATTCTGTTTTCTGTTGAAGGAGTTTCAGACAGTGAAGCAAGTAGGTGGGCAGAGTTTTACAGTGGGAACCCTGTGGGATCTCCTGTGCGCAGTGCACACAAGTGATCTCTATCTTCCAGGATAACTGTCCTCTCAGTTCAGTGACAACATCATCTCCATGTTTAGTGAGCACTTGTCCTGCGGGCAGCTGTGATCTGTGCTTTGTGAATTCCTGTCTTTGAATCCTCTCACTCACCTGTGAAGAAGACCCCCTCCCCCCACCTATGGGTTAAGAACCTGAAAGGTGCAGGCGTTATACAACTTTCCTGGGGATAGTAAAAGTGTAGAGTTAAGGCTTTAACCCAAGTCTTTCCAACTCCAGACCCTGAGTTTGTAGGATTAGTGCCTTCATGATGGACTGGAAGGAGCTCCAAGATTAGTTTATTGCATATCAACTCCAAAGACCGTCAGGGAAGAGCTCCAGGCTATATGGTGGGTGAAGACTAGTTTGAAACAGGCACTTCTCAAGCCTGGCCTGGACACTAAATGCAAGAGACCAGTAGTCTGATCAGTACTTACTTGGTTAATTCTGGGTATAAGTTCTCATTCTCCCAGAGTCTTCTTTTGCCTTCTAAATCATACTTAGAGTTCACTCATCTCATCCCCACCATGATCCTCATTCACGGTATTTATAGATTTAACCAGGAGGCCAGCCTCCCAGAGCACTTAGCTCCTTCTGCCCTCATAATAATGCTGCAAGAAGGCATGGTTATTATGCCTATAAAGAAGCAGCATTTCAGAGAATTTTAGTCACACTGTTACAAGGGGGTAAGTAGTGGAGCTGGGCTTGGAAGCAGGTCTGTGTAGTGCTTGAACACGGGCCATGAGGTCTGGGTCTCAGCCCTAACTCCTAGGGGATACGGTCCCTCCGGTCAAGCTTACCAGCCTTCTTCTCTGTCTTAGTTCGGAAGGAGATGGCAAGTTCCCCTGGCTCCTGGTTCTCTAGCGGCCTCATCACTCTGGTCATCCTGCAGATGCCTGCGCACCTGTCAGGTAGGAGTTTACGAACTTCTTTCCTTGTCTGGGACAGGACGTCTGACCGTGGAGTCTCCAGAATAAGGAGGCGTGGCTTGAGATCTTATTTCTTTTTGGGTTCCCTTCTTCTCCCAATCCGTTCCAGTGCTGTTCGCAGGTTCTATCCTTCCCCCTGTATATCCCCGTCCTTATTCCTTCCTAAGTTCTTTCTGCCATTTTTTTTTTTTTTTTTTTTTTGTACCAGGGATTGAACTCAGGGGCACTCGACCACTGAGTCACATCTCCAGCCCTTTTTTTGTATTTTATTAGAGACAGGGTCTCAGTTGCTAAGTGCCTCACCATTGCTGAGGCTGGCTTTGATCTCACGATCCTCCTGCCTCAGCCTCCCAAGTGCTGGGATTACAGGCGTGCGCCACCGCGCCCGGCTTTTCTGCCACTTTTCTTCCCATCCCTTCCAAAGTCGTTCCTCCTGCAGCCATCCCTCCCAGATCCCTATCATCTATTATCTCTCTCTCTCTCCCCCCCCCCCCCCCCCCACTCTTCCTCGCCCAGGAGATATCAGCAAGTTCCACCTGGTCCCGCTAGGGGGCACAGCCGAGCTGCTCTGCCCTCTGTCCCTCTGGCCGGTGGTGGTGCCCAAGCAGATAAGGTGGCTGCGGCGCTCACAATCACAGAGCTCCCAGGCTGTTCACGTGTTCCGGGATGGAAAGGACAGGGATGAAGATCTGATTCCTGAATATAAGGGCAGGACGGCGCTGGTGAGAGATGCGCAAGAGGGAAGTGTCACTTTGCAGATCCGCAATGTGACCCTTGAGGATCGAGGTCCATACCAATGTCAGATCCAGGTCGGAAACCTGAGTCGAGAGGACACCGTGACTCTGCAGGTTGCAGGTTAGGAGGGGGCTGAGGTGCGTGGGGTCATTTGTGGCAACTAGATAAGCTTTGTCAATACCTGCTTTGTTCCTTCCTATCTAGAATTTTCTTTCATCTGCAAGCACAGTTTTGACTGTCTGGATGGTTCAGCCTTACCAGTCGGTCCCACTGATCTCCGTGAAGGCAGTGACTCTGGTTGCTCACGAGGAAGGAACAGGGACTTTGGAAAACACTGTACAATGCAGATCCTGGTTCTTTGCTCTTATTATCAAGGAACTCATAACTACAATTGTAAGGGAAAGTTCTCAAGGGCCAGAATCCTGGCTGTGACATGGATATACTTAATGGGTCCTCTTCTGGGCTTCCAGAATACTTAAAGAGCCAGGAAGGTAGAGACAGTGTTTCTCAAACTATCTTCAATATTTAAAAAAATCAGCCTACTCCAAACTCAACCCAACCCAAGTCCTTTGCATTTGCTTGAGTGATACCATTTTCATCTGGTCACACGCTGATTATCATTTGGTCATAGCTTAGTCACACACTGAAAAGAGCGGGTTAATCAATTCCTTTAAAATATACAAGGGCTAGAGAAGTGGCTCAGTGTTAGAGGAGTGAGGCCTTGGGTTTGATCCCAGCCCTGAAAAACAAAAACACAATAGGTGGTATAAAGACTCTTTCTAAACACAGGGTCCTTTGGGGTGCAAAATAAGTTTTTAAAAGAGATGGAGATGCTAACTGGGTATGGCGGTGCATACCTGTAATCCCAGCAGCTGAAGAGGCTGAGGCAAGAGAATAGAAAGTTTGAGGCTAGCACTGTCAACTTAGTGAGACCCTGTCTCAAAATAAAAAATAAAGATGGCTGGGGTTGTAGCTCAGTGATAGAGTGTCCCTGGGTTCAATCCCTAGTATGACAACAAACAAACAAACAAACAAATAAATAAAAGTTTTTTAAAATCCTGGGAAGGGGAGAACAGGTACCAGAAGACTAGGTATCACAGGATGCACTTATAGATATGGTGGATTTCAAATATATCTGGGTAAAGCTAGACATTGTCTTATCCCATTGGGAGGAGAATGGAGGAGTGGGGAGAAGGTAGGCATTAAAGTGTCAATGACAGCTGCCCCTGTTCTTCAGAAGTGGACGAGGGCTCTGGCTAGAACCAAGCCCTCGCTGAGGCCCTGCCAATTGTTTCTGAGCTGGTTCAGCTAGGCAGTCTCTGCTCTCTCCAGTCCTAGGTTCTGATCCTTACATCCACATGAAGGGCTACGACGCGGGATGGATCCAGCTTGTATGCAGGTCGGTGGGATGGTTCCCACAGCCGTGGGCCGAATGGAGGGACCCTGAAGGCAGGGTACTTCTCTCCCTGTCCGAGGATCACTCCCTGGACGAAACAGGACTCTTCCGAACAGCAGTGTCCAGCAGAATCAGGGACAACACTCTGGGGAACGTGTCCTGCACCATCCGCAGCATTTTCCTTGGTCAAGAGAAGACCACAGCCATGCTTATAGAAGGTAAAGGCCGCAGTGGAAAACATGTTTGAAGCACCTGATAGGTCTGGAGGAAACTCCTACCCTTCTGGAAACCTCATACAGACTTTTCAAATACTTTAATTTCTAAGAATAAAGCACATATATGGTAGAAAATTGAAAATAGAGAAGATGTTAAAGAAACCAAAAAATGGCCTATGACCTCACAATTTGTAGAGAAGCACTGCTAACATCTTGGTGTATTTCAAGACTTTATAGTTGCATGTGTTGCTGAGTAGTGTGTGTGTGTGTGTGTGTGTGTGTGTGTGTGCTTGTGTGTAGGTATTCTCCTACTGGGATTTCCCTTCACTTCCCATCCTGAGCATATTTTTTTCCACGTTGTTAAGTAATTCTTTTTATGATTTTAGGGACTGCATAGTATTTCACTGTATGGCTATAGAATACTAAGATTAATCAAAACCTATTTCTGGGCATCTGAATATTTCCCAATTTCTCCTCACATTACAACTAATGATGTGATGAACATTTTTGCACGTGTTTGAGAAGTGACTCTGATTATTTTCTTAGAATGTGTTTCTGGAAGTAGAATTAATAAATTAAAGGGTATAGACCTTCAAAAAAGACCCTTGAAACATGGAGTCATATGGCAGAGAATGATGATTTTAAAAAAAGATAGACTGTGGCTGGAGTCTTGGGGTGGAGAGGGGTCATGGACATTGGCTAATCGGTTCCCTTTTTTATCCTTCTGTTCCCTTCCCCTCTTCTCTTTCTACTGCCACTGTCCTTCCCTGAGTGATCTCTTTACATCTCTCCAAGCCCTTGGGGATGGGGACTCTTTTTTTTTTTTTTTTTTTTTTTTTGGTACCAGGGATTGAACTCAGGGGCACTTGACCACTGGGCCACATCCCCAGCCCTTTTTTGTATTTTATTTAGAGACAGGGTCTCACTGAGTTGCTAAGTGCCTCGCCATTGCTGAGGCTGGCTTTGAACTCGCGATCCTCCTGCCTCAGCCTCCCAAGTGCTGGGATTACAGGCGTGCGCCACCGCGCCCGGCTGGATGGGGACTCTTATCACCCCCATTTTACAGACGAGGTAAACCAGGCTGGATCTCTTGCCTAGGGCCACACCGTGGTTGAGCAAGGACATACACCCAGTTTGGGCTTGCCACCACTTGTCATAGCCCTCTTCTCTCCTTTTCCTTTTTCTCTTTCTACTTCCTGTCCTCCTTTCTCTCCTGCTTAGGTTTTAGGCCTGCTGCTATAGCACCTAGAGTTTATTTTGCTGCTCCCACTGGTGCTGGGGGCAAAGAGGCTGCTTTCTGATGTTCCAGACCAGAGCAAAGAGGTTTGAAGGGAGAGGTAGTGGGAGCAGGCCGGCTCATGAGAAGGCTGTGGGTGACTACTAGGCAGATCACCTGCAGGTCTTTGAAGTCCCAGGATTATTTTTCTATTGAGTTTGGGGCAGGATGAGATTGTGGTTGAGAAGCTGAGTTGAAACCATGGTCTTCAGGCAGGGCCATCAACACCCTTCCTGAGACATTAACATCCCACTTACCTTTAATGTCCTCCAGCATTTGAGTTACTAAGAGAACAGAGCCTCACCAATCTTGGTCAGAGTCTCTCCCTACAGGTGATGGCAGCGACTGGGATGCACCTGACTATTTGCATCTGAGGCAGGGAGCAACTCGCAGATGTCTTCCTGGGAGAGCTCATTGGTGGTCTCTGTTTCAGCCCCATCCCCAGGAATGCTCTCCTCCTCAGCAGTGGCTCTGGCTGTGGTCCTGCCTGTCCTGGGGCTCCTCATCACAGTAGGCATTTGCCTCATCTGCAAGCAAAGAAGATCAAGAGGTAAGTAGGTGGGAAAGGAGCCCAGGCTGAGAACAGAGCAGGAGGAAGTGGTTGGAGGCAGGATGCTTATCTGTAGGTTGGAGACCCTGCAAGTTGTTTGGGAGAATACTGATAGAGCCATGCCCCAGGGACTCACATTGCAGAGGGAATAAAATAAACTACAGAAAGGCGCTGGGCAGAGTTATGAATTCTTACCCTTTGAGGTATTAGACAATAATCAGTCACCTCAGCCTTCTGATGAATGAAGAAATTAGAGTCTTCTACTTAGGAAATCCAATTATATTCATTGGCTAAAACTCTTATTAAAATGGTCACATTCACAGGATCTCATGATTGCAATGGACTTGAAAAGTTATATAATCCAATATCTCTCCTGCTTTCTGATGGTTTGAAATCCTCTAATCTTTTCAAATGGGCACACACCCTTGGTCCATATTGGGACAATTAGCTTGTTAGTAAAAACACTTTCTAAGGACCAGCTGAAGGCTGGGGGTATAGCTCAGTTGACAAGGCCCTGAGTTCAGTCCCCAACCCCTCCCCCAAGACCACTGACCCCTTTTTCTCTCTCCCTTCTAGAGAAGCTTCTCTATGAACAGGTGATGGAGGTAGGTAAGTGTCCTGGGCTGGGTGGGGGAAATATTTCTCTGTTTTGCTGAATTTTGTATACCCAGCATCCACTAATATAAATTGTGTACCTGAAAACTCTATCTTCCACTGTCCTTAGTGATGGTAATGGAAACTAAATCCATTGCTTCCAGTTTCAGCAGCTCTTACTTTAATAGCTTGCCTTCTGGCATATTTGGTGATTTTTGTCTGTGAACTCATTATTCACAGGTTAAACATGGGGAAGCTTTTATTCAGTCAATAAATAATTGATAATGGTCTAGTAAAGTCCCTGGATCGTACTAGATTTGGGGAATCCAATGGTGAGCAAAAGCAAAGATTCTGCCCTTCTAAAACTTTCAAACTAGCCCGGAAGATTATGTGAATTAAATAATTACACAAATAAATATGTACAAATGCCACAAAAAAAGGTTTCCAGTTGTATGAAAGTCGAGCAGGGGGAATCAAGCCAGCTTGAGAGCTGAGGATGTAATGTTTGACTTGAAGAATGGTCAGAGAGAGTAGTATTTAAGTGAGAAGCTGACAAGGCACAGAAGCAAGGGAAGAGATGACAGGGTTGGATCACGGGCAGCCTTGTAGGTCATGTAAGGATTCTAGTCTCTTTCCTAAGAGTAGTGGTAAAGCAATGAATGGGGACATTCTAATCACATTTGTGTTTTGGAAATCTCTCTCTGGCTACAGTGTTGAGAAGAGATTAGAAAGAGTAATATAGGATGTAGGGGACAATCTGAGTTGCCATTTCTGTTGCCCAGATAAGAGATGATGAGGGACTAGATCAGGGAGTGGAGAAGATGGATGGAAGTGCACAGGTTCAAGAGCAGGTAAACCAATAGCAATAAGGGACTGTCTAAGTAATAGCAAAGAATCTCATTTTCTTTTCCTTTCCTTCCTCTAGAAAATCTTCTTGCAGACCATGCAAAAGAAAAAGGTAATTATATATTAAAAGTAAAACATAAGGAACAAGTAACATATTCTTTCTCCTTTTACATAATTACCAACAGTCTATTAATATTATTGGAATTTAGTTTCCAGCATCAGGGGGCTATGGATTTGATGGCAGTGAGGGGAGGTCAAAATGAATAGGTCTGGATCATCATAAGCTGTCTTTATCAGCCTTTCCACCAATCACTGAAAAAAAAATCTGCATATAATCTAAAATATATTAATATGGTTATATGGGATGTATGAGAATCTCAAGAATCCATACTATCTTGGCATGAAAAGAGGGTACAAGGGAAGGGTCACAGGCTCTGTGACACCTGGTCTGCCACTTACAGGTCTTGGAAAAGTCACTTTGCTGCTCTGAGCTTTGGTTTCCTCATCTATAAAATGGGAAAAATAAGTTCTCTTACCTGATTGTTTTCAGTATTAAAAAAGACAGTCTTGCGGGGGTTGGGGTTGTGGCTCAGTGGTAGAGCACTTGCCTAGCATGTGTGAGGCCCTGGGGTCGAGTCTCAGCACCACATATAAATAAAATAAAGCTCCATTTACAACTAAAAAAAAAAAAAAAAAAAAAAAAAAAGACAGTCTTTACACCTATAAACTCAGTGGCTTGGGAGGTGGAGGCAGGAGGATCACAAGTTCAAAGCCAGCCTCAGCAATTTATCAAGAACTTAAGCAACTTGGCAAGATCCTGTCTCAAAACAAAATATAAAAAGGACTGGGGATGTGGCTCAGGGGTTAAACACTTCCCGGTACCAAGAAAAGATCTATCATAGTGCCTGTAACTCCTTTCTTCTCTTGCCATTTCATCTTCATTAATTGAATGTGTGCTGTGAACCACTGAAGGTAAAAGTTAGACACTCTGTTGAAACCTATCTGGGAAGACAAGTCACTGCCCCAGATGACTTCAAATTCAATGATGTTGGTATCTCTTCTCTTCCCCACTTATATCTCCTCTAAGTTGATGAGAGTGTGGGGTGCACACAGCAGACACTCTGGCCATTCTGCCCAGGTGTGAAAGGCCACAGTGTGGTGTAATTGTTGAGGGCCTCTGACTAAGGAATCAGACAGACTTGGGTTTGAATCCTGCCTCCTTGGCCACTTACTGACTGGATGACCTTGAGCCAATTTCATGTCCTTCTGAGCTTCAGACCATGACTCTGCAAAATAGGAACATTACTTCTATGCCACTCATAGATTCACAATATGTCTCAGTGTGAGAAAATGACACAGTCGATGGAAGCTGTTAGTAGTGGAAGCAGCAGCAAGAACCCATGAGTTCCTTACTGTTCTATCGTGTGCATGTACTAATATGTAACCAAAAAATCCCATCATATGTACAACTATAATACACCAATAAAAATGTGGAGAAAAACGTAAATAATTTTTAAAAGATAGAAAAAAAGAACCAATAAGCTCCTAAAGAGCTATGACATACTTGGCCTCATGGCTCTAAAACCAAATGCCTAATGATGCTTAGCCCTTAGCCCAAGGCCCAGTGGTGGACTCAGGTGTATGACTAATTCTCTGGGAGGGCCAATGATAGGTAGGGAACAAGTGGACCAGATAGATGACCCTGCCAGAGAAACCACAAATACTCTCTCAAAGCATATGAAGCATGTCCCCCAAACTCCTGCAACCTTCAAATTTCTGAAAATTCTAACTTTAGGGAGTTGCTGTAGAGAATCATAAAGCCACATCAATAAGTTGATGCCAGACCTTTTTAGTTAAAACACAAGTGAAAAATAATTTGTGAGAAATATGATATCACATATTTATGATATCATAAGCAGCAGACTATAAAAGGGTAGCAAGCTATGTTACCACAATTACAAACATATGGAAACACTCAGCAGAAATGAAACCAGACATTCAAAAGGAAAGAGAAAAAAAGGAACCAAGATCTGGGTTAGGATGGGACAGAGAAAGTGGCACCAGCACCATTGGATTCCTGAGTCTGATCTGTGGGACATGGTATTGGTATTGGCTTAGGGACTAATGGAAAATTACTATCCTTTCCATTATTGAGGGTGGAGGCAGTACATCATGGTGGGAGAGTATGGTGAGCCTTCTAGGGCCTCAGGGATAAAGAGGCAAAAACCAATCACTCACTCCTCTCTCTCTCTCTCTGATTTTAGGAAGACTCCATAAAGGCCTGAGTAAGTTCTACTCCTCCATAGCACAAACTTCCTTCTGTTGACATCCCTGCTTTTGGATGAGTATTTCAGTTTCACTTCCTGGGATAGAAGGGAGGGGCAAGATAATTCAAGCCACAAGATTGGGAATTCCTTGGCTCTCAGTATTCTCTAGTATTCTCTGTTCCTCTTTCTTGTATAACTGATATCTAGTCTCTAAATGGGAAATGCTTTACCCAGAGGATAAATGGCTCCCATTGGTGAAGCCATCTGGAAGTGCCTTTTATCACCCTGTCATGGCATTTCCTTACGTGGGGTCCAAAGCAGATGGATCCCCATTGACTGGATATGCTGGAGCAGGGTGCCTCCACCATTTCATCTATAATAATCTCTTTTTAATATTAAAAAAATCTGAAGACATGTGACAGGTCTATTTTGTTTTACAAGGAGAAAATACACATGATAAAATCTAACAGAGACTCAGTGATAGCTTTAAAGGAACTTATGTCTTATTCTTTTCCCATGATATCTCTATATATTTTTTTGTTATTACCTGTGGATAGGATAAGAATTATTTATTTGGTCTGCTGGCAAGGTTTGGCTCACATAAGAAGTTGTTAATCCTCTGCTATATCTCTGGGGACCCAAGGCCGTAGCTGGAAGATATTGCCATTATAGACATTCTTATGGGGAAGTTCTAGAGTATGGCCACTGAGGATCTGCTCTAGGACTGTGGGTAGGATGGGACAGTAGCATTGTGGATATGTAGTAGCCCTCGATCTGATTTGTTGCACTATTTTTATTCTTTAGAGAAACTCCGGACTGAACTGAGTAAGTTTTTCATATTCTTATAACCTCCATACCAACTTATCTCCTATTGTCCTGAGGTTCTCAGTAATAGCTCATCTGCTTTGTTTCTTCTTCCATAGAGTTGAAAAGAGCTGCAGCCAACTCAGGTGAGATGCACTTTCCCCATGTTTGATCCCCACCCTATGAGAGTTCTTGATTTCTTTATTGCTTTAACAATTCCCTTGTGTTAGTCAGCTCTCCATTACTATGACAAAATGCCTGATATAAACAACTTATAAGGAGGAAAGTTTTGTTTTGGCTCACAGTTTTGGAGGTTTCAGTCAATAATTAGTTGGCCCATTGACTTTGGGCTTGTGGCGAGGCAATACATCATGGTCAGAGTGCGTGGCAGAAGATGCTGCTCACTTCGTGGTGGCAAAGAGAGAAACAGAAAAGGGCCAGAATCCCAATATCCCTTTCAAGGGCATGTCCCCAAGGACCTAACTTCCTTCCACTGTGCCCCATCTCCTAAATATTCCATCACCTCCTAATAGTGTCACAGGTTGGGACCAAGCCTTCAACACGTGGATCTTTGGGAAGACATTCATGACCCAACTGTGACACCCCTTTTATGTCTTTCAGGCTGGAGAAGAGCCCGGCTACATTTTGGTAAGTTCTACCAGTCAGATTGATACACATTCAGAACCTAGCCTCCTGAAGGCTCTGTAACCTTAGATTTTGCTCCATTCCTTTCTAATGCAGACTGCAATTTAATTTTTTTTTATTTTATCAAATCCATTTATTCATCAAAAATTTAAAAAGCTTTTTGATATTTAGGAGTCACATTTAGACAGTCTTCCTTCTTTTAGAACACTTTTAAATATTAGGTTTGATTTTCTTACACAGTTTTTATGATTTTTGAGATTTTTTTTCCCTTAAGTTTATCAGTTATTTGTATGTCTTCTTTGTGAGTTGTCTGCTCCTGTTCCCTTTGGATGACTTTTTTATTTGTTTGAATTCTTTTTAAAGTATACTAATTCTTTGTTATATTTGTCACAAATTATTTTTCATTTGTATTTTAATTTCCTTATAGTATTTGTGATACACAAGCATTTTTCAAAATTATTTAAACATTTATTTTTTAGTTGTAGGTGGACACAATACCTTTATTTTATTTTTTGTAAATAAAGCACTCTACCTCTGAGCCACAAGCCCAGCCCCACAAGCATTTATTTTTATGTGGTCAATTTTATTGATATTTTCCTGTGTGGTCTCTTCAAGTGCTTTCAGGTTTGGAAAGTCCTTCCTCTTCCATAATCAGATAAATAGTCACTGTTTCTGCCTCTGTATACACACCTGCCACATTCACATTCTTTCTCTGTGGACCAATTTTCTTGGGTGATAGTGACAAGATTCTCAGAGAAGAAGGGTATGGGTTGGAAGATACCCCCAGAATATGGACTATGAAAAGATTCATAATTTTATTCTAAAAGATTTACATCTTTTTTTTTTTTTTTTTTTTTTGTGGTACCGGGGATTGAACTCAGGGGCACTCGACCACTGGGTCACATCCCCAGACCTTTTTTGTATTTTATTTAGAGACAGGGTCTCACTGAGTTGCTAAGTGCCTCCCCATTGCTGAGGCTGGCTTTGAACTCGCGATCCTCCTGCCTCAGCCTCCCAAAGTGCTGGGATTACAGGCGTGCGCCACCGCGCCCGGCTTAAAAGATTTACATCTTTTAATTTTTTCTGTTCCTTTTGCAGCACTGGAGATTGAACCCAGCGGTGCTCTACCACTGAGTTACATCCCCAATCCTTTAAATTTTTGTTTTTAAATCTTGAGACAGAATCTTGCTACGTTTCCAAGCTGACCTTGAACTTGTGATCCTCCTGCCCCAACCTCCAGAGTAGCTGGAGGCTACTCTGTGCCAATGGCTCTAACATTCTTTCAATTTATTCCTTAGTAATTTGCAATTTTGCTGCTGTTTGAGTAGGTTGGTTGTTTTCACTGCTCATTATCAATTTTCCAGGCTCTTTATTTCCCTCCTGTTCACACTATCTGAAGTGACCACTTGAGAGAATACTGGGTCACCTTGGTTGGAATTCTGGAACTCACAAAGCCTCCTGTCTCACATTCACAGTCTAACTTACTCCCACCATCTCAACGGAATATGGGTTTCGTGCATTTAACTCCCCAAGAAGAACCTATTTCCTCTATTTGGGGCAGAAGGGAGACTCACTGTGAGCTTCATAACCAACAACTTCAAGGAAGAATTTTTTTCTCTATACTAATAATTTTAGGCAACAAAATGAGCATCCCACTCTCTGTAGGAATGTGGCATGATCTCATGCATTAGCTCAGCAATCTATGTGACAGCTCTATGATGTAGGCTCTGTTATTAGTTCCGTTTTACAGATCATGAAGCTAAGCTTAGAGATGAATAAGAAACCCAAGTCATGTGACTAGCATATGGCAGACCTGGGACTGAGGCATCTTATGTGGCTGTAGAGTCTGACATCAAAGTCTATGTTTATAATCATTCATTAGATTTCTTTGGAACATCAAAGACAAAGATGGTGTTTCCTAAGGATTAAAGAAGCCTCACAGACAGGTGTGCCCTCTTTTACCTAGTACCCTGCCAGGTGACCAACTTCTTGAAAGACAGTATTCTTTGGTTCCAGCATATATGTGGCAGAGAGAGGAGGGCTTGAAAAGAAATGGGTCAATGATGGTGATTTCAGACCTAGAGATTATGACTCCTTCCAAAGCCACCCAAAAAATCCCTTAAGACCTAATCTTCCCAATCCTCATTTCTCTGTGACTCTCTGCAGTGGCAGTGACCCTGGACCCTGACACAGCACATCCCAAACTCATCCTATCTGAGGACCGGAGATGTGTGAAGCTTGGTGACAGAAAGCAGCCTGTGCCTGACAACCCCCAGAGATTTGATTTCGTCGTCAGTGTTCTGGGCTCTGAGTACTTCACGGCTGGCTGTCACTACTGGGAAGTGTACGTGGGAGACAAGACCAAATGGATCCTTGGGGTGTGTAGCGAGTCGGTGAGCAGGAAGGGGAAGGTCACTGCCTCGCCTGCCAATGGACACTGGCTTTTGCGACAGAGTCGTGGTAATGAGTACCAAGCTCTCACCTCCCCACAGACCTCCTTCCGCCTGAAAGAGCCTCCGAGGTGTGTGGGGATTTTCCTGGACTATGAAGCAGGAACCATTTCCTTCTACAATGTGACTGACAAATCCCACATCTTTACTTTCACTCACAGTTTCTCTGGCCCCCTTCGCCCTTTCTTTGAACCTTGTCTTCACGATGGAGGGAAAAACATAGCACCTCTAATCATCTGTTCAGAACTACAGAAATCAGAGGACTCAGTTGTCCCCAAGCAAGAAGGAAAAGGACATGCTAATGGAGATGTGTCCCTGAAAGTGAACCCTTCCTTACTCCCACCTCAGGCTCCAGAGCTTCTCCCAGTGATGCCCTGGCCCTCTGACCTGGGCCCAGCCCTTCAGGGGCTCAAGGCTCCTTCTTTTTAGGAATGTGCCTCATGACCTGCTCCCATGACATCCAGCCCAGGACTCTGGATTTCAGCCTCTTGGTCCACACCTGATCCTGCGACTTCTCTTCCCTTTAACTGAAATCCAGGTCCTTGTGTGATTTCAATTTGTACCATGTCTCTTCTAGGGCTCAATTCTGAACGTTGCCTTTCTTTTAGGATTCCCATTACCCTGAAAAGCAAATGCTCAGTTTAGGTGATGTTGAAGGTGTATCCTCAAGATTCAGTGGAGGTTCAGGGAAAGGGTCCTCTATTTGAGGGTATATTTATGAGTACTTGCTTCTCATTCATCCTGCATTTGGACTTTCAATGGTGCAATTAGGTCCTCAGATCCTGACTTCTTTTTTTTTTTTTTTTGGTACCAGGGAGTGAACTCAGGGGCACTCGACCACTGGGCCGCATCCCCAGCCCTTTTTTGTATTTTATTTAGAGACAGGGTCTCACTGAGTTGCTAAGTGCCTCGCCGTTGCTGAGGCTGGCTTTGAACTCGCGATCCTCCTGCCTCAGCCTCCCAAGTGCTGGGATCACAGGCGTGCGCCACCGCGCCTGGCCTGACTTCTTACTTATTCTATCAAGGATTGTTTGCCCCTTACCTCCCCGACACACACCTCTGGCCCCAACTTTCTCTTTCTCACTCTCAGTTTAGACTTCTGGCCCACAAAGTCAGCTTTTTAAAAAATAAATAAGTTTTGGATCATACACCCTTCCTTCTTTCTTCAGGAGCTGGGGTAGGGCAGAGGGGTCACACATGCCATCTTTTTCTATTTTCTTGATAATGTTTACAACATAGTTTGGAGACATCCAGAGCAAATGTACACTTTTTCAAAAGCTAATTTATGTATTGATGATAAACAGCTACAGGGATTTTAAATACAGCAGCCATAATCCTGAGAATCTTCAGAAGCACAGTCAGGAGGCACAGCTGCAAACAGAGAAGCTCAGCTGTGTGTGGCCGTGAGCAGACAGGGACAGAGGAATCGGTCTGTTGTGGCAGATGAGACAGAAGAGCTGGTCTGTTGCACTGGCCATTTTGAATACTTTCCTGAGAATCAGAGAGGCGCCATGAGAAAAAAAGGGGCAGTTTTAACCACACTCAAAGCTTTTTTCCCACAAGACCATTATAATGGAAGACTTGACTATTTGTGCAGCAAACAGCCTCTTTTGGTCAGAGAGTATTGATTTCAAAGAAGTGGTCGGTAGACTTCTTATTTGGAAAATAAGAAGGCAGAAGGATAAAATAATGAATCAGATTTTGGGGTGTGATATGGCTTATTTGTTGAGATATTGGCTATTGTTTTGCAGATATATAGTGTGACCCAGCAGAAACTAGATCTTTCTGTCAGATGTTCTTTCCATTAGTGCTTAAAAACAGAATCAATAGAATGTGTGTGTGTACATATATATCGAGTAGGGGGAGAGGATTGATAAGACTTGGCTCATATGATTGATTATAGAGCTGGCAGCCTCAAGACCGAGGAAGAACCAATGTTTCAGTTCAAGTTGAAGGTGGGGAAAAAAACCAATACATCATACAAAGACTGTCAGGTAGGGTGATTTCTGTCTTAGTTGGGGGAGGATCAGACTTTTTTTTTTTTTTTGTGGCACTGGGGATTGAACTCAGGGCACTCGACCACTGGGCCACATTCCCAGCCTTTTTTTTTTTTTTTTTTTTGTATTTTATTAGAGACAGGGTCTCACTGAGTTGCCAAGTGCCTCTCCATTGCTGAGGCTGGCTTTGAACTCGCGTTCCTCCTGCCTCAGCCTCCCAAGTGCTGGGATTACAGGCGTGCGCCACCGCGCCCGGCTGGATCAGACTTTTTGTTCTATTCAATTCTTCAGTGATTGGGTGAGTCCCACCTACATTAGGGAGAACAATCTGCTTTACTCGGTTTGCTGATTTAAATGTTGATATTATCCAAAAATATCCTCACAGAAACACCCAGAATAATGATTGATCAAATACCTGGGTACTTTTTGACCCAGGCAAGCTGATACATAAAAATTAACCATCACAGTGCCTGAGTGGAATTTTTTTGTTTTGTACAGTTATTAAATGAAACCTTTGGTATCCATTGTTTGTTATGCAATTTTCATTATAAAAAAGAAATTGTGGGAAAAGGCTTTGGGCTGCTAGGAGAAAAACACATTATGGAATTGGGATTTCAGGACGCCTTTTAATCCACTAAAGAAATTTTAACCACAGTTCATAAAAAAGCCAGTTTTATTCTTGAGTCTGCCTTCTAATGTTTTGTTTTTCTCGATTTATAAAACTAATAGTGTACAACAGGTGTTTGCATTTCTCTCATGCATATTCAGTTCTAAGAACACTTTTCTGAATATTCCAATCTTAAAAACTAATATCATCGTTCACAATGGCCCCACCCATTGTGATATATACATACATATATCACATAAATATACATATATATATATATGAATGATTGAACCAAATGACAGTGGTACTCTACCCCTGTGCTACATCCCAAGCCCTTTGCATTTTTAAAAATTTGAGACAGGATCTCAAATTGCCAGGGTTAACCTGGAAGGCGATCTTCCTCTCTCAGCCTTCCCAGTCGTTTGGGATTACAGGTGTGCACCATCACCACCGGCACATGGAGAGAATTTACCGGTAGAAAAGAGAATTGATACTACCCTACGCGATGGCACACTCTTGTAATCCCAGCTACCCAGGCTGAGGCAAGAGGATCGCAAATTAGAGGCCAGCCCCGGCAATTTGGCGAGACCCTTGTCTCAATAAAAAAAAAAAAAAAAAAAAAAAGTGCAGGAATTTGGCTCAGTGGTAGAGTTCCTCCCAGCGTGAGTTCAATCCCCTGGTATGGGATGGAGTGGAGTCGGGTAAGGACGAAAACTGACATTTGTGGAAGCAGAAGCTCTATCAATCTCTATGAACTCATTTAATTGTCACAATTCTGCCAGGAATTTTTATAGAGGAGGAAAATGGGGCTCCAAATGCTTAGGTGGCAGAGCTGGGTTTACAAACATGTATTTCTCTAGCTCTGAAGGCAGGGCATCCCCCAGCCCCCCACCTTTGCCCTGAAAATATCATGCAAATATTGAGAAGCCTGTAGTTAGCCTGCATATTTCACTTAGCTTTTATTATCTTTATAAAATAAGCCCCCCCAAACCCGAAATCTAAAGCTGGAAACTTTTTTTTTTTTGTACCGGGGATTGCACTCAGGGGCACTCGACCACCGGGCCACATCCCCAGCCTTTTTTTTTTTTTTTTTTTTTTATTTTATTAGAGACAGGGTCTCACTGAGTTGCCAAGTGCCTCGCCATTGCTGAGGCTGGCTTTGAACTCGCGAATTCCTCCTGCCTCAGCCCCCAAGTGCTGGGATTACAGGCGTGCGCCACCGCGCCCGGCTGGATCAGACTTTTTGTTCTATTCAATCTTCAGTGATTGGGTGAGTCCCACCTACATTAGGGAGAACAATCTGCTTTACTCGGTTTGCTGATTTAAATGTTGATATTATCCAAAAATATCCTCACAGAAACACCCAGAATAATGATTGATCAAATACCTGGGTACTTTTTGACCCAGGCAAGCTGATACATAAAAATTAACCATCACAGTGCCTGAGTGGAATTTTTTTGTTTTGTACAGTTATTAAATGAAACCTTTGGTATCCATTGTTTGTTATGCAATTTTCATTATAAAAAAGAAATTGTGGGAAAAGGCTTTGGGCTGCTAGGAGAAAAACACATTATGGAATTGGGATTTCAGGACGCCTTTTAATCCACTAAAGAAATTTTAACCACAGTTCATAAAAAAGCCAGTTTTATTCTTGAGTCTGCCTTCTAATGTTTTGTTTTTCTCGATTTATAAACTAATAGTGTACAACAGGTGTTTGCATTTCTCTCATGCATATTCAGTTCTAAGAACACTTTTCTGAATATTCCAATCTTAAAAACTAATATCATCGTTCACAATGGCCCCACCCATTGTGATATATACATACATATATCACATAAATATACATATATATATATATGAATGATTGAACCAAATGACAGTGGTACTCTACCCCTGTGCTACATCCCAAGCCCTTTGCATTTTTAAAAATTTGAGACAGGATCTCAAATTGCCAGGGTTAACCTGGAAGGCGATCTTCCTCTCTCAGCCTTCCCAGTCGTTGGGATTACAGGTGTGCACCATCACCACCGGCACATGGAGAGAATTTACCGGTAGAAAAGAGAATTGATACTACCCTACGCGATGGCACACTCTTGTAATCCCAGCTACCCAGGCTGAGGCAAGAGGATCGCAAATTAGAGGCCAGCCCCGGCAATTTGGCGAGACCCTTGTCTCAATAAAAAAAAAAAAAAAAAAAAAAAGTGCAGGAATTTGGCTCAGTGGTAGAGTTCCTCCCAGCGTGAGTTCAATCCCCTGGTATGGGATGGAGTGGAGTCGGGTAAGGACGAAAACTGACATTTGTGGAAGCAGAAGCTCTATCAATCTCTATGAACTCATTTAATTGTCACAATTCTGCCAGGAATTTTTATAGAGGAGGAAAATGGGGCTCCAAATGCTTAGGTGGCAGAGCTGGGTTTACAAACATGTATTTCTCTAGCTCTGAAGGCAGGGCATCCCCCAGCCCCCCACCTTTGCCCTGAAAATATCATGCAAATATTGAGAAGCCTGTAGTTAGCCTGCATATTTCACTTAGCTTTTATTATCTTTATAAAATAAGCCCCCCCAAACCCGAAATCTAAAGCTGGAAACTTTTTCTTTTTTGGTACCGGGGATTGCACTCAGGGGCACTCAACCACCGGGCCACATCCCCAGCCCTTTTTTGTATTTTATTAGAGACAGGGTCTCACTGAGTTGCTAAGTGCCTCGCCATTGCTGAGGCTGGCTTTGAACTCGCGAATTCTCCTGCCTCAGCCCCTCAAGTGCTGGGATTACAGGCGTGCGCCACCACGCCCGGCTAAAGCTGGAAATTTTAGTGATCTTACATCGACTGTCAGATTTAACTGGGGATGCACATGGGACCCAGAACAGAATCCCTGCGCAGTGCCGTTGGAAGACTTGGAGGTCGTTTCTTGGACCAGGAACATTTAGCTTCTCAACAAGGGGACTGTGTTACATTATCTTTAAACTCCCTTCTAGATCCACACTCCTTTAATTTTTAAGTATAAATCCTGAATGAGGTGCCAGACTCAAGGCTTCGCTGGATGACCATCAAGGGCCACCAACTCAAAGAAAGGAAACCACAGTTCGGTTCTCAACTTCGCAAACGTTTTCCTCGAGGCTACGGTTTTCTTTGGGACTACAGCTCCCAGCATGCTACGTCCGAGGCCAACGCTTATTGGTAGCCCCGCCTGGGCCTCGTGCATTGTGGCAGCCACTACATCCAATGGAAAGGAAGGGTGACTCCCAGAAACCAATCCTAGGGCCGCAGGGCGGGTCCTCCCTGGGTTCCGTCTCCGGCTCCTTTCCCCGCCCAGCGAGGCGGCGCTGTACCTGCCTGAGCGGCGGGAGTGAGGTGGGTCGCTGCTGGGCCGAGGTCGTGGGGGGAGGCGGACACGATTTTGCTGGGCACTCTGAGGACGGTCCCTTCCCCTCATTGAGGAGTTGGCGGCCGCTGCTTTGCTCCAGGACCCAGTGGGTAGCAAAGGAGCCCTCTGGTCCCTCCGCCCGATCCCTGTTCCTGTCCCCCAACCCGCGCGGCCAGTCGGCTGTCCCTACACCCACTCCTTACACCGCCCTTCTGCAGTTGACCTTTGAACACTCCAGGGCCCTCCCTGCCACTTACCATACCTTTGGGATCAGCCCTTCGTTTCTTCCACCCTCCTGTCTCAAGCCCACCGGCCTCTCTGGACCCACTCTTGCCTTCCAGAACGCTGTACCCTTTGACTCCTCCACCCGCATCTCCCCGCCCCCAGCGCACGACCCAAACTCCTGGGCTCTGATCTCTGACACCTCTAATTGCAGCTTTTGAACCCCTTCTGCATCACATCTCCTCAGATCTTGTGACGCTTGGTCTTGTATCTCTGACTCTTTTTTTTAGCTCCCCTGTTCTCAACACCTCGTCCTTGTTTTATCAAGCTCATTCTCCCCTCATTCCCCACCTTCAGACCTCCTTTGATTTGGTTTCAGACCTGGAACTTTGACCCTTCAGACCACATTCCAGCTTGGCCTTCGTCATGTGTGATCACCAGCCCCATCTTGACTGGTTTTTCTTAGACCTGGCTTCTTCTCCACTACCTCGATCTCTTTCACCTTGCTTCTCCCTGTTCTGCTGAGTCCCTAGAAAGACAAGCCAAAAAAGGCCCCTTTCTCCCTCAAGTCTCTGAAATATGATGTGAATGGTGACTGTATTTTAGCTACACTGCCTTATCAGTAGGTAATGAGCTCCCTTCTTTATCAGTTTGGGTCTTCCTTATCCTGCAAGTTATACCTCAAATACCACCTCTTCTATGAAACTGCTTGTCCCTGATCTCCCAGGGAGATATGCCCATGTCATTTGAACTCCTGTGACACTGTTTTTCTTTTCTTTATTTTTGTCGCTCCTTCCCTTTTTTTCTCCCACCAGTACTAAGTGGTGGACTGCAGTTCTGCCACTTACTTACTTTGTGCTCTTGGGCAAATCACTTAATTTCTGTGAACCTAAGTTTATTCATCTGTAAAATAAGGATGAAAATTGAATAGCTGTAAAAATGAAATGAGGTGATTCATATATAGTGCTTAGTCCAGGGCCTAGCCCTTTGTAGGCGCTTTAAAAGATGTTAATTATTATTGGCTCCTGTGTAATGTGCCAGGTGCTATGCTAGGCACTGAGGAGGTGGCACAGTGCTTGTCCACTGAAACTTAACCTTCTGTATTGAATGGGAGTTTCTGGAGTTCATGGTCTATTTCACTACATTGTATGATAAACTGTTTCAGGGTGGAAGTTGTAGTCCCTGGGTAGAGCCCAATCTTGGTAAAATATAGGTTCTCAGAATAGCAGTTTTGGAAGTGAATGCAGGCCATATAGCTCATTACATACAGATACTGGAGTCCTAGGTAGGGTGAGCAGGGGCAGGGAATCGATTAAGATAACATCCATGTACTCATTCATTCAAAAGACATTTACATTCCCCACTTTATGCTACAGAAGAGTACTGTTATGATCCAGTCTCTTTCCTCAAGTTGCTTTTTTTAAAATATTTATTTATTTGCTTTAGTTGTACACAATGCGTTTATTTGTTCGTGGTGCTGAGGATCGAACCCGGGCTGCGCACATGCTAGGCAAGTGCTCTACCGCTGAGCCACAATCCCAGCCACCACCTCAAGTTGCTTTTAAAATACTAGTGGAAACAGGTAATTACATATCACCATAACAGCAAGTACCACATTCTGTGGGCACATAAAGGAGAAAGTGGGGAGAAATTGGGAGATTGCTGAGAAATACTGGATGAGAACAGATGTAAGCATGAAATGGGTTCTGGAGACAAGTTTGGCCTTCCTTTATTCAGTTCATTCAACAAATATTTATTAAGCATTTATTATGCTTGCAACTATTCTAGAAGTGTAGGTTACATTGGTGAATAAAAGATCTCAGCCCTCATGGAACTTGTGTTGATCATGGGAGGCAGATAATAAATACTGGGAGTGTGGGAGGTTGTAATTTTTACAGGATAATTAGAGAAGAGTAAGTATCAAGGAATAAATACTGGTGTTTTGGTGTTTAAAGCAGGCCTATTAATCTTTATATTGCTTACCTAAATTCTTCAAGGAATGCTAACAGGGATCGTTAAATGACAGTGTTACCTGTTATTTTAAACAGTTTTATTGAAACACAGCCTCACTCATTTTACATCTTGTGTGTGCTGCTTTCATTGCTATAGTGGCAGAGTTGAATAGTTAGAACTGTGATCCTATGGCCCTAAATATTTATTAAATATTTGTTATCTGACCTTTCACAGAAAGTTTGCTGATCTCTGCTTTTTAAAGGGTTAATATTCTATCTTTCACATTTGAGATTATGTAGTCTTGGTACTATTTTTTTAATTAAAACTTTTTTTTCCTTATAAGATCATTGAAAGGATCTTTTTGATCTTTTTGTGCTCTTCACAAAGCTAGGATATAATGTCTTTGATAATTATACTAGCAGCTGTCCTTTGCTGAATGACCACTGTGTCTCACATACTCTGCTGAATGTAGTATAGGCATTTTCTCTAATAGAGTCCCACAGTGTAACTACCTACAGTGTAGGTAGTTATCACAGTTTTATAGATGAGAGAGTTGAGTCTCAAAGTGGTTGAATAATTTGCAGAGTTATAAAGATCATCTGTCTGTGTCACCATTATAACTTACGCTAATGTAGTCAGTGCCCCTTTTACTGTGGCTTATTTTCAGAAATATTTGCTGACTCGCAGGAATCATCAGTCTTCGTTGTTGTCAGTGTTCATTATAGTCTGTGTTTCCCTCCCTCATTCCTTTGTTCCTGTCATTCTGGACAGCATCTCCATCAGCCCACTCAGCCTTTTGAAGTGTCATCATTTCTTCAAGGACCAGAGGACATGCCACCACTCTTGTCTTATTGGAAGTACTTTATCTTCCCCTCCTTTCCTGCCTTTGGCTGAAGGAACCAAAGGATTCTGTGCCACTTAGCAAGCATTTACTGATGGTTGCGTAAGCAGGCCCTGTGCTGGGCATTGTGTGTTTAGCTGTGTTGTGGGGAGGAGTGTGGCTTGTGTATCAGTGTTTGTATCTTTGTGTATGTGGTATGTGTCTTTGTGTGTGCATGTGTGTGTGTAGTGCATGTGTGTGTAGTGATGAGTATGTATCCATGTATGTGGCTATATGTGTGGGAGGGATGTGTATGGTATGTGATCTGTATTTATGTAGCTGTGTATATGTGACTGTAATGTGAAGGTGTATGGATGTCGTGTGTGTATGATTGTGTGGTGTGTGCATTGCTGTGTATGTGGTATGTATGTGTGGTATAAGTGTGACTGAATGTGTTTGTGGTATATGTAACTGTATCATGTAAGAATGTGACTGTATGTGTTTTGAGTATGTGTGACTCTGTGTGTGTATGTCTTTGTGTGATGTTTGAGACTGGAGGGAGTGGGTACTGATCAGTCAAAAGGGACATAGTTCAGGCCCTACAGCAGGTTTTGGAAGTCTAGTAACCCTTCATTTACTAGGTTATGGTAAGGTCTAGAGAGGGGTGGGGTGGTAGAACATTTAGGATTCAGACTTGGGTCTTGTAGACAACTATGAGGGCCTTACAAATGAGAGGGTCTGTTATTTTCGTTTTGAAGACAGTCAAATAAGTGGATACTTTAAATCCATTAAGTCCCAAGTTTTAAATTTTGCATACATAATAAATATTCAGATATTTCACACTTACCTTAGTTGGTATATTTGTTGCTCAATTTAAGTTTTTTATAGGTGTTCAACATCTGGGACCATAGGACAAAATGGGTTAATAAACGTTTTCAAAATAGATTAAATGTAAGAAGAGTTTTAGTTAACTTACAGTTAGGCAGAGAAATTAAACTCATCCTAAAACATCCTTACACACAAGTCTGGACAGTCTAGACAGTCATTGTTTAGTGGTATTAAGAAGAGTGACATTGTTCACTTGCACAGAAATCATCTGGGTGGTAGACAAAGGTTGTGTCTTATTTTTGCTCTGATGGGTAGCTTTATATATCTGTGAAAGTTTGTCACTTGAAAGTTAGTAAGTAGAATCTTTCTGTCCAAGCGTTCCAGTTAATTGAGGTTATCCTGATAGATGGTTCCATAGGGAAGGTGTATACATGTAAGATTTTATAAGGTCTGGCTTGATCTAAGGAATAAAGGTGTTAAACATTTGTGTTCATTCTCAGGGTTCAGAGATGGGCAGTGAGAAGGAGCAGAGTCCAGAACCGCACCTGTCTGAGGAAGGGGAAGGGAGTAAGCCTTGGAGAGTGGATGGCTCAGAGGGTTCTCACATCCCAACTGGGGAAAAGGATCATGGGCAGGAGAACCCACTGATGAGGCCACAAGGAACACATTCAGAAGAGCCATGGCAGAAAATCATTGCCCCCGCTGAAGGACCAGAGGACCCTATTGCTCATCCAAAGCCCGAGGCAGAGGAGAAGCCCTTTATATGTGTTCAGTGTGGCAAAACCTTCACCAATACCTCTAACCTGAGAACACACCAGCGGATCCACACTGGTGAGAAGCCTTACAAGTGTTCTGAATGTGGTAAGAGCTTCTCCCGAAGCTCCAACCGCATCCGGCATGAACGGATCCACCTGGAAGAGAAGCACTATAAATGTCCCAAGTGTCAGGAGTGCTTTCGGCGGCGCTCAGACCTCACCACGCACCAGCAAGATCACCTGGGTAAGCGGCCATACCGCTGTGATATCTGCGGTAAGAGCTTCAGCCAGAGTGCCACACTGGCTGGGCATTACAGGACCCACCTAGAGCCAGCGCCCTACATCTGCTGTGAGTGTGGGAAGAGCTTCAGCAACAGCTCCAGCTTTGGAGTGCATCACCGCACCCACACGGGTGAGAGGCCATATGAGTGTGCTGAATGCGGGCGGACCTTCAGTGATATCTCCAACTTCGGAGCACACCAGAGGACCCACAGAGGGGAGAAGCCCTACCGGTGCACTCTTTGTGGGAAGCATTTCTCCCGGAGCTCGAATCTTATTCGTCATCAGAAAACACACTTGGGTGAGCAGACAGGGAAAGATACCAGCTGAAGGGGAGCCACAGTTAGAGAGGGGGGAGAGAGAGTAAGAGACCCATTCTAGTGGAGGAAGAAGACCTTTAGGATCTGCTGCTACCACCTTGATCTCAAGTGCTTCATCCCACTTTTGGAGAATGGTTTCCTGTTGTCTCTGAAGCCAGGATCTTCAGGAAATCCTGAGAAGGGACTCTGAATAAAAATCCTCCCAGGCAGTTTCTTGCCATGGAAAGTCAGAAAACTCAGTCTTGGCTTCACCTTGTTGGATGTGAAAGAGAAGTAGGGTAGGCTCCAAACATGTTCACACCATTGGGTTAGCAGTTCTCTGGCCTTGAGGAAGCACCTGAGAGATGGTATCACTGTCTGAAGAACCTTCAGATTGTCCATGAACTGTTTAGGGCACATTGCAGTGGGCTGCTAGGTTCCCACCTGCTGTACCCCAACTCAAGTCGTGCTTCTGTAGACTGGGAGGAGTGGCTCTCCTAATGGAAGGGCCCTCCTTGGCCTGAGAAGAGGTTTGAGGTTCTGCCTTAGGAATGAAAGGGAAGCCCACTAGAATCTTCACACTCCCTCATATTTGTTACCTATTATCCCCACTTCACTCGCCATCTGTTTCCTTGTGATAATTAGCACTTAGTGATTCAATGCAAAAGACCCATGGACCTATTTGAGGAGGTGGGGAGTGAGGGAGATTGTCCCAGTGCAGCCATCTGCAAGGGAACTGAATTCTAAGAAAGACAGATGGGTGGCTGTTCTGAAAAGTAAAGAAAAGGAGGCTGAGTCTTAGGTGTTTGAGAAGGGAGAAAGGAAATGACTAACATCAGCTGAGTATTCCCTATATGCTATTGATTCTTCATCTCATTTAGTTGTCAGCAGTCCTCAAGCATATAAGATGAGGAATCATAAGCAAGGTATACAGTAGAGTCCATTTAAACCTGGGCCACCTTGGCTCCCTGCTGATACTCTTTTTTCACTACGTTCACCTTGCTGGCCTCTAAAGGAGGAGCCATGTAGGAGATAAGCCTGGAGATGAGAGCCGGCATGGCTTGTGATATGGCTCTGGACTGTTCACTGTATGGGAAGTCAGTACCAAGCATGAGACCCTTTTCAACTTTAAATTATTGACTGAGGATTTCTTCTGTTGCTGGGAAAAATGACAGTGGTAGGGATGGGATAAGATGAAAAAACCTTAAGACTTATAATAAGTTTGCCATTAATACCAATACTTTATTCCCTAAGGCTGGGAATACAGGGAATTATGCCTGGTTTTCTGGCCTTCTGGGTTAGGTCTGGCTTCACATGGCCTCATATGGTTTAGGTCTAGCCTCACATGAAAGTTTAGTGTTTACCCAGCTTTCCTCTAACAAATATAAGACACCCATATCTTGCTTTCCCCCCTGGTGCTGGAGATTGAACCCAGAGCCCAACTCACCAGGCAGGTGTGCTCTACTACTGAGCTATACCCCAGCCCCCAAGTGTCCTTTTCTGTCTCTCTAGTCAGTTTGGGTCCCTGCATTCCAGAGTAAGGGTTCCTCTCATTTGAAGCTAACTGGCAGCATGTGAATCTGTTGAAACTGATACCACCCATGAACTGACCTATCAGGTGGGGTCCCTGCCACTTGTTCAGGGAGGGATATGCCAGGAACTTTACAGTCATCATCTTATTAAATTATCAACCTCATTTGACATATGTGGAAATAGGTGGATAGAAAGTTACTTCCCAAGATAACAAAGCAAGTAAATGTCAGGGCCAGGAACTGAACTTTTATTCTACCCAAAGCCTGTAATTTTTTTGAAGCTGTAGAAGACTTCCCAAATTATTCCCTTACATTTGTAGGGTGATTTACAGTTACAGAACACTTTCATTTCATATACATTTGCTTTTGGAAAATCTACACACAATATTTTAAACATAGTCACCTAAACTTAGACATGTAAATTGGCACATACCCTAATAATAAAAATCACCATCTATTAAATGCCTACTGAGTGCCAGTTATTGTATACCTATTATCTCTGATCTCCATGCTATAAAGCAGTAGTGTCCCCGTTTTCAAGAAAATTCTATAAGGTTAAATGACTTGACTTGGCAGAGCTGGGATTTTTTTTAGGTATGTTCGATGCCAAGACCAGGCTCTTCATTATACCCACTGCCAAGCTAGGTCTACTGGTTCCTTCCCAGCCCAGGGAGTTTGGTATGATTATCCTTCTAGACCTGGAACTTTATAAACAACTGCAGTGACTTGGAGATTTTGCATCCAGCCCAGAACCAATGTACCAGGTATCTGGTATCTGCTTTGATCTTGGGTCAGGACTTCCTGGCCAATCTCATTTGCCCTTTTTTGACCTAGTTCTTCCACTGTGATTTCTGTGTTGGTCAATGCTTTGACTCGTGTGTGTGTGTGTGTGTGTGTGTGTGTGTGTGTGTGTGAACTTTTATTTTCTCCTCTCACTTTTCCTTTCTTCCTTTTGTCCTTTCTTTCTCTTTTCTTTTACCTTCTCCCTCCTATCCCCTCTCTTCCTTCCTTCTTTCCTTAGTAATTGGGAATACTGACATTGAAGACAACGTGGCTTCTGTGTTCTCTAATAAGGAAATTTGACAAATAAGCCTGGAGTTACAATGCAGGGTGATAGGTGTCATTACATTTCTACCCAGGTTTCTATTTCTGGGTAGGGCCTTAATCTGTCCAGTACTGGACACTGGGACCTAGAAGCAAATAAGACATAGTCCTTCCTGCAAGGAACTCAGAGGAAGAGAAACTCCTGTACAAAGTGCTGGGGAACACAGGTGGGAATGGCTAATCCTTCTGAGGGGAGAAAAGGGAAAGGAGGCTGAGAGGATGATTGGATTTGGACTTGAAGAATGAGTAGGTGTTTACTAGGTAAAGAAAAGCAGAAGCCCATTTTATTTATTTTATTATTATTATTTTTTTGTGTGTACCAGGGATTGAACTCGAGCACTTGACCACTGGGCCACATCCCCAGCCCTTTTTTGTATTTTATTATGAGACAGGGTCTCACTGAGTTGCTAAGTGCCTCGCCATTGCTGAGGCTGGCTTTGAACTCGCGATCCTCCTGCCTCAGCCTCCCAAAGTGCTGGGATTACAGGCGTGCACCACTGTGCCTGGCAGAAGCCCAATTTAGATGGAAGGGAAGACGTAGTGTTTTAGGGAACAATGAAATATTTTGATGTAGTGTCTTATATGAGGAGCGGAAGTAGATAAGGTAAATAGGCCAGCTCATGTAGGGTGTTGGATGCCAAGTAAGAAATTTTGGACTGTGGGTAATTTTAAAGTAGGGGGATGACATGATAACATTGACCTTATAGGAAGAGTACTCAGTCTAGAAGGTGTCAGGTGATTTGGGAAATGCTGTGTGTGTAAGCCAGGGCCACCTGGGGTCTTCTGGATTCATAGAAAACTATAGGATCTCCTCAAAGTCTTGTCAGTTCCACAAAATGGGAAGTCCAAACTGTCCATATAATTTCTGCAGATTACTGGAATATGTAACCACATGGTGTTCTTTTGCCTGAGGTTCTGGTGATATGCAAGCCTTTTCTATTTTTAAAATTTAATTAATTTATTTTCATGTTAGCTGAGGATTGAACCCAGTGCCTTACGTGCAAGTGCTCCACCACTGAGATACAACCCCAGCCCTAAGCCTTTTCTATTTTGGCCCTATTATCCCTGTCACAAAACTCATCACTTTCATTAGCTATCCAAGAAAATTCTGTCGAATCAAGCATTTTATAAGTTTAGAATCCTTTTCTAGAGATTGGGAATTTGGGCGGAGGGGGTTACATCATGGCATGTCACTAGACTGCTCCCCTCTCTCTTCCCATCTTGCCCTTAAACCTTTCCTCCTTTTTATGGTTTGCCATAAAAGACTGTTGTGCATCTTACTATAGGTGGTATCTTACCATCATCAAAGGTATCTTTTTTTCTACACATTTTAACATCTCCAGTTAAAAATGTTTTAGATTGAATGAAATATCACATTATGACAGTGAGATGAGGCAATAATGTCAGCAAGATGTGAAATAGGAAGTCCCAGTCTCCATTTTCCCATAGACACACCGACTTACCAACAATGTACAACCTAAGTACCTTTTTGAGTTCTTTCAGAAGTAAGGAGCTTCAGACAAACCCCAAGCCAAGAAAGAAACACTGAAATGGTAGGTGTCATTTTGCTTTACCCAAGATTGCCTTTCTCATAAGCAGCACAGTTCAGCATGGGCCATAGATTCTTCCTTGAGGGTAAAAGAGAAAAGTGGAACATATTTGTTTTGAGTTTTCAGAGGGCACTCCAAAGAACTGGTTCTTCCCTCGCCTTACTTGGAAAGCTAGTGGAAATGGAACAGTTTGGATGCCTGGGGGCCACTGAAAGTAAGGGAAGTTTGCTGTGTCACCAGAGGGCATGCACTATGGTTGACCATCTTCATACTCAGTATGATTGGGAAAACGCTTTCAACTGCAGCTCTTCCCTGGGGAGGGAGGGAGAAGAGTAGAACATGTGTCCCATATTCAAACATTTGGAGAATTTACTGGAGTCAACAAAATTTAGTATTTGGGGTTCACTGAGTAAAAAGAACTGAGAAACTGGTTGCTATAGCAACAGAGAGCCTGCAGTACTGCAGGCAGACACCAGAGGGAGCAAGAGATTATTGAGCGCCTGAAAAAGAAACTGGCAAACATCTAAGAAATTACAAGCATAAACCCAGAGAAGTCACACTACCCCCAAAGTATTCAGAGACCCTCAGAATTTAACCAGGCTGATTATTGAAGGTATTTACTTGTAGGAAGCCAGTCTGTTAAAAGTTTAAAAAAAATGAACCAAACAAATTCTGAAATAGAAAAATACAATAATTGTGTTGAAAAATTCACTAGAGGGTTTCAACACCAGACTTGATCAAACAAACAAAAAAATCAGCAAACTCAAAGATACAGGTCATTTGAAATCAGGTCAGAGGAAAAGAAGGAATGAGGAAAAGTGAAGAAATCTAAGGGACTTATGGGATACCATCAAGTAGATCAATATGTGTATTATGGGAATTTCATGAACAGAAAAAAGGAAGGAACAAAGAGATTATTTGAAGAAATAATGGTCAAACACTTCCCAAATCTGAGAATGGAAATGAATATCCAAATTCAAGATGCTCAGAGAACTAAGATGAACTAAAGAGATCCACACTAAGAAACATTACAATAAAAAAAAAAAAAAAAAAAAAAGTGTCAGCAGGGGTGGGGATGTAGCTCTGTGGTGAAGAGTTTGCTTAGTATGCACAAGGCCCTGGGTTTGATCCCCAATACTTGCCCCCCAAAAAAGATAAGCAAATAAAATGCCAACAAGGACAGAATCTTGAAAGCTGCAAGAGAAAGGCAAATAACCACATACAAGTGAGCTCCCATAGGATTACATGGCCCAAAGAGGGTATGATGGTACATTCAAAATGCTGAAAAGTGGGGGGAATGGCCAAACAATATCACTACATCTGGCAAAAATGTCTTTCAAAAATTAAGGAGAAGTAATATCCAAGACAAAGAAAATCTGAGGTAATTTGCTACTACTAGACCTGATTTATAACAAATGCTAAAGAGAATACTCAAGTTGAAACAGAAGGTGCTCAAGTTGCAAAAGGACACAAGACAACAATATAAACACAAAAAATATACATCTCACTGGTAAAGCAAAATATATAGGCAAATATAAAATAAAGTAATATAAGCCAGGCACAGAGGCGCATGCCTGTAATCTCAGTGGCTTGGGAGGCTGAGGCAGGAGGATTGCAAGTTCAAAGCCAGCCTCAGCAAAAGCGAGGTGCTATGCAACTCAGCGAAACCCTGTCTCTAAATAAAAATACAAAAATCAGGCTGGGGATGTGGCTCAGTGGTGGAGTGCACCTGAGTTCAATCTTTGGTACCCACCCCCCACAAAAAGTAACATAATGATGGTACACAAATCACTTTTTTTTTTTTTGGTACTGGGGTTGAACTCAGGGGCACTCGACCACCGAGCCACATCCCCAGCCCTTTTTTGTATTTTATTAGAGACGGTCTCACTGAGTTGCTAAGCGCCTCACCATAGCTGAGGCTGGCTTTGAACTCATAATCCTCCTGCCTCAGCTCTTAGAAATTCTGATATAAAATTTGAAAGAGAAAATCACTTTAAAAACTATATAAAGCTATGTTAATGCATACAAAATATAAAAAGATATATTTGTGACATTAATAACATAAATTAGGATGGGAAGGTAAAGGGATAGAGTTTTTGTATAGGATTGGAACTAATAAGCAGTTATAACAAGGTTGTATGATACAAGATTCATATACTAGGGCTGGGATTGTGGCTCAGCGGTAGAGCGCTCGCCTAGCACGTGCGCGGCCCGGGTTCGATCCTCAGCACCACATACAAATAAACCCATTTAAACCCATTGTGTACAACTAAAGCAAATAAATAAATATTTTTAAAAAATAAAAGATTCATATACTAAAGTTTATAATTTTCCTTTATACCAGCAACGAATGAGTGGAATTTGAAGTTTAAAACGCAATACTGTTTATATTAGCATCCCCCCAAATGGAAATACTTATGTGTAAATCTAACAAAATATGCACAAGATCTAACAAGACAAAAACTACAAAATTGTGTTAAAAGAAATCAAAGAGGAACTAAATAAATGGAGAGATATTCCATGTTTATGGTTAGGAAGGCTCAGTATTGTCAAGATGTCTGTTCTTCCTAACTTGATTTATAGACTGAATGAAATTCCAATCCAGATCCAAGCAAATTATCTCGTAGACATTGACAAAATGTTTTTCAAGTTTATTTGGATAGGTGAAAGACTCAATATAGTCAACACAATATTGAACAAGAAGATGACTAACACTACTTGAATTCAGGACTTAATTATAAAGCCACAGTAATCAAGACAGGGTGGTTGATGAAAGAATAAAAAAAGAGTTCAATGGCACAGAATAGAGAGCCCCCAAAATATACCCATACAAATATAGTCATCAAATTTTTGACAAGAGAGGAAAGGAAATACAATGGAGCAAAATAATATTTTAAACAAATAGTACTGGAACAATTGGATATCCATATGCAAAAAAAATGGGAGATAAAAAGAAATTAGACACAGGCTTTTAAACTTTTCACAAAGACTAACTTAAAATTAATTAGAGACCTAAATGTAAAAGAAAACTATAAAATTCCTAGAAGATAACAGGAGAAAATTTAAGTGACCCTGGGTATGATGACAGCTTTTTAGATACAACACTAAAGAAACATTAAAGAAACAATTGAAAAAAAGAAAGAAAGAAAGAAAGAAAGAAACAATTGAGTCAGGAGCTGTGGCTCATGCCTATAATTCCAGCTACTTGGGAGATGGGCAGGAGGAGTGTAAATCAAATCCATCCTGGGGAATGTGACAAGACCCTATCTCAAAATAAAAACTAAAAAGGCTAGGGATGTAACTCTGTGGTAGAATGCCTCTGGGTTTAATTTCCAGTCCCACAGCAAGAAGAAGAGAAACAACTGATAAACTGGACT
Source organism: Tamias sibiricus (assembly GCA_025594165.1). Lineage (NCBI taxonomy): Eukaryota > Metazoa > Chordata > Mammalia > Rodentia > Sciuridae > Tamias > Tamias sibiricus. Next base: position 36,190,370 of record CM046658.1, read on the forward strand.
TCATTAACATGAAAAACTGATGCTCTGTGAAACATAATGTTAAGAGAATGAGAAGACCATCTACAGACTGTGAGGAAATATTTGCGAAGTCCTTAAAGGACTTTATCTAAAATACAAAGAAGTCTTTGTAAGGAAACTAAGAAATACAAAAATGAACAGCATGATTTAAAAAATGGGCAAAAGACCTGAAAACACACCTCATTAAAGATACAGAGATGGTAAGTAAACATGAAAAGATGCTCTACATTGTGTATCATAGGGAATTGCAAATTAAAACATGTATCACCACTACATACCTATTAAAAAGCCAAATTACAGAACACTGACATCACAAATGCTGGCAAAGATGTGGAACAATGGGAACCCTTATTCATTGTTGGCGGAAATACAAAATGGTATAGCCACTTTAGAAGGTCATTTGGCAGTTTCTTATAAAACTAAATGTACTTTTAGCATACAAACCAGCAATCATCATGCTCCTTGGTGTTTATCCAAAGGAACTAAAGACTTATGTCCACATAGAAACCTATTTTTAGCAACTTTATTCATAATTGCCCCAAACTCGGGCAACCAAGATGTCCTTTAGTAGGTGAATGGTGAATGAATAACTAAATTGTGGCACATCTATTTAATAGACTATAATTCAATGATAATAACAAATCAGTTTTCAAGCCATGAAAAGACATGGAGGGAACTTAAATGCATAGTACTAGTGTAGAAAGTCATCTGAAAGGGCTAGAAACTATATGATACCAACTACATAACATTCTGGAAAAGGCAAAATTATGGAGACAGTGGAAAGATCAGGGATTGCTAGGGTGGATGGATCAACAGAACACAGAGGACTTCTAGAGAGTAAAAATGTGATGTATGATACACTAACATGTCATTGTATATTTATCCAAATACAGAATGTACAACACCAAAAGGGAACCCTATGATAAACTATGGACTGGGTGATAATGATGTCTCAGTGTAGGTTCATCAGTTGTAACAAATGTACTGTGTGGTAGGAGATGTAGATATAGAGGGTAGCTAAATAAAGTCTTTAAAAAAACTGTTGTCTACAGGAGAATTGCTATTGATATGAAGACACATAGGCTTAAACAAGGAGGAAAAAGGTATTGCATGCAAATGGTTATCAAAAGTAAGTAGCTAGCCGGGCGTGGTGGTGCACGCCTGTAATCCCAGCACTTTGGGAGGCTGAGGCAGGAGGATCGCGAGTTCAAAGCCAGCCTCAGCAATATAGAGGCACTTAGCAACTCAGTGAGACCCTGTCTCTAATAAAATACAAAAAAGGGCTGGGGATGTGACCCAGTGGTCGAGTGCCCCTGAGTTCAATCCCCGGTACCACAAAAAAAAAAAAAAAAAAAAAAAAAAAAGTAAGTAGCTGTAGCTGTGTGTGTGTTTGTGTACACACATTAAGTAAAAAAATATTATAAGAGTTAAAGAAGAATATTTTATAATGATGAAAGCGTCATCTCATCAGGTAGATATAATGAAAATTATGATAATAAAACATGGTACCTAATAGAGCATCCAAATATATGAAGCAAACATTGACAGAATCAAAGGAAGAAAGAGAAAGAATAGAAAGTTTCAGTGCCCAACCTTCAATGGAAGAACAACTAGACAGAAAATTACTAAGGAAACAGGATTTGAACAAGACCTAGTAGACACATAGAACACCTCACCCAACATCAGTAGGATACACATTCTTAAGTGCAATGGAACATTCTCCAGGATAGATCATATGTTAGGCCACAAAAACAAATCTTAACAAATTTAAAAAGGTGAAATCATACCAAATTTTTTTTTTAATTTTAATTTTTATTTTTTTTTTGGTACTGGGGATTGAACCCAGGGACACTTTACCTCTGAGCTATATCCCCAACCCTTTTTATTTTTTATATTGAGACAGGGTCTCACTAAGTTTCATTGCTAAGCTGGCCTTGAACTTGTAATCCTCCTGCCTTAGCCTCCTGAGTTGCTAGAGTTATAGATGTGCACTACTGTGTTTTCTGGTCACAAAAGAACAAAACTAGAAATCAATAACAAAAGAAAATCTAAAAAATTCTCAATCACGTGGAAATTAAACAGTACATTCTGTGTGTGTGTGTGTGTGTGTGTGTTGCTGGGGATTAAACTTAGTGCCTTGTGCATGTGAGACAAGCACTCTACCAACTGAGCTATATCCCCAGCCCCAAAGAGTACAGTCTTAAATAATCAATGGACCATGGAAGAAATCACAAGTGAAATTAAAAAAAAAAAAACCACCAAAACTATCTTTTAATAAGTGAAAATGAAAATGCAACATATGGAAACTTATGAGATACATCAAAAGCAGAAGGAAGATTATAGCAGTAACACCTATATTTAAAAAAAAATCTCAAATGGACAACCTAACTATACCTCAAGGACCTAGAAAAAGAAGAACTCAAAGTTAGCAGAAGGAAGGAAATGATAAGGATTAGAACAGATGAAATTGAGACTAGATTTCACCAAAGCTTGAGAAAGATACCACAAGGAAAGAAAATGACAGGCTAATGTTCTGACAATATTGATGCAAAAATTCCCAGTAAAATGCTGGCAAACTCGACACCATATTAAAAGGATTACACATCACGACCAACAGCTTTTTTTTTTTCTTCAAAAAAATTTTTTGTAGATGGACAGAATGCCTTTATTTTATTTGTTTATTTTTATGTGGGGCTGAGGATTGAACCCAGTGCCTCATTCATGCTAGGCAAGTGCTCTGTTGCCGATCTACAGCCAAAGCCCACGACCAATGGCGTTTTATCCCTAGGATACAAGGATGGTTCAATATAAACAAATCAATACATATACTGTGGGGAGAAAAGGACACCTCAGCACAATTGCTCACTTGCTGTTGAGGGAACTTGGCCCGGCCAAGAGTGTAACACCCTGATTGGCTCACGCCAGTCTCGCAAACATGATCAGCTCGTGACCCCTCCCATGGCTTGCTGATCTTAAAGCTGATTGGCTGAATCACCCTATATATGCTGTGTGACTTCCTCAATAAACGAGTTCCTGCTTGACTGGTCTCCCCAGTGTCTCTGATTGTCCTCCACCGTGAGGGCTGAGTGTGGGCCACCAGCCACTCCTGCCTCCTCCCGACTCAGCCTCACCGCTGGGGTGTGCTCTCCCAGGCTTCTCTGCTGGCTGGTGAGGGCTGATCCCGGTTCCGGGGGAGCTAAAAACCCCAGCAATATACCACATTAACAGAATAAGAACCAAAGTCACATGGTCATCTTATTGATCAGCTCACTGAGGCAGAAAAAGCATTTGACAAAATTCAGTACCCTTTCATGACAAACAACAACAACAACAACAACAACAACAACAACAAACCACTGAACAAAGTAGGAATAGAAGGAAAATTCCTCAAATAAAGCCTACATATGAAAAGCACATATCTGACATTGTACTGGGTGGTGAAAAATGGAAAGGTTTCCCTTCAAAATCAGGATCAAGGAAAAGATGTCAACTCTCCATTTCCATTCAACATAGTACTGGACATTCTTGTTAGAGCAAGCAGACAAGAAAAATAAAGGGCATCTAAATTGTAAAGGAAGAAATCAAATTATCTCTGTTCACAGATGACATTATTTGTAGAAATAGAAATAAATAGTTACAGGATATGAAATCAACGTACAAAAATCAGCTATAGTGCTTTCCTTTTTTTTTTTTTTTTTTTGGTACCAGGTATTTAACTCAGGGGCACTGGACCAGTGGGCCACATCCCCAGCCCTTTTTTGTATTTTATTAGAGACAGGGTCATTGCTGAGACTGGCTTTGAACTCACAATCCTCCTGCCTCAACCTCCCAAGTGCTGAAATTACAGGCATGCGCCACCGCGCCCAGCTAAAAATCAGCTATATTTCTATGCACTAATAATGAACAATTTGAAAAGGAAATGAAGAAAATAATCCCATTACAAAAGCAACAAAAAGGGGGCTGGGGATATAGCTCAAAAGGTAGAGTGCTTGCCTTCCATGCACAAGGCCCTGAGTTCAATACCCAGCACCACACACACACACACACACACAAAAAAAAGAATTAAAATATTTAGGAATAAACTTTTTTTGTTTCCCTTTTGCAGTACTGGGGATCAAGTCCATGGGCCCTGTACCACTGAGACATCCCCAACCCTTTTATTTTAAATTTGAGATAGGGTCTTTCTAAGTTGTCTGGTCTAGCTTCAAACTTTTGGTGCTCTTGCCTCAGTTGTCCAAGTAGCTGGGATTATAGGCTTGAGCCACCATGCCTGGCAGGAAAAATCTTTGGAAGGCAAAAAGACTGTACACTGAAAACTACAAAACATTGCTGAATGAGGCTCTGGGTTTCATCCCCAGCTCTGGAAAAAAAAAATGCTTAAAAGAATTTAAAGAACACACAAATAAATGGAAAGACACTCTACGTTCATAGATTGAAAGACTTAATATTGGTAAAATATCCATACTACACAAAGCAATCTACATACTTAGTGCAATCCCTAACAAGATACCAAAGACATTTTAGCAGAAGTAGAATAAAAGGAAATCCCTAAAATTCATACAGAATGTCAAAGGACCCTGAATAGCCAAACAAACCTGAAGAAAAAGAAAAAAGCTGAAGCTTCCCACTTCTTAGTTTCAAAACATAAATAATGACAAAATAATGAAAACAATATGATACTGGCATGAAGAGAGATATAAAGATCAATGGAACAAAGTAATGAACCCAGAGATAAGTCCTCATGTACATATTCTCAAACGATCTTTGACAAGGATGGTCAAGACTACACATGGAAAAAGGATGTTTTCCATTAACAAATAGTAATGGGAAAACTGCATATCTACATGCAAAAGTGAAGTTGGGCCTTTCCAAACCTATGTTAAAAAATCAACAAAATAAAGACCTAAACATAAGAGTTGAAACTATCCCAGGAATTACTAATTAGAGGAAATCTACTTTGTGGCTATGGTAATATCAGAAAATACAGACTATAAAGGAAAAAGCATCTTTAGGAATTGAAAAAAAAGCCCCATAATAATGCATTGCAATTCACCAGAAATATATAATTCTGAAGTTATAAACACCCAATAACAAAGCCTTGAAAGTTAGGTATGGCCTTGTTACTTCTGGGTGGGAGCTCTAAGGATCTGTTTGTTTTGCTGCATGCACTCTTCCTACAGGACTGCTCCTCATAGCCTAAGTCCTGGAGTGAAAACAATGATAGTACCCCTAGTAAATTCATGTGGACTAGGAGCATGAGCAAGAAATATACCTTTGATTACTCTTTGTTTCAACAGCTTTATTGAGTATAATTGATATATAATGAACTGCATGTATTTAAGTATTTGAGGTATAATTTTATAAGTTGTGATATAGGTATCTTAGAAAATGGATGGAGAGGCCGCAGTAGTTTTTAAAGAACTGCATTAAAATACCTTAAAAGGCTCCAGCATCCACTCAAATTGTGATAGAAGTTCCTTTCTTACAGACTGGGTGAGGTTGCAGACTTTAATCAGATGAATTACAGAAGACTGTAATTTGAATCCGAGATGAAGATATGCATTAAAAGTCCTCTGTTGTCATGGTGACTACAAAAGGGCTCACTGTAACACCTGTGGCTCTAGTAGAATCATCCTGGAAGCCTGCAAAGCTCAGGTCCTGCTCTCCAGCATCAAATTTCTGAAGGTAATGACCTTATTGTGTTAATAAAGTGTTAACTCAATAGCCTCAACTTGTTTAAGATGTCAACCTTAGTCTTCCTGAGAAAGAAACTATATCAGAGCCAGGAATTGTTGAGCCAGTCACTTCATCTTGGCCACCCTGAGATGGTAGGTAACTCTATACTGGATGTGAATTGTTGAGTCAGTAATACAAACTCCCTGGATATGTTAGACCTTCTTCCTCAGTGACTAAGGGGATTTGTAAACCTGAAAAACTTAGAGGTAAATATAGAGAAAAGAAATCAAACCTATCATATTAATAATTTTGTGTTTAAAATAACTTTATGTGTGTATGTATGTACTTCATACTTAAAGGATAACTTAAAAATAATACAGCATATTGAAGGATCTGATAGATCAGCCTAGTTTGATAGATTAGATCAAAGATGTATAAGAAAATTTGATTATGACTACAAAGAGCATTGGAATATTTGAGAACTAGGCCTACTAGATTTGTTTTTTCATATATATAAATTTTTGTTGAGTACTTGGGATGGATTTGCTTATTAGGGATGGAAATTTGATTGGCCAGGCATACAGAGGATATAAAGTAAAAAGAATATATGAGATTTAAAAATTCAGTTTGAAATACTTAATGAAATTATGTTTTGTGTTTATATGTGAAATTGTTTAACAAAGTTTAGATTATCTGGGGCTGGGGTTGTGGCTCAGTGGTAGAGTGCTTGCCTTGCACATGTGAGGCACTGGGTTTGATCCTTGGCACCCATAAAATAAATAAACTAAAACAAAGGTATTGTGTCCATGTTCAACTAAAAAAAAATTTTTTTAAAAGTTTAGATCATCTTACCTAGTTACTCTGAACAATAATAAAAGATTCCCTTAAACCCAATTATTATTTTATATAAATATATTCATAAATAGAATAGTATACTTTTGAATTGAACTTTAATGCTTAAACAAAACCAAGGGTTTGAGTTTTTGGATAATACATTTATTATTCCCACCATTATATGTAATTATCATGCACCAATAAAAATATGGAAAAAATAAATTTAGTATTAACTTAAAACTCAAGATAATGTAAATAGTCCTTAGTGCTCACAAAAATCTACTCTCATACATGAAAAAAAATCACACTGAAACTATTATTATCTGCATTTAACAGCTGAAGAAACCAAAGCACCTTAGTTAAGAAATCAGAATCAACTTCATGCATGACTGGTTTTAAAGTCTGTACCCTTAACCTTGTCAAGTTGGCACCCATACATATCACTTACACCATATTTATAATTCCACTTAACATGATAAAACTACTCTCTGTACAACTGAAAACACACCAATGCCTTCCCCAGAAGAGGAGATAAAATATCTGAGTGATGTATACTCTTCTCCTGATATCCTGTAAGTTAAATACTGTGATACAGAACTGAGATACTTAAATTGGTATAAAGTTAACACATTTTACATTACATACTAAAGAAATAAGAGGAAAGAAAACAGATATTTGTTTAGTATTTTTATACACACATTAACAAAATAGGAAATATTGATGACAATTAGAGTCCTTATTTATGCAACTGATTACATGATTATAGCTGGTATTTATAACTAACTTCTACTACCTGTTCTGTGTTCATTTTGCCTTCTGCAAGAACCTTAGCTGGTCATTATTCTTAACCTTGAGTAGGGGGTGGTATGTGACCCAAACCTTCATTCCTGAAGGGTCTGAACTATTCCTAGTCTTGTCTGCATTGGGTTGTAGTTTCTAATTGACCATAATGATAGAGCATGCTAATACTGAGATATGCCCTAAGGGATCTCATATATTCAAGACATATTCCTCCTTGCCTCCATTGTGGAGTAGTAGCCCAGTTTCACCTTGGTTGTCCACATCAACCATCCGAGCTAACTGTAACTCCCTTCTTGGTCTGTTGACACCAATTCATGGGAAATCCAAAGTGGCTGGGTAACAGTCTTAAGTTACCATTTAATAGAGTCATTATTGTCTTTCCTGGTAGAACTATTCCTTACTCTGAAACTAAAACCTGTAGACCAACATAGCATAAATTCATGGGAGCGGGGCAAAAATGTTGCTAGTAAGTCACTAGGGGTAATATGAGTGGTGCCACTCCCATTTCCATTCCTTGATTCCTAGATCCATGAATAATAGCTGTGTATAAAACAGTACTTCATATTTGGGTACTGATTCCGAGCATACAAAGTCTTTCAGAGAATCTTGCTCTAATTCTACAAAAAATTGCAATCTGTAACTGAGTCTTCAAAAGGTTATTCCACCATACTTTTTTTTTTTTAAGATGGGGTCTCACTGTGTTGCCTAAGCTGGCCTTGAAGTTGAGATCTTCCTATTTCAGCCTCTTGAGTAGCTGTGATTATAGATGTGTACCACTGCACCTGGCCATCCCACCATTGTATTAAGCCAGCTGCTTCGGGATGGTGGGGAACATGGTAATACCAGTGAATTCTGTGATCATGGGCCCACTGCAGCACTTCTGTGGCTATAAAGTGAGTCCTTGGTCAGAAGCAATGCTGAGTGCAATACCATGATGGTCTATAAAGCATTTTGTAAGTCTATGGGTGGAAGTATTGGCAGAAGCATTGCATGCAGGGAAGGCAAAGCCATATCCATAGTAAGTGTCTATATCACTAAGGACAAAATGCCACCCCTCACATGGTGGAAGTGGTTCAAAGTAATCAACTTGCCACCAGGTAGTTGGCTGATCACCCCCAAGGATCATTTTCTACTAAAGTGCAGTAGCAGGCTAAGAGTTGTCTCTCAAAAAAGAGAATCATTATATGTGAATGATGGCAGGGCCTTGTTTCACATTGGGAGGCTCAGTATGGGTATTTGCATTGCTGGCAGATTGAGCACTCAGAGGTAGCTGTAGCCTGGGCAGCCTTGGTGAGTGGAAGTCCAGGCTGCTGAGCCTAAGCATAACCTCATAACTGCTACCATGCCCACTTTGTTCATGAAGCTCATTGGGTGAGGACAGGTGTAGTTGGAGAAAGAAGCTAATTTGCATATACAAAATGGTTTACCCTATTCACTCAATTATTAAAATTCTCTGTTGAGGTCCTCCTTTGATGAATATTCATTCACATGGGACATAAATATCTTTCATGTCTTTTGACTACTCAAAGAAGTCTATCCATATACCTCTTCCCCAAATTTATTTTTTGACAAGACTTTCAATCATCTTCAAGTTCCTGACCATCCAGTCAAACCACTGGCAATAGCCCATGAATCAATATATCTGTCTTATTGCGTGGATGAGTATTTCTCCCTCTAAACAAAGTGCACCATTAGGTGCACTGACTGAAGTTCTGCCCAGTAGGTGATTTCTCTTCACCATTATCCTCAGGTATGTCATAGGGGCTATAGTGCTGCAGCTATCCACTTTCAAGTAGAACCTTCATATTATAAAGAACCATCCTTAAACCAAGAAAAGTCTTCTCTTCCTCTATTATTTTAAGGAACTCCCCCATGAGGCCATAGAGAGAAGGTGAGAGAGAGAAGGCAATGTAGCAGGAGTGAGAACCATGGGCTTTTGGAACACTTCATGTAACTCACTTGTGCCTTCAGGGCCTACTCTGGCCCAATCACATATATACAATATTCATTTTGATAATGGAGTGTTGTGCACACCCAACTTTATGGCTTGGAATCAGATAACATCAGTTCATGATAAGCAGCCAGATCACAGGTGGACTATGGTCAAGCATTCAGTTTCTACTAAGGTACAGCACTAGGCCAAGAGATGTGTTTCAAGGGACTAAAATATAGCACAGGACTGGAGGTTGGACAGTAAAGAGGTATTGCTGACCTTTCCAGATGGAAGAAAACTGCTTCTGGTGGGTCTGTTGGATGGGGATGGGAAAAAAAAAGTCATTTTCCAAATCAATACCTGTATGCCAGGCACCAGGGGCTGTGTTAATTTGTTCAAGCCAAAACAAAATCTGGTACAGCAACTACAATTGGAGTTACAACTTGGTTAAACTTATAATAATCCACAGTAATTCTCCAAGATCCATCTGTCTTCTGCACAGGTCAAATAGGAAAGTTGAATGGGGAAATAGCAGGAAATAACATTTCTGCATCTTTTAAAGTCTCTACCACAGAGATTGACACTGATATCTATAATATAGCAAAGATAATGTTGTTTTGTATTATAATTTTCTCAGGTGGAGGTAGTTTTAATGGCTTCCATTTGGCTTTTTCCACCATAATAGCCCTCACCCCACATGCCAGGGAACTAATGTAGGAATTTTGCTGGCTGATCTGTATGTTTATCTTAAGTATACATTCTTAAACTGAGGAAATAAGCATAGGATGGGTTTTGAAACCTATTTGACCCACTGTGAGATGGACTTGAACTAAAACTCTATTGATTGATTGCCTGAGCTCTGTAAGCACCTATTTGAGGGGCACTTGACCACGGGGCCACATCCCCAGCCCTTTTTTTGTATTTTATTAGAGACAGGGTCTCACTGAGTTGCTAAGTGCCTCGCCATTGCTTAGGCTGACTTTGAACTCGTGATCCTCCTGCCTCAGCTTCCCAAGTCTGGGATTATAGGTGTGCGCCACCACACCTGGCTGTAAGCACCTATTTTGACTAGAGGGCTACAGCAAGGTTTTGGGTCTGTTAGAATAAATGTCAGTTCAGAGCCAATATCTAACACTCTCAAAAAGTTCTGATTATTTCATTTTCCCCAATGCACAGTTACCTGGTAAAAGACTGTAGGTACTTTGGGGGAAGGTAGTATGTGGGTCCTTCCTCAAGGAGATTTAGACACTCTTTCATTAAGGATTCTGGGTTTGTAAGCTGGCTCAAGTCTGGGAATTGATTGAGGGACTGCTGTGACATAAAAAATAAAAAAGGATTTGAGTTAGACTTTATTTACCTGTCCTGGAACTTTTCATATCAAGTAAGACTATAGTAGATTTCCTATATATTTTAAACATTCAGGAACACCACGATTAAAGTAGCCAATGGCATAGGTATGTGTGAGTTGATGATTTTGATCGCCTCTACTGTCCATTTTGGTAATGATTCCTCTTATGACTTTGGCAATTGAGTGCTGCCACTTTGTCCTTGCCACCTTGGGATCCAACTACTCTCATTACACTTAGGTTTTCAAACTGAATGGATGTGGTTCCCACTATAAGTTATGGCTACAGAGAAGAGTGATCACAGAGCTCTTCAAAGATATTTGGGCTCCACCCATAAATTTATTTTAAAATATTGGTGCAAATTTTATCTTCTATATAACACCACCCCAGTATGGATGAGTACAGCTTAAATCCATTCTAATATTCCAATCTGCCTAAGCTTTTGAATTCCTTCTTCTATATTAAAACAAGGGAAACCAGGCATTTCCAACTCACTCATGATGGGTGCTATGGTTTGGATATTGTTTGAGTGTGTCCTGATAGATAGGCTTGGGCCGACAGGCCACCTCCCCCATGGAAATTTCCATGAGGAGCAACCTGGTTTCATTTTCCCCAGGCAGGAGCCAATCAGCTTAAAGGTTGCCCTGTTCCCTGGGAAAAGAGCCAATAGCGTTAAAGGTTGCTCTGGTACACCCTCCACCAGAAATCCCTACTTAAAGCTCCTGCCTGCCCGGAGCTCAGACACAACAGCTCCTCCCTGCTGAGAGGAGGCAGCCACTGCGACAGCTCCAGACTCACTGTCTCCAGCCCAAGGGCATCTGTCCCAGCCAACAGCTCCAGAGACCACAGCCGGCATGACCAGGCACCCACATTCCATTCAGAGCTTGCACACTCCCCTATCCCTGACTCTTCTCTCCCCATACTTCTTCTACCTCCGACCAGCCATAAAGGCTGGTGAATAAATCTCTTGGCTACACGGTTGTCTCCGGTGTGGTTTTTGCCCTTCATGTCTTGCAAGGGTTCATGTATTCAGCACTTCATCCTCAGTGTGGTGATGTTGGAAAGTGGAAAGTAAACAGGTTATTGAAAGTGCTGCCCATGGAAACAATTAGTGTAGTTCTCACGGTACCCTGGTTAGTTCTTATAAGAGAGTTGTTATAAAAGAGCAAGCCTGACCAGACATAAGAGGCACACACCTATTATCCCAGTGATTCAGGTGGCTGAGCCACAAAGATTGAAAGTTCAAAACCAGACTCAGTAATTTAGCAAGACCCTCAGAAACTTAGCAAGACCCTTTCTCAAAATAAAAAGAATTATAGATGTAGCTCAGTGGTAAAGGGCCCTTAGGATGAACCCCCAGTATAAATATAAATAAATAAATAAGTAAATAAATAAATAAATAAAGCCTGCCCCCCTTGCTGGTTTCTCTCTAGCCTCCTGTCTCTTTCATGTGATCTTTTTCTTCTGCACATATTTCCACTATGATGCCATCTACTGTGATCTGATGTAGCTGAGGGGCCCTTGCCAGAACCAAAACCATACTGTTTGTACTTTGAGCCTCCAAAATTCTGAGCTAACTATACTTTTTGTCTTTATAAAGTATGCAGCATTAGGCATTTTGTTATAGCCAAATAGCTGACTAATACAGTGGTCCATCTTTTAATCCACGATGTAGCCAACAAACAAAAGATTTTGTTTCTCAGTACCAAAATCTATATTAGGGTTCTCCAAAGAAACAGAACCAATAGGATATTTACATAGACATATAACAGGATATTTATTATGGAAATCAGCTCACATGATTATGGAGACTGAGAAGTCTTTGATATACCATCTGAAAGCTAGACAACCAGAAAAGCTGATGGTATAATTCAGTCCAAGTTCAATGACCTGAGAACTAGGGGAACCAATAGCATAATTCCCAGTACCCAAGGCTAAGGCCTGAGAACTAAAGGTAAGGAGTTAAGAGAGTTTTTGGCATCCTTCTGAAGTCTGAAGGCCTGAAAACTAGGAACGCCAATGTCAAAGGGCAGCAGAAGATGGATGTCCCAGTTCTATGGGTGGAGGGGGTGGGGGATGAAGAAATTACCCTTCCTTTATCTTTTTGTTTTATTTGAATGGGCCCTCAACAGATTAGATGATGCCTGCCCTCACTAGTGTGTGTAGATCTGATACTGATTCAAATGCGAATTCCTCTGGAAACCCTCACAGACATACCCAGAAATAATATTCTATCAGTTATTCAATTATCCCTCAACCCATCAAGTTAGTACATAAAATTAAGACCAACCACTCATAGCTTACCAGATATATCCTCTGACCCAGGTCCTCATGATCTGGGATAGAAGAAATCCAATATAGGAAGCAGGTACCTTCACAGCATATCCAGGTGAGAGTTAGGAAATAAAACTCAACTGGGAGCCAGAGGGACACCTAGAATCTCCAGAAAAACAGTCCTTAACTGGATTTACATATATCTGGGTGTCTGCAAAACTTTCCAAGGAGTATGTGAACGTATTTTTTCTTAAGGGAATAATTTTCCTGATCCTAACCCTCAGCTTCCACATGTACACACTCTTTTTTTTTTTTTTTTTTAATATTTGCTTTAGTTGTACACAATGCAATGCATTTATGTTTACATGGTGCTGAGGATGGAACCTGGGCCGCACACATGCTAGGCGAGTGCTCTACCGCTGAGCCACAACCCCAGCCCTGTACACACTCTTTACAAAAACTAATTGCCTAAGGCTGGGGTTGTGGCTCAATGGTAGAGAGCATGCCTGAGGCACTGGGTTCGATCCTCAGTATTACATAAAAAGTAAATAAAGTTATACATAAAAAAAACCTAATTGACTAAGAGTAGTGACATCAGCAAGATGGTACAACAGGAATCCTTAGACCTTGTTTCTCCACAGAGACCACCTTAACACTGCTCCCAAACCTTTTTATATGAGAACTTCATAGACCCTGTGCAAGCTCAAAATCAAGACCAGCCACATTATAATGGCAAAAAAAAAAAAAAGCCATTTCATTTAACCCACAATAGTCTTTTCCCCAAACCAGTACAACTTGGCAGGAGTAAATGCCCAACTTGAGGCTTCTCACTTGAAAGGGAAATGTAAAAGTAGAATATGCATCCAACATTCTGGCTTCTCAGGAGGACATCTGAAGGAATGGTTTCTGTTTTGTCACACTCTGACTGCTTATGAAATTGGCATACTTTGAATTGAATGCTTGGGTAATACTGGATGAAAAGAGATGAGCTGCCTTTTCCAGTGCCCAGAAAACCTGTAATACTATAGACAGATGCCAGAAAAAAACAAGAGAGTACAATATTCTGAAGAAGAATCTGGCAGCCCTCTTGAATTGGGATAAACCAAAAGAAGGCATAACCCCCAAAATAGTTTTAAGAGATACCCAGAATTATTAAGTGGGCTAATTGTTGAAGGTTCCCTCTATATAAAGGCAGTTCATAAAAACTGGAAGATATGATTGTTTTTTCATATGTACAAATCCTAGCAAAAATAATAAGCACACAAAGAAAGAGGTAAACATGATCCAATCAAAGGAAAAATAAATCTTAGGAAAGGAACTCTAAAGAAATAGAGGTCTAGGGGCTGGGGTTGTGGCTCTGCGGCAGAGCGCTCGCCTTGCACGTGCGCGGCCTGGGTTCCATCCTCAGCACCACGTAAACATAAATGCATTGCATTGTGTACAACTAAAAGTAAACAAATAAATATTAAAAAAAAAGAAACAGAGGTCTATGAATCACCTGACAAAGAATGCAAAATAATAATCTTAAAGAAGCTCAATATGTTCCTTTAATCTAGATAGACAATTAAATGAAATGAGGAACTGATGCATGAACAAAATGAGAATATCAACAAAGAGGTAGAAACTATATAAAAGACCAAACAGAAATTCTGATGTTGAAGAGCACAATAGCTGAACTGAAAAAATTTCCTAGAGAGGTTCATAATAGATTTGATCAAGTAGAAGAAAGAATCAGCGAACTGAAGACAGATCATTTGAACATTTCAAGTCAGAGGAAATAAAAGGAACAAAAGGATGAAAAGTGAAGAAAGCCTAAAGACCTTATGAGACACCAACTGGACCAATATATATATATATCCTGTGAGTTCTAGAAAAAGAGAAAGAAAGGGATAGAGCTTATTTGAAGAAATTATGGTCAAAAATTCACCAAATATGAGCCGGGCGTGGTGGCGCACGCCTGTAATCCCAGCACTTTGGGAGGCTGAGGCAAGAGGATTGTGAGTTCAAAGCCAGCCTCAGCAATGGCGAGGCACTTAGCAACTCAGTACGACCGTGTCTCTAAATAAAATACAAAAAAGGGCTGGGAATGTGACCCAGTGGTCAAGTTCCCCTGAGTTCAATCCCCAGTACCACAAAAAACAAAAATTCAAAAAAATCACCAAATATGAGAAAAAATCGGACATCCAAAGTCAAGAATTTCAAAGGACTCCAACTGTGATGAACCCCAAAAGCCCCACTGAGACACATTATAATCAAACTATTCAAAGTCAAAGACAGAATTTTTGAAGGCAGTAAAAGAAGCTTATCAAGTACAAGGGAAAGAGAAATGGAGAAAGATGTACCATGCTAATAGTAATCAAAAGAAAGTGGGAATAGCTATATTAATTTCAGACAGCAATCTTCAAAGAAGGAAAATTAGCAGGGATTAAAAAAAGGTATTAGTGAGCCGGGCGCAGTGGCGCACGCCTGTAATCCCAGCACTTTGGGAGGCTGAGGCAGGAGGATTGCGAGTTCAAAGCCAGCCTCAGCAATGGCGAGGCACTTACCAACTCAGTGAGACCCTGTCTCTAAATAAAATACAAAAAAGGTCTGGGGATGTGACCCAGTGGTCAAGTACCCCTGAGTTCAATCCCCAGTACCACAAAAAAAATGGTATTAGTGGGCTGGGGTTGTGGCTCAGCGGTAGAGCGCTTGCCTAGCACGTGCACAGGCCGGGTTTGATCCTCAGCACCACGTAAAAAATAAAAACCCATTGTGTACAACTAAAGCAAATAAATAAATATTTTTTAAAAAGAGGTATTAGTGAAGCCAGTTCTGGTGGTACACACCCATAATCTCATTGATTTGGGAGGCTAAGGCAGGAGGATTACAGGTTTGAGGCCAGCCTCAGCAATTTAGCAAGTGCTATGGTTTAAATATGAAGTGTCCCCCAAAAGCTCATGTGTGAGACAATGCAAAAATGTTCAGAGGTGAAATGATTAGATTATGAGAGTTGTTACCTAAGCAGTGGATTAATTCACTGATATGGACTAATTAACTGGGTGGTAATGATGCAGCTCCCCAGCCACCAAACCATGTAGCCAGCCTACTGGTCACTGCCAAGAAGTAGCAGCAGAGTCGGGGCAGCAGGAAAGCAGAGGCCTGGGAAAGCTGGAGTGCACACAGCAAGCACAGGCTGTAGCTGTGGGGAGCCCACCTTGCTGCCATGGGCCTGCAGGCCTGAGGCACACTGACCTGTCATCCTGCAGCAGCCTGGCCAGTGAGGATGCCTGCTGCAGAAGCCCTACTACATGCAGTGCTATAGCTTCAGAACCTGAGCATGCATAATCCACAGACCTCAACTTGTTGGGAAGTTATGATTGCAGACCTGAATGAATGGAAGTTTGGACTCAAGAGTTAACCACAGCATTAGTACTTTTCCAAATCCTAATTAGCATAATTTTGGACCAGTAGCATTGGTACTTTTTTCAAACTTTGATTAGCATAAGTTTGAACCCATAGCATTGACCCAAGTGCTAATATAAACCCCTAGACTAGCACACTTGGTAGGCAACCCCCATTGGGTCCCTTCTTGCTCTGCAGGGATTCTGTTTCTATGCATGCTTGAATAAGTCCTACTCTTTTACTCACCCATGTGGTCTCTGGATTTCATTCTTTGAATTTGTGAGACAAGAATCCAGAGAAAAGAAATTGGCGGTGAGCTGCTAGGGTCTGCTGCAACACTAGAGGGCATAGGCCACCGTTGAGAGATATAACGTGTTTTTCAGCTGCAGAGAGCTGTGGCTTATGCAGACCTCACCTGCCAGCAGAAGCAGAGAATTGAGTTTCACCTCAAAACTCTGATTTCATCTTCTGTAGGTAGGTAGGGTGTGGCTGGAAGAAATAGGTCACGGGGGTGTGACTTTGGAGTTTATATTTTGTTCCTGGCGAGTGAATCTTTCTCTGCTTCCTGGTAACCATGTTTTGAGCTGGTTTCCTCTGCCATGCCTTTCTGCCATGATGTTCTATTCCATGATGTTCTACCTCTGGGCCTCTATCAGGGCCCAGAGCCATGGAGTCAGCTGACCATGGACTGAACCTCTGAAACTGTGAGCCAAAATAAACTTTTCCTCCTCTAAGTTGTTCTTGTCAGGTATTTTGGTCACCAGAACAATAAAGCTAACAAATAGCAAGATCCTATTTCAAAATAAAAAATAATTAAAAGGTTACTGGGGATGTAGTTAAGTGGTAAAGCACCGAGGTTTCAACCCCCAGTACAGGGGGGAAAAAAAAGAGCCATTATATGACAATGGAATTAATACTCCAAGAAAACATAACAATCCTTCATGTATACATGCCTAACAACAGAGTACCAAAATATGTGAGGCAAAAATTGGTAGAACTATAAGAAGAAATAGATGGATCTGCTATTATAGTTGATGGATTTAATAATCCTTTATCAGAAATGGACAGATCTAAACAGGCAGAAAGTCAATTAGAACATTCTAGAATTCAACAGCACCATCAATCAACTAGATATAATTGACACATAGACTACTTCATGTGACAACAGCAGAACACACAGCTCAAATTCACTTGGAATATTTATCAAAATATACTATCATCTGGGCTATATTAACACACCCTAACAAATTTAAAAGAGTAGTAATCATACAATGTCTATTCTCAGAGCACAAAGAAATTAAACTACAAATAACAAAGATAACTGGAAAATCCCAAAATACTTGGAGGTTAAAAAGCTCACTTCTAAGCCGGGCGTGGTGGCGCAAACCTGTAATCCCAGCACTTTGGGAGGCTGAGGCAGGAGGATCGCAAGTTCAAAGCCAGCCTCAGCAATGGCGAGGCACTTAGCAACTCAGTGAGACCCTGTCTCTAAACAAAATACAAAAAAGGGCTGGGGATGTGACCCAGTGGTCGAGTGCCCCTGAGTTCAATCCCTGGTACCACAAAAAAAAAAAAAAAAAAAAAAGAAAAGAAAAAAAAAAAAAAGCACACTTCTAAATAAAACATGGATCAATGAAGAATTTTCAAGAGACATTTTAAATACTTTGAACTGAATGAAACTCATTAAAATTTGTAGAATGTAGAAAAAGCAGTGCTTAAAAATTTGTAGCAGGGCTGGGATTGTGGCTCAGCAATAGAGCACTCGCCTGGCATGTGCGCGGCCCGGGTTCGATCCTTAGCACCATGTAAAAATAAAGGCATTGTACACAACTAAAACAAATAAATAAATATTTAAAAAATTTGTAGCAATGAATGCATATATTAGAAAAGAAGTTCTAAAATCAATAAGCTATGATTCTACTTTAGAAAACTAGAAAGAGCAAATTAAATCCAAAGTAAGCAGAGGAAAAGAAATCATAAAAATTAGATCAGATATCAGTGAAATTGTGAAATCAGTAGAGAAAAAAGTCAACAAAACCATAAGCTGGTTCTTTGTATTAGTCAGTAAAATTTCCTTATCCAGGCTAAGGAAAAAAAAAGAGAAAAAAATACTAATATCAGAAAGGGAAGAGGGGATATCAGTACAAATCTCATGGAAGTTAAAAGCATAATCAAGAAATACTATGAACAACTCTATGCCCACAAATTGGATAACGTGGATGAAACATACCAAGAAACAGATGATGTAAACAGTCTTATATCCATTATAGAAACTGAATCAATAATTAATAAACTCCCCAAACAGAAAGCATGAAGCACTGGTGAATTCTCCCAACCATTTAAGGAGGAACTATACCAAATTTCTAGAGTCTTTTCCAGGACACAGAAGCAGATGAAAGATTTCCTAACTCATTCTATGAGGCCAGAATTACCTTACTATCAAAACCAGAAAAAGACATTACAAGAAAAGAAAACTACAGGCCAATAGCTCTTATGAATACAGATGCAAAAATCCTCAACAAAATATTAGCAAGTTGAACCCAAAGATGTACAATAAGAATTATACATCAGCCGGGCGCGGTGGCGCACGCCCCGTAATCCCAGCACTTTGGGAGGCTGAGGCAGGAGGATCGCGAGTTCAAAGTCAGCCTCAGCAATGGCAAGGCACTTAGCAACTCAGTGAGACCCTGTCTCTAAATAAAATACAAAAAAGGTCTGGGGATGTGACCCAGTGGTCGAGTGCCCCTGAGTTCAATCCCCAGTACCAAAAAAAAAAAAAAAAAAAAGAATTATACATCATAGCCGGGCGCGGTGGCGCACGCCTGTAATCCCAGCACTTGGGAGGCTGAGGCAAGAGGATCGAGAGTTCAAAGCCAGCCTCAGCAATGGCGAGGCACTTAGCAACTCAGTGAGACCCTGTCTCTAATAAAATACAAAAAAGGGCTGGGGATGTGGCCCAGTGGTTGAGTGCCGCTGAGTTCAATCCCCAGTACCAAAAAAAAAAAAAAAAAAAAAAAAAAGAATTTACATCATAAACAAGTGGGATTTACCCTAGGTATGTGAGGCTGGCATAACATTTAAAAATCAATTAATTCAATTCATCATATTAACAGGTTAAGGAAGAAAGATCATATGATCCTATCAGTGGATACAGAAAAAGTATTTGACAAAAATCCAGCACTGACTAATGCAAAAATTCAGTACACTTAGAGGGAAATTTCACCAACTTAATAATGTATATGAAAACTCTATAGTCAATACACACTCAAAAGTGAGAAATTTGAAGCTTTAAGATCAGGAACAAGTTAAGGTTGTCCCCTCTTACCTCTCCTTTTCAACATTGTACAGGATGTCCTAGCTTATGCAATGAGACAAGAAAAGGAACTAAAAATATGTAGATTAAGAAGAAAGAAATAAAACTGTCTTTGTTTGCAGATGATAAGATCAATTAAGTACAAAATCCTAAAGAATCAACAACAACAACAAAAACCTTTTTGGAACTGATTTTGATTATAGCAAGTTTGCAGATACAAGGTTAAGATACAAAAGTCAATTGCTTTACTATATATAAGTTATTAATAAGCTTTCTGTTACTATAACAAAATACTTGAGATGATTCAGTTATAAAATGAAAGGTTTCTTTTGGCTCATATTTTAAAGCTTCCAGTCCAAGACTGGGTAGACCCATTGCTTTGGGCCTCTGACAGAGTGCCATATTGCAATGGTGGGGAGTACACGGCAGAGCAAACCCGTTTCTATCACATGCCAAGGAACAAAAGAAAAAGAGGAAGTGGTCTTAGTCCCACAATTCCCTTTTGGGGCATACCCCAGTGATATAAGGACCTCCCACTAGGCCTCACCTCTCAAAGGTTCTACCACCTCCCAATAGTACCACTCTGGGGACCACACTTTTATTTAACACATGGGCCTTTGCAGGACATTGAACATCTATATCATAGTGCTAACAATGAACAAGTGAAAGTTGAAATTATAATATATTACTGTTTACATGAACACTGTGAAATCTAAAATACTTAGGTGTAAACATAGCAAAATATGTAGGAGATCTAATATCTGTAGATCTGGACTACTGTGGTATATTGTTGGATATATTTAGAACAGTGTAATGGGTTTTTAAAAATGACAATATCATGTACCAGAAATTAAATTCCTGGCAAATACTTGAATTTAGGATGAAAAAAATTTTAATGTCAACTTAAAATGTGCTGAGGTACAGTTTCCCAAAATTCTTTGTAGTGAATATGTGAGCAAAAATGTTTGAAGATAACTGCTCTAGGAGAAAGAGAGATAAGGAATCTATTTTGAGACAGTGAAGGAAAACGAAACCTAAGATATCTTAGGTTAGGGTCACCACCACTCTTCTCTTGAGTCTTAAATCAAAATCAAGCCCTTTTTCTATGAGGCACTGGGGACCAGTCTATTAGAACAAGAATGGAGCCAGGTGCAGTGGCGCACGCCTGTAATCCCAGCATTTTCGGAGGCTGAGGCAGGAGGATCGCAAGTTCAAAGCCAGCCTCAGCAATGGTGAGGCACTTAGCAACTCAGTGAGACCCTGTCTCTAATAAAATACAAAAAAAGGTCTGGGGATGTGGCCCAGTGGTAGAGTGCCCCTGAGTTCAATCCCTGGTACCAATTAAAAAAAAAAAAATACTGCTTTGGTAAAGTCGCTTGGAATGCCAAGGACAATGTGACCAAATATATTTGTTGCAGTAGTCTCAAAGACTCAGTCAAGGGTTCCTTCTAGTCTCCCGGACACCTGAAAGGTTGATGTTAAATCCTGCCCTGACCCAAGAATTCACCCAAGAGCCACTAGTTGGCAGCAGTGTGCCAAATAATGGATGAGCCAGGTCCCCAACTAGTAATTTTCCCGGCAGATCATTCCTTGGGCTGTGACTAGGTGTGATCACCTGGTGGAAAACAGTAGTAGTGAGAGGGCAATATGTACAGAGGGGATCTTAAAGACCCAGTGGGGATGGAGAATGTGGAGGTCAGAGGATAGAATGGCTGATGGCTGGAGGATATAAGGGTGGAGAGGGGGCAATAGTGAGAGAGGGATCATGAGTGGGGCCTTGAGTTCCCAGACTCAGAAAGCTGGACATCGTGAGGGAAATGGGGAGCCAGAAAGGTGTATAGGTAGGAGAGAGACATAGCTAATTAGCATTTTAGAAAAATCACTAAAATTGTAGTGTGGAGAAGGAGGGGAGAGGAAGCTGAGAGAAGAGTAAGAAGCTGTTGCGGTGATCCTGGGAAAGAGGATGAATGGCCCACACTATGGCCAGTAACTCAATGGACAGAGGTGTCAGATTTGTAGGGGACTTAAGAAATAAAATTCATAGAATGAGAAAGGACTCACTTA
This sequence comes from Tamias sibiricus, assembly GCA_025594165.1. Classification (NCBI taxonomy): domain Eukaryota; kingdom Metazoa; phylum Chordata; class Mammalia; order Rodentia; family Sciuridae; genus Tamias; species Tamias sibiricus. The sequence goes on from CM046658.1 coordinate 36,212,013, forward strand.
GAATGCAGTTTTGAAAAAAGAGGATAAATATCCTTTTTTTAAAATAAATATTTATTTATTTCCTTTAGTTGTACATATGGGTTTATTTGTATGTGGTGCTGAGGATCGAACCCAGGCCGCGCACGTGCCAGGCGAGCGCTCTACCGCTGAGCTACAACCCCAGCTTCCAGATAAATATTCTTTATTAGTAAATACACTTTCTCAATTGGGTTTTCTGCCTAAAACCGCGCTGGAAGGACTGAGATCATGCAAGTTCTTTTAAATCTTTTAAATCTCTAGTCCATTCATTCAACAATCTCGACCAGATTCTGTGGTGGAAACAGATCCTATACTTTTGAGGAGCGGGCTTTGATGGAGGAGATACAGGACGCCGAGGAGAGGACACTTGGAGCCTAGGATCTCAGATAAAACATCAAACGAAACCACAGCTCCGTTACCTATTACCCTCTAGAAGTCGTCTGATGCGTGACAGGTATCCATGCGAGCGCCACCCCCGAGGACGTAAGGCGCTAAACAGCCACGTCCCTCCCCCCCCCCCCCCCCCGAGTGAACCGCGCCTCCGGAAGCCCTGCGCTCGGCGGGGCTCGTCTGCAGCAGACCGCGCCCGCGAGCCCGCCGCTCACCGTCCCACCGCGACCCCGATTGGTGGAGGCTCCTCCTGGCCCCGCCCCTCGGCGAGTTGACGGGAGTAGGCGCGCCACGGCTGGGCCGGGCTGCGAGCAAAGACCCGGGGTTCAGGGAGGATGCACCCTGGCCCCACGTCGTTCACACACTGGGGCAGGTTTGCAGTCCCCAGCGCGGGAGGGCGTTGCGTTCCGGAAGCGGTCCCTCCCAGAGCATTCTGGGCCGCGGCGGGGGGCAAGCTGGGCCCCCAGCGCCTGCGCGTCGCCTCGTTTTGAGGAATGGCGGCGCTCTGGAGCGTTGATTGCGGTCCCGTGGAGAAGGGAACTGGGGAGTGGGTATTCACGTCTTTTCACGCCCAGGTCTGGATCCCTGGGACGGAGAAGGCCCGATTCTACTGACCTTCGAGGTCCGTGGACGCGAGGGGAGCGAGGCGAGCCCCTAGCGCCAACTGTTTTACGGTATTTACTCCCTGCCGCCTCTGACGCACTCCTCCCGCCTGTCCCCCCACCCGTACATCTTTCCTTTATGATCCCGTGGGAACAGCTGGTAAGTTGCGCCGTAGGATTAAGAACCCTGGTAGCCCGGTCCCTTGTCTCCTTTGCACTGTCCCCTGGGGGTCTCACTCGCCCGTGAAGCTTAGGAGATAAGTCCTTCTAGCAGAAGGGTTTGGGAGCACAGGATAAAGCTTCCCGTCACTTGGCCCCAGCACCCTCAAGGTTAACCACCTTGCCCCAGGCTCAGGCTAGGCACACCCTTTCTCAGCCTTGTTCCTCATTTGAAAGTTGGGGATGGTTGAGTTCTCATACGTTCTCTTTACCTAATGGTGATATAGACACTTCCATTTACCAAGTACCTGTTTTTCCTTCTCATCCCCTCCTTAAAACCTCTTCATACCAAAGAGTGTTTATAAAAGTTTGCCCATGTGCACTTATGAAGGCGAATTATCTTCAGATTTTGTCAGCTGAGTCTCTAGAGACAAATGTCCTTTGTGTTTTATTTCAGCTATTGTTTGAGTGCCTGTTGAATAATTCTGCAGACCCAGACAGGTGGAAGAAATTTGGATTTGTGATAAAGGGTAGAAGGGCAAAATGTCACAGAAAAGGAACAAATGAATGCTCTTAAAATTCAGAGGTCAAAGAGGAGGGTCAGAAGTCTTTAGAGGACGCAGTAGCATACAAGCTGGAACCAGAGGGGACAATTCCAGAAGAAATAGATCAATACAGCTTGATAATTCACGGGGCTCATACAAAAAAACAGTTCATTTTGTTTAGAAGGTGGGGCATGGGGGAAGGGTTGTGAAGTGTGATTGTTAAAAGCAAGGGTTTTAAACATATTTGCTATTAGACTTAAGGCACATAACTTCTTTGAGCCTGTCACATGAAGATTCAGGCACCTACTTCACATTTGATAATTCATGTCAAGCCTGAGCATCATGGTTGGCACAGAGCTATCATTATTTGAACTCCAGCTATCAAATATATGATGGGAATACCTTGAATACCAAGATAAAGAAATTGTATTTTCTCTGGGTAATAAAGAGATCATACAGATTTTTGAGCAATAAAGGGCACACTGCCCAGAGGTACTTGGAAGGGATGGGATCCTTAGTGAAAGTCCCAAGCCACTGCAGTAGTTGCAACTTTGCTTGTTTCTCTCATTCCCATCCAAACATCCATATTCTTAATCCACAAGCATTTCAAAACCACGTTTCTAAAAACCAGCCATTTATATCTGTCTAGGTAAGTTACAGAAGGAGTGTGTTGGTGTATTTACAAGTTGGTTTGTCCAGATATACTATAACTTAGTGTCTGTATTTAATATTGACAACCAAAAAAATATATAAATATCTTCCATCTATACACAGCAGGGCAGGAGTGTCCATGTTTTCTTCAGCAGTAAGTTTTCAGCCTCCCATGGCCCTTCTTTCATGGTGATCATCTGGCCCTCAGTGCACAGGAGACTAGAACCTGGCAGCCCAGTTTGGCCTTTCCCTCTCCTCCCTGCACTCCAGTGCTCCCAACTGGTCTCAGGCAAGGAAAGATTAATTTGAGTGGTTGGGTAGGAAGAGATGGGAATGGGCAAATCCTAAAATGGAGCCCGATCCCTAAGGTGGAGAGATCCAGGTCTGCAGAAAGGGGTGGCCACAACCACCTCCTGGAGTTGAAGCCTCATAGTTCATAGTTCAGTTAGTGTGTCCTTGATCATAGGTCCAGCCCTACAAGATTAGCTTGGTGAAGAAGGCAAGTGTCTGGACAGGGCTTGACCCCCACCCTCAGGCACTGTATCACTCAGGGTGAAGCCTGGAGTGTGGGGACAAGAGACTCTGGCTGATAAAAAAATAATAACAAAATCAGTAATAAAAAAAATTATAAAACCTGTTGCTTGTCTGAATAGATTTGAGCAACAGTCTTGCTTTCGTTAAAATCCTGGAGCCATTAAAGTCCTGAATATTCTGCTGGACATCGTTGCTGGCTGAAGAAAGGAGCCCCAGACCCGGCTTGACAGATCTGTCAGTTTGGAAGTCTTGTCCAGTGGTCTGTGCTCCAGAGACATTCTTGGGGCTGTTGGGAACAGGCCGGGCTGGGGGCATGGAGCACCTCACACTTGGGAATCAGCCCCTAGAGGGTGGAACAGCTCCTCAGGTGTCTTGTCATTTTGGCTGGTTCCCCCCTGCCGGAAGCCAGAAGCTATCTCATCGAAGGTCCGGCCTTTAGTCTCGGGAACTTTGAAGTAGGTGAAGATGAAGAACAGAACCAGGAGCACAGTGAAGATGATGAAGACATAGGGACCACACAGTTGCTGGAAAATACACAGACATGTTAGAAGTCATGACCTTATATTCTTGGCTGCAGGACTTTGATAAGTCACTTTACCTCTGGGCCTCTGATATGATAAAGGGAACATACCCATGTACCACCCTGGGATGCTATAATAATTAAATGAGACTATGCTTATATCTGGTATGTGACAGGCTCCAGCAATATGACTCAATGCTAAGGAAAGAACCTAGAATTGAGGTCAGTGTTCTTAGCCAAGTAATCTGGACTTCTGAGCCCTAGTTTCCTCCTCAGCATGATTCCTGACTAAAATGTTTGGGAGAGCACTTTGTATATGAGGTCATGCATGCAGGTGATAAAATGATGAGGATTGAGCAATGGGGGTTCTCACCTCCACATACTGGAAACACATGCCCACAATGAAATTTGAGGTCCAGTTGGAGAAGCCAGCGACGGCAAATGCAGCTGGACGTGGACCCTGGCTGAAGAGTTCAGCCACAATGAACCATGGGATTGGGCCAGGGCCCACTTCAAAGAAGGCCACAAAGCCAAAAATGGCCACGATGCTCAGATATGACATCCAGGGCAGCTGCTCCTGTTGAGGAAGTTGGGAGGCAGGGGCGCGGGGTAGAGAGGTTAGACTGGGTTATAATGACTCCTTAGAGGAAATAAGTTATAAGGGCCCCAGCTCTGGGCTGGAAGGCAGGAGACCTGGGGTGCTGATTCTGCATCTACCATATGACATGGGTACCCTGTGTTGGGACTTGGTTTGTAAGATGCCCAGCTAAAGCTGGCATGGAGTAAACATTGTAATGCTGCATATAATGATAGAAAAATTAAAAGACTGGTTCAGATCTTAGATCTGTTGTTCATCATCCCTTCAATAATCATTGGACTTCCCAAGTTTAGTTGTAAGAGTATAATGCACAGGGATTGACAAATGAGTGTTTGTGCAGGTGAGTGCCTGGTATAGGTAATCACAGTGGTTAGTCACAGGCTTGGGGCCTGCACACCTGATGTTGATGCCTGGCTTCATCATTTTTCTGACATGGGACTTAGGTTACCTTACCCATGAAGTGGGAATACAGGTTAAGCATCCCTAATCTGAAACCCTGAAATTCAAAATGCTCCAAATCAATCTTTTTGAGCACTGCTGACATGACACCACAAATGGAGAATTCCACACCTGACCTAATGTAGTGACTGGTCATAGTCAAAATGCAGGCACAAAGCATTGTATAAAATTGCCTTTAGACCATAAGGTGTATATGAAAGATGAATTTCATGCTTCCACTTGGGTGCCATCCCAAAGGTAGCTCAATCCGCATATGTACATATTAAAAAATCCAAAAATATCTGAAATCCAAAACACTTCTGGTATGGGCATTTCAGATACTCAACCTGTAATGGCTGAACTGCATCTGAGTAGTGTGAACTGTGTGAGACAGGTGTTTTTCTGCATCTCTGTGGTGGGGAGGATAATATTTTTAGGGTATTTGTGAAGATGAATTGAGTCTACACGTGCAAGCTTTGGAAGGTTCAATACAGGGCAAGGCATTTCTCTGGGGAGATGAGAGCTTGGGGTCTGATGCTATGTTGAGAAACTCAAGCAAGGAGAAAGTTCAAGACTCCATGTGAGTGGGATGAAAGGAGACAAACTTGGGAGCCAGAAGATCAGGCCCCGGCCCAAGGAGCAGAACCATGGAGAGTTCAGTCCCCACCTAGCCTCTCAGGCGGGGGCTGACACAGGCAGTTTGGGATCTAAGCCCAGATGGATTTCCCACATCCCCACCCATGTCACCCTCCAGAGCATGGCCACTTACCAGCAGTACAAGGGCAATGGTCATGAGCACGGCACAGCCTGCCATGCCAGCCAGCCCTATGAGGTGCAGGGTCCGCCGGCCAGCTCGCTCCACCACAAACAGCTGTGGGCAGAGAGCATGTGAGTGTCACCCCTGCCTGGTGTCTCTCAGAGTTCACCACCCAGAATTTAGTCAATAGTGGGGGAAGCCACATGGCACTGCACAGACTGGGAGGTGTTGGGGAGTACCTCCTTCTTAGGGCTCTATTTGGGGCCAGATAGGAGGGTGAGGGGCAGAGAGCTGGCTCTGGAGCCCAACAGCAGTACAGGGATGAGAGGTGGCCCTACCGACCAGACAGCTGAGCATCCTGGCTGTGACCTTTGGAGAGCATCCATGTCAGCTTATCAGTAATGAACCTCACAAGACGTTGAGGATGAAATGAGAGAACACTTTGGGAGCACATGACACATGCCTGGCTCCCAGCAAATGCTGTCAGTTCTTTTTGTGGCCCCTGAGGCCCTGAGCTGTTTCCTGGCCATGGACCAACAACAAGCAAAGACTCACCGATACGACAGTGAAGGCTGTGTTGACGATGCCTGAGCCGATGGTGGCATACACAGGCTGCTGCACTCCTGCTTTCTCGAAGATGCTTGTAGAGTAGTAGAATACCTGCCAGACAGAGAGATTGTTGGGGTTTGGCTAGGTGCTGTGGCCCTTCCCTTGCCTCTGTACCAGTAGGTGCAGGATAAGGGATGAGTAAGGGATGAAGGGGACAAATACTGCTCAGATGGACACTGCACCAGTAACTTTAAGGCTTTTGGCTCTAAAAGGAAGCTTCTCTGGCAGATGCTTGCTTATTGTTTTGTTTGGGACTTAATTCACAGCACACACTTGAGCCTGGGGCTTGGCTGGAGTCACAGGAAGGGGTGGGTGGGGCACTCACAGCATTAATGCCCGACAGCTGCTGGGACAGCTGCAGCACCACGGCGATGAGGATGGGCTGGCGGTAGGCGGGAGAGCGGAACAACTCCAGGATGGTGACCTTCTTCTCCCGCATCATTTGCCGACCCTCCTCCTTCATCTCCTGGAGGTCACGGGTCACATCAGCTGTCCCGCGCAGCTTCTTCAGCACTAGTGGGACAAGAGAGAAGGTGGGTGGCTCAGAATGGGAGCAAAGGCTAGGGCTCATGGGGCAGGGAGGAGGGCAGGGCCCGGCCCGTACCACTCTTGGCCCGGTTCTCCTCGTTGCGGTTGATGAGCAGGAAGCGGGGGCTCTCAGGGCAGAAAGGCAGCAGGATGCACTGCATCAGGGCTGGGATGAAGATGATGCTCAGCAGTAAGGGCCACAGTTCCTCGTTGCCCAAGATGGAGTCCAGGCCGAACACCTGGGGGAAGCAGGGGCTGTGAGCGCCCCTGTCCTGGCCCCTATTCCCATGCCAACCCACCACAGTGGCCTTCCCTGCTTGGTATCAGCCACTGCTTTAAGGAAAGAGCTCCAGTTATGGAGGCTGTGCCACTATGTGCGGCTTGACCTCACTGAACATCAAATTCCTCATCTGTAATATGGGGAAGTAGGACCTAATACCACATTACTGGGGGGAAAATGACAAGGCTACAAATGTGTCTGGCATAGAGTATGGGGGCTGCTACTCTGCAATAGGCAGACTCTGGGAACAGACAGAGGAGCTTTCTGATGAGAGGTACAGTGTGCACAAGGGCCTGCCATCTTGGAGGCATGAGAGATCCCACATGTTGAACAAACAGTGGGGTCCCCTGTGGTTGGGGGCCTAGAGTGAGAAGAACGAGAAGCCAGAGGGAATGCTTTTTGAGTAGGAAGGCCCATGGGAGGTTTACAAGTGTCAGTGTGTTCTCTGGGAACTGTGTACCATGAGGCTGTCCCTTCGCAGGGCTCTAGAAGGCTGGGTGGTGGTCTACTTGAAGCTCTGCCTGGCTGGACTCGACCTGAGGACCACTAAAGCCATGGATGGGGCAGTGCTAGGCAGGCAGACCTGGCCCTGGCTTACCTGAGCGATAAGGATGCCAACAACGATGCCCAGCTGGTGCAGGGTGCCCAGAGCCCCACGAAGAGCTGTGGGTGACACCTCCCCCACGTACATGGGGACGAAGCCTGTGGTCAGGCCACAATACACACCGATGATGAAGCGGCCCAAGATAAGCATCTCAAAGGACTTGCCCAGTTTCGAGAAGCCCATGAGCACAGCAGACACAAAGGCCAGAAGGTTCATCATCAGCATCGAGTTCCTCCTGGGGGTGGGGTCATAGGTCAAGTGGGTCCCTGGATTCCCTGACACCCCAAGGGCTGGGCCATAGGTAAAACCCTGGAACAGGCAGAGAAGTCTCTTCCCACCCCCTCCTGCTAGGAATCCCTGGGCTCCCCAAAAGCAGGGCCAGGACCCCCTTACTCACCGGCCAAAGCGATTAACAAAGAGGCCCACAGAGAAGGAGCCAATCATGCCTCCAACAGAGAAGATGGCCACCGAGAGGGACCAGAGTGTGGTAAGTGTGGTGGGTAAGATGGGCTCCCCATAGCGGTGGATCCATGTCTGGTTGTAGAACTCCTCGATCACCTGCAGGGGAGAAGCAGCTTCGGTGGGTGGGTGGGTGGGTGAGGACAGGGCCCACACTCCCCTGCCTCAGAGAACTCCATTTTATAACAGGATGCTGAAAGGCTTAGGGCCTAGTTTTGTTGCAAACTTACAGCATGTTCTTGAGCCAACCTCTTCCTTTTTGGGGGGTGGGAGTGGCTCAGTTTCCTTAGGCAAGAAACATGGGCTGGACTCCCATCTCTGAGAGCCAGCTCTCACCCTTCCTCCAAGGTGTGGTTCCCAGTGCTCTGTGGTTTCACATGTTCAATATGACTTGCTGAGGATGATGGCAAATGATAGTGGAGCAAGTTCAGGCACAGAGCAGAGACACACAGGGAGAAAATGCTTCTTCCCACATGTCCCTTTTCTTCTGCTCATGGTGCCCTAGGGCCTCAGCTCCTGCCCTGGGGCCTCTCCCCAACCTCCTGCTAGGGAGGAAGCTCAGCTAGACGGACAGGTTCTGCCATTCTGGTGGCCCTATGGGACTTGCAGACTCACTGAATTTGCATTTAGGACCTGGCATGACCAACTCGTATCATTCTTCAGATGTGCTCACAAAACTGACACTGTCACTTTCTGCCTTCCAAGCCCAACTCCTTTGTGGCTGGTCTATGAGTGCTAGCCTGAAGAACCCATGGCCTCTTCCCCTCTCCAGGTGCTCAGCTGGGAGGTTTATGGAAAGGACACAGACAGGGAAACGGTTCCAGGAATTGGAGATACCTGTCCTTGTACAGGCCTGCCCACAAGCCCTGTCCCCACCCCAGGCATAGTATATGTGGCTGGCATGGGCAGCTCTGGTTCTGAGCATGCTCAGCATGCTCTTAGGCAACACCAACACACATCTAGTGCACATGTAGCCAGGCTCAGGCCCAACTACTAAGAGACAGCTTCCTACGCACACAGCCCATCACATATACACCTAAGCTCATATAATCTGAGGGTTCCTAGCTTCAACCAGTCACAAACCTGCATGCCCCTTCTTCCCTTGCAGCTCACATTGAATCTCATGTTAACCCAGCCTGACACCATCCCCAGGTGTGTATCGAAGACCCTTCATTCTCTGTCATCCCTGCTTGTAGTTCTCCCCACCCCTCTCAAGCCATAGGGGAAGAGGAGGTGATGGATAGATACTCTTGCCAAAGGGAAAATGGGGATAGCCCTGAAATGCCCACCAACCATCTCCATCCCTGCACTGCTGCCAGGGATTGTCAAGTCTAGAGACATCCAGTAGAGGCCAGGCTCTGAGGGGTTGCATAACGGGTAGGGGAGAGCAGTCCTAAGGATCTACTTATCTGTTCCGGGGAAGCCAGACAGCGCAGTGATTAGGAACATGGGCTCTGAATCAGAACACAACCAAATTCAGATCTCAGCTCCAGTCCTTATTTCCAATGTGACTGGGCAAGTTATTTCATCTGAGTTCCAATTGTCTCATCTCTAAACTGCAGATGTCAGTAATTCAGTCACACATCACTTAACAACAGGGATGCATTCTGAGAAATTGTCATTAGACAACTTCATTACTGTGCAAACATCACAGAGTGTACTTAATGATGCAGGTCAACCACTAGATGTGGCCTCGTGATACAACAGAGACATGGTGAACAAATGATGCAGGAGGCTGCTGCCAGCATAACACACCAGTCTGTCTTACAGCAAACTTTTTTTTTTTTTTTAAAGTAGAGGAGTACTCTCTAAAATAACAATAAAAAATAAAATAAACACATAAACCAGTAACATAGTCATTTTCTATCATTATCATAACATATGGTATTACACGCTGTACTTAAATGTACGTGCTGTGCTTTTTTTACTACTCAATAGGTGGTTTACAGCAACACCACAATTCTTCAGCTCCATTAGAATTTTATGGGACTACCATTGTATGTGTAGCCTGTCACTGACCAAAACATCATTATGTGGTACATGACTATACCTACTTCATAGTACTGTAGGGAAATAGTGAAATGCACTTACAGTCCTTCCATGAAGCCTGGCAGTATCACCCCTAAAGTCATCCTACCACACACTGGGACTGGCCCCAGGTAGTGCAGACCATCCACAAAGCCTAAGCCTTTATGAAATTGAGGCTCCGGCTAGGGATCAATCCAACCTCCCTGCCTACTGTCCTCTGCCCTTTACTCTACTCTCAAAGCATAGGCCACACCTTCACTCTTCATATGATTTCTCCGCCCTTCCCTGCCTTTGGATGTGGTTACTCCTGCCTCTGAGATCCAACTCCAAGGGTTCCTTGACTCCCAGGAGTTTGTCCTCCCTGAGGACAGGGACCAAGAGCCAATGCCAGGGACACCTGTAGGTGAATACAGGAATCAATGAATAAAGGGTCTTAGGTTCTTCTCCTAGAAGCCCTTGATTCTGTTGGGGGGCAGAGACAAGGCAGATTTTAACAGAACAAAAAGTGCTTGTGTTTTTCAAGGGACTAGCTGGGAACAGTAATGCTCCATTTAATATCAGAATCCGCAGAGAACAAGCTGTTCCAGATAAGGGAACTATACAGATAAATGACGCTCGCCCCTCTGTGGACCCAAACTTTCCTGACCCACCATCAGATTGGAAGTCTTTCTCCCTTTTGTCACACTCACTGAATAACCAGACCTACCAGCTGGGTTCTAGCACAGTGGTGTCCTTGGGGCTCTCTTCAGGCACAAGGAGAGATGCTTGTCCCTGCCTGATGGCTTTTCATTTCTGCAATCCATAGGTCTCAGAGTTTTCTCCCACCCCTCTGTTTCAGAGGCTGTCTCACAATTTTCTATACTCCTTCTAAAATTTGCCAAGAAGTCAGCTAATGGAAGTTGAATTATGTGCAAAGAAAGTAAATAAGGACAGTTACTGTGGTACACATCTATAATCCCAGCAACTTCATAAACTGAGGCAGGAGGATCATAAGTTTGAGGTCAGCCTCTGCAACTTAGGGAGACCTCAAAATAAAAAGAACTAGAGATGTAGTTTAGTGGTAGAGTGCCCCTTGGGCTCAATCCCCAGTATAAGAAAAGAAAGATTAAGTACTGAGTAAGGACTTAACTATATCTACCTGAGCTGAAGGATGTGACACTGAGGTCGCTAACTCTCTACTTGAAGTGTTGAGGCAGCAGGTAAGAGGACCACAGGTAAAGAGGTGATACCAGAGCCCCATCCTAGGTTTAAGTCTCCTTCTGGGTAACAGTCAGAGGTACCAAACCTCATCCCGAGCTAGCTCCTCCACACTCGCCAGCCCCTCTGCTGCTCAGACCACTTCATTGGAGTAAGCAAGGGGGAGCAGTCTGCTTCCTTTACTTCAACCTTGCCCCTGACTCATCTTCTCAACCCCCAAGCCAGCACTACTTCCTGGCCAGGCTGAAGCTGGGCAGGAGGCTTTTGCCTCTGAATGTGGAACTTGGCATTTCTGGAAAGAAGCTGCACCTGGGTTTCTATTCCTGCTTTGGGGGCTTTGTGTCCTCTCCTCCTGGGGGGAGCCATATGGGACTCCAAGCTGACCCTTGGCCAGGAAAGGCAGGGGGTACCTGGAGAATCACAAGACTTCTACATGGGTGAAAGTTCTGGGGTCACCTCTTCCACCAGTCATTCCCTCAGCATCCCTCCTAGAAGTGTCTGGGTACCCCTTGGGGAAGAAGATCCTATGGCCTACTTTCCTCACAAGATCGCACAGAGCAGTCTTCAAAGCCCCTGCCCTGGGCAGCCTCTTCAACCCTGGCTTATGTTTGAGGTGAGACCCAGCACCAGCCAGCTCCAGAAGCTCTCACCTCACGTGCCCATCAAAGCCTGCCCGTTACAAGTCTTGATCCTACTATTACTGCCCCATATCCAGCCATCCCCAGGTCCTATTGATTCTGCCTCCTGATTAGTCCTATTTCTCTACCCATGCAGCACCTGCCCTAGGTCTCACTTGGATTCTGCTTCTGACTCTTCCATCCCTCAAGGCCAGATCCCATTCATTTCCCACAATTCATTACTCTTCAGCATGGCAGTCAGAGCCCTGCTACTGTATCAGCTCAGCCCTCCATTCCTCCTCTGCTCCCTTCCCAGCCCATTCACAACCTTTCTACCCTGCTTAGGAATTTGGTTAAGTGGATGCATGCTGGGCAGAAATAGAAGGTCCTGGTCAGTTGGAGAGGAGACTGACATGGCATTGGTCTGTTGAGAGGCTATTAGAGATCTCTGTGCTAGCCACTCACTGAGCACAGAGGTCAAAGAGAGCTGGGGGAGGCCAGCTCAGTGCAGCCAAGGGCCCTGGGATGGGATAGTGTGCAGGCAATGGCCATTTCTCACTCAGCTGCTCTCCCAGGGGGAAGGGAGGCCCATATATTCCTATGGGCATCTTTGGAATCCCTGCTGCCAGCCTCCACCAGGCCCAAGCAACGGCGGGTGAGGACCATGGCTCTGCCTCGCCTACAGAGGAAGTTCTCACTTCCTCTCCCTGTCCGGAAGGTGTCTGTAGAGAAGCATGAGGCAGAGTGTGCCATTTGGCACGTGGAATGAGCTGTTACTGGCGTGTCACTGTTGCTGTCTTAAAGAGAGAATCCACCACTTTCAGAGGAGCAGTAAGGACAGGGTTTCTGTTTTTGTATTGCCAGGAGACAAATCACTACCCTAATCACTACATAGGATACGGAAGAACCTGAGGGAACTAGGGACCTGCTTCAGGGACCCCAGCAGGCCTGTAGCCCCAGAGGGCAAAGGCCCTGGTTTTCTAGGCTTCTGAAAATGAGACCACCTACCTTACAGTAGTGAATTTCCTGTCTGTGGACAGGAAAACTGTGTACATCAAAGTGATCTACAGCAGGGACTGGTCACATTTCATGTAAAAGATCAGGTAAGTCCTATTAGGTAGGGTGTGTGAGCCACAAATGGCCTATTTTTCTTCCAGCACTTTAAAAATGTGCTGGAACAAACAGGCTGCTGGCTGGACTTGGCCTGCCTGCCGACCCCTGATCTAGGATTCTAGACTACTGCCAACAGGTTCATTTGGGAACCTCCAACTGGTCTTACCATCCTCCTGCAGATACCTCTCCAACCCAGGAGGGCTGGGTCTTCTACCTCACCCCCAACAGGGCTCTCTGGGCCAGGTCACTAAGTTAAAGCTCCCTCTTGCTCTCCTTCCTCTTTCCTAGATGTTACTGTGGGGATGAAAGGGTTAAATAGCCAGCATGCTGTCAGTTCTGGTTAGAAGGTGGAAAGGGCCAGCTTGTCTAGTTCAGTGCCCCCGCCTGGCCTTGACCCCTGTTCCCAGCTTTTTGCTCCCTCAGTAGGGGCTGGCCCTAGCTTTTCCCCTCCTACTAGCTCTCAGCTTAGAGCTTGCGGCTCCATAGCAACTCAGACACACCCCAGGGTCAGCTGGGAGTTCAGAGCCAGATGTTCCAGGTAGGGCTGGATAGACAGATAGCTCCAACAACTAGTCTCCTGGGGCCTCTCTCTAGGGTCTGGGGAAGAGGCCCAAGTTGGAGCTAGAAGCTCAGCCCAAACCCACAACAGCGATTGGACCACCCAGGATGCTTCTCTGGAAGAGCCTGGACATGGCCTGCCTCCAAACCCAGGCCAGACCTTCGCTGTGGCTACAGTGATCTCTCATTGGTCCATGGCCTCCAGGGTCTCCCTCGCAAATGCAGGGATGTTTATTTCACTGTGATAGCCCTATCCAAAGTCCTGCTCAGCCCTCAGGATGAAGTGTCACTGCCCCCACACTATGACTCATATGCCCTTCCTCTGGCAGACACGGCAGCTCCCTCACACAACCTGGACACCCCACTACTCCATGCTTTTGTTTGAGCCTCTTCTTTTTTTTTTATTTTTTTAGTTGTTGATGGACCTTTATTTTATTTATTTGTATGTGGTGCTGAGAATCGAACCCAGTGTCTCACACATGCTAGGCAAGTGCTCTATCACTGAGCCACAACTCCAGCCCTTGAGCCTCTTCTTTTGCTTACACTTAATCAGCTCTTGGCCAACATGGACACTCCTCTGGAAAGCCTCCCCAAGGGCCACCCCTCCTTCCCTACTGCAGTGCTTTTCAAATGAGGGTGATTCTGCCCCTTCAGAAGACATCTGCCCAGGTCCAGGTATACTTTGGCTGTCACCCTAGCTATTGACACTTAGTGATGGGAGGCCAGGGATGCTGCTAAACTTCCTAACAGTGGCCAAGACAGCCCCCACCCCAACACCAAAGGATTATCCATTAATAAGATGCAACCGTGCTGAGGTTGAGAAACCCTGCTCTCGGACCAAGCACCCTCTCTGCTCCAACTGTGCCTGTCCACATGCAGCTAACTACAAGGTTCCGTGTGCTCACTCTAGGCTGAAATTCAACACAGACAGTCTGATTCATGTGTGTTGCTGCTGCCCAGCATAGGACTAGAGGGAGAAAGGGTGACTACTAACTGGCTAACAAGTCATAAATCTGACTGAGGGACTTAAGATGATGGGGCTGTGACAGGGTGTGATGGTGTAAGAGATTATGCAACCGAATGTGGGAAACGGTTGAGACGTCTATACATGACTGGGCTTGAGTTCTGACTCAGCTCTGAGCTCAGAACATGCGAGGCCAACTGAGTGCCAGGTGTAGGTATGCCCAAAGGTGTTTAGGTGCCCAACTCTGATCACGCCCATCTTCCAAAGTGGTCAAGAACACAGATGGGAGCCAGACTCCATGGATTCAAATCCCAGCTCTGCTTTATTAGCCGTGTGTCCTTGATTTAAGTGTAACATCTCTGTGCTCCACTTTCTTATTATGGTGTCTATTTAGTGGGGTTATTGTAAGGAACAACTGAATTACCATTTCTAAAGCACTCAGAACAAAGGACACTAGGTTAATAAGATATAAGAGTTTGTGGTGACAAGTGTAAGAAAGAGGAGATCCAGAACTCTTTGGATCTTTACATAGAAGCTGGAGCCCAGCTAAGCTGAGGGGGCAGTGGGCTTGGGTTGGGAGATAGGTCTCACCCCTAGCCTGGCTCAGTTCTCTCACTCACAGAGTGGGCTCAGCTCAGGCAACTCACCTCTCCGCAGACCAGCACCTTCCACTGTCAAACAAGGTTTGAACCGCGGGCATCAGGCCCCTCCCAGCCATCACTCTGGGTTCTGAGAAGGCCTCCCTCCCAGACGTGCCTCACACTGTCCCTTGGTGAGGACCTCATGGTTTCTCTGTGGCCATTAGTCATCTCTGGTGGTGAGCTGGCTACTAGGGAGGGGAAAGGCGATTCTCAGATCAGCCAGTGGAGGGGTCAGGAGGCCCTCCCTCTGTGGCTGGGCTGGCCTCTTCCACCTCCTTCCTCCTCCTCTAGGGACAGGGGACACATGGCAGGGATGTAACCTCTGTCCACAGGGAGGGGGGCAGGCAAAGGATGCAGTGAGGCCTGCTTGACCTCCGTTCAGCCTTCTGCTCTCCTGGGCCCTCCCCTAGACTTGGTTTCCTCATCTACAGGAGGAAGAAGATCATCAGCCCCGCCTGCCTCACAGGGCTGCTGGGAGGAGGTAATTTAAGGGAAGGTGCTTTGTAAACATTTAAGATAGTATCATGATTAATTAGCCACTTCCAGAAGGAAGCCCTTTGAGCCTCTTTTATGGCAGAGAAGAAGCTTCTGGTAATGAGCAGTCAAACTGCCTCCTCACAACTGGTGGGCAAAGTCTCCTATCAAGTGCTGCTGCCAACCCAATGTCGCTTCCTAAGAAAAGTGTTTCTGAGCAGAAGGGAAGTCCCGTGCCAGTGAGCAAGTCCCCATCGGGGAACACTTCATGCCATTGCATCTCTGCAGGTTTGCTGGTTCCTGGCCCTCCTTCCCTGGAGGTCAATGTACCCTTCAAGGTCTAACTTGGCTGCCAAAATCCTTCATAAAGCCCTGCCTATCTCTCCCATCATCCCTGCCCCAGCACCTGTTATTCCCTCCTTTTTGCTTTCTCAGCACCCTGAAGCCCTCTGTTAATTATACTGTCAGCCCCCAGAATCTGTGAGTTTAACCAACTGAGGATCATAAATATTTGAAAAATAAAAATTGCATCTGTACTTAACATATACAAACTTTTCCTTTCATATCATCATTCCCTAAACAATATGACTCCTCCATGCTAGACACAGCATTTAGATTGTATTAGGAATTGTAAGTGTTCTAGAGATGGTTTAAGTATGTGGGAGGATTTGTGTAGGTTATCTGCAAATATGGCGCCATTGTATATATTTGAACTTGAACATTCAAAGATTTTGGAATCTGTAGGAGGTCCTGTTACCAGTCCCCCCACAGGGATTCCTAGGGATGACTGTACTCTGGCTTTATGAGGCGTGGTCCCCCCACTCTGCATGGGGAGTCCTCAGAGGGCAGGGGACAGGGCCTGGCTCAGACCACATGGGGCAGCCATGAGGTCCAGAATGTGCCTTGTTGCCTTCACAGGTATGTCCCCTCCTGCTGCCTAGGCCAGTATCTGGCACAGAGCAGGCACTTGGTAAGCCATTCTGAATGACAGAGTTGGCCAGATCAAATCACTGTATCTTCCTGGGACAGTGCCTTCAGGCCTACCAGGCATGGTGGCCACTCTGTCCTGCTCTGTACCTCGGCTCTCAGCTGTGCTTTTGTTTTTTCCTCTTGCATCCTTCTATTCTCTCTTCACATGTTAAAAATGATCACTCCAATCTGCTCCTGTCAGAAAATGCTGGACAGTCTTGGGAGAAGTTTGTAAAGTGCAAATGTAATCATTCTAAACACTTGTGTGCTTGCCGGAAAACGCCACTAAATTTCATTATGTTCTCAACGCTGGTTTCTGGAGTGACCTTTGGACATGTGTCCCCAAATACTCCCATAAATGCAGTTTACAGCCTCAGCTGGGCCCTCTGTGCTGGTTACCTGTACTTCTATGGCACCCTGGTCAGCTATACTGCCCAATGCCCACCACAGTGCCAACCTTTAGCCAATTTCTGATTAGATAGGAAGCGTCAAGGATTAAAGAACTTCATTCTAGATTTGTTTGCATCTTCAGAAATATCTTAGTCCCTTGTGGCCAAATGCAGCCCCGTGGCTCCTGCTCCAACCCACCTGCCTCCTCAGAACCCTGCCTCATTTCCTGATCTTCTCCCTCTCCTCATCTACTGGTTTTAAAAGGAAACAAAAACAATCCTAGCTGTATAATCCCTCCAGCTACCACAGTCTCTTCCCTGGGCATCTGATAGCATTCCCTCACTTCATTCATCTACTCACATTGACTGTGGGCAACTACTACCCCAGGCACTGTCTAGAAACTAAGGATACAGCACTGAATACACAACACCCAGGTCCTTCAAGACCTCAGGTCTTGTGAGGCTCTTGTCTCTGGGTTTCAGATGTCACCTTTTATTCTCCTTCTGCTCCTCTTCTGTCACTGGGGACGTTCTCAGGGGTTTCACCCTTAGTTCCTTTTTTATTCTAGTCTCCCCAGGAGATCTTCCTACTCCCATTTGGATACCAGTGACCAACTCTCAACTCCTCGCCAGACTGCATCTAAGAACCATGTCCAGGCACCTCCCACATACCCCCAGTGGTGTCCCACTGGACCTCAATTCCTGCTCTACCTTCTTCCCGTGGTCCCGACCATTCTCGCTCTGAAGTCCATCCTCCACGTGCCCATGCTAGCTGTGCCACACCATGCTGGTGGTTACTTGTTTTACAGATCAAACTTACCCACAAAGCCCAACTTTACTCTGGCTCTCCAACTTTCCCTCTCCTCCCATCTGCCTGGTGACACAGCAAACTAAACATCTGACTAAATGCCGACTCTCTCTCCTCTGGGTCTTTTCCTCCCTCCTCTGCAGACCTCCTGTCAACCCACCCTGTTCTGTTCCTGGCACACCTCTCCATCCTGACCCTGGAATCCTAGTTCTGTCATGTACTCACTCTGTGACCACCGTCAAGACATCACTCGGTCCAGTTCCCACCTTTAGCTGTGCATCACCATTAGGAAGCTTTTTCCTCAATACCCAAACAGCATCCCAGACCAATTAAATCAGAATCTTGGGGTGCCCAGGGGGCCTCAATGTGCAACCAAGGTAGAGAGCTCCATCTCCCTGCCCCCGCCTTCCACTGTCGTGCAGACATTCCATCTAGAAGGATTTCAGAAGGGAGCCAGCTCAAAAGCACACACCTTGGCAGGAGCTGTGCAGAGCACTTAGCAAAAACAGCACTTGGGATCGTTCCAAGTTAGGGCCCACGGTCGCCATGTCAGGCAAGCTTGGAAAAGTTCTGTCAGTACTGCTGCAGCTGAGCATGACTCAGCAGGCCTGGCCTTCCTGGTGACCTGCTCCCCAGCATTGGGCGTGGCCCCCACAGCCACCCTCTCTGCCTTCTTGGAAGAAGCCCAGATCTGATTCCACACACTGCCTGGTTCCCCCAAACAGGACCCCTGCCCTCAGGAGTCAGCTACCCTCACTTTCTAGCCTCACCCCTCTGGGCAGTGATCGTGGTCCTGACTGGAGGACCATCCACTCTCATTTCATCCTCCCAGTGAAGGTATGAATTTTTAAAATGACAGGGCAGTTGGTTACAAAGATAGCCTGAGGCTGTGGAAACAGCAGAGCTTGGCTTCTGACTCTACCATTCACTGGCTATGTGACCTTGGGCCTGTTGGCTATTTCATCAGCCTGGGCCTCAGTCTCTGGGTCTATAAAGTGGAAATCACCACTCCACCTCATAAACATATGCAAAATGCCCAGTACAGGAAGGACTCTTGTTACAATTTCCTTTCCTGCCTGGACCCTCTTTTCCTTTTCTCTACTTCCTAAAGCAAGTAGGTGGGGCTGGAGATGACTGCCAGCATCCCTTCTAGTCTTGACATGCCAGTGAACAAGTGAGGACACATCTGGGATGGGCTGTGGGGAGAAGGAAGTCAGACCTCCAACCCATGTGGTTCCCTAAGGCAAGACACGATTTTCGCTTCGCCTGACGCGAGGCCTTCTGGGAGACTGACTACGAGGTTTCAACCTAGAATCAGATGCCTTAAAAGGGGAGTGCACTGAGTGTGGACAGGTGTGAGCCCAGGCTGGGGAACCACCTACGGGGGAGGTAGGTGTTGGATACCAACTCTGTCTCTGACCAGCTGGGTGACCCTGGGCAGGATTCTCCTCTTTGGCCATTTTCCTCACCTGTGGGATAAGGAGGGATGATGGTCTGTCTGCCTGCCTGCCTGTCTCAAGAGAGCTGCAGTGAGCATCAAGTTAGATAAGTACCAGAAAAGCAAGGGCTGGTCCCAGAATGCCCACCAAGGGGTGGTCCCAGAATGCCCTATAAACACAGCATCATTACAGTGAGTTCTGTTCTGATTATAATAAATGTCCACGTTGTGTGGGAAGTTGGTCAAGATGACCTATAAAGACCTATAAAGGATTCCGTGGGCCCTGAGATTCTAGAATCCTGTCTGGAGAGCCAGATAGGAGTTGATGCTTATGAGTGATACCCAGGTAGCAGTGTGAGTGTGGGGCCAAGGCCAAGGACAAGGACAGTATAGCACTTACCTTCTGGGGGGCATTGATGACTCCGGTGTTGTAGCCAAACTGCAGGGATCCGAGTACTGCCCCTCCCACGGCCATCAAGAGACGGCCCGTCACCTTCTGCAGGGAGACAAAATGCACAGTTACAAGTGTGTCTGGGACCATGTTACTGCAGGGCAAGGCTTGGGTTGGCAGGTTTCCTTCTTCAGATATCTTGCCTGAATACTGGCACCACACCCATCCCTCTCCCAGGAAACTCGGACACTTCCTGACCTCAGGTGCCTAAACCAGCCCGGCAGACTTCTAGACCTTTTCCTGGGGGAAGAGCGGAATCAGGGTCTTCTCTCTCTGCAGCCTGGTCCTGGTTACAGAGGGAGAGGCCTTAGATTCTCTGGGGGTCTCATTCTCCTGGTGGGGCCAAGCTTGGAATCCAGCTGGCCCCAGATTTGATTCAGAGGCTTAGAACCAACTCTCCCATGCAAGCAGGTCCAAATTATATGAAAGGAACAGCAGAGAGGGAGGAAGCACCCTGGGTTTGGAGCCAAAGGTGCTAACCTCTGATTCCCACCCATCTGCCTATTTGCTCTGTGAATTCCAGCAGGCTAGGTCACCCTGCCCATTATCACTCCTCTTTCCTTCCATTTGCTTGTCTGCAAAATAGGCACAGAAACACTTGTCAGCACTGGATACAGGGTCCTGCCCTGTCCTGCCCTCCCCTTCCCACCACTCACTGAGCCCTGAGAAGGAAAGGCATGTTCCAGATCGATCATTCAGGGGTCTGCTGCAGAGTGAGGGATGGAACCCAGGGCTCTGGACTCCCTGTTCAGTGCCCCTCGCAGCAGTACCCCCAAACCAGGAGCTTCCCAGGGTTATCAGAACACAGACAACACACCAACCAGATATGTTCTGGAAAAGTACATGATGCAAGGTGCATACGTGTGTTGGACAGTGAGTGTTTCTAAGGGGCAAAGGGCTGGCAGAGAAAAAGGCTGGTAGGATCTGTTCCCTGGACACAGAGAAGGGAGGGTAGAGGGAGGGGTAAAGGCCAGTAGGTGAAAGGGCCCTGCTTACACATAGGTGAGAGGCCAACGAGGTGTCCACCTGGCTAGAGAAAGGTAGAGGACTCTTTCTTCCTTTTAAAACAAGGAAACCAAGAAACATTAGGCAGGCCCTTAACTGTTGGGAGAAGGGAGTCTGAGTCGGGGAGCATGCAAAGAAACAGCTGGCTTTCATCTGTCACCATGCCTACACCACCCCCAGGCTGGCACTGCAGGTAGTGAAGGAAAGCTTGGCATCCTGGGCCACAAGATAGTCTGGAGAAGACTCCATGACAGTGGAGGATAGTCTCAGCTCAGCCACAGCCTTGCTTGGGGGGTCTCTGGGCCATGGTTGCCCCACAGAAAGTCTCTGAGTTTCCCTCTTTCTTCAAGATCATCACAGATGACATGGGGCATAGATGCTAAGCAGACAGGTTCCTAGTATGGTTGTTTCATTCACTAGAAGCCCATAGGGCAAGGATTGCAAAAGCCAAGGTTCTCACATCAGAGACTAAGATAGAGGAAGGAGACTTTACTGCCCAAGTGCACAGCTCGGAGCCCACTATACATCAGAACACTGGGACCTTCCTTCCACTGGTCTGTCTGCACCTCCTTGATTAACTTTTGGACACTTATCTGAGGTGCAGGGAGCTTTCCTCCTGCCATGGTCCATTTCATTCTAAATCTTGTCTTTTATGGCCCAACAAAAAGGCAACACCACACACAATCTCTGCCACTGTACCCCAAAGTCTATCTTCTCAACTCCCTAGGAAGCCTCTAGTTTGGGGCTGCCAGTTGAATGGGCAATGAGCATGTGACAAACCTTTGGTGGGACCCAGTCAAGATGGGGCCAAAACCTGGTCCTCAGGTGACCACTGATATTGAAGAGGCTGTGATGAGGCTGTGGCATCACCAGGAGGACTCAACAGTGACCTGTGCTGGGCTTTCTTAGCTCAGGGTGTCCACAGTGTGATACTTATGGTAGGGAAGATATGTATTGTTCTACTACATGTTGAAATAGAAATAAAACTAGCAGCCAGGAGCGGTGGCACACGCCTGTAATCCCAGCACTTGGGAGGCTGAGATAGGAGGATCACGAGTTCAAAGCCAGCCTCAGCAATGGAGAGGCACTTAGCAACTCAGTGAGACCCTGTCTCTCTAATAAAATACAAAAAAGGGCTGGGGATGTGGCCCAGTGGTCGAGTGCCCCAGAGTTCAATCCCCAGAATTAAAAAAAAAAAAAAAAAAAAAAAAAAGAAAGAAAAAAAAAAAGAAAGAAAACTAGCAATGCAAATCCGTGATTTAATGAGATATGGCAGAACTATAGCATGGGATACACAAGAATAAAGCTCTTTATGTATTGCTTTTGGTCACTCTTCAAATGACAGTTTCTGAAGCAAGCTTCAGAAAAGTGTTAGATTCTATCTTTTGGGGGGAAAAAAACCACCAAATTTGGTGGGGGTAGGGACTATTCATATTTACTTCAAAGAATGCACATGAAGGGTAACAGTATGCCTCAGGGGACCCGGGTGGCTAGGGACATGGCAAAAGGGAGACTTCATTTTATTTCCTTTTGTAAACTTTTTTGTTTTTGTTTTGGTGGTGCTGGGGATTGAACCCAGGGCCTTGTGCATGGAAGGCAAGCACTCTACCAACTAAGCTATATCCCCAGCCCTCCCTTTTGCACATTTTTGAATTCTGAACCATGTGAATGGATTACCTACACAAAGTAAGTTTTTTACATGCCCTATGATTTCATATTACTTGGAACAAAGCAATTTAAATAGAAATACTAAGAGAAAAACAATGCAAATATCCATGGATCTGGCAAGTGAAAGACGCCTGCAGCAGACGAGAGGCAATTATTGTTATTACTACAGGCCTTTTTTTTATTGAAGCCTGGCTCTGATGTTCCAAGGGTCCTTGGGCTTCTGATGTCACCCTTGGATCCCAGTGGTGATCAGCTGCTCAGTTGGCACTGCGGACTGGTGGGAGCCAAGGACAAACCCTCTGCAGGACTTTGTCATTGGCAGGTCAAGGTCAAAAACCACTTTAGAAAACCTGCCTACCAGGCCCTGGGGTATGACCATATCCACCCAGGTAGGCTGCTGCATTAGAACTCACTAAAATACTCAGTGACCCATGCTCCAGGTCCTGTGCTAGGATTGGGGCCTGGAATCAAACAGTCCTGACATCAAGGAAAGGGCCAGCAGAGTCACTGGGGGGTTAGTGGGGAAACAGATAAAGACATGAGGCTAGTGTGGTTCAGGCTTTAACAGGGGTGGTATGAGGATCTGCAGAGCCCTGGAGGGAGAGACTTCTAATTTTGCCTGGAGACAATCAAAAGATAAGTTCCCAGGAGGTGACACTGGAGTTAGACCATGAAGGACAAGCAGGGAGTCTGCCAAGTAGGAAAGCAAAGGCAAGACTACATTCCTGGTAGACAGAACAGTATGTGCAGGGGGAGAAATTGAGACCAATACAGTCAGATTAAGAAATAGATGCTCAGACTGGCTACATGTGAGTTGCAGGGGTGGAACGGGGTCCCTACTCCTTGGTAGGCACATTACACTGAGCCCAGTCACATACCTCTGCTCCCATCACACTCAGCTTGATCATGGCTGGACCTGGAATCAGGGGATTCCAGTGAACTACTTCTTTTCACCTTGGAGTTGGGATACATGACAGGCCTGCCTCTAGACCTTGGATATCTCACCCAGGAAATGGGAAGAATGTTCCCTCCTTAAAGAGCTGCTGTCAAATTCTGTATTGGTGTCCATTGTGGAGAGTGGAGTTCCTTCAGCAAGTGTTTGCTGAATTAAGGAAGGACAGGAAGTCACCTCAATTGGGCCACCACTGGCCCAGCTGTCCCTGCAAGCCCATGACTAAAACTGAAGTGTAGAAATGAAGTCCATTTACTCAGCATGTATTTATTTTGGTGTCGAGCTCATGTAATAGGGACACAAACTCCACAGCTGTAGCTTTCTTGGGGAAGCTTTTTTTAGGGGTGAGGGAGCAAGGTAGAACCCAGAGACTGGGACCCCCAGCATCCTGAGGATGGCGCTACCTTCTAGAACATTCCATGCTCTTTGAGACCTTTGTCCTTATTGTGCCCTCAATACCTATCTGCCATTGTGACTGGAAACTACTTAAGAATGGAACCTGGGTTTTTTCATCTCTGCAACCAGAGTGCCCTGGGCAGGGAATAACAGAGAACAATTGTAAAACAGAAAATCCACCACTTACCAATTTAGTTTTGGGGCAAAACTATCTTTGGGTATCTGTTTTGCCAAAATGGTGCTCATTGTAACTCAGCCAACTTAACTGTTTCATCAAATCCCTGATGAGTGCTGGAACTCAAGAGCTCTGAGAGGTGAAAATAGGCTAATGGCACCTGCCTAAACCCTCCACTCCAAGCCCACATGGCTGTAGACAAGAAATCTTTGAAGGCAGAAAGAGTTCAAATCCAGACCCCCCCCCCTCAGTTCACTAAATGCCTCAGCTCAGCCTCCAGCATACAGAAGGTTATCTAGTGCACCCCCCATCCTCCCTGTCCCAATACTGGGGATCTGAGGCCCACCAAAAGCTCTCCCTCTCCTGGAAGCCACTGATGGGGTATTAGCTTCAAGAACATCTCCTCCCACATAATAGGAGGGTGGGTGGCCTTGGCCACATTGAGTAACTTGCTAAACTTGCAGTAGCCTTTTGACCTCAGCCTGTATGCCCTTCCTGGGCACAGCATCCTGGCCCTGGGCTTGCCCTGCAGCAGGCACTCAGTCAATATTGGCAGAGGGAGTGCATGAGGCACTGCCCGCCTGAGAGACAAGGCGTGCCCTGTGGGAGGAGGATTCCAATCCAGCAAAACTCAGACGTCACTCCACCTCAGCCTCCTCCCACAGCTTCCTGCAGTTTCCCAAGGTGCAAGGAGCATGGGACACCTGGCTTTCTAAGCACATGATTCACAACTCTAAGTAGGGTGGGAAGGGGGCGTGGCAGGGGTTCACTTGATCCATGACCAATCCCTTTTCATTTTCTATACATTTCTTTTCTAAGATTTCATTTGAACAAAGTTCTGGGCATTAAAAAAGAAAGAAGCCCAAGCAATTGCAGATTGTTGTACCACCCTAACTTGATGGATGGGGAACCTAAGATTGGAGGACAAGCGCCCAAGATACTCAGCAAACAAAAGCCAGGGCTAGGACTGGAGAGTTGACCCCTTCCAGCCTGAAGGCTTGTCAAGAAGAGTGATGGGCTAACCTCAGAAGCCTGACCTTCAGGTGACCTCAGGCCCTGACTCCTCTAGAAACCATTGCTTTTGAGACTTCCAGTGATGTCAGGACTTGCATGACTGAGCCTCTGGGCACCCCACAGTGGCCCTGAAGGCAGAAGGTGCCCATCAATCTCTAAAGCAGGGAGGGGAGGAGGAGCCAGCAATGGCACACTGCCAGGGGCTGCTCACATCTTGATTGAACCACCATAAATATTCTTTGCTCTGCTCAGCAGGGGGACTGTGCTGTCCCTTTACAGAGAAAATGGGAGACTCTGAGAGGAAAAAGTGCATTCTGTGGACCTTCAAATTGGGGGGGATCTCTGATGCCTGATTTTTTTGTCCTTCCTAGTAAGGTTCTCCCTGGACCCCCCACCCAGCTTCCGGGTACTGGCCCCTGAAGGAAACAAGGTTTCTACCTGGTGCTTGCTATGTAGGTCAAATTCCATTCCAGCCACTCTCTAAGCCTTGTCCATCTGCACCAAGACAGCCTCAGATCAACCTTCAGAAACTTTTGGCCACTTTGCTAGATTCTGTTGTAAGCCAAGTTTGATAAACTGTGACCCCTGGGCCAAAATCAGCCTGCTAGCTAAGGAGAGGTATTGGATTTCTAAAAGAGTGTGTGTATTGGGGGTGGGGCGTGACATTTTGTGGTACATGAAAATAATATTCACTTCATTTCAGTGACTATTAATAAAGTTTTACTGGAACATAGCCATACTCATTTGTGTATCTGCTGTTTGGAGCTGCTTTTATGCTTTGATGATGGCACAGTTGAGTGGTTAAGGCAGACAGAGACCATTTGGCTCAAAAAGCTGACAATACTTTTACTATCTGGCCTTTTGCAAAAAGTTCGTCAATCTCTGCTTTAAGCCCCAGGTCTCCTGAGTGGTTAGGTGCAAACCCAATGCATGAACTATACAGAACTTTTGAAACCTTTTAGGCCAAATCACATTATCCTTCCTAAATAACTGAAAAGGTTAAGCATTCTTAAATGCAAACAACTGGTTCCCTGTGCTGTGTGCTTGCACCTTGGGTTTGGAATTGGACCCTGGAGAAGCTGACACCCCTGAGGAGGTATACATTCAGCAGTGAGATGGGCACCCGTTCAACTAAGACAATATTAACTTGATAAGTCTGGACATAGGGCTGGGGTTGTGGCTCAGCGGTAGAGCGCTCGCCTAGCACATATGCGGCCCGGGTTCAATCCTCAGCACCACATAAACATAAAATGTGTTGCACTGTGTACAACTAAAGCAAATAAATAAATATTAAAAAAAAAAAAAAAAAGACTGGGCAAAGACCATTGTCACTCTCAGAAACAAGTTTAAGTCCCAGTTCCTTCATTTTTGTGACCTTAAAAAATATTCTTTACTCTAAAATTCTATTTATATTATTAAGTAAAGATTACACCTGCTGGGGTTGTGGCTCAGTGGTAGAGCTCTCGCCTAGCATGTGTGCGGACCGGGTTCGATCCCCAGCACCACCCTAAAAATATAAGGCATTGTGTACAACTAAAGCAAATAAATAAATGTTAAAAAAAAAAAAAAAAAAAAAAAGATTACACCTGAAAGACGGGCGTGGTGGCGTACGCCTATAATCCCAGCACTTGGGAGGCTGAGGCAGGAGGATCACGAGTTCAAAGCCAGCCTCAGCAATGGCAAGGCACTTAGCAACTCAGTGAAACCCTGTCTCTAATAAAATACAAAAAAGGGCTGGGGATGTGGCCCAGTTGTCGAGTGCCCCTGAGTTCAATCCCCGGTACCAAAAACAAAACAAAATGAAACAAAACAAAAGATTACACCTGAATGCACGCTCCCAACACTATCCTCCTGGAAAGTGGGGACTGAGCAATAAATTAAACCAAATCCCTGACTATCATGGTGGAACTTGTCTGTAATGGAATATTATGCAGCTGTTGGAAAAAATGCAACACATCTGTATGTACATGGCATGAAAAGAGACCCAGGGTAGATTATTAAGAGAAAAAAAAATAATCAAGGTAGAATGTATAGAATGTAATTTTGTGTAAGAAGGAAATAGTTACTGAACTTTTGTACCATGGTACCTACTATATGTATAGAGAGAAACACAGCAAATATTTCTCTAAGGCTTGGGTTGGTGAACTGGGGGGGGGGGGCACAGAGAACACGTAGAAAGTGTGAAGCAATTACATAAACATCACGCATATGAGCACACATCTACTCATTCAAAGAGGTCTCTGCTCATAAGCATCAAACAGTGACAACTCAGAGAAAGAACACATTTTTTCCTTTCACTTTTTATGCTTCTCTTTAGTTGGCTTATTTATGTGTTAAAAAAAAGATCCAATTTTTTTTTCCAGTCACATCTAAAAACTTTATTGGGACACAGCTCTAGTGCCAGGGCCTGGCAGGCCCAGTGCACTGCCCTCCAGAAGTCTTGGAGCAAATGGTAATTCCACAATGCAGCACTCTATCTAAAGGGTCTTTTGTTTAGGTTCTTTTGAGGTCCTGAGGATTGGACCTAGGGGGTGCTCTACCACTGAGCTACATCCCCAGTCATTTTTTTTTAAATATTTATTTATTTGCTTTAGCTGTACACAATGCAATGCATTTATGTTTACGTGGTGCTGAGGATCGAACCCAGGGCCGCACACGTGCTAGGCGAGCGCTCTACTGCTGAGCCACAACCCCAGCCCCATCCCCCAGTCATTTTTATTTTTTATTTGGAGACAGGGTCTTGCTAAACTCATGATGCTCCTGCCTCAGCTTCCTGTGTCACTGGAATTATGGACACATGCCACGATGCTCAGTGCTCTAAAGGCTTTATGTGGCTGGAAGATGGAGAGCTGTTCCACAGCCGTATGAATAGGTCAACTTTTAAAAATGACATCCAGGGACTGGGGTTATGGCTCAGCGGTAGAGCACTGGCCTAGCACGTGTGTGGCCCAGGTTCGATCCTCAGCACCACGTAAGAATAAAGGCATTGTGTACAATTAAAAAACTAATAAATAAATATTTTAAAAAATAAGAACATTGAGTAGGGAGAAAAATGACACTCTTAATGCATCCTTATTAAGTGAGCAGGGGCATCGTCACCTGTCAGAGGTCTGGATGGGCAAGAGGTGGACCCAGCTCCATGGCATTGAGCTGGTAGGGACAACAGACCGTAGGACTAGGACACTGTGAACTTCCAAAATCAACTACTGAGGGGTTAGGTACACATGTATGTGCCAGGCAGATCATTCTAGAATGAGAAGGGTGGTCTTTACGTCACATTCTGCAGCTGGCGGGCTTGTAGAGGGCTACTGTGTGAAAAGGACAAGGGTGATGCTGAGATGCAGAGGCTGAGCACCTGGGCGAGAGTGAGGATGGTGGCCATGCCCACAAACAGCCAGGGCTGCTCTGGCAAAGCCAGCTGCTAGGCCATGCAGGTTCACTCGCAAGTCAGAGCCCGGCTGGAGGAAATTCCTGTAGAGGTTGCTGTAGCCGTTTGTAGAGTTGATGCTGAGGGTTACTGCTACCATGCTGTAGATGGCAATGATTCAAGTAATGACCACTGGGGTGGATTTCACAATCAGTTCCAGCGACATGATGGACATGGCCACCATGCCAGTGCTGCTTCTGGCCATGCCATAGGCAGTACCCAAGTATGAAAGGGAGGGAGGTGAGCCCAGAGCAGTATGGACACCTGGTGCCAAGACCCAGGAGGGTAGCTTTGCACAGCTGTGAGAGTGGCTCTGAGTTATTTCACACCAGGGGGAGCCTGGTGCTTTAGAAGTGCAGGGAGGCTGTTTATCTTTCTTTAGCTGGACTGCTCCCCCCAACCCCATCCCAAGAGAGTCCCCCTCTTCCTCCAGCAGAGGGCTTTAGTCAGTCATCTGGCCCACCTGGGGCTCTGACTGCTGTGAAAACAGATCTGTGCTCCTCAGCACTCCTCAAGCCTGCTGCATGCACCCCACACTCCTAGTGAGCTTCAGAGCTGCTGACCCACAGAGGCAGGCATTATCTCCATTAGGGCTGAGGACACAGCTCCCACAAAACATGTGGCCGCCCTAAGGTCAAATGGTAGAGCTGTTTCTGTCTCAAGATTTTTCCTTCCCACGCCCAATTCCAGGGCAGGGAGAGGTAAGCTCTGGCCTAAGCAATTTAGGCAGATGTTCTGTCCTGAAGAGTCTTCAACAGCCAAAGGTGCCATCAACTGGAGTCTGGGGTGTAGGGGAGGCAAGAGCCAGCAAAATGGTGAAGGGGTGAACCCTACCTTTCTCCTGCCCAGGTTTAAGGCAGGTAGCCCTGTTTCAGTTACCACAAAACCCTAATGTTTACGCATTAGCTACTGCCAAGGCCTGGTAGCTGGATGACAGCCTGGGGCTCTACTCCACCCCTCCCCTGGAGGGAGGTAACAATTGGAGGTTTGTTTTGGTGGCCAAGGCTGGGCCTGCCAGTCTGGACACAGCCTCTCTGAGCCCATGAATCCAGCCAGGAGCCTTCCTGGCTTCTGCCATCCTGGGGACATTGGTTACCAGACTGAATGGCTTTGTCACCTCTATGCCCAGGAATAGGGTGGGGGTGGAGGTTGCGGGACCCAAGCCAGTGCTGCACACTTTCCCCTTTGTTCTAGGCCTCCCCAGTTCTGCCAGTGTGACAGAGAGGGAGAGCTAGATGCCTGTACCCTCAGTGCCAGAGCAGAGGTCTGAGTTCTGACACCCTGTGACCAGGAGGTACTGGACAAAGCTGAGCTCCCTGAAGTCACAAGCTGATTATGGGGGATTTAGGGCTGACCCAGCTCTGGGGCAAGTAGACTGGGTGGCTCAGCACCGAACAAGGATCATCTTGGAGCTGTTTACATTGTACAGACAAACTGGCTATGGAAAGGGTCTTTCCACTTAAAATAGACACCACCTACTTGAGGGCATGAAGCTGGGTTTCTTAAATCCACCAGGGGTGGCAAACCCTTCATTTTACAGAGAGGGAAACCAAGGCCCAAGGAAAGCCACTTCTCCAAGGTCATAGCTTTGTTTTGTTTCCATTTACAGAAGGGTTTCTGTTGTCAAGTTACATCTAATCCAACTTTTAGACTGCCACTGCACCCGGAGAGAGCTCAGAAAGTCCTAAAGCCTGGGGATTTCTGCTCATTTGGGATGAGTGAAGAAGGCACAGAACACAGTGGGATATGGAGAAGAAAGCTTGGACAAGACTTTTCCCTTCTCCAGTCTGTTTTCCCTTCTGTCAAATGGAGGGCTAAGCCATGGGCTGCAAAGTCTCTCCCTGCTTGACTTTCTTCATTTGCTTATGTCATACTGAAAAGAATGGCAGCGTGTTTTAGGATGGGATGTTCAGTGTGTGACCTGGGCAAAGTCATTTTTCATGGGACCCTGAGGTCCCCATGACTTTATATCCCCTTCACAGGGCATCTGTAAGGATTCCAGGAGTTAACGGATATGAAAGTCCCTTTTCAAACTCCCAAGATTGACCCAAATTCAGGCAGGAAGGTGGGAACAAAGAAGACTAAGGCAAGACAGGGCAGCCACACTAGCTACTCTTACTGTGTGCCTCGCACTCTCACCCATGTGCCATCTCTGCAAACCAGCTTCCCAACAAACCCCACTGGGCAGAACTGACTGTAGGAGCTTTAATGATTTACCTAAGTAATAATCATGGGCCAGGCAGCCTGGCTTCGTAAAAACTCACACTGCCAGAACACCAGACTTCTGGATAGAGGCCGAGGGCCAAGTATGCATTACCTGGGACCCAGGCAAGCACAGTGCATCATGGGAGTCCAAGGAAGCAAGGAACATTTATGGAACATGTATGGGGATAGACACCCATATTTCCCCCCACAACTCATGTAGCTATTCTAATGCTATAAAAATGACATCATTCTGAGCCTGGTGCAGTGGCGCACACCTGTAATCCCAGCACTTGGGAGGCTGACGCAGGAGGATCGCGAGTTCAAAGCCAGCCTCAGCAATGGCAAGGCACTTAGCAATTCAGTGAGACCCTGTCTCTGATAAATACAAAAAAGGGATGGGGATGTGGCCCAGTGGTCAAGTGAAGACATCCTTCTGCAGATGAGACAACTAAGCTAAACTTGGATGCAGAACCACATCTGTAGAACCTCAAATACCAATGTTCTTCCTACCACCAGGGGCTGAGGAACTCTGCAGATTTTGCATGCCTCCTTTGTGCAGAGGTCAGATTGGTCAATAAAACAGAGGGCATAGATGGGAATAGACCAGACTAGCTACAAGTTCTTAACAAAGGGTGAGGTGAGATATCCCAGGAGGGATCGTGGGTAAAGCCCTGGCTAGCCAGGCGATTTCACCTGCCCCTCCCTACTTCCTACTCAGTTAAGCTTATTACTTCGAGCTGCAGAGGAGCACATGGGACATGGGGAAGTCAGTTGAGTCAATTCCCAGTTCTGAGGAGATGAAGAGGAACATAGCAGAACCAAGGCTTCAAGCCAGACACACTAGGCAAGGGATACAACCTTGCCAAGTCTCAGTTTAACATGTGGCACCAAAAGGCTGGGGTAGGAATCATATCAGCAGTCTCCAGAGTATACAAGATGATCACAGAGAATTTACTATCACTGCTACCTTGTATTTGTCTTTTGAGATTTCTATTTTATGTAGGCAGATAATATACCAGTATAACAGTATCTGTATATGAATTTATAAATGCAAATGAGCCACTGGGCAGGAGGTGCTCCGATGATCCACCCAGTGGACAGTGGACTCTGGAAAAGCACCCACCTGCTGCTGCATTTAGACCAGATGCTGCCAGGGCTGCCTTTGAAGTTAGAACTCTCCCCTCCACTTGGAATTGGAGACAGAAATAAAAGCCCTGCTAATCAGCCTGGGTTCAAATCCAGCTCAGCCACTTCAGAGCTGTATGACTTCAGGAAAGTTACTTCCCTTCTCTGAGCTCCAGGCCGGTGAAGAACCTCAGCAGGGCTAAATGGCTGATGACAACAAAAAGCACTTTAGCCCAGATCCCAGTAAACTGGAAGTGGCTGTGGATTTTTCCCTCCACTCTTCTGTCTCCACTCAGAATACTCACTTATTCACTCAAATAAATACCGAGGTCTGGCATCACATGCTGATAAGACAGTTCTTTTCTTGGAGGAAGTAACAAAAGTTATCCCTGTCTTTCATGTGGAGGAACACAGGCCGGAGAAGTTAAGTGTCCTACCACAGCTGTAAGATAACACAGCAATTATTGGACTTGGGGGATCTCAGAACTTGTCCCTGGTTAAAATCACCTCTCTTATACCCTCCACCATGGCTCAGCCATGCAGGTTGGGAGCCTCAAAGAGGGAACTTACTCGGGTCTCCGTTCAAGCCTGAAGGCCAAGGCAGGATGAAGCAAGACCCTCTGGATTCAACAGGTATATACTGGGGAGGCCTTTTCCAGTCGAGGGTGCAGCCTGGTGTCACCCTTCTGGGTCCCATCGGACACTTCCACAGCACATAGAAAGGGTAGTTCGGGTTCAGTCCCAAACCTGCACGTCCCAGGTAAAAACAAAGGGCATCCTTGACCTTTCACAGGCGACATGGGAAAAATCGAGTAGGTAAAAAGAAATATTTTAAAAGAAAAAAAGTGACCTGAAAATATCCTAGACAAGGGCGAAGGGAGGGAGCAAAGAAACAATGCCCTACACACAGAGGGGTTCAATAAACACTTGTTGAAAAGGAACCGCCCTGGGGCAGTATTCCCTGCAGGACAACCCTGTTCACAGACGCAAACAGTGAGCGTGAGTGGGGGCGAGTTACCGAGCTTTTATCGAGGCAGTTTGTCCCACCTCGCAACCAGTAAGAGTCCTCATCATTCAGAGCTTGGAGTCCCAGGTCCCTCATCCCATGGTAAGCGCCCTTCCCGCCCAGCTCCCGCCAGGGACCCTACCCCAGCCCGGGACTCGCAGGCCCCCCGCAGTGCTCTCCCCGCCCGGGGGCCGTGCCTCAGCAGAGTACGACTATCTCCCCAGGACTCGGCAACCGCTTTGGGGCCCACGCCGTCCAGAAAGAAGGGTCTCGAAGGGTCTCGGAAACCGGCTGCTTGGCTCAGACCCGGGGCCAGCACCCCCAGCGCTCGAGCACTGGCCCGAAGGAAGTGCCCTCCGCCTCGGCAACTCGGGAGGCTGTCGCGAGGGCCGTGGGAGGCCGGGAAAACGCCCCTGCCCGTGCCGTTCACCAAGCGCGGCACCCGGGCGAGGGGAGCGGCGGCCCGGATCCCGCCTAGAGCGCGGGCGGGTCCCGCGGGCTCTGAGCCGGGGCCGGGGCCGGGCTGGGGGCTCGGCTCGCTCAGCCAATGGGCGGCGCGCTCGGGCCCCCTCCCCCGCACCGGGAGGAGCCGGCGCAGGGCCGCCGCCGCCGAGGTCGTGCGCGACGTGCTGCGCCAGGGCCCTGTGTCCCGGGCCCCCGCCGGGCCGCGTGGACGGCGCGGCGCCCCCGGAAGGAAGCTGGTTACTCAGCGCTGGCGCCAAATACGCACGTTGCGCCCTCTCGCTTGCTAGATCCGTCACCCATCCCCACCGCGCCCCCAGCCCCGGCAAGGCGCTGCGTCCTGAAGCCGCGCGGAGCCAGGCTCAGAGAGGCGCGCCGCCGGCCCCGGGCGCACAGCACGGCCAGGCGATCCGGGAGGCCCGCGCCGGCGGAAGGGTCCGCAGGGGTCGCCTTTGTTCCGGGCGTGGAGGGCTCGCGGCGCGCTACTCACCTTGCTGCTGGGATCCATGGCCGCGCTGCGCTGGTGGCTCTGGCAGCGCTGGGTGCGCGGGCGGCAACAAGCGGGCGGGCGGCGCTCTCCGGCTCAGGCTCTGTTCCGACCCTGACTCCGACTCCCGTCGGCAGACCTCCCGCTCTCTGGCACACTTACTCCGGGACCCCCAGCCGCGATCCGCACAGTTGCCGGCGCTACCTCACGCCTCTTGCCTCTAGCACCAGAGCTCCCGGACCCCTACGTTTATAGGACCCCAGCCATTGGCTGGCCGGGCTGGTGTGTCGGGGGTGTGTGGGCAGAGCCTGGGGCGGGGCCTGGGGCAGAGCACGTCCGGGGCGGGGCTCCAAGAGAGGGGGCGAGGGGCGGGGGGAGGGGCGGAGGGCTCCTGGCTGCCGCCTCTCTTTAGTTGCCAGTCTACCGCGTGCCCAGTGCGCTGGGACCCCTGGAGACGCTAGCTGTGTGACCCTGGGCAAGTGCGATCACCTCTCTGAGCCTTAGCAGCCTCTCGCAAAATGGTGGAGCTGGTACCCGGCTGTAAGACAAGCTGGGAGCCGCATAGGGTTGCGCGTAAAAGCTAGGACTTTGGATCCTTCGCTCTGCTACTGGATAACTTCGGTAAACCAACGATAATAATAGCATCACCTTCTGGGATTGTTATGAAAATTACACGAGTTAATATCTGTAAAATATTTAGAACCGCGTCTGTTACGAGGAACGTGGTACTTAAGTATTTATTAGTCTAGGGGAGGTCTTGCTCAGTGATTGAGATTTCCCTTTCTCTTTTCCACCCCCAATTTTCCTGCTCCAAGCCAAGCCTCTATTTTGCACCAGCCGGGCCCTCTGCCTGGAAATCCATGCCCACTTCTTCTCTGGAAAGTGACTTTAAAGGCTTTAAAATCACCTCCTTGACATCTTCTCTACTTCTGACAGTCCAGGTGTGTCTATAGTGACACCTAAGTGGGAAGTGCATGAGAGGCAGGGTAACTGAATGGTTAAGGACACAGGAGACCTTGGCATTGAGCCAGTTCATCTGTATACTAGGCTAGCCTGATCCTAGGCAAGCTCCTGGTCTGTGAGCCACGGTTTTCTTGTGGGTAAAATGAAATTCATAACAGTTTATGTGTTCTAGCCAGAGTTACAGTTTCCTTGAGGTGAGTGTGAGCTCATGAAGCGCTTAGCATGTGATCAAACAGTCAGGCCACATTTACAATGCTGCTGCTGCTGCTGGTGTTGTCATCTTGAGTTCACCTTATTTCCTCTTCCAGACCAGAGTCTTTCTTGAGACACAGTGAAGGGAAAGACCTCCGTCCAAAGTCGGGGGTTAGCCTCAGGTCCTTTTCCCTGTGCAAGAGGGATCATGGTGGGATTAGTGCTGTTGGAAACAGGAAGGCTGAAATGACCCATGGAGTTCTCTGGGCAGTGTGTCCAGTACTGGCCAAGGGGGCACCCTAATTGGGCACCGAGCCCTGGAAACAGACCCCTTCTGGGCATTCCCCTGCCCATAGCTCCAATTTCTACAGTCTCTTACTGCTAAGCCTGGAAACCACATCCCTCCTCTCTCTCCAAGCCTACAGAGGGCACCAAGTCTTGCTA
Source organism: Tamias sibiricus (assembly GCA_025594165.1). Classification (NCBI taxonomy): domain Eukaryota; kingdom Metazoa; phylum Chordata; class Mammalia; order Rodentia; family Sciuridae; genus Tamias; species Tamias sibiricus. Next base: position 36,246,873 of record CM046658.1, read on the forward strand.
TCTCCACCTTCCACTTCTCCTTCCTCCTCCTAACCCCCCCTCCCCCCCAGTGTCTACAGCATCTTTATCTTCTCCTCCAATCCTGGACCTGTTATTCCCCTGCTCACATATCTGACATTGTCAGGGAGGGAGAGAGGCCCATCCTGGCCATCAAGGCCCTTCTTCAGAGCACCATTTTACAGGCTCAGCCTCACTCCTAGCACCAGCACCTCACATCCATACCTTTGCTCATGTTGTGTCCTCTGCCTGAGAAGCCTTCCTTCCACCTCAGCATGCCAAAGAGCACCCCAGGAGTGGGTCCTGCTCTGGGAAGTGCCCCTGACTCCCTCAGATGGCAGTCTTTCTCTCCTTTATTCCGTGGTGTTTTTCAGTTTGCTGTTGTCCTCTGACTGTCTCTCCCAGAATGTGAGGACAGTGCCTGTAACTGAGGCACAAGGTGAATGAGCAGAGGACAAAAATGAGTGAATGGATGAATGGTCTCCCTGTCTCCAGCTTTCCTTCCACTCCAGTCCATTCTGATGACACTTGTAGCCTTCTCTTCAGTATCTTTTGGGTTTTGCTATTTCCCTTCTCAAAGTCTCTCCCTGGTTCCCTGTTCTGCCCATCCACTCTTCTGGGTTTGCCACCCTCAGCCCTTGGATCATACTCTCTAAGCAACCACTTTTCCCCTCTCCAGACCAGCCCTGTGCAGGTCACTTTCCCAGGGACAGAGATATGAAAGCCCACTGCTGCTAGCCTCATGGAGCCCCAGACTAGATAGGCAGCAAAAGGGAGGATGAGCAGCAACAGTTCCAAGTCAAGTACACAGGATAAGTTGCACAGGAGCACAACTTGCACCCCATGGGAAGAAGAGGGAGTAGTGAGAGCTTCTGGGAAAGGGGAGCTCATACTGAGCAGGGTTTGGAAGGCTGAATATGAGTTCTCTAGGTGGATTACGGGGAAGGCCACTGTTGGCAGAGGGAAGGGTACAAAGAGGCAGGGTACAAAGATGGCAGAGAATGATTGTTGAAGGAACAAGAGAATTTCTGCCAGAGATTTATGGTGGAGTCAGAATTGGACTTCGAAATCCCAGTTCTGCTATTTACTTGTCAGAGCCTCATGACCCACATCTATAAAATGGGCACAACAACCCCTTCCTAAGTCAGCTTGAGAGAAAACAGGTGTGTATAAAGGTTTATACCATTAGTAAAACTACTAATCCTTGATGTCAGCAGTTCAGTCAAACCCCCATCCCATCATCAGAGTCGCACTTGAGGGCAAAGCAGAGTAACCAGAAAAGCAGCTTCACCTTTGCCCCCCCCCATACCTGCCCAAACACAGACCCCCGTTACCTGCTTGAAATTCCACTCCTTGGTGTCCTCTCTCTGTAAATGTTTTATGACCCCTGCAGGCTACAGTTTAGAGGCAAATTCACCAGAAGCTATTGACACTGGATCAGAGGTTAGATTCTCAGGTGGACTGGTTTGTGTTTTTAGTGACTTGAGTGCTTGGAAACAGAATTTGACTCCATCTAGGGGGGAGAGCACTGGAGAAAGCCTGAGGAAGTTGCACTGGGCAGACTGGGTGCAGGGGAGGGAAGCGTGTAGTGTAAAGAAGCCTGGAGGGAAAGCAAGAAGATTTAACAAGCCCCTTGTGACGCAGCTGGCTCCTAGGGACTTGGGAGAGAGAGAGGAGATGAAGATAGGGAGGGGAGAAGAGTCTGAAGAGGTCGGGTTCCAGAGGCTCCCAAATGCCAGGTATAGAGTTAGGACTTTCTTCAGTAGGCAGTAGGGAGTCATAGAGTTTCTGAACAGAGACCCGAAGAAAGCTCCTCCTCCCCATAAGCCTACTATATATGAGGCTCTAAATGGAGGTGGGAAGAGCTGATGGAGCCCTAGTATTCAGCTTGGAGAGGCTTAGTGCCCCCCTCTCCAGCCTGTGCCCACACTGGCAGCTTTGTTTTCTGGAGACTGATTTCAGTCCTGGAAAGAACGCGGGCTTTTCTGGGTTGATTCCAACTAGTTCCAACCCTGGCCAGTGGGGAAGAAAAAAGCTCCCCCGGGTTGGCGGGGAGGTGCCAGGTGCATCGGCTCACGCGGGCGGGCGTCTGGTGCGTGTCTGAGGGCACGCAAAGGGCCCGGGGCTGAGGGGTGGGGCCGTGCTGTGCAGGGCGGGTCTTAGCGGCTCGGCAGCCAGGAGTGAGTAAGGCGAGCCCTGAAAAGTCTCTTTTGCCTTTAAAGGCAAGCGTCCCCGGCCGCCTGAAGAAGAGGCTTTGCTGAGTCAGCTGCAGCTGATGCAAGGGGGGTTGGCAGGGGATGGGGCAGGAGATCCCCTAATTCGCAGGATGTTTTGCAATTCAGATCCTCCTGGACTGCGGGTAAATGTGGCGTTGGCCTCCAGGAGAGCCTGCTGGGCCAAGCGGGGCAGTTTGGTGTGTTCAGTATTTTCAATCTGATTTGCACACCTGCTCCCAGAAAGCTAGGCGGCATCCCTTCCTTCTGTGTGCCCCTCCCTGGCCCTGTGCAAGGGCTCTCATCGGTGCCACCACCTGCTCATTGGTACTGAGGGATACTGAGAGAATATCCCTCCTCCTCTGTCCCCTGAGCACCAGGCTGGTCGGTTCAGCTGCCTTCAGAACAGGGCTCTGCTTGTCCCACAGGTACCTCACACTCACCATGCTTAAATCTACCCTCATCATCTTTCCCCCAGCTCTCCTAGTCTCCACCCCAGTGGTAGCTCTTCCAAACTGCACTAGCCAGAGATCTGATAACATCCTAACTCCTCTTTTTCTCCTTCATTCCCAGTGTCCAGTCAACCTGTGGATTCTGCTCTCCCAGAATACTCCTCCTCTGCATTCCCACAACCCCTTCTCTAGGCTAGACCCACTGCTCAAGCAGGATCCCCTTGGTCTCTAAACTGCATAGCTGCCAATCACCAACGCCCTCCTTTAAACATCTTCCCTTAGCACACACCAACATGGCTAATCTCATAGACATCATGTTGAGGTGTTGAGTCCACCTGCAAAAGGGTATGATTGCATGTATGTAAAGTTCGAAAACAGGCAAAACACATGCAGGACTCTAGAAGTCTGGAGAATGGTGCCCCTGGAAGGGAGAGTCTTGGTCATGAGAGGAACTGGTAATCAGGGCTAGGCAGGTGGAGACCAGATCAGCAGTTCAGCAGTTCTGGTGTTTTCATTTTGCCCCAAGCTGTAAGACGACTCAGTAGCATGCAGTTACTAATCCTATTTTTATTTGAAATTTGATGTTTTGTCATGGTTTTTTTTTTTTTTTTTTTGCATTATTTTTACTTTTTAAAAATATATCATTAAAGATGATTATTTATCTTGACAACTGAATTTTGGGCACTCCTCCCCCTGCCTTGAATTTTACCTGGGAGACAAGCGCCTCTCTTGCCACACCCCATTCCTGACCCTGTGGTAATGTTTCATAATCAGAGTGCTGGTTATGCAGGTGTATTCTGTTTGTGAAAAATTATTAAACTGTGAACACTTCCGATTTTTGCACTTTTGCTTTATGTGTATTTTGCTTCAATTAAAAATAATTATTTTGTTGAGCATGGTGGCACACATCAGCAGCACAGGAGGCTGAGGCAGGAGGATTGCAAATTCAAGGCCAGGCTTAGCAACTTAAGACCCTGTCTCAAAATAAAAATTAAAAGGTGGGGCTGGGGTTGTGGCTCAGTGGTAGAGTGCTCGCCTCGCACGAGCGCGGCCAGGGTTCGATCCTCAGCATCACGTAAAAATAAATGCACTGTGTACAACTAAAGCAAATAAATAAATGTTTTAAAAAAATTAAAAGGACTGGGGGAATGTAGCTTGGTAGTTAAGCATGCCTTAGGTTCAATCCTACCGGAAATTTTTTTTTTTTGTTGCAGTTCAAGAGGAATGTCTGCTTCCTCCAGTGTCCTTAGCACCAAAAACAGTACCTGATACATTCTGGGTCTCTGCATATGTTTGTTATGTGAATTAGTATGCTATTTCAGTTCACTTAATCCCCACAGGAACTCTGTGAGATGAGTTTTTTTCCTCTCCATTTTCTAAAGAAGAAAATGAAAGTTCTTGGGGCAGTAAAGTTATTTGCCCCAAATCATGCAGGTAGTAAGCGTGGGTTTTAATACCTTGCTCACACAAAATAAAGACAGACTAGTAGTACTAGCCAGACCCAGCGCTGGTGCGAACAGCTTACCTTGCTTGGCTCTTATCGCTTAGATTACAATTATTTGAACCTTATCTTCCCCTTAGATAATGACCTTTCCAAGGCAGGAACTTGGGCATTCCAGTCTTCCCTCTATCCAGCAAGTAATTTGACATAGGAAACAAGCTATAAATGTTTAATAAAGGAGCAAACCAAAGAATGAATGATGGAGAAGGTAAGAGAGGTTTGTGGTGGGCAGAGTTTTGCTTTGGGAGACAGACCTGCCAGCCGTGTGTCTTTGTGCATGTTCCCTAACCTGAGTCTCAATTTCCCCAACTGTCAAATGGGTATAATAATATCAATATTCACCTCAAAGATCATGAATATAAAGGGAGACAGTATCTCTTGAGTAGCCGGCATGTGGTAAATACTTGAAAAATGATAACTATTATTATCATTTCCAGTGTTTACATCCTCCAAGCCTGGCTTACTTTAGGATTGTGGGCATCTGCCTCTCTCAGCGTCATGTATTTTTTTTTTGGGGGGGGGTCCTTAAGGTTGCAAAAAGAAGCCCTAGTACAGCCCTCAGAAGTTTTCTTCCTCAAGTCCACAGAAAGGGCAGAATGCTGGAACAGTTTAGAAGTGTAGTTTATGGTCCAGCTTTCCCCTGTGGGTGGTGCCATCTCTGATCAGTTTCTTATTCCCTGTGGGCCTCAGATTTCTCTCTGTAAAATGGGCCCACAATAGTCTTGAACTTGGCTGGGTGCTATGGTATCTGCCAGTAATCCCTGCTACTCAAGAGGCTAAGGCGGAGGATGGAAGTTCAAGACCAACCTGGACAAGTTAGTGAGACCCTATCTCAGAATTTAAAAAGGCCAGGATGTAGCGGAAATGGTGGAATACCCCAGGCTTCATCCTAGTAACACACACACAAGCACGCACATACCTTGAACTTGTAGGGGAAGGATTCAGAACTTTGGCCGTGGTCATAGCGCACGGTAAGATTCCATAAAACTTGATGTGAAGAATTAAGTTGATGCCCTGAGGGTGGAACAGCAAGGAGACTGGAGAGACTCAAGAGACCCTGAGGGGCTGGGATTGTGGCTCAGTGGCAGAGCGCTTGCCTCACAGGTGTGGGGCACTGGGTTCGATTCCCCAGCACCATGTGAAAATAAGTAAGTAAAATGAAGGTATCATGTCCATCTACAATTAAAAAATATTAAGAGAGAGAGAGAGAGAGAGAGAGAGAGAGAGAGAGAGAGAGAGTCTGAGAAGTCCAGGAACTGATGGGAAAACAAACAGCTGGGCTTGGCTTTTCTGTTCTGTGAACCATATTTCTCCAGAGAAGTGAAATGTCAATGCCCTTCAGACTGATATCACTTTTAAAAATATATATATTTATTTATTTGCTTTAGTTGTACACAATGCATTTGTCTTTACGTGGTGCTGAGGATCGAATCCGGGCCGTGCACATGCTAGTCGAGCGCTCTACCACTGAGCCACAACCCCAGCCCTGATATCACTTTTTAACTGGACAAAACATCTTCCCACACATCATTCGTTGGGTCTTTTTTTTTAATACCTTTATTTTATTTTTATGTAGTGCTGAGGATCGAACCCAGTGCCTTCCACATGCCAGACGAGCGCTCTACCACTGAGCTACAACCCCAGCCCCCATTCGTTGGGTCTTCCCCACACCTTTGACTGAAGGCAAGACCACACACATCCACAGTTGAAGAAACTGAGGCACGGAGAAGTTCATCCACTTGCTTAACTCCCTCATAACAGTGAGGGGGGAATTTGTTAGCAAACTGAATGTATGAAACCTGGGCCTTTTGGCTTCCAGAATCCCTCGTGCAGTAATCTGGATAGGAAGAACGCACAGAGCTCACCCCCCAGGGGAGCAGCCACTATCCAGCCAGTGTCCATCCGGCCCACCCCTCCACCCCCTCAGCCCCCACCTGGATGCCACCTGGCAGTCACATGTATATTCATCATAGAGAGCTGCATGACTCACCCTTTATACTGGAACTGACTCATACTTCAAAGGAGAGAACCTGTTGAGAGCCCCTGGGGACCTTCCCTTTCCACACAGAAAAGGCTTGGAGCGTTAATTTCATAGAGGCTCAAGGTTGATGCTCCAAATCCATGGCACTTTAGTTGGGAAGAAAGAGAAAGCACTGGGGCCTGAGGAGTTCTAGACTCAGAGGATGAGTTTGCTGAACTCTGGGCTCTGTTACAATTTCACTGGAAGGTGTTGACATAGGTAACCTCCCAGACTGCCACAGACAAGGCTGTCAGAAACCCTGTGTGTGGGGATGGGGTGGAGAAAGGGAGAGTGATTCCTGATGTCACCCAGGCACACGTGCACTTATTAAAAATGTTGTTGAGTGGAAAACCATGATCATTGATTGGCATGGAAAGAAAGTCGTGATATTTTCAAATGGAAAAAAAACTGGTTATAAAACCATGTGTTTGTCACACTTCCAAAAGAAAATACATGTATATCATGTATTTGGATTTCTATAGACACACGCTAAATATTAACAGAAATTAACTAGTAGAATTAGGGGTGATTATTATTTTCTTCTTTTGTAATATCTGCATTTTTTCATCATGAATGGGTATCAGTTGAGTAATAATCCTTACCTCACAAGGCTACAGTATGTACTAAGATATTTGTTTACTTATTCAATAATTATTAAAGAACCTAGTTTGTGCTGGTGTTTGTGAAAGCTTCATGGTGGCTGGCCAGTGGTAGAGGCTCAATAAGTTGGGGTCACTCAGGTCTCTGCCTTCAGGAGCTTGAAATAAGGCTGGACCTCATGCATAGGTGCCTCTGCATGAAAGGCCTATTTGCATTGTGAAAATCTAGGACATGAAATCAACAGAGCCTTTCAGCTATACATGCTGTAGAATAACCACCCCCAAACATGGTGGCCTAGCCATGATTTATTATCTCTCAGAATTCTGTGGATTAAGTGGGCAGTTCTGCTTTACATAATGTCAGCCATGGTCACTCAGGCAAACGCATTCAGCAAATGCATGGCTGAGCCATCCTCTCAATACCGGGTTGTGTCCTCCTCCATTTCCTGCAGGACAGCCTGGGCTTCTAACAGCATGGCGTCTGGGTTCCAAGAGGGAGCGTCCCAAGAAGTCAAGCCTCAATGTGAAAGCCAATCAAGGCTCATTGTATCAGTGCAAATTATTCTGGATTTAAATTATTTTGTCTCTTAATCTACAATGAACATTTCTCTATGAGTAATATTTTTTCCAACACAATTTTTAATGATTGACTGATAGTCTTATCTGTGAATACTTTAGGTGGTTTTCATCTTGAGGAAATTATAAACAACTCTATGAATGACATATCTATACTAAGAATTCAATACAAATCCTTGTAGGATTCCGTACAAATCCTTGTAGGAGAGGGATTCCAGATCAAAAGACAAGTGCATTTTTAAGGCTGTGCTAAATGGCCCTTCAAAAAAAAAAAAAAAAATGCAGGGTTGGGGAGTAATATATTTTGTACTTCTTCTACCAGCTATAAAGGGATTTGCCCTTTTGTAATCCTCTGGTCGATAGTGGGTGTGGTTTGCCTTTTTAGTCGTTGTCAGTTGGATTAGTGAGAAATGGTATCTTATCATTATCTCTGACAGAGAGAAGATTCAGAGTTGCCCAGAGCCCAATCCTGGGGACAGCCCTTGCCTTTTACTTGGAGGTGGTCTTATTATATCAGCAATACCGAGGCAGTGTGATGCCCATGGATTCAATCTAGAACAGCAGAGCATGGCACTGACAGCCACACTACTGCCTGCAGGCATAAGGTCTACTGGGATAAGTATTGGGATAAGCTTTCCTGTCCTGGGTCCTTGCCCACCATTCCCATCTTGCTCTGACCCCTATACCTTCTGACTCACTATGAAGGACCTTTTGCTGAGTCTGAGCCTGGCCAGCCAAGTCTAATGAGAGTTGTTAACTAGAGGCATGTCAAGCAGGACCCTAAGATTGAGCTTTGCCCTTGTGGCTCCCAAAGCTCATGAGCTGGGGGACATGTTCCTGTGTGCAAGCAGGGCTCCTGGACACAGAGACCACCTGCTTCTTCCTGGCTTTGTAGCAAATGATGGAACTTTTCTGAACCTCGGTCTCTTCATCTAGAAAATAAGGGTAATAGGATCGTAAGGTCTATTGTGTACTTCCTCTCTGCCTGATACTTGTGATTTTTCACAGGAATCCTCAAAGGTTGGGAGTATGATGCTGATTTAGATGAGGCAAATTGAGGTCCAGAGAAGGGAAATAACTTGCCCAAGAAAAAATAGCAAGTAGGCAGCCGAGCTGGAGATGAGCTCCACAGTCAGCCTAGAACCAAAGCCCAAGAACACTCCTTCTCAGGCTTTGTGAAGGACTGGATGAGAGAGAGAGTAATGAAAAGCTCTGCAACTTCTTCGAGTTAAATAATGTCAGTGTTTTCAATGCAATTTTGAAACACTGCTGTCACCCAGATGGGTGATAGTTAGCATTATTCTCAGCAGGCAGGATGGCTGGGCTAGGGACCCACTTTGGAGAGTATGATTTTCTGATGGAAGTTTCTGCAAAGGTATGCGATTCCATAGCTGTGATTCTACAGAAGGAGGCAGGGCCTGTCCCTGGACACTTGCTACCATTCTCTTATGGAGACATTCCCCTGTGCAAGGTACCACTTAACTGCGTGGAGTTCCCTGTTGCACTCAGTTCTCAGAGTGAATCTCTGCCGAAGGTGCTCTTGTGATTCCCATTCTTTCTTTCTTTCTTTTTTTTTTTTTTTTTTTTTTGGTACCGGCTGTTGAACTCAGGGGCACTGACCACTGGGCCACGTCCCCAGCACTGTTTTGTATTTTATTTAGAGACAGGGTCTCACTGAATTGCTAAGTGCCTCACCATTGCTGAGGCTGGCTTTGAACTTGCGGTCCTCCTGCCTCAGCCTCCCAAGTGCTGGGATTACAGGCGTGCGCCACTGCACCTGGCGTGATTCCCATTCTTTAGATGGGACCCCACGGGGGTGCAAGGAGGTAAGGTAACCTGCCAGGGTGTCAGGGCTGGGTTTCTGGCTGATTTGAGACCCCACCTCTCTATCTGTGGCCCAAAAGTGAGTTGCTCAGGGCTGGACCACACACAGGCTTTCTCAAGGTCAAGTCTTTGCACAAGTTCATCTTTCTATCTTCCCCCTTCTCTACCCGGGGAACTTCTACACATCCTGCAAGGCCTAACTAAAACACCACTTCTGGGAAAGACAGCCTTGCTGGTTATCTCATTAGAGTGTCCTCTCAGCCCTGGCCCGTGTCCAGGCAAGGCCACTCTCTATCTTAGCAATGGAGAAACTGAGGCCCAGGGAAGGAAGGGGCTTTCCCTCCAGTGCCTCAGCCAGCCCCATCTGGAATGGCGGGTAGGGAAAGGACGGGAAAGGCTTGCAAGTGTTGCTGGATCCCTGCTGGCCAGGGATGTTGTGACCTCAATGAGGGCCTGGCGGGCTTTCCTGCCAGAGAACTCAAGGTGGGGCAGGATGGGTAGGGAGTGAGGTCAGAGGGGAAGCAGGCCAGGAAGAGGAGAAGGCAAGTCTCTGGGGACTTGTGGTGAGAAGGGAAGGGCGTCTGGGCAGCTCAAGAATGGGGGCTTGACCCCGGGATGACTTAGTAGGTTTAAACAGGGGCCATCTGGGAGTGTCCAACCTGGGGAGTCAGAGGTTCCTGGGTGCAAATAATGACTTTGCTACTTATGAGAATGGTGAATTTGGGCTAATGATTTCCCTGGGCTTTAGTGTCTCCATCCGTAGGACAGCAGAAGCCCAGTGGATATGTGGAGTGCTGTCTGGTGAGGTCCTGGCTCTCCCAATGACCAGTATAACCTAGGGCAAGCAATTTGCCTCTGTGGGCTTCAGTGTCCTCATCTGTAAGATGGGCCTGATAATTACAGAACATACCTCACAGGGGTGCTGTGCAGATGAAGGTGTCTGTCAGCACATGGAGAAGTCTTAGAGCAGACTCTTCACCTGGTGAGTCCTTCCCATCCTTCTCCTCTTCCTCCTCACCATCATCACCACGATCATCATATGACATCATCATCTCAAAGGATTCTGGGGAAACTTACTCAAAGCAGTTTGTACAAGCTGTCTGGAATAGGCATTTTTAATAATACAGGACAGAGTGACAGATGCTGGGATGTAGGGTGATGAGAGGTACTGGGAGACTCGCAAGAAAAAGAGGTAGTTAATGCCTGGTTGGATGGAGGAAGGGTGGGGAAGGCTTCCCAGAAGTGGTGTTTTAGTGAGGCCTTGCGGGATGTGTAGAAGTTTCCCGGGTAGAGAAGGGGGAAGATAGAAAGATGAACTTCTGCAAAGACTTGACCTTGAGAAAGGCTGCGTGTGTGAGAACATGGAGCAGTTTCACGAGGCTGCGTCTTTGGGGTAAGGGGTAAGCACAGGCTGCACGTGGGCATTGGGGCTAGATCTCAACTGGGCTGAGGATGCATGCTGGGGGATTTAAACTTGATCTAGTAGGTGGGGAGTTTCTGTCAAGATGGCAGAATCACCTGGAGAACTTTATTTATTTATTTGTTTGTTTGTTTGTTTTTGGTACTGAGGCTTGAACTCAGGGATGGTCTATCCCTGAGCTGCATCTCCAGCCCTTTTCATTTTTTATTTTGAGATAGGCTCTTGCTTAATTGCAGAGGCTGTCCTCAAACTTTCCATCCTCCGGTTTTAGCCTCCAGAGCAACTGGGATGACAAGCATGTGTCACCAGGCCTGGCCTGGGGCATTTTAAAAATGATCCCATTCTGTGATCAACCCAGCAATATTCTGAGTCAGTAAGTCTCAGGTGAGACCCAGGAGGCTTCCTTGTTTGAGGCTTCTTGGCAGATTCTGATACCTATCAGGTATGAAAACCTTGGTAGGGAGGAAGGCGTGTCTAAGAAGGGGTAAGCCCCACTGAGATGCCTTGCCCAGACCTCAAGATCTGAGCAGAGAGCTTGAGAAGATGAGGAAGGGGTAGAGGAAACTCTGACCCTCAGCCTTTCACTCCTCTCCAGGGCAGTCCCACACTCTGATGGCTACATATACTACCAGGGCTGGCCCTGGAGATGCTTCTTTCATGTGGTCTGGCTCCAGCAGCCAGCCTTCCATCCTTCCTTCCTTCCATCTCCCAGCCAGTAGTTTTTGAGCTCCTCCATCATGTCTCAGGTCCTATGTTGGGCCTTGGAGGTTTGGTTCTGAATGAAGTTCCAGATCCTTCCCTTTCCCCTGAAGCTTTTGGTCAGTCCTGGGTCCCTCAGCTCTCCTGCCATTGGGAATGTGGCTAAGTGCAGGAGGGCTGGGACAGGAAATCCACCCCAGGGGCTCAAACAGCAGCATCAGGGCCCAACAGTCCAGCCTCCAGGCCCTGTGGCTTCCTGGTCCCCTCCTTCCCCCCATATACACACCCATAGGCCTAATTTCTTCTCCTGTCCTGGCTCAGGCCTTGCCTGCTCAACTCCCAGGCCCTGCTCCCTGTCAAGAGGGTCTTGGCACCTAGGGTCCAAGTGAACCACAGCCCACCTTCCACCACCAGCCTACAAAGAAGACAAGAGTCTTGTGTAAGGCCTGAGCAGCTCTTCCCAAGGGCAGGGTCCAGGAGCATTTCCTCACAGGGTAGCAAAAACAACAAACATGAGGAAATGACAAGGATTCCGGGGATTTCAGAGCACACAGCTCAGGTACAGGATGGATCCCCACAGAGAGCCAGGGTTAGAAGCTCATGGGCAGCTTCCGCACCTTCCCCTGGGGACCCTCTTTGTGTCTTCATGTTTGTTCTGTTCTTCTCTTTCATCAGGGTCCTTTGCCCACTTCAACTCCCAGCCCCCACACCATCACCAGATGCCCCTGTCTCATTCACTCACTCATTTCTTTCTTCCTTCCTTCGACAGATAGGGATTATGAGCCAGACACAGGGTAAAGCTGTGGGCTAAATATGACTTCTCATGAAGTTCTCAGTTGGGTGGGGAACTAACAATGCAATGTAATTATTGTCACCGTGGACTTATGCATAGAATGTTATAAAACCAGGGTGTTACCAACGGAACGTTGATTCTTGAAGAATGAGTAGGAATCTAAGGAGATCATGCCACACAGAATAATAAGGGCAAAGGCAGAGAGGTGTGAGGCAGTGGTTTGCAATGACTAGAGTACAGGTAAGGTTCAAGGGATCAGAAGGTGTGGAGGCTGAGAGGTCAGCAGGGGTAAACCACAGGGCCATGCATACTGGGCTCAAGAACTTGAACTTTCTGTCTTAGGTAATGAGCAGTCATCAGGGGACATGGTCAGATTTGCTTTTAGAGTCATCACATGGAAGTTGATTGGGGAATAGGCTGGAGAAGGGAAGCCAGGCAGAGCAGCCAGTCGGTATGAGCACGTCTCAGCGTAGGAGTTGAGGAGGGAATGGGGCAGTGGGACTATAGAGCTGGTCCCACTGGGGTAGCTCGATGTTTTCAAGGATCAAGGCCAAAGGGAAACTAAGGCAGTCAGGAAATTCTGGGCTTTTTTAATTATTTTTTTTAATATTTATTTATTTGCTTTAGTTGTACACAGTGCCTTTTATCTTTACGTGGTGCTGAGGATCGAACCCGGGCCACGCACGTGCTAGGAGAGTGCTCTACCGCTGAGCCACAACCCCAGCCCCAACTTCTGGGCTTTTGACTTGAACAGGGTCAGGTGTAGCTAGGACTGTGTCTAGGGGGTGGGAAGTTCCTCAGCAGGATCCCAGCCCATCCCTGGGAACCAGGGCAAAGTCCAGCCCTAGGGAAGAGGTCCTACCATAGGCCATGTCAGATCCTGAAAGAATAAGAGGTTATAAGACAGAGAACTGAGGACACTGGTCTAGGCACATTTATGTCCTTGACCACTTTCCTTTTATGGCTACTTATAAAGATGAGTCACAGACACCTGAGGACATCTGGGCTATTTTCTTACTGTGCCTAGTCTCCATCACTCAAGGCTACCCTCAGGCTTCTCCTTTTGACTTCGGTTATAATCTGTTCCTGACCTGGGATTCAGGTCTGTCCTGCTCCTGGTCCCAGCTTCGGGCAAGGAGGAACTCTGGCTTAGCTCCACCTGCTTAGGTACCTCCCAGAGTATGCCTACCTCACCAGCCCCATCAGGATGCCAGCTCAGGATGATGACCTAGGCGTACAAGGACACCACAGCTCACTCCCTAGAGCCCATTCGGCCAATTAGTCACTCCTACAATAAATGTCTCTTTAAGCATCCACGATATGCCAGTCCCCTGGACGGCGAGCTGAATTAACAGGTTTGAATCAGGTTCACAGTTCAGTGGAGACAAACACAATCCAACCTATTAAAACAGGACACAACACAGCACAACTCAGGGTGACTCAGCACACCTCAACACAAGGTGCAAGGCCTCAGGTCTGCCTTCCAGCTCTTGGGGCCTTGGGACCACGAGGACCAAGCAGGGAGGGAGACGCTTCTTGGGATGTCACCGTAGAGGAGAGAGGGAAGGAGGCTCCACAGTTGGGTCTGTAGGCTTCGGTCCTGCCGCCTCCGTCCTGGACTGATGACTTGACTCGCTGTGCCTCAGCTTCCACATCTACCAGCTGCAGTGAACAACAGTGTGTATCTCGTAGGGCTTAATGGAAACAGAACATGCAAGGTACCCGGTATCCGTGCCTGGAATGTGGGACACACAATGGCACTGGCTGTGGAGGTGGTGCTTGCTTGCCTTAGAACTTTAAAACTCTGGATTCCTGGAGTCAGCAAAATGTAGAGTCATAGAAACTTAGGCTCTTAGGACCTTAAACATAGACCCTAAACAAAACAGAGCCCTGATGTTAGCTAGAGGGTGGGAAGATGGAGATTTCCCTGTCCCTTCAGATGGAGGTGAAATTTCCTCTAATGCTTTGGGGTCCAGACCTGTCATGTTCAGTTGCTCAGGTTGATGACTCTGCTCCTCTGGAGAAGGTCACTCACAAAGACTCCCATGTGAATGGAGTCCCTAGATGCCATATGACCTGCACCACCACTTTCTCCCAGAGAAGCCTGCTAAATCCTGGTGGCTCACACTTACCCCTGTAATCTCTGTTTCCAGCAAAACATGCTGACTTTTCTGTGAACCACACTGACCTGAATGTGATGAAACTACCTCTTGGATTTCATATTTAAAAAAAATAAAATAAAATAAAAATAACTTCCTCCAAGCATTCTTGAGAGTAGGCTGTGCAGAAGTTTTGGAATGTTCCAGAGAAGAATCACATCCTATGAAGTCTATTGCTGTCCAGATGGTACGATGAGATGTGTGGTCCCTCATCCCCCACCTTAACCTCTCCCTCCTGCCTCTCAGTTTTCTCTTTGGGGCCCAAGGCTTTAGCTATCCCTGGCTCTTGGTAGATCTTGGCTTAAAGTCTTTATCAAAGCATTTCCCCATCAAAGGTACTTCCTTCTCCTCTTAAGCATTTTGGGCCATATGTCTAGGTAGTAATTTTTAAAAATATTTATTTTTTAGTTTTAGGTGGACACAATATCTTTATTTTATTTTTATGTGGTGCTGAGGATCGAGCCCAGTGCCTCATTCATGCTAGGAGAACACTCTACCACTGAGCCACAACCCCAGCCTCTAGTTAGTAATTTTTTAATACCTTATCACATTTAGTAGCACTTATAAAACCTAAGACTCCCAGAACATTAAAATCAAATCATCTTGCCAGGTGTTGCGGCACATGCCTGTAATCCCAGTGGCTCGGGAGGCTGAGGCAGGAGGATCGTAAATTCAAAGTCAGCCTTAGCAAGTTAGCAGGGCTTAAGCAACTTAGCAAGACCCTGTCTCAAAATATAATAGAAAGGGCTGGGGATGTAGCTCAGTGGTTAAGTGTCCCTGGGTTCAATCCCCAGTAAACCCCCCACCCCCCACCAAAAAAAAATCATCTCAGAATAAGAATTTTGGAATGATTTATAGACTAAGGTTCTCAGTTCTAAGAACTGTGGAGAATGTTAAAATCCCCCAAAATCTTAACTATGAGAAGGAGTCAGAAGGGGTCACTGAGTCCTCACCTTGTTCAATGCAGGCACCTACTTGGACTGCCTCGGCTTAAATATGGCTCTCATTCCCTCACCAGGCGATCAGTTCCACCTTGAGATTATTCATCAGCTACCTGTGGAAATGATTAAAGAGGCCTTAACTTTCCCCTGTACTTGTGATAACTCAGGTAGACTTCAGCTCAAGGTGTGCCGAGATTTTAAAGCAATGACAGTTGGCAGGATGCAATAACCTGGTTAGACTCTCGAGCTGGGACCTGAGCAGTCCAAGGTGTGATAAACATCGGGAGCTCAGTCACGATGGGAACAGGGCTGTGGCTAGAGCAAGAATAACATGCAAATTTGTGAAGTATTCCACATTTTTAATTAGTTAGATGGGAGGAATGAACTTCAAAAGATCTATTATACAGCCAAGTTACTATAGGTAATGATGATATATTGTAATCTTGAAAAACGTAGAGAGTGGGTGCAGAGTGCTCCCACCACAAAAATGGTAACTATGTGTGGAAGTATATTTAATTGGCTGAATCTAATCATTCTACAATGTATATGTACACTTCAAAACACCATGTTGAACCAGGTGCTGTGGCACAGCGACTCAGGAGGCTGAGGCAGGAGGATCACAAGTTCAAAGCCAGCTTCAGCAACTCAGCGAGGCCCTAAGCAACCCCTAAGCAAGACCCTGTCTCAAAATTTTAAAAAATTTTATAAAAGCGCTGAGGATGTGGCTCAGTGGTTAAGTGCCCCCCGGGCTCAATCCTTGCTTTAAAAAAAAAAAAAAAAAAAAAAAAAAAAGTTGTTTGTCAATTTAAAAATATCAATAAAAATAAAAGGAAAAAAAAATTTTTTTACTTATTTCTTCTTTGTGTGTGTGTGTGTGTGTGTGTGTGTGTGTGGTATCAGGGATTGAACTCAGGGGCACTCGAACACTCATTTTATTTAGAGACAGAGTCTCACTGAGTTGAAGTGCCTCGCCATTGCTAAGGCTGGCTTTGAACTCATGATCCTCCTGCCTCAGCCTCCCAAAGTGCTGGGATTACAGGCATGCACCCCCGTGCCTGCCTGGTTACTTGTTTCTTCTTTATTGTTCTTCCTCTCCTTTTATTGATCTGACTTTCCAACCTCTGTCATTTTTCTGTCTGTCTGAACAACTTCTTTATACATTTCTTACAAGACAGTTCTACTGGCAACAAATATCCTCATTTTTGTTTGTCTGAGAAAATTTTTATTTCTCCATCACTTTTGAAGGAAAACTTTCAGGATACAGAATACTAGGTTTAAGCCGGGCGTGGTGGCGCACGCCTGTAATCCTAGCACTTGGGAGGCTGAGGCAGGAGGATCACGAGTTCAAAGCCAGCCTCAGCAATGGAGAGGCTCTTAGCAACTCAGTGAGACCCTGTCTCTAATAAAATACAAAAAAGTGCTGGGGATGTGGGCCAGTGGTCGAGTGCCCCTGAATTCAATCCCCGGTAGCAAAAAAAAAAAAAAAAAAAAAAAAACCAGAATACTAGGTTTGTGGGTTTTTACTCTTAGTACTTTAAATATGTCACCTCACTCTCTTCTTACTGTCTTGGTTTCTGGGACGTCAGGTGTAGTGCTTATCTTTGCTCCAGTGTAAGTATAAACCCTCCCCGCAACCCCCGCGTTCTTTCAAGATATTTAATTTTATGCAGTGTGAATATGATATGGATGTGTATAGTTTTGTTTTTGGGTTTTGGCATTGATCCTGCTTGGTGATCTCTGAGCTTCCTGGATCTATGGTTTGGTGTCTGGCATTAATTTTGTGAAATTGTCAGTCATCATTGCTTCAAATATTTCTGCTCTTCCTTTCTTGTAGGAGCCCTAATTGAGGAGATAGCTAAGATGGCGGTTAGCTGTGAGCCATAAAAGATGTTCAAGTTTCACCTGATATTCATGCATTTATCAAAGAATTTTTTTATGCCTGTGAACACTGTGTGACGCAACTGTAAGCTCGAGCTGTAAGCACTTGTCCTTGTTAAAGCAAAATGTATTTAACCGGGTGAGGGTTAGTGGCTGAGTGGTTGGAGTTTGTAGTAGTGGTTAGAGTTGTGATAGTAGCTGGAGAGTGGTTGGAGTTCGAGAGGTTGCTGGAGCTGGAGAGAGAAGTTAGAAGAGAGAAGAATAAAAGAACTTTTTCATTTCCATCCTGCCTTCAAATTTTCTCCCGCAGCGTCGTTGCTCCAAGCGGCAATCGCTTCAGGCAGCAACACTTTCTTTTCCTTTAGTTATTCTCATTATGCATATGGGATAATTCTGCAGTTGTTCAACAGTTCTTAGATATTTTCTCTCATTTTGTTTTTCAGTCTTTCTTCT
This sequence comes from Tamias sibiricus, assembly GCA_025594165.1. Taxonomy (NCBI): domain Eukaryota; kingdom Metazoa; phylum Chordata; class Mammalia; order Rodentia; family Sciuridae; genus Tamias; species Tamias sibiricus. The sequence goes on from CM046658.1 coordinate 36,264,398, forward strand.
GTTTGCATTTCAGTTTTGAAAGTTTCTCCCGACAGATCCTCAGTCTTGGCGCTTCTTTCCTCAGCTGTGTCCAATTTACTCAGGAGCCCATCAAAGGTCCTCTTCATTTCTGTCAGAGAGTTTTGATCTCATTTCTTTTTTAAAAAAATCTTTTAGTTGTTGATAGGCCTTTATTTTATTTGCTTATATGCAGTGCTGAGAACTGAACCCAGTGCCTCACACATGCCAGGCAAGTGCATTACTGCTGAGCCCCAGCCCTTGATTTCATTTCTTTTTGATTCTTTCTTAGAATGTCTATCTCTGAGTACATTGCTCATTTGTTCTTGCATGGCGTCTACTTTTTGCATTAGAGCCCTTAGTATACCAGTCATAGTTGTCTTAAATTCCCAGGAGAATACTTCTAGCATCCTGTCATATCTGACTTTGGTTGTGATTCTTGCTGTTTCTTCAAACTGATTTTTTGTCTTTCGTTTGCCTTGGAATTTTGCTGTTGCTTTTCAAAGAAGCTGCACATGATGTATTTGGTAAAAGGAATGCCAATGAAATAAGCTTTTAGTGAGGTGGTGGTTAGGTGTGAGTGTGGGGAAACCGTGGTTAGGTCTCAGTCCTTGGGGGAGCCTCGGCTGTGAGCTCCGCCACTGCTTCTCAGTGTCCCCCTCCCCTTTGGTGGAACAGGATGACTAGAGGGGGCTGGGGTTGGCTTTTTCCCTTCCCCCAGGTCAAGTAAGATTCTGATAAAACCCCAGAAGATTCCAATCTGATAAAATAGTTTCTCTAGAGAGTAAATCTTGTTATGAAGAACAGGGTGCTCTGGCATATTTCAAAATAATCATTCTTCCCATCCCCCGTGCTGGAAGCAGGAAAGGATCTTTCTCTGACATTCACTGTAAAGACCCAGTAGAGATTCCAAAGATAAAATTCACAAATAGTTGGCCCCTCCTAACTGGATCTTCTTGGAGCTTTTAATTCTCAAGATTTTCCCACACTGAACCTCTAGCAATTCTTCAAAGATAGTTTAGGTTTTCCTAACCCAGGACTGGTTCCAGTGGAGGTTTCTGCTTGTTCCCTTTCCAGTAAGTTCTGGTTCTTTGTATCTACCTGTTCTTCACTTTTTTTTTTTTTTTTTTTTTGTGGTACCAGGGATTGAACTCAGGGGCACTCGACCACTGAGACAGGGTCTCACTGAGTTGCTAAGTGCCTCGCCATTGCTGAGGCTGGCTTTGAACTTGCAATCCTCCTGCCTCAGCCTCCCAAAGTGCTAGGATTACAGGTGTGCACCACCATGCCCGGCTCTGTTCTTCAATTTTTAAGACAATAATTTTCTCTGTGACCTCATTTCTCTGATGGATCTAGAAGAGTTGTTGATTTTTCGGTGTGTTCAACTTTTTATTTGTGGTCAGGGCAGAATGATAACTTCCCAACTCTTTATATACCTGATTGGAAATTAGAAGTCCTACTACCATGTATTCAACACTTGTGTCAAAATAATTACTTTAAAAAATATATATGTATATATGTGTGTGTGTGTGTGTGTGTGTGTGTGTGTGGTACCGGGGATTGAATTCAGGGGCACTCAACCACTGGGCCACATCCCCAGCCATTTTTTGTATTTTTATTTAGAGACAGGGTCTCACTGAGTTGCTAAGTGCCTCGCCATTGGTGAAGCTGGCTTTGAACTCGTGATCCTCCTGCCTCAGCCTCCCAAGTGCTGGGATTACAGGCGTGCGCCACCGCACCCGGCTAGTACTTTAAAATATTATTTCATGCTGGGTGCGGTGGTGCATACCTATAATCCCAGCAGCTTGGGAGGTTGAGGCAGGAGGATAGAGAGTTCAAAGCCATCCTCAGAAAAAGTGAGGTGCTAAGCAACTCAGTGAGACCCTGTCTCTAAATTTAAAAAATATATATACAAAATAGGGCTGGGGATGTGGCTCATTGGTCGAGTGCCCAAGTTCAATCCCCGGTAACCACCTCCAAAATTGTCTCATTTAATCTTAACATCAACTCCTTGAAGTAATATTTATTACCCCATTCTGTAGAAGTGATTCTTCTGACTAAACAAGAATGAAGAGATTCTTTCAGGGTCACACAGAAAACAGGACTTGAACCTAAGTCTGTTTATGATTTACCTATCACCCTGCTTCTCAGAACTAAGCAGATTTGGGATAGGGCTGGATGCCCAGAAGAAGACACAAGCCTGAAATAGAGTGAGGAGCCCAGGTCAAAAATAGCAGAAGAGACCCAGAGGCTGAGAAGGTTCTCAGGACTGATTCTTGGCAGGCCATCCACCAGAAACCAGATTCTTCCCCTTTCCAGCTATGTCATCTTGGGCAAGCCATTTCACTTCTTCTAGCCCCCAAATAGGCAACTCTCAGCCTGGCAAATGGTAACTGCTCAAAATAAATGGAAGTTTTTATTGTTGTTTGTAGGTAGTAGTTAATGTTGCCAGCTGGGAGGCTGCAGGTGCCAATCTCCCTCTAGCGCTGGTCAGGTGAGATCAGTAACTGGAGAAGTCAGGGCTGTCGGAGGAAGGCATCCTGACCCCAGCTAGAATGCTGGTGGAGGTGGAAGTGTTGGAACCTCGGTGAGAATCATTCTGCTGACAAAGTTATAGTGAGATATACCAGCTCTGGCTTCCCATGGGCCATGCTGGTTACCTCTTGACCCCGACTGCTGATCTGGTTGGCACCACTGCTTGAGAGCCTGAGAGCACAGAAAGACTGACACCACTGATCCTTTTGTGGAGCCAGGTGTGACAGCTGGTATAAAGGAGGAAAAATATTGCAGCTCCAGCTCAGAGTCAACCCTGTTACTTCCTGACCAACCTTAATGCCAATGCTGATGCCAGCAACTTCGGCTTCTGGTCAGGATGGAGTAAGAGGTTTATAATCCCACCTGAAACAACTGAACAAAACCAAAACAGATGAAAGGAGTGGCACTCCAGACATTTCATATTGGGCAATGATGAACAGTGACCACCGAGAGAGAAGGGAAGGAAAACAAGGTGATGCCTAAGAGTGACTTACCACCTACAGAAAGGTCCCAGGCCATGGCCCAGAGGTAGGGGAACTCAGGCAGTGCTGCCTCTCTGAATTGACAAGACATGACTGGGAGTCAGGGAGAAACCAAAGAGGCTAGAGTTTGTAGGGCAGAATGTTGGAGAGATGAGAGCTGCCAAGAAAGAGCACCAGCGATATGAACTTATGAGTATTGATCAACTAGGATTGCCTGAGGCTAGGGAAAGAACCACCCAAAAGAGTATGAGGGAACAGTGCTCAGAGCTCACATAGGGCTGAGAAACAGCTTATTTTTGATAGCCAGAGCAAAAACCCTCTTAATTCAAGGGGCATCTTAGAGTACTAAAAAGGGTTGGCTTAGTAGTGGGGAAAAATTAACCCTCTGATAAATTCAGTTTTGGTCCCAACTAAGAAAAGGATCAAATAGTTTCCAAGTAACTTTATTACTTCTCAGAAGAAACTCAAGATTCTTTTTTTTTTTTTTTTTTTTTTTTTTTGGTACCAGGGATTGAACTCAGGGGGCACTCGACCACTGGGCCACATCTCCAGCCCTTTTTGTATTTTATTAGAGACAGGATCTCACTGAGTTGCTAAGTGCCTTGCCTTTGCTGAGACTGGCTTCGCACCTGGCTCAAGATTCTTTATAGAAAAACATAAGTAAGATCCAACAAGTTAAAATTCACAAATGTTGGCCATTAGGTCAATTGTCACCAGGAATGTGAAGAAGCCAGAAAACACTACCCATAAATAAGATATTAATCGCTGGGTGCGGTGGCACACACCTGTAATCCCAGCAACTCGGGAGGCTGAGGCAGGAGGATTGCGAGTTCAAAGCCAGCCTCAGCAAAAGTGAGGCACTTAGCAACTCAGTGAGACCCTATCTCTAAATAAAAAATACAAAAAAAAGTGCTGGGGATGTGGCCCAGTGGTTGGGTGCCCCTGAGTTCAATCCCTGGTACCAAATAATAATAATAATAATAATAATAATAATAATAATATAATATATTAATCAATCCATTGACTCTGCTCCAGAAATGACACTGATAGTAAAATCAGTAGGCAATAGCATTAAAATGGTTATTATGATGTTATTTCTACTGATTTTAAGCTAGGAAAAAAAAGAAGAAGAAAGATTGACTATGTAGAGACATGAACATTTTTAAAAGACCCAAAGAAAACTTTTGGAGATAAGATGAAAAAATACAGTGCCTGAGATGAAAAATGCAGTGGATAGAAAAAACAGCAGATAAAACACTGCAGAAGAGATTCGTGAACTTGAAGGCAAGTTATAGAAACTGCACAAAATGAAACATACAGAGAAAAACTCTTCCCTGGCAAAACAATGTTTCAATGAATAGCAAGTCAACCTCAAACAGCTAAGTTGCTAGTGCAATAAAGGAAAAAAAGAAAGAAAGAAAGAAAAAAAATAAAAAGATAACAAAGATTGCAAAGGAAGACATGAAATTGCTTTTATTTACAGACCACATGATTGCCTACGTGGAAAATCCCATGGAGTCCACACGCACACAGAAAAGTACTAGAATCAGTGAGTTTAGCAAGGATGTAGGCTTTAAGATAAATGTACAAAAGTCAATTATGGGGTTGAGGGTGTGAGTCAGTGCTAGAACTCTTGGTTAGTGTGGGTGGCTCCTGAGTTAAGTCACAGCTCTTTAAAATAATAAAAATAAAAAACAAAAACTCAATTACGTTTTTACCCATTAGCAACAATCTAAAATTGAAATTTTAAAAAATTTGATGGCAGCCAGGCGCGGTGGTGCACGCCTGTAATCCCAGCACTTTGGGAGGCTGAGGCAGGAGGATCGCAAGTTCAAAGCCAGCCTCAGCAATGGCAAGGCACTTAATAACCCAGTGAGACCCTGTCTCTAATAAAATACAAAATAAAGGGCTGGGGATGTGGCCCAGTGGTTGAGTGCCCCTGAATTCAATCCCCGGTACCAAAAAAAAAAAAAAAAAAAAAAAAAAAAAAAAAGAAAGGAAAAGAAAAGAAAAGAAAAAAGAAAAATTTAATGGCATCAGAATACGAAATATTTAGGATAAATCTGATAAAATATAGGTAAGACCTGGACACTAAAATGATAAAGTATAACTGAGATAAAAGTACCGTGTATAAAAGAAAAATTAATCAATTTGATTTTATCAAATTTAAAACAACGTTCTTAGGAAGATATTGTTAAGAAAATAAAGATACTGCAGCTAATTAAGCTAATTGGGTTCCTTTACGTGTGGTGGCCCAGTGTGCAATGGCTGCAAACAGCAATCTCCTCGGTAGTGTCTACGGCCTGTTGTTTGTATGAGTTGCCCTAAGGGACCTTGGAGACAGCACTTTCAGCGGATGTTCATATTTCTGATCTTGTGATGTCCCTAATCTAGGCTCCAGACAGGTAGGCGGGGTGCCTTTGGAAAACCCCAGGGCACGGTGGCCAGGGTTCACACTGGCTAAGTCACCATGTCCATCTGTACCAAACTGCAGAACAAGAATCGTGTGACTGAGGCCCTATGCAGGGCCAAGTTCAATTTCCCCCTGGTCATCAGAAGATTTACATCTCCAAGAAGTGGGGCTTTACCGCATTAAATGCTGATGAATTTGAAAACATGGTGGCTGAGAAGAGGATCATTCCTTCTGGCTGTGGGGTCAAATATATGCCCAATTGTGGTCCCCTGGACAAGTGGCAGGCCCTGCACTCATGAGGGCTTCCACTGTGCTGTCCCCTTCTTAATCTCACGCACACCAATAAGTCCTGTATTGTATATATAAAAATAAAAAAGAAGCAAGAAAAAAAATGATAAGCCACAAACTGAGAGGAGAAAAGAATCCCACATCTGGCAAGGGATTTGTTTTCAGAATAGAACTCAGTACTAAGAAAACAAACAACCCAATAAAAATATGGGCAATGATTTGAACAGACACTTCACCAAAGAAAATAGATGGATGCTAATGAGAACATGAAATGAAGCTTGATATCATAGTTGTTAGGAAAATGCAAATTAAACTTAAAGTGATGCCACTACATGTCTATTAGAATGTCCAATATTGAAAAGTCTGATCATATCAAATGTTGGGGAAGATGTGGGACAAGTGGAGTTCTCAGATAGGCTGGTGGTGATGAAAAGGCATAACTTCTTTGGAAAAACAGTTTGATGATTTCTTAAAAATGTAAAACATACACCTAGCATATTATTCCACTTCTAATTATTTACCCAAGGGAAAAGAAAGCATTACAAAAGCCTGCACATAAATATTTATAGCACCTTCATTGGTAATAGCTAAACACTGGAAGTAATCCAGATCCCAGGGCCATGGAAATAGGATCAGCTATTAGCCTAGGGATTACTTAGCAGAAGGCTTAAACAGAGGCACAGGAAGAGTGGCACACTGGAGTCAGAGGCTGCTGGGTGCTTCTGTTACTTATGAGAACAGTGAGTTTGTAGAAATGACCCTCAGAGTTCTCATCTGTAAGAGGGCCTGATAATAACAGACCCACCTCACTGTCCTATCTTGAAGATGAAAGGGTCCAGAAGCATATGTCAAGGTTTAGAGCAGGCTTTTCCCTGTCTTTGCTTCCACCCTCATTATCACCACTGTCATCACCATCACCATCACCATCAGCAGCAGCACCACTGGGGAATGCCTTTCTGGGGATGTAAGCTTGATCTAATGGGTGGGGAGTGCCTATTGTTTCATATGGCAGAATCACTGGGGGCACTTTAAAATAAGTCCCAGCCAGTGATACTCTGAGCCAGTATTTCTCACTCCCTAGCACCAGGAGTTAGATTGGTTTCAGTCAATCCACATTGTCCACACTCTGTCTATAGCCAGGTGCCTAGGGTGGCTCTGAACCAAATCAGTGCTAGGGAAAAGCAAGGAGACATCGAGGGAATATTCCTGAGAAACACAAGGGAATATTCCTGAGAAACTCTCTGACCACCTCTTTAGATAGATCTATAGATCTATAGAAAATATCTATCTATAAACATTGATGTGGCTGTGTCCCTGTAGTATGCAGTTTTCAAGTCTTTTGGGTAAAGACCAAGGAGTGGGATAGCTGGGTCATAAGGTGTTCCATTCCAAGCAGCTGCTGCTTCTTTTTTCATAATTGTTATCAGGGCGATTCCTTTTATGGAATGATACAGGAAGAGCAGGGAGTCCTTTAGCAGAATGGTGATGGGTGGTAGTAAGACTGTGCCTGATACTGCAGAGGTCAGAGTGGATCAAGGGAAGGGAGACACCCTTCCCCATTCTTTTTTTTTTTTTTAATATGGACTGGTTCATGAATTTGCATGTCACCCTTGTGCAGGGACCATCGCTAATCTCTGTATTGTTCCAATTTTAAAATTTGTGTTGCTGACATGAGCCACTTCCCTATTCTTTATGATGTTGTTTGAGCTACCCAAAGCCAAGGGATAATCTTGTGCCTACCCCAGTCTTCATTCATTTATTTGACCAACACATACTATGTGTGTGTTAGACACAGTTAGGAGCAATTTGCATTAGGTTTTCTGTGATCGTAATCCTAGACCTCGTCTTAACCTCTTAGTCATAAACCAGAACTCTGACCTTTTTCTAGTGAAAAGCTTATAGTGGCAAGAAAAACAAAGGGCCGGCCACTCACGCTGACTCAGTCAGAGGGGCATTATTGTAAGAATCTGCATGGGGCACAGAGTGAAATCCCAGAGGTATTATGAAGAGCCTCCCAACAATGGGCCTCATGAGGTCTAGATGGAGGGGGCCCTAATGTTGAGAAGTTCAGTCCCTCCCTAATCAGCAGATGTGTAGTGTGTCTGTGACCTATTGTCTCAGGTTCTAAATGTCAAACATCCCAACTGACAAAAAGATCCTTCGTTGATTTATTCCCTGCACAAACTCTCTGACCACCTCTTTAGATAGATCTATAGATCTATAGAAAATATCTATCTATAAACATTGATGTGGCTGTGTCCCTGTAGTATGCAGTTTTCAAGTCTTTTGGGTAAAGACCAAGGAGTGGGATAGCTGGGTCATAAGGTGGTTCCATTCCAAGTTTTCCAAGGTATCTCCATACTCCTTTCCATATTGGCTGTACCATTTTGCAGTCCCACCAACAATGTGTGAGTGTGCCTTTTTCTCCACATCCTCTCACAATTCACAATAGCTAAACTGTGGAACCAACCTAGACGCCCTTCAGTAGATGAATGGATAAAGAAAATGTGGTATATACACACAATGGAGTATTACTCAGCAATAAAAGAGAATAAAATCATGGCATTTGCAGGTAAATGGATGGAGTTAGAGAATATAATGCTAAGTGAAGTTAGCCAATCCCAAAAAGCCAAATGCCAAATGTTTTCTCTGATATAAGGAGGCCAATTCACAGTCGGGTTGGGATGGGGAGCATAGGAGGATTAGAGGAACACTAGAATGGCCAATGGGGAGGGAGAGTCAGGGAGGGGGCAAAAGGGTGAAGGAAAAAAAAAAAAAAGATGGTAGAATGAGATGGATATCTTTACTCTAAGTGCATGTATGAAGTCACGAATGGTGTGAATATACTTTGCATACAACCAGAGATATGTAAAAATGTGCTCTATATGTGTAATATGAAATGTAATGCATTCTGCTGTCATTTATAACAACTTAGAATAAAAAATAAATTAAAAAAAAAAGAAAATATCTATCTATAGGTAGATCTTTTTTGGATTGAACCAGGGGCGCTTAACCACTGAGCCACATCCCCAGCCCTGGCCTTTAACTTGCAATCCTCCAGCCTCAGCCTTTCAAGCTGCTGGGATTATAGGTGTGTACCACTGTGCCAGGCTGTCTTTCATTCTGATGAAGTCTAATTCATCAATTAAAAAAAAAAATTTATGGTGGCTTTTGTGTCCTAAGACTAAGTCTTTGCTTGGCCCAGGGTTTTCTCAACCTCCACAATACTGGGATGTTGGCACAGATAATTCTTTTGTGTGTGTGTGTGTGTGGGGGGAACTACCCTGGGTTACAGCTGTCTTTCTGTATCCGGAAAGATTGGTTCCAGGACCCCCTTGGATAGCCGGATCCACAGATGCTCAAGTCCTTTATTTAAAATGGTGTTGTAGCCAAGTGCAGTCATGCACACCTGTAATCTCAGCAGCTGGGGAGGCTGAGGCAGGAGGATTGTGGGTTCAAAGCCAGCCTCAGCAACTGCAAGGTGCTAAGCAACTCAGTGAGACCCTGTCTCTAAGTAAAAAAATACAAAATAGGACTGGGAATGTGGCTCAGTGGTTGAGTGCCCCTGAGTTCAATCCCTGGTACCAAAAAATAAATAAAATAAAATAAGCCGGGCGAGGTGGCGCACGCTTGTAATCCCAGCACTTGGGAGGCTGAGGCATGACGATTGCGAGTTAAAAGCCAGCCTCAGCAATGGCGAGGCACTTAGCAACTCAGTGAGACCCTGTCCCTAATAAAATACAAAAAAAAGGGGGGGCTGGGGATGTGGCTCAGCGGTAGAGCGCTAGCCTAGCATGTGCGCGGCCCGGGTTCGATCCTCAGCACCACGTACAAATAAATGCATTGTGCACAACTAAAGCAAATAAATAAATATGAAAAAAATACAAAAAAAAAAAAAAGGTGGGGGGCTGGGGATGTGGCCCAGTGGTCCAGTGCCCCTGAGTTCAATCCCCGGTAACAAAAAAATCAAAACAAAACAAAAAAAAGTTCTTACTAAATGTTAAGTCTGTGGTCTTTCTTCTCCAATGCTAGGGAACCTTTAGGACTGCCAGTAGCTAGAGCACCTGGACTGACATTCACAGCCTGACATCAACACAACTCCCAGACTACCATCAACTTTGTTTCACCTCATTCTCTTGGCGACTATCTCACTTTAGTTTCTCTACTCAGTCACTGGTTTGCACAGGCTCAGATCTCTCCGTATTATGACATCTTTGCCTCTATTTTCCTACCATGTTTTCCCAATTCAAGTTGCCAAGGGTGAGAATCAGATTTGACCCAGCTCATTTTTTTCCTCCATGTCATTGGTGGTCAGGCAGCCCTTGGGTCAGGTCCCCACTTTGTCCAATTAGTTTTGCCCATAAAGCGTGTCTTTGTTCAGGCTGCTAGACTAAGTGACATAAAAAACAGAAGTTTATTTTTTATTTCTCATAGTTCTGGAAGCTGGGAAGTCCAAGGTTAAGGCACTGGCAGATGCAGTCTATTGGGGCCTACTTTCTGCTTCCCAGATAGCACCTTCTTGCTGCAGCCTCACGTAGTGGAAAGACTGGCTAGCATTCTGGGGCCTCTTTAAAAAAATATATATATATGTGTGTGTGTGTGTGTGTGTGTGTGTGTATTAAGTTGTAGGTGGACACAATACCTTTATTTTATTTATTTATATGTGGTACTGAGTATCAAACCCAGGGCCTTGCACATGCTCGGCGAGCACTCTACCCTGAGGCACAACCCCAGCCCCTGGAGCCTCTTTTATAAGGGCATGGATGCCAGTCATGCCCTCATGACCTACTCACCTCCCAAAGATCCACCCAATCCTACCACCCAGGGATTAGGGTCTCAACATATGAAGTTTGGATGCAAATATTCAAACCAGAGCAGAAGACAAGGTTCCATGGTCTGAATGTGCTCACTTGAGGAGTGAGGGTTATGGACAGAGCCATCTCCCTTGAGAGGAATATGATGAGGCAGGCCCTGCTGTTACCTGCAACTACTTCTAGTTGAATCTGTGAGAATAATTCAAACCCCAGTCATAGGATTGAATATATTTGCCCCTTGGCATTGATTATTTCCCTCCTGCCTCTTAAACCCTCCTACCCCTTCCCCTGCTCACTTACTGTCAGAACCAAAAGGGCTCAGGAAAATCATGAACTCCAATCTGAGTATTTGGCAGGTGAGATGACTCAAACCAGAGAGGCTGAGCGACTTGGCTGAGTTAATGTAATGAGTTAACGTAGAGGCGAAATTTAAATATAGGCCTCCTAACTTTCCTGTGTTTTTTCCCAGTTCACCAGTACTTGGCCCTGGTAGACATGCCCCGTTCCCCACTCCCAGTGGTCTATGGGGCAGAGAAACTGTATCTGCAGTCTGGCGAAGGTAGGCAGGGCCCAGGAACAGGTAGTAACTATGACCCAGACTAGCCTGTGGGAAGCAGAAATGGGCTGAGAAAACAGTACCCCAAAGACCAGGGCTTTGGCGTGCCAAGAGGCCTTAGAACCTACCTCTGAATCAAGGTCCCTCTGACCTGTCCCTGTTTCTCCTGACTGACCCACCAAAAGAAGAACACAATAACCTTCAGTCTCCTTACTGAAATTTCATTAGCAAGAGAAGACTAAACTCATATCAGGAATAAATATTGAAGTCTGTCAACACTCCAGGACAGACTTTTTTCACACACCAGTGTCCTCTATTTTGTTTCCAAAGACAATTATTTACAATCCATTGTCTGTTCTTCAGGCCCAGCAAATTTTGTCCCAGGCAACTGTGTGTTCTCCAAGTTCATTAACTCTCCCTAAACTATTTACTATTCCCCTAAAAACTGTCTCTACTCCCTATGCTCTCTTCTTTATGGGAAAAGGGGACTTTTTTTTTTTTTTTTTTTGTACCAGGGATTGAACTCAGGGGCACTCGACCACTGGGCCACATCCCCAGCCCTTTTTTGTATTTTATTTAGAGACAGGGTCTCACTGAGTTGCTAAGTGCCTCGCCATTGCTGAGGCTGGCTTTGAACTCGCGATCCTCCTGCTTCAGCCTCCCAAAGTGCTGGGATTACAGGCGTGCGCCACCGCGCCCGGCAAAAGGGGACTTTTTATGTAAGTTTTTGAATCATGTTAAGCTAGTAGGTGATCACACTCCTATGGTTCTTTCCGTTCTGTGACTTTTCCACTTTTGCATGTTAATAAATTTGTACGCTTCTGGGCTGGGGTTGTGGCTCAGCGGCAGAGCGCTCGCCTCGCACGTGTGCGGCCTGGGTTTGATCCTCAGCACCACGTAAACATAAATGCATTGCATTGTGTACAACTAAAGTAAATAAATAAATATTTTTTAAAAATTTGTATGCTGCTTCTCCTATTTACTCTGTCTTTGTCAGTTTATTACTGCAAACCTTCCAAAGGTGAGGGGAAATTTCCCTTTGCCTCTATGTGGGCATCTGACCCCAACATGATCAGGCTTTAGGGCTTAGTGTGGCCTAGGTCCAGGACTGGCTAGGAGATGAGTGGTATAGAGACAGAGGAATGGCTGATCTGGAGCCAGAACCGATAGGCCTGTATTAGTGTCCTGTGGCTGCTGTAACAAGTAATCACAAACTCGGTGGCTTAAAACAACAAATATGTATTCTTTCACTGTCTTGAAGTCTGAATACAAGTGTTAGCCGAGTTACATTCCCTTCCAAGACTCTGGGGAAGAATCTGTTGTTGGCTTCTTCCAGCTTGGCTTGTAGCCACATCACTCTAATCTCCTGCTCTATCTTCACATCTCCTCCTCTGCATATGTTTGTTTTATACTCTCTGTCCCTCTCTTCTCTCTCATAAGGACACTTGTGATGGCATTTACTGCCTATGTGAACAATTCAGGAAAAGCTTCTCTCCTCAAGATCCTTAACTTAATCCCATCTTTTGCCATTTCAGGTTAATACTCACAGGTTCCTGTGATTTGATGTGGGTACCTTCTGAGATACCGCTTTGGCTCACAACAGATCTCACTACCCCATACCACTACCCTCCTTACAATAGCCTCCAGACTGGAAGGAAAGCAGACCAGGATATTTTCCCTCATTTTGTGTTGGGAATAGAAGGGAATCTGGAGTTAGGAGAGAGAGAGAGAGAGAGAGAGAGAGAGAGAGAGAGAGAGAGAGAGAGAGAGAGAACGACACAGAGGCAGAGGAGAGACAGAGAGACTAGGGTTGGGGGGCACAAGTATGGTCCTTCTACTCTGAATCCAGGCATTTTTGCTTATGTTCTCATTGAATCATCTCAACTATTCTTTCAGGTGGGGATTAGTATTTATAGATTATAGGTAAGGAAACTGAGCCTCATAGATGAAGTAACTAACTTGCACAACTAACTGGCTAATGTGTGTCAGAGTCAGAATTACAGGCCGGGTTAGCCAGGCTGTGAACTCCATAATGATTTTACTACCCTCAGCTCTGCTGGGAAATCCGCAGCAAAGTCTGTGGCTCTGCCCTGTGTGCACTGCTACCATTGCCTGTACCCTCCACACCTTCCAAGCTGTGCACGCTCAGAGTGCCTCTCTAAGGTACCAGCCTGTCTTCGGCCCTCGAGAAACCCCCATGCATTCATGGCTCTTGGAAGACAGGGATCCAATAGAGGCCAGCACTGACTGGGGCCATGTGGGGAAGAGGGGAGGGGCTGATAAGAACGACGTGGGGAAGGGTATGAGGAGCTCCTTCTGCCCTGGGAATTAGAAGACTTTTGTTGACATTCAAGCAGGACTGCCTGTGTGTATGATCTCTGGCCATCTGTTTACATTCTGGACCTCACTTTCCTTATCGTCAGTGAGTCTGTGAGATAATGTCCAGTTCCTAAACCTCTGTGATTTTTATTTTTGGTGGTGCTGGCAATGGCACCCAGGGCCTCATGTGTGCTAGGCAAGTGCTCTACCACTGAGCTGCATCCCAGTCCCCACCACTTTTTAACCTTCCTGTGATTTAAAATATTGGCATAATGACCAAAGCCTTCATCTACGCACAGCCCTCTCTGATCAATAAAATGTTTCCGCTCATCATTTATCATTCAACAAATATTGACTTCCACCACCACAAGCTCGACCATGTATTGGTCAATGCTGGGCAATAGTGTGCACAGAGATATGAGGGAGACCAGCCCCTGTCCTTGGGGAGCTGCTGGTGGAGGTATACAGGCAGATATAAAGTAAGGGGTAGGGAAGAGTGTGTACAGGATGAACAAAGAACCCCGGCTGCTAGGAGGGAGCTGAGGAGGAGTGGCAGTGCTGCCTGTGACCCCAATTCTGTAAAGAGAAAGCATTTCTGTCCGTTTTGCAGATAAGTAACTAGGACTCGGGGGGGGGGGGGGGAGAGAAATGACATTCCAAAGACACATAGCCAGAAGGTGGCCAGGACTGACTTCAATCCAGGCTTTTGTGCTTTGGCACAGTTTGCCCTATACTGTAGGGACTCTGGGATCGAAGACCTGGGAAGGAATATGAGCCTGGTGCAGAAGACACCTGTGAAGAGTTCTCAACCTGGTGGGAGATGGACACATCCACACCCTACACAAGATATTCAGCAATCACAGCTTGGCTACCTGTGGTTGTCGGGCCTTGGGCTTGGTGCTGAATCTGAGGATTCCTTGGCCCCTAGGGAGCTGCAGCCTGAACTTATCAGGGTTAGAGCAGTGACAATCTGCAACAGATCCCAGCCTGAGCCTGCAGAGGGGTTTCTATCAAATGAATTCATGGCCCTGCACATTTATTCCCTCATCCTCTTATAGGTCTACTCTTGTTCTTTCTCAATCCTGTGGTGGTGGTGGTGGGGGGGGAGCTTCCCTCCCTTTCTGAACACTGGTCTTGAGGCCTGAGCTCCTGAGGCTGCAGCCTCTTGTCTGCGTTTGTGTGTGACTTGCTCAGTGGCTTGGGCACCCCCAGCACCTGTTCTCACTTCTTTCTAGCTGACCTAGAGACTGCTCCAGGCTACATGGCACCTCAGAGCTTCTCTGTGCTGCTCTCAAGGCTCCCTTTCCAGAAATGGAGGCTCTAGGGTAGGTGCAAGGACAGGGGAGAGAGTGTGGGCACTGCCCTCTTCCGAGGTCTGCTGATAAGCTCCAAGTAGTCCAAAAGGGTCGAAATGGGGTGTGGGGGGGGCATATCACAGCCATCAGCCTGCTAAGTACCCCACTGCACTGATGAGGACATAGAGGCAGTTACAGACACCTTGGTCTTCTCCACCCCACCCTGCCCCAGCTGGGGCAGGAAGCTGCCTCTTAGCTCCACGTTCTCCTGTGGCCTACAAACCTACCCTGGGTGGTCCTCAGCTGCATTTGGCAGCTTTGGTGGGGGATGGGAGTTCCCTCTGCAAAGGACTGGGCTGTGGGGGCCACGAGGGAGGGCAACCGCTCCCAGTTCCCTCCCAAAGTGCCTTTGTTCTCCTTTTCCATCTGCTCCAGGATTGCCCTGGGCAGAGGACAAAGGGCCCAGGCCGAAGGAGTGGCGTGGGGAGAAGAAAGGGGATGAATGATCCCAAAGGACCATTCTAGAGTTCACTCTGCAGCACTCCTTGACAGTCGGGATCCTTTGGGTAGCTGGCAGGGAGCACCAGCCAACTCACACGTGCGAGAGGTCAGGCGTGGACACAGCCTGTGGGTTTATGCAGACACCCGCACAGGTGGATACCGTGTGTTTGGGGGATTGTAAACAGCTAAGAATGCATCCCGTGGGCTTGGGGACAGGTCCTGGGGGAGGGGGGGCGCATTACGAAGGCTTCGGTTGCCCCCTAACCTCATCAGGGCCTCTCTTCCCTCTTCCTTTGATAAAGACCACACTTTTAAACAGCCGCTTGCTTGGAAACCAGTCCATCCAGGTAGACTCCCCTGGCCTCCTAGATAAGACATTCCGGAGCCCAGGCCCGTGCAACTGAATGTTCTCATAGATCGAATTCCACTCGGAGGCCTGGGGCACCGTGCCCGCCCTCACTCTGGGAATGGGGGTGCCGACGGGATAAGCAGGAGCACAGCCCTCCTTCGTCCCTCGTAACTCAGAACGGCGCATTTCACGGCCATCCCTTCTCTAAGACAGGGACTTTGGTGCCTTGCTAGGGTGGAGGACAGAGGCCGGGCGCGGCAAGTCCTGCCTGGCTACCCCCGCCCTGCCCCCCGCCCGCCTCCCCCTCGGGCCCCCGGCCCTCGCCCGGCAGGTTGCGGGCAGGACCCGCCCCGGCGCCCGGCCCACACTGGCCGCTTTGTTACCTGCCCAGGCGCGCAGAGCCTACGAGCGCTACGTGCAGCCGGCTGCGGGGGCGGGGGCGGGGGGCGCGGGCGCCCGGGTCCCCATCCCCGCCCCCTCCCCACTCGCCCGGGCTCGGGGCTGCCGAGGCCTGCACCCGTCTCTGCCAAACCGGCTTGGTGTGCCTCGGCCCCTTGGGTTTTGGGGTCCGCGTCCTGGCGCCCCTCGCAGGCTTCATCCTGCCCCTTCCCCTGCACACTCGCCTCCTGGATCCCTCGTTCACCCTCGAAGGAGCCAAACTCCACTTTCCATTGGGTTTGGGCGACCCTTGGCAGCAATGCTGCTTTTCCCAACCGCCATCATCTGATAAGCTCGCACCCTGAGGCCCAACTCAAAGGCTGCTTCTGGGAAGCGCCATGACTCCAGTTTTCGTTACTTTTTTCTTTGGGGTGCCCTCTGCTCTGATAGCTCTGGTCCAGGCTTGTCTTTCCACAAGATTTAGGATGGGGCCAGCAAACTGTATAGGCTGGACCTTCCTACAAATGTCTAAAGTGGGTGATTGAGTGAAGTTGGAGACAGAAATTGAAACAAGGTTCCAGAGTGTAGTCCTGCCCACTGCCTAAACTGATGCCCGAGCTTCCCTTTTAGTACCAGGAACTGACCCTAGGCCCTTGTGTGCTATGAGACCCTTCATTTTTATGACCATCCCCAGCTGCACTGCACCAGGACCTCTGACCTCCCTGCTTTGCCCAGGCTGTTCCTCTGCCTGCAACCCACTATGCAGCCACAAGTGCAAGCCTGGCCTTTCCAAGGCCCATCTCTCTTGGTGAAGCCAGGCCTGATCCTTGGGGCTTTATGGCTATCTGTGCATCTTACTTTTTGTGTGAGATACTTTACATATAAGGTTGCATTTCCCCCTCACTGCAAGGTGACAGCCTGCAGGTGGCTGACCTTGGATTAGAGCTGCTTTCTAGAAGGACATCAAATAGCAAAAGACATCAGAAACAGGTTCTTAAACCACAGACTGGCCTTTCTCTTCCAGGCCTTCCCCTGGCAGTTGCTCCTCTGAACTCTCTTCATCTCCCTGCTCCCTCCCCGTTTCAGGCCAGGGCAGGGTGGGAAGGGATTCCTGCTCCAGGGCTAGGTCAGTCTGGGTCTGTGGCTTTGGGCCTCCATGAAGAATTTCGAGGGAGGATGTGCAGGGCGTGGGGAGAGGTGGGGAGAGACTCAAGAATGTGGGTCTCCGGAGGGAAAGTAGCAAAAGGTGGAGAGGGCGGTGAGAGAAGTCTTTCCCAGGGCCCTGGGAAGCAGGGGCCAGTTTGAATGACAAAGGTTCCCTGGAGAGCAAAGGAAAGCTCTGGAGGATGGGAAAGTGGGAGGAGGAGGGTCAGGAGGGTGGGGAGGAAACTGCCCCGTGGGCTCCCATCTGCAGCAGCCCTTTCAAGTCCTGCTAAACCCCTAACAATAAGAGGAACTGACCAGTGGACAAAACGGGCAAAGGATGATTAACGTAGTTCACTGAAGAAATACAAAAACCTTATAAAAACATTAGAAGTCCCAAAGTACAAATGAAAAGGAGATTCTGGTTTTTCCTCTCTAAAGAATTGGTCAAAACAATAATAGGGAAAACGCCAGATGTTGGTAAGGTGCAGGGAAGTGAGTGCTGACCTTGCTGCTGCGGAGGTGAATTGTGTAGCTTCTCGGCAGGACCGGTTCACAATCTGTACAAAAGGCTTTATGAGAATTATGCTTTGATTTAGCGATGTTATTTCTGGGGTGTACCCTAAATTCAAAGATGATTTATCTCAGACTTATTTATAAGCAGGAGAAATTGGCAATTGCATAAATGTTTGATGAAAGGGAATTGGGTAAATAGATTATGCCACATTTACAGATGGAAGGCTATGCAGATATTAAATGTCATGCTGTTGAAAATATTAAATATATGGGGAAACATTCAAGCTGGTAGGTGAAAAGAGGAAGTTATAAAACAGCATGACTCTCATTTTATACAATGTCTATATAAATATGCATAAATCTACGGTGCACAGCGCTGAACTGGGTGCCTGACTGTGAGCTAAGAACCTTAACTGGGCTCTCATTCAAACCTCCCAGCAGCCCTGTGAGGAAGATTCTAGCGATTGCACAGTGGAAAAACCAGCGAACGAAGCTGCAGAGAAATTCACCAAAATGCCAACGGTGAAATGAGAGGGCATGTGTTTTTAATTTTCTTCTTTATACTTTCTAATCTTTTCCCAACTTTCTTTAATTAAAAAAAAAAAAAAAAGATGGAGCCATTTAACAATTTGAAAGCACAAAAATCATTTGTTCAAAAAATGATCTTCAGGAGCCCCTGTTTTGGGGGTGAGTGGCAGTTTTTTCTTTAATTTTCTGAGGTTGCTGGAACAAAGTACCAAGACTGAGTGGCTTAAACAGCAGAAATTGATGTTCTCACAGTTCTGGAGGCTGTGAGTGTGAGATCAAGGTGTTGGCAGGGTTGATCGCTTCTGAGGGCTGTTGGGGAAGGATCTGTCCAGGCCTCTCTCCTAGCTTCGGGTAGCCTGGGGGTTCTTGTCTTGTTTCTTCTTGTGTCTCTTCACATCTTCTTTCCTCTATGCATGTCTCTCTTTGTACCCAAATTTCTTTATTTTTTTCTTCTTTATAAGGACACTAGTCATATTGAATCAGGGCTCACCCTAATGATCTCATTTTTAACTTGATCACCTTTTTTTTTTTTTTTTTTTTTGGTACTGGGGATTGAACTCAGCGGCACTAGACCACTGGGCCACATCCCCAGCCCTTTTTTGTATTTTATTAGAGACAGGGTCTCACTGAGTTGCTAAGTGCCTCGCCATTGCTGAGGCTGGCTTTGAACTCGATCCTCCTGACTCAGTCTCCCAAAGTGCTGGGATTACAGGCGTGCGCCACTGCGCCCGGCTTGATCACCTCTTAAAGACCCTATCTCCAAATTAGGGCACGTTCTGAGATGTAAGGAGTTAGGATCTGGACATGTGAATTAACCCCTGACATCACTGAACTCCTGTGTTCCCTTTGAGATGAGTGTGGCAAGAGGTAAGAAGCCCTCTAATAGGAATGAGAGTCTTTGTTGCTGTACATTCTGGGTGTCACTGGTCTTGTCCCACTGTGTGACCTTGGGCTATACCTTCTTCCTTTGTAGACCGAGGTGGTAATACTTACCTTCCAGGGTTGCTGTGAATGAGGTAAGAGGTGAAAAGTGCCTTCCTCCAGTCCTATCACACAGTCATTCTCAGGAAGTGTCTTCTTTTGCCCTGTCTCTTCTCAACAGCAGGGAATAGCCAGGAGAACTCTGGCTCCAGGGACAATCACATGGAGCTGGGTAAAAGTTCTACCCCTGTCTCTGACTGCATGATCCCTGTGAGTTTCAATGTCCTCCATGTGAGATGTTGTTGTGGTTTATCATTCCTGGGACTTAGGAACATCACAGCCAGAGATGAACAAAGACTAGCCAGAAGGCAGGGAGGTAAAATTGAGAAATCCAAGGCAGGTAAGGATGTTATAGTTGAAAATATCAACTTGATGGTTCTGAGTTAGGAGTCTTCTCCTTAGGAAGTTTTCCTTGAGCCTCACAGCCACCAAACCTGGGCTGCCGAAATTCCCTCTGTTACCCTCTGTTATGCACTTATTGTCTTCTACCATAAATACCTCTTTAGGACCAGAGAAGCCACCCTGAAGGAGGAGACTATCACCATTGCCTATCCGTTAAAATAGCAAATACAATGAAAACAGTAAAAACTCAGTGCTGACAGTGTTACACGGAGCAGTCAGATGAATCAAGACAGCCTTTCTAGAGAACTATTTAACAATGCCTAATAAGAGCCATAAACTCATGTATAACCTTTGACCAAGTGAAACCGATTTGGGAAATATGTTCCAAGTAAATAATTCAAAGGTTAAAAAAAAAACATATTTGTACAAAGATATTTTGATCCAACTATGTGTTGTGAAGAAGAGTGGAAATAGTAAGGGAGTGACAAATAAGTAAAATGCAAACTGTGGCAGAATGGTGTACAGTGTGACAATTCAGCACGGTCCAGCACACATTAACTGGGGACAGAGCATGTGTCAGCTCCTGGAATCCACCCTGGAAACCCAGACAGTCTAGCCCTCTGCACGGTCTAGTGGGTAGATAGGAAGGTAAATAAGCATCATATAGTGTGAGCAGTGTGATAAAAGGAGAGGGGAAAGCCCGGGTGAAAGGGTTAACTCTAGGGGAAGCTCTCAGGAGCGCTTCTAGCAGGAACAGAAACCGGATCTGGCTTTAGGCAGGCAGTGGTGGGGAAGGATAAGGAACAACCTAGACCAAGGGTGGGAACATTTGGGAAATCGCAAATCCTAGGGTGTGACTGGAGGATGGGATGGAAGTGGGGTTATTATAAGGCTTGGGGCTACAGCAGGGCTGGTTCATACAAGGCCTTCAATGCCAGTTTTGCTTTACCTAGCAAAGGTTGGGAGGCCAACTGAGATCCTTAAAGAGGTGAGCAAGGGATCACCTTTGTGGTTTAGGAAGAGCATGGTGTTGAAGTTTGGAGGATGGACCAGAGGCAGGAAGACCTGGTGGGAGCCTGTGGCAGGGTCCAGGTAAGACCCAGCAACATGGCCTGGGGAAGAAGAGAAAGAAGCTGGGCGCGGTGGCGCATGCCTATAATCCCAGCACTTGGGAGGCTGAGGCAGGAGGATCGCAAGTTCAAAGCCATCCTCAGCAATGTCGAGGCACTTAGCAACTCAGTGAGACCCTGTCTTTAAGTAAAATCCAAAAAAGAGCTGGGGATGTGGCTCAGTGGTGGAGTGCCCCTGAGTTCAATCCCTGGTATAAAAAAAAAAAAAAAAAAAAAAAAAAAAAAAAAAAAAAGAAGAGAAAGAGGCCGGGTCGTGAGGTATTTATAAAAGGACAGACAGTTCTTGGCGATTGACATTGACAGGATGCTGGGGGAGATGTGGCTGGTGGTGCCAATGAGCAAGTAGGGCACACAGCAGGAGGAGCAAATTGGGGGCGGGGGGGCAACAAAATGAATTGGGTTTGGATCTGTTGGACTCAAAGTGTCACGGGACATCCAGATGGCCAGTGCAACAGGTGGCTGGGCCTACGAACCTGGAGCTTGGTGAGACAAGTGGACTGAAGATTAGGTTTGAAAGCCATAGACTAGATGTGCAGATTGGAGCCAAGGACCGCTGGCACTCACTTGAAAGAAGGTTTAGTTGTGGAGGCGCGTCAAGATGGCACCCACTGGGGATGGCCGGAGGAGCAGTGAGTGCTCTGGAAAGTCTCTTGAGGAAGTTCCAAGAGGTGGCCTTACCAGGGACAATCCCTCTCATAGAATTCCAGATAGAGAGTGAAAAGGGGGACAACAGCCCAATTCTAAGTGGGGGCCTCAATGACGGTCCTTTCTTGCTGCCAGACAGAGGACCTCCCTGGGTTCCCTGCCTCCTCAGCTGGGGACTGTGAGAAACCACCCAGCTACCTGTGTGTCCCTCAGTAACCCAACACATTTCTGCTTCTCCATTTCTTTCTCCATCCAAGGGGCATTGTAATTCCACCTGCCCTCTAGCAATGTTTATTGCTTCAGATGAGAAACTGACAGTGCTTTATAAGCTGCACAGTGAATGATCTCTGAGTCAGCCCTTTTAAGTTTCAGACTCTTCTACCAGAGGCTTGGTTGGTTATGTTTTCTCTTGTCTTTGGTGCTTCCTTGGCTCATGCTTTTCTCCTCCAGCCATATATCTGTTTTGACTTGTTCCCTGGCCCACTGTCGGGTCTATAGCTGGCCCATCCTGGGATTTACTGAGTCATGCAGCAGCCCTGATTAATTGATGGCGACTTCAGTGTAGAGCCAGCTCCTCACTTCATTTCCTATAAATCTTCAAGATCTTGAAGATGTTCCTTGTTTCTATCATTTCCCCACCCTGCAAAGAGACTCAAGAGTCTACCATGTTTTGTTTTGTTTTAATATTTATTTAGTTGTAGATGAACACACAGTATTTTTATTTTATTTTTATGTGGTGCTGAGGATTGAACCCAGTGTCTCACACATGCAAGGCAAGTGCTTTACCACTGAGCTATAGCCACAGCCTCAAGAGTCTACCATGTTTTAAAACGGGAACCAAAATCCCTCTTCTATTCTGAGCCTCCCTCTAGCTCCCTTTCCATCTGCATTGTCTGTTAGCCAATTTTTCTCCACTAATTATCTGCATTCCTTTATCTCCCCTTTGTCTCTCAATCCTCAGCAACCTGCTTTCCATTCTTAACCTTTCCACTGAAATTCTTCTTAACAAAAAGCTTAGTGGGTTCAACGGTGGCCCCAAAATGACCTGTCCAAGACCTAACCTGTGGAACCTGTGAATGTGATCTTCTTTGAGAAAGGGCCTTTGAGGATGTAATTAAGTTAAGGAGCTTGAGATGAGGGGTAGACCAGACGCGGAGACACAGAGGGGAAGGTTATACGTATACAGAGGCAGAGTTTGGAGCTATACAGCTAGAGACCAAGGAGCACCACGGATAGCTAGCAGCCACCAGGAGCTAGGAGAGAGGCTGAAAGGAAGGAACCAACCCTACCAACATCTTGGTTTCAGATTTATGACCTTCAGAACTGTGAGAAAATACTTTCCTGTTGTTTTAGGCTACCCAGTTTGTGGCAGTTTGTTACGGCAGCCCTAGGAAACTAACATGGCAATAAC
This sequence comes from Tamias sibiricus, assembly GCA_025594165.1. Taxonomy (NCBI): domain Eukaryota; kingdom Metazoa; phylum Chordata; class Mammalia; order Rodentia; family Sciuridae; genus Tamias; species Tamias sibiricus. Next base: position 36,287,021 of record CM046658.1, read on the forward strand.
TAGAGCAGCTAACATTTATGGAGTGCCCACCTGTGCTAGCATAGTTCTAAGTGCCTTGTATGCAATATTTCGTTGAATTCTCTTCACGAACCCAGTGAAGTAGATAAGCAGTAATAAAACCGATATCCATAGAACCAGTTACTGAGAGGTTGCTATGTCTTTGGCATTTAAAAATTGAACCTTCAACCTGAGCACTATCCTTTATTTTTTATTTATTTATTTATTTATTTATTTATTTATTTATTTATTTTTTGTGGTACTGGGGATTGAACTCAGGGGCACTTGACCACTGGGCCACATCCCCAGCCCTTTTTTTGTATTTTATTTAGAGACAGGGTCTCACCGAGTTGCTAAGTGCTTCGCCATTGCTGAGGCTGGCTTTGAACTTGCGATCCTCCTGCCTCAGCCTCCCAAAGTGCTGGGATTACAGGTGTGCCCACCATGCCCGGCTCACTATCCTTTATTATTTTTCTCTTTTACAGGAGCCTGCAGGCAAAAACCTTATGTAATTTTCCAGGGTCATACAGTGGATAGTAATGGAGCCAGGATTCGAACTCTAGTAACCCTTGGGAATGCCTTTAACTACTCTGCATGTCTTTTGAGGCCATTGGCAGAGGCTGAGGAGTGAACTGACCAAGCCCTGGGTTTTATACAGATGGAGCTATGGAAGGGGCCAAGGGACTTCTGAGTTTGGGGGAAAGATTCACCAGTACAGGGTTGATAGGGTAGTTCTGGCTTGTAGGGACTGAGAGAGAGGGAAGAAGAGATTGGAGACCTTGATAACCTCATGGAACAGTGAGCCCCTAAGCCAGAAGCCCACAGAAAAGTAGCTCCAGTCATCCAGGGGACACTGAGTTTAAGATCCCAGATTTGGAGCAGCTCTGGGCAATGATAAGGTCTAGTTGTGGCCATGGGAGGAATCAGATGAACAAAAGTGGAGGGGGTATGTGACATCAATGACCTCCACTAGGTCAGGGCACCTGGGGGACAAAGGTTATATATCAAAAGGAGATCAACTGCTGTGGGAGCTCAAAGTTGAGCAATTACTCTTTGTGCTTATCAAGGAGGTGGGACTGATTCTTGGAAAATAGGAGATGAGAGATGTGAAGGTAGGAAAGTATTTTAGGTGAAAGACACAGAAAGAACAAAGACAAAGAATGAAGGTATGGGGCATGTAGTTTTAAGATGGCCATCGTTAAGTGTGCATGAAATGTTGTGATGGGATTTGAGCTTTAAAGGTGTTCTAATTTAGGTAACGCGCGAATCAGATGCTGAATCAAGGATTTAGGTGTAAATACTTCCTTTGAGAGAATGTTCCCAGGAAGCACAGGGAAGGAGTTGTCCCCTGGGCAACTGGGGCTCAGCCCACTGGGGACCCTCTCAGACATAATATGGAACGCATTTCAGAATTGTGTCCCAGAGGGGCAAGCAAGTTGGAGTACCTATCCACTGACTCTTGTAGGTCCCACAGTGGTTGAGGATTGTTCTCGGGGGCACTAACTCCCTGGCTATCCAACCCTGCCCAGGTGGGCGAGCCAGCTCCTTCAGCCAGAGCTTTCTCTGGAACAGAGGGATGTGAGCACTTGAGCTAGGAAACCACAGGAGTGCACCCAATCTGTAGGAGACTTTTGGGAAGAGCTAAGGGGTGGTGGGTAAGGTGCCAATAGCACCTGTTAGAGAAAGGAAAGTTGAGAAGCGTTCCCGGGAGCCCAGCAGTCCCAACTAGAAATTCGTCATTTATTTTTTAGCAATGGAAATCTCCTACCAGAATTTGCTATATGGGAGAGGTAATGAGATGGGATAGAGGGGACAGGGTGGGGAAGCCGAAAGATGGGCAGGGGTATGACCTGGTGAAAAGCCTGTTACAGGGTTTGAATGGACAGGATTTAGCAACTGCTAGGATATGTGCAGGGAGGTGGGCGAGGGAAAGTAAGGACACCAAGAGGGTGGAACATTTCTGGCAGGCATTTTTAACATCTCCAAGACACACCTCGTTTAGGAGACCTTCAAAGGGTGAAGCCAGTGAGGAGTTCTATGCACTGGACAGACCACGAGACTATTTCTGAGCACTAGTCAGCAATAATCAAGCCTACATTTAAAGCACCTACTATGTGTCGTGTGCTTTATCTACATTATCACCATTCTTTTTTTTAAATTATTTTTTATTCTAAGATGTTATAAATGACAGCAGAATGCATTACATTTCGTATTACACATATAGAGCACTTTTTTTTTACAAACCTCTGGTTGTATGCAAAGTATATTCACACCATTCATGACTTCATACATGCACTTAGGGTAATGATATCCATCTCATTCTACCATCTTTTTTTTTTTCCTTCACCCTTTTGCTCCCTCCCCTCCCCCCCTCTCCCCATTGGCCATTCTAGTGTTCCTCTAATCCTCCTATGCTCCCCATCCCAACCCGACTGTGAATTGGCCTCCTTATATCAGAGAAAACATTTGGCATTTGGCTTTTTGGGATTGGCTAACTTCGCTTAGCATTATATTCTCTAACTCCATCCATTTTCCTGCAAATGCCATGATTTTATTCTATCTTATTGCTGAGTAATATTCCATTGTGTGTATATACCACATTTTCTTTATCCATTCATCTACTGAAGGGCATTTAGGTTGGTTCCACAGTTTAGCTATTGTGAATTGTGCTGCTATAAACATTGATGTGGCTGTGTTCCTGTAGTATGCTGTTTTCATGTCTTTTGGGTAAAGACCAAGGAGTGGGATAGCTGGGTCATAAGGTGGTTCCATTCCAAGTTTTCCAAGGTATCTCCATACTGCTTTCCATATTGGCTGCACCATTTTGCAGTCCCACCAACAATCTATGAGTGTGCCTTTTTCTCCACATCCTCTCCAACATTTATTGTTGTTTGTGTTCTTAATAGCTGCCATTCTGACTGGTGTGAGATGAAATCTTAGAGTGGTTTTGATTTGCATTTCTCTAATTGCCAGAGAGGTTGAGCATTTTTTCATGTATTTATTGATTGATTGTATATCTTCTTCTGAGAAGTGTCTGTTCAGTTCCTTGGCCCATTTATTGATTGGGTTATTTGTTTTTTTGGTGTTATGATTTTTGAGTTCTTTATATATTCTAGAGATTAGTGCTCTATCTGACGTGCTTGTGGTAAAAATTTGTTCCCATTAGTAGGCTCTCTGTTCACCTCACTGATTGTTTCTCTTGCTGAGAAGAAGCTTTGTAATTTGAGTCTATCCCATTTATTAATTCTTCGTATTAATTCTTGTGCTACAGGATTCTTATTAAGGAACTTGGGACCTAATCCAACATGTTGGAGATTAGAGCTTACTTTTTCTTCTATTAGGTGTAGTGTCTCTGGTCTAATTCCTAGATCCTTGATCCACTTTGAGTTGAGTTTCATTATCACCATTCTTTTTTTTTTTTTTTTTGGTACCAGGGATTGAACTCAGGGGCCCTCGACCACTGGGCCCCATCCCCAGCCCTTTTTTGTATTTTTATTAGAGACAGGGTCTCACTGAGTTGCTAAGTGCCTCGCCATGGCTGAGGCTGGCTTTGAACTCGCAATCCTCCTGCCTCAGCCTCCCAAAGTGCTGGGATTACAGGCGTGCACCACCGCGCCCGGCTTATCACCATTCTTATGTCTACATAGGGCTAGTAGGTACTATCATGACCCCCCACTTTATAAGTGGGGAAATAAGAACTCAGGGACGCTGAACCGGGGCAGAGTGTCATGCAACTAGTAGGTGGACATCAGGTTTTTTGACAAAGTCCTTTCTCTTCAATGTGGCCTTGGGGAAATCAGTAAAATGCCAGAAAAAGGACTGGGTAAATGCCCAGCACTCAGAGCTTTAAATCATGTTTGCTCATGATTGTGTAGAATCCTTAGGATTTTTGTTTGTTTGTTTGTCCTTTTTTTTCTTTTGGCACCAGGGATTGCACTCAGGGGCACTCGACCACTGGGCCACATCCCCAGCCCTTTTTTGTATTTTATTAGAGACAGGGTCTCACTGAGTTGCTAAGTGCCTCGCCATTGCTGAGGCTGGCTTTGAACTCGCGATCCTCCTGCCTCAGCCTCCCAAGTGCTGGGATTACAGGCATGCACCACCGTGCCTGGCTGTGCAGAATCCTTAGGAGAACTTTGAGGGAAAGACACAGATGTCATCCTCACTACACAGATGGGGAGACTGAGGTCCAAGTCGTGAAGTTGCTTTTCCAAAGTCCCTTAGCTGATCCCTGCCTCTTGACCTCAATTGTATTCTCTGACCTTACCCATCCTGAATGCACATCAGCAGGGAGGCCAAAGGGGAGAGCTGATGGAGTCTGATGAAGGACAGCCATCAGGGAAGGAGGGGGCAGGAGAAGCTGCATGTCCCTGGTAGGCCTGGCCTCTCCCTTCCTGCACTCTCATGGCCTTTGGTTCGTCCTGCTCTGCTGACCCCGAGGATTCTTTTTCCCTCGTTATTACAGGAATTTGGTCTCTTTGATTCCTATCCCTTCATAGACTGGAAACTTCTTGAGGACAGAGATTTTATCTGATTTCTTTCCATACCCCCAGTACACAGCATGGAATGTGCACTCCATGAATTCTTGATGAGGAGGATAATGAGAGTGTCCATTTATGGGGATTTTAATCTGTGTCAGTCATGGTGGTGCGCCCCTTTCATATTGACCTCATTGCATCAAGGGTGTGTTAAAACTCTTTTTGGGTACAGGTGACAAAATCAAACTCAAACTGACTTAAGGAAGGATAGACGTGTCCAGCTCTGCACTCATCTGCATGTAGGCACGCAAACACCGTGTCTCCACCTTTAATCTCGGCTTCTCTGTATTGGCATTGTTTTTAGAAATGTGCTCCTTGTGCTCAGCAGTCCCAGCAGGAAGGAATATCTGTTCCCAGCACATCCAGCAAGGAAGCTAAGCCAGTGGGTCAGTTTGGGCAGTGCCATCTCTGGGCCAGTCACATGGTCAGGGCAATTGAACTTGCTAAATGGCCAGGCTTAGGTTAAACACTCAATTCTGAAGCCAAGGGAAGGAGTCAGCCCACTCAAGCCTAAACAGAAAGAGGCTGTCTTTGTTCAGATACTGGGCAGGAAGAAACAATAGGCATCTTTTATAATAGGCATCTCATTTTCCAGACACAGAAACTGAGGCTCATCAAACAGAAGTGCCTTACCAAAGGTTATATAGCCAGTAGGTGGTATGGCAGGACTTGGGTCCAGTTGTCTTTCTGTGGGGCCTGTGTTCATTCAGGGCAGCATATAGCGTCTTTCCCATCCTGGGTCTCTCTACTCAAACCCCAAATTTTGGCCCACAATGATTTTTCTAATCTGTTGCTACTCAAAGGTGTGGTCCATGGGCCATGCTAATCTGCAAACTCTTTGTAAGTAGTCCACAGTGAGTTGAATACCAAAATCCTGAGTAATTTATAGGAACACATTACGGTAATTGGCACTGTCATCACATCCAAATGGGTCTGAGGTGAGTCGTAAATAATGTGAGAAACAACTGTTCTGTTCGGTTGTATCTAGAACAAACACACCAATATCTACACCAACCTTGGGCTTGCAAAAGAAACTATTGTGGCTCTAGTGGATCCTCTGCAGGGAGGACCAGGGAGGCAGTGACCATCCCACCAGTCAGATGGTAGTTCTGTCATTTGGTCAGCCAAGAGAAGTCTTGCTAGGAACCACACCCTTAGCACAAGCCACTGCAGCTGATGTACTGTTCCTGCCTACAAGAGAGACAGGCAGGGAGGCTCAGGCCCAAGCAGCTCCAGGGCTCAAGGGCTCTTGGTTCTATGCCAGTTGAATACTGCCTGATTCTGCCCAGAGCTGGTGGGCATCTGGCACTCTCATCCAGGGCCCATCACCTGATGTTTCGCAGTGCCCTGGAAGGAAGATGATGGCTGACATAGGCCACTCTTGAAGAACCACCCTAAAGTCAGATGGCTTATTTTAAAGCTATCTGGTAGAAGGTCAGCTCTAGGACAAGCTGCCACCTCTTGTTGTGATGCTGGGTATCCTTGAGTTGGCCCCAGGGATGCGGCACAGTTTCTACCCTCACTTCTCCCTGGGTTGGACACTCCCTGATGCCAGGGTCCTGGGTCAACAGAGCAGTTCCAGGCACGAGCACTTCTCAAAGCCAAGATGACTCAGGTAGCAAGTGTGAACCACAAGAGGCTCACAAGTCAGTTCAGCCCTTCACTGGGGGGTTAGCCGTCCCGTAGCATCCTGGCTGTGCTCTAACTTGCTTGTTCTATTGTGCCTTGGGCAGTGAAAACAGCCCCAGTACCCTGTGTTGTAGTCAGCGTTTCCACTGCTGTGACCAAAAGACCTGACAAGACCAAATTTAGAGGAAGAATAGTTTATTTTGTCTCATGGTTTCAGACATCTCAGGCCATCAATGGCCAAATTATTGCTCTGGGTCAGAGGTGAGCTTAGATAATCTTTATCCATAAGATGCAAAATGCCCACCTGGAAAAATCAGTTGTGAGAAATAAATGCAAGCAGACGTACTAAAGAACATGGCCCACAGTAGCTGCACCAACTTCACACATAGGTGTGACTAATGCTGGGGACCAAGTTTACTAGGTCAGGCACTGAGGATATTATGGTGAGCAGAGACACACTCAGTCCTTTCCCTAAGAATTTAGTAAGGGGAATGAATTCTAAGGAAAACAGGCATATAGATAATCAAAACACATTATGATGCATAGTACAAAACGAGATATACAAAATGCTAAGTGAAGATGGGACAAGACAATATGACCAACTTAGGGATGTTCAGAGGGGCATCCCTGAGGAAGTGATAATTGAGTTAATATCTGAGGCATGTGTGGGAAGAACATTCTGGATAAGGAACAACATGTGCAAAACCATGTGATGGAGGGATCTGAGTTAGTTAAAGGGACTCAGAAGAGGCCAGTGTGGTGCAAGCTGGGGGATTGAGAGGGCACTGGTAAGAGGAGGCTGGAGAGGAGAGGAGAGGCCAGATCTTGCAGACCTTGCAGGGCATGCTATGGATCTTAGACTCTGTCATATTTTAAGTGGGAGTGGGGATTACATGAGCATACTTGCTTTCAAAACAGATCCTTCTGGCTGCAGCTTGGAGATGAAGTATGTGTGTGTCAGCATGACACAGCTGGATGTTACCAGACCATTGCTCTGTGCCTGGTGAGCCAGGGGACTGAGGTAGTGGGATGGAGCAGAGATGGAGAGCAGATGGGCTAATTGGGGAGGTGAAGCGGATGGCATTGCAGAAGTATACCAAGAACAGTTTCTGGGCCAGGAACAGTAGTGCACACCTGTAATGCCAACCACTGGGGAGGCTGAGGCAGGAGAATGGCAAGTTTGAGGCCAGCCTCAGTAACTTAGCAAGGCCTTAAACAATTTATTTGAGATTTTGTCTCAAAATAAAAAAAGTAAAAAGGGCTGGGGATGTGGCTCAGCAGTAAAACACATCTGGATAATCCTCAGAAAAACAAAACAAAAACCCAGTTCCTGGGAAGGTGGAGTTCCTGGAAGAGGAGTAGGTTGCGGGGGGTGGGGGGGGGGATAAGCCCACAAGTCTGGTTTTAGACAGATTGAATGTGAGATATTTCTGAGACATCTAAAGGGCAATTACCGGAAGTGGTAATTTGGTGAGGTGCAGGTCACTGGTAACTTTGTTAAGAAGGTGTGTGACAGAGCACAAGGACACTTGTGGGGGTAAAGGAGTCATCCACTATCTTAATTGCGGTGATGGTTTCCCAGGTGTTTGCATATGATAAAACTCATCAAATGGCATATTTTAAATGTGTGCGGTTGATCATGCATCAGTGTGCCTCACTAAAGCTATCAGAAAATGTGAGTGAGAGAAGACACAGGGACAGTGCAGCCCTTCCCCGTCCCTGCAGGAGATGGGAGAAGGGAGCAGCTGCTGGAGGGGATGGGAAGTGGAGGGAGTTGGATTTTGTGTTTGATTAACAAGATGATTTGACCACATATATAGGCTAAGAGGAAGGATGTGATTAAGGATTAGACATAGAAAATCCAAAAGAAAGAAAGGATAATAAGAAATACAAGGTTCCCAAGAAAGGGGGGAGCGAGGATGCTAGAATGCAGGCGGAGAGTTGGCTTTAGATGAGAATGACAGCTCAGAAGGGGAAGAGAGGAGGGTGCCCATAGGGGTGTGTATACACATAGGTGCATGTACACGTGTGTGTGCACAAATGTGGGTGTGCAAGTGGGAGCAGATGACAGACGGTGTCCTGTTTCTGTCGTGGAGAAGGTGAAGTGGCCACTAGTTTGAGGGCAGAGAGTGCAGTGGGGGGTGGGAGGAGAGGGTTGGCGACTGGGCAGTGTCAAAGGCAAAGCTCATGCGAGAAAGAAGAGGGGCAATGGATGAGAGGAAGGTAGAGGGCCAGGGACCTGAGGTGCCAGTGCCATCAAAGAGCAGTTGGAGTGGGACTCGGGCAGCGTGCAGGTCAGAAGAGCAGAGGGTGTGTTCAGATGGTGCAATCCATGAGTTGCAATTTTAGGCCAGTTATGACCGTGCGTGGCGTCCACGGCAGGGCTGTGGGAGGTCAATGGCTGAATGGGTGAATGTGTTTATGTGATCCCCTGAGCCATCTTCCTTCCCCAATTAGCCCAATGGCCTGTTCTTTTCTTCTTTTGGTTCCCAGCAACCTTGCCCCAGATCCCTCGACTTCTTCAGCCTTCCTCCATGTTTCAGCTTAAAATGTCCCCTCTACTAAGAAGCTCTTCTCGAAAGCTACGCCAGGAGGTGTCCTTGTGAGAAGTAAACGCCCTCTGAGGCAAGGAGACCACACCACAAATGCCCGCCACCTCTCTTCTTCTTCTTCTTCTTCTTCTTTTTAATTGAACTTTCGACCATTGGGCCACATTTTTTTGTATTTTTTATTAGCTTTAGTTGTAACAATACAACTGCGATTTCGCCTTCCCAAGTGCGTGGTGCGCCACCGCGCCCGGCTCTTCTTCTTCTTTTTAATATTTATTTATTTGCTTTAGTTGTACACAATACGAACCGTGGTGCCGAGGATCGCACCCGGGCCGCGCACATGCGAGGCAAGCGCTCTGCCGCTGAGCCACAACCCCAGCCCGCCACCTCTCTTCTTGCCCTACATTCCTGTCTGTGTTCCAGTACATTCCCCCACCCTGGCTGGCTCCCATGGCGGGCACCGGTTCTAATGCTTGTAGTTATTACTGGTATCCCTCTGCAGAGCTCTCATCCGCTGAGGGCACACGGTGCACCTGGTTCCCCGTTTCATCCTCACTGTGATTTTATGAGTGGGTGGGACCATCACACCCTGTTTTTCAGATGACGATTTCTGGAGAGTAAGTGACTTGCCCAGAGTTGTATAACCAAGGAGCAGTTTTGCTCACATTTGCTTCTCCATTCTAAAGTGGAAAGGGGTGGTGGGTGAACTGCCCAGGAGCTCTGTCTGGTCCCTAACTCCTCACCCAGTTCAAGTTCGGCTGCCTGAGCCACACTGACCGTCAGCAGCAGGGGCCACGCAGTCCTTGGCTTCCACAGAAGCCGACTCAGGCAGAGAAGGGCTGTCTCAGGGCACTAGCCCAGCTGCTCTGCTCATGATCCCGGGGCCTTCCATGGACCGAATGTTTGCTGTCCTCTCAAGGTTCACCCAAAGCCACAACCTCCAATGTGACGGTATTTGGAGATACCAAAAGATGGGTCTTTTGGGAGATAACTAAAATTAGATCATGTCTCAGGGTGGGACCTCATGGTGGAATGAAGGCCCTGATGAGATGAGACATGAGAGCTTGCCTCTGTTCTTCAAGCTTACACATGTGGTTGGGCGCAGTGGCGCACGCCTGTAATCCCAGCACTTGGGAGGCTGAGGCAGGAGGATCGCGAGTTCAAAGCCAGCCTCAGCAATGGTGAGGCACTAAGCAACTCAGTGAGACCCTGTCTCTAATAAAATACAAAAAAGGGCTGGGGATGTGGCCCAGCTCTGCTTGTCACCCTGAAGGAGGAAGAACTAGTGTCTTCTGAACTTGCAAAGAGTAAGGCCATTCTCTCTTGTCTCCTGTGTCCATCCCTTCAGGGATTTCAGGCAGAGATTATGGCCAGCCACCCATTTTAGGTCCCACAGGGACAGAGGCCATGTCTGTCTGGTTCATTTCCGTGTCCTGTCCCTGGCACCTTGCGTAACATTTGCCCAGAGGTGAAGCCTTATGTATATTTATTGGTTGAATGAACAAAACTACTTCTTTCTAGGTTAAATATTTCCAGTTCCTTTACCTGTACCTGCAAGAACTTGGTTCCAAGCCACTTTTTTCCATTCTGTTTACCTACCATGCTTCTAGGCTCAGGGTTCAGAGGCAGAATTTTTGTTTCTAAGAGTGAAGTGTTGATACTTAAAGTTTGATAAATTGTCAAACATTCCTCCTACGTCTTCCCTTTTCCTGTACTCCGTTGTCTTTTCACAATTATGCCAACTCCCCAGAAGTTGTAAAAAGTGAGAAAACAGAAAGAAAAGTTGAGACTTCTTTTATTTTTTTTCCCCACATTTTATTATTGGTGCATTAGAGTTGTACATAGTGATGGAATTTGGTGTTACAAATTGGTACAAGAGGCTTCTTAATGTTCACCCCAAGGATGTTGTTCAGAGGAGGCTAAGTGAGGCCAAGAAGAGAGGGGGCCCGTGTAAGTGGGCAGGACCAGAGCTCTGGAACCAGTAGGACAGGTTGCAAGGCTCAGCTCCAACACTGCAGGGCTGTGTGACCTGGGGCAGATGACAACCTCTCTGAGTCCTGGTCTCCTAATCAATATAGTACTTTCCTTGCACCTCTACCTTGAGTGTGAAGAGTAAATAAAACAACCTTCCCTTAGCAGTGTGCCTGGCACAGAGGGCTCTACAACGCTGATCATTGAAGGAGACCGATGCTGGGGTCCTACCAGAGATGGGTAGATGGCCATCTCTGTCACAAGGAGCCAGGCTCGAGTCCCAGCTTGTCCTCTAACTGGCTGGGTCACCTTGCATGGGCAGCTTTCCACTCCTCCTCTGCAACAATGGAGGTGATGACACAGCTCCACTCACGGTGGCTGGGAGGATTCGCTGAGTGGGTGGCGTGAAAGTCCCCAGGGAGCTGACAGATATCCCAGCAGATATTTGTTCTTTGTCCCTTCACAGGTGGTACAAGCTCCTTCTCAGTGCGTCATCTGGAAGGAAAGGCTCCTGTGAGCAGACACAAAGCCACATCTCTATGGAGGGAAAAGCTGGCACGCGGAACTGTGGAAGGCAGGCCTGTGTGTTTAAAAGGGGGACGGTCCCCAGGTGTGGTTTGAGCCCCCAGGTGAATGACTCCTCCCACCCCCACATCTTCTCCCCCTCCTTATTCACAGTGATTATTTGGGGTGGGAGGTTGCCTCTCACATGCTAGGCAAGCTCTACCACTAAGCCACTAAAGTACAGCCCCAGCCTGGTGATGCTGCTTTGGACCTGGTAAATTTGCTGCTGAACAGCACTTAGAAAAGCGCTTAGTGGCTGGGTGTGGAGTGCACCTGTAATCCTAGCAGCTCCAGGGCTGAGGCAGGAGGATCACAAGTTCAAAGCCAGCCTAAGCAGTTTAGGGAGGCCCTGAGCTCCTGTTTCAAAATAAAATATTAGGGTGGGAGAGGTGAGGAAGTGGCTCAGTGAGTGAGTGCCCCTCCCTGGGTTTCAAAAGAAGAAGGGGTGGGGGAGCTTAGTGCCTGGCCTACCGTAGAAAACTTGAATACTTACTGAGTGAATAAATGAATGTTATATAATAAAACTCATTCTTTTTTTCTTTTAACTGGTGGAGCCAAGTCACTGATCAGCCTGCATTGGTGAATACTTTAAAATTACAAAATAAATACATGTTGATTCTAGAAAAATAATTAGACAATGCAGTTGATTAAAAAAAAAAGAAAAAAGAAAACAACACCTTGGACTGTGGCCATCTGTGTCCAATGCTGTGATCTCTTAGAGGTGGGACCTGTGACCAGGACATCTATGTACTGTTGGTCCCAGCATGGGGTTTGGTGTGGTGTGACAGCACCCAGGGCCGTTTCTGTTAAGTCATGAACCTGCTGGTAAGCGGGGAGTGCGGGGGGTGGGGGAGCACACTCTGGTGGGCCCTCTGACCCTAGAATGGCTTCAGGCACCCAGGGCACAGTCTTATCCTCAGCACCCAGTGTAGTGCCTGGCCCGTAATAGGTGCTCCACAATATCATCTGATAGAATACAAATAAGCATTTATCAAATGAGTGAGTCTCTGTGGGAGCCCGGCTTCTATTCCTCCTCAAGCATCTAGGTTCTACCATATTTCTTATTTTTAAGAAATTGAAAAGTATAAAAAAAAGCATAAAGAAGAAGATAAAACTCACACCCAACTCAAGCACTCATCAATAACCACAGAAACATCTTCACATGCATTTCTCCCAGCTTTTCTCTGTATCTAACTATAGATGCATATTTTCAGTTCTTTTCTTTCTTTCTCTCTTTTTCTTTTTCTTCCTTCCTTCTTCCCTCCCTCCCTCCCTCCTTCCTTCCTTCCTTCCTTCCTTCCTTCCTTCCTTTTCTTTCTTTCTCAAGGAATCAAACCCCGTCCTTTTTATTTTTATTTTGAATGAGGACCTCGCTAAGATGCTGAGGCTGGAACTTGTGATCCTCTCAGGTGTGAGCCACCACGCCAGCTGATGCACTTGTTCTTTAACGTAAGGAAGAATATTCAAAACCATCTCAATAAGAATAGTGCAACAGGGAAGACAGATCAGGCTTAACTCCAAGTACACACATTAAAAAAATTTTTTTTTAGTTGTGGATGGACACAATACCTTTATTTTATTTATTTTTTATGTGGTACTGAGGATTGAATCCAGTGCCTCACACGTGCCAGGCAAACACTCTACCACTGAGCCACAACCCCATCCCCAAGGATGCATATTTTTAAACAGAACTGCTGTCCTACTGCAAATTTCACTGCCTATTTTTTTTTTTTTCCCCCTCAAAGATCAGAATCTTCACTCATGCCGGGCTAGGTGGCACACGCCTGTAATCCCAGCACTTGGGAGGCTGAGGCAGGAGGATCGCAAGTTCAAAGCCAGCCTCAGCAATGGTGAGGCACTTAGCAACTCAGTGAGACCCTGTCTCTAATAAAATACAAAAAAGGGCTGGGGATGTGGCCCAGTGGTCATAGACTCCTGAGTTTGATTCCCAGTACCAAAAAAAAAAAAAAAAAAAAAAAGAAGAAGAAGAACCTTCACTCATGCTGTTCCATATTCTTCTGCAACAGGGTGTTCTTTGTTCTTCTATCTCATGGAGAGGCCCAGTTCCTATCCAAATATCTCTTCTGATTTACACCAAAGTGTTTACTGTCGACTCTGTAGGGGAAGTGAGGCTGGGCGATTTGTTCTCTTTCCCAATTTTCCTGTACTTTTATTGTTGCTTTCACAATCAAAGAAAGCAAACATTCAGAAACCTGTATCCACAACCCTGTCTCTCAGTATCTAGCCTGGTTCTCAGCGAGGCTAGAAGTGCACCCACATCTGATGCCCCTGCATTGCTTTACACAAGCCTCCTGTTTGCTCTACCCTGAAGGAGCCCAGCAGAAGGCAGAGCTTGTGGTGGTGAGCAGCAGGGCTCGCAGATCAGCTGCCTGTTGCTAAAAGCCTAGCTCTGCCAATTACTCTTGTAACATTGGATACCCGCTGTATCTCAGTTTCTCCATCTGTAAAATGGGCATAAGAAGGGGCTGGGGTTGTGGCTCAGAGGTGGAGCACTCGCCTAGTGTGTGCGCGGCCCAGGTTCAAACCTCAGCACCACGTAAAAACACATTGTGTTGGGGCTGGGATTGTGGCTCAGCGGCAGAGCACTCGCCTAGCACATGTGAGGCCCGGGTTCGATCCTCAGCACCACGTAAAAATAAAGGCATTGTGTACAACTAAAGCAAATAAATGAATATTAAAAAAAAAAAAAAAAAAAAAAACCAAAACGCATTGTGTACAACTAAAAGCAAATAAATAAATATTTTTTAAAAAATGGGCATAAGAATGTCTCTTTCTGGCTGGTCACAGTGGTGCATGTCAGTGACTCAGAGGTCGAGGCAGGAGGATTGCAAGTTCAAGGCCAGCCTGGGTAATTTAGTGAGATCCTGTCTCAAAATAAAAAACAAAAAGGGCCAGGCGTGGTGGCGCACACCTGTAATCCTAGACCTGGGAGGCTGAGGCAGGAGGATCGCGAGTTCAAAGCCAGCCTCAGCAATGGCAAGGCACTTAGCAACTCAGTGAGACCCTGTCTCTAATAAAAAATACAAAAAAGGGCTGGGGATATGGCCCAGTGGTCGAGTGCCCCTGAGTTCAATCCCTGGTACCAAAAACAAAAACAAAAACAAAAAAAAAAAAAAAAAAACAAAAAGGGCCAGGGATATAGCTCAGTGGTAGAGTGCATGCCTAGCATGTATGAATCCCTGGGTTTGATTCCCATACTATTAAATAAATAAATAAAACATTTTATTGAGTTGTCAAGAAAATTATTTGAGTTTACATGTACAGAGGGTGCCCAGCAGGTGCCACATTGTCAATAAACATGCATTATTGGGCTGGGGTTGTAGCTCAGTGGTTGTAGTTCACTTGCCTAGCACGAGTGAGGCACTGGGTTCCATCTTTTGCACCACATGAAAATAAATAAGCAAAATAAAGGTATTGTGCCCATCTACAACTAAAAATGTTTTTAAACAAACACAAGTTATTATTATTAAAATAGTGGAGGAAGATATTTTAAGCCCCAACTTACAGATGAAGAATCATATAACCAACAAATAGTTGCAGTGATTTGCCCATCAACACTTTAGGAGAGTCTAATTTCCGGTCGCAAAGAAAGCTATGATTTGTTAACGATCTCAAAATACCACATGCTGTAAATTGTATATGTACAGATATTTTGTTTGTTTTTGGATAATTCCATCTTTGGCATCATTCAAGGCATGGCAAGCAAAGCACATAGAATATCCTAAATAATGATATTACATGGATATTGTTATCCTTGCTTAGTGGAAGAAAATTTGAGATCCATAGAGGCAAAGAGATTGCCCATGCTCACACAGTAGCCTGTAGGTCGGGGACTGGAACCTGTGGCCCGGGCACCTACTTGTCTCTCAAACAGGTCTCAGAGAAGTTAAGAGGCTTGTTCCAGAGGTCCTTAGAGCTTCTATTCTGTCATACCACCTCTCCAAGAAGTCTTATGGAATTTTCCAGGATTCTGGGACTGGAAATGACCTTTCTGGTCATTAGAAGTTTGACGGAGATGACCAGGACAGCAACATCCTGACTGAAAAGATCACATTCAATGCCCAGAAGGCCAAGTAGGTAAAATGCAAGAATCCCAGGCTGGAGATCAGAAGTCCTGCTGTACGCCCCCACCCCCAGGTCCCGGCACTTCCCTCCCTGCCCCTTCCTTCTCCCTAAGCCTTACAGGAAGAAGTTGTTGCTGTCTGTGGCAGGAAGCAGTGCACACAAAGAGACAGTTCCACACCTTCCCCGGGCTCCTCCCTTCCCCTCCTCTCTGAATAGTGAAAGTGGAGTAATAATAATTATTCCAATAATACTGACAGCATGTGTATTATGATGGGCCAAGGACGTCTCACATGTTGTCCCCCAAGTTAATCTTCCCAGGAACCTCTAATGTGGTACTATCATTGTTCCTTTTTGCCAGAGGAGGAAACTGAGGCCAGGACAGGTGACTAGTTTTTTTGAACTCTTGCAGTGAAGGTATCTGGACTAAATCCCAATCTGTCTGATTGCAGAGCCCCATTCTTAATCGCTCTTCCAGACAGCAAAGTAAATGTTGGTACTGTGGGCATCAAGGGCAAAGGGACCCGGAATGTCACCACTTCAGAGGTGTCATTAGAGGGGAGCCAGAAGTGGCATCTGAGATGTGATTCTGAGCTGTGATTTGTCCTTGGTTTCCTGAATGACTTAGGACAGATTACCTACCCTCTCTGTGCCTTGAGAGACTTCGATTATACAATAGGGTAAAATTAAGAGCCGCCCCCCTGCCAGTCAGCTCTGAACTCTGGTTTCCCCAAAAGGAGGATAGTAGGAGAAAGAAAACAGGGGCGGCCTCTGAGAGCTGCGTGAACCATCAGGACCCACCCAGGGCCCTACTTGCCACTTCTTTGGTCTCAACTTTCTGTACCTCTACCCAAAATTCTGTGTCAATGAAACTAACACTGGGGGAAAAGTATATGTGAAACATTTCTTTATTTTTTTTAATATTTATTTATTTGTTTTAGTTGTACACAATGCCTTTATTTTTACGTGGTGCTGAGGGTCGAACCCGGGCCGCACACGTGCTAGGCGAGCGCTCTACCGCTAAGCCACAACCCCAGCCCCGTGAAATATTTCTTTAAAAAAGAAAAAGAGCACTGGGTTTCAGTGAGAAAGTCTGGGTAATGAAGTCTTAGTCAGCTCCCAGCTTGAGTTGGGCTCTGGGCCCAGTTCCATTTCTTCTCTGGCCTCAGTTTTGTGATCTCTAAAATGAGGATATTTTTTCACATGGTCTCTCGGAGACACTTGCCCTTACAAGCCCCTTATGGTTCTACCAAGTTCTTGTCCTCCTGTCCACTAAGGCCCACCTCACTGTCTGGGTCTCCAGGTCCAGGCCTAGGCAAGGACCTAAGGCTAGGGGCCCAGGTGGGCAGAGGTCGGGGAAGGGGCACAGTGCCGCAAGGACAGACTGCTCCCGCCTTGGCCCCTGTGTTCCCCCCAAGTGGCGTAGGGGCCTGGCCTGAGATCAGAGGTCCACCCGCGTCACCCTGGGCCCTGCCCGCGTCAAGAGGCGCCTTCTCAGCACAGAACAATGCCGGTTCTTTGAAGGACGGGGCAGCAGGGGATGGGTGTTTCTCCAAACACAGGGCCTCCTTTGCAAAACAGGCTTTGATTCCCAGGCTGGGAGGCCCCAGGTGCCTGTTGGGCGGCAGGCGGGGCTGGGGGCTTTGTTTGGCAGGAAGGGGGGCCTTGGAGACTCAGGAACAAAGGCTGGGACAGAACTGGATGGGCTGCAAGCCGCCTGGCTGAGGTGCCCGTGGGGGCAGGGCCTGCTGCCTCTGGCCACCCCCACCTCAGCCTGGCCCACCCAGGGCCGTCCTGGGCTCTTCCTTCTCCCAGTGGGTCCTGGCTCTCTCCTGTATACAGCAGGTGCTGAGGACAGCCTGTCCTCGTGGTCCATGGGCCCCCAAAATTCCTGTTAGGTGTGAAGCCGGCGAGGAGAGGAACCCAGGAGAGGCAGGAGGAAAGAGTGGCTGGCCTGCTCCCGGGCTCAGGGCGCTAAGGGAGCCTCCCTGGCTTCTGCCTTCTGCCAGACTCCATGGTGGGCTCTTGACTCGCGTGTGTCTCTGCTTTAACTCTTGTTTCCTCGTGGGACAGTGGCCTGACAGCCCTCCAGGAGCTCTCTGGGTCACCTCTTGTCACTCTTCCCCTCGCTCATTCCACTCAGCCACCTGGGTTCCCTGCAGTTCCACCAGGCACGCCCTGCCCTGGCACCCGCACACCAGCTGTCCCCTCTGCCCAGCGTGCTCTGGCAGGGCAGACCCCCTTCAGGCCATGCTCGGACCCTGCATTCTTCAGGGAACTCTCCTGGGACCCCCTGAATTTCCCTTCTTATAGCTTTTTTCTTCTCATGATGCTTTTCATGTCTTAACATGGTATATATGCAGTTACTTATTGAGGATGCTGTTTTATAGACTTTCTCTGTCAACTAGAAGTGAGTCCCACTAGACCAGGTGCCTTTGCCAGTTGTACTCACCCATGTAACCTCAAGCACCTATAACTTGCAGTGCTAATTTCATGTCCTCTTAGCTAGGCCATGTTCTCCAACTGTTTGGTCCAACACTTGTCTAGATTTTGCTGTAAAGATATCTGTGGGCAGGATAAACATTTATTTTGTTTAGTTTTTTTTTTTTTTTTTTTTTTGGTGCTGGGGTTTGAACACAGGGGCATTCAACCATTGAGCCACATCCCCAGCCCTATTCTGTATTTTATTAGACACAGGGTCTCACTGAGTTGCTTAGCACCTCACTTTTTGCTGAGGCTGGCTTTAAACTTGTGATCCTCCTGTCTCAGCCTCCTGAGCTTCTGGGATTACAGGTATGCACCATCACTACCGCATGTTTAGTTTTTTTTTTTTTTTTTTTTTTAATGTGGTGCTGGGGATGGAACCCAGTGCCTCACATGTGCTAGGCAAGTGCTCTACCACTGAACCACAACCACAGCCCCAGGATTAATATTTATAATCAACTAAGTAAAGCAAATGACCCTCCAGGATGTGGAGGTGGGCCTCATCCAATCAGTCGAGGGCAAAGACCCAGGTGTCTAAAGAGAAAGCAATTCTGCCTTAAGAATGCAACATAAGCCGGGCGCGGTGGCGCACGCCTGTAATCCCAGTACTTTGGGAGGCTAAGGCAGGAAGATCACGAGTTCAAAGCCAGCCTCAGCAATGGCGAGGCACTTAGCAACTCAGTGAGACCCTGTCTCTAATAAAATACAAAAAAGGTCTGGGAGCCGGGCGCGGTGGCGCACACCTGTAATCCCAGCACTTTGGGAGGCTGAGGCAGGAGGATCGCGAGTTCAAAGCCAGCCTCAGCAGTGGTGAGGCACTTAGCAACTCAGTGAGACCCTGTCTCTAATAAAATACAAAAAAGGGCTGGGGATGTGGCCCAGTGGTCGAGTGCCCCTGAGTTCAATCCCTGGTACCACAAAAAAAAAAAAAAAAAAAAAGGTCTGGGGATGTGACCCAGTGGTCGAGTGCCCCTGAGTTCAATCCCTGGTACCACACACAAAAAAAAAAAAAAAAAAAAAAAAAAAAAAAGAATGCAACATAAAGGGCTGGGATTGTTGTAGCTCAGTGTAAAGCACTTGCCTGGCATTGGGTTCGATCCTCAGCACCACATAAAAAAAAATAAATAAAAATAAAGATATTGTGTCCATGTGCAACTGAAAAAAAGAAAAGAAAAAAAAAAAAAAAAAAAAAAAGAATGCAACATAAAAACCCTGCCCTGTAGATATCAGAGTCAAGGGTATACTACCAATTCTTACCTGAACTTCTAGCCCACCTTTAAAATTTCACACTTGCCAGCCCTGAAAATCACACAAGCAGATTTCTACACACACACACTTCCCATTGGTTTTATTTTTCTGGAGAACTCCGACTAATAATGTATTCAAAGAATACTAGAGTTGAACCCTATGAAATTGCAATTGCTGTCAGTAAAATGTAGGTTAATATTGGCAATTTCTTGTGGCTCAACCTGATATCTGTAGAATGAAGAAATAAACAGGGCTGGGGTTGTGGCTCAGCGGCAGAGCGCTCGCCTCGCAAGTGCACGGCCCGGGTTCTATCCTCAGCACCACGTAAACATAAATTCATTGCATTGTGTACAACTAAAGTAAATAAATAAAAAATAAAGAAATAAACAGACTGCAGAGCAGGCATGAGGTAAGGATTATCTTACCGAAAAGGACACCCAGACTCAGAGAGATAAAGCTGCTTGCCAAAAAGGCACAGTGGGTAAGTGTTGGAACTGGGATTCAGACTTGACTCACTTCAAAGGCCACACTCCTAGCCAAGGTAGCGGCTTCTGCCTTCTTTAATTAAGCAGCCATGGGCTTCCCTCAGCGGAGCTCTCATCTTTGTGGACTTCAGTTTTGAAAATCTGGATGAGTCTGGAGGCTTCCCAGCTACTAGCTCTGTGGCTGCCAGGAGAATAGCTGTGCAGTCCTTCAGCCCTTCAGCGAGGCCTGTCTCCTGAGCTGGGGAGTTTCTTAACCCCAGGATTTCTGTGCATCTGGCTGGTGGCACACCTGGGCTCCAGCCCCAGGGGAGTCCTGGAGGGAGACTGACAGAAGACCACATGCGACCACTAAAGACTGCAGGTGCCTGAGTGGAAGGCAGGAGGACTCCCGGAATCTGGGGGCAGAGGTGGCCTCTGGGTGGTGGACCTGGGTGCCAGACGTGGCTCTGTCACTTAGTGGCTGGGTGACTTTGGTCAACTTCTTTTAATATCTGAATCTCGTGCTCCCCTTATGTGAAATGGGATAATAAAGTGTTACCCTGAATTGTTTTTTTTTTTTTTTTTTTTTTTTTTTTTGTGGTACCCGGGATTGAACTCAGGGGCACTCGACCATTGGGCCACATCCCCAGACCTTTTTTTATATTTTTTATTAGAGACAGGGTCTCACTGAGTTGCTAAGTGCCTCGCCATTGCTGAGGCTGGCTTTGAACTCGCGATCCTCCTGCCTCAGCCTCCCAAGTGCTGGGATTACAGGCGTGCGCCACCGCGCCCGGCTTCCCTGAATTGTTTTTAAAACTAAATGAGAGGGCTGGGGTTGTGGCTCAGTGGTAGAATATTTGCCTAGTACAAGCAAGGCCCTGGGTTCGATCCTCAGCACCACATTAAAAAAATAATAATAAATAAAATAAAGGTATTGTGTCCATCTACAACTAAAAAAAAAAAAAATCACTAAATGAGAAAATACACATAAAAGACATTGAATCCTCACTACGTGGTAGTAGTTAGTACTTTTCACCAATAAGGTCACTACAGAAATTTGGGTATCTGCGGGAGGCAAACATTTATTTGGGGGCCCTGATTACATCCCTGTTCCCTCCAGGATTCTCACCCCCCTCTCAACAGATGTTCCCTTGGAAGAGGGTGTGATGGCAGTCATTTAGTGGGGCTTCCCTGGGGTGAGATTATACCATCCAGGTGTTACCCTAGGGGAGGGGGTGTCTCTGTGTAGGTCTGGCTTTGTCTGCTGAGAAGGAAAACAAAAAGGAAGCACAGCATCATTCCGGGTTCCTGGAAATGACACCCTACAGCAGATAATTAGGTTGTTTTGCATTTCTCCCCAGAAACTAAAACCTGAAGGAAGGTGTGATGGTGATAGGTGCTCTCATCGGATTTTAAACTGGTGGAGACAGTCAGGCCCTGCTGTGGCATCCTCCTCCCATGCTGTGAAGAGCTGTACTGCTGTGCTCCCCGCAGGGCAGAGTGGTGGTTTCAAAGTGAGGATGCAATCCCCTGCTCTGGATTGCAGGAAAAACTCTCTATATACTTTATTTCTTTTTCTTTTCTTTGTGCTGGGGATTAAACCCAAGCGCTTTACCACTGAGCTACATCCCCAGCCCTTTTTATTTATTTTTTATCGTGAGCTAGGGTCTCCCCAAGTTGCTCAATCTTGCCTCAAACTTGTGGTCCTCCTGCCTCAGCCTCCCCAGCTGCGGGCATGACAGGCATGTGCCACCGAGTCCAGCCCTCCTTATACACATTTTTATAACAAAAAAGTAATTACCCTTGATGACTATTTAATATAGAGATAAAGAACTCAAAAATTTAGAAAGGTTTATGTCTATATTGAAGCTGCATGCTCGAATTATTCTTAACCAATCATGGTGGGAGATCAAAGAGACCACAGCTCCAGGGAACCATCCTGGACTTCAGTTTTCAGGATGACTTCCTTCCTGCAGGAGAGCTCAGCTCCAGCTGAGAACCTGCAGGGGACCGGCAAGGACCAACAGCACCATCTTTTAGGCACCGATGGATCCTTAGCCGCTGCGATGTCGCCCACTCTCCCCAGCTCCCAGACTGTCTGGCTCACACTGGCCACAAGGTTATCTATCCTGGAGCCTCCGACAGCCTTTCCTGTTATCAGAGTCTAAGTGTCTATTGAGGAGCCTGAACCTCCTGCCCCTTCCCATCCTGCTGGGTTACAGTGTGTCCTTGGAGAGAGAGTAAACAGAGGAGGTGACAGTGTCAATAAATGTCTCCCTGTGGCCTTGGCTAGCACATATGCCTTCCCACTAAGAGACACAGGTAAATTTGTGCTTGTGGCCTTCCTACAATACACACAAGAATAAATATTAAGAACACAGGAAATGGTAATAATAATAAAAAAAGAACAAAAAGGAAAAGAATGTCTCTTTATGAATTCTGAAAGAGACCTTAAACAGCCATTTCTAGGTAACACAAAGTCTTGCCTCTGGAACCTTGTCATGCATGAGTAGGGTGTTTGGGTCAGAGCCAGAAATCACCCTGCCCCATACAAATGTATAACAAATATATATTATTTAACTCATTAATTAGTGAAGGAACCAATAAGTTGTTGTGACTGGTTAAAAACAGAATTAAAAGAATCACACACCTATAGGTGTAAGAATGCTGATGAATTTTAAAATATTTATAAAACTGGTCTATAAAGCAAGAAGTAGGTGAATTCCATTGGGTACAATACACTTGCTTTTTATTTTATTTTTTGTGGAACCCAGGACCTTGCACATGTTAGATAGGTGGTCTACCACTGAGCTACATCCCAGCCTTTTCTTTTCTTTCTTTCTTTCTTTTTTTTTTTTTTTTTTTTGAGATGGAGTCTAGCTAAATTGCCCAGACTGACCTCAGCCTCCAGAGTCACTGTTATTATAGGCATGAGCCACCACGCCTGGCAATTCACTTGCATTTCTGTGGAAAAGAATAATTTGCATGATTATCAATTTTCTACCCTTAGAGAGTCATAAAATATATCCAGGATAATAAAATATGAAGATAAGCTGAAAGAGAACTCTGGATAGGACACCCAGCCATCTCTCATGCCATGGCCAGATCTTCCACACAATGTTTCCTAAGACCAGAAAAATAATAAGAAAATGAGAAAAATAAGTTTGGCAAATACAACCAAAGATCTTCATTCAAAATAAGTTCTATTTAAATCAACGGGGAGTTCACCTGGTCTGGCCTAGAGTAAGAATGCAAGATTCAAGAGTTCTTTTCCTCCTTTCTTTTTCTGTGGTGCTGGGGATTAAACCCAGGACCTTGTACATGTGAGGCAAGCATTCTACCAACTGAGCCATATCTATAGCCCTTTTCTTCTATTCTTTTATTTTTTAATATTTATTTATTTGCTTTAGTTGTACACAATACATTTATTTTAACGTGGTGCTGAGGATCGAACCCAGGCTGCGCACGTGCAAGGCGAGCGCTCTACCGCTGAGCCACATCCCCAGCCCTTTTTCTTCTATTCTTAAAAACACTTTTCAAGGGCTGGGGTTGTGGCTCGGTGGTAGAGGGTTTGTCTAGCATGTGCAAGGCACTGGGTTCGTATCTCAGCACATATATAAATAAGAAAATAAAATAAAGGTCCATGAACAACAAATGAAAATATTAAATAAACCAAAACAACAATAACAACAACAAAACACTCCTCCAGCCTTCCTCAGGCATCCAGTCTGGAGGGGCAAAGCTGTCCATTCCAGCTACCTGTCACTTCTCTCAGCACCTCAGTTGGTTGGAGCTTTGTGTAGAGTTCCAGAGATACAAAGCAAGCCTGTGAGAAAGGTGACCAAATCTTTTTTTTAGTGTCCCTTGGAGCAGGCCTCCTGGGCTGTAGAGAGGGGAGGAAGTGAGTGAGTCCATTGAGAGGAAGATTCAGAATGAGTCAGATGTTCCTATTTTTGGAGGGGTGGTCAGAGATGCCTTTGAAAATCGGATGAAAACCCCATATTCGCTCTTGAGAAAAGTGTACCTGTGTAGGGCTGGCAGAGGATGCACTTGGGTCTTCCCTAGAGCTGTGGGACCTGGAATGGGGGTACCCTCTGCAGCCTCCTCCCTTCAGTGAGGGTCCTCAACTTCATAGGAACTGGAGACCAGATTCATAGGGGAAATGAGAGGTGGCAGATGAAGTACCTTCTTAGCTCCTTTTCTGTCCCCTGCGTGATGGGGACAGGTAGGCTGCTGTGACCTAGATGGGAGTCAGGTCCCTTGCAGCCTTGTTTTCTTGTCCAGGAGGATTGCCCTAAGTCCCATCACTTCAGTCTTTGAGTCCACACCTCCGAGTGCTAGTACTGGGGTAGGTGCTGGTGGTGGGACTTCCAAAGGAAAGAGAAGGGGCCTCGGCTTCATTCTCTCTTTTGTTCATGGAGTCCTAGTGAAGGTGAAGAATGTGAACTTTGGAGTGGGTTTGGGATTTTTCTCAGGTGTCCCTTCAAAAAAAGAACTGGTTGTAGCCAGGCATGGTGGCTTACACCTGTAATCCCAGCAGCTCGGGAGGTTGAGGCAAGAGGATCTTGAGTTCAAAGCCAACCTCAGCAATGGTAAGGCGCTAAGCAACTCAGTGAGACCCTGTCTCTAAAATACAAAAAAGGGCTGGGGATGTGGCTCAGTGGTTGAGTGCTCCTGAGTTCAATCCGCTGTGCCCCCCCGCCCCCCCCCCCCCCCCCCCCCCCCCCCCAAAAAGAAAAGAACTCTTTGTTCATTAGTGTGTTCATTTGCTAGGGCTTCACTAGCACAAACTTGGTGGACCCTCCCCCAGGATATGTAGAGGCACTGCAGTCCCTGCTCAAGGTGGTGGCTCCATTGCTAAAACTTTCATTGGTATGACTTGAAAGAAGGCTTCAGTGGAGCCAACACCTTGGCCACACAATGATTCAGGGGTTTGAAATGTACAGGAATGATGTACACAAGAGCAATGGGATTAGTTCTATTAGGTTACCTTGACCCTACAGAGAGGTAATGAAATCCAAGGATCTTTAAAAACAAAAGCTGGGTGTGAAGGGGCTCTTGGGAGGCTTATGAATAAGCCCTTATCTCTTGCAGAGGGAAGAAGCTTAATACCCAAGTCAGGAACTAATAGTATGATGCTTCAAAGTTCATAGAATGTTTGGGTGAGTCAGGGTACTGCTTCAGAGAATATGGGGACTGAGGATGTAGCTCAGTACTTGGTAGAGTACCTACCTTCCCAGCATGTGTGAACCTCCTGGGTGGATCCCTAGGACTATAAAAACAAAAACAAATATAAAATCAAAACAAAACAAAAACCTGGGACCTGACACATCACATGGGGACATGTGGGATGGGGGTACCTCTGTGTTTTGGCTCCCTGGACTCCTCTGTACTATCAGAATGCGCAGAGGCAGTCTACCACTCCCTAACAAGAGATAGCAGACATCCACCTCCATCAGGAGATACTGGAGAGCATTCTTCCCTACCACGCCCCCCACAGGGGCTCATTTGGAGAATCAGTCCAACTCCACTTCCTTTCTTGGTTGCCAGACTGATAACTACAGTTAAGTTGTACCATGACCCAACCAGGGTCTTATCTGGGAGGACAGAGAATATACCTCAAGAAATAGCAGGAATTAAGCAAAGTGTACATGCAGCAGAGTGTATTTTCAGGATGCTAGACTAAGGGATCCGAAACATAAGACTGGGATTCAACCCTCTGTCAAGGATCCAGGGAATGGTGCAAACTTGCCACTCAGGAGGCTTCTAGACCCTGAAGAAAGTGATGGTCCAAGCCAAACAAAGTTGAAATGCCTGGATTGCTTTGGCAAGTGGTGGAGAAAGGATTAAAAGAGGTGTTCCCAGCTGTGCCCACCGGTAGCCACTGCCCATAGAGGACGAAGGCCAGGAAGGCCCGAATGGCCCGTCTGTGTGTGTTCCCAGCTGTGCCCGCCCACTCGGAGCCACCATTAGCTGCTACCGGAAGGGAACCAAGGCCAGGAAGGCTCCAACTGCCTGCCTGCGTGTGTTCCCAGCTGTGCCTGCCCACTTCCGAGCTGCCAATAGCTGCTGCCTCTGCCTTCAGGTCAAGGAACAGGTCCCGGGACCAGGAATAGGGAGTATTACATGGGGATGCCTATCTCTTGTTTCTCCTACTAACACCCAAGTTCTCATGATTACCCTATCACTAATCAAATAATCTAATTCCTCTATTTTCTCACATCCTACCTACCTCACAAACATCTTAGTCAACCCTTAAGTCCCCCCTTCTACCATTAGATACTGTAAACCACCACACAAACATACTGACTATATGGTAGAAGATAACTGATCTCATCATTTATGTTTAAAGTGTCAAAACTGTAAATGTAAAAATAGAAGCTAACTGATACATGGCAACACGTTGGGTACATTGAATGCTATAATACTGATCTTTCCCTTGAAAGTGAGGCATCAGGTAACCTATAGGGATGCTATAAGACAATAGGGCAGAAGCAGTAATACCTCAGACTTATACTGCAAGAGAGGAAAACACATAGATATCATGAAAAAACAAGGGAGGAAAATGACCAAAACAAACCAAGATACTATAGCAATAGAATCCATAGAAAGCACAGTAGGTGAATGAAATGTTGGAGAAGGAGTTTCGAATATACATAATTAAAATAATTTGGGATTTAAAAAATAACCTAAGTGAGCAGATACAGGCAAAAATTGATCTCTCCAACAAAGAGATAAGAGATCAAATACAGGTAGAAGATTGAAGATTACTTTAAGAAAGAGATAGAGATTCTGAGAAAAAAACAAACAGAAATACTTGAAATGAAAGAAATGATAAGCCATTTAAAAAACTCAATAGATAGTATCACCAACAGATTGGATCACTTGGAAGACAGGACCTCAGATGATGAGGACAAAATATATAATATTGAAAATAAAGTTGGCTTCACAGTAAAGGTGGTAAGAAACCATGAACAGTATATACAAGAATTATGGGATACCATAAAAAGACCAAATATAAGATTT
This sequence comes from Tamias sibiricus, assembly GCA_025594165.1. Lineage (NCBI taxonomy): Eukaryota > Metazoa > Chordata > Mammalia > Rodentia > Sciuridae > Tamias > Tamias sibiricus. The sequence goes on from CM046658.1 coordinate 36,313,574, forward strand.
ATTGGAATAGAGGAAGGTGCAGAGAATCAAACCAAAGGAATGCAAAATCTCTTCAATGAAATAATATCAGAAAATTTCCCAAACAAGAAGAACAAATTTGAAAACCAAATACAAGAAGCCTATAGGATGCCAAATGTACAAAATTACAGCAGATCTACACCAAGGCACATTATAATGAAAATGAGTAGCATACAAAATAAGGATAGAATTTTAAAGGCTGTAAGAGAGAAAAATCAGATAACCTATAGAGGAAAACCAATTTGCATCTCAGCAGATTTTTCAAACCAGACCCTCAAAGCCAGGAGATCCTGGAACAACATACACTAGGCTCTAAAAGATAAGGGATGCCAACCAAGAATTTTATATTCAGCAAATTAAGCTTTAGATTCAATGATGAAATAAAAACCTTCCATGATAAACAAAAGCTAAAAGAATTCGCAACAAGAAAGCCGGCACAACAGAATATTCTTGGCAAAATATTCCATGAGGAGGAAATGAAAAACAACAATGAAAACCTGAAAAGGGAAGAACTACAATAAAGGAAAACTAACCAAAGGAGAAATCAAGTCAAGCTAAATACCAAAAACAAAATAAAATAAAATTAAAAAATGACCAGTAATACAAATAATATTTCAATAATAACGCTGAATGTTAACGGCCTAAATGCACCAATTAAAAGACATAGGCTGATAGATTGGATTAAAAAAGACCCAACAATATGCTGCCTTCAAGAGACACATCTCACAGGAAAAGATGTCCACAGACTGAAGGTGAAAAGATGGGATAAAATATACCACTCACATGGTCTACATAGCAAGCAGGGGTTTCCATCCTCATATCAAAAAAAGTAGACTTCAAGCCAAACTTAATCAAAACAGATAAAGATGGACATTTCACACTGCTTAAGGGAATCATACATCAACAAGAAATAACTGTTATAAATATATATGCCCAAATAACGGAACATCCACATTCATCAAACAAACTCTTCTCAAGTTCAAGAGTCAAATTGACCACAACACAATAATTCTAGGTGACTTTAACACACCTCTTTCACCACTGGATAGATCTTCCAAACAAAAGCTAAACAAAGAAACTGTAGAACTCAATAATACAATCAATAACTTAGATTTAACTGACATATATAGAGTATATTATCCATCAACAAGTCAATACACTTTCTTCTCAGCAGCATATGGATAATTCTCTAAAATAGACCATATATTATGCCATAAAGCAACTCTAAGCAAATATAAAAAAGTAGAGATACTACCCTACATCCTATCAGATCATAATGGAATGAAATTAGAATTCAATGATAAAATAAGAAACAAAACCTACTCCAACACCTGGAGACTAAATAATATGCTACAGAATGAACAATGGGCTGCAGAAGACATCAAGAAAGAGATTAAAAAATTCCTAGAGGTAAATGAGAACACCGATATCAAAATTTCTGGGACACTATGAAGGCAGTACTAAGAGGAAAATTCATTGCATGGAGTTCATTCCTTCAAAGAAGAAAAGGTCAACAAATAAATGAATTAACATTATACCTCAAAGCCCTAGAAAAAGAAGAACAAATCAACCTCAAAAGCAGTAGAAGACAGGAAATAATTAAAATCAGAGCTGAAATCAATGAAACTGAAACAAAAAACACAATTGAAAATATTGACAGAACCAAAACTTGGTTCTTTGAAAAAATAAATAAAATTGATAGGCCATTAGCTATCGTAACTAAGAAAAGGAGAGAAAAAACTCAAATTACCAATATCTGTGATGAAAAAGGAGACATCATGAATGACACTATGGAAATAAAGAAGATAATTAGAAATTATTTTGAAAATTTATATTCCAATAAAATAGAAAATAATGAAGGCATCGACAAATTTCTAGAAACATACGATCTGCCCAAACTAAATCAGGATGATATACACAATTTAAATAGATAAATTTCAAGCAAAGAAATAGAAGATACCAGCCGGGCGCGGTGGCGCACGCCTGTAATCCCAGCACTTTGGGAGGCTGAGGCAGGAGGATTGTGAGTTCAAAGCCAGCCTCAGCAATGGCCAGGCACTTAGCAACTCAGTGAGACCCTTGTCTCTAATAAAATATGAAAAAGGGCTGGGGATGTGGCCCAGTGGTCAAGTGCCCCTGAGTTCAATCCCCGGTACCACAAAAAAAAAAAAAAAAAAAAAAAAAAAAAAAAAAAAAAAAAAAAAAAAAAAAAAGAAAGAAAGAAAGAAATAGAAGATACCATCAAAAAACTACTAACCAAGAAAAGCCCAGGACCAGATGGATACACAACCGAGTTCTACAAGACCTTTAAAGAAGAACTAACACCAATATTTCTCAAACTATTTCATGAAATAGAAAAAGAGGGAACCCTTCCAGACTCATTCTATGAGTCCAATATCACCCTTATTCCAAAACCAGGCAGAGACAAATCAAAGAAAGAAAACTTCGGACCAATATCTCTAATGAATATAAATGCAAAAATTCTCAATAAAATTCTTACAAATAGAATAGAAAAACATATCAAAAAGATAGTGCACCACAATCAAGTGGGGTTCATTCCAGGGATGCAAGGTTGGTTTAACATAAGGAAATCAATAAATGTAATTCACCACATCAACAGATTCAAAGACAAAAATCATATGATCATCTCAATTGATGCAGAGAAAGCATTTGACAAGATACAGCACCACTTCATGGTCAAAACTTTAGAAAAAAATAGGAATAACAGGAACATACCTCAACATTGTAAAGGCCATCTATGCTAAGCCCCAGGCCAACATTATCCTAAATGGAGAAAGATTGAATGCATTCCCTCTACAAACTGGAATAAGATAGGGATGCCCTCTTTCACCACTTCTATTTAACATAGTTCTTGAAACCTAGCCCATGCAATTAGACAGATGAAAGAAATAAAAGGGATATGGATAGGAAAAGAAAAACTCAAATTATCACTTTTTGCAGACATGATTCTATACATAGAAGATCCAAAAAAATTCCACCAGAAATCTTCTAGAACTAATAAATGAATTCAGCAAAGTAGCTGGATGTAAAATCAACACCCATAAATCAAAGGCATTTCTGTACATCAGTGACAAATCCTTAGAAAGAGAAACTAGGAAATCCACCCCATTTACTGTAACCTCAAAAAAAAAAAAAAATACTTGGGAATCAATGTAACAAAAGAAGTGAAAGACTTGTACAATGAAAACTACAGCAGAAAGAAAGAAATTAAAGAAGATCTTAGAAGATGGAAAGATCTACCTTGTTCATGGGTAGGTAGAACTAATATTGTCAAAATGACTATTCTACCAAAAGCACTATACAATTTCAGTGCAATCCCAATCAAAATCCCAATATTATTCCTCATAGAAATAGAAAAAGCAATCATGAAATTCATCTGGAAAAATAAGAGACCCAGAATAGCCAAAGCAATTCTTAGCAAGAAGAGTGAAGCTGGTGGCATTACTATTCCAGACCTTAAATTTTACTACAAAGCAATAGTAACTAAAACAGCATGGTATTGGCACCAAAATAGACCAGTAGACCAATGGTACAGAATAGAAGACACAGAAACTAATCTACACACTACAGTCATCTTATATTAGACAAAGGAACCCAAAACGTACATTGGAGAAAAGACTGCCTCTTGAACAAATGGTGTTGGGAAAACCAGAAATCCTCATGTAATAAAATGAAATTAAACCTCTATCTCTCTCCATGCACAAAACTCAACTCAAAGTGGATCAAGGACCTAGGAATAAAACCAGAGACCTTGCGCCTAATAGAAGAAAAAGTAGGCTCAAATCTCCATCATGTTGGATTAAGCCCCAACTTCCTCAACAAGACCCCTATAGTGCAAGAATTAAAACCAATAATTAATAAATGGGATGGATTCAAACTAAAAAGATTCTTCTCAGCAAAAGAAACAATCAGTGAGGTGAACAGAGAACCTACAGAATGGGAGCAAATCTTTACCACAGGCACATCAGACAGAACATTAACTTCAAGGATATATAAAGGAGCCGGGCGCGGTGGCGCACGCCTGTAATCCCAGCACTTTGGGAGGCTGAGGCAGGAGGATCGCGAGTTCAAAGCCAGCCTCAGCAATGGCCAGGCACTTAGCAACTCAGTGAGACCCTGTCTCTAAATAAAATACTAAAAAGGTCTGGGGATGTGACCCAGTGGTCAAGTGCCCCTGAGTTCAATCCCCGGTACCACAAAAAAAAAAAAAAAAAAAGGATATATAAAGCTCTCAAAAACCTTTACACCAGCCAGGTGCGGTGGTGCACGCCTGTAATCCCAGCACTTGGGAGGCTGAGGCAGGAGGATTGTGAGTTCAAAGCCAGCCTCAGCAATGGCGAGGCACTTAGCAACTCAGTGAGACCCTGTCTCTAATAAAATACGAAAAAGGGCTGTAGATGTGGCCCAGTGGTCGATTGCCCCTGAGTTCAATCCCTGGTACCAAAACACACACACACACACACACACACACGCACACACACACACGAAAAAATGTTCAACATCTGTAGCAATTAGAGAAATGCAAACCAAAACTACTCTAAGATTTCATCTCACACCAGTCAGAATGGCAGCTATCAAAAACACAAACAACAATAAATGCTGGCGAAGATGAGGGGAAAAGGGCACACTCATACATTGCTGGTGGGACTGCAAATTGGTTCAGCCAATCTGGAAAGCAGTATGGAGATTCCTAGGAAAACTTGGAATGGAACCACCATTTGATCCAGCTATCCCACTCCTCAGTCCATACCCAAAGGACTTAAAAACAGCCTATTACAGGGACACAGCCACATCAATGTTTATTTTATTTATTTATTTATTGGTACCGGGGATTGAACTCAGGGACACTCGACCACTGGGTGACATCCCCAGCCCTTTTTTGTATTTTATTAGAGACATAGTCTCACTTAGTAGTTAAGTGCCTCGCCATTGCTGAGGCTGGCTTTGAATCTACGATCCTCCTGCCTCAGCCTCCCAAGTGCTGGGATTACAGGCATGTGCCACCATGCCCAACCACATCAATGTTTATAGCAGCACAATTCACAATTGCTAGATAGTGGAAACAACCCTGATGCCCATCAATAGATGAATGGATAGGGAAACTTTGGTATATATACACAATGGAACACTACTCAGCACTAAAAAAGAATAAAATCATGGCATTTGCAGGTAAATGGATGGAGTTGGAGAAAATAGTGCTAAGTGAAGTTAGCCAATCCCCCCAAAAAAACCCAAAGGCTGAATGATTTCTTTGCTATGATGAATTATAATGGCAAGGGAGAGGGGATGAGAGAAATGAAGGAATGTTAAATAGAACAAAGGGGAGGTAGGGGAAGGGAATGGGCAAGGGGATAGGAATAATGGCAGAATGAGTTGGACATCAATACACTAAGTGCATGTATAAAAACTCAAATGGTGTGAAAATACTTTGTATAAAACCAGTGACTTGAAAAGCTATGCTCTTTATATGTAATATGAAAGGAATTGCACTCTGCAAGCATGTATAACAAATTAGAATAAATAAATAATTAAAAATTAAAAATTAAAAAAAGCAAGTTATTTGTATGTGTGAATATGCTGCAATGAAGCCATTTATTCTACATAATTAAATCCACTAATAAAAAGAGAAAAGAATGTATGTTTAACAAAAGAAAAGAGAATGCTGTTAATATTATGATTAATTCATCCTTCTCTTTCCACAGGACCCATACAAGTTTCAAGTCAAAAAAATGGAAAAAAAAAATTTATTTCTACTGTGAATTTTTGTTAAAGTTCAAAAATTTAAAAAAAAAAGGATTAAAAGATTCAAGGAAGTGGATATGCTAGAGTGGATATATCATGTTAAGCAGTAGAAATGTCAGAAGATTATAGTCCGTGGGGAAGGACAAAGACATTAGGAGTATGTGAGAGGGACACCAGTGTCACTGAAAAGTTCAATGACAGCCAAATGCAGTGCCACATTGCAGAAGCCCTGTTTGGGGAGATGGCTAAGATTGCGGTTGACTACGGGCCATGGAGATGTTTGGGTATTGCCGCCTTCTGTAGTCTCACGGGACTTGGCCCGCGCGGGGCTTGGCCCGGATCTCGAGAGACTTGAGCGAGATTGCTGATCGGGTTTGCGCCATTTGGTGTGTTGGTTGTTTGGTGGTGTGTGTGGTGCTTGTTAAAGTCGTTGTTAGAGCCAGAGAGAAAATTTATCAGAATAAAAAGGCTGTTTGTTTCCAGTTCGCCTCTGAACTTCTTCCCGCGGCTTCGTTGCTCCAAGCAGCCATCGCTTCTGGCGGCAACACCACATGCCTGTAATCCCAGCAGATTGGGTGACTGAGGCAGGAGGATCAAAAGTTCAAAGCCAGCCTCAGCAACTTAGCAAAGCCCGAAGCAACTTAGCAAAGCCCGAAGCAACTTAGCAAGACCCTGTCTCAAAATAAAAAATAAAAACAAATGGGGATGTGACTCAGTGGTTAAGCACCCTTGGGTTCAATCCCTGGTTAAAAAAATGATAATAAAAAAAAAATTCAATGACATCTCTTTCTTCTGTAAGCCAGAGATGGTGGCAGGAGAGATGGTCACAGAGCTTGGCTTGGTAGCCATGGAGGCAATGGAACCCCCTATAAAAGTTAGGAGAACCCCTAACTTTGATTGATTATTGTTGTAATCAGCAACACTGGAGGGGCAGCCAAGGACACTTGATCTACAAAGAGTTGTGGAGATGGTTAATATAAAAAGACATTGCTGTAGGCAAAGTAGATGGGCAATCAAAGAGGGTACCATCAAAAGAAAGCAAGAATGTTTAAGTAGGAGGTTTAGGATGGTTTCTACAATAAAACCTCAAAACCTCTTGTTTAATTCCTGGACCTGATCTGAGTTTTAGATGTTTGTGTTAGTAGAAGGGAGACTTGTTGACTGAAGAAGTGGATGGGTCTCCAGGAGACAGGACTGTGATGGCCAGTATGTACTATAAGGTACTTCCCAGTTCTTCTTTAAAGGACTCAGTGTCTTGGAAAATAGTAACACTCAGACATTTCTAGGACTGTTGGGCCTAGGGTCTAAGTTGACATTGACACCCAGAGACCTGAAGTGTCACCATGGCCCTCCCATTCAAATGGGGAGACAAATGAGGGCCAGATAGGAAGTCCTGTGCAGAGTCCAGCTTACAGTGGGCTGGCTGGGGATGTAAGTCCACTTACTAGTCATTTCTCTGGTTTCTTAATGTATATTTGGGTAGATAGAGTAATTCCCACACCAGGTCCTTGACTTATTGGGTAAGAGCTATCATATTGGGAAGGCCAAGTAGAAGCCTCTGAAATTGCCACCCTCATGATGGCAATTCTCTTCCTACCCTCTATTCTTCATACTCTCACTCCCTATAAAGATATTAAGCCCCAAACAATACTGCAACTGGGGAGGGAAGAGCCAGACATTAATATTATTTTGAAGGATCTCAAGATGCAGCCATGGTAGTCCATTTGGTTTCTGCAGGGGCCATGCCAATAAATTTAATTAGGTGGATTCTAGAATGTGATTACAGACACATGAAAATTCTGCCCAATAATAACCCCAACCACATCCTGTCCTGATCAGCTATCTTTACTAGAAAAGATTAATATGGCTTCAGGTACCCAGTATGTGACTTGATTTGGTAAATGTGTTATTTTTCTATCTCAATATGGAATGAACAATAAAATACATTCATAGTTTTACCCCAGGGCCGTGTTAATTGACTTGCTCCTTGTAGAGTCCAAAAAGTGGTGGAACACCTTAACATCCCACAGAACCCCACAGTGATCCGTTATATTAATGACATCATGCTGACCAGGGGAGTAAGCAAGAAGTAGTGAGCCCACTGGAGGCCTTGATAAAATATGTGTGTGCATTCTACAGAGTGGGAGATAAGTCTCACAAAGATTCACAAGACTGCCATATTGGTAAAGACTTTCAGTCTAGGAGTCAGGGATGTCATGGGACATTCAATTCAAAGCAAAAGACCATTGGATGCATTGTGTTTCTGCTACCATAAAGAAGGAGGCAGGGCTGGGGTTGTGGCTCAGTGGTAGAGCGCTCACCTAGCATGTACACGGCCCGGGTTCGATCCTCAGCACCACGTAAACATAAATGCATTGCATTGTGTACAACTAAAGCAAATAAATAAATATTAAAAAAAAAAAAGGAGGCATTGATTGTGCCAGTTAGATCTCTCTTGAGTTCTTCAGTGCATATTCCATAACTAGGGGTACTATTCCAGTCCATATATTGGAAGACATGAAAGGCTCCTAGTTTTGAGTGGGGCCTGGAGCAGGAAAGGGATCTTCAGAAGGTCCAGGCTGCAGAGCAAACAGCCCTGCCATTGGCCCCTACAATCCAGTGGACCCTGGTGTTGAAGGTGCCAGTGTAGAGACAGATGTCGTGTGGAGTTTGTGGCAAGCCCCAAACAGAAAATCACAATTCAAGCCCTGGGGTTCTGTGGCAAGGCCATGCCATCCACAGCAGAGAATTATATGCCTTTTGAAAAACAGTTCCTGCATGCTACTAAGACATGCTAGAGATAGAACTCTTGACCTTGGGACATTAGATGACAACATCTGGAATTACTGGTTTGTGCTATGTTTAGTTGGACCTGCTGAGTCATGAACTCAGGCAAGTAGCTATGATTCACCGTAAGATAGAAATAGTACAGCTGGAATCTATCCTGAATGGGACCTGAGGGCACAAGTAGCTGTGTGAACCAGTGGTCCTGACCCTGGTGTCACCCGTCATGGTTGTTCCAATGTCCCTCTATGGCTTTTATAGGACTACTTGAAAGAGAAAGGAAAATCCTGAACTTGGTTTGTGGCAAGGCTCTGTGAGACAGAGACCATTCTCCAGGTGCAAAACATACTGAATCAGAAATCTTCACATATCCCAGCACTTGAAAGGCTGAGCCAGGAGGATCACGAGTTCAAAGCCAGCCTCAGCAATGGCAAGACATTAAGCAACTCAGTGAGACCCTGTCTCGAAATAAAATACAAAAAAGGGCTGGGGATGTGACCCAGGGGTGGAGTGCCCCTGAGTTCAATCCCTGGTACCAAAAAAAAAAAAAAAAGAAAGAAAGAAAAAGAAATCTTCACATACACTCAAAACCACTTGGGACTGGAATCCAAAGAATGAAAGCAGGAATGGTCCTGTTTACTATCAATTCCAGAGACCCATTGAGGGATTTGGTATTCTTATCCCTGAAGGGCTGAACTATGCAGTGTTAGTGGTTCTGGTCCCAGGAAAGGGATTCCCTCCTACAAAAACAGCAGCTGTGGTTGCTGCCAGGGCACTTAGACTCCTTGTGTTCAGAAATCACCACATAAGAAGTCACCATCTTGGTGGAGGTAACTGGTCCTGAGCTTCAGGAGGAAGTAGTTGCTCTTTCAAAATGAGGGGAATAAGCCGGGCGCAGTGGTGCACGCCTGTAATCCCAGCACTTGGGAGGCTGAGGCAGGAGGATCACAAGTTCAAAGCCAGCCTCAGCAATGGTGAGGCACTTAACAACTGGGTGAGACCCTGTCTCTAATAAAATACAAAAAAGGGCTGGGGATGTGGCCCAGTGGTCGAGTGCCCCTGAGTTCAATCCTTGGTACCAAAAAAAAAAAAAAAAAAAAAAAGAGGGGAATATGTGTGGAACCAAGATGATGCACTTGCACTTGGGACCTCTTAGTACTCCCTTGTCCACCTGTGGCTGAGATTGAACAGTGATGACAACCCCAAGGATGTGATTACCAGGAAAGAGGGTTTGGGTTACCCACCTGGCAGGCGCTCGCTGAGGAGGAGAGGAATTCAGCATGGATACTGGGCAAGGAAGACCATGAGCACCAGCTGAAGCTCCAATTGCAACTGCAGAGCTGGGGACTGTCGTTGGTATCTCTCTCTTCTCAGTGTCTTTCCCTCAAGAAAAGAGGTCCAGGGAAGCCTGGAGATGGGCACCCTATGGTCCATGGCAGACAGTAGAGTCACGGAGGTGCATTATTTAGACCTCCCTTCAGAAAAGGGCTTGTCACTCAGCTGTAAGGGGCAATAAGTTGACCACCTCCAGTTGTAGTGTCTGATGACCAAGGTCACACTCTCTGGGTAGCTCCAAGCCAATGATAAGGACGTGGGCCATTTCTACTCAGTGTGGGACTTTTCTGGAAGGCAGCTCTGCGTGGATTTGGCCAGAACTTTGGCAGCTTTCCATCAAGTTCTACCGGCTCCTCCCTGCCAGAGCCTGTCTCCTTCCCCTTTGTCTTCCCCGTGGTACCCACAATCAACCTTCAGTGTTCCCAATTCTACCTCTGCTCCTGTTTACCAGAGGACCTAAAAACAAAGAGTTGTAAATTCTACTTCTGCTATGTCCCGGTTGTGCGAGCTAAACTGGTGTCTGAAGCTCTCTGAACCTCTTTCCGCACTATGAAATGGAAGGGCTAATGCGTCCTCTCAGGGGTGGTGACAGGGATAAATGAGATGTTGCATGTGAATGGGTTGAACTTGTGGATATTCCATAAATAGGGCTCACGACCTTGGCAGGCCTGTCTGGAGTAGCCAGCTTGGATGGGTTGCTGATTGGACCCCTACACTTAATAGAGGCTCCCTCTTCCTAGGTAGAGGTCCCTGAAGGGAGACAGAGCTCTTCGTTTGCAGTTGTCACATAGCTCCAGCTCTGGAGATATAGGAACTGGGATTTGAATTCTCATTTTACCATTTACTATCTAACATGGCCTTGAGTAAGTGAATTCATCTGTTTGTGCCTCAGGTTCAATGAAATTTTAATAGGCCGGCTACTGCTAAGAATTACTGTGTTAATTCAATGACACAATGCCTGCAAATTACATGCCTGTCACCAAGGAAGCACTCCATAAACGGTAGCTAGAGTTTTTCATTTGTTCACTTGATACATTCTTAAGCAGTTGCTCTGTATATGGCTCTCTGCTGTGAATTTGGGTCACAAAGAGAAAAATCAAGCTCATTCTTTAAGAAGAAGACATCATGGTCTACATTTCTCCAAGGAAGAGCCTGGGGCTCAGAGAGGTGAAGTGACTCACCTAAGGTGACAGAGCAGTTTAAGTGATACAGCTGGAACTTCAAGACCCAGTTGCCTTCAAGACCTTGTCCTGCATTGGGCAACTTTTTGGAGCCACCAGTCCTCAGTAAAAGGTAGGGGAGAATTGGGAAGTTTCCTAAAACCCTGTTGCCCAGTAACTTCCTGCTTCCCCATTCCAGGGACACTCAGAACAGAGGACTGGCAGACATCCTTAGGAGAGCACAGCTACTTTTGGGGCCTGGGTTCACACCAGGTAACCCTGGACTTTCAGCATCCTGTTGCATAGATCTGGAAGGAGAGAGAGTCATTTGCAGGCCCCTCTGCAAGACCACTCCTACTCCCAGGTCACCTCTATGAACTGAAAGGGTTGCTTTAGGGCCAGATACATTGGGGACCAAGTCTCAACTTTGTCACTACTGGTCATGGAGCTTTGGTCTCTGCTTCCTGAAAACCCTGATCTTCTTCATCTCCTCCATTCTTTTCTCCTCCTCTTCTCCTTCCGTCCACATTACATATACAGCCAGAATCCTGCAAGGGCAGAGTCTCTGCCAGGAGCTGCCAATGACCTGTTAAGGAAAAGTCTTCCTTTTCAAGACTACCCACCCTCTTCTTCCCTTCTCATTCTCTCCCCAGAGTGTCTGTCTCTTTTTATTCTCAGAAGCAAGCCGGCACTTGGACACCCAAAGTGAAATTTTGCAAACTTTCTTGAGGCCCTACTTTGTACTAAGTCCCAAACTGGACATTTTCCAAAATAACCTCCACAATAAGCCAACGAGGCAGGTCCTGTTATTATATTTGTCCTGCTATTACATGAGCAAATGGAGGCCCAGTAAAGCCAGGAGGAATAGCAGGGAGTGGACTCCAGCCCATGGTCCTCCAAGCCCCAGTGTTCTCCCCGGAGCAACCCTTCCTCCTTTCCCTCCCCTCCCCTCCCATCTCCTCTGTGCTCTCTTTCCATGGAAATCAGAGAAGCCTGATTTGGGTTGGAGTATAGCTCAGTGGTAGAGTTTTGCCCAGTATGCTCCCGGGTTTGTGGGTTTGATCCCCAGCACTAAAACAAAACAAAACAAAACAACCCACAAAAACAAACAAACAAACAAACAAAAAAAAAAAAAACAGAGAAGCCTGACTCATAAGTAGCTACCTGGGAAGTAAGAGCCACTGTGAATCAGCCTGCTCTGGTTTGTGGCCTTTGTGTGCTGGATTAGGAGCTTGAGGAGCTTGAGGGGTCAAGGAAGTAATGGGGAAGCCTGAAAGCTCCCTGGAGAGTTTGGAATTACCAGATCTCCCTGGACACTAGCAAAAGTCATGATAACAATATCATCTGTGATTTGTTAAGTCCTTCCTATGTGCCAGATTTCATTGAATTTTCCCAGCAACCCCGAGAAGGAGGAATTGCCAGAATTTCCCACCTAGGTCTGCGTGACTCCAGAGCTTACTTGTGCCTCCCTTAATGCAGATACTCACATCTCCCTGCAGATGACTGATGGCTCCACACTGGCTTTTGCCCCACAGATCTCACCTGGACCAGGCCTCCTGGCCCTGGCCATTACTGCTCCCTTGCCCTGGCACCTTAGAGTCCTGCCCTAAACCCTAGGTTTGGGTTTAGAGTGTTAAAATTATAAGCTCTTCCTAGGTGTGGCTAGGTCGCTCTTCCCTGAAACACTGAGACCTAAAGAAAAAGGAAGAGATTTCCTGAATCCTGTTTAGAGTAAGAGAAAGAAAAAAATAGATAAACCCAAAGTACCTTGACTTCTCTGTCAAGGAGAAAGTACGTCAAACCAGGGAAGTAGCAAAATTCTGGCTCACAGGAAACCAAAGTCCAGGGTAGCCAGGGTCCCGGCTTCCCCAATTACCTTTGCTCCATTCAAGGCCTCTCCAGGCAGAGATGGGAGTTGGGGAGTCCCAGAAGACAAAGCCAGAAAAATGTTGCCTTCACATAAGCATGGGGAAAATATGGTACATTAAGCTTATGACAATCCTAGGGAAAATTCCAGAAATTCCTTTTCTAAGCAGGGATTATTGGGAGTCAGGATGGGTTTACTTGGGTCAAGGCATGACTGACTGCCCAGAGTTCTCTCGTAGGAAGGATAATGGGGCATGCTGTGGAAAAAGCACCACAGACTCAGAATTTAAAAATAGGATTGTGCTGTTATAAGAACTGCATTGAGGAAGAGGGAGAGAGATTTCTATCCAGGGTCTAGGTCCACCACACCCCAGCTCCTTATATATCAAATTATAGCCTTCCTTTAATAGCTGAGCAGACTCAATTGCTGCCAAAAGTTGTCTTATGGTTGGAATGGAGAAGGGACCTTCAGACACTCAAGTGAGGAAGGGGAGGCATCCTGAGACAATGGACACTAATAGCGTACATTTGAGAGGGTGCGATAGTATTAGTTCAATTTAGATTCATTTAAGATCTGGAACGGGGCTCCAGAGTTTGCCTAAGAAGAGAACAGCAAGAATCTCAGCCGGGCGCGGTGGCGCACACCTGTAATCCCAGCACTTGGGAGGCTGAGGCAGGAGGATCGCGAGTTCAAAGCCAGCCTCAGCAATGGCGAGGCACTTAGCAACTCAGTGAGACCCTGTCTCTAATAAAAAATACAAAAAAGGGCTGGGGATGTGGCCCAGTGGTTGAGTGCCCCTGAGTTCAATCCCTGGTACCAAAAAAAAAAAAAAAAAAGAGAATCTTCTAGAATACATAACATGAAAATCTATAGGCCAAGCCAGGCATGGTGGCACATGACTGTAATAAAAATTTAAAAAGGGTTTGGGATGTAATTCAGTGGTAAAGCACCGTTGGGTTCAATCACCAGTACAAAAAAAAAAAAAAAGAAAGAAAAAAAAAATCAAGGAGGGGTGTGTTGCTTTACCAAGCAACACCAGCATTGCGGGCAACTTCGTTGTTGATAAGGCTTTTGAAATGTCTCTTTGATTGTAAGTGGAGAATTATAGACCAAATCCTAGCATAGCTAAGACTCTCCTTGGCTGCTTGCTCACCTCTGTTCAGAGTAGAAGGAAATTGATGGATTCTGTCGGGGCAGGAGAGGCTTTTGCCTCCTTCATGACCCAGAGCATTGAGCCGAGTGATCCTTTGTTGCATTGAAACTGACAGAGGGGCTGGGGTTGTAGCTCAGTGGTAGGGCTCTTGCCTAGCACGTGTGAAGCATTGGGTTCAAACCTCTGCACCACATAAAAATTAATAAATAAAATGAAGGTATTGTGTCCATCTACAACTAAAAAATATATTAAAAAAAGAAAAAAAAAAGAAACTGACAGAAGTGGTCTGGTTCCTCCATGCCTGAAACAATTTACCCTCAAATACTATCATCCCTCTAAGAGGAACAGGCTTTAAAAATGACAGACAAGTCAAATGAAAAAAAGTCCCCAAATTAATTTATTACAATGCACACAAAAGCAGAATAAGGAAAAAGAAAATACAGACAAAACAAGGAAAAGAATATCACTTGAGCGTAGAGTGCTAGTAACAGACCAAACATAGGAACATTGTTCAAATGACCCAGGAGACTAGTCCCTCCAAGATGACATCTGAATGGGTCTGGAATGCCATCAAGCTGACAGCAGTGAAGCAAATGACTGTTTACTTGGGCAGAACCTCCAGAAGCCAGAGCTGGTTCAGAGTGAAAACTGGTTAAAGGTGGAGCCGTAGTGAGATGTACCTCAAATGGCAGTCTGAAGGCGCTGATATTTACAGTTCCAGAAGGTGTATGATCTCAGCTTCCAGATGTCAGTTTGGGAGGGAAATGTCCCAGATACCAACTATCTTATTTGCACATTGGTGCACAGTCAGCCAGGTGGCTATCAGCCAGGCACTTGGCTCAGTTACAGCTGTTACAAGAGAAAGCTCAAAGTAGAGGTAGTACTATTGAAGTATAGTCATATCAATCATAATTAAATGCCAATTTACTTAGATTACCAAAAATCACAACATGGCAAAACTCATCATAACATCCCTCCACTAACCCTCACTGGTGTCTGTTCTGGGTGTGCCCTGTGCCAGAGCTGGGTGCAGAGGAGGGGGATGTGTGTCTGGCACACAGAGGAAAATCTTCTTGGATGCCTCCTGGCCCTGGGATTGATCTGGCACTACTTTTCACCAGCCTGCCTGGTATGGCCATTTCTATCAAAGGCATGGACCAGACAGGTTCAAGTTTCAGGCTCTGGAGTCAGATTTATCCCTGCTCTAAGCACAGATCTGCCATTTACTAGTTGTGTGACCTGGAGCAAGTTGATTTATCTGCGCCTTTTAAAATTTGAAAATGAATTAATGAATGTTAATGCCTATTATTAATGCCTAATTCATAAGGTTAGAACATTGGATTTCTTTTTTTTTTTTTTTTTTTTTTTTCGGTACTGGGAATTGAACTCAGGGGCACTCCACCACTGAGCCACATCCACAGCCTTATTTTGTATTTTATTTAGAGACATGGTCTCACTGAGTTGCTTAGCGCCTCACTATTGCTAAGGCTGGCTTCGAACTCGAGATCCTCCTGCCTCAGCCCCTGGAGCCACTGGGATTATAGGCATGCGCCACCGTGCCCAGCTGGATTTCATTTTTTGAACTGTGATCCACAGTTGGAAATACATTTTACATGAAAACTTTAGTACACCCTACATCTACATATATACACATGTATGTATGTATGCACATATATACATATATAGGACATATATACATATATGCATATATGTATATGTATAACTGGAAAAAGTTTTCTAAACAATCCCTAACCTTAGTGCTGATTGATGAACTATGATCTACTCCATCCCATTCCATTCTTTAATTTAGCAAAATGCTGGTGAGAGCCATTAAGTTGATTTTACCATGCACATAGATCATTGCCCACAGCTTGGATAACTCTGGGTTAAGGTCTAGCTTAAGTAACATATTTAGTTCCAAATGCTACAGTTTTCTTACACCTGTCACATTTAAAGAGAACAATTTTCAAGCTGTAAGAAGAGAATGACCAGGGTCTTCCTTCCCATGGTTCTTTTTCTTCCTTCTTTTCCCCACCTTTACTGCTGACTCCTTCACTGATGTGTGTTTACTCACTTACTCATCATGTATCCATTTATCATCGATTTAAGTTCCGTTTCACTTGGAAAAGAGATTCCAGGGAGTTATATATGCTCTGAAAATTGTGGGAAAGAGGAAATAGACCTGCTTCATGCAGTTCTCTGGATAGAAATGGGACTTTGGGGTGAAAGTGTTAGGGAGGCCAGACAGGATGACACATGCCTATAATCCTAGTAACTCAGAAGGCTGAGGCAGGAAGATGGAGAGTTTGAGGCCAGCCTCAGCAACTTAGTGAGGCCTTATCTCAAAATAAACAATAAAAAAGAGCTAAGGGTGTGGACCTGTGGTTAAGTGCTCAGTACCAAACTAAACAAACACCCAGTTGAACATAAAACAAACAAACAAACAAAGAAACGATTGGGGATATAGTTCAGTGGTAAAGTGTCCCTGGGTCCTATTTCTAGTACCAAAATAAATTTTAAAAAGAAAGAGAGGGAGGCTGAGGCAGGAGGATCGCGAGTTCAAAGCCAGCCTCAGCAATGGCGAGGCACTTAGCAACTCAGTGAGACCCTGTCTCTAAATAAAATACAAAAAAGGGCTGGGGATGTGGCCCAGTGGTCGAGTGCCCCTGAGTTCAATCCCCAGTACCACAAAAAAAAAAAAAAAAAAAAGAAAGAGAGGGAGCCGGGCGCGGTGGCGCACGCCTGTAATCCCAGCACTTTGGGAGGCTGAGGCAGGAGGATCGCGAGTTCAAAGCCAGCCTCAGCAATGGCCAGGCGCTTAGTAACTCAGTGAGACCCTGCTTCTAATAAAATACAAAAAAGGGCTGGGGATGTGGCCCAGTGGTCAAGTGCCCCTGAGTTCAATCCCCGGTACCAAAAAAAAAAAAAGAAAGAGAGGGGCTGGGATTGTGGCTCAGTGGTAGAGCGCTTGCCTAGCACGTGCTTGGCCCAGGTTCGATCCTCAGCACCACATAAACATAAATGCATTGCATTGTGTACAACTAAAGCAAATAAATAAATATTAAAAAAAAAACAAAAAACAAAACGGGAGAAGAACTGGAAGTGCATTCCAGTTCTAGGTGCCACTTGATGAAGGTCTAGCCCTTCGAGGCCTCTTGTTTGGAAGTGTATGATCAGAGGTAGGCAAAGGGAGGCCCTGGAGAGGTTTGGATATTGGTTGGTCATTTGAGGTTTTGGTCCCTCACCCCCGCTGCTCCATTGAGTGTGGGTAGGTGGGTGGGGATGTTATAGCTACAATGTGGGCTGCTGGGGGTGGGTGTGGAGAGGAAACCATGTAGTTGAGGGTCTGTGTCCCCCACCAAAGCAATTCTGTTTTATACAATGGGATTCTCCATATGGTTTATTTTGGAGGGAACTCCCTCTGCTAAAAACAAAAACAAAACAAAACAAAACAAAACAAAAAACCAAATGGAACATTTTTCATTGCTGTTGAAAATATTTTTATTCCCTAAACTAGGAGCTCATTCCTGTGAGTTTCAGATGCAATCCTTTCTAGGATTCTGGGACTTTTTTTTTTTTCCCCTGTAAAAAAACAAGTCCATTAAAATTACAGCATAAGCCTTTGTTTTGCACTCTTAAATCCAGATATAATTGAGAGCAAGAGTTAAAGAATGACACATGTGGCAAGGTAGTGGGTTAAGATGTCATTTTGTGCCCTGGGTTTTTGTCCTTCATTCCAAGCAGAGCAGAAAGCAGGGCCTTTGGCTGGGCCTCAGGGGATCAGAAGTCCCCTGCAGACAACTGGCTTTTCAGGCTTTTGTTGACTGAAAGCTTTGAGGTTATTGAGGGGATTGTGCTACAAAATGGCAAAGGAATGAGTGGAGTTGGGTGGGTAGGTGCTGGGAAGATCTGGAAGAATCCCAGGTGTAGTGTTTACATGGCTCCCCTCCGGGAGGCTGGCACCCGGCTACTTTGATCCACCAAAGCCGCAGTTCCTGAGGTGTTTGGGGTTTACAGTGTGTGTGTGTACACACAAATCACCTGGGAATGCTGGCAAACTGCAGTGTGGTTCTGTAGGCCTGGATAGGGTCCTGAGACTCTGCATTTCTAACAAGCTCACAGGGATGCCGATGTTTCTGGTTCTTAGTCCACAGTTTGAATAGTAAGAAACCCAAAGGGTCAGTCCCTTGTTTTCTGGGCACAATGCAAACCTTCCAGGGTCTTACATTAACGGGCACGTCCTTCCAATGATAACAGACGTGAAATCTCCCATCAGTACAAAGCGAAGGGATGCACCATCAGTTTGAATCTTATTTGGAAGAAGTTACACATTTGAGTTTGTGATTATAAACTCCAGTAGCTGCTGCCCAGGTTAAGTTGCGTCTTTATGGGAATGCAAGGGTTATTCGCAGCACGCCCCCCCCCCCCCCCAACTTCTTGGTTGGATTTACTCAAAGGAATCCATCTGATCTTCCTTTCCAGGGTGAAGAATTCCTTGTATCCATTGTTTTGTGAGAAGCTTTGGAGCTGGGAGTTAGAAGAGGCCTGTGCTCCTGGTTTAAATCTCTTTAACTTGCCGCTTATCTGAATTTCTTTGGCTGGAATTTTATCTGCTCCTTATCTTGTCTTGGGTGGGGGGCTGGGTGGCAGGCACGAAATCGCTCCTTTACATACCTCTCCCCACCCTCACCCTGGCCTAAGATAAGTGATTAACAAAGGAGTTGTCTCTTTTGGGGAAACTGAGTTTGTGTCAACTGGGCTTGTTTACCTGTTCATCTCCACTTCTTTTGCTTGCTTAAAGTTCTGTAAAGTATAGACAAAAAAAAAAAAAAAAGTAACCTTGCCTAGTCTAGCTCTCCTAGTAACCTCAGAAAACCATTCATTTTCTTTTTTTGCAGTGCTGGGGATCAAATGCAGGGCCTTGGGCAAGTACTTAGGCAAGTTCTCTACCCCTGAGCTATAAGGCAACAATTCTTAAGTAGGACTTTGACTCCTTTCCACAGAGTCTCTTTAGATCTAAAGAGATCTCTTTGTAAGTGGAACAATCTGTAAATACCCCTTGTCTAGAAAGCAACAGCATCTGTACTCACACAGCACTTGACACTTTTCCAAGGGACCTAGCGTTAATTAAGCATCTTCTAGTGCCAGGGGCAGCATCTAATTGAATCCTACCAACAACCCCTATGGGGAAGAATTACTATCACTTCTCTATTCATCCACAACTGTTTAAGCAAACAGACTTTCCCGGTTTAAGTAAAAGCTGTAGAAATAAAACTAGACATGGTGACTGCCAGAAAGAAAAAAATAAAGTTTAGAGGGAGGGAAGCTGGACATTGGCTCCTTGGGCCACTGGGCATGTCCTGGAGTTATTTCACAGCTCTCGTTGTCTGTGAGGTGGGACGAAGTGACAGATGGTAGGAAAGTGCTGAAGTGTCGGTGAGGAGGAGGAAGCAGCTGCTAACCTCAGTCCTGTAAGCCATGGGAGACACTTCTTTCTTTCTTTTTTTTCTAGGTTTCCTTCTTTCTTCTTCTTTTTTTTAAATATTTATTTATTTACTTTAGTTGTACACAATGCAATGCATTTTATGTTTACGTGGTGCTGAGGATCGAACCAGGGCCGCGCACGTGCGAGGCGAGCGCTCTGCCGCTGAGCCACAACCCCAGCCCAGGAGACACTTCTTTCCTTGGATCTTCACTGAGTCAGTTCTCCAGCAGGTGGGTGAAATGGCTTGGGAGAATTTTGGAATTGTCAGAGGCGCGAGCGTGAATGTGCTGGGTCTTTTTTTTTTTTTTTTTCTTGTGGTACTGGGGATTGAACTCAGGGGCACTCGACCACTGGGCCACATCCCCAGTCCTTTTTTGTATTTTTATTAGAAGCAGGGTCTCACTGTGTTGCTAAGTGCCTCCCCATTGCTGAGGCTGGCTTTGAACTCTCGATTCTCCTGCCTCAGCCTCCCAAAGTGCTGGGATTACAGGTGTGCGCCACCGCGCCCGGCTGTGCTGGGTTTTTTATCTGAAGAGGTGAGGGATTCAGAGCAAGGCTGTGCCTAAGCTTGGAAACTCCGTGATAGGTCTCCTCTGGTAGCACTGGCGCCAAGAGACTCACATCTAGCTCAGCGCTTTTACTGACAAGCCACCAGCCTCTGCTCAGCACCGTCCAGGCTGTAGGCCTCAGTTTCCCCTTCAGGAAAATGGATTGGCTGGATAAGATGCTCTCCAGGTCTGAGGCTGCTCTGAATTTCTGGGCTTGAGAAGGAAATGGCTTTCTTTCCTTAGAGATTGTGACCTGTTCTCTTCTTCTTTTTTTTTTTTTAATTTAATTTAATTTTTTATTTTATTTATTTTTTTTGTAATCGGAGATGGACATATGCCTTTATTTTATTTTATTTTATTTTATTTTTTTTTGTACAGGGATTGAACTCAGGGGCACTCAACCACTGAGCCACATCCCCAACCCTTTTTTTGTATTTTATTAGAGACAGGGTCTCACTGAGTTGCTAACTGCCTCACCATTGCTGAGGCTGGCTTTGAACTCAGGATCCTCCTGTCTCAGCCTCCCAAGTGCTGGGATTACAGGAGTGAGCCACCACGCCGGGCTATTTGTTTATTTTTATGTGGTGCTAGAGATAGAACCCAACGCCTCACACATGCTAGGCAAGTGTTCTGCCACTGAGCCACAACCCCAGCCCTGTTTTCTTTATGGGAATGTGAGGTTGGTAACACACATGCGTGGGTACACACACAGGAGCCGTTTTGTGCCCAGGCCAGGTGTTGAGGATACAGCCCCGAGAGACAGACATAGCTGTTAGCTCTTGCTTTCCTGGAGTTGTCAGAACGTCAGGAAGGTCAGACACAGAACAAGCAATTTGACAGTTGGTGCTTCACCTAGGTTAGAACAGTGACTGAAATGACAAGGAGGAGATCATATGTGAATGGCTCAAGAAAGTTCCAGTAGATTCAAGATGCTAGGCAAAACAACACTGCCATGTTTGAAGGGCAGAGGAACCTGAACACCACAGGGGCAAGAAGATGGATGTGCAGCGACATCTTTCACGTCCTAGCTTAGGGACGAGAGTCCTCTTTGGAGGCAACAGATTGGATTAGGTGACCCTCTGTTTCTGCTCTCTGTAGGAAAGACACACACACACACACCAGCATTGGGAGTCTTGGATGCAGCCAGGTAGGGACTGCTGCTCGTCAGCTAGAACTCTGTGGCAAATCACTCAAGTCAGGAAGAACTCTGTTCTTCTCCCCCCACCCCCCCACCACTCCCACCGGTGGAGGGACCTTGGGGTCTCGCCCAAGAAAGGAAGCACTGCTTCCTGGTTTATGTTGAGATGGGAAAGACTTGCCCAAGAACAATGGCATTTTTGCAAAACACCACTTTGTTCTGGCGAGACCAGGAGGGGGTTTCCTTCGGGACCTAGCCTGGTCCCACTGCCCCTGACCTGCCAACCACAACAGCCACATGGCGTTCTCTCTCTGACCAACCTTTCATCTGAGGCACTTGCTCTCATAGAGCCCTGGCTGGCTTAACCCTTTGGGCTCCACTCTGCCCCAGCAACAGCATCTTGGGACTCCTGGAGGTCTCCCTGAGATCTCAGGACAGGCTGACCAGGGGAGCCAAGGCTGACGGGATGGAGGCGGCCATCCAGAGACAACATTTTGTTTTCCCATTCAAAAGGACCATCTGGAAAAAGCTCTCAGACCTGTGTTGGGCGTGTCTCAGCTTCAAAAATTCTTTAAAGCACCAAAGTCAGAAGGTGACCCTCTCCATGATAGGTGAGAAACAGGTGGAGAAAAGAAAGTGAGTTTCCCAAGGCCACACAGAGCTTTCATGGTGGAACCAAGGCTAGGATCCAAGGCTCTGACTCTTAGACTAGTACTCCTACTTCCTGTTTGACTCTACAGGAGGTGAAAGTTTGGGGGGTAAAAGGGAGAAGATACACATTATAGGGGCAGATAAATCTGCAGTTTCCCAGAATGTCTGGAGGGTGGTAGGAGGGAGTACTGGGAGCTGGGCTTCTTGATGTCACAGGTCATAGGGGGCGACTCCCATAACTACTCCCATGTTTTCTAGGCATGCATGGCTGTTCCTCTGTGAATTGCTAATCATGTTCAGAAGAGGACATTAATGGGAAGTGAGTGGGCATATCGTTGTCTAGTCAGAACAATTTATTAGAAGAACTTTGCTTTTCTCCAGCTGTTGTTTCACATTCTGCCTGGTATGGTAACAGGCACAGGTAGGCAGCTAAAGTTTCTTATCCTAATGAAGAGATACTGTGGGGGTGAGGGATTGTTCATGGTGGTGGAGGTATTGGTGACAACTTTGTGGTGGTTATAGTGATGCTAGTGTTTGTTGGAGTTAAGATGACATTAGTATGGGTTACAGATACGGCGGTAGTGACACTTGTGGTAGTATTAGTGTTGGTTTAGTAGTTTTGATTATAACAGTGCTAAGAATGGAAGCAATGAAGGTAGTGAGGTAGTGTGATGCTGATGGTGGTTGATTATGGTGGCGGTAATGGTGATAGTGATGGTGGTGGGAATAATAATTGGTGTTGGTGTTGGTGATGGTGGGTGGTGATGGTGGTGTTGGTGTTATAAATGGTGGTCATTTGGGGTGATAGAATAACAATTATCTTGGATGGTGGTGACAAGGATGGTGGGGTTGGGATAAGAATGGTATAAGCCGGGAGCGGTGGCGCATGCCTGTAATCCCAGCACTTGAGAGGCTGAGGCAGGAAGATCACAAGTTCAAAGCCAGCCTTAGCAATGATGAGGCACTTAGCAACTCAGTGAGACCCTGTCTCTAATAAAAAAAAATACAAAAAGAGCTGGGGATGTGGCCCAGTGGTCGAGTGCCCCTGAGTTCAATCCCTGATACAAAAAAAAAAAAAAAAAAAAAAAAAAAAAAGATCTTCATAATGCTTTGTCTTGGAAGTGATGGTGGTAGTACTGGTGTCAGTGGCAGTAAAGATGTTTTTGATGGTGTTGATGACACCTGCTTGTCTTAGTTGTAACTGCTATGGTTTGGATATGTCCCTCAAAAGTTCATGTGTTGGAACTTAATCCTCAAAGTCTCATGTTAATGGTATTTGGAGCTGGCACCTTTAGGAGGTAATTAGGATTAGATGAGGGTGGGGCCCCCATTATGTCATTGTATCTTATTGAGAGGAGGATTAGAGACCTGAACTATTGCACTTACTCTGCCTTGCCATGTGATAGCCTCTGCCATGTTATGATGCAACCAGAAGTCCCTCACCATATGCCAAGCAGATATCAGTGCCATACTCTTAGACTTCCCACCCTCCAGAATTATGAGACAAATAAACCTTTATCCTTTATAATTTACCCAGTCTCAGTATTTTGTTATAGCAACAGAAAATCAACTAAGTGATATTGAGAGAAGTGGTTCCTCTGCGGGAGCTGGTGTCAACAGTGAACTTCTTAGTAGCCTTGCTAATATGTCTGATGGTTGTAGTGACAGTGGTGTTGGTCATAGCAATAGCAGCAGTAATAGGGAGGGTAGTCATAGGATGTCAGGGGTGGTGCTGGTGCTGGTGAAGACAGAGATAGTGCTCAGGATGGTAGTGTTTACGCTGATAGTGCTAGTGGCAGAGACTCCTAGAATCCAGGAGGTGACTACAGGCTCTGCTCTCTGGAATTCAGAGTGTGCAGAGAAAATGGCCCACTACATTCCCCCAAGCCCTCTGTTCCATTTGTTGTGATTCTGGCCAGGATTAGTTTTCTGTACAGAAGGAGGTGTCTGTTTTCTAGGGGTCAGTGGGGATGGTGCTGAGAAACAGGCCAGTACCTGAGAAAGCCAGCAGAGAGGGAGGCTCTGGATTGTTAGATTGGAGAGTGCTGTTGGGGGCAGGTCAGCAGCAAAGAGGCACGTGAGGGCATGTTGATGGTGGGGGCCGTGCAGGGACGGTGGCGTGCAGGGGCTCACGTAGCTGGCAGAGCAAGGGCTGTACTTCCCGCTGACTCAGCAGAGCAGGCTGGGACCAATTCTCTTGGACTAATGTGTCTTCTCCCCTGGATTAGCTCACACAGCTCTGGCTGGGAAAGGGGGAGGGAGGAGGCCTCTTTTATCTCCCCAGGCTTAAGGGTCCTTGGGGAGGCCTTAGGCAGACCATGGGACCCCAGCAGGGCCAGTGACTGACTCTGTGTGTCCTGTGTGCTCTTAAACTCATTCTCAATGGGGTCCCCATTTGATTGGCAGGGAGCCAGGATCTCCAAGAATCAGGGGATGTCGCTGCCCTACCCCCACCAAACCCATTCCGCATGGATGGGGGCTCTGCTTTGTAAAAGGCAGCATATCCCTGGGGTGGAGAGAGTCAACTCTAGTGCCACTGTTGAACCACAGTTTCCAGGTCTCCCACATGTTAGCTGTGCAACTTGGATCTTGCATCTTCATTTGTGAGACGGGGACAGTGACTGCTGCTCATAGGTGGCTGTGAGGGTAGGTGAGTTAAGGCATACAAAGCACTTGAAGAGGATCTGGCATGGAGCAGGCATTCAAAGAGCACTGGTGATCGGGTTCCTACTGAGAATTGAA
Source organism: Tamias sibiricus (assembly GCA_025594165.1). Taxonomy (NCBI): domain Eukaryota; kingdom Metazoa; phylum Chordata; class Mammalia; order Rodentia; family Sciuridae; genus Tamias; species Tamias sibiricus. The sequence goes on from CM046658.1 coordinate 36,338,218, forward strand.
TAAGTACAACTCTTTAGCAACCTGAGCCTCAGGTTTTTTTTTTTTTTTTTTTTTTTTTGTACAAAGGATTGAACTCAGGGGGGCTCAACCACTGAGCCACATCCCCAGCCTAATTTTGTATTTTATTAGAGACAGGGTCTCACTGAATTGCTTAGTGCCTTGCCATTGCTGATGCTTTGAACTCTCGATCCTCTTGTCTCAGCCTCCTGAGCTGCTGGGATTACAGGTGTGCACCGCTGCACCCTGCTCTCTGAGCCTTAGTTTTCTCACCAATAAATTGTGGATAATTCTTTGTGTGAACACTTGAAATGAGAGTTAAAAGAGACAAAATGGGTAAAAGTGCCCTGTACAAGGTAACACATTACTATTACTGTCTCTGTTTTTAGCATGAGCGCCAGCCCTGTGACCTTCCAGGAGTAGGAGGCTCACTGCCACCCAGGGGCTTGGGTCCACAGCGTGCTGCTATCTCGTGAATCCAGGATCTTGAGACAACCTTGCTGCCTTTTGATAAGAGAGGCAACTCCTCATGAGTAGGAGGATTTGACATTAGCAGTCCTGGTTCTAGCCCCTCACTCCCCCTCCTCTGTCCCAACCGAGCACTCATGAACTGAGCAGGTGTAGAGAAAAGAAGAGGGTGTTCTGGGAAGTCCTTTTTTTGCCCCATTTCTTTATCCCTAGCCCCCTAGCCCCCTCTTCTGTCATTCCCTTTCTTCCTTTCTTTGTTCACTCATTCATTTATTCCTCTAAGGACACAAAAATCATGGGGTCTTCCCCAGGGGAAGCTCCTAAATTCCCAATCTCAGAGAGCATGTTGTTCAGGTCTCAAGAAGCCTCACCAAATGACTGTGCATACGTGCTACAGACAGGCTGGGGCCACATCAAATGAAAATCCAACTTGTCTTTGCTTTAAAGATAGCCATCTGCAATGATGCTGTTTAGATACCATAAAACCAACGCCTAAATGAGAGAATGACCATGTAACTAGTTGATGTCCTCAACTGTAAAAGAGATCAAAATGAAACCCTTCCATAAATTTGATCACGTTTGTTTCTGCTTGTTAGGATTTCAGCGGCAGAGTTGAGACACTCGTATTCCTCTTCGCTTATGTACTTTCTCCTCTTCTTCCCTGTTTCTTTCTTTCTTTTTTTTTTTAAAATATTTATTTATTTACTTTAGTTGTACACAATGTGTTTATTTGTACATGGTGCTGAGGATCGAACCCGGGCCGTGAGCGTGCTAGGCGAGTGCTCTACCGCTGAGCCACAATCCCAGCCCTCTTCCCTGTTTCTTATTCCCATTTGCTCACTCTAGCAATCCACTCTGATATGTTTTTAAATATGTTCTTAAAATGTGTTTGTCTTTATGAAATATGCCTTTGGGGGTTAATTAATAAAAATGGGATTATGCTGTAAGCCTTTCTAGTCTGTACTTTCCTCACCCAACCTCGTGGCTTTCAGATCCGTCCTGTGCTGTGGGTGGATTGATCTGTTCCCTACCTGCTGCTGCAGTGTTCTCTTGTGAGCATCCAGCATGTGTCACACGGGTGTTTCCCCCAGTGATGGACCTGTCTCCACCACAGCCTGATGGAATCACTGAGAGCATTACACAGAGACGATAATTCTGAGCTTGCCCAGAGTTCTCATTCTATAAAGTCTCCTGGCATTACTGGTGTAGTATTATTGTTTTTACTAGTACTTTTGTAGCCATCTTGATCAGCACAATTTTATTCTTTCACAGACCACTGATGCTCACTTGTGATCTCTGTCCAGGGGGCTGGGTACAGAATTCAAGAGACAGATTTCACAAAGCTCGTGTCCTGGATGAGCTCACAGTCTATGGAAATAGACAACTCAGGACGGGATGGACACGAAGGAGGCAGTGACCGGTTCTGCTGGTAGGGGGCAGGGGAAGGTTTCTCCTGGGTAAAGCCACCTGAGCAGGGTTTTAAAAGGTGAATAGGAGCTCATCGGGTGGATGGCAGAGAAATAAACAGGGAAGCTGTGTTCCAAGTAGAAGGCACGCCATATACAAAGGGTCAGAGGCTTGTAGCAGATCGGCATGTTTAGGCATAATGGTTTTGCTGTGGCTGAAGTGAAGGGCAGGAAAGGGAAGATCGTATCAGAAGCCAGGCGTTGTTCTATGTGCCTCAGTACAGAACCTCTTTGAAGCCACGCAACAACCCTAGGAGGGTCCCATCCATCATTCCCATCCTGCAGGTCTGGCCACAGAGGTCTGGAGAAGTTAGTGACTTGCACAGAGCCACACCTCTTATAAATAAGGGGCCCTAGAACTGAATCAGGCTGCCTGGGTTCCTAATCACAAAGCTATGACAGATGGCCAAAAGACAAGGAAGGTGAGGAGGTCAGGCGTCAGATCTAAGAAGACCTAAAAAATCCCTGGAGTGGAAAGAAAAGGAAAAAGGGAGCAGGAGGTTCCATGTAAGAGATTGGCTGCCATTGAGTGAGCGTGAGGGCTTGAGGGTGCAGGAGGGTGTGTGTGCTGCCACTGCTGTATGTGAGTGTGTGCAGGGGTTTCTGAGTGCATATGAACGTGCCAGGGTGCGCTGTGGGTGCTATAACATACCACCCATGTGTATCGTGTGACTGGGTGAGTGTGTGTGTGTGTGTGTGTGTGAGAGAGAGAGAGAGAGAGAAACTTTGGTGTGCACAGCCTTGAGCATGTGTCCTGTGCCTCTGTGAGCCTTGGTATTTCTGCCACCACAGGGCCCCAGGAAGCTGTCAGAGCCCATCAGCTTGGCCTGGTGTGAGGGGCCTGGTCTTGGCCTCAGAAGCTAGATGGGCATACATCAAAGGCAGCCTGAGCCCGAGACCAGTGGGGCAGAATAATTTAATGAGGATCCAGGAGAGAGGCTGCGGCTGTCTGGCGGTGGGAAGGGGTGCCAGTTTGTGCCCAGGGCAGCTCCCAGGCTCCAGAGCCCAGCATCTGGAGGCTGTCTATGTGCTGGGAGGGGAGAAGGTTGGCTGTGCTGGGTGCCTGGCTGTGATTTCCTCCTGCCCCATGCAAAGGAACAACTTCATCTGAACCCAGGGAGGGGGCTGCACCCTAACTGGAAACCAGTCTAGTCCCCAGGAGTCCTCAAGGAACTTCAGGGGAGCCAGGAGTTCACATCTAAGGCTTTTCTGACATTTCCACAAGATGGGACACACAGAGAATCATTCCTAGATCAACTAGCCTAACTCCCTCTACTTAGAGGAGAAACTGAAACTATTTCTCTAAGAGAAGAGAGGGACAGGGAGTTCCCTGTGGTCATCTAGAAAAATGGAGGATGGAGCAGGATTAGAATCCAAAGTTCCTGAGTCCAAGCCCACACTTTAAGCCAGTACAGAGCTGCATAGACATGAGCAAATTGCAAGGTTGTGTATTTGGTGGCCTCCACTTCTATGACCCGGTCACTTCTTCCCTGCCAAGTCCCCCATCTCTGCAGAATGGAGGCTGCTGCCCTAGTGTCCAAACCTGGAAGGGCCTCGAAAGGAGGAGAGGCTGACAGAGCCTCTCCTTATCACCCCCAGACAGAAATGTGTATGTGTGTGTGTACGTGTATGTGATGTTCTTTGGTGGGAGCTTTAGATCAGAGAGGGAAATGTGTGTGTGTGTGTGTGTGTGTGTGTGTGTGTGTGTGTGTGAGAATCCAGTCAATTTTTCTATCCAACATGTGGGTAGAAAAAGGAGAATTTGGGCAGTGGGTAGAGGTAGCAGAAGGGGGTAAAGACGAGGAATTGTGTTGAGGACACAGTGGCTCTTTCCAGACAGAGTTGTGATGGGTCCAGGAAAAGTCCCATCATCTCCAATGACCATAGTGTGAGAGCTTTCTCCTGGGAGGCCCCCATGATCAATGTCCAGTCATGGCAGGAAACTTTCATGAGTCTTAGGTACACCAACAGGGTCAGCCCCAAACTCTTTAGCTCCATTTGCAATCTGGCTACCTCCAGATTCTAGGGTCTTGTCCTGGAGTCCAGAACCTGGGTTGCAAAATCAGGGTCTGCAATCTGAACCCAGTGCCAGGTTGAAGGGATTTCTTGGCTGCCACAGGATGGACAGCTCTTCTTGAACATAAAAGCTTTAGACAGGGCAGGAACTCTCCCATTAGACATAAAACTCTCTATTGGCTTGCACCCTCCCTCTTCACTCATCTGCACCTGCCTGGCACCTGAAGCACTTGAAGTTGAGACCCTTGAACCTGAGCCCTTTGAGAGACAGGCTTGGGTATTTTGTGTCATAATCCAGCATAGTGTGTACCCGACAGCGTTGGTTGGATGGCAGAGTCCATTGGCCTCCTTCCACTTCAGGCCACGCAGCTGTTCCCTGGAACAATTCTCCCTATGCCTAGAAAGCTATTCACTACTCAAAGCCCAGGTCAAGCAGCCCCACCTCTGGTCCAGCGTGCCTGCTCTCTGCCCCAGATTCATCTGTTGGAAGTCTGACAGCTGTCACCATTCCGACGCTAGGGTCTGAGATTCATTTGTATTTGATATGTACATAGCGTTTGAGTCACTGAGAAAAACTACTGATCCATCTCACGGAGGCTTTCCGAAGCCTGAGTTAGCTGGCTCACCAACTTTGGTAAATCCTGTTGGCAGCTCTGGGTGCTTTGCCCCCTTGACCTCTATCTTCAGTGGGTGTAGGAAGACGTCTCATGATTCAGGGTCTGGCCCGTTGAGGGAGGACAGCCCACGTCAGGGCTCCAGGCAGAAGACAATAGTGAACACGCTGGGGCCAGCCCTGCTGCCATCCTGGCCTGGCCACCCATGGCCCATGACTTGGCACTTTCTGGGGCTACCTGCTGGGCTTGGCCAAGACAATGTGAGGCAAGTTGCCTGGGCCTGTGGGGAACTGCTGGCAATACCAGGGTGTATCCACGCAATGCCATGCCAGTCCTAGGCCACCCCCTCTTAAAGGCTCAGTGTGTAGCCTTCTACACTGGGTCTGGCCTTAGCTGTGCAGGGTCCCTGATTAAGATCAGCTTATCTCTTCAGCTTCAGGAGAGGGGTACGTGAGAGTATGGCCTTAAGGGAACATGGGTGTGCTGTTCATGTGTGTGAGAGTAGGTACATGAGTGCAAGGATTGTGTATGAATGAACATACAAAAATGGGCATTATGGGGCTGGGATGTGGCTCAGCGGTAGGGCGCTCGCCTAGCACGTGTGCAACCCGGGTTCAATCCTCAGCACCATGTAAAAATGCATGCATTGTGTACAACTAAAGCAAATAAATAAATATTTTTAAAAATGGGCATTATGTGTGAATACATGTGTCCATGTATATGTTTGTGTCCACAGTACATGTGCAGGGGCCTGTGTGCAGCACACAAACACCAGCAGGGAGGTTTGAATGTGGATGACTGCCTATAGGTACAAGTGTGTATGCCTGCAGGTTTTGTGTAAGAGTCTATGGGTGGCCGGGCGTGGTGGCACACGCCTGTAATCCCTGCACTTGGGAGGCTGAGGCAGGAGGATCATGAGTTCAAAGCCAACCTCAGCAATGGCGAGGCACTTAGCAACTCAGTGAGACCCTGTCTCTAATAAATTACAAAAAAGGGCTGGGGATGTGGCCCAGTGGTCGAGTGCCCCTGAGTTCCATCCCTGGTACAAAAAAAAAAAAAGAGTCTATGGGTGAATATACATGTGACCACATGACAACAGAGACATGAACTCACTTGTATATATGAATGCTAGCTTTGGTTCTTCCACTTTGTAACTGTTGAAAACTTGAATAAATCCCTTCCCCTCTTTCTTTCTGTAAAATGGAATGGATAGGGTGAGGTCATCTCTTAGGTTCCCTTCTAACTTTGATATTTATTTATTTGGTACTGGGGATTGAACTCAGGGGCACTTGACCACTGGGACAAATCCCCAGCCCTTTTTCGTATTTTCTTAGAGACAGGGTCTCACTAAGTTGCTAAGTGCCTTGCCATTGCTGAGGCTGGCTTTGAATTTGTGATCCTCCTGCCTCAGCCTCTCAAGTGCTGGGATTACAGGCGTGCGCCACCACGCCCCCGCCCGACTTAACTTTGATAGTTAATGACTGGTTTAAGAATGGAGCACGAGTGTGTGAGCATCGTGCACGCCCCTTTGCATGTGCCTGTGCGTGAGCAACAGGGCATGACTTTTCAATTCTGATTCCACACTGAACAGTGGCGTGGTCTCACATTAGCTCCTTCCTCTCTTTGAGTCTTAGTTTCCTTTTTTGTCAGATGTGGCTAATGATTCCTCCAAGGTTGCTCTGAGGGTTTGTAAAGTGCCCAGCCCAGAATCTGGATCAGTTCCCTCTCTGTGAGAGGTGCATGTGTGCTTGTGCACATGTGTATCCACCTGTACGTGCGCACTCAAGCTCACATGTTTGACTTGCAGGGTGGCCTATGGAACAGGGTGATTGCTCTAGATCATTCCTGCCATGAGGGGCTTCTGATTTCTGTCTGTGCTGGATACTAGGAGAGGGAAAATTGGGCAGTCTTCCAGCTCCCAGCCTGGGTCCACGTGGTCCTGAAGACTCCCTGCTGTCCCAGACTTGCCATCACATGGGTGCAACAGCCTGGAAAGGAGGATTGGTGTGGCCAGGAGACAGGCTCCCAAATCCGATTAGTGCCCACCCCACCATCCGGGGTATTAGAGACTAAGAGATTCTTCTTCTTAAAGGGTCACCTGCCAGCATGGAGTAGTGGCTGAGCCAAGCTTGGGACCCCGTGCCCATCCAGAATGAGGCCTCTGAGTAGCAGCCAGGGGAAGACAGAGCCCTGACCTCAGAGAGCTCCCTGCCAGATGGAGAAAACCAGGAAAGACAGGCTGAATCTGTGGCTGCATGTGGTCTCAGGGCAGGAACAGCTCCAGCCCTGGCCTGGAGAAGGGTGGGGAACTTGAGCAAGGACTAGTAAAGACTGGGAAGGGAGAGGGGAGACAAGGGCATTTTAGGCATTTTGTCGGCAAAAGTGGAGGGCTGGAAGGAGTAGCGTGTATACCAGGAAGAGAGAGGTATGGGGGCCTTGATGAACATAAAATCCAGGCTTTCCATTTTATTGATGAGGAAACTGAGGCTAGAAAAGGGCAGGAATTATCACTGCTCAGAGTGAGGTTGTGACTGATGACCAGTTATGGTCTGCCCCCAATTCCTGGCATGAAGAGGAGTGTCAAGTGAGCTGCCATGGGCCCTCCCTTTACTAGTCCCAGATGGGTGAGCTAGGGCAGCAGCTCAGCAGTGATGTCCATCTTCAGGCCAATAGTAGGGGCTGGGGCTGGACACTACATCCGTCCAGGGAGCCTAAACCATTCCAGAGTGGCTGCTCTATCAGCACAGATCCCAAATCCATACTCTGGACACTAGAGAAGATCCTAATTCAGGACCATGTCCACTGGCTGGGCTCCAACACCCTCCTACAGAGAGCCCCAACACCTTGGCTCAGAGAAGAACACAACTCCTAACTCTTGAACATGGAGAAAAGACAGCAACACCTGGACCAGATACATCTAGATGGGCTCATTGCACATCTAGTAGCAGGTCCCTATAACTGGATCCAGAAACACAGTGAAGATCCCAACATGCAGATGAGACTACCCAACCCCCGAAACCTGAATACCGAGAGACCATCCCAACATCTGTACCAGATACACCTGCACTGGCTTCCAATCCAGACCCGGAGACCTTAATTGGCGGCCACCTGACCCAGAACACCCAGAGGCCTTAACACATTGGACCCTAGGCCTGCCTCCCTCCCACCCATCCTCATAGGAACTCAGGCTCAGAGGTTTCCTAAGTTCCGAGGCTTTTTATGGAGAAATCTGTCATCCATCAGGGGGGCCAGGATTGTGCTCTTTGGGGGCGAGGAGGTGGGACAGCCTGGGGGACGCTGGGGTGGCAGCGGGCAGGGGGAACTTGGAGGAGCTGGGGCGGAAACTGGGCGCCCTCACGGGCCCTGCAGTCCCCAACCGTGCGCCCCCAAACAGCTTGCGGGTCACTGGGCGCGGGGCCAGGAAATCCGGCGCCCGCCCTAGAAGCGGCCCGGGCGGGGGTGGGGTTGGAGTGGGCGCTGGCACCGCTGCCGCCCGCCCGCCCTGCCCAGCAACGTGACCGCGGGGCCCCACTGGGACAAGGCGGCCTCTGTGCCGACCCAGCTGATCCCCCTCGGGCTGCAAATCCCTTCCGGCTGACAGCCCCGCAGTCTGGGGCTGGAGGCGGCGTGGGAACGCGTAGCGGGGCTGGGGGCCAGGTGCGTGTGGAGGAAGGAACCCACTGGCAGGAGACCCCGCTAAACGCCATCTGCTCGGTACAAGGTGTTTCGCCCTCCCAAGGCTGGGTTATGGGGAAACTGAGACTGGTAAAGACCAACTCACCAGCCTGAAGTCGCAACAGCCCATTGCTTGGTTGAGTCCAGGTTTCTAAATTAGGATTGCGATGGACTCTTCCTATGTGTGTTGTTGAGAGTAGGTGGCATTATTATCCCTAGTTCATAAACGAGAGAACTGAGGCTCAAAGAGTTGAAGCCACCTGTGCAAGTAGGGAGTGGGGCTGGGACTGGAGCCCAGCACTGCCCACTCCAAATATAGGAGCCCTGTGCATGCAGTCACCTGGCTAGACCTACCTACCACCAGGTGCTCACTAAACATCTAGTGGGAGCCCTTGGCAGCTAAAATGACAGTAACCTAAGTTCAAGGTCTTGTGTCTGTTTTTTTTTTTTTCAGTGTGGTGGATCCAGTAAATGTGTTCAGTCAACCTTTTGGAGGACAGTTGTAAGGCTGAAGGGAGTGATTGGGTGAGGGTGGAGGGCCCAGGGCGGGTGGAGAGGGGCTTGGAGGGGTCATGAGTCAAAGAAATGACTTTGCAAATGCCCCTCTGCTCTGCCCATACAACTGGGGGCAAAGTCGGAATTACCAGGGCCTACAGAAAGGCTGTGGAGGGTGGGGTGTGCCAGGATCTGGCCTTCTGGGAACAGAGTGAGAATTGTCCAGTGAATTCTTTAGAATTAAAAAATGGCTCCTCCTTAGAAGAGCAGGGGCTTGGCTGGCTCCTGGTCTTGCCTAGCTCCTGTCCTACCTACTAGGACAGGGCCAGCTCAAGACTTGACCAATGTTTGAAGTAGACATCCAGTGTAGGAATTCAGGGGCGGGAGGGAGGATGGCCGAGGCCCTGCGGGTGGTCTGCTGGGGTGAGACCTGGGACGTGAATGTGCCTGTGCATGTGCCTGTGCATGTCTCTGCATGGGACAGCTATCTCTGTGATGGTCTTGTTTGCACGTGCCTCTGAGGAATGGGTCTGTGATATCTCTGGAGGGGTGGGTGTACTGGCTCTCTGTCCTTTGTGCCTGGGAACCTTCATCTTATCTGGATCTGTGCTATCTCTCTGGTCTGTGTTTGTGGCTTATCTGTACCCTTAACTGGAGTCTTGGTGTGTATCTGGGTTTCTGCCCCCATTCCCCTTTCTTCCCCAGCCCCCAACAGAGCCCTGAATGCTGCTTTGCTGCCTGAATGTGCAGAGGAATGTGCAGGGCCAGGGGAGAGGGGAGCACATGTCATGGGCTGCTCGCCTGCTGGTTATGGAAAACTACTGAGGCCTTGGAGTTGAGCAGGCCAAGGCCCGCCCAGAGCCAGGCTCTTAGCTTTTGCCCTTCTAGGCTCCTCCTATCCTTTTCTCTGCGGGGGGGGGGGGGGGGGGGGTTGGGGACATGCTGAGATGGGTCCCCCCACTAGGCAGAAAGCAGGGCCTCCTCCTACTTCTCCCAGCATAGTTAGGCGGGCCTCTGCTTCTCCCTGGGGGAAAAGTGAGGGGGTGGGATTATTATTCTCTGAAGTCCTTCCCAGGCCTGACATTCTCTTCATTCTATGAAAGTTGAAGAGATGCAAAAAACAAAAACAGGCAACTTCACTTCCATTTCAGGGCCTCATGAAGATGTATGAGCAAGAAAGGCTCCTATAGTCCTTCTTCCTCCATCTTGCAGGTGGGAAAATTGAGGCCCAGAGTGAGGGATCCCAACACCCAATCACTTTGCAGAAGGGCAGGGAACCAGGTGTGCTGTCTCCCAGTTGCAGGCCTGTTCCCACCATGGCTTCTTTTTAGCACAGCCTGCTCCACACGGAGGAAGAAGCATTTGAGATGGCTTGAAGGATGGGAGCACTTTTGTCATTCAGAGGGCGGGTTGAGTTGACAGGTGGCAGGATGGAGAGGTGGGAGGGCACCAGTTGGGCGCATTGAATGATAGGACTGAAAATGTGGAAATGAGCTATCCATGACTGCCCAGAAGCTTGGCTGAGGTAAAGGGGACACACACACACACACACACACACACACGGGTTATTTGTTATGGTCATATAAACAAAACACATTCACTGGAGAAATGTAGAAACACATACAAGTAAGTGTAAGGGAAAAATATAAAAAAATTCACCTACTATTTCCCTAAACAGAGAAAAGCTATTTTTGTGTGTGGTACTGGGACTCAAACCCAGGGGTGTTCTACCACTGAGCCACATCTTCAGCACCACCCCACCTCCTCCTGGTTTTCAAAACTTTGAGATAGGGTCTAGCTAAGTTGCTGAGGCTGCCCTTGAACATGTGATCCTCCTGCTTCAGCCTCCTGAGTTGCTGGGATTACAAGTGTGTACCGCTGTGACCAGCTAGAGATAAGTTTTTTTTTTTTTTTTTTTTACCGTTTTGGGTCATGAGCTTCTACTTTTCCCCTTGCCAATGTATATAAACACAGACTGGGATCATGTTGTACCTGCCTCTTTGTAAATCCCTTGTTTCATTTAGAAACATATTACAAATGCTTTCCATAGAAGTCAATATTTCTTGAGAATTTCCCCCCTCTTTTAGCTCTCAGTCTGGCTGGGGATATAGGATTTTCAGATGGGATCCGAGGGCAAGCAGTCAAGAGCAGAATACTGGGGCAGTGGGGACAGTGGGTAGACCACCGGACAGTTGGCTTTTCAGGTCCTGAGCTGACCACTGACTTGTTGTGTGGTGTTGGGTAAGATATACGCCCTCTCTGGGTCTTGGGATCCCAGAATCTCAAAAGGGTTACTGATGACTTTCTCAAGGTCAGTTGCCATCACTGTGAAGTGTTGAGGGAGAGACTAAGAAAGTGAAACTGCTATTCCCACTATGGTTCTGCAAATCTCATGGAACTTCTTTGTGCCTCAGTTTAAACAGGAATCATGTTGGACTGGTGAGAATCAAGTTAGATTCATTATTTTATTTTATTTCTTTTTTGTACTGGGGATTGAACTCAGGGGCTGAGTTGACCACTGGCCCACACCCCCAGCCCTTTTTTGTATTTTATTAGAAACAGGGTCTCTCTGAGTTGCTAAGTGCCTCGCCATTGCTGAGGCTGGCTTTGAACTCGTGATCCTCCTGCCTCAGCCTCCCAAGTGCTGGGATTACAGGCGGGCGCCACCGCCCCCAGCTAGATTCATTATTTTGATGCCTAAGAACAACTAATATTTGGAAAATGTTTTGTTGTTCATCCACATTATCTCACTTCATCCTTCTAACAGCCCTGTGCTGTGGGTTCTATTTTTGTGCCCTAGCTTCCAGATAAGGAAAACATAGCTCTTTATCTGGAAAGAGAGATGCACTCACTTATCCAAGGTCATAGGTGGTAGGTGGTGGAGTACAGATGCAAGCTCAGGTTTCCCTCTTAACAAAGCCATGGGTTTTACACCACACCGTTTTCATGCCTGAGGAGGAGAGAGAGGGAAAAGAGGAGGCCTGGGGGCTTGCCCATGTGGCACTATCATCTGTGAGGAGTTGCCACCCTCTGGTGTTCTGTGTGCTACATCCCAGGAGGGAGGAGAGCAGCACTCTGCCTGCTCCAGTAGAGAAGGGGATGGGAGGAGCTCAAAATAACCCCCGTTCGTCCTTTGAGAGTCAGGGGGTGCAGGGCCTGTTAGTGACTATCTTACCAACAGCTCTGGGCAGATGGATTTCAGACCCCACTTACTCTTCTCTCAGTGTCCCAGGGCAGGTTTGGTGGCCACTTTGCCAACCTTCTGTTTCTGACTCAAGAGCTAGTTAGGTGAGTGTTACATTGCAATTATATTTGAAGCTCTGCACTAGTGCTTCATATATACTTCTGTACCTAGGATACAACTTAAGAGGAAAAAAAAATGATAGAATTTTTGGCAATCCTTATATGGGGCTATTTTTACTTAGGGCTGACCAAACCTTTGTTATTGGAAATGGCATCAGATTGCAGAAGTGCTGCAGATAACTCCTGAAGATGTGTGCTTTAAAGAGCTGTATCACCTATGAGGTCATTTTGTAGTCATCATATCCTGAGGAAGGTGTTTATTTTTATTTTACATATGAGAAAATAGTCTCAAGGTCACCTCTGGCCTGCTTGAAACCAGTGAACTTTCCAAGGGACCACACTGCCCCCATGTGGCAGCCTTATGAGCTACTCAGTAAATAGGCCTTTGGCACATGCCTAAGGAGCTCCCAAATCCAAAAGTACTGTTTCTTTCTTTGTAATTGGTGTAATCACAGATGCCAGATGCAAAACCTGTCCTTCAAGGGGCGGGAGGGGGAGGGGAGAGGGGTAGAGGAAGAAGAAGGAGGAGAAGGAGGAGAAGGAAATGCATATCTCTGTGTGTGTGTATTGTATAGGTATATGTATGTATATATATATTTATATATATATAATTTTTTTTATAATGGGTATCAAATCTAGGGCTTCACATCACTGTACCACTGAGCTATATCTTCAATTCTTTTTGTTTTGAGACAGAATCTCACTAAGCTGCCCAGGCTGGCCTTGAACTTGCAATCCTCCTGCCTTAGTAGCTGGGATTACAGGGATGCACCATGTCCGGCTTAAATGCATTTTTTTTTACTTAATATTTTCTTTCTTTCTTTCTTTCTTTCTTTCTTTCTTTCTTTCTTTCTTTTTCTTGGTGATGCTGGGGATTGAACCTAGAACCTTGCACATGCTAGGTAAGTGTTCTACACTAAGCTATACCCCAAGTCTTGCATGCCTACTTAATAATTTAATGCATCATAATAGTTTTTTACGTTCTGCATAGTCTTAAGTTTTAATTTTAGTTACTGCTTCATATTCAACTGAATAGACATTTCTTTGCAGTTGTTCATCTAGGTGGCTTTCAACTTCTTATTTCAGAGGTTGGGCATGAAACATCTTTGTGCAGATAATTTTTATATTACTATTATTATTATTATTGATTATGCTGTGGATCAAACCTGGGGCCTTGCACATGCTAATATTTCAGGATTTTACTTGACAGATGGTGCCAAATTGTTCTCCAAAAGAAAGGGCCAATTAAGCCTCCAACTCACTAGAAAAAACAATTGTTATTGTCATTCCCTTTCCTTTGATTGCCACTGGTAATGCTTTCCCATGTCTATTTATTTATTTGTATCTCTTTTGAGAAGTGTCCATTTAGTTCTTTTGCTTATAAATGGAATGGGCTATTGCTTATTGGTGTTTTTTGAGTTCTTTAGATATTCTGGATATTAATCCTCTGTCAAAAGAGTACTGACTAAGATTTTTCTCCTATTTTGTAGGTTCTTCCTGGAATGGTGGCGTATGCCTGTAATCCCAGTGATTCAGAAGGCTGAGGCAGGAGGATGGCAAGTTCAAGGCCAGCCTCAACAGATTAGGCCCTAAGCAATTTAGCAAAACCCTGTCTCAAAATAAAAAATAAAAGGGGCTGGGGATGTAGTTAAGTGGTTAAGCACCCCTGGGTTCAATCCCCACTACCAAAAACCAAAAAAACCATTCTGTAGGTTTTCTTTTTCTTTCTTTTTTTTTTTTTAAATATATTTATTTTTTTATGTGGTGCTGAGGATGTAACCCAGTGCCTCACGCATGGTAGGAGAACGCTCTACTGCTGAAGCCACAACCCCAGCCCCCTGTAGGTTTTCTTTTTGTGCTGTTGTTTCCTTTGCTGTGCAGAAGGTTTTTAGTTTGATGCCATCACATTTATTGATCCTTGATATTATTTCTTGAGCTTAGGAGTCCCGTAGAAGTCACTGCCTATGCCTGTATGTTAACTTCTCCATGTTCTCTTCTATCAGTGCAAGCATTATTATTATTAGCATTACAAATAAAACTATTAGGTTAGAGTTACAATTAATTTGAATTAGAATTGTAATACTCTTTACAATAAATTCTGGTATTTGCAAACTTTAGAAAAAAATCTAGAAAATTACACATCTAAAGGGTCAATATTAAGAAAAAAATCTGATAAAGGAGGGTGAGGAAAACCATATTGTCTACATTATAGTCAAAGAAGTGCCATCCATGCATACTGCACGTTTATTGTGTGGTAAATGGCTGGGTCTTGGGTTATAGGTTCCTATGTCATTTTTTTTTTTTTTTTTTAGTATTGATTGTACCAAGCCAATTGGATAACTTTTTATAACTATATTTACATAGTTATAAATGTTTATAATAATATCGAAATACATAGGAATGACTAACCAAAATTTGATATTAATAGTTGAATTCCTTGATGCTGAGAATGTTGGGTTTGGTGTTTATATAGTTGTATCATCTTCCTGGGAGGTTTTTGTCAATGACTCTTGAATACAGATAGGATAAAATCTTAGTTCTTCACCATCTGACCCCACACACATTTAGCACTGCAGAGCAGTCAAGGGAAGTAAGCAAGGTCAGACGATAAAAGGTTTTATACACCACTGGGAAATGTGACTTTCTCCTGTGAGAGGATCCGTGGGCTTTTCAAGTGACAGTCTGATTCTAGAAACATTGGTAATTGTGTGGAATATCAAGTAGGAAGTGAATGTGTCTACACAGAAGTCAATTAGAAGGTTATTTCAGTAGTCTAGGAGAGAGAGAAAGTATAGACCTGAAGATGTCTTTTTATTGCCAGGTATTATCTAGCTACTTTGTGAACGTTGTCTTCTTTATTGCTCTCAACAACCTTTTATGAGATCGGAGTTGTCATCATTTTATAGGTGAATAGATTGAGGCTTGAATGAGGTGTGTAATTTGCTCAAGGCCACGGATTATGATTCCAGATCTGGGTTTCTAACCCTGTCTGATTTCAAAGCCCATGCTGTTGACCAGTACATTATTATTCTACTGGCATGCATTAGAATAGGGGATGGAAAGAAGAGAGCTATAGGAGGGAGTGTCTGCATGCCCCCATCTGATGACTGGTGAGATGACTGGTGAGAGATGAGGGAGGCACCAGGAGGGAGATGGGGGGGGATGCTGACATGGGCCACATGGGCGCCAGGCACCAGTCCGCTCCTAGTGGTGTCTATGTGAAGGAACTTTTAAAGACAAAACCTTCTCTTACTTCCTCACTTTCTCTTTCAAGGAGAGAAAACAAGTATAACCTGGTAAGTCTGGGAAAAGAGTTAAACTACGAAGCTCAGCTTCTCCATTTTTCCTCTTTGGGGCTGTCTATTCTTCATGTTTTAAGTCTTAACTGAGATAAGCCACCAAGGGGGAGGCCTGGAGTTGCTAGCTGGCTGTGCTTGGGTGGATCTGTTAAGACGAACTTTGCTGAAAGTAGTAAAAAGCCAACCTCACAGCCGTTTAGGTGGGTTAGTGTGTTTCTCTTTCCTACGTGATGTCCAGAGGTAGGTAATACAAGGCTTTCCCCCCCAAAGTCCTGGCGGCCCCAAGGCTTCCTGCTGATTGCTCAGTCATGCCCAAAGCATGGGGTGCTATGAGAATGTGAATGACAGATCTCCGACCACATCTGTCCGCCTCAGGCAGCAGGATGGAGAGGGGTGAGGGAAGGTGGCAGGTGGTGTAAAGTGGATTTTAGGGAAGTTTTCTTTCTGTATTTCATTGACATGAATCCCCAGCTACAAGGGAAATGGGAAGACTTTATTCTAGCAGCCAGTTCCTCAGCTCCAACTTAAGTCTGTTAGAGTAAAGGAGAAAACAGATATTAGCAAATAATCAGCAGCCTCTGATGCAGTTGGCTTGTGTCTGCCTGATTCAGGGAATCAACCTAAATAACGAAACAGAGATTTTCCAAAGAACACTGGTATTTATATGGGAATAGCAGAGCATTGTAAAGGGTATACGGGTGCACTGGTAAATTATGGGTATATTCAAGAAAGGCAAAACAAGGGGAATTAAAAAAATTTTTTAGATTTTTTTTTGCACTGGGGATTAAATCCAGGAGGGCTTTACCACTGAGCCACATCCCTAGCCCTTTTTAATTTTTTATTTAGAGACAGGGTCTCACTGAGTTGCTTAGGGACTGGCTAAGTTGCTGAGGCTGGCTTTGAACTTGGGATCCTCCTGCCTCAGCCTCTGGAGCAGCTGGGATTACAGGTGTGCAAGACCAGGCCCAGCTACAGGGACATTTTAAATGACAGAAGTGAGGAGGACTACACCAAACATATTAAAACAGTGATCCTCCACCACAGTGATTAATAATAGGAGAGGTGTCAGTCTGAGGTTGGATGGACAGTTGCTGGGTAGATGTCCTTGTATAAGAACTTTTTGTGTAAGATTGCAGTGGCCTCTGTGCAAAACTTGTGGTTTGAAGAGTCTTTTGTGACACTATCAGGCAATCATGTGTAAGAATCCTTCCTTTATAACCTCCTGACTTTATTTTCCATTTCTTGTTAGGATTGATACAAACAAATCCATGACCCATGCTGGAGAAGTGATTGACAACTAGGAGTCAATGTTGAAACCCTTTTAACAACATTTGAGCAACAAAAAGGTTTAGAGGGAATAGCTCCCAGGCCAAGTTTATCTGAAGTCCATGGTTCATTTGATTTTATCTGCTCTGCTGGCAATGGGTATCATCAAAGCTCTGGACCAGATTATTTACATTTATGCCTAGTAATCTTGCCAAGTAGGTGCTATTCAGATTTTTACAAACAAGAAAGTGGATTGAGGTGAGATACTTGCTTTGGGTCCCGTGGCTGGTGATTGATCATGAGGCTAGGAATCAAATCCAGGTCTAGCTCCAGAGCCTTTTGCAATATGTTACAAAGCCCACTTCAACCAGGTTGTCATTATTTCTCTCATCCCCATGAGTATGTCCAAGAACAATGAGACCTTCTCCTGGATGAATTCTTGGCTGCTTCTCCTGGGGAACGTGTCAAGTACGCAGCAACAAAAGATAGCTGATTTTCCTTTTCAGTGTTTTCTGAAGTTGTTTAATAAGTTCGGCTCTCAAATTTCTATCTTTAATTAGTAACTGAATTCTCTGATATTGTAAGTCAGTGTCTGTCTCTGGACAAAATGTGCCATGAGAGGTATCCACTGTTAGGTTTGTAGCTTGCTTCTTCTTCTCCTTCTTTCCTTCCTTCCTTCCTTCCTTCCTTCCTTCCTTCCTTCCTTCCTTCCTTTCTTGATATTGGGCATTGAACCTGGAGCACTTTACCACCAAACTACACCCCTAGTCCTTTTTTTTTTTTTTTGGTACTGGGGATTGAACTCAGGGGCACTCCACCACTGGGCCACATCCCCAGCCCTTTTTTGTATTTCATTAGAGACAGGGTCTCACTGAGTTGCTAAGTGCCTCGCCATTGCTGAGGCTGGCTTTGAACTCGCGATCCTCCTGCCTCAGCCTCCCAAGTGCTGGGATTACAGGCGTGCATCACTGCGCCCAGCCCCTAGTCCTTTTTATTTTGTATTTTGAGACAGGGTCAAGTTGCTGAGAGTCTTGCTAAGCGCTGAGACTGGTCTTGAACTTATGATCCTCCTGCCTCAGCCTCCAGAGACTCATTGTGGGATTACCGACATGCAACACCACACCCTGGCCTGCTGTTTACATTTTAAGACTTCTAAAATTTGTGTGGTGGAGGTTAATTACCACCAGGTGTCATCAAAGGGCCTTGAGCTGGGTGTGGTGGCACAAGCCTGCAATCCCAGTGATTTAGGAGGCTGAAATTGCAAATTGAAGGCCAGTCTCAGCAATTTAGTGAGAATCTGTTTCAGAATAAAAAATAAAAAGGATTAAGGATGTAGCTTAGTGGTAAAGCTCTCTGGGTTCAATTGCCAGTATTCCACCCCCCCAAAAAAAACCAAAACCAAAACCAAAACCAAAACTAAAACAAAGCAAACTACAAATCTAACATTCTATACATCTCATGGCAAATTTTCCACCTCTGGTTCTTCAGCTTTTTATTAATCCTGTAAACTCCTGAAAATTCTCTTTCTGTAGAACTGGGTTTTTATAACCATGAACCCTGATGATAGATAAAACAACTGTTGACTTTTTTCTTTTTAATTGACACATTAATTGTACGTATTTATGGGGTACATTGTGATCATACATGTATGCATGGTGTAATGATAAATAGGGTAATTAGCACTTTTAAGACCCTTGAATTTCTTATCATTTTTTTTCTGGATTATTTGAACATTTCTATTTTTTTTTTTTTTTGGTACTGGGGATTGAACTCAGGGGCACTCTACCACTAAGCCACATCCCCAGCCCTATTTTGTTGTTAGAGACAGGGTTTCACTGAATTTCTTAGCACCTGGCTTTTTTTGCTGAGGCTGGCTTTGAACTTGCGATCCTCCTGCCTCAGCCTCCTGAGCCACTGGGCATTTATAGTTTTTTATAAAATATTTAATAATTTGTTTTAAACTATAGTTGCCCTATTGTGCTGAATAACTTTAGAACTTATTCCTTCTACCTAATTATATTTTGTTATCTATTATCCATCCTCCTCCTACCCCCTTCCTTTTTTCCTTCCTAGCCTGTAATGACCACTGTTCTACTTACTTCTTTGAGATTAAGCTTTTTAGCTTCTACATATCACTGAGAATGTGCAATATTTGTCTATATTTGACTTATTGCACATAACATAATATCCTCCAGTTGTATCCATTTTGCTGTGACAGAATTTCATTCATTTTTATGGCTGAGTAATATTCCTGTGTGTGTGTGTGTGTGTATATACACATGAAATATTACTTTGTATATAATATATATAAAATATATATTTGTATATAGTTTGTGCATATTTATTTTTTATATAATACATATTATTACATTGTATACATGTATATACATGTGTATATATGTATACATTTTCTTTACCATTCATCTCCCAGTGGACACATCAGTTGATTACATAGCTTGGCTATTGTGAATAGTGTTGAAATGGGAGAGTACACACATTTCTTTGACATGCTGATTTCATTTCTTTTGTCCAGAAGTGGGATAGATGGATCATATGATGGTTCTAATTTCAGTTTTTGTTGTTGTTGTTTTTGTTGTTGTTGTTTTTTGGTACCAGGGATTAAACTCAGGGGCACTTGACCACTGGGCCACATCCCCAGCACTTTTTTGTATTTTACTAGAGACAGGGTCTCACTGAGTTGCTAAGTGCCTTGCCATTGCTGAGGCTGGCTTTGAACTTGCAATCCTCCTGCCTCAGCCTCCCAAGTGCTGGGATTACAGGCGTGCGCCACCATGCCCGGCTGTTGTTGTTGTTTTTGTACCAGGGGTTGAACCCAGAAGGGGCCACATCCCCAGCCCTAGTTTTATTTTTTATTTTGAGACAGGGTTTTGCTAAGTTGCTTAGAGCCTCACTAAGTTGCTAAGTTGCTGAGGTTGGCTTTGAACTTAGAATCCTCCTGCCTCAACCTCCTGAGTCACCAAGATTACTACCACACCTAGCAGCATTTTCTTCTTTTTGATTCTATTGTAAATGGGATTTTTTTTCTTAATTTTCTTTTCAAATTGTTCAATTTTAGTGCTTACAAGCACAACTGTTTAGCAACTTTGCTTAATTCATTATTATATCTAACCATCCTTGTGGATTCTTGAGGGTTTCCTATATAGAAGATCTTGTTATAGGCGAACAGAGATAATTTTATCTTTTTGTTTCCAATTTAGATGCCTTTTATTAATTTTTATTGCCCAATGGTTATGTCTAGGACTTCTAGTTCTATGTTGAACTGGTGAAAACAGGCATCCTTGTCTATTTCCTAATTTTAGAGGAAAAGTCTTTTGCCATTTAGTGATGATGTTAGCTGTGGATTTTTCATACACTATTATAGTTATTTTAAAGTGTCTCAATTTAGCTAAGGGTCTTGCCCCTGCTCTTTCTCAGGGCCTGAGATGTCCTGTTGTTTCCTTTGCCTGTAATCTCTGGCCCTGGGATGCTCATGGGTCATCTGCCCCTGTTTCAGCAGCCTTCATTCGGATATCCAGGCTCTGAGTTGGACAGGACAGAAGTCAGTCCCTCAGACACTGAGTCAGAACATTGCAGGCAAGTTCCATTCTCTGCCTTCTGTCTTGAGGGAGGAATGGGGAAGGGAATGATTTCCTTCTGACCATGCTATGCTGAGGATGGGTAGGCAAAAGCATGTAACCAGGTCATGAAATTTACTATCGTTTTAAAAAATATTGCTTTTTTTTTGTTCACTTGGTTGCTTCAGAGCCTTGATGAGCTTCTAGACCTTCCACCATGCCATTTTCATCAGGCTGTTGTTTACTTGATGTTTCTGGAGGGAATGAGGATCTGGAGTTTCTGTTCATCTTGTTCATTTCACTGGAGCCGGGCGCGGTGGCGCACGCCTGTAATCCCAGCACTTTGGGAGGCTGAGGCAGGAGGATCGCGAGTTCAAAGCCAGCCATCAGCAATGGCCAGGCACTTAGTAACTCAGTGAGACCCTGCTTCTAATGAAATACAAAAAAAAAGGGCTGGGGATGTGGCCCAGTGGTCAAGTGCCCATGAGTTCAATCCCCAGTACCAAAAAAAAAAAAAAAAAAAAAAAAAAAAAAAAAAAAAATTCTGAAAGACTTATCTTTATATATGTTCACAGTTAGGTCTATGATCCAATTTGGATAGGATTTTATAATTAACTACCTGGCTTTGAATGATAATGTCATCAGATTTCTTGCTATGTGAGTTTGGTAAATTATTTAATTTTTCTGTGCTTCAATTTAGGGAATCATGAACATAACTGATATGTATGTAAAAGACTTAGAAGAGTGATTGGAAAATAGTGCACTCTCAATAAATGTTACTTGCTATAAATATTTTTATGCATGTGTTTGATCTGGGGATCCATTTGTGCTCTCTCAGAGCACACTGACCTAATTAAGGCTGAGACAAGGCTCAACTTCATCATGTAGCATAACTTGAAGACCTTGATGGCGGGTGGGAGTACTGAGAAAAACAGGCCGAGTTTGGACAGTGGACTCTTTTGTGCTAAAATAAATGTGAGTTGTCTTTCTCTTCTATTTCCTTATTTGTACTAGTATGCCCGTGTGAATACACAGTGTTTCCCTGAGTGTTTTTCTTGATCTAATCATTAACTAGTTTATAGAAACTTCCAGAGTCTTCCTTGTGTATGTGTTTCCTGGGGGCAAGGCTCCATCGTTTTGTGTAACATTTCCTAGAACCTGGGACTTCTGTCCTCAGTTCCCCCAAGAATTCTGATAAAAATATGACCCAGGCTCTGGTATTAAATATTGGAAAGTTAGAGGCTGGAAATGAGTTTGTTAATTCACTTCATTGTGCAGTTTCTTCCTTTTTTTTTTTTTTTTTTTTTTAAGCCTGTGTGTAAGGTTAATTAAAAACTATTCTGGAATATTTTAAAAATGTTGAAAAATGCAGAATTGAATATAACAATCATTCTGGTGCCCATCAGGCAGATTTAACACTTTGTAACTTAATGCTATTTAGGACTCAACCCGTTCTTCACAAGAAGTAACACTGTTTTGAAGTTAGTGTGTATTTGTCAGCATATATATTTTAAAATCAAATATAAATATATTAAAATAATATACAGTACCACTGGGCCACATCCCCAGCCCTTTTTGCATTTTACTTAGAGACAGGGTCTCACTGAGTTGCTAAGTGCCTCGCCATTGCTGAGGCTGGCTTTGAACTCGTGATCCTCCTGCCTCAGCCTCCTAGGTGCTGGGATTACAGGTGTGCGCCACCACTCCTAGTTGATTCCATTTATAATAAGTTCTAGAACAGGGAAAACTAACCGATAATGGAGGAGAAAGAAAGAAAAAAAAAAAAAAAGCCACAATAGTGATTGCCTCAAAAGGGAGCTTGGATAACTTTCTGAAGTGATGGTAATGTTCTCTATCTTCATAGAGTTTGAGTTAACAGAGTTTACAGTTATTAAAATTCATCAGAACAGTGCATTTGAGACTTGTGCTTGTCCTTCTGTGTAAACTTTACCTAATGATTTTAAGCAAATGCTGAATTCTAGTGTTAATGATATGCATGCTGAAGTGTTGAGGGAATAAACCATACTGAAATGTATGATTTAATAGACATGCATGTTGAAACTAGATGGATATGCTGGGCCTGGTGGTGTTGTCCTGTAGTCCAGCTACTTGGGAGGCTGAGGCAGGAGGAATTCTAGTTCTGAGGCTATCCTGGGCAACTTAGTGAGACCCTATCTCAAAATAAAAATAGAAAGGGCTGGGGAGGTAGTTCAGTGGTAGAGCACTTGCCTAGAATGCATGAGGCCCTGGATCCAATCCCTAGTACCATCAAACAAAGAAAGGAAAAAAGAGAAAAAAAAACCTAGATGGATAGATGAAGAGATAAGAGATAAAGCAAGTATGGTAAAATACCAGTTGTAGAATCTTTTAGTAAGTATATGGGTTTTCATGGTAAAATTCTTTACACTTTTCCTCTAAGCTTGTACATTTTCATCAGAAAATGTTGGGGTATATGAGTCAAGGTAAGGAGACAGAGGAAGAGAGGCTTGGTTTGGATGGAAGTCAGGAAAGGCCTTTGGAATGAGGTAGCATTTTGGTAGAGACCTGAGTGTGAGTCATGAAGATATGTGAGGAATAACAATAGCTAGAGAAGCCAGGCACGGTGGTGTAGGCCTGTAATCCCAGCACTTAGGAGGCTGAGGCAGGAGGATCACAAGTTCAAAGCCAGCCTCATCAATGGTAAGGCACTTAGCAACTCAGTGTGACCCTGTCTCTAATAAAATACAACAACAACAACAACAAAAAGGGTTGGGGATGTGGCCCAGTGGTCGAGTGCCCCTGAGTTCAATCCCTGGTTCCAAAAAAAAAAAAAAAAAAAAATCTATAGCTAGAGCAAATGCAGAGGTCCTTAGGCAAGGTCATGCCTGGCAAAACAATCAAATGTCATCACTGGGCTAGAATACTCTTCTTCAGAAGACCTCCTGGGTGTGTGTCATGTGGTAACAGACAACTGGATGCCCTACAAACACACAATACTGCCTCTTCTCTTCCCCAAGTCCAATGCTCCATCCATTATTTCAGCCAAATATATCATTTCCCAGCTGCCTAAAGACTATTCATGTGCAGGGAAAGATCCAGAGCCTATTTTTAATCTCTCTGAAGAAGCAACCCAGTAATAATACACTTGTCTGCTTTTCCAGACCCATGCTTTAAATAAGATTTGGAGGGGCCTGGGGCTATAGCTCAGTTGGTAGAGTGCCTGCCTTGCATGCACAAGGCCCTGGGTTCAATACCCAGCACCACATACACACACACAAGATTTGGAAAAATGGAATTTTTCATTTCACCTATATACCCCTATATAAAGCGAACCAAACTTAAGACTGTGGGGAGTAAAGAATTATTTAACAAAACCAATTGAAACAGCAGTTCTCAATGGTTACACATTATTATCACTAAGTCTTTAAGTGCCTGTGATTCTAGTGTGTAGCTAATTAAATAACCTGGTGAATTACCAGAGAGGAAACACAAGAACTAAGATATTTAAGCAGAAGGGGAGTTGAAAATTGCTGTCTCAGAGGTTACATAGCCTGGTGTTGCCTACGCCAGAAGAATACACCTGGTCCCACTCTTGATCTACTCTTTGTTTTTTTATTTTTTGGTACCAGGGATTGAACCTAGGGTCACTTAACCACTGAGTCACATCCCCAGCCCTTTTTTTCTATTTTATTTAGAGACAGAGTCCCGGTGAGTTGCTTAGGGCCTCACTACATTGCTGAGGCTGGCTTGAACTCACGATCCTCCTGCCTCAGCCTCAGAGCAGCTGGGATTACAGGCATGTGCCACTGCGCCCGCCCGGTTCTTTAATCTACTCTTAAACTTCCCCTTGGCTCATTATCAAGACCCAAAGATAAGCATTTACCTCACCTCACATTCTCCTAAATTCTCTCCTGGATTACTGGCTTTTAAACTTTTTTGATCATAGCTTTCAGAGTAAGAAATATATTTTACAGAAATACCTCTATGTATACTAGGCTGCTATTTATCCACAGATTTCATATCCACAAGCACATCAGAAAAGCAAACTTTCAGGAAACAATGCTTATGCTCAGTATTTATTATTCTAGACTATATTAATTTATTTAATTATGTGTTTAGATACTGATCATGACCTATTTATAGGTTGCAAACCACAATCTGAAATTCATCTAAATAACTGCAAATGCTCCTAATACAAAGATCACACATGGTATTTATAGACTTACTGAAGCATTTGTTTGGTTCCCACAGAATTAAGTTTATTAACTTATTTTTTTGAACTGGAATGCTTGCTTCCTTAATTTATAAAACAGTCTGGCTACTATCCTAACTTGCTTTCCTAATTCTCAAGCTGTCCATAATCACCACAAGAATGATCTTAATAAATGGAAGTCTAAAATTCTTTAATGCTTATTCATAGTTTTTAGGAAAAACTATCAAACCCTCAGCAGACATACAAGAATCTTTATAGAACTGTTTACTCTTCAACATTATATTCCTTGTTTCCCCAAATGCTAAATGGAAACCATAAGAAAATGCTAATTCCTGGGTTCAGCATACACTTTTTCATGGATGCTAGAGATCTGAAATATGCAGTTGCTTCTTCTGATAATGAAATCATTTCTATGAATTACTTGTTTGTTGAACTCTTACTCTTCTTTCAAAAATCCACTCAGGTGTTCTGTTTTCCAGAAAGTATTCTTTGACCTCAACAGTATCAATTACTTCCCACCCCAGGTCTGCAGATGCTTCTGCCCACAGCATCTTAAAAGTACCTCCAGCATGGTTTTAAAATGCACTTTGCAGTCACTGATTCTTTTTAAACATTTTTAAATTTGTTCTCATTAGTTATAACTGACAGTAGAATGCATTTTATCACATCATACATAAATGGAGAACATCTCATTCTTCTGTTGTACATGATGTGGAGTTCCACAGGTCGTGTGATCATATATGCACATAGGGTAATAATGTCTGATTCATTCTACTATCATTCCTACTCCCATGTCCCTTCAGTCACTGATTCTTGCTAGTAAGAATATATTCTTGTACATCTGCATCACAGTGATTGGCACATGAGAAAATGGGAGAAATAACTACCAAAGAGGAGACGCAGGAAAGAGATTTTTTTTTTTTTAAGGTACTGGGGGTTGAACCCAGGGACATTTAACCACTGAGCCACATCTCCAGCCCTTTTAGGTTTTTATTTTGAGAGAGGGTCTTGCTAAGTGACTTAGGGCCTTGCTATGTTGCTGAGTCTGGCTTTGAACCTGTAATCCTTCTGCTTCAGTCTCCCAAGTTGCTGTGATTATAATTATAGGCACATGCCACTATGACCAGCAAAAATATATGTATGTGTGTGTGTGTGTGTATATATATATATATATATACATATATATATATATATATATATGTTTGTACTGGGGATTGAACCCAGGGGCATTCAACCAGTGAGCCACATACCCAGCCCTTTTAAAAATATTTTATTTAGAGACAGGGTCTCACTGAGTTGCTTAGGGCTTAGGGCCTTGCTAAGTTGCTGAGGCTGGCTTTGAACTTGTGATCCTCCTGCCTCAGCCTCCTGAGCAGCTAGGATTACAGGCGTGTATCGCTGTGCCTGAGCAAAAAGAGATTCTTTTGGGGGGGGGGGTGAGTGGAAAATAATGTAAAGTCAGTAATGTTTGCAGGAAACACAAGATGTAAATCTCCAGAAAGCAGCTGAAAATAAACTCAGAGAAAGCTCTGGTTTGGACATATAGATTTAATAAAATGCCACTGGAATGCAAGACCTACTGGGGAAGCACAGTGCTTCAGCTGTCACACATTGTCAGAATGTTAGTACATAAATGAAAGTCAAACAATAAAAAAAAAAAATTTAACATACCCGGATGGCAAAGATTCTGTTGGCATCTCAGGACTGCTGTCATACAGATTCCAAACACCTGCCTTAATTTGTCAAAAGCAGAACTATTTCCAGAATTAGAGGAGTCAGGGTCTAAAATGTCTAGCTTCACATTCCAATTCTGCATTGACAGAGGAATACATTCATTGTGTTCTGAGGAAGCCATTATCTCCTGTATCTCTTGATTAGGAGGATCTTCAATGGTAGTGCTAGTGTAATTTGAAGTCAAGGTGGTTTTTTTAGATGTTAATGGAATACCCATGGCAGAAGCATTTATTAGCTGATTCAGAGGAGGATAACTCTTAATTGATAGTGTCATTGGTAGGCTTACATGTGAGTGGTTTTGGAACTGGTGAATTTTGGGGTCTGAGATGGAGATGAAGGTGTATTGTCTCCATTAACTACATGTGAACAGGATGAGTTTCGGACAACAGTATTTGTAGATACGTGATTATCTATTCCATTACTACTTTCAACAGCAAACCTGGTAGTTGTCCATTTTCTCCATTTTCATGAAAGGCATCACCATTCTTCTGTGTTTCTATAGTTGAGCTGTAGTTTGTTAGATTTTCTTGCTCCATCACCAATCCATCAAGCACAAATGTCAATTCACCAGTTTGCACTATGCCATTCTTGTTTTCCAAGGAAAGTTCTAATTGTTCTTTTACTCTTTCCAATTTTCTATTGTGCATTGACAGAGCTTGTTTCAAATCTGTCATTGTTCTTCTTAATGAAGCATCTGCTTTTAAAGTGTGATGGCTCCAAACCTGAAATTCCAGTGTCCTCAGTGGGATTACATTTAGAGTTAGCTGTTCATCCCATTTTGGATTAGAAGAACTACTGGATTTTTCTGTTTTTTTTTTTTTTTTTTTTTTTTTGTACTGGGGATTGAACTCAGGGGCACTCGACCACTGGGCCACATCCCCAGCCCTTTTTTGTATTTTATTAGAGACAGGGTCTCACTGAGTTGCTAAGTGCCTCGGCATTGCTGAGGCTGGCTTTGAACTCGTGATCCTCCTGCCTCAGCCTCCCAAGTGCTGGGATTACAGGCATGCGTCACCATGCCCGGCAATTTTGCTGTTTTTAAAAACTTCTCCATCTACAACTATCTGCATATGTTGCTGTTCCAAAGCATCTCATTTTTTCTTTTTAGTTTGGCACTAGAAACAGTTATCTATAACTGTAACCTTCCACTACGGTTATTACTAATACCAGACTTTGGTGAAGCAGTGGCCATGTCCCAAAATTCAGCTTAAACAATGTATCTGGAACTGCACCAGACACTGGGGATACAAAGATGAAATGAGTAAGATGTGGTTCCTTCTTTCAAGGAGCTTGTAATTTGGTGAGAAGACAGCCCCCAAGTGAAGCTGTTGGCTCCTGGTGGCCCACAGCAGTGGCATCTCATCCTGCCGCAGGTGCCCTCACCCTTCTGTGCCTAGCACCCAAGATCTCCATCTTGAAGGAGGTGCCCAGGTGTATCCCAGCAGCCCAGGCCACCTGCAGCCACCCACAGCCGTTTCATTAATTCTTAATTATTGTTGCTTTAAGTGAGTAAAGTTGAAAAAATTTATAATTATTATTTGAAGTCACAACTACAGGGTCGTATCCTTGAAGTCTAGAGCTGTGGTAGGTGCTTTCAATCTTCCTCACCATCATTCGTTAGCCTAATCAAACAGCATTGCACAATGCAATAGTGACTTTTCAATAAATGCTTGTTGAGTGATTTTATCTCCACCTTCCTCTTTTATCTGAAATTTCCCAACTCTTCTTTCAGATCCTCTTGACTTTCATGGGCTCCTCTTCTATTTCCATCATCTCTACCCCGATGGTGGCTTCCAGGTGTCCAGACTTGTATTTACAAGTAGAGTATCTTGGTTTCCACAACTGATTTACCCTTAAATTTTCTCTGCCACCAGAGAGACCACGGGGACAGCAGAAAGAAGACTGGGTCTCATTGTTTGCTTAATTTCTAGAGATCTTGGTAAAACCACTACATATTTCTGGAGTTCCGTCCTCTAGTACATAAAATGGGGATAAGGACCACATGTGACTGACTGTCTCATGGAACTATTTTGAACTTAAATGGAAACAGCACTTAAAACTTCAATAGTTGTATACACTACCATTAGAGTCATTGCCTTCAAAACTAAGTGTCTTAGAAAATGTTCATTAAGTTCAAGGCCAGCCTGGGCAACTTAGTGAGACCCCACCTTATAATAAAAAAAATCAAAGGGGATTAGGATGCAGCTCAGTGGTAGAAAGTCCCTGTGTTTAAGCCCCAGTACTGCAAAAGGAAAAAGAAACAACAACAACAACAACAACAAGAACAAAAAAAAAACACACTTGTGGAATGCAGCAAAAGCAGTGCTTACAGGAAAATTTACAGCCATAAATGTTTATATTGTAAAAAGAAGATCTCAACTCAGTCACCTTAAGAAAGTAGATATAATATTAGTAGTAGTTTTGTTTGTCAACTTCATGTTAAGATTAGGTTTATTGTGAGGTCTGGAGGTATGGGTTGGATACTTATGGTGGCAATTAACTAATATGCAGGGTCATGTCTTACATGTGTGTGCACAAGCACACACACACACACACACACACACACACACACACACAAATTAGTGGGAACCAATTGTTATGGGCCAGACTGTATGGGCAATGACCAAACAGACTCCATTTTACTCTGAGACCCCATGTCACGTTAGAAATGCTTCTCGCATGGGAAAACCCCACCTCTGTACCCACCGACAATTGCTTAGCCTAGCATACTGGCAACACAAAATGTCAAACTGTTCCTTCTATTCTTGTACACCATACTCATGCCTTGTATCCTAACCACACAGAATGTCAGAGAACGTTTGTCTAGATGTTAGTAACCATTCTTTAACTTGTATTCAACTAGGGTCATTTTGACCTACCTCCCCTTCTGCTTGTGATTTTAGATCTCGTGATTTTTTTCTTATAGTTTTGAATCAGCAATAGCCACTTATGATTAATCTACGGACATGCTTTACTTGTGGTTTTGGACTATAAATGATTCTCTCTAACCCCTGGAGGGAGTTGAGGAGTGCAGACTTGCAGTTTGCTTCCTGGCCTGTCAGCTGGTAAATAAAGGTGGCTCCATCTCCTGCTTTGAGATCAACTCAGTGATTTATTACAATCTTGCCAGAACATAACATCAGCTGCCACATAACCAAACTATTTCTAGCATCATCAAAGCATCTCAATTTTTTTTACCACTCCAGTTTCAGACAAATATTGAGTTGCTTAGTAAATGGTAACACACGATGAATATTTTAAATCAGGTACTCTTTACATGTTTTTTTCTGATAAGATTCAATTATTATTGGGAGGCTGAGGCAGGAGGATCACGAGTTCAAAGCCAGCCTCAGCAATGGCGAGGCACTTAGCAACTCAGTGAGACCCTGTCTCTAAATAAAATACAAAAAAGGGCTGGGGATGTGGCCCAGTGGTCAAGTGCCCCTGAGTTCAATCCCTGGTACCACAAAAAAAAAAAAAAAAAAAAAAAAAAAGATTCAATTATTAAAACATTCCAACTGTTCCTAATTACTTTGAAAGAAATTTAATCTCTAAACCAAGAATCTAATGTTAATTAGATCTAAATGTTAAGAAAATCCAAAAGACCAATAAATGCTGAGAGTGTGCTTTGCTCATTAGTAACTTCATCCAGAAAATAAATTTAGGGGAATTTTCAAGTCTAGAGTATTCTTAGCATTTAATCCCTGAGCATTAAAGAAATGCAAGTGCTAAGAATGATGTGGAGCTGTCGTGGTGGCACACATCTATAATCCCACTGCCTCTGGAGGCTGAGGCAGGAGGATCGCAAGTTCAAACCTAGTAAGTCCCTAAGTAACTTAGAGAACTTGTCTAAAAAAAAAAAAAAAAAATGATGTGGAACTATGAGAGGAAAAGGTCCCCAGTGCCAGGGTTATGGCCTGAGGGTCACAGACACAAAGGATGCAAGCCCTGGGGAAAGAGGAGCTTTGATTTTCTAAAGACAGAAAAATAATTGTTAGAAGCATGTACTGATTCTTGGGGGCTTGTTAAGAAAATTGCTCTGGGGCCATTAGAGGGGGGCTGAGGATCAGCTGCTGGAACTTAAGGGGCTCTCTTCTGAGTGCTCTCAGAGCAGTAAAAACCCACAGCAGGCCACCCAAGGTCCCTGCCTCTACTTCAGCCAGTCCTGACTTCTAGGTGTTTGCATAGGCTGTTCCACTTAGAACACCATCTTCTCTGGCTTTCCCAGTGCCTCCTCTTCATTCCCACAGGTCTCTTCTTCAGCAAGGGAGGAGCTACTTCACCAAAGGTGGAAGTTTTTACTTCCTCATGAACTAGCACCACCAAGGAAGCACTCCACTCTGGCCTCAGAAGCAGAGTAGCAAGCTGGGTGAGATCTTAAAGGGTACACTCCATCTTGGCCTTCAATTCCTTTAACAAAACAACTGTTAACATGTATTCAAATGTATTTGCATAAAGCTATTTTAAATGCAAATAGTTTGGACTCTCCTTTTCCTCATTTGTGTTAAAAACAGAAACAAATGCCCATGGGAACTCAGCAAAAAATGGGAGCAGAAGGAAACTTCCTCACTCCAATAAAAGACATCCACGAAAACCTACAGCTAACATCACACATAATGATGAAAGACTAAGTGCTTTCCCACTAAAATCAGTACTAAGACAGGAAGTTCACCCTCACTACCCATATTCAAAGCAGTACTGGAAGTCCTAGCCAGTACAAGAAGGCAAGAAAGGAGAATAGAAAGAATAAAACTGTCTCCATCTGCTGATACCTAATTGTCTATGTAAAACTAAAACAAAAACAAACTCACAAGGATTCTACATAAAAAATCCTAGAATTGGTAAGTGTAGCAATGTTGCATGATACCAACAAAATTTATGGAATGCAAGCCAGAGGAGATGGCATACACCTGTAATCCCAGGAACTTGGGAAGCTGAGGCAGGAGGATCACAAATTTTAACACCTGTCTGGGCAATTTAGGGACACCCTGTCTCACTTCTTAAGTTCAGCATTTTCCATTAGGATTTGTTTCTGACAATATTCATAATCATTCAAGAGAATTTTATACATTTCATCTTCATTCCTGGCTTCTGTTTTACCAGTCCTTCAGGAGCCTCTTTTTCCATCAGCTCTCCCCACATAATTTAAAATGTCCATGGTTATTTTTTATCCTTCTTGTTGATAACAAGTTGATGCAGACGTTCCTTTAGTTTATTATATTCACGCTCTTTTCTCTTCATGTCATGATTATACTGAGTAGCTCAACTTGCAATAATACTTTGTAATTTTTGTACCTCATCTTTTTCATTTTTCAGGAGCTGATGCAAATTCCTGTTTTTGCATTGCAATTGTCTGTCTCTCTCCTGAGGCCCAATCATTTCCCTCCTGGAAGTTTCTAGTTGTTCCTTAAGTTTTGCATAGCAGTTCTGCAGATAGTCCATATCACTTCCCAGTTTCAGATTCTTTGTTTCCACATTTTCCTGAGCTAGAAGGTTCTTCTGCTGAAGTACAAGTAGCTCATTCATACAATTTAAAACAGCAGCTATATTTAATACTCTCTTTGTATGTTTACTTTTGGATTCTTCATATAATGAAGGAAAACCAAAAGTAGTCAATTCCTGATCAAGATATGAAATACTTTGTTCAATATTCTCTTCTGTGCAGAAGGCACTGAAAAAGCTGTGCCCATTTTTTGATAAAGGTATTGAAGAACATAGCACTTGCTGTGAGTATAGACTTGATGGAGACATCTTTGTTTCTGAGGTATATTAAGAGATACTTTTACTTTCTGCAGACAGACCTGGATCTGTAATAGTCATCCAATCTCCCATAGCAATTTCCAGAGCCAGGATAAACTGAGGAACTAGTTCAGCACTGAAACATGTAGACCAGCAGCTGTCACTCTTCTAAGTAGGCATCTCCTCAGTCAAACCTTGAGATGCCTGCAGTCTGGCCAACACCTTGATGGCAACCTAGTGAGAGATCCTGAGCCACAGGCAACCAGCTAAGCTGTGCCCAGATTCCCGACTCACAGAAATTATGAAATAGTAAATGCTTGTTAAGTTGCTAAGTTTTGGAGTAATCAAAACAACCAAAATTCAAAAATTGCTATTATCCTATTAATTTGCCTTCTTGCTGTATTTGTGGCTATCAGGTGGCTTCACAGTTGGAAAACACAGGGTAAACAGGCCTGGGTCAACAGACTGGAGTCACATTCTGATTTAGGTCACTGATTGCAAGACCATCTCTCCAAGCTGGTTTCCTCACTGTCACGGTCCCCGGGAGTGGCGGGGAGTCACCGCTTGCGGCATTCTAGTGTTGCTCCTGCAGCCCCAAAGAGAGAGAAACTTCTTACAAAATAAGAAAAGAAAAAAATAGTATAAACAATTGTATTCCAACAAATAGAGCTGCTCTGAAGCAGACAGGCAAACTAACCAGGGGGCAGGCCTTCAGCAAGCAGGGATAGGGACACGCAACTGGACTCTGGCTGCCACTGGGAGTAGAAGGTCTTCACAGTATGTGGGGCTTACAGAAAGAATGACATCTGTGTGTGACCCTGCAGACTTCAGTCCCCATGGGAGGGCTCGCTGAGTGAGTCCACCAAGGAGCAGCACGCAGGCCACTCAGGGACTTGCTGAGGGGTCAGGCAGGTGCCTGGCTGGGGTGGAGCTCTGGTTTCCACGCTGACAGGGTGGCCAAAACCTGAGGTGGCAAGGTTGCTGTGCATTCTGAGCCTGGCCCAGGCTGGAAATTGACAGAAAGTCCCTAGTAATTCATTATCCCCAGACTTGCTTTTCTCATTGATCACTCTGCTTATCCCCTCCTTAGCAGAACCTCCACTTCCCCTCCTTTCCCAGCTCTCCCTCTGTCATCTAAACTCAGCAGCATAACCAACACCCCCACCCCAACACCCACATCCCAGGACTGTCCCTGGAGATGCCGCCACACGCTCTGCTGCTCTCCCAAGGGGAGGTTCCCCATCCACACTCCTGCAGCCCCCCTTTCCCCCACTCCCTTTCCAGCCACACAGGAGGTCATCACCCCTAAAACTGCACCACTTCTCCAGTCAGAAGCTCACATTCTCGCTGCATTTAGCACAAAGGACGCCATTCTCAGAGGGCTCTCAGGACCTGGCCTCTGCCTACCTCCCGAATTTGTCTCCTCTGCTGCTCACTCTGTCACGACCACACGAATCTTCCTCCTGTTCACCACACCTGCACCGCCTTTCCCACCTGAGGCCTCTGACCCTGGCTTACCCCTGCCCTGAAATCCCCTCCTCCTGGCTCTCTCCTGGCCCGACTCCTTCTCACCCACAGCTATCAGCTACCTCTCAATTCCAAGCCCTTCCTTGTCTACTCTTGCTGAGTGGGTTTCTGTCCTCCGTTTCCTCTGTCACAGAATGCTGTTTGTTTCCTTAAGAATTCTGCAACCTCATTTTCCAGTAACTGACCTTGATTTCTATATCAAATTTTTGTTCCACGTAGAAATAATATTAATCTTCTTGGGGTTACCCTTGTTATCAGTCAACTCAGACTACTATAACAAAACACCATAACTAGCTGGCTTAAATAACAGAAATTTATTTTCTGGAAGCTGAAAGTCTGAGTTCAGGGTGGCAGCACAGTCAAGTTCTGGTGAGGGCTCTCTTCCTGGCTTGTTGATGACCACCTTTTCACTGTGTTCCCATGTGGTGGGGGTGGGGGGAGCGGGGAGAGAGAGAGAAGGGGAGTGAGAAAGCGAGAAAGTGTTCTCTGGTGTCTCTTTTTATAAGGACCCAGATTCTATCAAATTAGGGTTCCATAATTATGACTTCATTTAACCTTAATTATTTCCTTAGTCCAGATCCAGTCCCAAAGGGTATGAGAGCTTCACCATATGAATTGAGTAGGGAGACAGTTCAGTCTACAGCATCCTCCCTCTCTCTGTGACTTCAAGCCCTAGAGACTTATCAGGTGCCAAGGTCCACAGTGTTGTATGGGAGTGGAATGATGTGGAACCTGGCCCTCTGTGTCTACCACCCGCTGAGAGAACCTCATTCCAATGAGATCAGCAGTTCTTACCAGCCCTTGTGGCATCTTCTTGGGTTGCAGAATTAAAATGTTATGACTATAAATCTCTCCATATCTTTTTTTCTTTTGGTCTTCAAAGTTCTGGAACTATGCATACCTGTCCATTGCCATGTAACTTTGTTACTTCTCTGTAGGGAAAATACTTCCTAGCTCCTTGTCATAAGCCTTGATCATGTGACTTGCTTGGGATATGTGCAGTCATTTATGAGAAGCTTTAACACTCATCACATGCTTTGTCCATTTTTTCCCCCTCTGTCTTGGAATAGCATGCTCCATATAAGGGCTCCTCCTTCAGGGTGATCTGACACTGCAGAGAGCTGCAGCCAACCTACAACTGATATGGAACATGAGCAAGAAATGAATTTTTACTGTTGTAAACTGTCGCGAAGTTATAAGGGGTTGAGGCCTTTAGCCCCCCCCCCCCCTCCCCCCCCCCACCCCTCCCCTACCCGGGATGGACCTCCCTTGTAAAAGAGGCCAGGGGGGCCTACCTCAACGATGATACTGGATTGGGAAAGTAAAGGCCGCCGACGCCTCCTCCCCTGCCTTTAAAAGACTCAGAGCCACGTTGGGGAGCCCAGTCAGTAGAATGCCGGAACTCAGTTTATTGAGGATCTTGGACAGTCTTATAGAGGACATGGGCCAATCAACAGAAAGATCATAGGGACACATAAGGAGCATGGGTGGTGCCATTGGTGGAGCCATTGGCCTATCTTTGGGGTGGTTTCAGTTCTCACAGCCACGCCCCCTGCTTAGCCCAGGTCCTGTAACAGGGCGTGGTAATGTGGCAAGCAGCCAGAAAGCAGTGTAAGGTCCCGACAGTAAACCAGAGATTATTGAGCTGTTTGTTATTGCACCACAAGGTAGGAAATTAATCAAGACAGCCACGTTGGTTTCATAACATTGTTACACTAACCAAGTGCTATACTTGTTCAAATGCACAAAGTGGGTTGCATGTATTATAGATGCTCTCACTTTCTTCAGCATTGGACATTCTACCCCAATCTTCTTCTGGGTCCTGGTTCACCAGGCTACCCTACCACGTCCCATAACCTTAAGAAAAGCCCCCTTAATGTCTTTATTCCTTAGACTGTAGACCACAGGGTTGAGCAGGGCTGTGAAGACATTGTACAGGAGTGAGATTCGCTTGTCTTGCTCTGGAGAGTAGCTGGAATTGGGCCTCGTGTAGATGTAAGTCACTGGAGCATAGAAGAGTGTGACCACAGTAAGGTGGGAGGCACAGGTGGAAAACGCCTTGCAGCGGCCCTGGGTGGACTTGATTTTGAAAATGGCCAGGGCAATGCGAATGTAGGAGGCCAGAATGAGGGAGAGTGGGGTGACAACCACAAAGACACTGATGATCAGATCCACCATCTCAATGAGGTGGGTATCCATGCAAG